>JAIFKI010000008.1:32848822-34241322 GCA_025389145.1 Misgurnus mizolepis | reverse complement strand
TGGGCGGAGTCAGGCTCTGACCAGGGGTTTAGTTACTCTTTAAAGAAACTGTAGTGGTAAAGTGCAAACTTACCGAACATAATGTGCTTGGTGTGTGTCTGGTATCACCCGTTGTGCCTCCACATCTGCCTTAACTCCTGAAAAGTGCAATGACACTCATGTAAACTACAAATAAAAAGTCAGCCACATTCCTGTGTAATTTTGCATGTGACGTGAAAGCATTTAACATTGCAGTCGAAAAAATACATGACTTGTAACTGTACATCATGTACTTGCCTGGTGCCTTTAAAGATGATCCATCTTACCCAATCCAGTTTACAAGCAATGGTAAGACTGTAAAAAAGACAAATGTTACAAAATCTGTTAGCCATAGAAATAAGTAGACATTGTGAAGGAAATGGTAAAAGAAAATTTAGTAACACTTTACTATAAGAGTTTATTCCTTAACATTTGGTAATGCCTTAGCTAATATGAACTAACAATGAACAATATATTTTACAACATTAATAATATTTGATAATGTTCATTGTGCAGAGACAAAGTGATTGATTTAAAAATTTATTAAGTGTTTAAATCTAATATCATGCTATGCTAACAAATAAAACATTACTGTAAGTGTTTAGTCAGTTGTAAAACATATATATATATATATATATATATATATATATATATATATATATATATATATTAGTTGTTATATTATATATTATATCTAAATATCTAAATAAGTCTTTTTTTAATTATAACATCTTGTCTACAGAAAATCTCTGAAAATGTCTTGTTTAGTGCAGAAAATAGCGATTTATAGTGACAAGGTAAAAAGACTGTCCCTTTAATGTTTTACCCGGACCGGCTGCGGTGTAACACGCTATTTCACGCAAAGTTTTTTAACAAGTTAGTAGCTAGCTGCTCACTTTAAAGATAAACATGATCGCCTAAATCTGAGCAATCCTGGTGATGCCAGTTTCCTACACGATGTTATAATGGACTATTTTACATCCAGAGATGAAGGATCAGATGACAGAGACGAGAAGACAAAGGTACGTAAATGCGGAGCCCATTCTCTTTTCGTGCATTGATTTGATGTGTTTTGGAAACTTATATATACTGCATGTAATGCATCTGAAGTGGTGGAAACAATATGCCATAAAAATGTATTGGACAACTTACTGGGAGTGTAAAACGCTTAAGAGAAGATATTGTCTGCTTTTGCGGATATACCGTAATATAATAACAACAACAATACGCGCGGCAATCCCTTTCGTTCATCTGATATTAAGATGAGCCCAGGTCTGAATGATATTTGGTCGAAGTTAAAGCTGCGATGAGTTCGATGCATGTATCCAGTTAAATATGAGGTTTCTTGTTTTCACTTCTGTGGAGGAGTTCGGTATGCTGTGTACGGCGTGTCAAGTCCTGTCTGTTTACAACCACAGCCTTACCAAACAGTCGAACTTAATACTTTTCTCTGACGCTAACTGAACGGATGAAACGCCGAGATAAACGACCATTATGCTGGGACCGCAAGACCGCGCTGGCGGGTTGTCTTTGTCCATTTCGTTAAAAATAGTTTCATTGTCACCACACTTTCATCACAATATAAACTCACCAAAACCCTCATAATTTAGTTAAAACAACCCTATATTCATTAAAAAAGGTGTAAAGCGAGTTAAAGCAGCGGTAGACATCTGTGTGTAACGTTAGCTTACTTTCTGAGGGAGATTGAAACTTTGTTGGCGACCGTTTTTTTCTCTCATTGCACGTTTAAAACAATATTGTGACAAACTATTGACAACATTCTTAAACTAAAAATGAAGTTTTCATGAAACAGAAATATTTCAAACTTACCGAACTGCCAGAAATCAATCGTCCTCCTTCAGCTGCAGCCAGGAGTTGTGCTCTCTCTCCCTCTGTGTGATTTGACTCTGGCGCACTTTCTCTGATTATTGCAAGTACACCTGGCACATTACAGCAATGGCTAGAGCAAGGTTACATCAAGACCAAAATATACTGTAAAATTTTCCCGCTCAAACAAATTTACCCAAAATGCATTATGAACTGGAGTACTGTACTGTAATGTATACATACAGTATAGTACTGTGGATTTTTACAGTAATGTACTGCTAAATCTACAGCGACATCTAACAGTGTAGTTTTTGTAGAAACATAAACTGGGTAGAATATAAAAGAGTAAAATATTTTAATACAAGCATTTCAGTCAAATATCATTTTTGCAACAAAAAACCCCCTGCTAAAAACCAGCGGGTTTAAGCTGGAACATGGAAGTTACCTGTAGCTGGTTGGTCCTTTAGTGTGGTTGAGCTTTAGCTGAGTCACCGCCTTGCTACACTCTAAAAATGGCTGGGTTATTTTTGACCATGCTGGACAAATGTTGGACAGAACACACTGCTGAGTTAAATACCAGGTGACCCAATACCAGGTTGTTTTAACCCAACTGCTGGGTTATTATGAACTATGGTTGCATAACTTCAACCCAACATGGGTCCAAATTAACCCAGCCATTTCTAGAGTGCAGGTAAAACGAGCTTGATCACATAAAAAGTGAACAAAACCTTCCTCAAACAATTTTGCTATAAATCAGCAAAATGGATATGTGAAAAATCTTCTACTGTATGATAATGTGCATTAAGCACTTGAATATAATTTACGCACAAATACAATTTAATCAATGGAAAAAACAACCCATAGTCACAGTAAAAAATTAACCCAATTTGGAAATCGTTTCTGTCCATCCACATGCATTTCACATTAAAATCAAGCTTAATGTTAAATTATTTGAAATGGTTATAATTTTATAGTATGCAGGTTTGTGTTAATATTTGTAATTCAAATATTACTTAAAATAAAGTGTTGTTAAATGATCAGAAAGCCTGTGATGAGAATAAGTATATCATGTGGTAAGAATGGTGAGAGACTATGGTTAACAAGAAGATAAACATACAGGTTCAGCAAAATACACTGACGTGACACATTGACTAAAGAGGAAGGAAAAGGTTTTTGAGGTATATTTTTTTCTTTCAAAAAATACCTTTGTCATTTTAACATCTGTTTTAAACCTGGTTATTTGAAAGCATTACGCTAAAGTATATATAACTAAACAATTTCACTAAAGTATACACTGTAAAAAGTCATTCTGCAGGCTTGTAGATTTTATGAAATTGAATATGTAAACTTTATTTAATAAAATTAATTTCATGTAGTTTGTTATTTTTTTTGTGTTAAAATTCTTTAAAAATGACTGGAATAAAAACAACTTATTGTTTTTGTGAAGGATTTAGCTATTCTTATTGTGTATCTGCGCATGTAGCGAATACTGAATAAATCCAACGTAATATTAATGAGCTGTTTTAAATCAAAAACCATTCCGGGTTGTATTGCAGGTCGTGAGCGCTGAGCAGACGGATTTAGGAAATATTTCTGTTATTGTGCCAAAATTCAAAGTTTTGAAAGCATTTCAGTCGAGAATGTATGTTTTTTAAACAAGAATCTGCAGTAGGTTCATAAAGATATCCCCTATTTAAACATTTCCTTCGAGTTTTGTGGCGATGGGAGCTCCAGATAATCAGCGGGAGCTCCGCGCGTAAATATACCGGACAACGTCGCCTCACCTCGGCCAGTGTCGCTGAAAATCTCCGCTGGCTGTGACGTCAATGTAGTGTTTAAACTGTGGATAAAATTCATTTCGGGTAAATTTAACGGGCAATCTTTAGTCTTATAAGTCTATGAGCAGGGTTTCTTTGTATAATTTGTAAATATTAATTACAATAAGGATTAATATGAACTGGGTTTGGACGTAACTTCAGCTTTAGGACCCAGGAGGTCGCATATCTAGGATGCATTCGTCGATTCGCATGCTGCGATTGGTGGTCCAGATTCAACTCATTTTGAGTGACAGAAAAACTGACCAATCATACTGTTCCTCTGAATGGGTGGGTTCTCTTATCACTAACTCTCATAGATATGTATCATGTATGTATCTATTATGACAAATTCTGCTCGCTCTCTCGCTTGGTTCGTATTATAAAAATAAATGTGACTTTACTGCGGTCTTTTTCGGTTTATTTAGTTTTGTGTTAATTATATCCACAAAGTATTCGAATAAATTGGTAATGTAAAACTATTCTTCGCTGTAAATTAATTGTGTCCTCAATTGCGACGCCCTGTGTTGAATTTTCCCGCGAGTACAGTATCATTACTGAGGGGAAATATAACATTATTCATTTAATTCCACAAAAGGTGAGTAAGATATTAAATGTATAAGTTGTCTTTTTAAAATGTTTAAGCTTTCTACATAATGTAAATTGAACATTCACTATTAATTTCGCGACCTATTATCTAAATTGTGTGTTCATGAAGGCCTGTAACGTACTGCAGCTTCATGCAGGCAACGTGAAACATTGCTGAGGGAGAACTTTATTCACAACAAAAGGTGAGGAATATTATTAAATAAATATATTGTACATATTATATTGTGTATATAGTGTATGTGTGTGTATATACACATGTGAGTAACTTGGTTAACAAATAAATATGTGACTGTCGTGTGACAGAAAAAAATGTAGGGAAAAGATTTGCCCTAATTATAAATATAGATTATATATCTTTTCAAACATTTTTTGATATTATTTGTGATTCCAATGAGAATTTTTTTTTATCAGTTTTCAATATTATTGCACATTTCAAACATACCTAATAAGCAGGGGCGTAGCAGCCATTTTAAAAGTGGGGGGGACAGTAAAGCTGCTGTTCATAATAATACATTCCAAAATAGAATACCAATTGGCATTTTACAGCACCCTAGTGGCAATTTTGGGAACATGCCATGATAGCTTACATGAACCTATATTTGTGAAATCATACTCACAATTTAAAAATACTGCAGGACTTTGAAACCAATGTGAGACCATCTATAGCCTACTTTATTTTTATGAAATAAAGATATTTTATGATAGTTACAATATTTCAGTTACACTACATTTGTATTTTGATGAATATACAGATTACATCTACACTAATTTTATACAACATACATTTTATGAAAATATAGCAATAAAACCTAAATCAATGTATTTACAAGTTTTTAATATTTTCAAGATGGAAGTAAGTTATTTAATCATACATGGCCCTGGGAAGTGGGGTGCTGTGGGTGCTGTAGCACCCACTGTTGGCGAGAGGGAGATTTTTTTTAAGTAAAAATATTTTGCACAATTTATATATTACTTATGAATATTTTAGGAGATTCTTTTTGACACACGTATGTTATTACGTGTATTTTGGATTTTAATTTCATTACTGTCTGTGCCTACCCATCTCCGTGGCCTCATCCGAGCGCACTTTCTCCGCCTTGCGTCTTTTGAAGACATGGGTAAGCAGCACCATGACCCAGAATAGACTCACACACCTTTGGCTAATGCATGCCCACACAGGAATTCTGAACTCCCTGGGCATTCGTCCCCTAGCTCATGAGAGACTTTGGACTCTATTATACAACCGGCGCAATGCGCGACGCGAGTGTCTTTTGCTATAGTAAAGAGCGCGTTGATATTATGCGCATACAGTATTAACGGGATGACAACGCGGGTTTGCTTATCACATACATGAATGCGAAGAAGCACAAAAACGCTTTTTAATATGAAAAATTAAAGGATTAAAATGTAAAAGATTATTATTGAGTCTCTTGGACATAAATGATGACCGATTATGAGACGTTAGAAGGCGTAAATAGCTGCTTTATCTAAGTAAATAAATGCTTTACTTTAAACGAATGCATCTTTTTTTTTTATTTAAATGCTACCCCACGAATTTATTGTATATAATGACTATCAGAGGCGATTCTAGGGTTAGAGCTTTAGGGGTGCTGAGCACCCAATGAGCTCCGCTGCCACCACCCGCTCTTTTTTCCTACAGAAACCAATAATATGTCTATTGTTAAATAGCTATCATTTTAACATTGGTTCAACTAACTCCAAAATAAAGATTTTTTTGGAGACCTTTCAGGCATGAAAATGGGTCAGGGGTGAAAAAGATGAGAAGAGAGCATGCTCCCCCTTAGATTTTTTTTTAAATAACATATTTTAAAGCATCAATCTGATGAGTTTTCAGATGCATTTTTTTGCAAACCTTTTTATTTCTAATTAATGATGAGCTAGCACATTTTTGCTATTAATGCCATATTAAAGTCTCAGGACAAAAGGTGGGCTACACCAGCAGTGTGGGTATGGTTTTATGTGTATCGTTTTAAGCCTTTGTCAAAATGACAAATCTCCTAATTTATAACTTTTATCCCTACAACATATGGTAGGTTTATTAATAGTTTGTTAATTTGCAGCTTTTCTTTTAACAGTCCTTTAATTGAACCATTACATTACCTTTACTATTTGTCTAAAACAAAACACTTGTGACTCCTGCACTAAGGGTTAAAAACGTTATCCCCTTCATATTAGTCTATATGTGACAAACTAAAAAAAATATTTATTGTCTAGTTTGATAGTCAGACAGTTAGTGATTTCACACATAACTTACCGGTAGCCTACTGGTGGTATACAGTGATATGTAGTTTGTTTTCACTCTGTTCCAAACGCCATGTTTTCATGACGACTGACCAGAAAAGACGCACGTGATGTCATGTTTACATGACTCCCGATTGTTAAAATAAGTCTCAAATTAACGATAAATCATACAATAAACTTTAACAACGGAGACACACGCATGCAACTACCCACTGAGACGCACTGCATGCGTCTTGCGGAAGAACATTGTAACCGGCGCTACTTCTCTCCGTTTAAGTCTATGGACGAGTCACCCAGGTACTGTACTACTCCGCAGCGCGCGGGTACCCGCCGGACTAAAATAATCCGAAAATAAACACTTATTATACATGTACCATGGCGATTCATTATAAGACAAAAACACGGCTTGAAAGATTGATTCGTGATGTACTCGCTCATTATAAACATAACGTAAACATTTTGTAAGATTTGAACAAAAAAGTTGCATCACAACACTTTTAACTGATTCTCTCTCTGCGTGTGTTTCGCGCTCGGGTTAAGCGATGCAGGTACAGAGAAGTAGAAGAAGAGGATGACACCATTTGCTAAGCGGGGAGGTTTTCATTTTCTACCTTATAATTCATTTTAAACCACAAACTACGGAGTATGTTTTGGACATTATTTAACCTGGTCAAAGACGAACGAACATTTTAGAATAATTAAATTTCTTGCCCCAAGTTTTAGGGGTGCTGAGCTCCTTTTTAGGGGTGCTGAAGCACCCCTAAAAAGGGGCTAGCCTCGCCCATGATGACTATGTACCTGTGGATATGGTGAGATGAGAACGTTTGTAAATTCTTTATCTCTTGTTTGTAACAAATAAAGAATTTTTAGAGTACAAACCTTATATAAAGCCTAATATATTCTAAAAATGTAATTATACACCATGTATTTATTTTATAAAAGTATACAATATCAGAACTAAACCCATTATTATTTTTGTTCCATTTATGAATTGTAAGTTAAAAAAGACAGTAATAGTATTATTTAGTAAAAAAAAAGATCTATATAAAAATATACTAGGTATGTTACTGTGAGAATATTTTACCACTGTTAATCGACGTGTGATTTAAAAACGAAAGTAAAATATTTTCGTCCGCATGGATATTAAAAATTGTGAAGTTTAATTATTATTATGTTGTTATAATATTATATGTTGTATTAAATATGTTCTATGTATGTATATCTGAAGTTATAATGAAAGTAATTTTCCCTGGGATTATTCAAAGTATTTCTGCTTCTGATTAATAGCGCATATATTTATCTGATAACTGATGATGTCTGTATGTTTCAGACCCTGGCTGTGTGCACTGAAGTGTATATGACAATAAAGTATTAAAACTCAATGTATTTATTTTTAAAATGTATTTAAAATAGGCCTATAGGCTCATAGGTTTTTTGTTAAAAAAAAAATTCTTTCACAGCACCCCCTGTTCAAAACATCAAAACATCCAAACTTTTTACAATTAAACTAGATTATCTTTAATCCTGTTGCTCCATTACTTTAAACTTTGTTTTAAATCTCTGATTAACTTTAATGTTTGATGAGTTCAAATAGATTTTCTACAATTAAATATGTGGCTAAATCATCAGAAACAGACACCGCGAGCGTGGTGGCACTATTCAAAGATGCGTTTATTATAACGTCTCAACAGAGTGAGTTTGACGGCTTAAAAATATTACTTAACACTATCAGTGACAGCTCCCGATGCTCGTATGCGCTTCTCCTCTGCCATGCGCGCTCCAGTCAGAAACTGAGAGCAGTGAATAAACGGACACACGGCGGTGCTTCATGACAAATGCGTCGCGTCGGAACATCTTGTTCATTCATTATATCACAATAACTGAGCTTCGCAATATTTCCTGCCACATTGCTTCGTTAATCAATACAATTGATTGTTTTAATGATTGTCAAATGTTTTTATTTGAATAAGATCTTTAGATTACCGATGTATAGTGATTTATAATATAGGCTACAAAAAAATATATTACATTTGCCTGCATAAACTGTTTATTTTCTTTATGAATGACAACGTCAACATTTGTTGCTGTTTAATTACACCGGCAGATTCATCAGCGCAGATGATGGGTTTAACATAAATAAGTTTTAATCTATATTATAAGGTTTGTAAGCTGTGTTTAAATGTAAGTGGTGCAACACAACTCGAATTAAAATTAAACTGAGATAAACAAACCATATTTTAGCTCTAAACTCTGCTTATTTTAATCTGTGCAACCCACGCTGAATCCTGCGCAGCGTGAGGAGGTCCGACTCCATAGTGTATTTTAACTACAGTAGGTTAAATCATAACATGAAAACTTTATCTCGTGATTTGTGTCATCACGACATACTGCAACATTATCTAACGTGTGTTTGAAAAAATTATGTAGGCTAATCGTCCTTTGCTTTTTTCTGGGGTGCATTTTATCCCAGACGGCGTAATAGCAAAAGTAAATGAACAAACGAAACTTCACAAGAGCAACAAGAGATTTGAAGCTCATACAGACACGCTCTGTGATTGGCTGAATGTTAGTTCACTCAAATCTAAGTAACAAATCAGAGAACACTGTACATGACGCACTGCGCTGTTGCTCGCCGGAGCTCGCCTCCGTCTCTCATTAAAAATTTATGACTTCTGGCCACTTTGATGCTTGGTGGCCTTGTGAACGCACAGTAAAAGTGGGGGGGTCATGACCCCCCCGTCCCCCCCGGTTGCTACGCCCCTGCTAATAAGCCACAAACTCAGATGAACTCCATTGCACATATCTTCCAGTTTTCTTTAAAACATTTTAATATACAAGTTTAATGTGTGGATTATTTCAATATTCAAGCTGTATACATTTATAAAGGTTTTAAGACATATTTGCTGTTTAATGTTGCAGGATAAAGATGAAGAGGCGGGACTTGAGCAGCTTGTGATGGCTGTAATTGTAAAGAATGGATCTTCTAGGAGTGGAAGCCCAAAGGATGCTGGAATTGTTATTGAGGCCTTAAAGGTGTTCACAGGGCATGCTTTATCCTTGGATCTATGCATTGAATCTCCAGTATCCCAGGCATCTTTTCAGGTGTTTCAGAAACTTTTCTTGGAGCTGGATTCTTCAAAGTTTATAAACTGATTACAGTACAGTAAGTCTAAACTGCTGTCTGATGTTCTGGTTGTTAATCAATGTAACAGAACACAAACATGGAACATTTCGTCGGGAAATGTGGACGGTTTTCTTTAAAGACTGTAAAATACTTTTTGAAGTTTACACTGTTACAAATACATCATTAAAATGAGATGCTTTCCTGTTCTTTTGACTGCAATAAAATAAGAATTGATTCATCTTTGTCTGTCATTCTGAAATCAGATATAATACTCATTACTAATAAAAATATTAATGGATGATGTTAAATTAAAATAGTATAATTGAATAGAATTTATTGTATAGTGCTAGGTCTTTGTCCTGTATACCCAATATTTTGTTTAAATTCAAATTAATTTCTAATTGCAAATTGCAGATTACCTTTTTGAATGGGTTACTATTAAAGAGTTTATGGAGTGATTCTAACACAATTTTTATTTATTGAATTTAATTAATGATATTGCTTGTAATCTGTTGCCACACTTTTATTGAGTAGATATCACATAATATTTTTTATTGTATAGTGCTAGATCTTTGTCTAGTATACCCAATATTTTTGTTTAAATTTTAATAAAAATTTTAATTGCAAATTGCAGTTTGGCTTTTTGAATATGTAAATATTAAGGAGTTTATAGAGTAAATCTAAATCAATATTGATTTGTTTAATGTAATTAATGATATTGCTTGTAATCTGTTGCCACAATTTTATTGAGTAGATGGGGCATATTATTTTTTACAGTGTAGATATCCCAGTACTTTATTAATAAAAGTTTGCCAGTTACTGCAAGGGTCATCGTAGTTTTCTGGTTATCATGGTTGTGTTAACCCTTTATAACAGATATTTTCTGTGGTGCTTTAAAACATCTATCATGTGCCCATACAAAAACAAGCTAATATCACATTCTTAAATGACCAGCGCACTATTTTTCACCCATCCTCAGTGTTTTGAGAGGCTGATCAGACACCATATTTGTTCTGTAATGCCTGATTCATAAGATCCTTTACAGTTTACCACAAGAGAATGAATAAGCAACAGTTTTTGTTCGCGGTTTGACAGCTTTGACTCAGGCTGTCAGACTGTCAAAAGACACTTTTTAATGTACAGAACAGTGTTGTAATTATACTAAAACAGCATGTGATTGTTATTACAATTAACAATGATAAATTATTAAAGATTGATTATAAGAATACAACACGTAAAAATAACATTTCGTTCAAACAGTTTGCATGGATGATGCTCATTTTAGGTCGTTAGAGACATGAATGCCTGCCTCTGTCTGTCTGTCTATCTAACATGTCTATCTATTCTTTGTTCTCTTTATGTGTATAATGTTTGCTGTCAGGACTCTGCCTTGAAGTCTTGTTAAATTTGTATTGTTCATGTTTCCAAGTTGTGTGTATTCCAGTCAGGTATCTAGTCAAGTGTTTTTGTCAAGTCTTCAGTCTAGTCTAGTGTTTTTGTGTCTGTTATACATTACTGTTTGCCCCCACGTGGGCCTTTGTTTTGTCTTGTTTAATAATTAAAGTCTTTTGTTAACCCCTGCATCGTCCGCTATTGGGTTCATCTGTTCAAATCCTGACAGTTTGCTGTATTATACTGTAACTGTCTTTGTAAAGCGTCCTTAAGCAAGGAAAAGGCGCAATAGAAATGAAACATATGATTATTATTATTTATATATTTTATAGCATTTGCGGGGCATCCATCATTTTAGTGTATGAATCGTTTTTGTCGAGAAATGGCTACCCACCCAAAAATCCTGCCCCCCCAGTCCAGCAAGCCTAGTTCTGGGCCTGGTATGTAGTAGGATGTTATAGCAAAAACGTTTCCTAAAGACATGCATCTTTTATTTACTTTTCAGATGATTATATTTATATGAGAATGAAGTGAACGACATGATTAGCTATAAAAAAATATTTGGACATGAAATATTGATTTGAAATATTTTATTAGCTCATTCTGTAACAAGTTCAAACATGGCATGAGAGCAGCTAAAGTAAAGTGATACATTGAACATACTGTATACAGTAAGTTACACAAAAATTGTTAACAATGCTCTGTTGCAATTAACACCTCTGACCAGTTCTCAAAAACAATGAACAAGTAAAACACTATACTTAACTTAAAGCAGTTAGAGTCTACACAACTAAACCTAGAACTTAAACACAAGGTTTTCTGAATTTTGCAATAATGTAAACTAAACAAAAAATGTCATACCTGTTCCCACAAGTTAATCGTATAAGCCTATGGCCAGCATAGGAGCTACAGTAAAAATCTTTTCTGATACAAAACTTTGTTGCACACACTTTGTACTGAGTAACCCATAGGTGTCATTTACACTGGGGACGCTGGGGACATGTCCCCACCACTTTTTGAAATGGCTGATTTTGTCCCCACCACTTTTTGAAAGCATTTGGTTAAAATGTTCTGAAAAATCATACAATACCTGTGCGACTTACACTGCAAAAATGACTTTCTTGCTTAGTATTTTTGTCTTGTTTTCAGTAGAAATATCAAAAAATTCTAAAATCAAGATGCTTTTTCTTGATGAGCAAAATGACGTAAGAAAATAAGTCAAACTTTTAGACAAAACTATACAATTTAAGTGAATTTGTGATTAAAACAAGCAAAAATATCTTCCAATGGGGTGAGACAAAAATCTAAAAATAAGATTTCTTTTTTCTTAAACACTTCATTTAAGCAAAATTTTCTCACCCCATTGGCAGATATTTTTGCTTGTTTTAGGCACAAATTCACTTAAATTGTATAGTTTTTGTCTAAAAGTTTGACTTATTTTCTTACGTCATTTTGCTCATCAAGAAAATACATCTTGATTTAAGAATTTTTAGATATTTCTACTAAAAACAAGACAAAAATACTAAGAAAGAATGTCAGATTTTCAAGACAAAAATATTAGTATTTTTGTTTTGTTTTCAGTTAAAATAACTAAAAATTCTTAAATTAAGATGCTTTTTCTTGATGAGCAAAGCAACCCAAGAAAATAAGTCTAGTTTTTAGACCAAAAATATCAAATGTAAGTGATTTTGTGCATACAACAAGCAAACAAATCTGCCAAGAAAAATGTTCAAGATTTTTTTGCTTGTTTTATGCACAAAATCACTTACATTTGGTATTTTTGGTCTAAAAACTAGACCTATTTTCTTAGGTCATTTTGCTCATCAACAAAAAGCATCTTAATTTAAGAATTGTTAGATATTTTTACTGAAAACAAGACAAAAATACAAAAAACATTTTTTCTTGAAAATAATTTTTGCAGTGTACGACTGGTTTTGTGGTCCAGGGTCACATATGTTGCGTTGTGTGCTTATAGTGTGTTTTCTCTTACATGTATATCTCTTACAAATATTTTTGTGTTGTTGACCAGCCTACACTATGCCCATTTTTGATGCGCCGTTATTCAATATTTTTCCCGTCCTGCTGTAATGTTTTTTCATCTGATCTTTTGTCCCCATCACTTTTCAACACAAACTGACGCCCCTGGAGTAACCACATCATTGCTGTTGTGAGATTACTGTTAAAATATGCTCGTGTATTAATAAATTGTGGGAATCAATTCTTAATTCATGGTCAGGATTTCCTGCATGTTATGTGTGGGGCTCAATAAGAAGTGAAAGTTATATTTAATATAAAATAGAGAAATGAATGAAGATGTAAAAGTTAGTCAGCCACAGCAACAGACATCTGTGATATATCTGGGACTCGGCTGATGCCACCTCACAGTTTAAGTCACTTCTTATTCCAGAGCTTTCCAACACAAACACAGTCTTACACCAGTCATCCTTCTTGATTTCAGTCACTTTAAACTTTTCATATGGAGGAATCAGTATCTCTTTCTCATCAGAATACTCTGAGTAAATTTCCACTGCAGCGCCATGACAAGTCTTGATTTCAAAACAAGATTCACTTCCAAACTGCTCTGCTTCATCAATCAAAAGAGAGGAGGACGCAAAAAAGCCGAAACGAATCTCTTTGTGCAGAACACTTTCATTAAACCTAACACTGGTACCACGATAAGTTAATTTACATCCCTGTTGTGTTTTCTTTAAAATCTGTATTGCTTCTGTCAACAAAAAGTGAAGTGAATACCATGCGTATTTCATGTTTTTGTATTTTAGTTTACCACTCCTAACATCCTGATTGAATCGAGTATATACTGTACGACCAGTGTACACGGAAATGGCAATTAAATGGTTTCTATTTAAGTTTTCTTCTGGTTCAGGGATTTTTCCTTCACTGGTCATCCAAGCAGTTCCAAAGCCTGATATGTTAGCAGTGATTTCTTCAGATAGATATTTTGTCTCCACCAGGTTTGCCATCTTCTCTGTACAACCATAATAACGGTCATCCACTGAACTCTCGGACATATTTAATAGATATATTGGTGATTGGGATAGAACAGCTTGTCTGTAATCCTATAGCAATGAGATAAAATAATAATAAATTCATATCTGTCATTATCATGATGATCATAAAGTAATATATTACTTCATAATTCAATCTTACCCATCCTAGGACAACTTTACTGCTGATAATGAAAATAAGAGCTGCAGTGGTCAACATCCTGATTTAGTCTGAATTCTTAGATGAACGGCAAATGGAAATCATGTATGGATATAACACAGTGAAGAATGTGCAAGACAAAAATTGTGTTAAATAACCATTTTTACATACATAACAATCATACAGTATTTTTTCACCTCAAACATAGCAAGGCATCCTTTGTGAGACAAAAACATTTACAGTAACAAACCTTTTCAGATGTTGGGACCTTCAGGTGATTTTTGTTCCAGCGTTTGATGAATGGAGTAAAAAGTTTCAAAGTATCCAAGTTATTCAGTAAAGTATTTATGGAGAAATGGTGCGATATAATGTTGAGATCACATCTGCAGAGTGGCAGACTAAACAGACTAAAGGAGACAATAGAGACAACAGACAATAGAGGAACAGACTAAAAGGGTTTTTTATTTGAAAGTAGTCGGGTCAAAGGTTCCTAAAAAACTGCATACATCTGAATATCAAATGGACTTTCCACAGTTGGCATTATTAACATCTGAGAGTCCTGTCACACAATTTGTCATGTTTGCGATGCACAGATTGATCTGTTTAGGGTTGATACCATAAGTACCCTACATGTGCCTTTAATGTGCCACAGGTGTCAAAGAGCACAGACACAAAACTCTGCTACTACCTCATTTAATTTCTGATGCACCAGATCTAATAATAATTTTCGATTTGGCAAGCACCAAATCACACACACAAAAACCATTTTAAATCGTCTGTGTCAAATCAAAGAGATCTCATACATATCCTTATATTAATAAGAGGAAATTGGTATGTTGACAATTAAACAGTAGCCTGTATCAACATTGCCAATGTTTCAGTTGATAACTAGGGACAATATGCTACATATGTACTATATACTAAGTGATTGAATCTTATGGAAAATGTTTCTTTAATTAATGTATTTGTTGTGAAATGCATGCAAATAATTATAATTCACTGAAAAAAGTAATACCTAGATCTAACTCATAAAAAGTGAGGCAAGTGATTGCATGGGAAGTTTTAGGTTGAGTCAACTTGCAACCTTTTTTAAGTATAATAAACACTGTAATATTACTTAATACAAATGAAACAAATGTTTCTTGGTACAGGTAACTTTTTATGGTTTGTTGTTGTTTCCATAAACATTGATTTAGACTTTATATTTCTGTGAGATGAGGGCACGAATTGTTTATTCAATCAATGTGCCCACCCAATTTCGTTTTGGGCAGCTGTAAAGCGTGACATACTTCAGTATGCAGTCTATGCACAAGCACCAGCCTCTGAACAATGGTAAATACAAAAATCAAAAGAAGAAACATAAACTCTTCAAAATCTCGAAGATAAATGAACATTAAAAACTAACAAGTATTTATTTTTAGTTAAAAACACATAAAATAGAGTTTAAATTCAAATTATACTCTCCAAATGCAGTCCCGTGCAAAGCATGCTGGGAACTACGAGTCCACTGCCTAGTTAGTTATGTTTAATAATAAAATCACGTAGTTTCAACACAAAATTATTAAGTTAATTTCCTTCTTACAAATTTAAGTGGATTATACATGATAAAATGAAATTGAATTTACTCAATGATGTGTTCATTTAGAATTACTCAAATTATTTAAATTAGTATGTCATTTTAACTCATATTTTGATTAAAAAATTGAAAAATTGTAACACAGTTTACTCATTTTATTTAGTTAAATCTACTAAGGCACAGTTTAAAAAGCACTCATACCGTAAAATAATAAATCCACTCAAGAGGGCAAACAACGAAACATACAAAAGTCCACAGCGTGAAGATAACAGTGATCCAAGTACAGCTAGGTAAAATAGTGAAAGACTCAAACTGTTTCAGTAACATTGAAATTAGAAATAAAGTCGAAAGCAATTGTATTTGGTGTGCAACAGTGCAAATAAAAAGGTGATAATGTGTAATAGGCTTAATGTTGAATAGTGCAGAATGGCACTGATTTTATATTTTGTGAGTTTGTACAGTATCAAACATAACTGTATCAGAACAGTATTTTAAAAAAAAACTCTTGGTTACTTGTCAACTTTCAGGATAAAACGGGTGCAATGCACAGCTATACATGATGAGGAAGGGAAACTACAAATGAAAATTGGGCGTTTATTCTGAGAAAACACATTCTGGGTATCATGTGATGAGAAGTTTGCTTTGATAAAGTGATCATTTGAGTTCGCCAAAGACTACAATTATTGGTAAAACAGTCATGCATTTAATGGTTAACTTGTAATTGACATTGTCCATGTGCATTGCACATTGTCCATGCGCTTTATTGTTGCATTACACCTAATACACATAACTGTCAGGAATCGGGACAAAAGGCGAGGAACACGAAGGAGGATGCAGATGCAGGTTACGAACAATATGACATTTATTCAAATAAATAACATCAAACAAAACACGAGCAAACCAACAGGCAAGTAAAACTGGAACAAAACAGACCACAGAGCACAACTGACAGGTAACAGGCAACGATGAACCGGTGAGTGAATGACAGAAAACAAGGGTATAAATACACAGACAATCAAACAAGGAACAGGTGTAATGAGTTAATGTAATCAGTCAATGAAAGTCCAGGTGACAAGGATCAGAGACAAACACAAAACATGACACGGATCGAACCGTGACACATAACATTCATTCAAAGTAAAATATTTAAAGTGGTGCATTTCTCCATCCCTTGCTGTGGTTACATTTAACAAGGTTAGAATTGGGTAGTACATCATTTAACTGGGATAAACTTGTCTGGTCACAGTATATTACTTATGTTTAAAATGGCCTATATTGATGGATATTCACGTTCCTTACCGCAGTGGTTCCCAAATCCAGTCCTCGAGACCCCCCTCCCAGCATGTTTTAGATGTCTCCTTATATGAAACACCTGATTCCACTCATCAGGCTAGGCTGGAAGGAGCCTGATGAGTGGAATCAGGTGTTTCATATAAGGACACATCTAAAACATGCTGGGAGGGGGGTCCCGAGGACTGGATTTGGGAACCACTGCCTTACCGTAAGCATCAAGATCAGACAACATGAGCTGTTGTGTATAAGAATCACTTCTCAGATCAAGAAAGTATGATCAGAATCAAACCTGTTTCCTTTATTCTTTAGGTTGTGTTATTATATGATATTAATATTACTTGTCGAACAATTAAACATCAAGTCACTCAGCATTGCAACAGTGTTACATCATTAGTCAGAATAAAGCAGGCGAAAGACAAGCAGAAAATACACACAAAGAAAATGAAATCTTTAGGAAGGAGAACTGATACCCGTCACAAATTTCAACACACTGAAGTTTACTGAAACAGAAGCAGCGTTCAGAAAAAAACTTGTGGTTACATCGGTGCCCTTGTAAGGAAGCACTGAAAAGTAACAGTAGGGGAGAGCGGGGCACAACCTAACGCTTTTTGGTTTTGGCAAGGCAAGGCAAGGCAAGTTTATTTGTATAGCACATTTCATACACAGAGGTCATTCAAAGTGCTTTACACAGAAATGAGAAAACAATATATAAAAAAGAAAATGTAAAAATAAGATTTACACGATAAGATCACAATAAAGACAAAGATACATGAGAATTTAAAATAACAATTAAAGAAAATAAATGTGATTTTAATAAAACAGTTTAAAATGTTAAAAAGAATAAAACAGGAGTAAAAGTGACTTGAGTTAAAGGTGCAGTCAGTGTGAAGCAGCACAGTGCTCATTCAGTAAATGCAGAGTTAAACAGATGTGTTTTTAATCTAGATTTAAAAGTATTTACTGTTGAAGCACATCTGATCTCTTCTGGAAGTTGATTCCAGCTAGAGGTGGCATAAAAGCTAAATGCTGACGCACCTTGTTTTGAGTGAACCCTTGGTATTTCTAACTGACCTGATCCTAATGATCTGAGTAATCTGTTAGGTTTATATTCAGTTAGCATATCTGTCATGTATTTGGGTCCTAAGCCATGAAGTGATTTATAAACGAGTAACAATACTTTAAAGTCTATTCTAAATGTAACAGGAAGCCAGTGTAAGGACCTGAGGACTGGAGTGATGTGCTCAGATTTTTTAGTTCTGGTCAGAATTCTGGAAGCAGCGTTCTGTATGAGCTGCAGCTGTCTAATGGTCTTTTTGGGGATCCCAGTAAGGAGTCCATTGCAGTAATCCACCCTGCTGGTGATGAAAGCATGAACAAGTTTCTCTAAGTCCTGTCTTGAGACAAAACATCTAATTCTGGCAATATTTCTGAGATGGTAGTAAGCTGATTTGCTTATCGCTTTCACGTGACTACTGAAATTAAGGTCAGACTCTAAAATTACACCAAGATTTCTGACTTTATTTTGTGTCTTTAGACCCCTAGAGTCAAGGTATGTGTTAACTTTGAGAGTTTCATCTTTATTTCCAAATACAATGACTTCGGTTTTGTCTTTGTTTAACTGGAGGAAGTTTTGACGCATCCAACAGTTAATTTCATCAATGCATTTACATAGAGAGTCAATGGGGCTGTAGTCATTGGGTGACAGGGCTAAGTATATCTGGGTGTCATCTGCATAGCTGTGGTAAGCAATTTGGTTCTTTTCATTATTTGACCAAGTGGGAGCATATACAAATTAAACAGAAGCGGTGCAAGAATTGAACCCTGTGGGACTCCACATGTCATGGATGTCCACTCAGATTTATGGTTACCTATGTTCACATAGTAACCTCTTCCTTGTAGGTATGTTTTAAACCATTTGAGAACCATCCCAGAGAGCCCTACCCAGTTTTCCAGTCTATGTAAGAGTATGGTGTGATCTACTGTGTCAAAGGCAGCACTAAGATCTAGTAACACCAGCACTGATATTTTACCTGAATCAGAGTTTAAGCGAATATCATTTATTATCTTTATGAGCACTGTCTCTGTGCTGTGATGCTGACGGAAACCAGATTGAAAGTTGTCCAGATAGCCATTTGAGTTTAAGAATTTGTTCAGCTGATTGAAAACAACCTTTTCAACGATCTTGCTTATAAACGGAAGATTTGAGATAGGTCTGTAGTTGCTAAGTATGGTTTTGTCTAGGTTACTCTTTTTTAGGAGAGGCTTAACAACTGCTGTTTTTAATGACTCTGGAAAAGTGCCTGTGATCAGAGAGGTGTTTACTATTTTTAAGAGGTCAGTTTCTAAGCAGTTAAGCACCTTTTTGAGAAAAGATGTGGGGAGAGTGTCAAGGCTGCAAGTTGATGCTTTAAGATGTTGTACTGTTTCTTCCAAGGTTTTTATATCAGTTATGTCAAATTCTGAGAGAATGGCTAATTTCTGAGGTTGTTGCAATGATATCTGACTGACCACAGTACAATTTGAGGTCGTATTGATTGCCATTCTGATATTACTGATCTTCTCAGAGAAAAAGTTAGCAAACTCATTGCATTTGTTGTCAGAGAGCATGTCACTAGGAACTTGATTTGGGGGGTTGGTTAGTCTCTCTACAGTAGCAAAAAGAGTGCGAGTGTGGTTTATGTTGTTATTTATAATATTGGAGAAGAAGGTCTGTCTAGCTGTGCCTAGTTCTACATTGAAAGCACGAAGACTGTCCTTATAGATGCTATAATGTACTTCAAGTTTTGTTTTCCGCCACATACGTTCAGCTTTTCTGCATGTTCTTTTCATGTGCTGTACTGCTGTTGTGTTTCTCCAGGGTGCTTTACGTCTGCCAGTGATCACCCTGACCTTTACTGGAGCTATATCATCAATAGCATCTTTAACTTTTATGTTAAAGTTTTCAAGGAGAACATCAACATAGTCTGCGGATATGTTTGGCAACATTGACATAGCATTCATAAATACCTCACTGGTGTTCTCATTTATGAACCTTTTTTTGATATAGACAGATCTAGCATCAGTGGCAGGACAGATCAATAAATCAAAGTAAACACAGAAATGGTCAGATAGCGCTTCATCCTTGATTACAGTGGATGAAATGTTTAGACCCTTGCTAATGAGCAGATCAAGAGTGTGTCCCCGATTGTGTGTAGGACCTTGCACGTGCTGGGTCAGATCAAAAGTGTTTAAAACATTTAACAGTTCAATCGCAGTATTGTTTTCTGAATTGTCTATATGAATATTTTGGCTAAATCATTCAAAAAATATTTGAGTTTGATTAATTATATTTTTACACAAGCAATGCACACATATCTGCTACAAATGAACATTTGAAGTTTGTTTCTTACCATTCTTGGACACTTACACCAAACGTGACAGAAGTGCAAACGTTACAACTTACCCCATAGGTGGGGTTAATTGTAACAGGCAGGGGGTTAGTTGTAACACTTGCTAAAAATGTTGTTTGCAGGCAAATATTTCAATAATATTTTGTCTATATACTTGAAGTGGATATTGTTTATATATCTGTCTATAATAGACAGTTATCCACACTGTATTCATTAACCAGCCCTTTTCTAACAGTAGTTTCTAACCATACTAGAGTTTCAAAATCAAATTCTGAGATAATGAGCATCAAAGTCTGATTTTAGCCATTAATTTCATTATGATTTTAATCTTTGACATGAATTTAATCAATATTAAAGATATGAACAAAAATAAATTTGACACACGATTTTTGATAAGACAGGCACATTTATTTTGTTGGCAGCCAGCAATCATTCGTGTTTAGCCTATTTTAAACAACGGCAAGAATTACGCTAACGTTAGCGGTTTTCATATCGTAAGTGCTGAGGGGTTAGTTGTAACACAGCGTTCCAATTAATCCCGCTGGGTCAAAATATTTTAAAGCCCACCAAAAACGTTGCTAAAAGCTGCAGACAGATTTCAAAACAATGCTTTGTTTTAGTCAACAAGACACTGATTAATATGACAAAGCATTGAATTTGGTATCTTACACACCCAACTTAAAAACCGAAAAAAAACATATGCTGAAAAAATTTACTTACATCCACCAAAACACTCGTTCATCAATAACTCTCTGGAAAAACATTATACATTTCCAATAATTTGCGGGAGATCGTCTTTTGGCAGCGTGAAAAATGCCAGAAAAACAAAACCTCAACCTTGTGCAACAATGTAAACAGTCCAGGTTACCACTAAACCCGCGTGCCCACGCACCTATATATATTAAAATGTATAATTTATTTATTAAGTGGGGAACTGAGATCATCTTGGATGCATACAAACGCAGGACAGCTATAAAACACTATACAGTAAAATATATACTGTAAGCTTTTAAAAGATTTGCGATGAGCAGTCAGCCCTAAATCAGTGCACCGGTAAAAATAAAGGCACAACATCCATTGCTAGAAAATCTTACAATAAGGGTGCACTAATACGCATGAATTCATGCTTAACTAATGCACAGATAATACTGAATTACTGAATTACTAATGATTATTATTCATTAGCTATTCATTAATGATTACCTCAGCAACTAATGAAGAGTCTGTCTGGTTAATATATTAGTTAATATATGAATTGTTACTAATTAAATATGTAATTGTGGATTAATTCCATAATTACTTATTTTATTTACTAATACTGTTAATTAATTTGTTAATTACCACAATGACCAAAAGCCTTATAATACAGGTAAACTAAAATGCATTAATACATTATTAATTACAGCATTAGTAGTACATTGTTAATTAATACAATTACTAAATAACACATTAATAATGATGTGTCTCAACAAGTAAAGTCACAACATAATGATATATTTGCAAACCATTAGCTAATGATTAATTAATAATTAATGACCATCACTCGAGTTTATAAAAGCTATTTATTAAACACTGGTTTCCAAAAACATTGCCAAAAACACATTTTCATAACACACTACATTTAAACACAACATTAAAACATAAAAAACAATATAAAATGAAATAATATACCCCCTCTCTATGACTGAAAGGTTAAAGTCACATATTTAGTGACATTTGACATATATCCGTCATGCTATAAATAGTTTTTGCTTTTTGACATATATCAGTCATAACCTGCAACAAAAACACAGTGTGTCTTGAAACTATGTATTAGCTTTCATGTTTTACAGCAATGGTAACGCAAGCAGTTGATTAAAAAAATGCACATAGTATCACACACATAGTCCTTCACTTGGATTCAAACAAACGGATGTGGCCCTCAAGTTAAAAGGTTTACCCACCCGTGCTTCACATCTTTATTCATTTGTCTTTGTTTTTTTGTTGCTTTCTGTACTAACATCTGAATAATTGATCCTGATGCTTTTGTTAAATATTCAATCTGTTAAACTACAATCTGTAACTTTTCAATTATTGTGAGTATCCTGTATATTATTTTATTACATATTGACTTCAACTTACTCATTATTTACCTATCTAAATTACTTTTATTAATGTTTAATAAAATGTTAAATGCTGTACTGTCTTCACAAGTACAGATAAGGAAATGGCTCAATATCAAAGTTTTCATTGGACAATATTGTGAATTTTGCACCAATAATATGCTGTTATACTCCAGATAACTCAATGTACAAACCAGAAATTAAGCTTGGTTTTTGCAGAGGCCTACTAAAGGGTTAATGGTGCCACATGGTGATCCACAGTAAAAATGACAAAATTATACCTCTTTGCAAAAGGAAAAACCACCAACATTTATGAGGAACTCAGATGCAAAAGCCGCTAAATGTCACCTACGTCAAAAATGAGGAATGCTCTCAGCACGTATTATACTTCATAAAATACTTTTGTTTCAGATTTGCTTAATTCCTCCCTCAGGCCATTTAGAAATATCTTTTTGTTGGCAGAATCCATTAAGAGTCTGATAAAAATGCTAATACAGGAAAACATGTCAGATGCACTTAGGGTTTTGCATCTGAGCTTTTCAACTCTATATTTATTTATTTTATAAATTAGCATTAAACTATTTTATTTTTAACTGACAGAGTTGAGTTGAGGAACATAATTAGTGAACTGGATCTGAACCTTGGACTGTACAATCTAAAATTTTTGGCATAGTCATTGTTGGATTGTGGTCTGAGTGCACCCATTTATGTTTCGGGATTCACATCGGTCACCCATCACAGCTCCACAAGATCTGCATTATTTTATCATTTTAAGTGCTGCACAGTTCATCAAGGCAATTTTTTTATGTATGAAACTGCTTTTCAGTCTGTCAGTATTTGAGTCTTTAAACAGTTGCGTTTATACCAGGGTTGCAGGTAGCTGTTTCCACTTTCATAAATAAAATCCTGACTACTTACTCAGCCCAATGTCATCGAAAATGTTGATTGGTCCCAACTGAGACGTAACAGTACATTCACACGGAGCAAAAGCGTTAACGCTTGACGGAAGGCTTGTCTGAAGTGTGGCCAACCGCCAATCACAGTGGCCACAACCTATGCACCGGTCTTCCATAAACGTAATTGGCTGCTGCCTAGGTTAATTGCATAAGGCGATCTGACTGGCTGAAGTACGAGTTGCCGCCTGCAAAGTTAAGAAATTATCAACTTCTGCCGCGAGAAATTGCATTGATGCGCGCTGATGGATCCGCAATTCAGTTCGCCAACGCATGACGTCACCCATTAAAAGTGAATGGGAAGCGCTAACGCTTATGCCCCATGTTAATGCACCGTAAGGGTCTTATCTAGCAAAACGATTGTCATTTTAAACCACAACTTCTTGTCTTGCACTAGCCTTCGATGCGCCAGCGTGACCCTACGTTTTACGTAATCACAACACAAGGTCACACATACTAATTAATGTCTTTGTGTCAGATTATTGTTAAAAAATGGTCTGCAAGTATGCATTTCACATATGTAAGATGTTTCAAAGTACACATTTTTTTTTATTTTTCTTGCCAAAAATTAAGATCATTTTGCTATAAGACCATTATGCCTCGGCTCTTTAAATCTGCGTTGAAAATGCAATTTTAAACTGCAATTTGACTGCATATCACATTTTGAAATGTCGTTTACAATGATGATTTATATTAACATTGCTTGATTGTTCAGACCCAATGAAAACCACTTTTTCATTCGTTTTTTTTTTTTTAACTACAGGTCACCATTGAGCTACAGGGACACAGTTTTTAGGTTTGCTATGTTCTTTGTACAACCATTATCAACTGAATCCAGTGCTTTACCTAAAAGATAAATCTGTCCTCCAAAATGTAAACTCACTTGTCTTACGACGGCTTTACTGTTGACTATAAGAATAAAAGCGGCAGAGGTCAACATCCTGATTGAGTCCGAATCCTCAGATGCATGTGGTGATTAGTTGTTATTCATGTTATGACCTGTAGATGGCAACAGTGTAACACTTGAAAAGTGTATTGTATACAAGAAATGAGTAGACCTAAAGATAAAGAGCTGAAAGACGTGTTAGGAGTCTAATGTTAAAATAAAATGTACTTTATAAAGCAGACAAGCTAACGTGTAACTTAACCAAACATTACCTGTGAATATAATCATACTGTACAGTACATCCACACTATCAATAACCTATCCACAAGAATCTTTGTATGACAGAAATACTTACAGTATTCAACCTTTGAGGAGTTAATACACCTACAGGTGATTTTAAGTGTTTGGATTATGAACTTATTCAGTTGTTATATAACCATCAGTAGTGGCTACTATTGAATCGTAAATGTTTCCTATAAAAGTAAAACATCTTTGATTATTCACTGATTGATTTAATTCACTAGATGTATAGGCCGTGTAAAACACCAAAGAACAAAGTTTTCTTTAATAAAGTTGACAAATGACTAAAATAAGCTTATTGAGATCAGACTTGATCCATCCAGGGACACCAAAAATTATCTTGATTCATTTCAAAGTATATTTTTTGTTATTGTTGTTGAACTTTTGTCAATCCTTATACAGTGAAGTCTGCTAATCTTTTGAATTTACCATGCAAAATGATAAGTATGTCATAAAAGCCACAGAAATTACAGTAGGCTATAAGTTTAAAACAAATATCAAGATTTTAAGAGAGTTAAGGAAAGGACATGCACAAAAGTTTGAGATCGCATATGCATATCATGAACAGAGATGAGGAACAAACTAAGAGGGGTTTATTTTATTTTAGGTCTGTTCTAAAGATAACTGGAATACATGGGAATATTAAATAAAGGGTTTGTCATAGTTCCCATTATAACATCTGAGAATTTGATCATAGTTTTCAATGTGTGTATGGGGATGTTTGCAAGGCACAAATAGACCTGCTTGGCTACATGTTCACACCTTACGAACATGTGGCCTCAATGTGTCACATCGTGTCATGAACCAAAAATATCAAAGAGAAGCACAAAAAGTCTTCATAAACAAGATCTAAGAATCCTTTGTAATTTGGATAGCATAAAATAATAATAACAGAATGAAAAGTGTTTTTATTGAGTCTGAACGATCAAGCAATGTTAATATAAATCATGTTTGTAAACGTACTGTATTTAAACATCTGTCCATAAACTGACTATTTAATATAAGACTTGAATGATGCAGAGGTCAAGGGTGTGCAGGGGTGTAGTTGTTGAACACATACATGACTAAAAGTCCCTTTAAGTCACCTTTCTGACCTATTTACAGTTTTAAATTTGTGAAATTAAATTTCTGTATCAAATAATTTTCATTCATCTCCTAAGCAAAAACATCAGGATCAATATTAAAATGTAGTACAATGAAAGCAGTGCCCAAAGTTAAGCAATGAAGAAATGAAGGCCGGTCAGCCAGAGAGACTCGACTGATGCTGTAGTGACAAAAACAGGTTAAGTTTTCTGTTTCCTGTGTCCTTAAACTTTCCTAATCTTTGTTACTTCCTTGGTGTTTAGCTGGGTTCTGACGCGTGTTTCAATGAGGATGATAAAAAAGGTTATTTCTTTCCTCTTGATGAGTGGATTTATTGTAAAAATGAGAGAAAAAACACAAAAACATAATGCTGACAACGTAAACTTAAGAGGGTTCTTGTAGTTAAAGTTCTTTTGTCCCAAGTCGTTGCTAAACGCGTCCCATTGACACGTTGACCCGGAAACCCCGTGGTGACACGGTCAATGACTGTTTCCGCATACACCTGCTACGCTACCCGGTATGCGTCACTGCACCACCTTAAATAGATAACAGGACACTGCGACACTGCTACCTATAGAGGGAAACCCATGCACACTAACACAACACAAATTCAGGATAATTAATACAAAATAAAAAGTATATCATTTCAACTTAAATTTACCACAATACATTTAGAATTTTTATAATAAGCCAAATTAAATGCAATGGCTCCTATAGATGCCAATGCAAAGTTTACATTACTTCTTATTTCAAACTTATTCAACATCATGTTACAGCAGTTATTAATCTTTATAGAAGCAAATTAAAGTTTGAATTCTCAGATGTTATAATGGGAAACATGACAAACCCTTTATTTAATATTCAAATGCATTATACACAGTCAATTATGTTTCTAGCACACAATAATTTTTACAGTTGGATGAATAAGCCAGTTTAGATCAGACTTTTGATCCAGGGATATAAAAAAATTATCATGCTTCATTTCGATGTAAGACAGATTTTTTTTATGTTTCAACCCTCGTGAATTCTGCTAATCCTTTGAATTAATGATGCAAAACAATTAGTTTGTCATGAAGGTCAGATGAATTAGGCTACATTAAAAGTTTGTAACAAATATCAAGATAGGCGTGCACAGAAGTTTGACATCTCATGCATATCATGAACCAAGAGTTACAACGAGGAATAAACTAAGAGGGGTTTATTTTATTTTAAGGTATTAGGCAGCTCAAAGGCAATTCTAAGAAAACATGATCAGTTCTAAAACTGAATACATGTGAATATTAAATGAAGGGTTTGTCATAGTTTCCATTACAACTTCTGAGAACTCGATCGTGGTTTTCAATTTGTGTGAGGATGTTTGTAAGACACAAACAGACTTTACTTAGCTACATGTTCACACCTTAAGAAGGTGTGGCCTCAATGTGCCACATCAGGTCATGAACCAAAAATATCAAAGAGCAGAAGCACACGCTCTTCAAACTATACTGCTGTCTTATTGAAGTCCTTACATACAAAATCGAATAAACCTAAGCGATTTGGTTTTCACAAAAAAATAAAAAGTGGATTTTGTTGGGTCTAAATGAGCTGAAATGTTAATTTAAATCATAATTATAAACTTATTTAGACCACATTTCATAAACGGGGGATTGAAAAAAAGATTTTAAAGGGGCAAAAGTCAAGGATTGGCAGAGGATGTGGTTGTTGAACACGTACATTACTAAAAGTCCCTTTAAGTTTTTCTAGTTCACTCTGTGGTCATTTTTGTTAACACCTCAGAAACCAACTATGTAGATAAATGACTAACATCTCCAAAATACAATATTGTATTTTAAATCAGAAATGGTATTGAGTTTGCAACAGTGCAAATCATAGGTGATAATGTTTTGTGGGCTTAATGTTGAATGTTAATTCATGTGTATCAAATATTACTTTATCAGAACAGTCTTTTAATAACATAAAAGATACAAAATAAAAGATACAATTTTAATAACTTGTAAAAATATAGTAGGAAAGTGTGCATGGGTGCAAACAGTGGCAATAACAAAATGTGGAAGCTGATAAGGTAATAGAAACTACGACTAGCTGGTGTTAAGTTTTATATTTATTTACAGATAGCACAAGGTGAGAATTAGTATGCAAATGAGTATGGTTAGAATATTCTTAAAAACTGTAACAAAAAAGAAAATACAGTAAAAAAAACTTAAACACAAAATAGATTTAAATCTCAAATTCTGTACAGATTGCAACAACTGCACACATTTGCATAATACAATCAAAACTTCAAGCATGGCACATTTTTAACATTATACAGTATTTTTTATAAACTTTTATGGGAGGTTTTGAGTACAGGGTTAAGATTAATCCAGGACTGAGGACATTTAAGTAGTTTTAACAAACAAACCTTACAAAAAAAAAACAATACTGACAAAAAAAAAGATGTTTAGATATGTCAGTACAATGTCTTTTTAAATTAAGGCATCCCATGTATCTTAGCCTGGGATTAGTATAAGCCCTGTTCGGGAAACCGCCCCATAGTCTTTTATTAAACAAAAAACAAAACCATGTCAAATATGCAACTAAATCCATGAGAATCATAGTAAGTATAATTTTTTCAAAACAAAACACCTAATTATTGCAGTCTGCAGAATACTGTACACTTAGAATAAAATCAGTAATATATAATGATATATTAAGGCCTGACTAGACTGAAGTTTGGCGATTATAGGTGAATAATTGGAGAATAATATTTTAAGTTTCGATGGGGATAGTTTTGGGCTAGTAGCAATTGGACAGGCTTGTGAAAACCAGCAACCTTGGTGCTTGCCAACCTGTGTGCATGAACAGTAGCTAAAAATAATTCAAAAAAGTGTTTATTTAGCCTAATTTGAGCTTAAGAAAGAAAGTTATGGTACAGTGGATGCAAGGTTTAATTGTTGGTCAGAGAGATGTTGTTTAATTGTGACTTAAGCATGTAATTTAGAGATATCTGGCTTTCCCTATTAAAGTAAGTAATCTTAAGGCTAAGTTGACTGTAAAAACGATCGTACGATCATCTTAGACTAACAGGCCATTTCCCAAAAGCCTCGTAACTTAATTAGCACTTGAAAATTGTTGTAGATCTACAAGTGCTCTGGAGTAATTGAAAATCCCTTAGTGCATCGTAAGTGACAAAGTTACAAGGTCACCTACAGACAGTGCTTTAAGTGGGCCGGAACGCACCGGTACTCAGTACCGCCACTTCCAAAAATAGCTCTTGAGCGTACCACCACCTCTATGTGCGCCCAGAAAGTGCTTTTAGCGTACCGGAACGCTCATTTGCACATCTGTTTAAAAACAGAGGTTTAATTTAATCCTTTGGCTGCGCTGCGGCTTTTCAGAGCGCCCTTAATGTACGCTTCCTAATTCGGTCAGTCAGCGTCAACGTGCTCTGGACTGGAGAGGTGTGTGTTTGTGTGTGAAACTAAATACAATGAACACTTAATATGCCCTCCTTGTTTTAGACTCTGAGTAGTAAAAGAACAAGGTCAGAATCAGAGGACTCGCTGGCTGACATCCCACCAAGCCAGAATGACATCACTGCAGGTCAGACGCAAAGCTTTCTCCAATACCCTTTTGTAGGTACGTGATAATCTTCGCTGTCGAAGCTGTCAGTTTAATCCCCTCGAAGCAACTTCGGATTTCCTCAGGCGATGTGCAGAAAACATTCTTGAATTTGTAATACACATTTAGTTTAATTGCTAAACTACAAGTGAACGAAATTTCAATGAATTTGAACGACGTGAACAGTAGTTTTACCACCCGCAAAATGGAAAACAATGGGACAAAATAAATGACTTTCGAGTTTCAAATGGCCAGTATTTTGTTATTCTTGAACCCATAGACATGGTCTTGGTGTCATTTTAAAGTTTTTTTTTCAAGCTCTTTCTATCTGAACAACTAGTTTTAGCATTTAACCATGCCAAACCGGAACCGCACGTAATTCTTAAGTTTCGGTTCTAAAAGCGGTTCTGATGCGAGGCACGTGCAAAGCGCTTATGTCTCTTACCTCATGAATATTAATTACGTTGAGCCACTGTTTATAGTCACTCGCGCAACCAAATTAACACAGCTTACCAACAGAAAACACTCGGGCTGCTGAGGTAAGCTTTGTATACTTCGTGTTAAACATGTCTAAAAGTCAAAAGTGTGTATTCTAGAGCTGTTGACGGTACAGTGCGACCCGCGATGGCGTGCACTTCACAAACTATGAAAAATATAAAGTACAATCTCACCCAGCGACATGTCTTCAAGTTCGCGTGAAAGCAAACGGACATAAGACTCAAGAGTTAATGGGCTATTAACCGATATCAGTGATGACCCGCTGGCTTGGGGGCGGAACAATGAGGTAAGATATTCTTGGTCAAGGTTGCGAAAAAGTATCAATCTGCACTACCAGTATAGCAACATGCGTTTTCAGCACTGTGCAGACATTATAACCCCAAAAAGGTTCCTCACTTGAACCGTGTGTGGTTTCACGGATGAAAGTGATCAAATAAACACGCACATAGCCGCGCCGATCCCGTGGTCGCTCCGGGGCTCGAGCATCACCCACCGAAATGGCCATGCACATTATGCTCAATTGCTTCACATTTCGCATCTAAAACCACGCGGAAAACGTGACCGCGCCACTTTTCTCCAAAGCGCGTGGACGCTCCAAAGCGTCTGTCGTTGCTAAGTAACCTAAGCATTGCTTGATGTTGTGACGAGCAGCCCCGGCGAAAAGAAGTCAGCGCATATGAACACGCATGTTTGTTAAGAAACGTATATCTGATCCTCATTTACATTTTTATATTTCAAAATATATGTATGCATTATATATAAGCCTATACGCATGCACATAAAAAAATTATTACTTGTACAGCAGCCTTTTCAGGATATATGACAAAACACTTGCTCCAGCATATAAATCTCAAATCATATGTTTGAGAACTACTGCTGCTATCATGTTCACTTCAACAGGTAGGATCTTACAAGGACTACAACAGGAATAAATGATATAGGCCTAGTGACTGAAAAAAGTGAAAATATTAATCATTTTACATTTAAAATATTTTATCAGTAATTAATAAACACAAATTGAATTGTTTAAGTATTGTGCATTATTTTGTATTATATGGAACCGGAATCAGAACCGGAATCGTTAGGCAGAACTGGAACCGGAATCGGAACCGGAAAATTTCTAACGATTCCCAACCCTACTCACATATCTACCTTTTGCACATTTTATTTATGTTCAAAAGCTCTACAGTAGCTCTTTCCTTTCTAATGGTATTTTTTTCAAAATCCTTTTGCACATTTTATTTATGTTCAGTAGCTATTTCTAGCTCAAGCAAATCCACAAACTTATAAAAGGATTTAATATTTTTTACAAGGTCGTCTGTTGACTGCTGAATATAAAACCCCTTCAAAAAAGGAGTCGAGTCAGCAAAAAAACAAAAAAAAAACAAATAGAGTACCGGCACCTCTTTTGGGCCACTAAAAGCACTGCCTACAGAACAATCATCAAATTGCACTTAAACTTTACTCCAGTGCAATAACGATAATGTAATATTTTAAATGTGTATTTATTTATTGGGTTCTTCTTTGTTTATTGGTTTAATATAAAATAAAATAAAAATCAACCATGTGCAAGTTTTTCAATTCGTGAAAATGTCCATATGTGTCTCACTATCTTTCATCTTTTCTAAATTTAGAAGGCAATATTTAAAAAGACTAAAGTTTTGCAGAGACAGTACGCTCTTACCTTAATTTATTCTCTGATTGTGATCTTAATTATGACCAACAGTTGTGCTTACTATCCCATACGGCAAAAAAATATATTTTAAAATATATTTCAAAAAATGGCCAAAAATATATTTGCTGAAATATATTTTGAAATATATATAAGATATATTTTTGGCCATTTTTTGTATATTTTGAAATCTATCTTAAAAGTTAATACCTTTTAAAGCATAAAAAATATATTTAGCCCTCCATTTATTTCAATCCAATGAAATATAGACGTTTCATCGGATGCACGTGTGTTGATGCGATTACACATCTAAGCGGAACCTACCTTCCAGTCTCTGTTTGTTTAATGGTCTGGCTAGTTACATTATATAGTACACGTTTTACACATTAACGTTAACTAAGTGTAGTTTTATATAAGCTTTTGCTATGATTTGAACTAAGGTTATCTACTTGTTTATTTTGTTTTTTAGCAGAAATAAACTACTCTAAAAGGACTTTGTTGTTATTGATCCTTTCTGAGTTTACCGTAAGTTACGTGTGTTCCACAAAAGCCGTTTGTTTGTTGTTACTACTGAAACCGTCTATATTTACGTCGTATTTGAAGAAAAACTTTGTTACGAACCTGTTAACATAACAGTTTTAAAAAGATTAAAATTAAATATATTTTCCACTTCAAAAATATACTTTATAAAACTAACTTGTATCACATCAAGTGAAGATCATTAGGCTAAACATAAAAAAAGTCTTATGAGTCATTCTATAGGTGAAATTACAGCACTTGACAAATGGATAGCAACTTAAAACAGAAGTTGAATTTCTCAAGTTTTTAAGCGGCAACACGTGCGTCAGCCAATCAGATAGCCTTATGCAAATAACCAAGGCAGAGCCAGCCAATTACGTTTATAGAAGACCGGAGCATGTGTAGCGGCCACTATGATTGGCTGTTGGCCACACTTCAGACAAGCCTACCATTACGTGATTGTACTGTAAGTAGCACTTAAAGCACCCTGCGTGCGGTTGTATTTAAGTTCATCTTTGGGAAACGCACGTGAAAGAATAACGAACGTTCTTTTAGTAGATTGTCGAAAGCACTGCTAAATGCTCAGTTCAATCGGGAATCTCAGCCCAGGACAATTTCACTTTCAGACAGCTAGAAACCTACATTACGTACCCTTTTTAGGCCATTAGGTTGAATAAAGTATCAAAGAGACAAACAGAGCGTTTAGATATCAACAGTCTTGCAGTAGCATTTGTGCCTTTATGAGTATGTACTGTACTGAAAAGTTTATTCATGTATATTAGGCCGGGACTGAAAGTGGCATCATCTTAAATGCTGCACAATAGACATGTTAAAAGTTGCATGTAAAAAGTTAATAATAATATGAAGAGCTCAGATGAGAAACCCTCTAAGTGAGTTTGATGTTTTCTTGTAAATGAGCATTTTTAATCAGACTCTTGATGGATTCTGCCAACAAAGCAGTGTTTCTGAATAGCCCGAGGCTGGGATTAAGTGGATTTGAAATGAAAGTATTTGATAAACGTATATGTGCTGAGAGGATTTGGATAACATCATTGTCTTAATTTTGAAGGAGAATCTGAGCTCTGCATAAGTAAACTCTTTTATGCTATTAGAAAATCAAAGATTAGGAAGCATTTATTCTGATGCTCATGAAGGTTTGGATTGATCATATTAAGCTTTAGATAATGTATTGTCGTTTTTTTCTCCTCTGATCTTTTAGTTAATTTGAGCATAAGTCACATCAACAGATCCAGAAGCATCTGAAAAAAATGGATACTGAATATAAATACTAAGTAATGCGTGCTGTTTTCATTTTGCTTAAAACATTAGATTATCTCACCTTGATCTCCTTCTTTCTTAAGTTTAGAGTACACAATATCGCCACCTTCATTGTTATACCCTAAAAATGACAAGAATTGGGAAACTTCATTATAAACAACCCAACATTCACAGATCTTTTCTGACAGTTAGTTTAACCTCTGGGTAATGATGAAACTTTAGCTTCCCATTAATAGATTTTCATCATTAAACTTAAGATAGAGATTAAATTGATATAAAAAAGTTATTTGTGTTATTTTAAATGTTTGGATATCTCTGTTAATCATGATGTTTTGTTTTACCTTTCTTCTCTTTCTTCTTATCTTTCTTAGGTTTCAGTTCAATATCAGCATAGGTGAGATCAGCTGATTCACTTTCATTTTCTACAATGAAGAATAAAGAAATGATTAAAAGTTTTCTTCTCTCAGTGATTAGTTTTACTCTTCTAGTAGTTTCTACCTTTGCTCTTGAGTTTATTTTTCTTGAAATTGACCTTTGAATACATGGCATCATTGGCGCCGGCCTGAGTCACTAAAATAAAGGAAAATGATTTGACCCTTAAAGGAATACTACACTTTATAAAAAAAAATGACTCACCCCCATGTCATCCAAAATGTTTAAATGTTTAAACTATCTGGATTTTTTTAAGAAAGTGGAATATTCCTTTAAAACTCATTTTACTTTTATGAGATGAACAACATTAATGATATCAATACATTACCTGCGCTTGTGTCTTTATTAGCTGTTGCATCAGCTGAGTTATAAATATGAGCATCTCCTGTAATGAAGGAAATAATGAATAAAGACCATGAGCTTTTTATCTTGTAAAGCCTTCATAGAAATATTGTTTTACATGAAGAGCTCAAAACGCCACTTCTGCCAAAAATCAGATAATGATATTACCTGGATGGTCTCAAAACGTATTATATGTTAATCAAATTTTTTGCTTCAAATCTGCTTAATCCCAGCCTTGGGTCATTCAGAAATACCGGGTCGTTGATTTTTTTTCATAAAAATGCTCATTTACAAGAAAACATTTCAGAAGCACCTAGAGGGTTTTGCATCTGAGCTCTTCACATGTTGTCTAAGCATATAAATGCATGTGGTCTTTCCCATGCCAAACACTCAGGTACCATGCCAAGCTGTTCTGGGTGGTTGTTAAGGTGTTACTATGAGTGTTGTTTTTTAGCCTGTTGCTATGCAGTTACGAGGGTGTGTATGTTCTGTGTGTATGTTGGGATGCATCAGCTCTTATAAAAGCAGATTTCTGGCACTGATTATACTGTATGAATGTACAGTAAACTGACCAGACTGCAGTGGAGTGTAACCATCTTCAGTCTGTTTCTGATCTGATGTCTGACTGATGTTCTGCTGTTGACTGACAGCTGAGGGAGACTGAGAGAGTTTTTTGTTTTTGTAGCACCACAGCAGGACCAAGAAAAAGATCAAAAACATGACGCTCAGTCCAAGACACAGACCAACAATAAGACCAAGAGATGAAGATCCTCCGGCTGGAAAAGCAGAGATAAATCCATATATAACTATATATGCATATGCAAAAACATTTCAACAGTGCTTATAGAGGAGAGAGATCACCTCTGACTGAGATGCAGCTCTTTGGAGACTCTCCTCTCTCTGGGTGTTTACAGTAGTAGAAACCCTCATGTGACTTTGAGACTGTAGGGATGATCATCATGTCTCCTGTAGTCTGACTCTGCACCACTGATCCATCTTTATAAAATTCAGCTCTCAGGTTAGAGGGTTTTTTATCTCGATATAAACAGCGTAGAGTCAGAGGATCTCCTTCAGTCACAGGATGAACAGGACTGTCCAGAATCACATCAACATCTACACAACAGGAGAAATGACTGATGATTATAAATTATACAAATATATCAGATTGGTGAGATTCCTTTACCATAAGGTCCAGAATATAATAGAGACTCTAACAACACCTCAGCAACCAGTAAGAACCTTCTTGCAACTTTATACTGTAGCGCTGGTCTAAAAATACTTGGGAAACCTTAGCAGTTGCATAGCAACACTTTGGCAACCACCTGCATTTGCCCTGTGTTGTTAGTCAGTTTAAATTCATTTCAGATATCTTAACACATTATAAAATGTCAAAATTGTATTGCTAAAACATGTTACAAAGACTGAAGTGTGTAGTACTGAATTGTGGAGTTAAACAGTTTTCAGGGTAAATTGGGGTGGGTGATGCACGCAGCTTTCTGTGAGTGGGCAAACTCACAGTGTACTGAAATATTAACAGGATGAAGTTTCTCTCCAGATTCAGACTGACACCAGTACACTCCAGTATCAGATGTGATGAGAGAACTGATTGTACATGTAGATGTTGTTCCTGTAGATCTCCAGTCTGATGATGAACAAGGGTTCAGTTTGTCTGTGTATCTTCTCACTGTCCATCCAGTAGATTTACTGTGATCCTCACAGCTCAGAGAGAGAGATTCAAATGAGAAGTGTTGAGATCTGTTGGGTCTGATGATCAGAGAGACTGAAGGAGAAACACCTGAGAAGAAAATGACAGAAAATCATCTTTATAAGAGATAAATAAATAAATAAATGAAGGATATAAGACACAGAGTGTAAGAGATTGTTGTTGTTTAGTTGTGTGATGAACTCACCAGTGATCCACAGTGTTTGTGTGTTACTGTACTCTGTGTGATAGACTGGATCTCCTCTCTCTGCTCTGCACATATAAACTCCTGTGTGCTTCACAGTCACTGAAATTACTGTGTAGATGCCTTTAGATCCTCCACTGCTGTTTGACACCAGCTTATAATCATCTTTATTCACTGTAGAGTCAAAATCTCATTAAACCCTTCAAAATGTTTTGAATAAACTCAGTTGATGTATTTGTTTCGAGATGAATGAGATATTACCTGAGTCAAGACTCTGTACAGTGAACCAGCTGAATGTCCAGCCTGTAGATGAATTTATAACCTCACACATCAGAGTCACTGAATCTCCTTCAGTCAACCACTGCTGTGGAGAAACACTTAAAACTGTCTGTGGTTTATCTGAAAGTGATCAATCTCTCATGAATAACATGTTACACTTCATCTCTTCACACTAATAATGATGAACAAACATATAAACTCACCTGATGATACAGTCAGTGTAACAGCATCACTCATCGTAGTGTTTTGTTCACGTAGCTTTCCTCTACAGGTGTATTTACCACTGTCAGTCTGTTGAATGTTGTTGATTTTACACTCTTGTGTGTTGCATTGGGGCCAGTTATTTGTCCACTTAAACCAGCTGTATGTCCACTCAGTGTCTCCTGTATCCTGTATGTCACATCTCAGAGTAACAGTTTCTCCTCTGAACAGGTGTTTGTCAGGATCAACACTCACTACAGGTTTAAGATTCTCTGTACAAACACAATTATTTTTTTTATAATTAATTTATTCATCATTATATCATCATGTAAAATGCTTAACAAAACACATGTACACAACCTTTCATATATTTAAACACTTGATTTGATTTAAACAAAGACCATAATTGGGGAAACAGCAAACATTTCTCAATTGACAAAAAATGGGTTGTAAAAAACTTTGACGATCATGTTTGTTTCAAACCTGCATGAATTTCTTTTCTCCAAAAAGGAACAACGAATAAATATAAAAAAATGCTGAAATTTTTTCACTTAATAAAAGTGAATCAGGAGTAGGGTTGGGAACCGAGAACAGTTTCTTATTCAGAACCGGTTCTGTTTTTAAAAGGAATCGGAACCACACGGAATTATTAAAGGAACAGTATGTAGGATTGTGGCTTGACGTTGTGAAGAGCACCCACCCGGGTAAAACAAATCGGCGCCTATGAACACGCACATTTTTTTAAGAAACGTAAATCTGATCCTCGTTTACATTTCAAAATGCATTATATTGAGTTTATTTATCTTAGTTTGGGAGGAGCATGGTCATGTGGTCAGTGCAAAGAGGTGCCTATAAATAGCAGTCCCATTTTTTTGCAGCATCCCTCCTCCACCCCATTACCTCACTCTCATCTAGTTTTATTTATCCCAGTTAAAGAGGGGGGGTACTCTAAAATTCTGAGCTCAGAGCCCTCTCCTCGGACAGCACGCCAAATATGCTTTATCTCATTTCCTATCGATTACATGTTAATGCAAACTCGTGATATATACATTATATTGATGCCTATATGCATCAATGCGTGCATGCAGCTGTGCACATACAAAAATGATATCCTGCAAAGGCTGCTGTACAAGTAATATGACAAAACACTTGCTCCAGCATATATAAATCTCTAATCATTTGTTTTGAATGTTTGAGAACTACTGCTCCTTACATGTCCACATCATCAGGTAAGATCTTACAAGGGCTACTTCAACAGGAATAAATTATATAGTGACTGAAAATATTAATTCACTTTACATTTAAAATATTTTGAAAGTGATAAATAAACACAAATGGAATTGTTTAAGTATATTGTGCATTATTATTCCTGTTTATTTTATTATGTAGAATCGGAATCTGAAACGGGAATCGTTAGGCATAACTGGAACTGAAATCGGAACAATAAAATTTCTTACGATACCCAACCCTAATCAGGAGCATCCATTCAAGATGACATAAAAGCAAAATAAAGTTTTTCCAATTCTCTTAAAGCTGTTCTTCTCCAATTTCTTATTTTGTGTAACAAGTAAATAGATGATGAAGTTATAAAGATTTGGAGTAACATAGAGGACAGCAAATGATGGCAAAAATATTTTTGACATTAGATATTTCTAACAACCCATAACAGACTGTCAGATTAAATTCAGTCTACACTGACTGAGGATCAATGTCATCTCTCACCTGTAACATTTATCCACAGTCCATCACTGTAGTCTGTGTAATAGTCTGGTTTTCCTCTTCCAGCTCTACACCAGAACTGACCTCCATCTGAAACTTTAACACTGTAGATTGTGTAAGAGTTTGTTGCTGTTGTCATCTTCTCAGTGTTTTGTGTGTGTTTGTACCAGTAAAACTTCCATCCAGTAGACCAATGATCAATGTGACACTTCAAAGTCACTGTGTTATCTGTCAGTACAGATCCTTCAGTATCTGATGTGAGTTTAAGTTTTGGTTTTGATCCTGCAGGAGAATAAATCACAGAGTCTCTGTTTATAGTGTAACGCTCAGAGTTAAACACTTCAGTTGTGTCTTTATACCACAGATATCTTTAGTTTCTGTACTGATCGTCTATCTCACACTTCAGTCTTTTCACTGAACACTGATGTTTCTTTTTGCATAGGAAAAGTTAAAGGTAGCTTTTTGTCAGGGCTTGACATTAACACTCGCCAACACGCCGGATGCGGGTAGATTTCGGCTATGGCGGGTAAGACAACCAATCCCACTAGTCACTTTGGCAGGTTGAATATATTTTTTATTGTAGTTTTCTTAAAAGTTATGCAGAATTATAAACAATGTGCAATGGGACACTGGGAAAATACAACTCCCATGAGCACTCTCTGCACCCAGCGCATACTGAGACCATTTGTTGCGTACACACTCTCTGGGCAAGAGCGGAGAGAAATTCATAGCGCATACCTGAATGCACACATCCCAGTTTTGTCCAAAATCAAAGGAAACCCAGCAGTGGAGAGGTTCGCCGCTCGCGCATCATTTTAATGAAGGCTATTTTGTGCAACAATAATGCCCTCTCGACATTTGCCAATAAAAGTCTTACATAACGTTGAACAGAAACCACAATCAAGCATAAATTTACTGCTGTTGTTGATAAATATTTAAAGTGTTTGTCTAGGGTTTTTGTGTTTATCTTTTCAGTTAATCTTCTACACCCCTGCTTCACTTTTAATATATTCATTAGAATTTAATCTATTTATGTCTTACTAAGCATGTTTTTTATGCACCTAAATATATGATATGATCTATACTGATATATCAGCTAAATAATGTAGTCTTAATTTGAGGTGGTCAGTCTGCATGTAATCTAGCTAAATCAAGTCAAATTAGTCAAATTAAAGTAATTTTAGGATGCCAAAGTCAAGTTTAATCATATGAAATCTATTTTACCAACAACTAAATTTTGGCCAGTGAAAATGCTGAGTGGCTAGTAACTTTGAAAACCAACTAGCCACTTTGGCTGGTGAGCAAAAAAGTTAATGTCAAGCCTTGCTTTTAGTATATTCAACGTTCAATACAGTTGTCGCTTAAATATTAATATTTTATTTTATAATAATGAGTGTATATTTAGTTGTATATGTTGTATAGGTCAGGTCCCTCTTGTAGAAGTAATTTTAATCCTGTGTATATAACCTGAGTTGACTATATATATATATATATAGGCTGTATATTGTGAATGATAATAACCAGACTCACCTGATACTGTCAGTGTAACTGCATTACTGATGTATGAGTATCCTCTGGTCTCTGTTCCTCTACAGGTGTATTTACCTGCGTCAGACTCAGTAACAGATCTGATTGTGTAATACTGGAGTTTATTCTGGTGGATGATTGAATCTTTATACCATCTGTACTGCCAGCTGCTGACTCCTCCTCCATTGATGACACATGTGAGAGTGACAGTTTCTCCTCTGAATACATGATCAGCAGGCCAAACAGACAACAGAGGTGTTGGTCTTTCTGTACAATAACAACAATTCACATTGAAAATAATGTCAAATAAACACTTGAATGCAAACTGTGTTGGGTGTAACTAGTTACTAAGTAATTAATTGCTGTAATTTAATGACTTTTCCATTGTAAAAGTAAAGTAAGGGATTACTCTTTTTTTCCCAGTAATTTAATTACATTTACTTCAGATGTAATTGAACTAAATACTGTGTATGGACTGTAGAATAATTATATATATAATACAATAGTGGATTTAACATCAAAATACTATAAGGTCTAATGTTTAAAATGTTTTTTATGAATCCTTCTCACTTTAAATATTTTGGTAAGAATAATAGTAATACTCTAGTTTTCAATTATCACTGGTTGGTTATTAGCATTAATATTACTAAGATGTTGGCTGTTTATTAGTACCTAAATAGCACATATTAATGCCTTATTCTGCAAAACCTTATTCTACATCCTTAACCATGCCCTTTTCGGTTAATACTTAAAATAAAAAAAACTTTAATTAGCAGTATATGAAGTATATTTAGGCAAAAGTAGTTGATAGTTAGTTTATAGAGAGAATTGGACCCTAAAGTTGTACCAGAATAATTGATGTACTTTTATATGATTTGTTCAAGCCATTTCAAGCCTTTCTTTGTATCATTTACTAAATAGGATTTAGAAAGTATAAAGTAAGTAATCAAATACTTTTTGGAGAGAGTAATTTGTACAGTAAGCCAATTACATGATTGAATATGTAATTAGTAACTAGTAGTTAATTACTTTTTTGAGTAACTTACCCAACATCTGTTAAAATAAAATCATTGTGAACAGTGAATCTGAAACTCCTACAGTATTATTGATAGATTAAACCTTTAAGTTGTTATCTGAATATAAATAGACTGTAAAAATTATGTCAAATAAACATATACTTTTATGTTACTTTAACTTAAATTAAGTTAAACAATTTTAACTTTTCAACAGTTTTTCTATGTTATGACAACTTATCACTATTATATTTTTCAAAACATAAAATAATAGGTTAAATTGAATCGCAAAACCAAGTTGTTTAAACTTTTTTTTACAGTGTAGACAAACTTTAGTGGTGTTTTTTTGCTGACAATAAAGAACTAAATTAGCCAAATTAGATTTTTTTATTTAAATTGAATATTTATATTAAGGTAAATGTTTTAGCTTTTGTAATTCAACACGGGTTTAAACATAAAACAAACATAATTTGTCTTATTTAATTTAAAGCTTTAAAAGTTGTATCATCTATAAACGTAATTGCCGTTCAGTTTCCTATGAAATAATTTTCATAATGTTTTCAGAACAGAGTATGTGAATATAAATATTTACCCTTTACTGTCAATCTTTCACGTTCACTGTGTTGTGTGTCTAAGTGTGGGTTTTCTCCTTTTCTGCCTATGCACCAGTACTCTCCTCCATCAGAAACTTGAACAGATCTGATTGTTTTAGTTCCTGTAGTTTCAATGGATTCAGTGTTTGATGGTGTGATTAAAATAAACTTCCATCCAGTGGACTGATGAACCTCACAGGTCAGAGTAACTGTGTCTCCAATGAACACAGACGTCTGTGGCTCCACAGTCAGAGTTGGTTTATCTGTCAATATAAAATCATTGAGACTTGTCAGTTTTTGTTTTTGTTACTGTAACTGGTAAAAGATCATTAGTGCAGTCATATTTTACAGAAAAAACCCATATATAATCCGCAGTGGTGATTTTTATATTTAAAGATATACATTAAAGTGTAATTATAATCAAAATATTAAAGGTGTTAAAGAATCCCTTATTACAATATGTTACATTGTTCTCTGATATCTACATAGAAGCTATGTGACTTTATTACTCTAGGTGCAAAAATTACCCAGATACTGTTTTACATGTCCATTTACAACTCTAGGATTTGTCCCCAGGGTCATGAATAATAATGTTGATTGACTGTTCCTCAGAGCGGCTCATTTTAGAAGCTATGTGCGTTGTAAGGAGCCACCCATCAGCCCAACAATGGAATCCAATGGCGTGGGTGAAGGGATCTCGTGTTCTTTCGTGTCTTGGCGCTTCTAAAACAATAATTTTATTTATCAGGATTTAATTACTTTCTTTGACGTCTGTGTTTAAATTATAATCTGAGTCCAATTTAATATACTACACTCTAAAAAATATTTAGGACATAACACATTTCTGGGTTAAAATGACCCAATTAATGGGTTGTTTTAACCCAACTGCTGGGTTATTGTTAATCAACCATGTTGAAACAACCCAGCAGTTGGGTTAAAACAACCCATTATTTGGGTCACTTTAACCCAGAAATGTGTTTTGTCCTATAGTTACCCAGCCCAGGGTTAAAAACAACCCAATATTTTTTAGTATTTTTTTGTAGGAATTTGGTGCATTATATCAATTATGATATAATGCACCATTTGGTGCATAATTTGGTGCATTATACCTCCGCTACGCGTCGGGTGGTTCTTCGCCTCTACGTCGTGCATTAAAACCCTTTAATGCATGGCTGGCCGTGGATTATCCCTTACATATTGCACAGCAGGCACGTGCACAGATAGGGCTCAACCTGTGCAGAACACATGCCCTTTTTGTCCTTAAACTCCGAAGTGCCCTTCTTTGGAGGTGTTTTATAATTTGTTTACATTTATAAATCAATGCTATTGTTAACCATTTATATCTGCCTGTCTGTTTTACAAATATATTTATCAAATAAAATGTATTAAAAAAAAATATATATATATATATATTTGGATCCGCTCAAACTGTCAGTGAAACCTCTTAACTCCGCCCCCTGAGTGCAGCGAGCTTCAAGTTCCACAGCAGTCAGAGCAGCTGAACGTCTTGCAACGGTAAATACAGTAAATATCTTGTTGTTTGAGTATAATGTTAGTAACACTAGTGTGTCTATAACGGCGCATGTTTTATAAATTTGAGCCGAATTATCCATAGACGGGATTGGGCGAGTGGGCAATCAGGGGGCACCAAGGGCTCCAAACTGCGACCAAATGGAGTTTTTGACAAAGCGCGAGCAATTATTTAAACAAGTGTTCACGCATGTGAAGGGCACCCCTGACAACAATACAGAATGCAGAGTCGGGTTTTTACCGCTTTTTTGCATGACGCGTCTCAATCGTTTAACTACGCAGCCCGGGTAAAGTCAACACATCTCACAAACCCGCGAGAAGATGAGCCCGCGCGGGTAAATGTCTATCCTACATTAACCAAAAACATTACAGATTAGAAAGACATCAGATGCCCAGTTAAAGAAAACTGGATAGAAGACGAGAAACGTGTAAAGGATACAAGTATGTACAGTATATTGCCCTGCCACTCATTACAATATGCTATCTGGATATAACTTATTGTATATGTATGTATCTTATGCCTTGAATTAGTTAAGGGAGTTGTATGAATATTTGGTTCATAACTTTGAAATCAACTGCATAGAGTTAAGTCTATTTAGTATTAAGTATATTTTTCAGTAATGCAGTTATTTGCACGTTCAAAAGACCAAGGTTCCTCAGCACAGTTTTTGCCAGGTAGGCAGAGATACATGTTGAATATGCTAATCGTATGGCTAAAGTGTAGTATAATCTCCTATTTTGATCTTTAATCTCCTATTTCCCCCTCTTCTCAATGACATACATAAACATGTTAATCAAATAATAAAAATTAGCTTATAAAACCAAACAGAATAGCTTTTTTTCTTCAAACATATTTTTATTAAACTTTATTTATTCAATTCAATTCAATTTTATTTATATAGCGCTTTTCACAAAAGTCAATTGTTTCAAAGCAGCTTTACATAAATAGAAGCAGTGAAAAGCACAGAAAAACGACAGATAACACAACAAAATACATGATAGCATAATCAGTTGAATTTGCTGCGGCTATGACTCAATATTATAAGCGAATGTATTACTAAAGTAACGTCTAGAAGAGGAAGCTAAGTAAAGCCCAAAAAGGCTGCCTCCCCGGGGTGAAAAACCCCCTAGGAGAAAAAAAAACCCGGGCTTTTATCCGAGGAAAAATAAGTCCTAGGAGGGAAAAACCCTTGGGAGAACGGATAAGGAGATTTAGCGGAGATTAAGCGGGTTCTGCCGGTGATCGTTGGTCAGGCATCAGCTGGGCATCAGGTTGGTCAGGCATCAGCTGGGCATCAGGTTGAAGGACGGCCAGTAGATCAGAGGTGTGCCGACTGTCACATCTACCAGGACTGGGTCTGTTTGTCTCGTTGTCCTCGGGGTTGAGGACGAGACAGGGAGAGTAAAACAACATCGTATTAGCGTAGCGGCCGTTCATATGTATGAAGTGTCACACAGTGATGTGGTTTTAACTCAGCTTCGTTCCAGACAGACTAACTATTGCGGCATAATTATATTATCCACAGTTGAGGATTTAGCTAATTATAGTATATATGGTAAATAAGGGTCACCTTCCGATCTTTAAGAGAAAATGAAACCTGACGACCCGTTTGACTAAGGCCTAAAGCCCCACTGTCGTCGTTAATGCAGGTTCAGTGGCAAACGGGTCTATATTGTATACCATTTACAAGACCACGAGAAAATGCCAAACATCGCAACCCGACCATACGTGCTAACCCGTTTGACTAAGGCTGGAGGCCCCACTGTCGTCGTTAATGCAGGTTCAGTGGCAAATGGGTATGTATGGCATACTATTCACAAGACACACGAAAACGCGAAAAACGCATCCCGACCGTACATGCCAACCCGTTTGACTAAGGCTGGAGGCCCCACTGTCGTCGTTAATGCAGGTTCAGTGGCAAACGGGTCTGTATGGCATACTATTCACAAGACTTACGATAGCGCCAAAATTGCAACCCGACCATACGTGCCAACCCGTTTGACTAAGGCTGGAGGCCCCACTGTCGTCGTTAATGCAGGTTCAGTGGCAAACGGGTCGGTATGGCATACTATTCACAAGACACACGAAAGCACCAAAATCGCAACCCAACCATACGTGCCAACCCGTTTGACTAAGGCCGGAAGCCCCACTGTCGTCGTTAATGCAGGTTCAGTGGCAAACGGTGGCAAACTATTTAATGCAATTCATTTTTAAGTGTTCATGCAGAAAAGGTTTTTATTTATTTATTTTGTTGGTCTGTGTTATGACCGTGAGTGCTTTGTTCCGTAAAAATAACTATTGCGAGTTAAGTACCTTTACTAAACAAGTTATGCGAATGCTTTGTTGAAGAGAAAAGTTTTAAGTCTAGATTTAAAATGATCGACTGTGTCTGATTCTCGGACATCGGTTGGTAAATCATTCCAGAGCTTAGGGGCTAAGTAGGAAAAGGATCTTCCACTTTTAGACACTTTTGATAGTCTAGGGATAATCAATAGACCAGAATTTTGCGACCGTAGTGTGCGTGATGGATTGTATTCTGATAGTAATTCTCTAAGATATGAGGGTGCTAAGCCATTTAAAGCTTTGTAGGTGATTAGTGATATTTTAAATTGTATGCGATATTTAACTGGTAGCCAGTGTAAAGATGCCAGAATTGGGCTTATGTGGTCATACTTCTTAGATCGAGTAAGTACCCTTGCAGAAGCGTTTTGAACTAGCTGAAGCTTGTTGACCTGATTTGAATGGCATCCCCCGAGTAGCGAGTTACATTAGTCTATTCTAGAGGTCATAAAAGCATGAATAAGCTTCTCTGCGTCAGATGTAGACAGTATATGGCGTATTTTTGAGATATTTCTAAGATGGAAGAATGCTGTGCGGCAGACGTTGGCGATATGACTATCAAAGGATAAGTTGCTGTCGAACATCACACCTAAGTTCCTAACCGTGGAAGATGGCACCACAGTACAGCCATCTATGTGCAATTTGTAATCTGACATATTATGTTTGTAGCGATTTGGTTCAATAATAAGTATCTCTGTCTTATTGGAGTTGAGCTTAAGAAAGTTATGTGCCATCCAGTCACTAACATCGCTAATGCAGTCTTTTAGCTTAGAAAACGTGTGTGTTTCGCTGGGATGCGAGGAGATGTAAAGCTGGGTATCGTCCGCATAGCAGTGAAAACTTATGTTATGTTTCCTGATAATGTCTCCTAGGGGTAACATGTATAACGAGAACAGGATAGGACCTAAAACTGATCCCTGCGGTACACCGTATTTAACCAGGGAGTGATATCTTCCTCATTTACATAAACAAAATGATAGCGATTGGTTAGATATGACCTAAACCAGGCTAGCGCCTGACCACTGATACCAATATAGTTTTCTAGCTTATTGAGTAAGATTGTGTGATCTATTGTGTCAAAGGCTGCACTAAGGTCTAGTAATATAAGATTTGAGATTTCACCACGATCGGATGTTAATAGGAGGTCATTTGTAACTCTAAGCAACGCTGTCTCTGTGCTATGGTGGGGCCTGAATCCTGATTGGAACTTTTCATATGTACTATTATTTGTCAAGAATGTGCGTAACTGGCTTGCCACTACCTTTTCTAATATTTTCGAAAGAAAAGGGATATTTGAGATTGGTCTAAAGTTATTAAGCTCTCCTTGATCAAGCTGTGGTTTTTTAATCAGCGGTTTAATAACTGCTAGTTTGAAAGCTGTTGGAACGTATCCTATTTCTAGCGATGAGTTAAAGATATTTAGAACCGGGGTTGACACTACAGGGAATACTTCTTTAAGTAGTTTTGTGGGAACGGGGTCTAATATACAGGACGATGATTTGGATGATGTGACTAGTGTAGAGAGCTCATCTATTGTAGTAGGTTTAAATGAATCAAGATGTTCGGATGGTAGTCTAGTGTTAATTGAACTAATGCGTAGAGTGGTGGCTGCCTGGGTAGCTATGATGTTTTCCCTAATAGCCGAAATTTTGTTAGAAAAGAAGTTCATGAAGTCGTTACTATTGTGTTGAAGTTTACTATTGGTTTCTGTTTGTTCTTTGTTTCTAGTCAGTTTCGCAACTGTGCTAAAGAGGAAACGAGGGTTATTATGATTCTCATTTATAAGCTTGCTAAGATATGTAGATCTGGCGGTTTTAATAGCCTGTCTGTAGTGTTTAACACTCTCTTTCCATGCTGCACGCCATACTTCTAACTTTGTGCTTCTATAATTTCTTTCCATTTTTCTAGCTGCCTTTTTAAGGGCTGCGGTGTGATGGTCATACCATGGAGCTGGCGGTTTTTCTTTGAATCTCTTTTTTCGAATGGGAGCAACGGCATCCAATGTGTTAGAACAGACATTGTTTAGGTTTTCTATTACAATATCTAGATCGTCACAGTTATCTGCTACATGTTTCATTTGGGACAGGTCTGGAAGAGTGCTAATTAAGTTATCTTTAGTGGTGGAAATTATTGTTCTGGCTAATCTGTAGCATGTTGTAGATTGAGTGATCCTATCTAGAAGTACAGTGTATGACACAAGGTAATGGTCAGAAACTGCATCACTCTGAGGTGATATTTCGACGTCATTAATATTGAGTCCGAGTGACAGAATTAAGTCTAATGTGTGCTTACGAGTATGCGTTGGCCCTGTCACGTTTTGTCTAATATTGAGAGAATTTAGAACATCCATAAACGCACGTCCTAATGCATCTTTTTGGTTATCCACATGAATATTAAAATCACCAACGATAAGAGCTTTATCTACAGTGACTACAAGCTCAGACAGGAAATCTGCTATTTCTTTAAGGAAATCTGCATGGTGGCCCGGAGGTCTATAGATTGTCGCTAAGGTAAAAGAAAGCTGTTTGTGGTTACGATCAGTTATTTCCATATTTAACAACATTAGTTCAAATGATTTAAATTTTAGTTCAGATTTTTGGTTTACTTGAAAAATTGTGTTGTATCTTGTAGCTACACCACCCCCTCTCCCCTTTAATCGAGGTTCGTGTTTATAATAATAGTCTTGTGGGGTGGATTCATTTAAACTAATGTAGTCGTCTGCTTTAAGCCAGGTTTCTGTTAAACAGAGTGCATCTAAGTTTTGGTCTGTAATTATTTCATTGACAATAGGTTCTTTATTGGTAAGCGATCTAATGTTAAGAAGGCCGAATTTTAACATTCGAGGTTCATCTGTTAATGTATTGTTTTCTAATTTTATATTAATCAGATTTGTACCAGATGTAAAAAGCGATGCTCTGTATTTATTTGTTCGGGGAACAGATACAGTTGAAATGTGCTGATATTTCGGTAAGATTGACTCAAAGTGCTGGAGTCTTTATGTAAGCAGAGGAAAAAATAAAAATTAATATATTCTACAATTAAATAAGAGCGAGTACACAAGAGCACTTCACAAACACATGACTACAAATAGGCCTAATACAGACAAACACCCAGGATGTAAATTGTTAAAGCCAACTTAAAAGCCCAGATATCCTTTGCACTGTATAATGCCAAGCTATCATAAAATGTCATTTTTTCATTCATTAATAGTGATTTTTTTTCAGTCATTAATAGTGAATAAATATAAAGCTTTTAAGACAATTATTATGTGATATTTATTTGGAGGGGGTGCCCTTTTTCAGTTTCAGTACATGCCCCTCAAAAGGTCTGTGCACGGCCCTGTCGCACAGAGTATATGTCGTCCGTTGCGTATCTCACAGACACAAAATTGTCAAATTGTCAAATTGTTCTAATGAATTTAAATTAATCAAATGTAACAATTTATTATGCCAGGCAGGTTCCAGATATAAACATCAATTAAAAAATACAATTCAAAATATGATTCAATTCCAGTTATTAAAAATGATTAACAGTTGCAAAAGTTACAAAGTCATACCTGGCAATAGACACTGGCTACAGAGTACTTCCAAAATGGATATATGACACACCAAGTGGTGTAGGAAGATTCTTGTTAAAGATTTCATCCATTATGTTTTAATACACACATAGTGTGGGAGCTTCTGGTTACAGAATCCTCCCAGAGTCTCCTGCCAAGCTAACTTATATACACAGATGAGACAAGAATCCTTAACTTCCCAAAACAGGATTTGGTTAGTTAGGTTCTTGTGACCCGAAGAAGCACCAAATGGGATTGTTAACTAATCTGTTATCTATATCTCTTTAGGAGGTGACACCCATCGCAGGAGTACAGTTTACTTCTTAAGTTCTAAACTTTGATATTATTAGACCTTTTTAACCATTGCACCATGACCTTTAAAATAAAACCACACATGATTATAAAATTACAATCTCAGAACAACATTTATATATAAGATCAAATAGCATTTTTGGCATTGTAACAACATTGTTACTAATTTCATGTATAATTTAATGTTGGGGTGTAGATCGCCACTGTAATGTCACAGTCTGTGTTATGTTGAGATTGATTGTTTTCCAGTGGTATTTTGCATGCACAAGGTTTAAGGCTCATGATATGTCATTACTGCATCACTCTCATTATTTATCCATGCCTAGATAAATACAGTTTTACATTCTACCGCATCTTGAATGGAATTTAATGGAATTGAATTTGGAACTATTTAAAACATTGAAACTGTTTAGAATAATGTTTTGTATAATTTGCATATTCAAACCAAAGGACTACATGTTTTTTTCCTCAGTAACTGTAATAGACACCCATTTAGTGAAATAACTGAGATTGTGTTTTCAGAACAAAGTGAATTATGTGAGTATAAATACTTACCCTGTACTGTCACTATTATTGGTTCACTGTATTGTGTTAAAACATAAACATTTCCTCTTCTTCTGGCTCTGCACTTGTACTCTCCTCCATCAGAGACTCGCACAGATGTGATTATTTTAGTTCCTGTAGTTTCAATGGATTCAGTCTTGGTGAGTGGTGTGGTAAATAAAAAATCCCATTCAGCGGTCTGATGAATCTCACAGGTCAGAGTAACTGTGTCTCCAATGAACACAGACGTCTGTGGCTGCACAGTCAGAGTTGGTGTTATATCTGTTAATATAAAATCACTGGGAGTTGTAAACTTTTTTTTTTTAAATATCTTTTTGTTGTATCTGGTAACAATGATCATGTTATATTAATGTTTACATCATAACAAGTACCCTATGAAAATATTTGTCAGTTTTGTGTTGATTCAGAGTTGCTGTCATCTGAAATCCTCACAGAGTTGAACGTCACTGTCACGCCTTCTGGGTGATCGGTTGTGTTTGTGTTTGTTTGTGTTACTTCTGTGGTGAAGGATCCTCACGTGCGCACTGGCTCCTCCCTCTCCTTCTCTGATTTGTTTCCAGCCGTGTCTGGTTCCCTCTTGTCTATTTATACCTTTCTGTTTTGTTTTCCGTCACACGCTCGTTGTTAGATCTCTGTCTCGCTGCCCGTCCTAGTGTTTTTACCACGCATTGGTTAACTTCTCCTTTCCTGCTCTTGCCATAGGTTCAGCCTGCCTGTTTGGATTACTGTCTCATTCGGGATCCTAATCCTGTGTTCGGGTTTCTGCTATATGGTTCCCGATTGTGTTTGTCTGCTACTTTTTGGACTGGATGCTTTGCCTTCAAGCGTACGCCAGTTCGTTACTGTGACTCTGTGTCTGCGAGGAGGATTATTGTGTGGCTCGGTGTGTTTCACGGACGGCTTGAGACAACAGTGATTTTCATTTTCGTGGATTATATTATCCTGTCTACATCCAGTGTTATCTGCACTCAGTGACTTTCATTCTGGTGGATTATATTATCCTGTCTACATCCAGTGTTATCTGCACTCAGTGACTTTTATTCTAGTGGATTATATTATCCCGTCTGCAGTGTTCTGCACTCTTTATTAAACTGCTTGCATTGAGACTCTGACTCTGGGTATTTCCTAACAGTACGAGCGTGTCAACATGGAGTCTGCGAGTAGTGACGGAATGGATGTTTTTCAGTCCACATTGAATCAACAGGGCGCTGTTATCGACCAACACTCTTCACTTTTAGCTGCAGCTTCACGGGACTTTCTAGCTCTCTCCAACCGGCTCTCTGAGCTAAGCGATCGTTTGCAGCTTATGCAACCCGGCGGAGAGTCTTCGCTTCCTGCACCCAGCGGTGTTTCACCGAGCACTGACCGAGAACCACACACTGCTACACCACCCACCTATGACGGCGATCCCAACACCTGCCGGGCCTTCTTACAGCAGTGTTCCTTGGTCTTTGCTCTCCAGCCTCGGAGATTTGCTTCATCAATGTCACAAGTAGCGTTTGTCCTCACGCTGCTCACCGGGAGAGCGAGAGACTGGGGAATGGCTGTATGGGAGATCAAGGCCCCGTGCACGACTTCGTTTGAGGCTCTCAAGGAAGAAATGATGAGACTTTTCGACCGTTCTCTCCAAGGTGATATGGCAGCCGCTGAACTGGTTCGATTACTTCAATGAGGATCGTCTGTTACTGACTACGCCATCACTTTTAAAACGTTAGCAGCTACCTGTGGATGGAATGATGCCTCTCTTCGAGTCCAGTTTCTTGAGGGTCTCGATCCAAACATCCAAGATGAAGTCGCTGCACGGGATCCCCCCGCGTCATTGGAAGCCGCGATCGATCTGGTGTTGAGAATTGAGACCCGCCATCGTCAGCGTAATCTCCGCCGGTCGTTTCGTCAGGCTATTTCCTCACCTGAAGCCCTTTTCACTGTGTCTACACCTGAGCCCGAAGAACCCATGCAGCTAGGCAGGCTGCGCCTCACCAACAGCGAGAGACAGCGTCGTCTGACGAATGGACTGTGTTTATATTGCGGTAAAGCAGGGCATCTGGCCGCATCATGTCCGGTAAAAGGGAGCGCCCGCCGGTAGATTCGGGAGTATCGGTGGGCGTTTTCTCCTCTAATTCTCCCTCTAGCCGCACTGTTCTTCCTGTCATGCTAAGGTTTAATCAGTCTGATTTCCGTTCACAGGCATTATTGGATTCCGGTGCGGAGGCAAGTTTTTTAGATGCTGGTCTGGCTGAATCTTTTGGTATCCCTGCTATCCCTTTAGATTCTCCTTTATCCGCTTGGACATTAAAGGGGCAGCATATGGCAGTGATCTCTCATCGCACACCCCCTGTGAGTCTTTATGTTTCTGGCAATCATCGTGAGGTAATCAAATTCTTTTTACTTCATGCATCCCAATCGCCCATTATTTTAGGGCACGATTGGTTGGTAAAACACAACCCTCATGTTGATTGGCAGAATGGTATTGTCTTGTCTTGGAATTCTTCTTGTCATGTGTCATGTCTCGGTCCTGCTCCTTTGTCTTCTGTTTGTTCTACGTTTCAGATCCCTGCTGCCGATCTCTTAGAGGTTCCGACGGAGTATTCTGATCTGTTCCAGGTGTTCAGTAAAGCTCGGGCTACCTCTCTACCTCCTCACCGGTCGTATGATTGTGAGATCAAACTCCTCTCAGGTACTTTTCCGCCTAAGGGTCGTATTTTTTCCCTTACCTGTCCAGAAAGAGAGGCTATGGACAAATACATTAATGATGCGCTTAGTGCCGGTCTCATCTGCCGCTCCTCGTCTCCAGCAGGTGCTGGATTTTTCTTTGTGAAAAAGAGAGACGGTTCTCTTCGTCCATGCATTGATTACAGAGGGTTGAATGACATTACTGTTAAGAATAAATACCCCTTGCCTTTAATGTCTTCAGCTTTCGAGTTATTACAGGGAGCATGTGTGTTTACCAAGTTAGATCTCCGCAACGCTTATCACTTGGTTCGTATTAAAGCAACACTATGTAGTTTTTTTTTACCTTTAAATAATGTCTCTAAAATTATTTCAGTGATAGAACAACTTTAAACTGGACAAATTGTACTGTTGCTGCAACCTGAGCAGCCTCCTAGCTGCTACAAGCACACTCTGAAAGTGGTGGTGGAGGGTAGAGCACACAGCCCCGCCCCTCCCCCTGCCTGCAGAAGAGTGTCTGATACCAGGCACTGTTGTGCTTTTCAACCACATGGGGGAGCTGTAAATTTTTTTTACATGGAAACTACATAGTGTTGCTTTAAGGAGGGCGATGAGTGGAAGACAGCCTTTAACACCCCTACTGGTCACTGGGAATATTGTGTTTTACCATTCGGTCTTTGTAACGCCCCAGCTGTCTTCCAAACCATGGTCAATGAAGTGCTGGGAGACATGATTAACAAGTTTGTCTTTGTGTATCTCGATGACATTCTCATCTTCTCTCCCTCCATGCAGATTCTCACCCAGCATGTTCGCCAGGTTTTACAACGGCTTTTAGAGAATCAGCTTTATGTTAAGGCGGAGAAGTGCGAGTTTCACAAGGAGTCGGTTTCGTTTCTGGGTTTTGTCATTGCCGAGGGAGAGATTCGTCCCGATCCCGCCAAGGTCAAAGCGGTCGCCGATTGGCCAGTGCCCGACACCCGTAAAGAGCTTCAGCGATTTCTGGGATTCGCCAATTTTTACCGGCGTTTCATCAGAAATTTTGGTCAGATCGCTAAACCTCTTACCGCTCTCACTTCCCCTAAGATCTGTTTCCGTTGGAATAGCGAGGCTCAGGAAGCCTTTGATGCTTTAAAGACCAGTTTTATCTCTGCTCCAGTCCTCTCTATTCCTGATCCGGCTAACCAATTTATTGTGGAAGTGGATGCTTCTGATGTCGGCATAGGCGCCGTTTTGTCTCAGCGATCTATTGTTGACGGTAAGGTGCACCCGTGCGCCTTTTTCTCTCACCGGTTGAACCCAGCAGAACGTAATTACGACATAGGTAATCGGGAGCTGTTGGCAGTTAGACTTGCTTTAGGTGAGTGGCATCACTGGTTGGAGGGAACCTCGGAGCCCTTTCTGGTCTGGATGGATCACAAGAATTTAGAGTACATCCTTTCGGCCAGAAGGTTAACATCTAGACAGGCTCGTTGGGCTCTTTTCTTTGACCGTTTTAACTTCACCCTCTCGTACTGGCCTGGCTCCAAGAATGTTAAACCCGATGCTCTCTCCCGTCTGTTCGATGGTTCTGATGTCGAGTGGACCGAAACCATTCTCCCGGAAGGGAGAGTGGTCGGTGCCCTCATTTGGGGAATCGAGCAGCGGGTGAGAGAGGCCGGCCGAGAGGGGGAAGTTCCGGAGGGGTGCCCAATGGGTTCCTGAGCTGTTACGTTCCGATGCCATCCGGTGGGGTCATGAGTCTAGGTTTGTCGGCCATCCGGGTATTTGGAGAACGCTGGCTGCCATCCACCAGCGTTTTTGGTGGTCTTTGATGACTACGGACGTCAGACAGTTTGTATTAGCTTGTTCAGTTTGCGCCTGTAATAAGGCGGCTAATCAACCCCCTCATGGTCTGCTTAAGCCCTTACCCATTCCCTCCCGCCCTTGGTCTCATATTGCCCTTGATTTTGTCACTGTCTTACCGGCGTCTGAAGGTAACACTGTTGTTCTGACTGTTGTGGATCGCTTCTCTAAAGCGGTTCATTTTATTCCCTTTCCTAAACTCCCTTCTGCCAAGGAGATGGCTCAGATTCTGATCAAACACGTTTTTCGGTTGCATGGTCTTCCGACTGACGTGGTCTCAGATAGGGGTCCTCAGTTTATCTCTCGTTTTTGGCAGGAGTTCTGCAGACAGATAGGCGCTACTGCCAGTTTGTCTTCAGGCTACCACCCGCAGACCAACAGACAATGTGAACGGGCTAATCAGGATCTCGGTCGAACGCTCCGCTGTCTGTCGTCACGTTATCCGAATTCCTGGTGCCAACAGCTCTCCTGGGTTTAGTATTCGCATAATTCCCTCCCCGTCGCATCTACTAATTTATCCCCTTTTGAATTATCGATTGGTTTTCAACCCCCCTTTTTCCATCACAAGAACCCGATGCAGCGGTTCCGTCTGCTCTAGCTTTCGTCCGCAGGTGCAGACGCACTTGGAAGCGAGCTAGAACTCTTTTATTACAGAACGCCAGACGAACCAAGGCTGCGGCTGATCGATACCGGCGACCTTCACCTCGTATGTGTGCGGTCAGAAAGTATGGCTTTCTACCAAGGATTTGTCTCTCCGGGAGCCCTCTCGCAAGCTGGCTCCCCGTTTCATTGGGCCATACAGTATTCTTAAGATCGTCAGTCCGGTAACGGTCAAGCTTAAGTTACCACCTATTCTTGGTCGGGTGCACCCTGTTTTTCATGTATCCAGGGTTAAACCAGTGATTTTTTCCCGCCTTAATCCCTCTGCATCTGCCCCTAAACCCCCCGTCTAGTGGATGGTGCTCCTGCCTATACGGTTAGGAGATTGTTAGATGTGCGTCGCAGGGGCAGAGGTCATCAGTATTTAGTGGACTGGGAGGGCTACGGTCCGGAGCAGAGGTGTTGGGTTCCGGCTCAAGGGATTTTGGACCCTGGTCTGATTGAGGATCTTCGTCTGCGACAAGGTGAGCCTCCTCCGGGACCGTCCGGTGCCGGTCCTGGGGGGGGGGGTACTGTCACGCCTTGTCTCCTCGCAAATCCCACTTACAGTATTTTAGGGCTTGTGCTTTTGTCTGGTGCTGTTACAGGCAAACAGGATAACCTTTGACGAATTTGTCATGCATGTCAAATTGCTTTCATGATGTTTCAATATAGATTAGTTAAAGCGTTGTGCTTTGTTGTGATATTTGAGGTTGCTGCAGCAGCATGATAGGGTCAGGAATTAATGAAAATATAGCTTATCACATATCACATTGAAAATGCATTATTTTAAATGAAGAAAATGTTTGAGAAGTGAAAATAAAGTGCCTAACAAGTGTTTATTAGAAGAAAGGCATATGTTATAAGAATGGCTTTAATTTATCTATAAGTGAAATAATAGATTAAATGCAGTGTACACATTATTAAAATATAGCTGTTTGTACAGCTTTGCATTAATATCACCTGCTTGCCTGATTTCATTAACTGTGACTTAATTTGTAAAACTACATTAAGTGTAATCATTATAACATTATAAATCATTATAAATCTAATCGAATCTACTTTTAAAATTTGAACGTGCAAAAGGACATATAAATGGCCCTTTATTTTAAGACATAGCCTATGCAAAATAAAATTGGATTGAAACATCCATAATTTTAGTGGGCTGCCCACCCAAAAATCCTGACTGCCCCCCCAGTCCAGCAAGCCTAGTACCGGGCCTGAATCCGTGCAGTATTTTTCAAAGTAATCATACAGAATGAAGGATTAGAATCTCTAGATTACATTATTAGCATGATTTTGTCAAACATATAAATAAATACATACATGCAACATGCATGCATTTATTGATTTATAAATGATAAATAACATAATCATCAATTAATGTATTAATAATATCTGAAATTTTAAATTGCTTGCCAGCATTATTAGTCAATTAAGAAATATTAAAGAAACAATGAAATGTCTGTTTAATACAATAAATATGTAAATATAGCTTTTATTTGAGAGGATTTTGATTTCATATGGAAAGATATGCGTGGATTGATTTCATTATTAGTGGTTAATCAGAAAAAATAATTTTTTTGTATACCTTTTAAAAGAGGTCATCTTCATAATCCTGCTATGCATATGAATAACCGTTTTATAAAAGCAATAAGCCCGCGAAGCAGTGGTGTTACAGTGCATTTTATAACAGGGTTTTTACGCTTCGCGTTGTGCCTAACAATGCCCCTTATGACATGACAGTGTTTCCATTAACCAATGCAGAGGTGTATACTACTTAAGTATTTTTACTTTCTACATTAAAGTAAATTTTTCATGTATTTGTATTTTATTTGTGTTTTTCTTTGGAAAACATATATTCCAAAGCATACTATCATAATTTTTACTCCACTACATTTCATAATTTCAAGTTTTTGGTTTATATATAAGTTGTGATTGTTGGGAATTATGCAAATACACCTAGAAATGAGGAAGTTATGATATTTTAAAGTGTTTGGTCAAGCGGAAGAGATCACAGTTTTTCATAGTTTTATTGTTTTAATTGGGTACAAAAATGACCCGTAATTTTCAAATTTAAAAATGCCATAACTTTCTTCATAGTTATACGATTTTAATACTTTAAAAACCATTTTAAATCTATTTTTATTATCTATCATATGGTTATGATTATATATATATATATATATATATATATATATATATATATATATATATATATATATATATATATATATATATATATTTATATATTAATTTTCTAGTATTTATTTTTTTGTCACATACCTACTTACTATGGGATAAAACTGTGCACTGCTTTATTTCATGCTTGCAGCATTCGAAAGTTTAGTCAGTTGACTTATTGACTTCTGCATCAGACAATGATTGTTCATAAATGCACCTAGTTTATATTTGTAATAATAATAATAACAATAATTATGTATTTGATGGATGCGATGTAAGGGACCTTGATTATGCATAGGAGAGCGCTGCCCCAAAAAGTATTAAAAAACAATGCTCCAACATGAAGCCCTGTAACATGATATGCATTATGCGTGTTTGATTTCATGTGGCGCAGTGAAGGGAGATCAGCAAAAGACATCAAAGTACTGTAAGAGAGATCGCTTAGGTTACTCACGTAACCCCGGTTCCCTGAAATAACGGGAACGAAGCATTGCGTCAGTTAGCTGACGCTATGGGGGAAACTCCTGTTTACTCCGTGACTGAAGCCTATTGGTTAACGTCTGTACAAAGTACAGACCAATGACGTTTGAACCCGCGCGCGGGAGGAACGCGTCCCTATATAAGCGCGGTTCAATCGTCAGGAGCTCATTATATTCGACTGAAGCGCGCAGCCGAATAACACTCGCTGCGTAGACGTTTGTAGCACGGCAAGAGACGCAATGCTTCGTTCCCGTTATTTCAGGGAACCGGGGTTACGTGAGTAACCTAAGCGTTCCCTTTCAATACGGTTCACTTCGCATTGCGTCAGTTAGCTGACGCTATGGGGGAACGTAATCCCATCACGCCGTGCATACACAACGTACTGAAGTGCCTTACCGGAGAGACACTGCGTGTGGCCCTATACCCGGCATATTCACAGCTTTAAAAGCAAATGTGTAAGCACCATATAAATTGTTGACGCGCACACGGTGGGGTTTTAAACGCACCGGGGGCACATAACATAGCACAAGACGGCGAGGTACCGAGCGCGCCGCGGCTGTGCGAGATAAGTAAATTCAGAGTCACGTTGGTGAGCTCGCTGAGCGCACCGTGGTGTACACATAAAACGCATGAGCGTGCATGATTGAGCCGAGAGAACCTGCGCTCGTAGGGCAGGGAGGTCTAAGCTGTACAATCTGACAACGTAGACGGCGAAGACCAGCCGGCCGCGTAGCAGATATCAAATATAGATATAGATACCCCTGTAGACCAAGTTCATGAAGAAGCCAAACTCGAACAGAGTGGGCTCTATATAGGACATAGCTCATAGAGGGGCGTGAGCCAGTGCGATGGTTTCAACGATCCATCTAAATAACCACTGTTAGCAACAGACATACGTAGTGAGTGATCTGCGCAGCTCACGAACGGCCGATCTGACTATAATATGCGGCAGAACGGTTCGTAGCGTGGGATTATACAGATACCACAATAGTGTGAACCCAGGTGCACCCTCAAGCGCATCGGGATGCATATAGGTAGTATTATAGTGCACAGATCGGTGAGCTTTCCAAGCGCGCCGTAAATGTGTATTGACTATAAATTGCACGGGCACAGGTGAACACTTGAATACATCGTGAAGGTTGCAACCCTATATCACGAAAATGCGTGACTATTTCACGCATGGACCAGCGTGACAACGTCACGCTTTGCCGCGTTTGAGCGTGAGCATGTCATGCTTTCTGTTTGTGTCACTGTCACGTATTGGTTACTCAACTTTTTTGTCCTATTTTCAAACCATTGTCGCTTCGGTTTAGGGTTAGATTTGGTGCTTGTGTTATATGTCACTTTAAGTATTTGTCACTTTAAGTATTGGTTTATATAAAAAAAAAGATACAATACTTATTCTTTTATATTTTCTAAACTTTAACCAATTGTCACCTGACGTTGGGGTTAGAGTTTGTTTAGGTAAGGGTGTCATTTTATGTAAATCTAACCCTAAACCGAAGCGACAATGGTAAGAAATTAGGACAAAAAAGTTGAGTAACCAATACGTGACAGTGACACAAACAGAAAGCGTGACATGCTCACGCTCAAACGCGGCAAAGCGTGACATTGTCACGCTGGTCCATGCGTGAAATAGTCACGCAATTTCGTGAGGCCGGCAAGATTCTCGAGCGCGCCGTCATGTGTTCTGATAATAAATTGTGCGCACACGGGTGAACTCTTCAGTGCACCGTGAATGCGTATAGATAAATCAGTGCACAGAACGCGCCGTGAATGTGTACAGATATGATTGATGAACGTAACGGTGGGCACCCAACGCACCGTGAACGTACACAGATGAACAACAATGTATGTGTCACAAAGCATAACACAGCTGTGTATACAGGTGAGCTTTCCCAAGCGCATCTTATTGTATACCAAATGTTATAGCGTGTACATGTGAGCTTCTCTAAGCGCACGGTGGACGCATATAATTAAAAACCATATCGTGCATACAGGTGAGCTAATGGGCGCACCTTTAATGCAACAAACCTCAGTAGTGCGCGAAGCAGGGATGTCGAAGCTGTAAACTGACAACGTGGACGGCGGGGACCAGCCGGCCGTGTCACAATTGTCAATGAGAAACCTCTAAGACCATGCCCATGCTCTAAGACAAGTGAGCATAATTGTCACGGGAGGTGATAACGTCAACGATCCATAAATAGCCTGTATTGACAGGTGCTCTAGTGAGTGATCTGTGACGCAGATGAACAGCTGATCGTCTGATGTACGTCAGACGTATGTGTCATACAGGACCTTGGACAGTTCCAGAGCGCTGTGCCTCGGGCACCGTCCGCATCTGAGAAATGACAGGCTTATGAATAAAGTGAATGGCCAGCCGTAAAAGCATGGTTCGCTGTTACCGCCGCCGTCCGCATCTGAGAGATGACAGGCTTGTGAATTAAATGAATGGTCGGTCGTAAAAGCGTGGTTCGCTGTTATCACGGCCACATAGATATAGGTAGGGGAGAGAGCCGCCGTGCCTCTGTAGTGAGGAGAAAAGTGTTCCACCGGCGATTCGCGGGGGGTTTTGACTTTCAAATGTCACTAGACAGAATGGATCAGACTTTGCATAAGGACGCCTCGTGAAAGGGGTCCTAGCAGCTTGTGTCAATGTGTCATAAGGCACGTAATGTAGGTCGTGTCCCACGGATGCCATCTCCGCACGCCCATCGTAATGGGTTAATATTGGTAGTTAAGCATGAGATGCGTATCACTCTGATTGAACATAGCTTATAAAGCGATGCAATGAGTTTATAAAGGAGATGACTCGTCAGCTTGTTCAGGGGGCGAGATCTCAGTCTGGTTCGGTAAATAATGAAACCACCGTAGATTGCCCGACCGCATTATCACAATAACACGGTCGAGAGTGCTGCAGTGCTAAATCATCCTCTTAATGTACCGTATTCACAGTACAAGGTGATTTATATGAGACAAACGGCGTTCCACGCGCCGAAGGCTGATTGCCGTCGTAAAGCGTGTTCAACCCACAGCAAATGCTGGGCTAGCTCGTAATGACAGCACTTCATGCAGCCGTGTGTAACTTAAGCAAGCTTCCCGGCCGTCAGCTCGGGGCGGGACCTTTGCTTAGTCAAACTGAAGTGGACTTATGAACAGAATGCCACGATATTCAGCTTTCTGAGGCTCGTTAGAGGGGTACGTGTGCCCGTCTTAAACGAGATGCCGCGCGCGTCTGACTGTGCGCGCGCTTTAAGCTTTGAAACTTATTGTGGCGGGTAGCAAGCTCACTTGAGGTTGATATTACCCTTAATATCTCCGAGTATTGGAGCGGAGGTGTGAGCGTCTTCGGATCCGCTAATATAAATCAGCTATATGGCCGAAAAACGTCATAAACCGCTTGGCTGTAAGCCTTTGAGTGGCCGTCCGGAGAGGGCGCGATTCAAACGCTTGGAGCCATGCAAAAGTCTGAGGCTGTCCTTCCTCTAGGAAGAGAAAATAACAGCCGTAAGACCGTGCTCGTTTGCGCCATCAGCATCGTAGCGGAGAAACTGAGGTGGGCTGCGAGCGAATTTGGCAGAAAGGTGTTAGAGACACCGTACAGTCGTGGGGTGTCAATACACAGTATATGGCCAAACCGGGGTTTTTTCGGCTAGCGTCGATAGAATTATGGACAGCGGGCCGTGTGTGCGTATTACTGATTGCTTGTCAGTAAGGCGATAAAGTGTTTAGAGACACCGTACAACCGTGGGTGTCAAAACACAGTATAGTAAGCACGGAAATTACTCTTTTTAGAGGAATTAAATACCGTTCGCCACTATAGTGAGGTCGCATAGCCGACAGTATTACACAGTATGTTTGGATAAACAGCACACAGAAAACATTTCAGGGCAGTCCAGCCGAGGCGCGACATAACCCCTTTTCTCCCAGACAGTTTCGTTCTCTGTTGATGCAGCTGTGCTGCGGAGACCAGAGCTCAGCCGTTCAGGTGCACAAGCCTCAGTAGTGACGGTGACCGAACGGCTCACGGAGCAGGGTAGTATGTCTAGGTGGTTTAATGTCAGACTGAACCCATCGCAGAGAGGAAGTCTGCCGTGAGGCCCGCGGTTTTGCCGTTTATTAAAAGGGCAGAAAAACCGGGTATATATATATAAGAATGTACCAATATTCAGCGCACTGATATAGGACGGGACTGAATAAAGGGAGGTATTCGGGCCTCAGTATATTATAAACAAATTCGTTCTGCCTCTGATTCCGTCTAAACCAGAGAGAAATTACCAGGCAGACAAAGAATGAGCTATCTGAAGTGAGATCGGCTCAGGCCAGTAAAGCTCTATAATAAGTGTTTTAGCGCTCCAATAGAGGCGTGTCCGCCTTATCGAGCAGACGAATGAGATCGTGCCGCTCCAGGAGGGGAGGGGCATGAAGCTCTCTTATAATGAGTGTTCTTGGTGCTCCAATAGCGGCGAATCGGCCCTATCGAGCAGACGAATGAGATCGCGCCGCTCCAGGAGGGGAGGGGCATGAAGCTCTGTAATCGTTGAACACTGGACAGCTGCATTTAGAGGCAGCGAGCCGTAATACCGCGTGCTAGCTAAGCCGTTAAGAGACCTCACCACTGTGGGGAAAGGAGCGAGGGACTCCGCGAGCGTGGAGCACGAGTGGCTGTGCTATGACAGAGACAGGGGCAGACCGCCCGTGTTTGCTTGTCGTATGCATCTATCCAGGTCTACGGTTCCCCGCTTGTTCATCTCAACAAGAGAGGAACGGCAGAGGCGAGCAGCAACACAGACAGAACAGCCATGCGTCGTGACGGTATCACCCGATGCACTCGGGGGATTAATATATGTGCCAGAGATCTCGCCACTGAATGTGAGAGGAGCGAAGGGACTCTGTAAGCATGAACGGTTGCGGTGTGACAGAACACAGGGGGGGTTAGTCCGTGTGTGCTTGTCTATGCATCCATCTAGTCTCATGGCTCGCCGTGTGTTCATCCCGGCGAGAGAGGAACAGCAGGGGGAGCACGAAACATGGATAAGACAACCAAAGCATAAGCGCGGTCCCGGCGTGGGAGGTGCCAGACCGGTAACGCGCTCGGAGGAAATTCATAGCAGAGAGGCTCACCGAGCCGCTGTGCTGGACGCTATTACAACAGCGCCTGCTCTTTTAGCTTATAGCTTTATATTAAAAATATTGATCTTACCGGGCGGCCGCAGGGGAGACCTCGTCAGGCGTGTGTCCGCTGCACAGGGCTCGTACCACGGCAAGCGAAGGCTATCTTCGGTTCTCGGCCGGAAAGCGGCAGGGGAAGACGCTAGACCTGGACTCTGCTATCTTCGGTTCTCAGCCGGAAAACGGCAGGGGAAGACGCTAGGCCTGGACTCCGCTGCAGGGCTTTTGTCAACGGCGAGGTAAGGCTTCTTCTTTTTCTTCGGAGCAGCGAGAGGTTCGCGCTGAAGGAGAAAATAATGAGCTCCTGACGATTGAACCGCGCTTATATAGGGACGCGTTCCTCCCGCGCGCGGGTTCAAACGTCATTGGTCTGTACTTTGTACAGACGTTAACCAATAGGCTTCAGTCACGGAGTAAACAGGAGTTTCCCCCATAGCGTCAGCTAACTGACGCAATGCGAAGTGAACCGTATTGAAAGGGAACCAAAGCATACAGAGCAACATCAACATATAGAGATATAGAGATGATTGAGACATTGAGCTATTGTCATACCACACAGTACTACTCAAGCTACAGTATTACACTGACAACAAAGAACATTAGCTGCTAAAAACACAGATGTTTATTGAATCAAAAATGGCAATTCTTATTTTCTTCTGGAATATTGCAGTGTTTGTTTTAAATAACGGATCTGTGCTGGTCATTATTTGTTTAAAATTCATCTGCCCTCATAATCCTTCATCAAAACATAATTTTTCTCTCACTGTCAAAAAACCTCTTCTGTTGCTGGTGTCTCGGCCTGAGGGCGGGGTTATAATGATTGGCAGCAGTCACTTATACTCAACTGCTAAATCCTGATTTTTGTTCTCTGATAAAATCACCCAAGAGTTTTGCTATATTACTCCATATTTTCAGTGCATTGCATCTGTCTGCTTAAGAAACAATGTGCACATTTAAAAGATGAACAAAATTCATATGTCCAGCAGTCAGATTACATAGTTTGAATTTAAGACAAATGAGGAGCAAACCATATTAGCAGACCTGCCAACCTGTACGCATTTTGCGTAGCAGGTACTCATTTTGACCTTAAAGTACGGTGGTACGCTTTGTCACTATAAACTACGCAAAAACCTGGTGACGCCTCTGCCGCGCGAAGTACTCAAAACAAGCAACAGAAAAAAGAAAAATATGTCCAATCATAGCACTGGGCTCATCCACAAAATAGAAAGTCGGGATGATTGACAAGTCGTATGGCCAATCAGTAACAAGATTCTGCTAACGTATCGACGGAATCACAAAAGCCTGCGTGATCTCCTTCATCCACCCGCAGTTTCTGTGACAATCTTTTTCAACAGAGAGTCGAGACCTCTGACCCCCTAAGGTAAACTGGTCAGGGTGGATGTGCAAAGTTGAAATAATGCATTAGCTTAATCCTATGAAGTCGACGGTCTCGCGGGCTCCGTTTCATAATGTGCACTTGACCGCAAGTGTTGACCGCTAACACTACTTCTGATTTGGAAATTAGCAAAATTTATAATTGAGCGCTTACGAAAAAGTACCATGATTTTACCATGGGGAGAGCATCCAGTTTGAGTCAAATAAAAACGGAAAGTTCACTCTCAGTGAAGGGAATCCACCTGACATCCGAGTGAAGCGGATTAAATGCGTTCTGAAATAACGCGCTCTTGATAATTGTCAATAAAATAAAACCTCATATACAAACCACATCAAATAAAGTTTTATACTTTGAGAATATCTCGTGTGTGTGAGCACCCACGGGGTAGGTGCCTATGCCTTTCTGTACTGTACTGTAATCAAAGCTACAATAAATTACAGACAGACATACAGTAAACAGCACTACTGTCCCAGTAATGGTTGAATTTAAAGCAGTGTTAACTCTAAAATACTGTCTTAAAAGGATAGGTAACTTAAAACATTTAATTCAGTCATAGTTTACATAACAGAACAGACCATCCAAACATTTATGAGTTTCTTTATTGTGTGATACACAAGTTATTTTGAAGAGTGTTGGTAACCAAACCAGTGTCTGATCCACACTGCTCTCCATTGTATTTTTTCCTAGTCAGGGAAAAACAACAAAAAATGTTCTCAATTTTTTGTGTGTGTTTCACTCAAGAAAGAAATCATGAAGGTTAGACACAATATGAGGTTGAGTAAATGATAACAGAATGTCATTTGTGGGTTAACCATCTCCCACTATTTAACAGTAATATCACTTTTAACAGTGTTTGTGCAGACATGCTAAACTTTGGAGAATACAGTATTTAACATTAATAATCTTATTAATCACCATGTTTGGCAAATTTTGTTAAGCATGATTTAATTCACATTTATAATTATTTTTAAAGCAGATTATGGCAGGATGGGAAAAAAGTGAGTGCAATGTGCAGCATGTTACCTTAAAAGTTACCAAGAGGTGTGTGTGTGTGCGTGCGTGTGCACGTACATGTGTTAAATTATATGTTAAAAACCCGTGTTCTGTCCTTTCGGCCGATGCTAGTGTACTCAAAAAAGATTTCCAAGGTTGGCAGGTCTGTATTAGATAAGTGCTTGTAAACATTGCTTTGTATTCATCCATTCAACAGTCAGCTGCTATTTGTGATGCTTCCCCCCTGAAACACCGCACAGAGAGCAGAGAAACACAATCCAGCTCTGCTAAGTGTTTTTGCGGTATGTTTGGTTGCAAGACGAGACAGAATGCTCACGATTCAGCACTGGTGATATTAAAATAAACTTTGTGTTATTTGTTGCTATGCGCTTTTCTGGGAATGAGCTTTTTCTGCGCCAAGGTTTGTGACATAGGAGGTGAAGCGGGGGGCTGACAGATGCTTTACAGAAAAATACAGCACCTACATGTTATTATGGCGGGACACAGTAGACTGTGGCGGACATTCAGCCTCCATTTTGTTAGTAACGCCCAACTTCAAAGGTCCAACCTGTTTATTTCAGTTCAGAATAGCCTGATTTCCATTAAAGATTTGCACAAAAATTTGCGTCAATAAAAACATGTATGACATGAAAGTGTTTCCTTTAACCAATGTGCTGCAACTACAATGTAATTTTGTTCTCTCGCTGAAAGTCATTCCACAATCCATGCCGATGGGTGTGGTTGACTTCATATGTTAGTGTGCAGACCAACATGCGGATGACTTCAAAATACCACAAGAGTTATTTGAAAGCATACAGAGCAGTTGACTGTTGAATTGCTTTTGCTGTATTTAGATGTAATTCACTTGATGGTTCTTGTAAAGCTGCCTGAAGTCGAACACACTTCTTTTGTCTTGTACTCCAACCAAACATACTGCACCATATCTAAAGTTGCTCTAAGCGAATTCACGCGTTTTAGACCATAAAACATTTTTTGTAACATACAGCAAACATCTCCTCACTATCTGCTTGCTGCCTGTCCGCTGAACTGTAAAAAAACACGATCTCTGTAGACAGCCCAGGCTCCACAAACTGCAATATAAACACAGTGGCCAAACCTACCTTTTTCCATTGCCTGAAAAACCACCTCACCCGAGTAAAAAAAACAACATTTTGCGATATATGGGAGTGTTTCCATTAGATGCTCTTTCAACTCATTATTTCAGATTGCGTAATTTGTGTTAAGTAATTTAATTGCATCTTAGCCAAAAACTGATTTTGAGGCTACATTAGATCTATTATGCTGTGTGATGAAAGTTTTTGTATTATTTTAGGATAACTTTACATATTTGATTAAAATCCATGTAAACAGAAGGTCACAATTGACTTTACTTTCATATTTACTTTATAATGTGATGTATTTCCCAGTCAAACTGAACATATCACATGAGGAAAATAATGTGTGTGTCTTGTGTTTTCCAGTGTGAATTGATTGAATATAGAAAAGTAAACGTTTCTTTCAATAATGGAACTCGCAACAGACTGATGGATGGAGAATTATTGTCAGAAAATGATCATCACACGAAAGTTGGTTTTAGATTTTGATTAAAGTTTATGAAAAAATAATGACCCACACTAATAAACTGCTTATAATTAACACTGCAATATTCCATTAAAAAATAAGAATTGTCAGTTTGAATTTCATGGGGAATTTAAACATTTAAAGTATTTCAATTATTTTTGTACAACATACAAATGACAAAACAAACTAAACCAATCAAACAAACAAACACATTTTAAAATGAATGAAATTGATTTACCTTCTGTTCGTTGAGAGTGGATGTTTGAAATCAGCACTGGAAAAAAAACAAAGAGAAAATCTTATAGTTTAAACAAAGCTGTTAAAACTATCTGAAAGTAAAATACTTTGTGTGTGTATGTGTGTGTGTGTGTGTGTGTGTGTGTGTGTGTGTGTGTGTGTGTGTGTGTGTGTGTGTGTGTGTGTGTGTGTGTGTACCTGGTAATTATCACGTTGTGGGGACCAATTGTCCCCACAAAGATAGGAATACCAGTGTTTTTGTGACCTTGTGGGGACATTTTGATGTCCCCATGAGGAAACAAGCTTATAAATCAAACAAGATGATGTTTATTGAAAATCTAAGGTACAAGAAAGGTTTTTGTGATGGTTGGGGTTAGGGAACGGGGTAGGTAAGGAGAATAGAATATACAGTTTGTATGGTATAAAATGCATTACGTCTATGGAATGTCCCCACATGGAAACCAGAATGTGTGTGCGTGTGTGTGTGTGTGTGCGTGCGTGCGTGCATGCGTGCGTGCGTGCATGCATGCGTGTGTGCAATGAGTGTTGGGCAGCAACCAAAACAAACTAAACACAACAGAGATAAGTCAATTGTGTGAAAAGTGCTTTGCACGTGAAACATGAACATATGTTATATTGCGCACCGTAAACACAATCATACAGTAGGTTCAAAAACACATAAAGAAAGAGACCATTAAACCTTTCTATGATAAATGTCAATGATTTGACTCACACGTATAACTTTTTTTACATATATTTTTATTATTCAAAAACAAATGTTAATATTTGTACAGAGATTATATTTTACATTTACAATCCCTTCCCAACCCACCCCGAACAAACTGACACTTATAACTTTTCCTGCCACTTTGAAGAGACTATTCAACCTATTCCTGTTTGACCATGTAAGATTACCAAACTAAACTACAATACAAAAGGAAAACACTGACTTTATAAACGACCTACAAGTCATCATCTTGGTGCATACATTATATGTTTTCATCTTCCCTAAGAAAAACATTCTTTGCTGAAATTTCTTGCACACAACTGATACATTTGCTTTAACAAAATTCAACTCAAAATCTACACTGGAAAAATAAAAACCTTGGTTCAACTTAAAAAATTGAAGTAATCGATCACACGTAATATTTGACATTGAGTCAAAGTAAATAATTTAATTACGTTTAATGTGAAAAGTTTAAATCTATGCAACCACTTTTTAAAGGTTGATCAAATTAATTATTTTAGGTTGGAACAAACTATTTATTTTAAGTTAGAACAAACTAACTAAACTAATATTTATGGGTTAAAGTAAATTAATTATTTTAGGTTTGAACAAACTAATATTTATAGGTCTGGGTAAATTAATTATTTTAGGTTGTCTCAAATCAAAAAATAACAGTTGTCATTATTTGAAATGTATAATAAATCAAATTTAAAAAAAGTATTTTAATACATTTTGAACAATGACTACTCAGGACACTTTCCTTTAAAAACACATATATATTTATTTTTCAATAAACTGAAAACATTGAACATTTGTTTGAAATGTATGACGATTGACAGTCTGCTTCACACAAAGATACTTTTGAACACAGTCTCTCCAGTTGTACATAACACTGGGCTGGCAGCTCCATCAGGACCTTTTGCACAAAGTCCATATTTTAAGTTAAGTGTGTATATGAGCCCAAAGACCGTGGCAAAAGCAGTTGCAACAAAGGGTAACTCGTTCAGGACCTCAGTTCCTTCGATGACAATTTTAATGTCTTTGGGTGGATGGAGAGGATCCTCTTTCCCAGTGATAAAGATTGCCATGGTTGTCTGCTCCAGTTCTTCAATCTCATTTTTCTGCATAAAAAAAGAGAAAATAAGTATGTTATAGTTTCAGAAATCTCCTGATTTCATGTTAGATTATAATGTGCCAGGCTCTTATACACTTTAAACTTTTGAAAGTTAAATAGGCACAAATCAAATGTTTATTACAAGGGGTGTGACTAGTGAAAAGATTTCTTGTCTGGTTAGAAGCTGTCAACAACAACAACATAACGTAAAGAGTAACTTAACTTGTAATAAGTATTTTTAAGGAGTAATAAGTAACTAGTAACTTATTACAATTTTTGAGTAACATGCCCAACACTGATGACGTTATTCTTGTTATATTTTGACACTTTTCTAGACACGTCAGAAAACACAGATATGTGAAGAGATTCTGAAAGTGCAGAAATTTAGGAACATGAGCTGAAAACCTGCAAATAGAGGAGCTATTTAAGTCCAGAAGTTTATAAATGAATCAACATGCATTAAATGTATCGAGGTGAAAAGGTGACCCAATCACATTTAAAGAGGTTACTTCCCCAAAAGACACAAAGCGGAGGCAAGACTTAATCAGGGCTGCATGTGTCTTAATCAGGGCTGCAGGAGTTGATTTACAAATATTTGATCTAGGAGAAACATATCTAAAAGAAACACAGAATGCCTGAGAACCTTACTGCATTATATTCTGTTATAGTGTTAGGTTTTGAATTGTCATCTTGCCACATGCATTGTGTTTCCCCCTTAAATAAATAAGGAAATTTCCACAATAAATTGGTGCAGAAAATTTCATCAGAATGCAGGAGATTAAGGGCCCATACAGACAGAAACGCTTTTTGATGCAAACGCAAATTTTTTGCATCGTTTGGGCCGATCGTCTAAACTAATCCTGTGTAAACGCCGTGCATGGAGACAATTTTTTTTTTAAACCTGGTCCCAGGGTCAAACAAAATTTAATGAACAGATTAAAATGTAATCTTAAATTCAGGCAAGAAATTAAAATGTAAACTGTAAATATCATCATTATTGCCTGGCTGAACACTGTTGCGGGTTTTCTAATGGAAGGTTGAAATCTTCATAATATAAGCCACTTTGCTGAAAGAACGCTGCAGGTCTAAGCTGAGGTGATAATGGATAAGGTGCCCTTCGTGTGCTTCTTGGATATAAAATTACAACAAACAATAACAACAATGTATCAATGACTCAGAAAACAAGGTGAACAACTAGAAAAATAACACTTGATGATAATGAAACTTTTATTTTGTCATGGACTTTCATGCGACTGTGCAGAGTGCCCATGTGAGGCGGAGTTATACACTGTGTCTACTAATCATTATATTTTATTACAAGATTAAATTTTCTTTCATTTTACAATCCCACTAGCATGTTATTTAGACAAAATAAAATATTTTAATTTGCGTGAGGAAGCTGGCATTTTTACGCACACTTTTATGTCATTGGCTATGCCACTGTTGTTAAGGCTTATTGCACTATTACAGTTAACGTAACCATTATTCGATTTATTGATTGATCGTTGATTTAAACGATCATATGGAATATGGGAAATTGCATAAATTGACATCCCTATTATGAACAGAAGTGAAAGTGACTAAAAAGACTGCTCTTCTTCTCCATTTTTGGTTAATTTCTGTAGAAGAAAGAGCGCCACATATAGGTCTGGAATATAAAGTTGAATTTGCATATAGGTGTTAAGTCATTTGCAAATGGATTTGTTTTGACACACATTTTTTACACTGTTCCAGGGAAAACAAGGGAAAAATAAGATCGTTTTGGCACGTCTGGACTTGGTCTAAGTGTTACTGTTCAAAATTCAGCATCAAAGATTTCTTTATAAATAGTAATAACACATTTCGTCTTGCGAACTTAGTTTTTCATTACACCCCTATTTATTCCATATGGCGAGGAAAACCTAGACTATGACCATGTTAGTCTGGTACAATCACATTACTAGCGACTTTGTCGCTGTGTCGCTCGTCTCTTTCAAATAGGTCGTTAGGAGGCATGTCTTAATCTGGTTGTCATAAACAAATGAGTAACGTCTACTCCAGTAACTGACGAGAGGCGAATGACGTAAACTCCACTGCTTCGCTCTCATTGGTAGTTGTTCCAGAAAGTCGCTCATCATTTGCATAAAGTTAAACTTTTCTCAACCTTATTGCACGACTGGACACGCCCATTCAGATGCCAACAGTCACTGTCGCTCATGTCATCAGAATTTGCCAAGCTTCCATTGAAATCAAAGAGATCGTGTTGCTCTGCTCCTGCTAGTCGCTGCTAGTCTGAAGGCACCTTAAGTGTTAAAGGAATAGTCTACTCATTTTCAATATTAAAATATGTTATTACCTTAACTAAGAAGAGTTAATACATCCCTCTATCATCTGTGTGCGTGCACGTAAGCGCTGGAGCGCGCTGCGACACTTCGATAGCATTTAGCTTAGCCCCATTCATTCAATGGTACCACTCAGAGATAAAGTTAGAAGTGACCAAACACATCAACATTTTTCCTATTTAAGACGAGTAGTTATACGACCAAGTTTGGTGGTACAAAATAAAACGTAGCGCTTTTTAAAGCGGATTTAATAGAGGAACTATATTGTATGGCGTAATAGCACTTTTGGGAGTACTTCAACTCGCCTGAAAAATCCGCTCCCCTTCTCCCTCTCATAATGGGAGAGGAGGGGTGTTACTGCTCCGAGTCGAAGTACTCCCAAAAGTGCTATTACACCATACAATATAGTTCCTCTATTAAATCCACTTAGAAAAGGGCTACGTTTTATTTTGTACCACCAAACTTGGTCGTATAACTACTCTTCTTAAATAGGAAAAACGTTGATGTGTTTGGTCACTTCTAACTTTATCTCTGTTTGGTACCATTGAATGAATGGGGCTAAGCTAAATGCTATCGAAGTGTCGCAGCGCGCCCCAGCGCTTACGTGCACGCACACAGATGATAGAGGGATGTATCAACTCTTCTTAGTTAAGGTAATAACATATTTTAATATTGAAAATGAGTAGACTATTCCTTTAACTGTGTGAGTAAGTGAGAGAGATGCCCTTACCTAGTATTCTTTGATAAGATGCTCAACAGGTTGACCGAGGTAGATCATCAGAGGTTTGAAGATGCATTCTCTTCCGATGGTGATGTCCACAGTCTAAGTAAGAACAGTTACTATGAATTAACAAAAAAATTACAACAAAAAACTACACAGCCATGGATCCCACTGACACACAACTTATTCATAGATACCTCATCTAAAACCTGCAAGGTCCTGGTGGTCTTCTCTTTCACAACTCCCCCTTTAGTCCTGATGACCTCCAACAGTTTTGTAAAGTGCTTGTCCAATTGCACCAAGAACTTTGCTTCAAGGTAACTGTAGTGATTCACATGAACTCGGCATTAATCTAAAAAAGAAACAGAAGTAAGGTTAGTAAAACCTTGGTAAAACCACCAGCACAACCTTCCCAGCTAACAGAGAAAAGTTCTAAAAAACGTTCCCTGAAACCTCCCAATGTTCCCAAAAATGTTCTGCCAACATTAAAAGTGTACAGTTTTCTTGACATTCTAAGAATGTTTCTTGGTTTTCTGAACGTTAGAAGAATGTTACATTCTACCATTTTCAAACGTTATGACAATGTCATGTTTTAATGTTCACACAATGTTTGTTTAAATTGACTAGTTTGTTTGTTATGTAAATGATAAAGAAACATTGCATTTTATTATTTTAAAACTTTATTATTATAAAACATTATTTCTAAATATTCAGTACAAATATTGCTGTAGAAAACACAATTCACTTTTTAGGTTTACATGTTTTTTTTAAGTCACCATTATTGTAATCAGTGTTTGTTTTAGGTTGACTCTTGACTTTTTACTTGCTAGCTTTTCCCTGGTTGCATTAACTTTGTGTTTATAAAACATATTGTTATGGTAATGAGAAGCGAATAGTGCAATTCTGTGGTGGTTGGTACATAATGGTAAAGATCATCATCTAATTAATTGATTTACTCATAAAATTTTATTTTCTGTCAATAATATATATGAGATACAACTTTTAGTTACAGCTCCTGAAAATAGTCCCCTGCTATTAAGTAACCAAGCAACCAATGTTACGTCGGCAAAGTGGAGTGTCCCTTTAACTTACAGGCTTTAGTCAGAAGCTGTACTGTAGGAATTAATGTCGGTCTTTACTACATCATAAAATCCCAGGAAGTAAACTGTTGCCTACAATCCGTGTGTTTGTTGTAGTCCAAGAAAAGAGATTTACGTTGGAGACGATAAGTCGGGTCATTGTTTACTTTGGGGTTGTACCTTTTGCATATCGTCATGAACTAATAAACACTTAACGGTACACACCGAAGGATGTTTAAAATCATGAATCGGACAATAAGTGTTCTTTAAAAGCACAAATCCTAGCGTATATCTGTCATCAGTTGTTTCTTTAGTTTTAAATTCCAGTTGTGGGTTTGATGCCTATTCATAGTTCCTGTGAGTGTGTGATCTAACAGACACGCGGTAGCAAGTTAAAACAGCAACAAACTAAAAAAAAATTGTCATTTTATGCAAATCCACAACCCTTTATAGACAGATCAAGCATTATAATGTGAATATTGGAGAGTTTTACCGTGCATCCTGCACCTGCGGAGGCGCGCGCTGTTTAAATACAAAATGGAGAATGATTGACAGCCGCAGAGGAGGGAAGACGAGTTTCCGTAAACTTTAATTTAATGATGTAAATAGAATCACGTTCATCAGATTAAGCTATGGAATGGCTTCAGATGATTTGTGAAATTATAATCAGATTCTCTCAAACCTGCAGTCCTGCACGATTCACACAAGTCACTCAAACTGACGTGGAAACAGCGGGAGGTGCCGAAAAGCGCGATGTTTGCATCCCTGAAGTTTTAACCAGAGAATTAATTTACCCGTCGTAACTTTAGCTAACGTTAATGACCCCACAAAATGCATTTAGAAATGATAGTTTGTATTTAATAGCAGTTAGCTATAGCGAGTGTGATAGCATTACTCACCCATGACCAGAGGGCGGCTAACGTTAAATACTAGTTTGAATGAAGAATGCTAACGGTAACATTACTGGTGATATCTTATAATTTACATGCTATAAAGAGTGCTAAAATTATGACCAGAGTCAAGGCCAGTCAGGTATAACGTTACTTGGAAAAACGTTAACGGCAGACAATCTTTAGGCTATTGCCTTATTGCATATTGTTTTTTATTGTTCTTACCTTTCTTCGTAGTTCTTCTGTGTCTCAGCCTGGCTTGGAGGTGTCCGTTGATTCTGTTGAACAATGTTGAAGTGTATCGCCACCGCCGCCGCTCAACCGACAGTTCAACTGTGTAACGGACTTTTTATCCTTTATTTAAACAGGTCATGTGGTCAGAGAGCGGGATCTCCAACTCAACAATGCGCATGTGCAAATAATGTTTAATCTAATAAAAATGCTCCGATCAAATGAATAAATTCAGGTTAATGTCCCGCTGCCAAATCATATTGTATCCATATAAAAAAAATGGATTCAACCATAAATATAAACTAAAACGTTTACTTTAAATGAAAAAACTAATATTTTTAAACTATTTCAATGAGAAAATACTCATTAAACGAACAACGAACACGACAGTGAGACAATTCTTCTAAAATCAATCCAGCAACATTTAAATCAATATTATAATAAGATAATTTCTCTATTAATAGTGTTGAAACTAAGCAGAAGAGAAATCTATAAATAACAGTCTGACACGTCTTAAATTTCTCCAAATATTTGTAAACCAAATTTAAAAGATAGAGAATAGCATCCATCACACCTCTACCCTTTCTGTAGACAAATTGTAATGGATCAACGCTAAACGCCTTATTCAGTCCACCGCCATAATGATTCCAAAACGAGGCTGTGAGTGAAATATATGTGCAAAGTGTAAATTTGTTTTGTTATTAGCCTGTTGGTTAATCATCAATTTCTAATGTTGTAAACATGTTTACTTTTTCTTAAAACACTTATATAGTCCTACAACTAAGTAAATATATCCAATTCGCACAGATTCCAAAAAACAACACTTAAACCTTTTCTCTGGTAAGTTTTTTTTTACAGTAAGAACACTGAACAGAATCAACAGAAGCAGGATTAATTCTAATCATTGTACACAACTTTGATGGTCCATATGGGTTTTACCTCTAACAATTCTTGCACAACAAACTATCACTTAAATTCTTTAACTTGTTATGAAGTCGATCCCATATAATTAATTCAATGTTCATGTAATGAAAAAATATAGAGAATATACATGGCACAAACTTTTATGATCTATACAAACCGGAGATGTAGACTTAGTTGTTGACATAAAATATTGTATTGTTGCACTATATTGGTGTTATAAGAGATGAGCCAACAAATTATTATCCAAAACAGATATTATGTACACAATGTGATATTCTCATCTCAAATTAGGTCATATGTCCCTTGTAATTTTAACAATCCATGTTTTCTGAGGTTCTTTGTCCTGTGGAAATTTGTAAAACGATGTATTTTCTATGTTTTTGTGTTAGTTTTAATGGCTGAATGACCAGCATCCTGATACAAAACAATAGGTTTAAAGCGCCCATGAACGTCCATCATGCCGATGAACTGAATAATAATGCATTACTCATAAAGCCTCAGTCTGCTGTAAATCACTTCTTTAACAATTTTCCAAAACATTTCATAATGAATGACGCTAATGCAATGTAAAAACACTGAATCCGACAGTAATACTGCAACACATGTTTATACCACATATACCATATTAAAGTCTATAGTAGCCTATGTGTTATCAACACGTACAGTAAATGTATCTATAGCTTTAATGTGTTGTTTTATGGATTTAGCATGTATGAAACCCACTTTTAAAACACAGTGATGTTCTTTCTTTATTAATAAATATTTAGTAATTAGTTTTGTTTGAAAATAACTTTGTATAAAGCCTTGATCAGCAAGTTCACCAAACTTCAGCTTCATCTCAGCTACAGAATCACAGTTACACAAAACCTCTCTCTGGTGTTTGTGCTGTTTCCATTATTAGACGGGCTGTTAAGTTTAACACTATCTACAAATCTGACGGGCTATTTCATACAAACATTCACTCATACATCATTAGAAGAGCATGAAAAGATTTAGTAAAAATACAGATTCAGTAAATCTCTTGATCCTGTAGACAATGTGACAGTAATTGATGTGTAGTCAAATCCATAGAGAGAAGATAATACTCACAGAGAACTAGAGGAAGAGAAATCAACTCCATACTGATCTACTGATGACTGACACTTAAACAATAAACACTCTGTGATAAACACTCAACACTTCCTCTACAACACTCCCAGTATCACAATTTACGTACTTTCTGCCCTAAATAGTATTCAAATATATAATATACAGTGAACATAATAAAGAAATAATGAACGAACAAAAGCTAAAATGTAGAAGTTGTCTTTTGATGTGTTTGATGGTAAATGATAACAGGATGTGTCTAGACAAAACAACCACTTCTGTTATGTGTTAATATGTCCAAGTACTACAATAAATTATTGTACATTTAGATGCATACAGTATACTTTCACAATAAAACAATAAATACTTTAGTGCGTATATAATATAAGTGCGTGAACTGGAATGCAGTATACATGAAAGTTTGACATAAAATCCACAAATGAAGAGTCACAAAGACTCATTTCTACACAAAAAATGTTTGGTTGAGACTTTTTCATACAGCATCAAATAGAGTAAAACTTCATTTATTTGTCACTGACTGCACATAATAATGGTGGTAGTGACCGTTTTTGTAAATTAAAGAAAAAAAATCTGAAAAAAATTGGACAACTGACGTCTTTCACACATTTGTTAATACCACAAAACTAAAACAGAACTGAAACTAAAACCACAATGAGGTCAACTTTTCCATCAGGTCACTCATGCTGAGTTTAATAATGATATATATATATATATATATATATATATATATATATATATATATATATATATATATATACATATATATATATATATATATATACACACATGTGAACACAGTTATCAGTGGTCTATAAGTGCTTAAGAGGGTCTATTGTTTAAACTTAGTGTAAGGAATATAAACCAAAAAATATAAATGTAAACTGTCACAAGTAAAGGTACAAAGCTGTCATTGGGGCAGTACCCTTTAAAAAATGTCCTAATATTGACCATTTAGGTACAAATATGTATCTTTGAACTGCCAATATGTACCTTTAAACTACTAATATGAACTCTTTGGATACACTTTCGATATAAATATATATTTTTACTCATTTTAACTACAAACAATATTTCAAGTTTCTGGGTGTGCACATCGCTGAGCTCCTAAAGTAGGAAAAAAACCGTGAAGAATGCTCAACAATGCCAGTTTTTCCTCAGATGGCTAAAGAGGTTTGACTTGAGTATTCTCATGTGCAATAGAAAGCATAACTGATGGCACCCCACTCAGGTTTGGGAACTGTACTGCCCTCAACCTTAAAGCACTACAGAGGGTAATGCCATCTGCTCAACACATAATGTGAACCAAACTCCCTTTACTCCAGGACACCTATTCAGATCACTGTCTGAGGAAAGCGATGGGAAATTATCAAAGATCCAAGCCACAAACTGTTTTCCCTGCTACCATCAGCAGTACTAGTACAGCATCAAAGCCTGGATTAGCAGGCTCAGGGACAGGCCATCAAAGCACCAAATTCATATAACTCACATTCACCACTACAATACTGCTACATTCTGTCCTGTATCATTGTACTGTTCTGTGAAATTCAGCATTTACTGTATCATACATGTGTATAGTGTATTTACTGTGACATGTGTATTTATTGTTGTAACTTGTGTACTTACTGTTGTATTACTATGTTTAGCGTATTTATTGTTTTAACTTCTCAACTGCATTGCTGACAGGACTGTGCGCACAAGATTTTCACTTCATGTACACCTGTGTCAAGGATGGGACAATAAAGTGATTTGATTTGAAGTGCCCTACACATGGGTCTGGCTAGAGGGGATACAGCTAGATTTTGGCCTTAGCTGTATCTCTTCTAGCCACAACCACTGCACATGGCTAATTAGCATATCAGAGGCTAAACTGTTAGCAATACCAAACAACCTGCGTGTCATATTTAAAGAGCACCAATTATGCTAATAAATTAGCACGTTAGCACGTTATTGTAATATCCCATAGTACATACATGTTATTAAAACTTGAACTAATGCACTGTGAGTCTTATAAATTGCTTACATACCTCACCGATTTCTGCATGTCTGGAAAACGCTCGGTTTAGTTCCTGTCTCCGCCTCCCAAAATGTCTAGTGTATTCGGATTGGTCAGATGACTACTCAACTGTTATTGGTCAACTGGGTTCGGCGTGTGTTTGAAAGGTTACGCCCCTGACTATGCGTGGATTTTCCGGTTCTGACTGAGAGTCACAGGCAACGTAAACAAGCGCTATATTTCTCTATAAACGATGGTGTCTGTACTGCCTTACCACTTCAAGCTCGATCCAGAGAGTTCAGACGGCCGTTACGATGTAAACGATCTCCGTCAATGAACGCGATTGGATTTAACTTTTTTAGGTGTCCTTAGCTCTGCCAGAATGCTAAACGAAGACGAAAATGTGTTGCAAAGACATCCAAAAGGTAATTATAACGTACTACATTACTTTGCAAACTATATGGAAACACCAAATGTAGCACATAGAAGGTTTTATTTGAAATGATTATAAAACTATTTCACTTATTAACATTATTTTACTATAGTAAACTTTATTATAAAAGACCGCTTACATACTATATTACTGTGCAAACTATATGGAAACACCAAATGTAGCACATAGAAAGTATTTGTTGAAATGATTATAAAACTATTTCACTTATTAACATTATTTTACTATTGTAAACTTTATTATAAAAGACTGTTACATACTATATTACTGTGCAAACTATATGGAAACACCAAATGTAGCACAAAGAAAGTATTAATTGAAATGAATGTTCTACATTATTTCACTGTGGTAAAGTTTATTATGAAAAACTGCTTACTTATAAGTGCTATGTTTTTACTTATTAGGTTTTAAGGAGAATGCAACATGTTCCAGGGCCTCTTACCTGCGTGATTCATCATCCAGGTTTTGCACAAATTGTCTAAATCCCTACACACAGAACATTTATTGTACCGACTATACTGTAAGCCTTTGAGGTGCAGGACTAGAGTAAGTTTTATTACATTTTTAAACCAATAACACTAAAGTATCATTATAGTAACAAAGTACCCAAAATAACAAAAGATGCAACTTTAAAGAAAATATAATAGTCAGTCAAAAGTTTTATTTATTTATTACAAATATATATTTAAATGTTAAACAATATACAAATAAACATACTTTAGTAACCATATTGTGCTCTTGTTTCAAAAATTGTTCAATTCATTTCTTACAGCTATCTATTCAGATAAATGGCATATCAAAGCTTTGTCAGCTGGTGCTATTTAAGACGACACTATAAGGTTATCATCCTGTCGTGTGTTGTTCTCCAGATATGCTTGGAGCTTCCTGATCAGATCGGTCACAATTTTGGCTTTCGACGACCCCTGCACTGAAGATGGCATCCAATCACGTCCTCCTTTGAAGGTCTCTCAAACTGTGATGCCAGGTCCATTGGAATCGGGGTTTCCTTCAGCTTATCTTCAAATACCTCATCAAACACAAGCCTGATCACATCATCCACATAACTGTAGAAATATTGCAGTCAATAAATCTTTTGGTTTGATCATTTATTTCCCTGCTTCATACATTAAGTTTTTAATTATGAATGTATTTGAAATAAAACATTACTGCTTACGGTATGTCACTTGTGTGTTTTGGGAACATAGCCTTGTACTTTCCCTCTCCTGCTTTTGTTACGGCTTGGTGACATTGTAATGGATGGCTGCAAGGTACAAATACCTGTAAAATATAAACAAGCAATTAATTTATTGTAAAAGTAAATACTACTTTATTTAACACAGTTACTAAAATACTTAAATACCTGCACAGCATTCCAATAAATGAGAAAATCAATTTTTTTTGCTGCAAATCTGAAATCTCAGGCTACGGACGGCAAAGGCATCCACTGATGATGATGATGGAAACATTGTGAAACGATGCTACTGCCTGGGTTCCTATTATTATGCAGAGAAAAAAAACTTTGTCATCATCAGTTATACATTTAAGACTGGTAGTGGTTTCACTAGGTAAATACATAATATGTGTTAAACACCTTTGCTCCTCATATGCCAGTCTGACTCCTTGTACTGTGTGTAATGATGTTGCATGTTTGCATACAGTGTAGAAGGATGTGTACAGCTGCGAATCTAGGATATAGACAAATAAAACAAACATGTATTCAGTCAAAAAGACATATTATAACAATAGAGTACAACGACTATAAATCGTTAGACTATTCATTAAAACGTAAATGTATTACATATTACATGGCCCAACATTAGCAACACACATTACGTGTTTACTTCGTTTCAAAATCTAAGAAAGCTTCAAGTAAATACAACAGTAAAATACATATAACTTTAAACAAATCATCTGTACTTAGAGTTTCTTGAGTTTGATCATGAGAACAAATTTTACCGGTAACAGTTTAGCTGGCATTTGTATTTGTATTTATCTTAGCAACTTAGCAAGTTTGTAAACATGTCTAAACCAACATCGATAAAAAAAACGAAAGCCTGCATAATTCAACATACACGTGTGTAAATATGGTACGTTGTTTATGAAATACAGTATTACAACACAAAACAATTAGCTTGCAAGCTTAGCTCTACACGCACATTATGTTAATCTCCGGTTACCGGTTACGTAATGTACAGTAAAAGGCAAATAATAAACATGAATACTTACAGTCTGTGATCCAGAAGTGCACAGTAATCCAACTTTCAAGAGGAGACGTCGCGCAAATCCAGCTTCGGTTCATGAGAAGCAGTTAGCCTATTGTGAAAACTCCGTGAACAACTTCTGACTGGATTTTTCCGGAACCGTATTAAACATGATGTCCTCTGTGGAAGTCCATAAAGTGCTATTTTGCCCTCGCATCTAAAGAGACAGCGTCTACTCGAGAGATTTAATCGCTTAAACAATGAAACAAGAGTTTGCAAACAGAGTCAAAGCAGGGACTCCCAACCTCCGCCATTTTAGCTCTCTTCTGACTCGGCGCTCCCCACCCCACCCTCGTCTTTGAGGGCGTACCCAAGCAAAGCAGAGAGGGCTGAACTATGATAATGTTGGTCTTATCTACGTCACCAATCCCAGGAAGTAAACTGTTGCCTACAATCCGAGTGTTTTTTGTAGTCCTCGAACGTTAGAGACGATAACTCGCGTCATCGTTTTCTTTGGGGTATGTACTTTTTGAATATCGTTAGCATGTACTAATGCACACTTACACACAAAAGGATGTTTAAAAACGTGTATCCCATAATAGGTGCTCTTTAATATTTTTCTAAACACTCTGTGGTCAATGAGAAAATGAGTCTTTATCCTCCCAGAAGCATCTCAAAGTTGATGAACACTTTGTAGCTTTTTCCATCTGTTCTAGAAATTAGTAATGGTCGCTTTTAAAACACTGCTTCGTGAGGCTTCGAAACCTTTATAAATCTTTTGTTTCGAATCATTGGTTTGAAGCGTGTTTAAAACTGGCCAAAAGCTTAGGCACCTGACTTCTTGCCTAACTGCTTCATTAGGCAAAGACTTTGGCAGCATGAAGGCAGCTCCGGAAAGAGCATGAACTCATGAATCAATTTCTACTATGATCCACTTATTTCAGGTCAATTTTATTCTGAATGTTAATTAAATGAAATTTGTCTATTAAGTTTGCTGGTCATTTGGCATTTAAAGCTTTTTGTATAATGAATGACATAAAAACAATGCAGATTGTTTGGGAACATTTTGACAATTTGGAAAACAATATTGTTATTATCTATTTAATCACTTGATATAACACAAATATCTACTAATACTTATGACGTTTAATGATTTGTAAATTATATTGAAAGCATTACACTGTTGTGAACATATTTGTAATTGTTTGTAGAAGGTGTCATTATGTTTGGGCCTATACTGTAGATCTCGTTGCCTTAACACATTTTGACCAACAGGGGTCGCCAGCGAGTATGGTGTTTTAAACGCTTTAAAACAATGAAACATTTTGCAAAACAAATGGTTTAATTGATTTGAAGCTTCAAAAAGCTTTGTTTCTCCAATCACTAGTGAGCTGCCATCCTGCAGACTTTGGCCGTTTCTGCAGGACGGTAGCTTGCCAGGAGCAGGATTGTAGACTTCTGCTGTAAACGATGTGAGAGTAATTGATATGTTGTCAAATCCACAGAGATGAGATAAAACTCACAGAGAATCAGAGAAAAAGAAATCAACTCCATACTGATCTACAGCTACATTTCTACACAAATGTTTTGTTGTTTAACTTTTTCATACAGCATTAAATGGAGCAAAGCAACAATCATTCATCAACAACTGCTCAAAATAATGGTGGTAGTGACAGTGTTTGTAATGAAAAAATCTACGAGAAGCTGATGAACAAATGTTGTCCTTCCCACAGTGGTTTATACCACAAAACAGAACTGAAACTAAAACCACAATGAACTTCACCTCCATCAGACCTCAAACACTGACGTGTGCTGCTATATGGACTTGTCAGTTTATAATTATCAGTGACACTTAAGAGAAAAATAACTTTTATTTATAGTTAGTGTAGGTTTAGAAATATAAACAAACCCATCACAGTATTCAGGTCATAACTCATCTGCATCATTTGTGCTACAGACATTGAATGATACCTGAGATCAAACTTGTTGTGCTGTTATGTTTCTAAACAACCAACCTTAAGGTTTCTGTTTACTTGATAATAAAATGAGTGAAAAACCCCACAGACTGAACATTAAAAGAGGAACCTGGAGACCAGAATAACACTGAGACTTCATGGTGTAATCTTTTGACAGAGCAAACCACCAGAACACCACAGAAACCAAATAAGACATTTGGACCATATTTGCTCCTGAAATTTTGGGCGTTGCTACTTAAAAAAAATGACACGGTTTTTGCACGTTTTTTCACCAAGTCAAATGTAAGACTTTTTAAAATCTTGTTTAGATCATTATGAATTAAATTTGAGACCTGCATCATGACAACAGGGGTGGAGCCAGGGGGTGGCCAGTGTTGAACCACCATGAACGTAATCATGGCCACCCCACTGGCCACCCCGCTCATAATGGCATTTTTAAAACACGAAAATAACTTTTCAAACACTAAAGAAACTAAAAAAAGTGGATCATGTCAACGGTAATGTTTGAACCGCGAATCTCTCACGAAACTCACCTGTACTGATGCATCGTAGTTTCCAGAAAAGGTGTTCCACCTTTCATAACAAGTGGGAGATGAGGAGATTACAGCTCAGCCTCGTCCCTGAATCAACTTTGAGTGTTTGAGCACAACACTTAATCAGGTCAGTTAACCCTTTCACGCGTAGGCTTTAAAAATCCTTTCTGTCCCCATGGTGAGTTATTTTAACATTTTTCATGGTTTTCATGGCGACGCATCAAGCTATTCACAATGTGCCCACTTTCCTACACTGTAAAAAATACTTTGCTGCCTTAAAATGTTTTGTTGTCATTTCAAATTACTATTATTTATCTTGACTAGAGATGAGTTGTTATAACTACAGGTGAGTTGTTATAACTTATAAATGTAAGTTGACTTTTCTCAACTATTTTTTATAAGTTGTGACAACTCATCTCTGTTGACATGACTTGTAAATCTGAGTTGATTTAACAAAAAAATTTAAGGCAGCAAAGTATTTTTTACAGTGTATATACTGCCCAAAACGCATTGTTTCTTTTTCATTAAAAACATTCTTATTTGCAGAGATGGACAAACCCATAATAAAATATTATAAACATTATCTTACAAACAGTTTATGCTAGTTTGTAATTCATTTTAGTAAACATTTTTATAATTTCAGCATCAGTACATACAATAAACTCTCCAAAGTCAAACATTTTACTTTGAATGTGAAGTAACTTAACTTTTATTTACTCTATTTATTGTTTATTTGCAAATGCTTTGAAAAGTGTTACTGGTTTAAAACACTGGCAAAACCGCATCGATCACCGTTTTTTATTGATATGTTGACATTACTCTGCCTTTATGTATTCTACATTTTATTGTGTTGTTTGTGATACAAAACAGACCCATCTCATGCCTTAAAACACTGTATGTAGTATGGAGGACCACAAGAGTCATGCAAAATGTAATAAAGAACTCCAATATTTACTAACTACCTGGACAATAAAAATAGCAATTAATAGATTTGTTTAAAAATTCATTAATTAATCTATAAATAAATAGACAAAGTTATAAAAAAATCATTATGTAAGATTTTATTAGGCAATAAAAAGTGAGATTATAAAAATAACGTAGAAATGAAATATTAATCCATTAATAAATAGTTCAAATTAATATAACAATTTATAAAAACAACATAAAATACTCAATAAGTTCATCATTTTAAATTGCATTTATAAATTCTTAATTAAATAATGGAATTTCAAAATGTATTTCAAAAGCGATTTAAAAGAAAAATAAATAACTGGATTTATAAATTGAATTACAAATACAGGTTTAAATTAGGCATTTAAAAGGGCATTTCCGTTTAACTTTTCTGTTTTCATTTTCCCAATGATTCTCCTTATTCTTTTCGCTATTGGATTTGCTTTTCATTTTAGCCTCTCTATTTAGCTTTTCCGTGACTCTTTGGGTCCTTGCAAATGGTCAAATGAGAAATGCAAATTAGCTATGGCCAGGAGGATGTAACAAGCTCGCTGATTGGCTCTGATTGTACGTCATGCGCAGATTTATAGATCTCAGATGAGGACCCAAAGAGTCACGGAAAAGCTAAATAGAGAGGCTAAAATGAAAAGCAAATCCAATAGCGAAAAGAATTCGCACAGGTTGAATTATGACTATAAATTGTATGTTAATCTCAATTCATTTTAATTAAAATTAAAGTATTGTAGCAATTTTATGTTATACATCATTGTGATTAATGCACCTATAATACTTTAAAGTATTTTAAGGTTGGATGATAGAGATTTTATGTGCCACGTACCCCAGAATAACTGCTGGTCCCTGCCTGGCCACCCCTATGAAAAATCCCTGGCTCCGCCATTGCATGACAATAAAGACAAATTTTCTTAATTTAGATTTATAGTCTATGTGAAATGTGTTTTCTAAGCCTTTTTAACTTTCGTGACAAAAACAAGACATATAGTCAGCATGTGGAGGACTCGAGCACCTTAACTCTGTTGGATCTGATCCAGAAGTGACACAGAGGTCGCCGATGGCAATTGCGGATCTAGTGTATGGGTCTCGTCTATAGACAGTTTCATTGGACACATGAGCTTCCAATCTATTTATTCATAAGTCTGGCTAGTGGCTAAACTGATCTCTAAAAACAAATACCATGTCCAATTTTATTATTTTTTTGCTAAATACGATGGAAGATGACAGCACTGTGCAGAAAGGTTCAGCAGCCTGGTAAGAATTTAAAGATATGAAGCTAACATCAAACGTGGTAAGGAGCGTCATATTTTCGGCTGACGTCAGAGGTATGCAGGTCAACCACAACGTACAGATTAGCTGGCCAATCAGGGACACAGAGCTTTTCAAATCGATGAGTTTTGTTCAAAATTGTGTATTATATGTGTATTATAAATAACATTGCTTTTTAACAATGACATAGGTACACTTTAAAACAGTAGGTACTATATAGTATAAATATGGATAGTATGAATGAATTCAGATGTACTACATCCACCATGTTAATACATCATGAGACATACGTCGTCATAACAACATAACATAACATTTCGTCATTAGTTAACCAATAATCAACCAATCAAAATAGGGCACACTGATTAAACACTGGAAAAATCAGGTCTAAAGGGGTTAAGTAATGGAAGTGTACTGAGCATGGGTGTGTGTGAGAGATAGTAGGCTACACATTTCAGCTTATGAATGGTGTTTTGCGTTGTGTTTGTTGCACATTTGATGTCTTGAAGGCAGGGCAATAATAATGAAGACATACATCTCTAATCCCATTTATTATTTTAAGGAAGCCTCAAGTACTTTCCTTATACTTTCAGGTAAGCTAAAGCTTTTGGTTGCAAAGCAGTTGGACAGTTTTGACTGAATCAATAATAATTTAGCACAAATTTGGCTTTATTCCCAAACATTAGATCTCATTCTCTTTGATTGATTTGATTTAGGAATCGTAAAATTAAAATGCTTAAAAATGGGCTATATCTACCACATTCATCAGATTTTGCTCTTCCAACTCTGTGAAATCAATGTTTCTAAAAACAAACATGTGTGAAGTGGGATCACGTAATTGAATCAAAAACATCAAATTCTGATTTCTCGCTGATTGCCTGGTAGGAGGCATTTAACTCTGCAGAGCTGCGACTTCACACAGCGCCACAAGAAGCATCAGGTGGATGACATCAGAGACAGAGAAGTGTGAGAGAGATTTAAAATCAGACTCCTCTGTATGATTTCTTGAGGTACTCTGATGTCATCTGCTTGCTGTTCTTGCATCACTGCTTAAAGTTAAGTAATGTTTAAAAGTAAACATTTAAACATGCGCCTTTAGATTAAAATATTTTAAAGGGATAGTTCACCAAATAGGAAAATTCAGTTTTTTTATATCTTCCTTTGTGTTCATCAAAACAAAGAAACTCATACAGGTTTGTAACAACATAAGAGTGAGTAAATGATGACAGGATTTTCATTTTGGGGTGAACTTTACTTTTAAGATCATGAGAAACATTTCATTCAAGTGATTTCTAAGTCTTCTAATCTCATAATTATGACTATTATTAAATATTGATTTTCTAAAGCACACGAAAATAGGCTAGCATCTAAAAAACAGATTACAAAAGTCATGTCTGTGTCACTAAATGCATACAATGTGTGTATTTGAATGAAAACATCAGAAGGAGAGAGACAGGTTGATTTTAATTTATTTTGAATAGCACTTTTCAATCGAATGCATCAAATTTCAAAGACCCTTTATGAAGAAAAGTGTCTGACAAATCCCTCAGTGAGCAAGCTGAGGGTGACAATAATAAGTAAAATGAACAAAGATGTTTGAGTAGATGAAGAAGAAACATTAGAAAAATCTAAATCAAAGCATCTGTACAGATAGTGAGGAGTGTCGCTAATAAAGTGAAATATGATACAAATTATTGAGGCCACAACAAAATCAACACAACTCATCGATCATACAGACATCAATGTTATTTTATTCAGATATAATCCAGATCCACTGAGTGATAATGACAATATGAACTAATTTGTTAAATTCAGTATAATAATCAAATACAATGACCCAATAAATCAGACAGATGATTCACCTCTCAATCTACAGCATTTGACAACCAGCACGACTGTTGCTATCAGATATGGACAAACTGCCAGCAGAAAAGTGATCATGTTGAAGCTACGCGTCTTCATCTGAGAATCTCCTGAAACTGAAACACATGTTATCATGCAGTATATCTGAACAACAACAAACAAAATCACTTAACATCATTTCTATAAACTCTCACCTCTGACTGAGATCCAGCTCTTCTGAGACTCTCCTCTCTCTGGGTGTTTACAGTAGTAGAAACCCTCATGTGACTTTGAGACTGTAGGGATGATCATCATGTCTCCTGTAGTCTGATTCTTCACCACTGATCCATCTTTATAAAATTCAGCTCTCAGGATAGAGGGGTTTTTATCTCGATATAAACAGCGTAGAGTCAGAGGATCTCCTTCAGTCACAGGATGAACAGGACTGTCCAGAATCACATCATCTTCAACACAACAGAAGAAATGAAGGATGATTATAAATTATAAAAAAATATCCGAATATTACCATTTTCTATCAGCTTGTTACATCTGGCAGATGGTAAAAAATAAAGTCAAATTCCATAGACTTTAAATCAAAGAGCATCTTTAACCATTATATAAGAATGGTTAAAGAATATAATAGAGACCCTAACAACACCTTAGCAACCATTAAGAAAACCCTTGCAAAAGTAGCAATGGTCTAAAAACCACTTGGGAAACCCTAGCAGTCGCATAGCAACATTCTGGCAACCATCTGCATTTGTCCTGTGTTGTTAAAGTCCATTTAAAGTCATTTCAGTGAATTGTTTCTAAACAAATTATAAATGTTAGAAATGTTGCTGAAACACGTTACAAAAGACTGTGAACTAGTACTGAATTATGGAGTTACACCGTTAAAACAGTTTTACTAGCAAGGGTGCCAGCCGAACTTAGCCCCACCCACAGCATTTCAGGTCGGGAAGTTCGGTCTGTTGTTGCTCCGTTGTGGTGCAACTATGCTCGAACCAAAGCTGGTCGAACCAATTAAATTGTCAGGTAGGGCTTTATATGATGATGGTCAGATGATCAACAGTAACGTAATCAACCACGTCACTAAAGAGCGCTTGTGTTGAATCCGTTTACATCAAAGACGGCTGCCGCTGGAGAATTCATATGTGTGTCGAGTCTGCTCTAAAAGATATCGACAGCGCATTGATTTTAAAAGAGGAACAGATAATGATCGGAAATATGTTTTTGTCGTCCCTCCTACGGGATTGGGCTAAAGTAAAAATTTTCAGCTGGCTCCGATGGTTGCTAAGAAGATGGGACACAATGAAAATGGGCAAATTGGCATGCACTACAACGTGGATATAATAGCGGTCGTTGCCAGCTCCTTTTCGAAAGCCCGTGGATGAAGTTCATCTAACGTATGAATGTTAAGAGATAGTCTGAATGTATGACAAATGGACAGACGCCATTTCAACATACTTCACACACTTTAATTGGTTGTAGGTCTATCCAATTTAAACTCCCCATAGTCACAGCCCAATGGAGCGGTATCAGACTTAAATTCTGACTAGAATTAAGTATGACAACGTCAGGCTACAGTTTTTCCACATTTCAGGATAAATTGACCTTAGGTTTTGGCCCCTAACACAACCACGAGCATCATTTCAGGTTGTAGTGATATTTGAAAGTTGAGCGAAGCAACTTTCCCTCCGTGACAAATCAGACAGGTTAGGTTCCATTTGCAACTCTTTATTGTTGCAGTCACACAACCAACAGTAAGTAATCAGTGGAAAAAATCCAGATAAGCATAAACATAAACACAATCCAAGATCGGGGCAGGCAGATATCATTCATATACGTTACACAGTCCAGGATCGGGGCAGGCAGAAAGCAGTCATAATCGATAACCAGTCCAATGTCGAGGCAGGAGGCAAATGGCAAAAATCCAATAGACAGTCCAATATAAACACCAGGAAAGCAAACACGGGTGAGCACAAGGAACCGCTCAGAAATGCTGCTCTAGGGGCAAACAAGACTTCGCAAAGTTAGAGTGGCAGAGTCCCAGGTTAAATAGACCCGCTGATACGCTACAGCTGGTGTGTAATCAGCGGGTTGCAGTGCATTATGGGAAATGTTGTTCAGTATGCAGGTGAGTGAGAAGTACCGGGAGCGTTAACGCTGACATCCGTCACACCCGTTAGTTGGCGTGGTTTCAGCACTGACAACAAACACGCCCCCAGGTGTTAGAATAGACTATTGTAACTCGCTACTCGGGGGATGCCATTCAAATCAGGTCAACAAGCTTCAGCTAGTTCAAAACGCTTCTGCAAGGGTACTTACTCGATCTAAGAAGTATGACCACATAAGCCCAATTCTGGCATCTTTACACTGGCTACCAGTTAAATATCGCATCCAATTTAAAATATCATTAATCACCTACAAAGCTTTAAATGGCTTAGCACCCTCATATCTTAGAGAATTACTATCAGAATACAATCCATCACGCACACTACGGTCGCAAAATTCTGGCCTATTGATTATCCCTAGACTATCAAAAGTGTCTAAAAGTGGAAGATCCTTTTCCTACTTAGCCCCTAAGCTCTGGAATGATTTACCAACCGATGTCCGAGAATCAGACACAGTCGATCATTTTAAATCTAGACTTAAAACTTTTCTCTTCAACAAAGCATTCGCATAATTTGTCTAGTAAAGGTTCTTAACTCGCAATAGTTATTTTCACGGAACAAAGCACTCACGGTCATAACACAGACCAACCAAATAAATAAATAAAAACCTTTTCTACATGAACACTTAAAATGAATTGCATTAAATAGTTTGCCACCGTTTGCCACTGAACCTGCATTAACGACGACAGTGGGGCCTCCAGCCTTAGTCAAACGGGTTGGTATGTATGGTCGGGTTGCGTTTTTCGCGCATTCGTGTGTCTTGTGAATAGTATGCCATACATACCCGTTTGCCACTGAACCTGCATTAACGACAACAGTGGGGCTTCCGGCCTTAGTCAAACGGGTTGGCACGTATGGTCGGGTTGCGATTTTGGCGCTATCGTAAGTCTTATGAATAGTATGCCATACAGACCCGTTTGCCACTGAACCTGCATTAACGACGACAGTGGGGCCTCCAGCCTTAGTCAAACGGGTTGGCACGTATGGTCGGGTTGCGATTTTGGCGCTATCGTAAGTCTTATGAATAGTATGCCATACAGACCCGTTTGCCACTGAACCTGCATTAACGACGACAGTGGGGCCTCCAGCCTTAGTCAAACGGGTTGGTATGTATGGTCGGGTTGCGTTTTTCGCGCTTTCGTGTGTCTTGTGAATAGTATGCCATACAGACCCGTTTGCCACTGAACCTGCATTAACGACGACAGTGGGGCCTCCAGCCTTAGTCAAACGGGTTGGCACGTATGGTCGGGTTGCGATTTTGGCGCTATCGTAAGTCTTATGAATAGTATGCCATACAGACCCGTTTGCCACTGAACCTGCATTAATGACGACAGTGGGGCTTCTGGCCTTAGTCAAACGGGTTAACACGTATGGTCGGGTTGCGATGTTTTTTTTTTGGCGTCTTCTCCTGGTCCTGTAAATGGTATACAATATAGACCCGTTTGCCACTGAACCTGCATTAACGACGACAGTGGGGCTTTAGGCCTTAGTCAAACGGGTCGTCAGGTTTCATTTTCTCTTAAAGATCGGAAGGTGACCCTTATTTACCATATATACCCTCGCATTGGGCCCCCAATTTGCTAAATCCTCAACTGTGGATAACATAATTATGCCGCAATATTTAGTCTGTCTGGAACTAAGCTGAGTTAAACCACATCACTGTGTGACACTTCAATACATATGAACGGCTGCTACGCTAATACGATTTTGTTTTTCTCTACCTGTCTCGTCCTCGACCCGAGGACGAGACAAACAGACCCAGTCCCGGTAGATGTGAAAGTCGGCACACCTCTGATCTACTGGCCGTCCTTCAACGTTATGCCCAGCTGATACCTGACCAACGATCACCGGCAGAACCGCTTAATCTCCGCTAAATCTCCATTTCCGTTCTCCCAAGGGTTTTTCCCTCCTAGGACTTATTTTTCCTCGGATAAAAGCCCGGGGTTTTTTTTTCTCCTAGGGGGTTTTTCACCCCGGGGAGGCAGCCTTTTTGGGCTTTACCTAGCTTCCTCTTCAATACGTTGCTTTAGTAATACGTGCAATTATAATATTGAGTCATAGCCGCAGCAAATTTAACTGCTCATGCTATCATGTATTCTGTTGTGCTATCTGTCGTTTTCTGTGCTTTTCACTGCTTCTATTTATGTAAAGCTGCTTTGAAACAATTGACTTTTGTGAAAAGCGCTATATAAATAAAATTGAATTGAATTGAATTGAATTGAATTGAATTGAATTGAATTGTTTGAGAGCAGAGAATTTAATAATCCTGCCTTTTTTCCAAGATTTTGAAAAACTTATTTTATTTAGCTTTTTTAATCATTCATATTTATCTGGGTGGTTTAACATATTTGTCTGTGGTGTCATAAACTGAGAATACATTTAATATCAAACTGTACATGGACTTTAAGTTATGCATTTATATTTCAATAAAAAATATTATGTAATAGCCACTTATTCATTATTGAAATTATTGAATTCTGTTTATGAATTTATTCTTTATGCATTGATTGTAAAGATTTTCTGTCTCGAAAATAAACAAGTACAAACTCACAGTATACTGATATATTAACAGGATGAAGTTTCTCTCCAGATTCAGACTGACACCAGTACACTCCAGTATCAGATGTGTAGAGAGATCTGATTGTACATGTAGATGTTGTTCCTGTAGATCTCCAGTATGATGATGAACAAGGTTTCAGTTTGTCTGTGTATCTTCTCACTGTCCATCCAGTAGAGTTACTGTGATCCTCACAGCTCAGAGAGAGAGATTCAGATGAGAAGTGTTGAGATCTGTTGGGTCTGATGATCAGAGAGACTGAAAGAGAAACACCTGAGAAGAAAATGACAGAAAATCATCTTTATAAGAGATAAATGAATAAATGAATGATATAAGACATAGATTGTAAGAGATTGTTGTTGTTTTGTTGTGTGTGATAAACTCACCAGTGATCCACAGTGTTTGTGTGTTACTGTTTGTGTGATAGACTGGATCTCCTCTCTCTGCTCTGCACATATAAACTCCTGTGTGCTTCACAGTCACTGAACTCACTGTGTAGATGCCTTTAGATCCTCTAATGCTGTCTGACACCAGCTCATAATCAACATCTTTATTCACTGTAGAGTCAAAATCTCATTTAACCCTTCAAAATGTTTTGAATAATACCAGTTGATGTATTTGTTATGAGATAAATGAGATATTACCTGAGTAAAGACTCTGTACAGTAAACCAGCTGAATGTCCAGCCTGTAGATGAATTTATAACCTCACACATCAGAGTCACTGAATCTCCTTCAGTCAACCACTGCTGTGGAGAAACACTTAAAACTGTCTGTGGTTTATCTGAAAGTGATCAATCTCTCATGAATAACATGTTACACTTCATCTCTTCACACTAATAATGATGAACAAACATATAAACTCACCTGATGATACAGTCAGTGTAACACCATCACTTCTCTCAGTGTTTTGTTCACGTATCTTTCCTCTACAGGTGTATTTATCACTGTCAGTCTGTTGAATGTTGTTGATTTTACACTCTTGTGTGTTGCATTGGGGCCAGTTATTTGTCCACTTAAACCAGCTGTATGTCCACTCAGTGTCTCCTGTATCCTGTATGTCACATCTCAGAGTAACAGTTTCTCCTCTGAACAGCTGTTTGTCAGGATCAACACTCACTACAGGTTTAAGAATCTCTGTACAAACACAATAAATTTTTTATAATTATTTATTATATCATCATGTAAAATGCTTAACAAAACACATGTACACAACCTTTCATATATTTAAACACTTGATTTGATTTAAACAAAGACCATAGTTGGGGAAACAGCAAACATTTCTCAATTGACAAAAAACGGGTTGTAAAAAACTTTGACAATCATGTTTGTTTCAAACCTGCATGATTTTCTTTTCTCCAAAAAGGAACAACGAATAAATATAAAAAAATGCTGACATTTTTTCACTTGATAAAAGTGAATCAGGAGTAGGGTTGGGAACCGAGAACAGTTTCTTATTCAGAACCGGTTCTGTTTTTAAAAGGAATCAGAACCGCACGGAATAATTAAAGGAACAGTATGTAGGATTGTGGCTTGACGTTGTGAAGAGCACCCACCGGGGTAAAACAAATCGGCGTCTATGAACACGCACATTTGTTAAGAAACGTAAATCTGATCCTCGTTTACATTTCAAAATGCATTATATTGAGTTTATTTATCTTAGTTTTTGTAGGAGCATGGTCATGTGGTCAGTGCAAAGAGGTGCCTATAAATAGCAGTCCCATTTTTTTGCAGCATCCCTCTTCCACCCCATTACCTCACTCTCATCTAGTTTTATTTATCCCAGTTAAAGAGGGGGGAGTACTCTGGCTTCGAGCTAAAATTCTGAGTTCTGAGACCTCTACTCGGACAGCACGCCAAATATGCTTTATCTAATTTCCTATCGATTACATGTTAATGCAAACTCGTGATATATACATTATATTGATGCCTATATGCATCAATGCGTGCATGCAGCCGTGCACATACAAAAATTATATCCTGTACAAGTAATATGACAAAACACTTGCTCCAGCATATATAAATCTCTAATCGTATGTTTTAAATGTTTGAGAACTACTGCTCCTTACATGTCCACATCATCAGGTAAGATCTTACAAGGGCTACTTCAACAGGAATAAATTATATAGTGACTGAAAATATTAATTCACTTTACATTTAAAATATTTTGAAAGTGATAAATAAACACAAATGGAATTGTTTAAGTATATTGTGCATTATTATTCCTGTTTATTTTATTATGTAGAATCGGAATCTGAAACGGGAATCGTTAGGCATAACTGGAACTGAAATCGGAACAATTAAATTTCTTATGATACCCAACCCTAATCAGGAGCATCCCTCCAAGATGACATAAAAGCAAAATAAAGTTTTTCCAATTCTTCTAAAACTGTTCTTCTCCAATTTCTCATTTTGTGTAACAAGTAAATAGAAGATGAAGTTATAAAGATTTGGAATAACATAGAGGACAGCAAATGATGGCAAAAATATTTTTGACATTAGAAATTTCTAACAACCCATAACAGACTGTCAGATTAAATTCAGTCTACACTGACTGAGATCAATGTCATCTCTCACCTGTAACATTTATCCACAGTTCATCACTGTAGTCTGTGTAATAGTCTGGTTTTCCTCTTCCAGCTCTACACCAGTACTGACCTCCATCTGAAACTTTAACACTGTTGATTGTGTAAGAGTTTGTTTGTGTTGTCATCTTCTCAGTGTTTCGTGTGTTGTTGTACCAGTAAAACTTCCATCCAGTAGACCAATGATCAATGTGACACTTCAGAGTCACTGTGTTACCTGTCAGTATCTCAGTATCTGATATGAGTTTAGGTTTTGGTTTTGATCCTGCAGGAGAATAAAACACAGAGTCTCTGTTTATAGTGTAATGCTCAGAATTAAACCTTTCTTCAGTTGTGTCTTTATACAACAGATATCTGCAGTTTCTGTACTGATCGTCTATCTCACACTTCAGTCTCTCCAGTGAACACTGATGTTTCTTTTTGCATAGGAAAAGTTAAAGGTAGCTTTTTGTCAGGGCTTGACATTAACACCCGCCTACACGCCGGATGCGGGTAGATTTCGGCTGTGGCGGGTAAGACAGCCACTCCCACTAGCCACTTTGGCAGGTTGAATATATTTTTTATTGTAGTTTTCTTAAAAGTAAACAATGTGCAATGTGACACTGGGAAAATACAACTCCCATGAGCACTCTCTGTACCCAGCGCATACTGAGACCATTTGTTGCGTACACACTCTCTGGGCAAGAGCGGAGAGAATTTCATATCGCATACCTGGATACACACAACCCAGTTTTGTCCAAAATCAAAGGAAACCCAGCAGTGGAGAGGTTCGCCGCTCGCGCATCATTTTAATGAAGGCTACTTTGTGCAACAATAATGCCCTCTCGACATTTGCCAATAAAAGTCTTACATAAGGTTGAACAGAAAACACAATCAAGCATAAATTTACTGCTGTTGTTAATAAATATTTAAAGTGTTTGTCTAGGGTTTTTGTGTTTCTTTTTTCAGATAATCTTCTACACCCCTGCTTCACTTTTAATATATTCATTAGAATTTATTCTATTTTACTTAGCATGTTTTTCATGCACCTAAATATATGATATGATCTATACTGATATACCAGCTAAATAATGTAGTCTTAATTTAAGGTGGTCAGTCTGCATCTAATCTAGCTAAATCAAGTAAAATTAGTCAAATTAAAGTAATTTTAGGATGCCAAAGTCAAGTTTAATCATATAAATGTATTTTGTAACTACATTTTGGTCAGTGAAAATGCTGAGTGGCTAGTAACTTTGAAAACCAAGTAGCCACTTTGGCTGGTGAGCAAAAAAGTTAATGTCAAGCCTTGCTTTTAGTATATTCAACGTTCAGTACAGTTGCCGCTTAAATATTAATATTTTAGTTCATAATAATGAGTGTATATTTTGTTGTATATGTTGTATAGGTCAGGTCCCTCTTGTAGAAGTAATTTTAATCCTGTGTATATAACCTGAGTTTACTATGTATATATATATATATATATATATATATATATATATATATATATATATATATATATATATATATATATATATATATTGACTGTATATTGTGAATGATAATAATCAGACTCACCTGATAATGTCAGTGTAACTGCATTACTGATGTGTGAGTATCGTGGTCCACTGGTCTCATTCCCTCTACAGGTGTATTTACCTGCGTCAGACTCAGTAACAGATCTGATTGTGTAATACTGGAGTTTATTCTGCTGGATGTCTGAATCTTTATTCCAGCTGTACTGCCAGCTGCTGACTCCTCCTCCATTGATGACACATGTGAGATTGACAGTTTCTCCTCTGAATACATGATCAGCAGGCAAAACAGACACTTGAGGTGTTGGTCTTTCTGTACAATGACAACAATTCACATTGAAAATAATGTCAAATAAGCACTTGATTGCAAACTGTGTTGGGTGTAACTAGTTACTAAGTAATTAATTGCTGTAATTTAATTACTTTTCCATTGAAAAAGTAAAGTAAGGGATTACTCATATTTTTCCAGTAATTTAATTACATTTACTTCAGATGTAATTGAGCTACAGACTGTATATATATATATATAATACAATAGTGGATTTAACATCAAAATACTATAAGGTCTAATGTTTAAAATGTTTTTTTTATGAATCCTTCTCACTTTAAATATTTTGGTAAGTAAATAAGAATAATAGTCATACTCTAGTTTTCAATTATCACTGGTTGGTTATTAGCATTAATATTACTAAGATGTTGGCCATTTTTTAGTACCTAAATAGCACATATTAATGCCTTATTCTGCAAAACCTTATTCTATATCCTTAACCATGCCCTTTTCGGTCAATACTTAAAATTAAAAATTTTAATTAGCAGTATATGAAGTATATTTAGGCAAAAGTAGTTGATAGTTAGATAATAGAGACAATTGGACCCTAAAGTGGTACCAGAATAATTTATGTACTTTTATATGATTTGTTTAAGCCATTTCAAGCCTATCTTTGTATCATTTACTAAATAGGATTTAGAAAGTATAAAGTAAGTAATCAAATACTTTTTGGAGAGAGTAATTTGTACAGTAAGCCAATTACATGATTGAAGATGTTAACTAGAAGTTAATTACTTTTTTGAGTAACTTACCCAACACTGATTGCAAAACATATATGCTGTATCATATTATAGTTTTTTTCCTCTGTAACCATTATTGCACTTGCTCAACGTTTTAGGAATTAATGTTATCATGCTAATAAAACAAAGTGTATTATGTGAGTAAAAATACTTACTTTGTACTTTCATTGTTATTGGTTCACTGTCTTGTGTGTAAACCAGAGGGTTTCCTCTTCCAGCTCTGCACTTGTACTCTCCTCCATCAGAGACTTGCACAGATCTGATTGTTTTAGTTCCTGTAGTTTCAGTGGATTCAGTGTTTGAAGGATTAATGAAGATAAACTCCCATCCAGTGGACTGATGAACCTCACAGGTCAGAGTAACTGTGTCTCCAATGAACACAGACGTCTGTGGCTGCACAGTCAGAGTTGGTTTTACATCTGTTAAAATAAAATCATTGTGAACAGTGAATCTGAAACTCATAGGGGCGGTTTCCTGGACAGGGATTAGACTAGTCCTATACTAAAGTAAATGTAAGATCTGTCCAAACTGAAAACAACTTGCATTGACATATCTGAAAATATAACAGTGCCCTTTGTTTTGCCTCAAAATACACACAAGTAATGTTTTTAGTATGAAATGTTTGTTCAAACTTGTTATATTTCCTAATTAAACTAAGGCCTAGTCCTGGCTTAAGCTAATCCCTGTCCGGGAAACCACCCCATACAGTATTATTGATAGATTAAACCTTTAAGTTGTTATTTGAATATAAAAAGACTGTAAAAATTATGTCAAATAAACATATACTTTTATGTTACTTTAACTTAAATTAAGTTAAACAATTTCAACTTTTCAACAGTTTTTCTATGTTATAACAACTTATCACTATTATATTTTTCAAAACATAAAATAATAGGTTAAATTGAATTGCAAAACCAAGTTGTTTTAACTTTTTTTACAGTGTAGACAAACTTTAGTGGTGTTTGTTTTCTTGCTGATAATAAAGAACTAAATTAGCAAAATTAGATTGTTTTATTTAAATTGAATATTTATATTAAGGTAAATGTTTTAGCTTTTGTAATTCAACACGATTTTAAACATAAAACAAACATAATTTGTCTTATTTAATTTAAAGCTTTAAAAGTTGTATCATCTATAAACATAATTGCCGTTCAGTGTCCTATGAAATAATTTTCATAATGTTTTCAGAACAGAGTATGTGAGTATAAATATTTACCCTTTACTGTCAATCTTATTGGTTCACTGTGTTGTGTCTCTAAGTGAGGGTTTTCTCCTTGTCTGCCTATGCACCTGTAATCTCCTCCATCAGAAACTTGAACAGATCTGATTGTTTTAGTTCCTGTAATTTCAAAGGATTGAGTGTTTGATGGTGTGATGAAAAGAAACTTCCATCCAGTGGACTGATGAATCTCACAGATCAGAGTAACTGAGTCTCCAATGAACACAGACGTCTGTGGCTGCACAGTCAGAGTTGGTGTTACATCTGTCAATATAAAATCAATGAGACTTGTCAGTTTTTTAACAAGATTTTGTTACTATAACTGGTAGTGCAGTCATATTTTACAGAAAAAACCCACATATAATCCGCAGTGGTGATTTTTATATTTAAAGATATACATTAAAGTGTAATTATAATCAAAATATTAAAGGTGTTAAAGAATCCCTTATTACAATATGTTACATTGTTCTCCGATATCTACATAGAAGCTATGTGACTTTATTACTCTAGGTGCAAAAATTACCCAGATACTGTTTTACATGTCCATTTACAACTCTAGGATTTGTCCCCAGGGTCATGAATAATAATGTTGATTGACTGTTCTCAGAGCGGCTCATTTTAAAAGCTATGTGCGTTGTAAGGAGCCACCCATCGGCCCAACAACGGAATTCAATGGCGTGGGTGAAGGGATCTCGTGTTCTTTTGTGTCTTGGCACTTCTAAAAGATTAATTCTATTTATCAGGTTTTAATTACTTTCTTTGATGTCTGTGTTTAAACTATAATCTGACTCCAATTTAATATACTACACTGGGTTATTGTTAATCAACCATGTTGAAACAACCCAGCAGTTGGGTTAAAACAACCCATTATTTGGGTCACTTTAACCCAGAAATGTGTTCTGTCCTATAGTTACCCAGCTCAGGGTTAAAAACAACCCAACATTTTTTAGAGTTTAGGAATTAGGTGCATTATATCAATTATCTGTTGATCATAATTTAGATAATTGATTATTTATAAATTCTCATAATCTTAGATATTCGTTCATTAGGGACACGATATCGCACAGAGTATATGTCGTCCATTGCGTATTTCACAGACACAAAATTGTCAAATTGTTCTAATGAATTTAAATTAATCAAATGTAACAATTTATTATATAAACATCAATTAAAAAATACAATACAAAATATTATTAAAAATGATCAACAGTTGCAAAAGTTACAAAGTCATACCTGGCAATAGACACTGGCTACAGAGTACTTCCAATATGGATATATTACACACCAAGTGGTGTGAAGATTCTTGTTAAAGATTTCTTCCATTATGTTTTAATACACACATAGAGTGGGAGCTTCTGGTTACAGAATCCTCCCAGAGTCTCTTGCCAAGCCACCTTATATACACAGATGAGACAAGAATCCTTCACTTACTAAACCAGGATTTGGTTAGTTAGGTTCTTGTGACCCGAAGAAGCACCAAATGCGATTGTTAACAATCTGTTATCTATATCTCTTTAGGAGGTGACACCCATCGCAGGAGTACAGTTTACGTCTTAAGTTCTTAACTTTGATATTATTATATATATTATTAGACCTTTTTAACCATCGCACCATGACCTTTAAAATAAAACCACACATGATTATAAAATTACAATCTCAGAACAACATTTATATATAAGAATAGCGTTTTTTTGGCATTGTAACAACATTGTTATTCATTTAATGTATAATTTAATGTTGGGGTGTAGATCGTCACTGTAATGTCACAGTCTGTGTTATGTTGAGATTGGTTGTTTTCCAGTGGTATTTTGCATGCACAAGGTTTACACAAGAAGGCAGTATGTCATTACTGCATCCAGGGGTGTCATGCACCAATTTTTTTTAAGGGGGCACAGTGTGCAAAGCTCACAGAAATTTGCGCATACACATACTGTCATGGTCTTGTCAGACCTTCCGTGCTAGATATAGGTCTGAGCACATCTGACAGGACCATGACAGTATTATGTTCTGTGTGGGGGACATGTGGAGTCATATTGTGTGTGTGTGGCTTCCACGTGTTCCCAGTGTCTTGTCGCTGTCGTGATCTTGGCAGACCTTAGTATAGGTTCAGGTCTATGTTCTGAGGGCAAGGTTATGGCAGCATTGTGGTCTGTGTGGGAACACGTGTGTTTCACATTATGTATCTGTGTCACATGTTCCCAGTGTCTCGTCACTTTTACCCTGCTCCCTTATGTACTCGTGTCTTGCGTAATTAATTATGTTCACCTGTTCCCCATTGATGTGGTGTCTTTATAATGCCCTCTTGTTCTCTGTCGTGTGCGCGTTCGTTGTGGAAAACTCTGTGTTCCTGTATCCATGTATTTTGAGATCTGTTCCTGTCTTCCCGTGTTTGAGTTTGTGTTCATCACAGTGTTTGGTTTATCTTCTGTTTTACCCCCACGTGGGTGTTTCTGTTCTGCTTTAAATAAATCCATAGTTATATTTTTGTACATCCTTGCGTTTGGGTTCGTCTTTAAGTTTTTCCTTTTTCGGTGTTAACCCACCGTGACACATACATCAAACAAATTATATTATAGAGCTTTCAGTCTTTTCCATGGCACTTACATTTCTAACATTCTAAACGCCCCTGCCATAGTGCAAAAACCTCCAAAATAAAAGTGTTGACTAACTTTCATTTCAAATACTATTCAATCGGATTAATGACATATTGGCATCATATTTACATCTGAAACGGCATGTGTTCTATTTACGTTTTGTTTAACGACTTGTTTAATTCTGTCATTAATGCATTTTTTGCACAACAACTGCATTATCCTATGAAATTAATGTGATTTACATCCATAAAGTATATAAACAACGAAAATGCCATAAGCTATAGCCACGTGATTGATTTTAATGTTCAATAATGATTTTAAAAAATATGTTTAGATACAATTATTAGAGGAACGGATTTTTGCATTAAATTTTACCTTATATGTGAACATTTGTGATTCCGCGCCCCCGTGAACTCTGGCGAACTTTGGCGTTGTGCCAAGAAGATGAATCTAGAAATCTCTACTAATCAGTGGCGGCGTTTCACGAAAACCTAGGCTATGGTATGGCAAAAATTCTTCGTACAAGAAGGCCATTCTCAAATAACTAATCTATAAAACCACATATGTGTACATATTCCACCAACCTGTACAAAAGCATCCTACGACTGCACGGATGTACACTACTGACAACAATACGGAAGCAATACAAATGAAACAACAACAATAGAACAATAGAAATGTAAAATCCTGAAAGAGGAGCTGTAAAAAATATGTAGAGATTGTTTTTGGTACTTAAACAGCAAATATATATTCTTAAGGACATCATAACCCAAAATAAAACTCTAGAAAGCCTAAAAATATGTGACCTTTAAGAAACAATGCACACATTTAAAAGATGAACAATATTCATATGTCCAGCAGTCAAATTAAATAGTTTGAATTTAAGACAAATGAGGAGCAAACAATATTAGATAAGTGCTTGTAAACATTGCTTTGTACTCATCCATTCAAGAGTCAGCTGTCATTTGTGCTGCTTCCCCCCTGAAACACCACACAGAGAGCCGAGAAACACAATCCAGCTCTGCTAAGTGTTTTGGGGGTATGTTTGGATGGAGGATGAGACAGAATGCTCACGATTCAGCACTGGTGATATTAAAAGAAACTTTGTGTTATTTGTTGCTATGCGCTTTTTCTGAGAATGAGCTTTTTCTGCGCCAAGGTTTGTGACATAGGAGGTGAAGCGGGGGGGGGGGGGCTGACAGATGCTTTACAGAAAAATACAGCACCTACATGTTATTATGGCGGGACACATTAGACTGTGGCAGACATTCAGCCTCCATTTTGTTAGTAACGCCCAACTTCAAAGGTCCAATCAGGACCTATTTATTTCAGTTCAGAATAGCCTGATTTCCATTAAAGATTTGCACAAAAATTAAAAACATGTATGACATGACAGTGTTTCCTTTAACCAATGTGCTGCAACTACAATGTAATTTTATTCTCTCGCTGAAAGTCATTCCACAATCCATACAGATATGTTATATTTTGTACAGCATAATACAAATAACAAAACAAACTAAATCAATCCAACAAACAAACACATTTTAAAATGAATGAAATTGATTTACCTACTGTTTGTTGAGAGTGGATGTTTGAAATCAGCACTGGAAAAAAACAAGGAGAAAATCTTATAGTTTAAACAAAGCTGATAAACTATCTGAAAGTAAAATACTTTGTGTGTGTGTGTGCGTGCGTGCGTGTGGGTGCGTGCGTGTGTGTGCGTGTGTGTGTGTGTGTGTGTGTGTGTGTGCGTGCGTGTGTGTGCGTGCGTGTGTGTGCGTGCGTGCGTGCATGCATGCATGCGTGTGTGCAATGAGTGTTGGGCAGCAACCAAAACAAACTTAAAACAACAGAGATAAGTAAATTGTGTGAAAAGTGCTTTGCACGTGAAACATGAACATATGTTATATTGCGCACCGTAAACACAATCATACAGTAGGTTCAAAAACACATAAAGAACGAGACCATTAAACCTTTCTTTGATAAATGTCAATGATTTGACTCACACGTATAACTTTTTTTTACATATATTTTTATTATTCAAAAACAAATGTTAATATTTGTACAGAGATTATATTTTACATTTACAATCCCTTCCCAACCCACCCCGAACAAACTGACACTTATAACTTTTCCTGCCACTTTGAAGAGACTATTTAACCTATTCCTGTTTGACCATGTAAGATTACCAAACTAAACTACAATACAAAAGGAAAACACTGACTTCATAAACGACCTACAAGTCATCATCTTGGTCCATACATTAAATGTTTTCATCTTCCCTAAGAAAAACATTCTTTGCTGAAATTTCTTGCACACAACTGATACATTTGCTTTAACAAAATGCAACTCAAAATCTAGGTGATGATGTCACAAATATATTAAATAGTGTGTAATGTAATTCAGCCACACAGATACACAAAATCTTAGCAGAAACACTGACATCTTATTTATTCAGTACACACAGATTTTTGCATGAACTAAAATCAAGAAAATAAACAATTTAGCAAGTTTGCATTTAAAACCAATTGTTTTCCTTCTTAACATCTCACTGTTCTTGTCATCCAAGCATAGAATAATGTTAAATAAAAACACTAGTGGGCCAAATCATCAGAACCGAATCAAACCGGATAACCATGGTAAAAATGAGGTATGTATTAAAGTGTGGATTTAGGGGTTGTGCACACCAAAACTTTTAAACGTGCTGAAATGACTGGAGGACGCCGAATGCCAGCTGTTTTTCAGCTGAGTGCCAGCTTTCTTCAGCTGTGCGCTTTGGTAGCTGTGATACTTCAGCTGTGAGTCGGTTGGTCGCTGTGGTAATGTCCGACCCCTCCTCCACTGTGATTGGATGGTCGTGTGAGAACTGACATTGACAAGTGGAGCTTTTCACCCAGGGACGTCACTAGGCCCCCCTAAAATTCTGCCCAGCTCCCCTAAAAAATTATTTGATTCATTAATTTGCGATCACTTCAGTCCCCTATAAAAACTCTTTAGAAAAGGCGGCATGCTGTGTCAAGTTTCGCCTCCTCCCCTGATCTGAGTCAGCATGGATTTAGCGAGTTTTTAAATCTGCAGGGGGGCTGAGCAGAGCGAACATCAGTAGTATAAGGTGTGTGCAGGGGGGACTGACCATCTTGGCCTGGCGGCTGTTCTGACCCGCCGTGCAGTCAGCTCAGGTTGACATGAATGAATGACGGACGTCTTAAAATCTACGAGTCAGTCAATCGCGGTGCGAAAATGCCACCACATGACCTAACGGCGGCAACCCATTGCCTTTTTGGCTTTATCTTACAAATATGCAGCGCAAAGGAGACGCAGAGAGAGACAGACGCAGCGAGATGCAGCAAAATCATAGAAATATTCGCCAAGAAGGGAGCAGGTCAGTCAAGTTACCAGTAAAAGCACGCATCTTTATTGCTGAATAACGTTACATGTTTTAAAGTCAGGTGCTGGCGTGATGTATTGCTTTATGTACAGTTGTTGCTCTGAACGCATCAGGCAAATCATTTAATGCAGCGTGATTCACCGGGTGATTGTGAAGTTTATCCTTTTATAAAACTTGTTTTTTGTGAAAAAACTGGATCAAAAATGCAAATCAAGCTTTTTATGGCCATTTCACCTTATATTTGCAGTTCTTTTAAATAACTTTTTTTTATCTAATAATATAAGTAAAGTATAAATTATTAAATATGTTTGTTTCATTTAAAATATTAATATTTCAACATTTGAACTTCTTCCTTTTAAAAAGTGTATGCCACCTGTGTATTTGTCTGTGGTATGGTTGTTGTGTATTCCTAGTAAGTTTTTGAGGGTTCACCTACTACAGTATAGAAATAGGGGCTGTTTCCCAGACAGGGCTAAAGTCTAGTTCAAGACTAAAATGCCTGTTTGAGTTTTAGTTCTTAACTAAAAGTAGCTTGCACTAACATATCTTAAAATACATCAGTCACATTGTTTTGTCTCAAGATGCACACCTGTAATATTTTTGTAAGGTATGCTTGTAAAAACTACATAAACATCCTAATATAACTAAGGCCTTGTCCTGGATTAATCTAAACCCTGTCCTGAAAACCACATCATACTGCATCTTGACAACTCAGTATTAAGGTAGATCACTTGTTGGTCAGTCCCCTTTTCTATATTTTAGATCTGTATAAATTTGTTCCCAGATTAACACAGTGGCTATATCAACTAACAATATTAACCTATAAGATAAAGTGACAGTAAAACAGTAAAATGATGTGTTTGTACTGGAAACGTGTGTCGTGTATTTGCACAGTGAATAATGAATCAGGAATTCTTCATTGTAAAAAAAATCTCCATTCAAATGAAAATTTTCTAGTCCCATTTATGAAACACAGGGAATACAATGGAATAGTGGATTGCAATAAGGTTAGTAGTATACAACCCTACCCTAATAGTCAAATAATATTTTTTAAATCAAACCCTTACTGGGGGCTGAGCCCCCCTAAAATGAAAATCCTAGAATCGTCCCTGTTTTCACCCAAAGTTGAATATTTTTAAACTCTCGGCGCTCAGCCGCTGAGCGTGGAAAAACCACCGAGCACCGGTTTTCAGCGTGGAAGAAAATCGCTAGCTGCTGGCTTTTTTGAAAAATGGCAAGCTTCCATTGGAAACAATTGAAAACATACACCGGCTGCAGGTGTAAAAGCTTTGGTGTGAACGCCCCTTTACTGTAGATTTTTGTTATTTACTAGCAACAATTTGTTCAAAGTAAAATGAACATTAAACATTAACAAGTCTTTATCTTTACAGAATAAAACTAAAATAAAAGCCTCATGCAAAGCATTCTGGGAAACAAAAGCTAAAGGAAAAAAACGGTTGAGGATTTCTGGTTTTCAGAATGCTTTGCATGAGACTGTTATTTTACTTATATTCTGTATTTTAATTTCTTTCTGTAGTGTTAATAAATGATTAATTCAAATTTTCATTGCTCTGACAGCATTTTATTTATCTTAAGTACCACTACAAGTCTATCTCTCACCATCTCATCATACGATTGTCCATATTCACAGTGCTCAACTACACAGTGCAGTTCTGTTATGAAATGATCCACAGACTCACCCACCTGTTGCTGTCTCTGATTACATTTGAAGAGTTTGGTTCCAAAACGCAATAAAAATTGGTTACTGCCAAAATCAGTATTATATCAGGTCAGTATTTAAAAGTAAATTCTTAATTTTACCCAAAATCCAATATCCGCCATGTTATTCTGTCATCTTTTCTCCCTTTTTTCCCAAAACGCAATAAACGCCACTTCTCCTTTTCTACAGAATGCAATAAATCCACTCCACAAATTACAGCGCACCATTCCACACAATGTAAACAAACAATGGCGGCGCGTTGAGTACACATAGTTCTAGTTTTCCTCATTTACTTTGTACTTCATGATCAACAAAAAAAAAAAAAAAAAAATACTTTAATAGCATTGATAAACCTGTGATGGTTTTCTGTGACAGGAAAGAAACGTAAGCCATCAACATCTAATAATTTACGTGAGAGGCACTCGGGAGACGGGTGCTTGTTCTCTCGACAGCATCAAGTTGCTGTCGTGCTAACACATTGACACCAGGGGATCATATGAAAAACTTTCCATCATTTTACTCAAAGTCAACGAGAATCACAGCTGATCGCTGTGAAAAATGTTAAGCGACGAGGTCAAGTATAACCGTGCAGTAATGACAGTGTTCCTAATATGACAAAGTAAGTGTTTTGACTAATGCCATTAATGTTTATTTTTTTAATCAGTGTGTATAACTGTTCAACTAAATTAATATAAAATGGCAAAATTTAATGCACATTTATACATTGTTTGAATAGATTTATAGAATTTTGTAAAAAAAACTTGTCATGGATTTATTGCATCGATTTTTTATGTTTTTATAACCTAAAGATGCTATGTGAAAGTTTGTAACAGAAAATAGTGGTTTTCATCTTGTCACTTTCACTGCATGAAAAGTGGGATTTTCGTCCCCCTAAGCGCCTGTAGTCTCCCGAAAATCTCCCTAATTTTCGGCAGCTTTCCTCAATTTACACGCAGCGAGCGTCGCGTTTGTCTGTGTCACAAATTGTCATAAACGAACCATGACGTAGGTGGAGAGCCCCGCGCGGGTGCGATGCCTCTAATTAGCATATGAATAGCAGCGAAACCTCTGCCGGCTAGGTAGAACGTCTGTGGCCTAATTAGCATGTGAATAGCAGCAAAACTAGAGTAACGGCCCACTTGAATGTAATCACTCAGTATTGGCTGAAGCCACAACTTTTAAACAAGTACAATCCCCCGTGAATGGTTGGAAGATCACTTCAAGCCAATCACAAGGGATTTTTCTTGTTTAAAAGTAGTGGCTTCAGCCAATACCGAGTGAGTAAATTCAAGTCGGGCCGTTACTCTAAAGAGGGGGGTTATTGGGCACCCTGGCTCATTATAAATGTAAACCCCAATAATAATAATAATAATTAATAATTTATGTTATTAATCATTTTTTATATATTAATGTCATTGTGCTATGTACTACATTATTCACAAAATCAAGGAATATAAGAGAAAACAAAGAGGTTTATTTATAAACACACAGCTGTTTATTCAAAGAAAGAGCTTTATTTATAAACACACAACTATACAAAGCAGCCTAATGTCTCTTATATTGTACTCCAAACACGTCAAAAAGTGCCTAAGATGTTCGGGGAAGATCCCTAAAAATCTTTTTCAAAGTGTTGAAAAAAAACCTCAAAAACGTTGTAAAAAAGTCACTTTTTCAGGCGTATATGGTGAATTGCCCTGTACTTTGGTATCGCCTCTAATCTGGATTGCAGCGTGGCACAGAGCTCGGAGAGTTCCAGGCTGCGAGAGGGCGGTGGCCGCACAATCCATCCAGACACCCCGCCAACAATGCCGTATTCCTCATCAGATATGAGATCTATGGTGGCGCACTTCCAAATGTCCATCTCATCCTCAGCCAACACACTTCGTCTCGCTTCCAGCAACTTTAATGCAATCAATAAAGACAATAAGTGACCTGAAAAATACTCACATTAACAAAAAACTGATCTAATATAATAAATCTTACCCTTTTTTTTCTGGATCGACTCCGAGCTAAACTTTTCGCATTTTCCGCCTGCGATGCGAGTTCAGGTTGTTTGTATCTGAAACTCCGGCGTACCGACTCATAATACGTCTTACGAGCAGCTGGAAAACAATTAAATGAGACTGGTATTAATAAAAAGAGTCACGGTACAATTAAACAAGAAAGGAGGAAAAACATTAGAAGTTATACTTACAATGTCGTCATTCTCAGCAGTAAATATGGACTTGCTGAAATAGCCCCAAGCAAATCGGAGGTCACGGCTTTGTTATGAGGCGACGTTAGTCTGTGAAAACAAAATGTGCGGGTTTAAGCTCAGATCTATTAAGGTATCTATTTCCTTATACAAGAATAAAAACATATTCTTTAAATCGTAACGTTACCTTTGCTCTGGTTCATAGCGCCTGCAGTGTGCCTCAGAGACGCCTCCTAAAAATTACAAGACAAAAAACACCTCTTAGTTATAAAACACACAGCTTGGGCTACTTCAAAAAATATGCTTATACATAAAATTATTCTTACTGCAATCTTGGGATTGTGCACCTGCTTCTCTTCTTGGAGAGTTACAAACACCAAACCAAACGTCTGTTACGCTCGTCGACACTGCTGTGTGAGCCGTGGCCATGACCTCGCACGTGATTGGACGAAGGCGAGAAGCCTGAAGTTACTGGGGCAATCAGTACAGGACCTCGCTGGTTTATTTTGGCTTATATAGTAAGTTATATCAAGTTATGTAACTTAACAGCTCAGGTTAGCTGATAAAGTAGCATCAGAGTATATAAACATTTGTGCTTGCCTTTGAGTTGCGGGCTGACCCTCCAGCAATCGCGCATCACTTTTGTTTTGATTGTAGCATCACATGTTTAACAAAGGGTCGCTTAACTGAAGCAAATGTGATATGCATCCATATGTTTGCTCTTTATCTCTTCTCTCAGACCAGACGCGAACTTTTCTCTACAGTTTATGACATACGCAGCACACAGATGTCCCGCTACGGTGGCTCAACGCAAGCCATTCAGCGTTTGACATCAAAGTACCGCGAGACCAGACTTCTCCATATGCATTTGATTCGCTCTCGCAGTACTTTGATTTGCGCAGCGCCAAATGAAGTCACTCAGTTGTGTTTGTGCGTGTAACCTCGCGACCACAGATTCTATCCATTATCACCCTCTGACACTTTCGTCTCGTTTTTATTTGACGAATAAACAATGTAGCGAGTAACGTTAAGTGTCATTTCAAATGAAGTGGAGTAAAGAGTACAAATACCCAATCAAAAATGTAATTGAGTAGAGAGTAAAAGTTGCCTATATTTTTGATACTCAGTACAAGTACAAAGTAGCCCAAAAAATACTTAAGTACAGTAACGAAGTACATTTACTCAAGTACTTTACACCTCTGCCCTGATTTGCATTTGTATAGCTCACAGCATGTTCATTTACATGTTAAAGCCTCCCCTAGAATTAGGGGAAGGGGGGACAACTTCAGAGCAAGACCCACATAAACTTCTGACAACTTGCGGCAGTTTTCGGTGTTGGCTGCAAATTGTCATGCGTAGTCGTATACTTGGAGTTTCACAACAATCTACAGTGCCACATTCTGACGAAAATTCCACTTTTCATGCAGTGTTTCTTGTTATAGAAAACACGTTTTTACCGAAATTTGTCAAAATGGATTTATTGCGTTTTGGAACCAAACTCTTTATTTACACTTCCAAAAATCACATTTCTGCGAGCTATGAAGTAAACATACAGTTGGTTCTTTACTGTTTTGTACTCATTAGTTTCTGAGTGCTTAAATGAAGTGAAGTTAATATGACCTCAGCTTCTTTACTCATCATATAGTTTAGGCCAGGGATTCTCAAAGTGTGGTGCGCGCACCCGGTCTGTTTCTTTAAGTGGGATTTTTCCATACAATAAAAAAAATGAACAGTAAACATTTCCTTTGTAATCGCTTTTATTTTAAATAAAAAACTATAATTAATTAGTTTTTGATAGAAACGTAGAAGACAGCTGCTGTCTTTTTCTACGCACTGCTCTTTTGTTATGCAATGCAGCCGCTAAATGCGTGCCAACTCATTTCATTCATTCCATATATATTATAAATATGCTTAACTGGCTGAAATCAGGGAAACTATAAAGTGTGTGACGTCTTATGATAAAGTTGTTAGTCACGAAGGAGGAGAGAGACCAAGAGAGAGAGACTTTTTTATGGCAAAAATAGAAATAATGAAATATTACGAGACATGGGCACGTCTAATGCACAGGATATGCGAGCAATGTGTTTTTATGCATGGTAAGACACTGTAGAGAACTTATTAAAAGCTTTCATTTAATTTTGTTTTAAACTTGCGCTGTTATATTAAATCTGCAAACTATTATACACCTTTTGTGCGAACAGTAAAGGCTTTCGTGAATGATGGGTCTGCACGTTACGCACGCATCTAGAAGGAGGGTGTGCCAACCCGGTTGGGACATAGAAGGGGGTGCGCAGGAAAAAATGTTTGGGAACCCCTAGTTTAGGCCATTAACTTGATTTTCATCCACCTGCGTCTCCAAGCCTGATTCGATACAAAACCTTTCAAACGCTTGATCAATTTCAGCCAGTCATCTGCTTTAAATGAGAATATTTCCAGTTGAGAAACTTGAAACTGAGACATGATGGTGTTGTTTTCCTGTCTTTCTTTTTGTTTGCTGACTGAACCAGACTGAATTCAGCAGTTAACAATCTTGCATTCAAACGTTTTCACACAATCCCACTTCTGACACCATCTTCTGTTTTTAATGGGTATAACAAAACCCTTTGCATGAACACGACAGTGAGACAATTCTTCTAAAATCAATCCAGCAACATTTAAATCAATATTAAAATAAGATAATTTCTCTATTAATAGTGTTGAAACTAAGCAGAAGAGAAATCTATAAATAACAGTCTGACACGTCTTAAATTTCTCCAAATATTTGTAAACCAAATTTTAAAGAGAATAGCATCCATCACACCTCTACCCTTTCTGTAGACAAATTGTAATGCATCAACGCTAAACGCCTTATTCAGTCCAACATGTTGATTCTAAAACAAGGCTGTGAGTGACATATGACCTCATTTTGAGATAAGAGCAGTGCAAAGTGAACATAAAATCTGTTTTGTTATTAGCCTGTTGGTTAATCATCAATTTCTAATGTTGTAAACATGTTTACTTTTTCTTAAAACACTTATATAGTCCTACAACTAAGTAAATATATCCAATTCGCACAGATTCCAAAAAAAAAAACACTTAAACCTTTTCTCTGGTAAGTTTTTAAGAGTAAGCACACTGACCAGAATCAACAGAAGCAGGATTCATTTCTAATCATTGTACACAACTTTGATGGTCCATATGGGTTTTACCTCTAACAATTCTTGCACAACAAACTATCACTTAAATACTTTAGCTTGTTATCAAGTCAATCCCATATAATTAATTCAATGTTCATGTCATGAAAAAACCTAGAGAAAATACATGGCACAAACTTTTATGATCTATACAAACTAGAGATGTAGACTTAGTTGTTGTCATAAAATATTGTATTGTTGCATTTTATTGGTGTTTTAAGAGATGAGTCAACAAGTTAATATCCAAAACAGATATTATATACAATGTGATATTCTCATCTCAAATTAGGTCATATGTCCATTGTAATTTTAATAATCCATGTTTTCTGAGGTTCTTTGTCCTGTGGAAATTTGTAAAACGATGTATTTTCTGTGTTTTTGTGTTAGTTTAATGGCTGAATGACCAGCATCCGGATACAAAACAATATGTTTAAAGCGCACATCCTGAACTCCATCATGCCGATGAACTGAATAATAATGCATTACTCATAAAGCCTCAGTCTGCTGTAAATCACTTCTTTAACAAGTTTCCAAAACATTTCATAATGAATGACGCTAATGCAACGTAAAAACACTGAATCTGACAGTAATACTGCAACACATGTTTATACCACATTTACCATATTAATGTTACAGAATGATGCAGAGGTGCATTACAGACACTATAAAGTGCGAGTCTGTAGTAGCCTAGGTCTTATCAACACATACAGTAAATGTATCTATAGCTTTAATGTGTTGTTTGATTGACAACATGTATGAAACCCACTTTTAACACACAGTGTTCTTTCTTCATTAATAAATATTTAGTCATTTGTATTGTTTGAAAATAACTTTGTATAAAGCCTTGATCAGCAAGTTCACCAAACTTCAGCTTCATCTCAGCTACAGAATCACAGTTACACAAAACATCTCTCTGGTGTTTGTGCTGTTTTCATTATTAGACGGGCTGTTAGGTTTAACACTATCAACAAAACTGACGGGCTATTTCATACAAACATCATTCACTCATACATCATGAGAAGAGCATGAAAAGATTTAGTAAAAATTCAGGAGCAGTAAATGACTTCATCCTGTAGACAATGTGACAGTAATTGATGTGTAGTTAAATCCATAGAGAGAAGATAATACTCACAGAGAACTAGAGGAAGAGAAATCAACTCCATACTGATCTACTGATGACTGACACGCCAACATTAAACACTCTGCGATAAACACTCAACACTTCCTCTACAACACCATGTACCTCCCTGCATCACAATTTATGTACTTTCTGCCCTAGACAGTATTCAAATATATAATATACAGTGAACATAATAAAGAAATAATGAACGAACAAAAGCTAAAATGTAGAAGTTGTCTTATGATGTGTTTGATAGTAAATGATAACAGGATGCGTCCAGACAAAAACAGCCACTTTTGTTACAGTATGTGTTAATATGTCCAAGTACTACAATCTATTACTGTACATTTAGATGCATACAGTATACTTTCACAATAAAAGAATAAATACTTTAGTGCGTATATAATATAAGTGCGTGAACTGGAATGCAGCATACATGAATGTTTGACATAAAATCCACAAATGAAGAGTCACAAAGACTCATTTCTACACAAAAAATGTTTGGTTGAGACTTTTTCATACAGCATCAAATAGAGTAAAACTACATTTATTTGTCACTGACTGCACATAATATTTGTGGTAGTGACCGTTTTTGTAAATTAAAGAAAAAAAATCTATTAGAAGCTAATGGACAACTGACGTCTTTCACACATTTGTTAAAACCACAAAACTAAAACAGAACTGAAACTAAAACCACAATGAGCTCAACTTTTCCATCAGGTCACTCATGCTGAGTTTAATAATGATATATATACACCTGTGAACACAGTTATCAGTGGTCTATAAGTGCTTAAAAGGGTCTATTGTTTAAACTTAGTGTAAGGAATATAAACCAAAAAATATAAATGTACACTGTCACAAGTAAAGGTACAAAGCTGTCATTGGGGCAGTACCCTTTAAAAAAGGTCCTAATATTGACCATTTAGGTACAAATATGTATCTTTGAACTGCCAATATGTACCTTTAAACTACTTATATGAACTCTTTGGATACACTTTCGATATAAATATATATTTTTACTCATTTTAACTACAAACAATATTTCAAGTTTCTGGGTATGCACATCGCTGAGCTCCTAAAGTAGGAAAAAAAAAACGTGAAGAATGCTCAACAATGTCACTTTTTCCTCAGATGGCTAAAGAGGTTTGACTTGAGTATTCTCATGTGCAATAGAAAGCATAACTGATGGCACCCCACTCAGGTTTGGGAACTGTACTGCCCTCAACCTTAAAGCACTACAGAGGGTAGGGCCATCTGCTCAACACATAATTGGAACCAAACTCCCTTTACTCCAGGACACCTATTCAGATTACTGTCTGAGGAAAGCGATGGGAAATTATCAAAGACCCTAGACACAAACTGTTTTCCCTGCTTCCATCAGCAGTACTACAGCATCAAAGCCCGGATCAGCAGGCTCAGGGACAGGCCATCAAAGCACCAAATTCATATAACTAACTCACATTCACCACTACACTACTGCTACATTCTGTCCTGTATCATTGTACTGTTCTGTGAAATTCAGCATTTACTGTATCATGCATGTGTATTTACTGTGACATGTGTATTTATTGTTGTAACTTGTGTACTTACTGTGGTATTACTATGTTTAGCATATTTATTGTTGTAACTTCTCAACTGCACTGCTGACAGGACTGTGCACACAAGATTTTCACTTCATGTACACCTGTGTCAAGGATGAGACAATAAAGTGATTTGATTTTGATTTGAAGTGCACTACACATGGGTCTGGCTAGAGGGGATACAGCTATGGTGAAATCCTGCGAAATCCAGCAAGATTTCATGAGATTTTGGCCATAGCTGTATTCCTGCTAGCCACAACCACTGCACATGGCTAATTATCATATCAGAGGCTAAACTGTTAGCAATACCAAACAACCTGCGTGTCATATTTAATATTTTTCTAAACACTCTGTGGTCAATGAGAAAATGAGTCTTTATCCTCCCAGAAGCATCTCAAAGTTGATGAACACTTTGTAGCTTTTCCCATCTGTTCTAGAAATTAGTAATGGTCGCTTTTAAAACACTGCTTCGAAAGGCTTTGAAACCTTTACAAATCTTTTGTTTCAAATCATTGGTTTGAAGCGTGTTTAAAACTGACCAAGGCTGTGTCCAAAAGCTTAGACAGCTGACTTCTTGCCTCACTGCTTCATTAGGCAAAGACTTTGGCAGCATGAAGGCAGCTCCGGAAAAGCATCATGAACTCATGAATCAATTTCTACTATGCTCCACTAATTTCAGGTCAATTTTATTCTTAATGTTAATTAAATGAAATTTGTCTATTTAGTTTGCTGGTCATTTGGCATTTAAAGCTTTTTGTATAATGAATGACATTAAAACAAGGCCGGTTGTTTGGCAACATTTTGAGAAATTGGAAAACAATATTGTTAGGTCTATTTAATCACTCAAACTAACACAAACATCTACTAATACTTCATGACATTAAATGATCTGTAAATTATATTGAAAGCATTACACTGTTGTGAACATATTTGTAATTGTTTGTAGTAGTGTCATTATGTTTGGGCCTATAGATCTCATTGCCTTAACACATTTTACCAGCAGGTGTCACCAGCGTGTATGGTGTTTTAAACGCTTTAAAACAATGAAACATTTTGCAAAACAAATGGTTTAATTGATTTGAAGCTTCAAAAAGCTTTGTTTCTCCAATCAAGAGTGAGCTGCCATCCTGCAGACTTTGGCTGTTTCTGCAGGACGGTAGCTCACCAGGAGCAGGGTTGCAGACTTCTGCTGTAGACAATGTGAGAGTAATTGATATGTTGTCAAATCCACAGAGATGAGATAAAACTCACAGAGAATCAGAGAAAAAGAAATCAACTCCATACTGATCTACAGCTACATTTCTACACACGTTTTGTTGTTTAACTTTTTCATACAGCATTAAATGGAGCAAAGCAATAATCATTCATCAACAACTGCTCAAAATAATGGTGGTAGTGACGGTGTTTGTAATGAAAAAATCTACGAGAAGCTGATGAACAAATTCTGTCCTTCCCACAGTGGTTTATACCACAAAACAGAACTGAAACTAAAACCACAGTGAAATGTATCTCCATCAGACCTCAAACACTGACGTGTGCTACTATATGCACTTTATAATTAAAGTTTATAATTATCAGTGACACTTAAGAGAAAAATTACTTTTATTTATAGTTAGTGTAGGTTTAGAAATATAAACAAACCCATCACAGTATTCAGGTCATAACTCATCCTGCATCATTTGTGCTACAGACATTGAATGATACCTGACATCAAACTTGTTGTGCTGTTATGTTTCTAAACAACCAACCTTAAGGTTTCTGTTTACTTGATAATAAAATGAGTGAAAAACTCCACAGACTGAACATTAAAAGAGGAACCTGGAGACCAGAATAACACAGAGACTTCATGGTGTGATCTTTTCACAGAGCAAACCACCAGAACACCACAGAAACCAAATAAGACATTTGGACCATATTTGCTCCTGAAATTTTGGGCGTGGCTACTTAAAAAAAATGACAGGGTTTTTGCACGTTTTTTCACCAAGTCAAATGTAAGACTTTTTAAAATCTTGTTTAGATCATTATGAATTAAATTTGAGATCTGCATCATGACAACAGGGGTGGAGCCAGGGGGTGGCCAGTGTTGAACCACCATGAACGTAATCATGGCCACCCCACTGGCCACCCCGCTCGTAATGGCATTTTTAAAACACGAAAATAACTTTTCAAACACTAAAGAAACAATAAAAGCGGATCATGTCAACAGTAATGTTTGAACCGCGAATCTCTCGCGAAACTCACCTGTACTGATGCATCGTAGTTTCCAGAAAAGGTGTTCCACCTTTCATAACAAGTGGGAGATGAGGAGGTTACAGCGCAGCCTCGGTCCCTGAATCAACTTCGAGTGTTTGAGCACAACACTTAATCAGGTCAGTTAACCCTTTCACGTGTAGGCTTTAAAAATCCTTTCTGTCCCCATGGTGAGTTATTTTAACATTTTTCATGGTTTTCATGGCGACGCATCAAGCTATTCACAATGTGCCCACTTTCCTATATACTGCCCAAAACGCATTGTTTCTTTTTCATTAAAAACATTCTTATTTGCAGAGATGGACAAACCCATAATAAAATATTATAAACATTATCTTACAAACTGTTTATGCTATTTTGGTAAACATTTTTATAATATCAGAATCAGTACATACAATAAACTCTTCAAAGTCAAACATTTTTACTTCGAATGTGCAGTAACTTAGCTTTTATTTACTGTATTTATTGTTTATTTGCAAATGCTTTGAAAAGTGTTACTCTGCATTTATGTACTGTACATTTTATTGTGTTGTTTGTAATACAAAGCAGACCCATCTCATGCCTTAAAACACTGTATGAAAATCTGTTTTAGTGAATATGAATGACATTTTATCAATGTGTGTCAAAAAAGCCATTTAACCCTTGTGTGGTGTTCGGGTCTGTGGGACCCGTTTTTAATGTTTACCAAAAGAAAAATAATGCAATTAATTGTTGTTTCAACCTCAGATTCATTGGCCTTGGCTCATTTTCTATAAAGAACATAAAAATAATCTACTTTAAAATGACTGTACACTGTACACCCCCCTACACATTTATATTACATCTGTGGTGTTCGGGTCCACTGGACCCGGGGGTAGTAAGAGAGTGAAAATTGAATGTGCTATGTAACTTTACTCTGTTTTTTCTCTTATATGGGACTCCTGTGAGTGCATGAGTGTGTTTGTATATATTTATGTACATATGTGATGGATGCATGTCAGAGTTTTGTCCTTCTGCACTTGCTGTAACAGCGCAAGGATACAGCATGTTATATATCAAGCATGAACACTTTTCTGCCCCCACTGTCCCAAACACTTTACCTTTGGTCTTAGAGGAACCATTCTACATTGTACCATTATATCCCTTATAAAAAATAACCATGGTTGTATTATAGTAAAAGTGTAGTAATCATGGTAAACTGGTGTATTGATTACTATTTGTAAAACCATGAGTTTACCACAAAACCTATGGTGTGTGTGTGTGTGTGTGTGTGTGTGTGTGTGTGTGTGTGTGTGTGTGTGTGTGTGTGTGTGTACCTGGTAATTATCAAGACAGGAATACCAGTGTTTTTGTGACCTTGTGGGGACATTTTGATGTCCCCATGAGGAAACAAGCTTATAAATCAAACAAGATGATGTTTATTGAAAATCTAAGGTACAAGAAAAGTTTTTGTGATGGTTGGGGTTAGGGAATGGGGCAGGTAAGGGGAATAGAATATACGGTTTGTATGGTATAAAATGCATTACGTCTATGGAATGTCCCCACAAAACATGGAAACCAGAACGTGTGTGTGTGTGTGTGTGTGTTTGTGTTTGTATGAGTGTGTGAGAGATAGTGAGAAATAGAGAAAGTAAAATTTTATATCCAAGCATTTTTATCATTTTAGGTTGTAGCCAAAAGCAACACATTGTACTGCAGTATGTGTGGACATAAGATGGACAGGAAGACACAGTATACATCTATAAAATGCAAGAAATGCATATGCAACACAGCTACACAGTAAAAATCTGCTTCTTATGTATTGTGTAGGCTGACATGAACAGGTTATGTGTTCAGTGTGGATGATGTGTTATGATACCGCATCTTTTCAGATGGGGCTTGTGCTGTGTAGACGGACACAAATGTGTACAATTTCAAACTGAGTTCAAAGAATTAAACATCAAAAGTGATGAAAAACTTATTTGAGAAGAAAAAGTGATAAAAATACTTATTTTATATAAACATCTGGGGGAGAATAGAATTTTCTTCTCTTATTTCATATTATCACAAAAACGAATGGCACTTTAATCTATAAATAGTCCTCTACCAAATGACAAACATTAACCATAAATTATGTCTATATTACTTGCAATAAGGCTAAAGTAATCATCTGTAAACAATATTACATAAATTTGTATGACTGCATTGGTTTAAGATACGAATAATACAGTGGGTCCACTAGACCCACAAACATTGTCTAAGTAACAGAAATATGAACACCACACGAGGGTTAAGTCCGTATTTTTTCTCTTCTAAAGTTCGGTAAAAACACATAATCTTGTTTTTAATTTGTTTTACGAGAAACTCTCTTTCAGCGCACAGATGATTTGAATCTGAAAAGTCACTGTACATTCAAAAATCCTACACAAACATTACAGCGTAAATGCTAGGATTAAGATTGATTTGATATATAACAGATAATCGAGATACATTTTTAAAACATGGTAATGTTTTAATGTTTTGCTTTAGTGTTTTAATGTCGGACAATCATTGAAATGTGGTAAAAATGAAGAGAAAGGCAGCAGATATAGCATCCTTCTTCAGAAAGAGTAGCAAGAAGCAGCCAAATGAATCTTAGTAAAATACATTTCAGTGGCCTACAAAATTCATGTGATTTTCTGGTCTCTATAGTTTTTTTCAGCAATGGGAGATATAAATTCTGGTTTCAAAGTAAATTTCAAAAATTTTATTTGATTAAATAGTTTTAAAAAACATGAGGTTGAATTATGACTATAAATTGTATGTTAATCTCAATTCATTTTAATTAAAATTAAAGTATTGTAGTAATTTTATGTTATACATCATTGGGATTAATGAGCCTATAATACTTATAAGTATTTTAAGGTTGGATGATAGAGATTTTATGTGCCACGTACCCCAGATTAACTGCTGGTCCCTGCCTGGCCACCCCTATGAAAAATCCCTGGCTCCGCCACTGCATGACAATAAAGACAAATTTTCTTAATTTAGATTTATAGTCTATGTGAAATGTGTTTTCTAAGCCTTTTTAACTTTCCTGACAAAAACAAGACATCTAGTCAGCATGTGGAGGACTCGAGCACCTTAACTCTGTTGGATCTGATCCAGAAGTGACACAGAGGTCGCCGATGGCAATTGCGGATCTACTGTATGGGTCTCACCTATAGACGGTTTGAGCTTCCAATCTGTATTTATTCATAAGTCTGGCTAGTGGCTAAACTGATCTCTAAAAACAAATACCATGTCCAATTTTTTTTTTTTTGCTAAATACGATGGAAGATGACAGCACTGTGCAGAGAGGTTCAGCAGCCTGGTAAGAATTTAAAGATATGAAGCTAACATCAAACATGGTAAGGAGCGTCATATTTTCGGCTGACGTCAGAGGTATGCAGGTCAACCACAACGTACAGATTAGCTGGCCAATCAGGGACACAGAGCTTTCCAAATCGATGAGTTTTGTTCAAAATTGTGTATTAAATGTGTATTATAAATAACATTGTTTTTTAACAATGACATAGGTACACTTTAAAACGCTTAGGTTACTCACGTAACCCCGGTTCCCTGAAATAACGGGAACGAAGCATTGCGTCAGTTAGCTGACGCTATGGGGGAAACTCCTGTTTACTCCGTGACTGAAGCCTATTGGTTAACGTCTGTACAAAGTACAGACCAATGACGTTTGAACCCGCGCGCGGGAGGAACGCGTCCTTATATAAGCGCGGTTCAATCGTCAGGAGCTCATTATATTCGACTGAAGCGCGCAGCCGAATAACACTCGCTGCGTAGACGTTTGTAGCACGGCAAGAGACGCAATGCTTCGTTCCCGTTATTTCAGGGAACCGGGGTTACGTGAGTAACCTAAGCGTTCCCTTTCAATATGGTTCACTTCGCATTGCGTCAGTTAGCTGACGCTATGGGGGAACGTAATCCCATCACGCCGTGCATACACAACGTACTGAAGTGCCTTACCGGAGAGACACTGCGTGTGGCCCTATACCCGGCATATTCACAGCTTAAAAGCAAATGAGTAAGCACCATATAAATTGTTGACGCGCACTGTAGACCAAGTTCATGAAGAAGCCAAACTTGCAGAGAGTGGGCTCTATATAGGACATAGCTCATAGAGGGGCGTGAGCCAGTGCGATGGTTTCAACGATCCATCTAAATAACCACTGTTAGCAACAGACATACGTAGTGAGTGATCTGCGAAGCTCACGAACGGCCGATCTGACTATAATATGCGGCAGAACGGTTCGTAGCGTGGGATTATACAGATACCACAATAGTGTGAACCCAGGTGCACCCTCGAGCGCATCGGGATGCATATAGGTAGTATTATAGTGCACAGATCGGTGAGCTTTCCAAGCGCGCCGTAAATGTGTATTGACTATAAATTGCACGGGCACAGGTGAACACTTGAATACATCGTGAATGCATATAGATGAATCAGAGTGTTATAATGCACAGGCCGGCAAGATTCTCGAGCGCGCCGTCATGTGTTCTGATAATAAATTGTGCGCACACGGGTGAACTCTTCAGTGCACCGTGAATGCGTATAGATAAATCAGTGCACAGAACGCGCCGTGAATGTGTACAAATATGATTGATGAACGTAACGGTGGGCACCCAACGCACCGTGAACGTACACAGATGAACAACAATGTATGTGTCACAAATCATAACACAGCTGTGTATACAGGTGAGCTTTCCCAAGCGCATCTTATTGTATACCAAAATGTTATAGCGTGTACATGTGAGCTTCTCTAAGCGCACGGTGGACGCATATAATTAAAAACCATATCGTGCATACAGGTGAGCTAATGGGCGCACCTTTAATGCAACAAACCTCAGTAGTGCGAAGCAGGGATGTCGAAGCTGTAAACTGACAACGTGGACGGCGGGGACCAGCCGGCCGTGTCACAATTGTCAAATGAGAAACCTCTAAGACCATGCCCATGCTCTAAGACAAGTGAGCATAATTGTCACGGGAGGTGATAACGTCAACGATCCATAAATAGCCTGTATTGACAGGTGCTCTAGTGAGTGATCTGTGACGCAGATGAACAGCTGATCGTCTGATGTACGTCAGACGTATGTGTCATCCAGGACCTTGGACAGTTCCAGAGCGCTGTGCCTCGGGCACCGTCCGCATCTGAGAAATGACAGGCTTATGAATAAAGTGAATGGCCAGCCGTAAAAGCATGGTTCGCTGTTACCGCCGCCGTCCGCATCTGAGAGATGACAGGCTTGTGAATTAAATGAATGGTCGGTCGTAAAAGCGTGGTTCGCTGTTATAACGGCCACATAGATATAGGCAGGGCCGTGCACAGACCTTTTGAGGGGCATGTGCTGAAACTGAAAAAGGGCACCCCCTCCAAATAAATATCACTTAATAATCATCTTAATAGCTTTATATTTATTCGCTATTAATGATTGAAAAAAATCAGTAATAATGAATGAAAAATGACATTTGATGATAGCTTGGCATTATACAGTGCAAAGGATATCTGCTCTTGTAAGTGGGCTTTAACAATTTACATCCTGGGTGTTTGTCTGTATTAGGCCTATTTGTAGTCATGTGTTTGTGAAGTGCTCTTGTGTACTCGCTCTTATTTAATTTTAGAATATATTAATTTTAATTTTTTTCTTTGCTTACATACATAAAGTTACCTGTACATAAAATATGTTTGAAGAAAAAAAGGTATTCTGTTTGGTTTTATAAGCTAATTTTTATTATTTGGTTAACATGTTTATGTATGTGATTGAGAAGAGTGGGAAATAGGAGATTAAAGATCAAAATAGGAGATTATACTATACTATAGCCATACCATTAGCATATTCAACATGTATCTGCCTACCTGGCAAAAACTGTGCTGACCAGGAACCTTGGTCTTTTGAAGGTGCAAATAACTGCATTACTGAAAAATATACTTAATACTAAATAGACTTAACTCTATGCAGTTGATTTAAGTTATGAACCAAATAATCATACAACTCCCTTGACAAATTCAAGGCATAAGATACATGCATATACAATAACTTATATCCAGATTGCATACTGTAATGAGTGACAGGGCAATATAATGTACATACTTGTATCCTTTACATGTTTTTCGTCTCTATCCAGTTTTCCCAACTGGGCATCTGATGTCTAAACCTTTCTAATCTGATATGTTTTTGGTGTTAATGTAAGCTAGACATTTACCCGCGCGGGCGCGTCTTCTCGCGTGAGATGTGTTGACTTTAGTTTAACGATTGAGACGCGTCATGCAAAAAGCGGTAAAAACCGACCGTGCATTCCGTATTGTTGTCACGGGTGCCCTTCACATGGGTAAACACTTGTTTAAAAACTGCTCGCGCTTTGTCAAAAACTCAATTTGGTCGCAGTTTGGAGCCCTTAAGCCGAAAGTATACTAGGGACGTCCGCGTATGCGCGCCGTCCGCATGACGTCATTTTCGTCACCAGGAGGGTCCGCGGCCGGCCGCGCGGACCGTCCGCGTGCAGCCCAAAATTTGAGACCGCGCGGACAGTGCGCGTACAGTCCGCGTACGACAGCGCATGCGCGAGAAAATATTTAGACAGGACACTCCACTATAAACAATTATACAAAGGAAATAGACAGCATTTGCACACACACTATCGTTTTTCTTCTTTAACTTTTACTTCTTCCAAGAACAGAAAGCTGTGGAGCATGTTTGTTTGATTCCTGTTCTTTGTTGTCTTGTTGTTTTTACTAAACTGTGTTTGCAATGGTGGATCAGTTACTTTTCTTCACCTATCCTAATGTTTTAATGTACTGTAAATGTCACCAAATCAGTGCTGCCCCGATAGCCTGTTAGACTAATAATTTGAATAAGAAATCATTTGTATTGCGTATAGTGTCGAACGCGGCCATCCGCGTGTAGCCGCGGGGACTATACCCGGAAAGCTGCGCGGACGCGTGCGCGCGCGAGCCGGACGCGGAAAAAAAGTATACCCGGGCCTTTAGTGCCCCCTGATTGCCCACTCGACCAATCCCGTCTATGGATAATTCGGCTCTGCTCAAATGTATAAAACATGGGCCGTTATATACATACTAGTGTTACATCATTGTACTCAAACAACAAGATATTTATTTACCGTTGCAAGACGTTCAGCTGCCTCTGACTGCTGTGGAACTTCAGCTCGCTGCACTCAGGGGGCGGAGTTAAGAGGTTTGACAGACAGTTTGAGCGGATCCAAAAATATTTAGTTTTTTAATAATTTTATTTGATAAATATATTTGTAAAACACACAGACAGACGTAAATGTTTAACAATAGCATTAATTTATATATTAAAAAAATTATAAAACACCTCCAAAAAAGGGCACTTCGGAGTGTAAGGACAAAAAAGGCATGTGTTCTGCACAGGTTGAGCCCTATCTGTGCACGTGCCTGGATATAGGTAGGGGAGAGAGCCGCCGTGCCTCTGTAGTGAGGAGAAAAGTGTTCCACCCACGATTCGCGGGGGGTATTGACTTTCAAATGTCACTAGACAGAATGGATCAGACTTTGCATAAGGACGCCTCGTGAAAGGGGTCCTAGCAGCTTGTGTCAATGTGTCATAAGGCACGTAATGTAGGTCGTGTCCCACGGATGCCATCTCCGCACGCCCATCGTAATGGGTTAATATTGGTAGTTTAAGCATGAGATGCGTATCACTCTGATTGAACATAGCTTATAAAGCGATGCAATGAGTTTATAAAGGAGATGACTCGTCAGCTTGTTCAGGGGGCGAGATCTCAGTCTGGTTCGGTAAATAATGAAACCACCGTAGATTGCCCGACCGCATTATCACAATAACACGGTCGAGCGTGCTGCAGTGCTAAATCATCCTCTTAATGTACCGTATTCACAGTACAAGGTGATTTATATGAGACAAACGGCGTTCCACGCGCCGAAGGCTGATTGCCGTCGTAAAGCGTGTTCAATCCACAGCAAATGCTGGGCTAGCTCGTAATGACAGCACTTCATGCAGCAGTGTGTAACTTAAGCAAGCTTCCCGGCCGTCAGCTCGGGGCGGGACCTTTGCTTAGTCAAACTGAAGTGGACTTATGAACAATGCCACGATATTCAGCTTTCTGAGGCTCGTTAGAGGGGTACGTGCGCCCGTCTTAAACGAGATGCCGCGCGCGTCTGACTGTGCGCGCGCTTTAAGCTTTGAAACTTATTGTGGCGGGTAGCAAGCTCACTTGAGGTAGATATTACCCTTAATATCTCCGAGTATTGGAGCGGAGGTGTGAGCGTCTTCGGATCCGCTAATATAAATCAGCTATATGGCCGAAAAACGTCATAAACCGCTTGGCTGTAAGCCTTTGAGTGGCCGTCCGGAGAGGGCGCGATTCAAACGCTTGGAGCCATGCAAAAGTCTGAGGCTGTCCTTCCTCTAGGAAGAGAGAATAACAGCCGTAAGACCGTGCTCGTTTGCGCCATCAGCATCGTAGCGGAGAAACTGAGGTGGGCTGCGAGCGAATTTGGCAGAAAGGTGTTAGAGACACCGTACAGTCGTGGGGTGTCAATACACAGTATATGGCCAAACCGGGGTTTTATCGGCTAGCGTCGATAGAATTATGGACAGCGGGCCGTGTGTGCGTATTACTGATTGCTTGTCAGTAAGGCGATAAAGTGTTTAGAGACACCGTACAACCGTGGATGTCAATACACAGTATAGTAAGCACGGAAATTACTCTTTTCAGAGGAATTAAATACCGTTCGCCACTATAGTGAGGTCGCATAGCCGACAGTATTACACAGTATGTTTGGATAAACAGCACACAGAAAACATTTCAGGGCAGTCCAGCCGAGGCGCGACATAACCCCTTTTTCCCAGACAGTTTCGTTCTCTGCTGATGCAGCTATGCTGCGGAGACCAGAGCTCAGCCGTTCAGGTGCACAAGCCTCAGTAGTGACGGTGACCGAACGGCTCACGGAGCAGGGTAGTATGTCTAGGTAGTTTAATGTCAGACTGAACCCATCGCAGAGAGGAAGTCTGCCGCGAGGCCCGCGGTTTTGCCGTTTATTAAAGGGCAGAAAAACCGGGTATATATATATAAGAATGTACCAATATTCAGCGCACTGATATAGGACGGGACTGAATAAAGGGAGGTATTCGGGCCTCAGTATATTATAAACAAATTCGTTCTGCCTCTGATTCCGTCTAAACCAGAGAGAAATTACCAGGCAGACGAAAAATGAGCTATCTGAAGTGAGATCGGCTCAGGCCAGTAAAGCTCTATAATAAGTGTTTTAGCGCTCCAATAGAGGCGTGTCCGCCTTATCGAGCAGACGAATGAGATCGTGCCGCTCCAGGAGGGGAGGGGCATGAAGCTCTCTATAATGAGTGTTCTTGGTGCTCCAATAGCGGCGAATCGGCCCTATCGAGCAGACGAATGAGATCGCGCCGCTCCAGGAGGGGAGGGGCATGAAGCTCTGTAATCGTTGAACACTGGACAGCTGCATTTAGAGGCAGCGAGCCGTAATACCGCGTGCTAGCTAAGCCGTTAAGAGACCTCACCACTGTGGGGAAAGGAGCGAGGGACTCCGCGAGCGTGGAGCACGAGTGGCTGTGCTATGACAGAGACAGGGGCAGACCGCCCGTGTTTGCTTGTCGTATGCATCTATCCAGGTCTACGGTTCCCCGCTTGTTCATCTCAACAAGAGAGGAACGGCAGAGGGGAGCAGCAACACAGACAGAACAGCCATGCGTCGTGACGGTATCACCCGATGCACTCGGGGGATTCATATATGTGCCAGAGATCTCGCCACTGAATGTAAGAGGAGCGAAGGGACTCTGTAAGCATGAACGGTTGCGGTGTGACAGAACACAGGGGGGGTTAGTCCGTGTGTGCTTGTCTATGCATCCATCTAGTCTCATGGCTCGCCGTGTGTTCATCCCGGCGAGAGAGGAACAGCAGGGGGAGCACGAAACATGGATAAGACAACCAAAGCATAAGCGCGGTCCCGGCGTGGGAGGTGCCAGACCGGTAACACGCTCGGAGGAAATTCATAGCAGAGAGGCTCACAGAGCCGCTGTGCTGGACGCTATTACAACAGCGCCTGCTCTTTTAGCTTATAGCCTTTATATTAAAAATATTGATCTTACCGGGCGGCCGCAGGGGAGACCTCGTCAGGCGTGTGTCCGCTGCACAGGGCTCAAACCACGGCAAGCGAAGGCTATCTTCGGTTCTCGGCCGGAAAGCGGCAGGGGAAGACGCTAGACCTGGACTCTGCTATCTTCGGTTCTCAGCCGGAAAACGGCAGGGGAAGACGCTAGGCCTGGACTCCGCTGCAGGGCTTTTGTCAACGGCGAGGTAAGGCTTCTTCTTTTTCTTCGGAGCAGCGAGAGGTTTGCGCTGAAGGAAAAAATAATGAGCTCCTGACGATTGAACCGCGCTTATATAAGGACGCGTTCCTCCCGCGCGCGGGTTCAAACGTCATTGGTCTGTACTTTGTACAGACGTTAACCAATAGGCTTCAGTCACGGAGTAAACAGGAGTTTCCCCCATAGCGTCAGCTAACTGACGCAATGCGAAGTGAACCGTATTGAAAGGGAACAGTAGGTACTATATAGTATAAATATGGATAGTATGAATGAATTCGGATGTACTACATCCGCCATGTTAATACATCATGAGACATACGTCGTCATAACAACATAACATAACATTTCGTCATTAGTTAACCAATAATCAACCAATCAAAATAGGGCACACTGATTAAACACTGGAAAAATCAGGTCTAAAGGGGTTAAGTAATGGAAGTGTACTGAGCATGGGTGTGTGTGAGAGATAGTAGGCTACACATTTCAGGTTATGAATGGTGTTTTGCGTTGTGTTTGTTGCACATTTGATGTCTTGATGGCAGGGCAATAATAATGAAGACATACATCTCTACTCCATTTATTATTTTAAGGAAGCCTCAAGCAGTGCCGGTCTTTCCTATACGCAAAGTACGCAATTTGCATAGGGCCCCGCACCACTAGAGGGCCCCCTTGATCTCAGAATTATTTAAAACCATTATATCAAAGAAAAATTATTATTATGTTTAATGAAAACAAGACGCTTTAATTTAAATAATTTGCAAACTTCCGAATTTGTGCGGGTTTTTAAAAATACTTAATGATTTCTTAAATCACTGATATGTACTCGGACAACATGCAGGCAGTTTCTCAATCCGAAGGCTGCAGCCTTCAGAGGTCACATTTGTAGGCTGCATATGCGTCATAAAAACGTATTTTAGAATATTAACAATTATAATGTTGACTATTATTCTTAGTTAATGGTTAATTGTTATATTATGCTTATGACTTGCAAATGAAATGCTTATTTAACTTAAATAAATCAGGCTTGATGACGTATGCAGCGCGCATATGCGACATGATCCGGAGGTTGCAGCCTTCAAATTTAGAAACGGCCGCGTGCATGACGCAGAAGAGTGATTTGGTAACGATGCGCATATTATATGCCCACCATTGATTTAAAACAAAGACAAAGCTATCCGTCTGGAGCAGAATAAAGGGGAAAAAACGTGAAGCAAGGGAACAAGATAAAGGATTTGCGCGAGCAGATTAAGTCAATGTAAAGACACGCGTCCTAGCATGGGGCGATTCAAATGACGCGAATTGGGTGACGCAAATGCCGCGAAAACACGCGCTTTTTCCTTTGAACTTCAAGAACGCGCTCTCGTGCAGGATAATTTGACGAGAGAGAGAGAGAGAGAGAGAGAGAGAGAGAGAGAGAGAGAGAGAGAGAGAGAGAGAGAGAGAGAGAGAGAGAGAGAGAGAGGAAAACGTCGAGAAAACTTAATAGAAGACTTGAAATTTGTAAAGGATTAAAGTATATGTCACTCGTTTAATTACAGTATGTTAACTGGATAACACTGGATATAACTCATTGTAGCCTATAGATAATAAAATAATGTATTTTGATTACACAAATCAAACCTAACTATATGATTGTAGCTGCTGACCAGCATAGGGAATCTCTATGGCTAATTTCTAAGACATGTTGCTGATACAGTACTGTGTGTTGTACCTTATCTTGTTAATTGAGTCTTTTTGGGCATCTTATGCCTAGAATTATTCAAGGAGATTGATTCTTTTAACTTCCTTTAAAGTTTGATCAGTTGTGCACAATGACATGTGCAACAAATGGATATAGGGTGTCAAACTCATAGATTTGCAATATTTAAAATCAGACACTATTTTTAAAATATTTGGGGTCAACCTCTGTGACAGCTTTAAAGGGACACTTCACCCATTTGCATTAAGCTTTGTATAGTTAGAACTCCAGTCATGTTTTTGAATGGTCATGCATCATTTTCTCAGTTGCCGCTGAGACAGGAGAAATACAGATTTCAGTGTTGCACATCCTTCTTTCAATGATGTAAAAATCATCATTTTGCATCATTGAAAGAAGGAAGTGCAATGTCTTTGTTGAGGGAATGAGACTACAAACACCCCTTTTCTCTGTCAAATAGGCACCAAATTCTAAATGTATGTTACATTTCGACTACAAATATAACACTTTCAATAAAGATTAATGTTTCTACGGGTGAAATGCTCTTTTAAAGCTGAAACTTATCAAATCCTATCAGAGGTCCAGAATGTCATTGAAACACACCAGTGGCTTTGCTGTCATCAGTATTAAACATGTTACCCCTCGAAGTACCCCTCCCCACAGAGCCCCCCCCCCACATAACAAATCCCAATTTAACCCCTGTGTATTAACAGTATGTATTTATATGTAATTTAATTTGATTCATTACATTCATTTAGATCAGGTAAATTTTGTAGTGCTTCTCACAACACATTTTAAATCAAAACAACTTATCAGCAAATACATGTTTCATGTTATAATCAGCAAGTTTATCAGTCAGGGTTTCAAAGTAATGTGCATATGGGAATATTATACAGCTATAAGATAATACACTATGTGGTTAGTTAACAACTAACTAACAGCAACATTGACTGGGTTTTACCCAGATAGCACAGGTACGTATGTGAGATGTCTGGTAGAGATCTGGAGATCTGGAATACATCTGGTGTGTAAAAACATCTTATAAAGGAAAAGAGCTGCTTCAATATGTCTATATGACATCTTTTAGGAGACGTCTCACAGACGTATTGCAGATGAGAAAACAATTTAAATAAGACATCTTGCAGATGTAAACGCAGACATCAAATAGACGTCTCCGAGATGTATGTGTGCTATGCTATAAGGGTCTGAATGCACTGACAGAGGGCCCCTCACAAAGCTTTGCTTAGGGCCCCCCAGCATCTAGGACCGGCACTGGCCTCAAGTACTTTCCTATAATTTCAGGTAAGCTAAAGCTTTTGGTTGCAAAGCAGTTGGACAGTTTTGACTGAATCAATAATAATTTAGCACAAATTTGGCTTTATTCCTAAACATTAGATCTCATTGTCTTTGATTGATTTCATTTAGGAATCGTAAAATTAAAATGCTTAAAAATGGGTTATATCTACCACATTCATCAGATTTTGCTCTTCCAACTCTGTGAAATCAATGTTTCTAAAAACAAACATGTTTGAAGTGGGATCACGTAATTTAATCAAAAACATCAAATTCTGATTTCTCGCTGATTGGCTGGTAGGAGGCATTTAACTCTGCAGAGCTGCAACTTCACACAGCGCCACACGAAGCATCAGGTGGATGACATCAGAGACAGAGAAGTGCGAGAGCGATTTAAAATCAGACTCCTCTATATGATTTCTTGAGGTACTCTGATGTCATCTGCTTGCTGTTCTTGCATCACTGCTTAAAGTTAAGTAATGTTTAAAAGTAAACATTTAAACATGCGCCTTTAGATTAAAATATTTTAAAAGGATAGTTCACCAAATAGGAAAATTCAGTTTTTTTATATCTTCCTTTGTGTTCATCAAAACAAAGAAACTCATACAAGTTTGTAACAACATAAGAGTGAGTAAATGATGACAGGATTTTCATTTTGGGGTGAACTTTACCTTTAAGATCATGAGAAACATTTCATTCAAGTGATTTCTAAGTCTTCTAATCTCATAATTATGACTATTATTAAATATAAATTTTCTAAAGCACACGAAAATAGGCTACCATCTAAAAAACAGATTACAAAAGTCATGTCTGTGTCACTAAATGCATACAATGTGTGTATTTGAATGAAAACATCAGAAGGAGAGAGACAGGTTGATTTTAATTTATTTTGAACAGCACTTTTCAATTTAATGCATCAAATTTCAAAGACCCTTTATGAAGAAAAATGGCTGACAGATCCCTCAGTGAGCAAGCTGAGGGTGACAATAATAAGTAAAATGAACAAAGATGTTTAAGTAGATGAAGAAAAAACATTAGAAAAATCTAAATCAAAGCATCTGTACAGATAGTGAGGAGTGTCGCAAATAAAGTGAAATATGATACAAATTATTGAGGCCACAACAAAATCAACACAACTCATCGATCATACAGACATTAATGTTATTTTATCCAGATATAATCCAGATCCACTGAGTGATAATGACAATATGAAATAATTTGTTAAATTCAGTATAATAATCGAATATAACCCAATAAATCAGACAGATGTTTCACCTCTCAATCTACAGCATTTGACAACCAGCACGACTGTCGCTATCAGATATGAACAAACTGCCAGCAGAAAAGTGAAAATCTTGAGGCCAAACATCTCCTGATAAACACCTGAAACAGAAACACATGTTATCATGCAGTATATCTGAACAACAACAAACAATCACTTAACATCATTTCTATAAACTCTCACCTCTGACTGAGATCCAGCTCTTTGGAGACTCTCCTCTCTCTGGGTGTTTACAGTAGTAGTAACCCTCATGTGACTTTGAGACTGTAGGGATGATCATCATGTCTCCTGTAGTCTGCACCACTGATCCATCTTTATAAAATTCAGCTCTTAGTTTAGAGGGGTATTTATCTCGATATAAACAGCGTAGAGTCAGAGGATCTCCTTCAGTCACAGGATGAACAGGACTGTCCAGAATCACATCAACATCTACACAACAGAAGAAATGAAGGATGATTATAAATTATAAAAAATATATCAGATTATTATCATTTTCTATCAGCTTGTTACATCTGGCAGATGGTAAAAAATAAAGTCAAATTCCATAGACTTTAAATCAAAGAGCATCTTTAACCATTATACAGTAAAAAATAAAGTCAAATTCCATAGACTTTAAATCAAAGAGCATCTTTAACCATTATACAGTATGAGGTCCAGAATAAAATAGAGACCCTAACAACACCTAAGCAACCATTAAGAAAACCCTTTCAACAGTAGCAACGGTCTAAAAACCACTTGGGAAACCTTAGCAGTCGCATAGCAACATTCTGGCAACCATCTGCATTTGTCCTGTGTTGTTTAAAGTCCATTTAAAGTCATTTTAGTGAATTGTTTCTAAACACATTATAAATGTTAGAAATGTTGCTGAAACACATTACAAAAGACTGTGAACTAGTACTGAATTATGGAGTTACACCGTTAAAACAGTTTTACTAGCAAGGGTGCCAGCCGAACTTAGCCCCACCCACAACATTTCAGGTCGGGAAGTTCGGTCTGTTGTTGCTCCGTTGTGGCGCAACTATGCTCGAACCAAAGCTGGTCGAACCAATTAAATTGTCAGTTAGGGCTTTATATGATGATGGTCAGATGATCAACAGTAACGTAATCAACCACGTCACCAAAGAGCGCTTGTGTTGAATCCGTTTACGACAAAGACGGCTGCCGCTGGAGAATTCAGATGTGTGTCGAGTCTGCTCTAAAAGATATCGACAGCGCATTGATTTTAAAAGAGGAACAGATAATGATCGGAAATATGTTTTTGTCGTCCCTCCTACGGGATTGCGCAAAAGTTTAATTTTTCAGCTGGCTCCGATGGTTGCTAAGAAGATGGGACACAATGCAAATGGGCAAATTGGCATGCACTACAACGTGGATATAATAGCGGTCGTTGCCAGCTCCTTTTCGAAAGCCCGTGGATGAAGTTCATCTAACGTATGAATGTTTAGAGATAGTCTGAATGTATGACAAATGGACAGACGCCATTTCAACATACTTCACACACTTTAATTGGTTGTAGGTCTATCCAATTTAAACTCCCCATAGTCACAGCCCAATGGAGCGGTATCAGACTTAAATTCTGACTAGAATTAAGTATGACAACATCAGGCTACAGTTTTTCCACATTTCAGGATAAATTGACCTTAGGTTTTGGCCCCTAACACAACCACGAGCATCATTTCAGGTTGTAGTGATATTTGAAAGTTGAGCAAAGCAACTTTCCCTCCGTGACAAATCAGACAGGTTAGGTTCCATTTGCAACTCTTTATTGTTGCAATCACACAACCAACAGTAAGTAATCAGTGGAAAAATCCAGATAAGCATAAACATAAACACAATCCAAGATCGGGGCAGGCAGATATCATTCATATACGTTACACAGTCCAGGATCGGGGCAGGCAGAAAGCAGTCATAATCGATAACCAGTCCAATGTCGAGGCAGGAGGCAAATGGCAAAAATCCAATAGACAGTCCAATATAAACACCAGGAAAGCAAACACGGGTGAGCACAAGGAACCGCTCAGAAATGCTGCTATAGGGGCAAACAAGACTTCGCAAAGTTAGAGTGGCAGAGTCCCAGGTTAAATAGACCCGCTGATACGTTACAGCTGGTGTGTAATCAGCGGGTCACAGTGCATTATGGGAAATGTAGTTCAGTATGCAGGTGAGTGAGAAGTACCGGGAGCGTTAACGCTGACATCCGTCACACCCGTTAGTTGGCGTGGTTTCAGCACTGACAACAAACACGCCCCCAGGTGTTTGAGAGCAGAGAATTTAATAATCCTGCCTTTTTTCCAAGATTTTGAAAAACTTATTTTATTTAGCTTTTTTAATCATTCATATTTATCTGGGTGGTTTAACATATTTGTCTGTGGTGTCATAAACTGAGAACACATTTAATATCAAACTGTACATGGACTTTAAGTTATGCATTTATATTTCAATAAAAATATTATGTAATAGCCACTTATTCATTATTGAAATTATTGAATTCTGTTTATGAATTTATTCTTTATGCATTAATTGTAAAGATTTTCTGTCTCGAAAATAAACAAGTACAAACTCACAGTATACTGAGATATTAACAGGATGAAGTTTCTCTCCAGATTCAGACTGACACCAGTACACTCCAGTATCAGATGTGTAGAGAGATCTGATTGTACATGTAGATGTTGTTCCTGTAGATCTCCAGTCTGATGATGAACAAGGTTTCAGTTTGTCTGTGTATCTTCTCACTGTCCATCCAGCAGAGTTACTGTGATCCTCACAGCTCAGAGAGAGAGAATCAGATGAGAAGTGTTGAGATCTGTTGGGTATGATGATCAGAGAGACTGAAGGAGAAACACCTGAGAAGAAAATAACAGAAAATCATCTTTATAAGAGATAAATGAATAAATGAATGATTTAAGACACAGAGTTTGTTGTTGTTTAGTTGTGTGTGATGAACTCACCAGTGATCCACAGTGTTTGTGTGTTACTGTACTCTGTGTGATAGACTGGATCTCCTCTCTCTGCTCTGCACATATAAACTCCTGTGTGCTTCACAGTCACTGAACTCACTGTGTAGATGCCTTTAGATCCTCCACTGCTGACTGACACCAGCTCATAATCAACATCTTTATTAACTGAAAAGTCAAAATTGTATTCAAACCTTAAAATGTTCTGAATAATACCAGTTGATGTTATGAGATGAATGAGATATTACCTGAGTCAAGACTCTGTACAGTGAACCAGCTGAATGTCCAGCCTGTAGATGAATTTATAACCTCACACATCAGAGTCACTGAATCTCCTTCAGTCAACCACTGCTGTGGAGAAACACTTAAAACTGTCGGTCGTTTATCTGAAAGTGATCAATCTCTCATGAATAACATGTTACACTTCTTCTCTTCACACTAATAATGATGAACAAACATATAAACTCACCTGATGATACAGTCAGTGTAACAGCATCACTCATCTCAGTGTTTTGTTCACGTATCTTTCCTCTACAGGTGTATTTATCACTGTCAGTCTGTTGAATGTTGTTGATTTTACACTCTTGTGTGTTGCATTGTGTGATTATATTTCTGTTATTTGTCTTCTCTACAGTCCAGCTGTATGTCCACTCAGTGTCTCCTGTATCCTGTATGTCACATCTCAGAGTAACAGTTTCTCCTCTGAACAGCTGTTTGTCAGGATCAACAATCACTACAGGTTTAAGACTCCCTGTACAAACATATTTTTTAAAATTAATTTATTATATCATCATGTAAAATGCTTAACAAAACACATGTACACAACCTTTCATATATTTAAACACTTAATTTGATTTGTAACAAAGACCATAGTTGGGGAAACAGCAAACATTTCTCAATTGACAAAAAATGGGTTGTAAAAAACTTTGACGATCATGTTTGTTTCAAACCTGCATTAATTTTTTTTCTCCAAAAAGGCACAACGAAAAAATATATAAAAAAATGCTGACATTTTTTCACTTAATAAAAGTGAATCAGGAGTAGGGTTGGGAACCGAGAACAGTTTCTTATTCAGAACCGGTTCTGTTTTTAAAAGGAATCGGAACCGCACAGAATTATTAAAGGAACAGTATGTAGGATTGTGGCCAAAACTGGTATTGCAATTACAAAACTTGTGGCTTAAACTGGTACTGCAATCACACAACTGGTGGCCAATACACAAAATGACAACATAAACATTAGTTGAGGGCTGCAACTCCACTTTTTAAATGACAATATCCTGGCCAGACTACTGTTGACAGTGATATAAGTATTTGAAATGAAAATGATTTCTTAATGTCTAGTGACATATCAGGGCCATTTTATGATTAATTGATATAAATTTCTTACATACTGTTCCTTTAAGTTTTTAAGTGCTTAACTTCTTAATATTTGTTTCAAAATTCATGTCTAAAATCATGCGGAAAACGTGGCCGTGTTGCTTTCCTTTTCTTCAAAGAGTTTGGGCGCTCCAGAGCGTAAGTAACCTAAGCATTGCTTGACGTTGTGAAGAGCACCCACCAGCGCCTATGAACACGCACATTTGTTAAGAAACGTAAATCTGATCCTCGTTTACATTTCAAAATGCATTATATTGAGTTTATTTATCTTAGTTTGGGAGGAGCATGGTCATGTGATCCAACCAATCAGTGCAAAGAGGTGCCTATAAATAGCAGTCCCATTTCTTTGCAGCATCTCTCCTCCACCCCATCACCTCCCTCTCATCTAGTTTTATTTATCCCAGTTAAAGGGGGGGGGGGGGGTACTCTGGCTTCAAGCTAAAATTCTGAGCTCGGAGCCCTCTCCTCAGACAGCACGCCAAATATGCTTTCTCTCATTTCCTATCGATTACATGTTAATGCAAACTCGTGATATATACATTATATTGATGCCTATATGCATCAATGCGTGCATGCAGCCGTGCACATACAAAAATTATATCCTGTACAAGTAATATGACAAAACACTTGCTCCAGCATATATAAATCTCTAATCATATGTTTTAAATGTTTGAGAACTACTGCTCCTAACATGTCCACATCATCAGGTAAGATTTTACAAGGGCTACTTCAACAGGAATAAATTATATAGTGACTGAAAATATTAATTCACTTTACATTTAAAATATTTTGAAAGTGATAAATAAACACAAATGGAATTGTTTAAGTATATTGTGCATTATTATTCCTGTTTTTTTAATATGTAGAATCGGAATCTGAAACAGGAATCGTTAGGCATAACTGGAACTGAAATCGGAACAATAAAATTTCTTACGATACCCAACCCTAATCAGGAGCATCCCTCCAAGATGACATAAAAGCAAAATAAAGTTTTTCCAATTCTTCTAAAACTGTTCTTCTCCAATTTCTCATTTTGTGTAACAAGTAAATAGAAGATGAAGTTGTAAAGATTTGGAATAACATAGAGGACAGCAAATGATGGCAAAAATATTTTTGACATTAGAAATTTCTAACAACCCATAACAGACTGTCAGATTAAATTCAGTCTACAGTGACTGAGATCAATGTCATCTCTCACCTGTAACATTTATCCACAGTTCATCACTGTAGTCTGTGTAATAGTCTGGTTTTCCTCTTCCAGCTCTACACCAGTACTGACCTCCATCTGAAACTTTAACACTGTTGATTGTGTAAGAGTTTGTTTCTGTTGTCATCTTCTCAGTGTTTTGTGTGTGTTTGTACCAGTAAAACTTCCATCCAGTAGACCAATGATCAATGTGACACTTCAGAGTCACTGTGTTACCTGTCAGTACAGATCCTTCAGTATCTGATGTGAGTTTAGGTTTTGGTTTTGATCCTGCAGGAGAATAAAACACAGAGTCTCTGTTTACAGTGTAATGTTCAGAGTTAAACGCTTCAGTTGTGTCTTTATACCACAGATATCTTCAGTTTCTGTACTGATCGTCTATCTCACACTTCAATCTTTTCACTGAACACTGATGTTTCTTTTTGCATAGGAAAAGTTAAAGGTAGCTTTTTGTCATTGCTTGACATTAACACCCGCCAACACGCCGGATGCGGGTAGATTTTGGCCGTGGCGGGTAAGACAGCCAATCCCACTAGTCACTTTGGCAGGTTGAATATATTTTTTATTGTAGTTTTCTTAAAGGTTATGCCGACTTATAAACAATGTGTAATGCGACACTGGGAAAATACAACTCCCATGAGCACTCTCTGCACCCAGCGCATACTGAGACCATTTGTTGCGTACACACTCTCTGGGCAAGAGCGGAGAGAAATTCATAGCGCATACCTGAATGCACACATCCCAGTTTTGTCCAAAATCAAAGGAAACCCAGCAGTGGAGAGGTTCGCCGCTCGCGCATCATTTTAATGAAGGCTATTTTGTGCAACAATAATGCCCTCTCGACATTTGCCAATAAAAGTCTTTCATAACGTTGAACAGAAACCACAATCAAGCATAAATTTACTGCTGTTGTTAATAAATATTTAAAGTGTTTGTCTAGGGTTTTTGTGTTTATCTTTTCAGTTAATCATCTACACCCCTGCTTCACTTTTAATATATTCATTAGAATTTAATCTATTTATGCCTTACTTAGCATGTTTTTTATGCACCTAAATATATGATATGATCTATACTGATATACCAGCTAAATAATGTAGTCTTAATTTGAGGTGGTCAGTCTGCATCTAATCTAGCTAAATCAAGTAAAATTAGTCAAATTAAAATAATTTTAGGATGCCAAAGTCAAGTTTAATCATATAAAATGTATTTTACCAACAACTAAATTTTGGCCAGTGAAAATGCTGAGTGGCTAGTAACTTTGAAAACCAACTCGTCACTTTGGCTGGTGAGCAAAACAGTTAATGTCAAGCTTTGCTTTTAGTATATTCAACATTCAATACAGTTGCCGCTTAAATATTAATATTTTATTTCATAATAATGAGTGTATATTTTGTTGTATATGTTGTATAGGTCAGGTCCCTCTTGTAGAAGTAATTTTAATCCTGTGTATATAACCTGAGTTGACTATATATATATATATATATATATATATATATATATATATATATATATATATATTTTGACTGTATATTGTGAATGATAATAACCAGACTCACCTGATACTGTCAGTGTAACTGCATTACTGATGTGTGAGTATCGTGATCCGCTGGTGTCTTTTCCTATACAGGTGTATTTACCTGCGTCAGACTCAGTAACAGATATGATTGTGTTATACTGAAGTTTATTCTGCTGGATGATTGAATCTTTATACCAGCTGTACTGCCAGCTGCTGACTCCTCCTCCATTGATGACACATCTGAGATTGACAGTTTCTCCTCTGAATACATGATCATCAGGCCAAACAGACAACAGAACTGTTGGTCTTTCTGTACAATCACAAACAATTCATTGAAAATAATGTCAAATAAACACTTGATTGCAAACTGTGTTGGGTGTAACTAGTTACTAAGTAATTTATTGCTGTAATTTAATTACTTTTCCATTGAAAAAGTAAATTAAGGGATTACTCCTATTTTTCCAGTAATTACATTACATTTACTTCAGATTTCATTGAACTACATACTGTGTCTGGACTGTAGAATAATTATATATAATACAATAGTGGATTTAACATCAAAATACTATAAGGTCTAATGTTTAAAATGTTTTTTATGAATCCTTCTCACTTTAAATATTTTGGTAAGAATAATAGTAATACTCTAGTTTTCAATTATCACTGGTTGGTTATTAGCATTAATATTACTAAGATGTTGGCTGTTTATTAGTACCTAAATAGCACAAATTAATGCCTTATTCTGCAAAACCTTATTCTACATCCTTAACCATGCCCTTTTCGGTTAATACTTTAAAACTTTAATTAGCAGTATATGAAGTATATTTAGGCAAAAGTAGTTGATAGTTAGTTAATAGTGAGAATTGGAACCTAAAGTGGTACCAGAATAATTTATGTACTTTTATATGATTTGTTCAAGCCATTTCAAGCCTATCTTTGTATCATTTACTAAATAGGATTTAGAAAGTATAAAGTAAGTAATCAAATACTTTTTGGAGAGAGTAATTTGTACAGTAAGCCAATTACATGATTGAATATGTAATTAGTAACTAGTAGTTAATTACTTTTTTGAGTAACTTACCCAACATCTGTTATAATAAAATCATTGTGAACAGTGAATCCGAAACTCATACAGTATTATTGATAGATTAAACCTTTAAGTTGTTATCTGAATATAAATAGACTGTAAAAATAATGTCAAATAAACATATACTTTTATGTTACTTTAACTTAAATTAAGTTAAACAATTTCAACTTTTCAACAGTTTTTCTATGTTATGACAACTTATCACTATTATATTTTTCAAAACATAAAATAATAGGTTAAATTGAATCGCAAAACCAAGTTGTTTTAACTTTTTTTACAGTGTAGACAAACTTTAGTGGTGTTTTCTTGCTGATAATAAAGAACTAAATTAGCAAAATTAGATTTTTTTATTTAAATTGAATATTTATATTAAGGTAAATGTTTTAGCTTTTGTAATTCAACACAATTTTAAACATAAAACAAACATAATTTGTCTTATTTAATTTAAAGCTTTAAAAGTTGTATCATCTATAAACGTAATTGCCGTTCAGTGTCAAATAATTTTCATAATGCTTTCAGAACAGAGTATGTGAGTATAAATATTTACCCTTTACTGTCAATCTTATTGGTTCACTGTGTTGTGTGTCTAAGGGAGGGTTTTCTCCTTTTCTGCCTATGCACTTGTAATCTCCTCCATCAGAGACTTGAACAGATCTGATTGTTTTAGTTCCTGAAGTTTTAAAGGATTCAGTGTTTGATGGTGTGATGAAAATAAACTCCCATCCAGTGGACTGATGAATCTCACAGGTCAGAGTAACTGAGTCTCCAATGAACACAGACGTCTGATGCACAGTCAGAGTTGGTTTATCTGTTAATATAAAATCAATGAGAGTTGTCAGTTTTTTAACAAGATTTTGTTACTGTAACTGGTAAAAGATCATTAGTGCAGTCATATTTTACAGAAAAAACTCACATATAATCCGCAGTGGTGATTTTTATATTTAAAGATATACATTAAAATGTAATTATAATAAAAATATTAAAGGTGTTAAATAATCCCTTATTACAATATGTTACATTGTTCTCTGATATCTACATAGAAGCTATGTGACTTTATTACTCTAGGTGCATAAATTACCCAGATACTGTTTTACATGTCCATTTACAACTCTAGGATTTGTCCCCAGGGTCATGAATAATAATGTTGATTGACTGTTCCTCAGAGCGGCTCATTTTAGAAACTATGTGCGTTGTAAGGAGCCGCCCATCGGCCCAACAACGGAATCCAATGGCGTGGGTGAAGGGATCTCGTGTTCTTTCGTGTCTTGGCGCTTCTAAAATAATAATTCTATTTATCAGGATTTAATTACTTTCTTTGACCTCTGTGTTTAAACTATAATCTGACTCCAATTTAATATACTACACTCTAAAAAATATTTAGGACAGAACACATTTCTGGGTTAAAATGACCCAATTAATGGGTTGTTTTAACCCAACTGCTGGGTTATTGTTAATCAACCATGTTGAAACAACCCAGCAGTTGACTTAAAAAAATCCATTATTTGGGTCACTTTAACCCAGAAATGTGTTCTGTCCTATAGTTACCCAGCCCAGGGTTAAAAACAACCCAATATTTTTTAGAGAGTAGGAATTTGGTGCATTATATCAATTATTTGTGATCATAATTAAAATAATTGATTATTTATAAATTCTCATAATCTTAGTTATTTGTTCATAGGGACACTATTTCGCACAGTATATGTCGTCCGTTGCGTATCTCACAGACACAAAATTGTCAAATTGTTCTAATGAATTTAAATGAATCAAATGTAACAATTTATTATACCAGGCAGGTTCCAGATATAAACATCAATTAAAAAATACAATACAAAATATGATTCAATTCCAGTTATTTAAAATGATCAACAGTTGCAAAAGTTACAAAGTCATACCTGGCAATAGACACTGGCTACAGAGTACTTCCAAAATGGATATTTTACACACCAAGTGCTGTAGGAAGATTCTTGTTAAAGATTTCTTCCATTATGTTTTAATACACACACATAGTGTGGGAGCTTCTGGTTACAGAATCCTCCCAGAGTCTCTTGCCAAGCCACCTTATATACACAGATGAGACAAGAATCCTTAACTTCCCAAACCAGGATTTGGTTAGTTAGGTTCTTGTGACCCGAAGAAGCACCAAATGGGATTTTTAACCATCTGTTATCTATATCTCTTTAGGAGGTGACACCCATCGCAGGAGTACAGTTTACGTCTTAAGTTCTAAACTTTGATATTATTAGACCTTTTTAACCATCGCACCATGACCTTTAAAATAAAACCACACATGATTAAAAAATTACAATCTCAGAACAACATTTATACATAAGATCATATTCAGATAAAACGCAATGATATGAGCCTGAAGGCTTGGAGGAAGATTTAGGCTGAGAGGATTTGAGTTGAAGAGATCAAAGGGGTCGAATGCATGTCAACAGCCCCACCTGAGGTTCAACTGTAGATAAATGTCACCAACCGAAGCTTTATTGTTTTGCAATGTCTCTCCATAAACAAACTCAAAGTTGATTGTTTAACATCTGGTCTTACAGTGTTTACATACAGACCTTATGTTTGAGATTCGGAATAATACATTTTTCAAAGATTGGAAATGGATGTTTTTGATTGGTAAATTTGGGTTTGTTCAGTATGAACCTGCAAAACAGAACTGTACTATCAATAGTAGAACTTCAGCCTAAACGCTAGTATATAACATTAATAGGTATATAGCACTAACTCAGCAATCACAACTTTTTTAGCATTGTAACAACATTGTTATTAATTTAATGTATAATTTAATGTTGGGGTGTAGATTGCCACTGTAATGTCACAGTCTGTGTTATGTTGAAATTGGTTGTTTTCCAGTGGTATTTTGCATGCACAAGGTTTACATAAGAAGGCTCATGATATGTCATTACTGCATCACTCTCATTATTTATCCATGCCTAGATAAATACAGTTTTACATTCTACTGCACCTTAATAGAATATAATTTGGAACTATTTAAAACATTGAAACTGTTTAGAATAATGTTTTGTATTAATTTTTTTTACATTTGCATATTCAAACCAAAGGACTACATGTGTTTTCCTCAGTAACTGTAATAGACACCCATTTAGTGAAATAACTGACATTGTGTTTTCAGAACAAAGTGAATTATGTGAGTATAAATACTTACCCTTTACTGTCACTATTATTGGTTCACTGTATTGTGTTAAAACATAAACGTCTTCTCTTTTTCTGGCTCTGCACTTGTACTCTCCTCCAGCAGAGACTCGCACAGATCTGATTGTTTTAGTTCCTGTAGTTTCAACGGATTCAGTCTTGTTGAGTGGTGTGGTAAATAAAAAATCCCATCCAGTGGACTGATGAACCTCACAGATCAGAGTAACTGTGTCTCCAATGAACACAGACGTCTGTGGCAGCACAGTCAGAGTTGGTGTTATATCTGTCAATATAAAATCACCGGGAGTTTTAAAGGTTTTTTTTTTCAAAAATATATTTTTGTTGTAACTGATCATGTTAAAGTAATGTTTACATCATAACGAGTACACTATGAAAATATTTGTCAGTTTTGTGTTGATTCAGAGTTGCTGTCATCTGAAACCCTCACAGAATTTAACGTCATCAATTTATCTTTATCATTTCTGTCCAACAGCCCTGAGAAACTCAGAATTTCTCTGTTTTAAAAGCAGACACAGGCGGACTGCAGGACAATAATTAAAGTTTTTGTTTTATTAATTATTATATATTATGTATCTGTTCACCACAATATGAGAGAAACAAGCAAGGTAATTATAGCTACAGTATTTGCTGGCTTGTGTGCCTTTGTTTTATTGGGTGAGTTGTTGAGCATTTGTTCATTGTTCATTCATGGGTAAAATCAGCAAGGGACACTAAACTGAAGGGGTGAGCACCTCATCTCTAAGATAATATTGAGTGTTTTTACACATTCCCTGCTCTCATGTTTACCTGCTTAAAGCAGGGTGAACTGGTGTAGTCTACGTGATACGCAGGTATACGCCGTATACCCACTAGGAATTGTCAAGGATTTCCGTATACCCACTATAAATAGCGGGAGGCTGCGTAACAGCATGGTTTTGTGACATTTCAAACTTTTAGTCATAATTTAGATGTGAAGCACTGACCAGTAGCATGCTAAACTTGCTACTTTAGCAGGTTGAAAAGCATACAGGTTCGTCTCCAAAAATTAGCATATTGTGATAAAGTTCATTATTTTCCATAATGTAATGATAAGAATTAAACTTTCATATATTTTAGATTCATTGCACACCAACTGAAATATTTCAGGTCTTTTATTGTTTTAATACTGATGATTTTGGCATACAGCTCATGAAAACCCAAAATTCCTGTCTCAAAAAATTAGCATATCATAAAAAGGTTCTCTAAACTAGCTATTAACCCTCTGGGGTCTAAGGGGTTTTTAGGGGCCTGGGGAAGTTTTGACATGCACTGACATTTGTGCTTTTTCAGTTGCTTAAAAACATATTAATGGCAAAAGTCTCATAACACTGTGTTCATCACAAACTGGGCTACAATATCATATAATCAACATGTATGTACATGTTTGTATTTTTGAGAGAAAAATGTTTATGCGTGGTTTTTGAAAAAGCAAAATTTTTAGGTCACTGATATAACTCCACAAAACTCATTCTAAACATGTTTTCCCAAGACTTTCCAAACTGGATCTAGTAGTCTAGAGTTTTTTCTTCAAAATGATGTGAAAATCATATGGCCTACTCAATCACATAAAGCAAGATATTGATTTACAATTTCTAAGACACTTTTGCTTGGGAAAGGCTGTATGCGTGGAGGCGGGAAAGCTCCTGAATAATCAGTGATTGACAGCTGAGAGACAAAAGAGTTGAATAATGAGCCACATAATAAGCCTTGTGGGGATGTTCAACAGGAATGTAACTTTCTCTGTAGTAAAACCATGATAAGGTTTACTTTTCAATATAATGTAAATACACACACACACACACACACACACACACATTATATATATTTATATATATTTATATTGAAATGTTTTCTATTAATTTCACAAGTATAAGTTACCTTTTAAAAACCATAGTATCCTAATCATGGTAAAGATACTGTTTGGCCATCTTAACACTCTGGGGTCGGCTGCGGCGCGGGCGCCGCAAACTCTTTATTTTTCAATCCCTCCACAAAGAGACTTAGATAACTCTGCTGATTTTGGACATACAGATATGATTTATACATCATTTAAAACGTTAAAGTGTCTAGTTTTTTTCTGTCCACTCCCAATAAAAACAGAATGTTGTGCTTTTCGCAAAATTAAGAAAATAAACATGATGCGCGTTTTGTTCTCTCTCCCTCAGTGAAGTCCTTTCAGAAACACGTCAGAAAAATTAACTGTAACTTAACGAATATTTGTCATATAAACAAAAGATAAATGTCTACATAATGCTTGGAATGTCTGCTTTTGGAAGATGTAAGTGAAATCGAAAACAAATATTGTAATTCGTTGTTAACTGTATTAGAAGAGAGAGATGTACCGTCTTTCTTCTGTTGCTTCATTATCTATAATGAGCCACGCCCCGCTCCATTGAAGAAAAGAGCAGAGATCATCCATATTCATTAGTCAACCCCACAGTCAATGGACATTCCGTCTCTGCAGCCATTCACTGCTGTGTTGAGTTTTAATCCGAGTGCTGGAAACATGACATCTACTTGTTTACTCGTGACTGTAACTAAAGTTATCTCCAGACGCGAGTGTGACTCGATCGACGTCCAAACGCACACACAAACACACAATGTCTCATATTTGAAGCGCTTTGTGGTATCATTATAAAAGATGCGATTGCACACATCACATAACTGTTTACTCGCGCCTAAATCTCCAGACAGACGCGAGTGTGTGTGCTTCGTCAGTGTGATGGGATCGATGTCCAAACTCACACACAAACACACGATGCCTCATATTTGACGCGCTTTGTGGTATTCTTATAAAAGATGCAAGTGTGTGTGTGCTTCGTCTGTGTGACGCGATGTCCAAATGCACACACAAACAGACGATGCCTCATATTTGACGCGCTTTGTGGTGTTCTTATAAAAGATGCAAGTGTGTGTGCTTCGTCGGTGTGACGCGATGTCCAAATGCACACACAAAGACACGATGCCTCATTTGACGCGCTTTTTGGTATTCGTATAAAAGACGATTGCAAACATCACATCTACTTGGTTACTATCGCCTAGTAAATAAAAGTTATCTCCATGCGCTTATGTTTTCTTTGTGCTTCCGTCAGACGCGATCAACGGCCAAACGCATACAAAAAAACACACAATGCCTCATATTTGACGCACTTTGTATTAAGACGCATCTAAACACATCTAAAACCCAGTTTATTCGCGTATATCTCTGCACAGTACGTTTATTTAACGCAGGATCATGCATGTGAAGGCATTTCTTTTGTGTTGCTTTCACAAACAAACACTTAACAATAATGGCATCTTCACATTCCTGCCTAAAGGCTCATCACACAGCTCATTATGCAAGTGTATTGTTCTTCAGCTGTCAATCACAGATTATTCAAGAGCTTCCAGCCTCCTTGCATATTGCCTTCCTAACCAAAAAGTGACTTTGAAATTGTAAATCAATATATTGTGTTATGTGAAGGAGTAAGCAGAATGATTTTCACATCATTTTAAAGAAAAAACTCTAGACTACTAGATCCTGTTTTGAAAAGTTTTAGGAAAACATGTTTAGAATGAGTTTTGTGGACTTATATCAGTCACTTAAATTTTTTTCTTTTTCAAAAACCACGCATAAACATTTTTCTCTCAAAAATACAAACATGTACATACATGTTAATCATATAATATAGTAGCCCAGTTTGTGCTGAATCCAGTGTTATAAGACTTTTGCCATTATTATGTTTTTAAGCAACTGAAAAAAGCACAAATGTCAGTGCAGGTCAAAACTTCTCCAGGGCCCTAAAAACCCCTTAGACCCCAGAGGGTTAACATGAACACACTTCAACCCAGGGTTAGTGTTTGGTTGGCCAGCGAGAGGTTTACTTTTGTGCAGTAAAAAGCTCAAAAGAACAACTGCCTATCTTTGTCTGGACTCTTATTTGTGTATTTGTAATCATTATAGTAGAAACACAACAAGGGACACGCGTGGTAAACTTATCAATGTTTGTTTACAGCCGCCGCCATTACTTCATGTGTTGATCATGAAAGCAGTGAATGTGTGCACATGCGAGTGATACTGTGTTTAATAAACTTGCTGTGCGGAGATATGCGCTTAGACCCAACTAAATAAGGATTGTACTGTTTGCAATCGCGTATTTTATTAGAATACCAAAAAGCGCGTCGAGTTTCCTGACTCGCGTGTTTGTGTATGTGCGTTCCAATCGCGTGAACTGTTTGACGGAAGAACAAAGAAAACTCTCGCGTCTGGAGATACTGACACACATACGCAAGTAAATAAGGATTTAGATGTCATGTTTGGTGCAATCGGATGGAACAACAAGGAATGGAGAGACTGGATTGTGGATTGCATATCCATTGACTGCAGGAGGCACGAGTCATGCATATGGATGTTTCTGCTCGTTCACTTCAATGGCGCGGGGGTGTGGCGATCTGATCTCATTACAGATAATGAGGTAACTGGCGAAATACGGTACTTCTCCTCCTTCATACAGTTTACACCGAATGACAATATCTGTTTTCAATATCACTTACATCATTTAAAAGGAGACATTCCAATCATTATGTAGACATTTATCTTTTGTTTCTACGACAAGTATTCGTTAAGTTACAGTTTATTTTTCTGGCGCGTTTCTGAAAGGACTTCACTGAGGGAGAGAGAACAGAACGTGCATCATGTTTATTTTCTTAATTTTGCGAAAAGCCCAACATTCTGTGTTTATTGGGAGTGGACAGAAAAAAAACTAGACACTTTAACGTTTTAAATGATGTATAAATCATATCTGTATGTCAAAAATCAGCAGAGTAATTTAAGTCTCTTTGCGGAGTGATTGAAAAATAAAGAGTTTGCGGCGCCCGCGCCACCGTCGACCCCAGAGTGTTAACCTAATCATCTGAATCAACTAATTAACTCTAAACACTTGCAAAAGATTCCTGAGGCTTTTAAAACTTCCCAGCTTGGTTCATTACTCAAAACCAATCATGGGTAAGACTACTGACCTGACTGCTGTCCAGAAAGCCATCATTGGCACCCTCAAGCAAGAGGGTAAGACACAGAAAGACATTTCTGCACGAATAGGCTGTTCCCAGAGTGCTGTATCAAGGCACCTCAGTGGGAAGTCTGTGGGAAGGAAAAAGTGTGGCAAAAAACGCTGCACAACGAGAAGAGGTGACTGGACCCTGAGGAAGATTGTGGAGAAGGACCGATTCCAGACCTTGGGGGACCTGCGGAAGCAGTGGACTGAGTCTGGAGTAGAAACATCCAGAGCCACCGTCCACAGGCATGTGCAGGAAATGGGCTACAAGTGCCGCATTCCCCAGGTCAAGACACTTTTGAACCAGAAACACCGGCAGAAGCAGCACTGGACTATTGCTCAGTGGTCCAAAGTACTTTTTTCGGATGAAAGCAAATTTTGCATGTCATGCGGAAATCAAGGTGCCAGAATCTGGAGGAAGACTGGGGAGAAGAAATGCCAAAATGCCTGAAGTCCAGTGCTTCTGCCACTGTTTCTGGTTCAAAAGTGGCTTGACCTGGGGAATGCGGCACCTGTAGCCCATTTCCTCCACACGCCTCTGCCCGGTGGCTCTGGATGTTTCTACTCCAGACTCAGTCCACTGCTTCCGCAGGTCCCCCAAGGTCTGGAATCGGTCCTTCTCCAAAATCTTCCTCAGGGTCCAGTCACCTCTTCTCATTGTGCAGCGTTTTTTGCCACATTTTTTCCTTCCCACAGACTTCCCACTGAGGTGCCTTGATACAGCACTCTGGGAACAGCCTATTCGTGCAGAAATTTCTTTCTGTGTCTTACCCTCTTGCTTGAGGGTGCCAATGATGGCCTTCTGGACAGCAGTCAGGTCAGTAGTCTTACCCATGATTGGTTTTGAGTAATGAACCAAGCTGGGAAGTTTTAAAAGCCTCAGGAATCTTTTGCAGGTGTTTAGAGTTAATTAGTTGATTCAGATGATTAGGTTAATAGCTAGTTAAGAGAACCTTTTTAAGATATGCTAATCTTTTGAGACAGGAATTTTGGGTTTTCATGAGCTGTATGCCAAAATCATCAGTATTAAAACAATAAAAGACCTGAAATATTTCAGTTGGTGTGCAATGAATCTAAAATATATGAAAGTTTAATTCTTATCATTACATTATGGAAAATAATGAACTTTATCACAATATGCTAATTTTTTGAGAAGAGCCTGTATACATATTATTAGGCTATATATTTGGTGTGCTTGACTTCCTGCCGAACTGCACGATCAGATTTGTGTATGAAATCAAATTACCATAGCGGCGCGAAAGTGACTGGGGAGCAGACTGATGTGGCGCCACAAGAACCCACAGGCGAGTGCCAGCAAAGTACCACGAGTGCGATTGCAGTTATCACATGGAGAAATTTGCTTTGAATCGCTCTCGCTGTACTTTGACATCACCAAGAGGTCTGCTTAGCGCCAAATGAAGTCGAAGCTGCAGAGTAGCTGCTCACGCGACACTGTAAACAAACAGTCCATGTGTAGAAGTGAACGAGTGGAGCAGTGCTGCTACATAAAATCCGGAGAGTTAACAACGCACATGTGAGTAAACAACATTTAAATCATCATTACAGTTTATTACTTTATCTGGAGGTAAGGATCCAAATGCAACAAAATAAGCCGTGTTTATGTCCTGATGGTTTTTAGCTGCCTTTAGTTCCTCTTTCAGCATTGCTTGTGCTTCACAGTGTTAAATTTTCAATCTCTGTGATCATTTGTATATCTACGTACGTGTATATGATCTTAAACTCAAATTCATGTCTGCGTTGATATTCAGTCAGACTTGCAAATTAAAGATCATTTTCTTCACTTTGGTTTGGGTGTCTAATATTATGGTCTTGTAATAATAATTAAGTAAAAGCCTATTTTCATTTTTAGACAATGCTTGTATTATATGCAAAAATAAGCTTTTTATATCAATGACTATGCAAATTAGAGTTAATCCATGGTCTTAAATGTGTATTAATTAAAAACATTTACACCATTAAAATACACATGGTAATGTTATCAATAGTTAGCAGATAATATCTATTGAAAGAGTGGATTTTTTTCTCCTTCAATGCATGTGTTAGCCACGGATTGAAGATTGTAAACAGTTTATTTAATTTTAATTAACAGTTGAGTAACTTTTGGCCCTGAGTCAGATGTTGATTAACACTAAACCAGTCTAAAAATCAATCCAGTTTCCCCAGCTGTAAACCCATTGGCTCTTAAAGTCATTTTTTTCTTATAATAAACTGACATGTTGATAACCAACCCATTCTCACCAAAAAGCGTACAAATGACACGCAGTGTGATTATCGTGCAATAGATACGCCAAATTCCGATTTTGCGTGCATATGATACGCCAGTCCTTCCCATTCACTTATATGGCGAATCGTTTCGTGACGTTTTATTTATTGTTTTCTCATTTGTTTTCTGTTTTTTTTTACCATTTTCGCTTGGGTTTAGGGTTAGAACAACTTTTTGTTATATAAAAATGACATCCTAACCCAAACCCCAACTCTAACCCCAACTCCAAGCGACCATGGCTTATAAAAACTTAGAGAAACCTGTATATTAAATAACCTGCTTAAACAAATGTGAAATCTAACCCTAAACCCAAGCGAAAATGGTTTAAAAAACAGAAAACAAATGAGAAAACAATAAATAAAACGTCACGAAACGATTCGCCATATAAGTGAATGGGAAGGACTGGCGTATCATATGCACGCAAAATCGGAATTTGGCGTATCTATTGCACGATAATCACACTGCGTGTCATTTGTACGCATCTTGGTGAGAACGGGTAGTGATAACACATTCAGTTTATGTGTTCATGAGTACACTTTCAGAATGCTCTCAGTTACATGAAGATCCATACTGAATGCATCTGTGAGTGTGGTGGTGCTTATGGGGTGTGGCGCTGGGACAAATGAGCATAAGGGTGAGAGGGAAAAATCACAGTATACTCACTACAAAAATCTAGACTACACCACTGGATGCGTTCACAACTGCTTTTTATTGCCTGACTGTATTCTGACTGTAAATTACTTCCTCACGTTGATTCTCATGTTTGAATTTCCAAGATCACTGCCGTAAGAAGAAAGTTATACACGAAAGCAAACTTTCTCTAGTATTTGGCATCAAAATCCGCTATGAAGGCGAGTATTTTTTTGTTTCAAACCCAATACTTTTGATAGAATATATATTTAACTTGAATTAGGTGAAGTTTGGGATTGATTGTAACGTTCGCATGTGGTTTTTTATGATCCGCACATGACATTGTTGTCAAAAGCAGAATCGGCCATTCAATCATATTGGCTTCCAAAACTTCTCCGTTTTCATCAATCCGTGCAGTATTTTTCAAAGTAATCATACAGAACGAAGGATTAGAATCTCTAGATTACATTATAGACATGATTTTGACAAACATATTAATGCATGCATTTATTGATTTATAAATGATAAATAACATAATCATCAATTAATGTATTAATAATATCTGACATTTTAAATTGCTTGCCAGCATTATTAGTCAATTAAGAAATATAAAAGAAACAATGAAATGTCTGTTTAATACAATAAATATGTAAATATAGCTTTTATTTGAGAGGATTTTGATTTCATATGGAACGATATGCGTGGATTGATTTCATTAATTAGTGGTTAATCAGAAATAATAAAATTTTTATATACCTTTTAAATGAAGTCATCTTCATAATCCTGCTATGCATATGAAGTAACCGTTTAATAAAAGCAATAAGGCTGCGAAGCAGTGGTGTAACAGTGCATTTTATAACAGGGTTTTCCGCTTCGCGTTGTGCCTAACAATGCCCCTTATGACATGAAAGTGTTTCCATTAACCAATGCAGAGGTGTATACTACTTAAGTATTTTTATTTTCTACATAAAAGTAAATTTTCATGTATTTGTATTTTATTAATGTTTTTCTTTGGAAAACATATATTCCAAAGCATACTATAATAATTTTTACTCCACTACATTTCATAATTTCAAGTTTTTGGTTTATATATAAGTTGTGATTGTTGGGAATTATGCAAATAGACCAAGAAATGAGAAAGTTACGATTTTTTAAAGTGTTTGGTCAAGCGGAAGAGGCAGTGTCAGCGCCAGAGAATACAGAATGAGGGGGCCTCCTGTTTCACTGGGGGGGGCACCAGGTTCATCTTATTATTATTTTATTATTATTATTACTACATGGCACTGTAAAATGCTTGGTACTGAGTGGCCAGTCGCAACATTCAAAGGTATTTTATTCCTTGAACAACCGCCTGAAACGAGCGAGTCACGTTAACAGGGACAGTTTAATATCTACAAATTAATACAGAATAAATATGCATAATTAATAACGTATATGAGATTGTATTTAGAATGATTAAACCGAATGTTCGTATTTTGACTTTTAACTTGTTTTAACGCGTCTGGCTTTTAGCCATTAAGAAACGATTTCCCAGAAGGTTTGTATTTCTTAAAAATAAGCTAATAAAAGACATCAAATCAAAATGTTATGTCTATATATTTACTCGTATAGCAACTAGCCGTGAAATTAGCGGGATTGTTACAGCCAGCCAAGTTATTGTCACAAATAAATCCCTCACTATAGTAAAAACATAACTTATAATGACGTTAAAGTGCAAGACTGGATAACTCACGCAAATCATAAAGACCAGTACATAACCAAATAACAGCAAAAGAAAACAATGTTACTGACATATCTAACACCAGAATGAACTATGCATTTTACCTTAAGAAGAGCTGCAGGCGACGAGAGGACTTTTAAAATCTTTTTAAGAAGGTCCTTTTATTTGTCGCGAAATTTCTTTGTCTTGCTCAAATGCCAAGAATTACAAGTGTACATTATTTAGACAGATTGAGTTCTCACGCATGGCGATTGAGACCCCGAACGTGACAGTAACTTTCAGTGCAGACAAAACACTGTGGATAGCTTTAAGAATTTGTGTTGTTCATATGTAGTGGCTGCGTGTATGTAACTGGCTGACTATATGTTAGCATTGCATTGTGGGTTAGTATTTTAATTATTATGTTTTTATTAATTATACTCCGAATTTTAATCAGTATTCATTGTATAACCAAATTTTTTTGCAGCACATTTTTTTAAAATATTAAGTTTATTATTATTTTGAGAAGTAAGGGGGCACAGTGACTCAAGTGGCTGGGCCATGCCCCCTAGGTCCCGCTCGTGGCGCCGACACTGGGAAGAGGTCACAGTTTTTCATAGTTTTATTGTTTTAATTGGGTACAAAAATGACCCGTAATTTTCAAATTTAAAAATTCCATAACTTTCTTCATAGTTATCCAATTTTAATAATTTAAAAACCATTTTAAAAGGTATTTTTATTATCTATCATATGGTTGTGATTATATATATATATATATATATATATATATATATATATATATATATATATATATATATATATAAGAGCTGCAATTTTGAATTTTCTAGTATTTATTTTTTTGTCACATACCTATTATGGGATAAAACTGTGCACTGCTGTAACATCAAGAGATTTCATGCTTGCAGCATCCGAACGTTTAAGCAGTTGACTTATTGACTTCTGCATCAGACAATGATTGTTCATAAATGCACCTAGTTTATATTTGTAATAATAATAATAACAATAATTATGTATTTGATGGATGGGATGTAAGTGACCTTGATTATGCATAGGAAAGTGCTGCCCCAAAAAGTATTAAAAAACAATGCTCCAACATGAAGCCCTGTAACATGATCTGCATTATGTGTGTTTGATTTCATGTGGCGCAGTGAAAGGAGATCAGCAAATGACCTTAAAGTACTGTAAGAGAGATTCAAAAACATACAGAGTAACATCAACCTATAGATATAGAGATGATTGTGACACCAAGCTATTGTCATACCACACAGTACTACTCAAGCTATTACACTGAAAACAATGAACATTAGCTGCTAAAAACACAGATGTTTATTGAATCAAAAATGACAATTCTTTTTTTCTTCTGGAATATTGCAGTGTTTGTTTTAAATAACTGATCTGTGCTGGTCATTATTTGTTTAAAATGCATCTGCCCTCATAATCCTTCATCAAAACATTATTTTTCTCTCACTGTCAAAAAACCTCTTCTGTTGCTGGTGTGTCTCGGCCTGGGAGCGGGGTTATAATGATTGGCAGCAGTCACTTATACTCAACTGCTAAATCCTGATTTTTGTTCTCAGGCAAAATCACCAAAGAGTTTTGTTATATTACTCCATATTTTCAGTGCATTGCATCTGTCTGCTTAAGAAACAATGTGCACATTTAAAAGATGAACAAAATTCATATGTGCAGCAGTCAAATTAAATAGTTTGAATTTAAGACAAATGAGGAGCAAACAATATTAGATAAGTGCCTGTAAACATTGCTTTGTATTCATCCATTCAACAGTCAGCTGCTATTTGTGATGCTTCCCCCCTGAAACACCGCACAGAGAGCAGAGAAACACAATCCAGCTCTGCTAAGTGTTTTTGCGGTATGTTTCGATCGAGGACGAGACAGAATGCTCACGATTCAGCACAGGTGATTAAAATAAACTTTGTGTTATTTGTTGCTATGCGCTTTTCTGGGAATGAGCTTTTTCTGCGCCAAGGTGTGTGACATAGGAGGTAAAGTGGGGGGGGGGCTGACAGATGCTTTACAGAAAAATACAGCACCTTCATGTTATTATGGCGGGACACATTAGACTGTGGCGGACATTCAGCCTCCATTTTGTTAGTAACGCCCAACTTCAAAGGTCCAACCAGGACCTATTTATATCAGTTCACAATAGCCTGATTTCCATTAAAGATTTGCACAAAAATTTGCGTCAATAAAAAAATGTATGACAAGACAGTGTTTCCTTTAACCAATGTGCTGCAACTACAACGTAATTTTGTTCTCTCTCTGAAAGTCATTCCACAATCCATGCCGATGGGTGTGGTTGACTTCATATGTTAGTTTGCAGACCAACATGCGGATGACTTCAAAATACCACAAGAGTTATTTGAAAGCGTACAGAGCAGTTGACTGTTGAATTGCTTTTGCTGTATTTAGATATAATTCGCTTGATGGTTCTTGCAAAGCTGCCTGAAGTCGAACACACTTCTTTTGTCTTGTACTCCAACCAAACATACTGCACCATATTTAAAGGTGCTCTAAGCGAATTCACGCGTTTTAGACCATAAAACATTTTTTGTAACATACAGCAAACATCTCCTCACTATCTGCTTGCTGCCTGTCCGCTGAACTGTAAAAAAACGCGATCTCTGTAGACAGCCCAGGCTCCACAAACTGCAATATAAACACAGTGGCCAAACCTAGCACCATGAAACAAAACAAAGTGTTCCAGCCAATAAACGCCAAGAAGGATTTGGGGTGGGGGTTGGGCGCATTCATGAAAGCATGGAAGGGAGGGGGAGGAGTTAGCTACGCTCCGTTTGTTTGAAAACAGTTCAAAGATCAACAAAAAGTGACGTCTCACAGATTCGCTTTTAAAGGATGATTGTTTGCAGTTTTTGCAATATACAGTTTTGCAATATGGTCCTTTTTCCATTGCCTGAAAAACCACCTCACCCGAGTAAAAAAAAACATTTTGCGATATATGGCAGTGTTTCCATTAGATGCTCTTTCAACTCACTATTTCAGATTGCGTAATTTGTGTTAAGTAATTTAATTGCATCTTAGCCAAAAACTGATTTTGAGGCTACATTAGATCTATTATGCTGTGTGATGAAAGTTTTTGTATTATTTTAGGATAACTTTACATATTTGATTAAAATGTAAACAGAAGGTCACAATTGACTTTACTTTCATATTTACTTTATAATGTGATGTATTTCCGAGTCAAACAGAACATATCACATGAGGAAAATAATGAACGTGTCTTGTGTTTTCCAGTGTGAATTGATTGAATATAGAAAAGTACAGTAGGCATTTCTTTCAATAATGGAACTCGTGGCAGACTGACAGATGGAGAATTATTCTCAGAAAATGATCATAACAAGAAAGTTTGGTTTTAGATTTTGATGAAAGTTTATGAAAAAATAATGACCCACACTAATAAACTGCTTATAATTAACACTGCAATATTCCATTAAAAAAAGAATTGTCAGTTTGAATTTCATGGGGGATTTAAACATTTAAAGTATTTCAATTATTTTTGTACAGCATAATACAAATAACAAAACAAACTAAATCAATCCAACAAACAAACACATTTTAAAATGAATTAAATTGATTTACCTTCTGTTTGTTGAGAGTGGATGTTTGAAATCAGCACTGGAAAAAAACAAGGAGAAAATCTTATAGTTTAAACAAAGCTGATAAACTATCTGAAAGTAAAATACTTTGTGTATGTGTGTGTGTGTGTGTGTGTGTGCGTGTGCGTGTGTGTGTGTGTGTGTGTGTGTGTGTGTGTGTGTGTGTGTGTGTGTGTGTGTGTGTGTGTGTGTGTGTGTGTGTGCGTAAGTGCATGCGTGCGTGTGTGCAATGAGTGTTGGGCAGCAACCAAAACATACTTAACACAACAGAGATACGTAAATTGTGTGAAAAGTGCTTTTTTACATGTGAAACATGAACACATGTTATATTGCGCACTGTAAACTCAATCATACAGTAGCTTTAAAGACACAGAAAGAAAGAGACCATTAAACCTGTCTATTATAAATGTCAATGATTTGACTCAGACTTATAACTTTTCCTGCCACTTTGAAGAGACTATTTAACCTATTCCTGTTTGACCATGTAAGATTACCAAACTAAACTACAATACAAAAGGAAAACACTGACTTCATAAACGACCTACAAGTCATCATCTTGGTGCATACATTAAATGTTTTCATCTTCCCTAAGAAAAACATTCTTTGCTGAAATTTCTTGCAAACAACTGATACATTTGCTTTAACAAAATTCAACTCAAAATCTAGGTGATGATGTCACAAATATATAAAATAGCGTGTAATGTAATTCAGCCACACAGATACACAAAATCTTAGCAGAAACACTGACATCTTATTTATTCAGTACACACAGATTTTTGCATGAACTAAAATCAAGAAAATAAACAATTTAGCAATTCAAGTTTGCAATAAAAAAAATAATTGTTTTCCTTCTTAACATCTCACTGTTCTTGTCATCCAAGCATAGAATAATGTCAAATAAAAACACTAGTGGGCCAAATCATCAGAACCGAATCAAACCGGATAACCATGGTAAAAATGAGGTATGTATTAAAGTGTGGATTTAGGGGTTGTGCACACCAAAACTTTTAAACGTGCTGAAATGACTGGAGGACGCCGAATGCCAGCTGTTTTTCAGCTGAGTGCCAGCTTTCTTCAGCTGTGCGCTTTGGTAGCTGTGATACTTCAGCTGTGAGTCGGTTGGTTGCTGTTGTAATGTCCCGCCCCTCCTCCACTGTGATTGGATGGTCGTGTGAGAACTGACATTGACAAGTGGAGCTTTTCACCCAGGGACGTCTCTAGGCCCCCCTAAAATTCTGCCCAGCCCCCCTAAAAAATTATTTGATTCATTAATTTGTGATCGCTTCAGTCCCCTATAAAAACTCTTTAGAAAAGGCGGCATGCTGCGTCAAGTTTCGGCTTCTCCCCTGATCTGAGTCAGCATGGATTTAGCGCGTTTTTAAATCGGCAGGGGGGCCGAGCAGAGCGAACATCAGTAATATAAGCGGACTGACCATCTTGGACGCGGACTGACCATCTTGGCCTGGCGGCTGTTCTGACCCGCCGTGCAGTCAGCTCAGGTTGACATGTGAAATAATATGATATGAATGAATGACGGACCTCTTAAAATCTACGAGTCAGTCAATCGCGGTGCGAAAATGAAACAACATGAACTAACGGCGGAAACCCACTGCCTTTTGGCTTTATCTAACAAACATGCAGCACAAAGGAGAAGCAGAGAGAGACAGCAAAATCAGCGAGATGCAAAATCACAGAAATATTCGCCAAGAAGGGAGCAGGTCAGTCAAGTTACCTGTAAAAGCACACATCTTATCTATATATTGCTGTTTAACGTTGTTTTAAAGTCAGGTGCTGGCGTGATGTATTGCTTTATGTACAGTTGTTGCTCTGAACGCATCAGGCAGATCATTTCATGCAGGGAAACACCGGGTGATTGTGAAGTTTATCCTTTTATAAAACTTGTTTTTTGTGGAAAAACTGTATCAAAAGTAACTTTATCAAAAGTGCAAATCAAGCTTTTTATGGCCATTTCACCTTATATTTGCAGTTCTTTAAAATAACTTTTTTTAAATCTAATAATATAAGCAAAGTATAGATTATTAAATATGTTTGTTTCATTTAAAATATTAATATTTTAACATTTGCACTCCTTCCTTTTAAAAAGTGTAAGCCACCTGTGTATTTGTCTGTGGTATGGTTGTATACATTGTGTATTCCTAGTAAGTTTTTGAGGGTTCACCTACTACAGTATAGACATAAGAGCTGTTTTCCAGACAGGGCTTAAGTCTAGTTCAAGACTAAAATGCCTGTTTGAGTTTTAGTTCTTAACTAAAAGTAGCTTGCACTAACATATCATTTAGTCACTTCCGCACACATTCAAAGTGCCCTGCCCCTCCCTTCATTTGGAGTAGTAGAGTCATGTAGTTTTCTCTCAGCCAATCAGGGGAGATCAAGCTATCTCACGGATATTAACATTAAGACATCTGACCAATCAGCAGTTGCCTGGAGCACCTCATACACAGCCATCTTCCAGAAATCAAAAATATTACTTTTTTGAACCTGGCTTCTCCCACAGCAATAGTTATAACATCATAACTAAACATGGTAAGTTGATGTAACTCAGAAATTATTTGGTTGAATAGTTGTGTTAAAGATTGAGATTGTTGTTATTTGCATAGCATTTTAAAAAATGTGCTTAATGTTTGACTGAAAACTAAACGCACCATATTTGATCATATGCCCCGTTCACCTAAGTGGCACAAATGTTCATTTTTAGACATATGCCTTATAACAACCTGATCTCACGAATTTCCGTGGCATAGTCACGGAATTTTTTGCTCATTTTTCCGTGGCATTCTCACGGATCTCCGCATATTTCCGTGGCCCTGCCACGGACTTTCTTTTCCGTGGCATTCTCACGGATTGGTTACTCAACTGTTTTGTCCTATTTTCTTACCATTGTCGCTTCGGTTTAGGGTTAGATTTACATAAAATGACATCCCTACCCAAACCCAACTCTAACCCCAACACCAGGCAACAATTGATTAAAGTTTAGAAAATATAAAAGAATACATCCGAAAAAATAGTATAAACAAATTCTTAAAGTGACATACTAATGCAAACACCAAATCTAACCCTAAACCGAAGCGACAATGGTTTGAAAATAGGAAAAAGCAGTTGAGTAACCAATCCGTGAGAATGCCACGGAAAAGAAAGTCCGTGGCAGGGCCACGGAAATATGCGGAGATCCGTGAGAATGCCACGGAAAAATGAGCAAAAAATTCCGTGACTATCCCACGGAACTTTGTGAGATCATGTTGCTTATAAATGTATGTTTTTAATTATAGTTAAATGGCATACACAGGTACTTATTGCTAGTGTGAGGCCTCACAGTACTGTGTGAATTGATTTAAATTACTAAATATTGGTTTGTGATAAAACACAATTATGAGCAAATATAAGTGGCACTAACAGTAGTTATGAATGTATTTTCTGTCAATACTCTTTTTTTTCAGTAGATCTTACTGTTACTGTTTTCCTTAACAAATAAATGAGAGTTGGTTTAATATTAAGCATATTTCTTTTGCAGCTGTCTGCTCGGCAGCTGAGATGAGGGGTACGATTGTTGTTCCTGTAAACCCAGTCAAGCCAGAATTAGTACCGCAAGACCATGTCTCTAAATAAATGTTCCTTGCAGTTTGTGCCTATAATAAATAAATGTCCCTTGCAGTTTTTGTGTGTTTTTTATCAAATTTTAAAGATTCACTCTCTGTAATTTATTTTACCCTAGACAGGCAAGTGCTCATATATGGTAACTTCGTTGACCTTAATTTGCAATGCAAATGTGAAAAATATTGTTACATTTTCTTTTTAAACAAATGCCCTTTAACATCCCCCATTAGCTTTCTGAGGTTAAAAATTAGAATTTCCAAAGATTTCAATGAGTGCCCAATAAAGGGTTAAAATACATCAGTCACATTATTTTGTCTCAAGATGCACACCTTTACTATTTTTGTAAGGTATGCTTGTAAAAACTACATAAACATCCTAATATAACTAAGGCCTGGTCCTGGCTTATTATAAACCCTGTCCTGAAAACGTCTCGGTTACGTATGTAACCCTCGTTCCCTGAAGGAAGGGAACGGAGACGTCACGTCGTGACCGACGAATTGGGAACCGCTCCGCGGGTGACCTATCTACTTCGAGAAACTATAAAAACGGCAATGAACTTGGCATGCAGGTATTTGCATAATGCCGGCGCCGCCCCGCCAGGTGCGTATATAAGCCGCAGGTGCACAATACCAAATTAGCTATATTATTGCTGAGAAGCCGAGCAACAGTGCCCGGCCTGAAAAACAGCAATGGAACAGCAAACTGTGGCGACGGGACGTGACGTCTCCGTTCCCTTCCTTCAGGGAATGAGGGTTACATACGTAACCGAGACGTTCCGTTTCAGTCGGTCACTACGACGTCACGTCGTGACCGACGAATTGGGAATCCCTACCAAAACGCCACTGCAGCTGAACCCTTCCAGTGTCTGTAAAAGCCCTCCGCCCTCCACATAGGGGGCGGAACCTAAGGCGAAATGCAGAAGGCCGGTCACTACCTGTTCCTTAACCCACGACAGTGAAGCAGCGAACTGGGGAAGCGTCTAAACTGAGCGGAGCTAGAACACTGCGGAAGCCATCCCCTAAGAAGGTTGAATGGATGACATAAAAATATGAAACAACCGATAGGTTGCTCATAAAAAGTCTCTGAACAAAACATAGTATGCAGAGAGATGCAGAGCAGGCTCTGCTAAGGAAAACGTGGAGGATTAGTACCCCACGGAGTATACACACAAATGAACCCCACGTAGGGGACAAATGTGGACGCCTAGCCTACACAGGTTTACAGAGAATACATCAGAGATAGGTTGACAGCGGATGCTCCGCAACACCAGCTATCAGGGCGGTGGAGGAGAGGCAAAAACAGTTTTTTAGACGTTTTTTCCCTGATGGCCTTCCATATTGGTGCAGATGTGCAGCACCAAAATAGAGGCTCCCAGCCGACACACGAGCCGACCCTCGGCATTCTTAACTAGTTAGTAGAAAGAACCCGAGTGGAAACCGGTTCGACACGAACACTATAGAATCTTGTGAACGTATTAGGTGTCGCCCAGCCTGCAGCTCTACAAATATCTGTTAGCGAGGAACCGCGAGCCAGTGCCCAAGATGATGCCACACTGCGTGTAGAGTGGGCACGTAAATTAAATGGACAAGGCACATTCTGCTTTTGATATGCAAGGGCTATAGTATCCACAATCCAATGGGACATCCTCTGCTTGGTGACAGCTTTTCCTTTCTGCTGACCACCGTAACAAACAAAGAGCTGATCTGAGGTCCTAAAGCTTTGCGTCCTGTCTATATACACACGTAGTGCACGAACAGGGCATAACAAAGCCGTGGCTGGGTCTGCCTCCTCCAAAGGCAGCGCTTGGAGGTTCACCACTTGATCTCTGAAAGGAGTGGTGGGAACTTTGGGCACAAAGCCGGGCCGGGGTCTCAGTGTTACGCTGGATGCAGCCGGCCCGAACTGAAGGCACGATTCGTCGACCGAAAATGCATGAATATCCCCTATCCTCTTAACAGAAGCCAAAGCAAGGAGAGTTAATGTTTTCATAGTAAGAAATTTAACACTCACACTATGCAGAGGCTCAAATGGGGCTTCCTGGAGTGATTTCAGCACCAAGGACAGGTCCCAAGGAGGAATAGAGGGAGGACGCGAAGGATTCAGTCTTCGAGCGCCTCTGAGAAATCTAATGACCAGGTCGTGCTGACCCACTGTCCTACCGTTTACGGGTGAATGGTGAGCTGATATCGCAGCTATATCAACCTTAAGTGAAGTGAAAGTGAAAGTGAAGTGAGTATTTGCCAATGTATGGTAACCCATACTTGGAATGTGACCTCTGCATTTAACCCATCCAGTGAATAGTGAACACACGCACTGCAAGTCGTGAACACACAAACACCAGTGGGCAGCTATCCCTGCAGCGCCCGGGGAGCAATTAGGGTTAAGGTGCCTTGCTCAAGGGCACCACAGTCGCAACCCGCCGGTCGTGAGCCTCGAACTGTCAACGCTCGGGTTACAAGCCCGACACTCTAACCACTAGGCTACAACTGCCCTTAATAGTGGATGGTGACAGCCTATTCTCCAAACGGCGCTGGAGATATAAAAGCACAACACTAATCGGGCATTCTCGGGGGTTTTCACCTTGGGAAGAACACCAGTCGACAAACAGGTTCCATTTAAGCGCGTAAGCCTGTCTCGTAGACGGCGCTCGCGCAGCAGCAATAGTGTTAGATACCTCTTGCGGTAAATCACTCAAATCCTCCGTGCCCCGTCCAGAGACCACACATGGAGGTTCCACAGGTCGGGGCGCGGGTGCCATAATGTGCCCTCTTGTTGAGAAAGAAGGTCCTTCCTCAGGGGAATCTTCCACATAGGGGCTGTCGCGAGGAGAGAGAGTTCTGGAAACCAACTCCTGGTTGTCCAATACGGTGCCACCAACAGCACGCTCTCCTCGTCCTCCCGGATTTTGCATAGGGTTTGCGCAATGAGGCTCACCGGAGGGAACGCGTATTTGCGCATGTTTTGCGGCCAGCTGTGTGCCAATGCATCCACGCCGAGCGAGTCGTCGGCTAGTGAATAGAACAGGCGACAATGGGTCGTCTCTGGGGAAGCAAACAGATCTATCTGCGCTTTGCCGAAACGTCTCCAAATCTGCTGAACCGCAATGGGGTGGAGTCGCCATTCGCCGGGACGTGCAGCCCGAGAGAGCGCATCCGCCTCTACATTGAGCGTGCCCGGGATGTAAATGGCACGAAGAGACCTCAAATTCTTCTGACTCCAAGTGAGGAGATGACGGGCGAGATGCGACAGGTGACGCGAGCGTAAACCGCCTTGACGATTGATGTACGCCACGGTCGCAGTGTTGTCTGTGCGAACTAATACATCTTTGCCCTGTAACTCGTTGCTGAAACGGACGAGCGCAAGATATACAGCCCACATTTCTCGGCAATTTATGTGCCAATGCAGCTGGGGTGCCGTCCAGACCCCCGAAGCCGCAAGCCCATCGTACGTGGCCCCCCACCCCGTGTCCGAAGCATCTGTGCATACTATTGCATGCCTGGAGACCTGTCTCAGAGGCACACCGGCTCGGAGAAACGCACGGTCTGACCACGGAGTGAAAGTGCGACGACACGCAGGTGTAATGATAACACGGTGAATGCCGCGCAGCCACGCTCTCCTCGGGACTCGATCGTGAAGCCAATGCTGAAGCGGTCGCATATGAAGCAGTCCGAGCGGAGTTACAGCTGCGGCTGCTGCCATATGCCCCAGGAGCTCCTGAAATTGTTTCAGCGGGACCGCGCTCTTGCTCTTGAATGTATTCAGGCAAGTCAGAATCGACTGTACACGCGCTTCTGTTAGACGAGCTGTCAAATCGATCGAGTCCAGTTCCATCCCGAGAAAAGAGATTCTCTGCACGGGGCAAAGCTTGCTCTTTTCCCAGTTGACCCGAAGACCCAAACGAGCGAGGTGTTTTAGAGTTAAATCTCTGTGATCGCACAGCGTCTGACGAGTTTGAGCTATTATGAGCCAATCGTCTAGATACGCGAGAATGCGCACACCTTTCTCTCTCAGGGGTTTTAAAGCCCCCTCCACTACTTTGGTGAAAACACGGGGAGACAGAGAGAGCCCGAATGGGAGGACTTTGTACTGGTATGCTCGCCCCTCGAACGCAAAGCGGAGAAACGGCCTGTGCCGGGGGAGAATCGATACGTGGAAGTACGCGTCCTTCAGGTCGATGGATGCGAACCAATCGTTTGGACGAATGCATGGAAATATGCGCTTGGGCGTCAGCATCTTGAACGGCATTCTGTGAAGTGCACGGTTCAGCGAACGCAGGTCCAGGATCGGTCGCAAGCCGCCGCTTTTCTTGGGTACAATAAAGTAAGGGCTGTAAAACCCCGACCTCATCTCGGCTGGAGGGACCGGCTCGATCGCGTCCTTCGCCAGTAGGACAGCGATCTCCGCACGGAGGACGTGCGCATCGGCAGCTCTCACTGCAGTGAAACGAACGCCGGAGAATTTGGGGGGACGCCGGGCAAATTGGATCGCGTAGCCGAGACGAATCGTGCGTAAAAGCCAACGCGACGGGCTGGGAAGCTGTTCCCACGCCCCCAGACACCGTGCGAGGGGGACTAAAGGCACGATCGGTGTACCCGCGGCGGGCGCAACGGAGGTGATCGCCGGTGTGTGCGTATTGGCCGCACCGACAGCAGTGTTGTGCATGATAACACTCACCTGAGTCCGCTGCTGGGTGGGTGAGTAAGGGAGGCTCTGCTGAAGACACCTCACGCCACTCGATGCACCCTCTGGCGAAGGGGGAGGAAGACGATGGGTTATGAGCCCGTGATTGTCTTCTTTCCCCTGAGAAGTCAGAGAGTGCGATGGGGTTATGAGCCCGTGCGTAGCTCTCGTACTCCTCTGATGAGTCGGAGAACGAGGGGGGGTTATGAGCCCGCTCGTGTCTCCGGCGCTCATCTGAAGACCTAGAGATGGAAGTGGAATTCGCTCTTTTTGTGGAATTGTGGGTGCCGACTGAAAAGTCGGCGGAACAGAAAATTGAAACAAAGGATTCCCCAACCGGCCCTCCTCCGGTGGGGGGAGTGGTGCTTTCACCATCTCCCGAAGAGCGATCCCCTCCATCTCTAGGTCGCCCATCTCAGGGCCGCTTCGATTTTCTTTTTCCACCCTTTGAAGCGGGCTGAGCGGGCGGGGCGGGCTGCTGACGACCGGTTCCTCGCTTCTTAGAAGAGCCCCGGGGAGGAACGGAGGCGGCCGCCGCAGGACGCCCTCGGCGAGGAGCAGGCTGAGGTGCCGACGTGGACGGGGCAGGCGCAGGACGCTTCCGACGTGGCATGATCTGAGCGATGGCCTCAGTCTGCTTCTTGGCCGCGGAGAATTGCTGGGCAAACTCCTCGACCGTCTCGCCGAACAGGCCGGTCTGGGAAACCGGAGCATTCAGGAGCCGGGTCTTATCAGCATCCTTCATGTCCGCCAGACACAGCCAGAGATGGCGTTCCTGGACTACCAGGGTAGACTTCGCACGCCCGACGGCGCGTGCGGTGACCTTGGTCGCACGGAGCGCCAGATCCGTAGCCGCACGCAGTTCAGAGAACTCAGCCGAGTCGTGACCTCCCGCGTGCAGGTCCCTCAGAGCCTTAGCCTGGTGGACCTGCAGCAATGCCATGGCATGCAGGGCAGAGGCTGCCTCCCCACAAGCCTTGTAAGCAGCACCGGACAGCGCCGAAGACTGCTTACAGGCCCGTGAGGGGAGAGTAGGCTGGTCCCGCCAGGAGGAAGCGACACCGGCCGGACACAACTGCATCGCGACCGGCCGCTCCACTGACGGGATACCAGTGTACCCCTTGGCATCTCCACCCTCGAGAGAGGTGAGGGGTGAAGGCTGAAACGGTCGGTTCCGGGCGGAAAACGGGGTTTTCCACGACCGCGTCAGTTCTTCATGCACCTCGGGGAAGAAAGGCACCGGGGGCGAGGACTGAGAAGCCCTGGCACCCCCGAAGAACCAATCATCGAGGCGGGACGGTTCAGGTGGGGGAGGTTTAGTCCACTCCAAGCCGACCGCCTCCGCCGCCCGGGCGAGCATGGCTGCCATCTCGGGGTCGAACACAGAAGCCGCAACCTGGCCCGAAGGCGGGAGCGGATCCGGATCGACGTCCGAGGCTGACAACCCCCCTTCCGATGTTACGGTGGACATCGCGTCGGGTGGAGGCTCGACAGAGCGCGAGGACACCGTAGAACACGGGCCGCTCGTCTCCATCGGGACCTCCGCTGGCAACGGATCAGGGCGCTGGGAGCTGCTGGACGAACCAGCAGACCGACCCAGCACCGTTATACGGAGATCATCCTTCGCAAGTCTGGTAGCTGCGCTCTTAGCAGCACCAGACTTGGAAGGCGGGCGCCGTTCCCGGAGAAACGACACCCGTCTCCGCAAATCCGCCATAGTCATGCCCTCACAGATGGAGCATGAACTATCACGCAACGCTGCCTCTGCGTGCTGGAGCCCCAGACACGAAAGACAACGCTGGTGGCCATCCCGGGGGGCGATGAACACACCGCATCCAGAAACCGAACATGGACGGAAATCCATCTTTAAAAAGACGACCCCGACCGTGACACGAATGAGTGGCTGTCTTTAAAAAGACACAAAGCTCAAACGTGCTGCTCTTTTAGGGAAATCACTCTTTTGTGCGAGCTGGTGAAACACACAGGGAGAGGCAACGCACTCACTCGAACTCAAGTCCTAAATTAAAGAGACAGAGAGAGAGAGAGAAAGGGTGGAGAAAAAACACTGCGAGCCTCCGCTGAGGTGTCTTTGCCCAACCAACTTCAGCAAGCTGAGATCTTATTTTCTTCCCTTCCAGAACAGGATCTACGAAGATCAGATAGAAAGCTTCTCGAGAGCAGATGTCTGCCGGCTTCGAAGCAATAAAAGCTAATTTGGTATTGTGCACCTGCGGCTTATATACGCACCTGGCGGGGCGGCGCCGGCATTATGCAAATACCTGCATGCCAAGTTCATTGGCGTTTTTATAGTTTCTCGAAGTAGATAGGTCACCCGCGGAGCGGTTCCCAATTCGTCATTCACGACGTGACGTCGTAGTGACCGACTGAAAGGGAACCACATCATACTGCACAGTGAATAATGAATCAGGAAGTCTTCATTGTAAAAAAAATCTCCATTGAAATGATAATGTTCTAGTCCCATTTATGAAACACAGGGAATACAATAGAATAGTGGATTGCAATAAGGTTAGTAGTATACAACCCTACCCTAATAGTCAAATAATTTTTTTTAATCAAACCCTTACTGGGGGCTGAGCCCCCCTAAAATGAAAATCCTAGAATCGCCCCTGTTTTCACCCAAAGTTGATTTTTTTTTAACTCTTGGCGCTCAGCCGCTGAGTGTGGAAAAACCACTGAGCACCGGTTTTCAGCGTGGAAGAAAATCGATAGCTGCTGGCTTTTTTGAAAAATGGCAAGCTTCCATTGGAAACAATTGAAAACATACACCGGCTGCAGGTGTAAAAGCTTTGGTGTGCACACCCCCTTACTGTAGATTTTTGTTATTTACTGGCAACAATTTGTTCAGAGTAAAATTAACATTAAACATTAACTAGTCTTTATCTTTACAGAATAAAACTAAAATAAAAGCCTCATGCAAAGCATTCTGGGAAACAAAAGCTAAAGGGAAAAAAAAAACGGTTGAGGATTTCTGGTTTTCAGAATGCTTTGCATGAGACTGTTATTTTACTTATATTCTGTATTTTAATTTCTTTCTGTAGTGTTAATAAAGGATTAATTCAAATTGTCATTGCTCTGACAGCAATTTATTTATCTTAAGTACAACTACAAGTCTATCTCTCACCATCTCATCATACGATTGTCCATATTCACAGTGCTCAACTACACAGTGCAGTTCTGTTATGAAATGATCCACAGACTCACCCACCTGTTGCTGTCTCTGATTACATTTGAAGAGTTTGGTTCCAAAACGCAATAAATGCCATTTTTGAAAAAAAAACATTAGTTACTGCCAAAATCAGTATTATACCAGGTCAGTATTTAAAAGTAAATTCTTAATTTTACCCAAAATCCAATATCCGCCATTTTATTCTGTCATCTTTTCTCCCTTTTTTCCCAAAACGCAATAAACGCCACTCCTCCTTTTCTACAGAATGCAATAAATCCACTCCACAAATTACAGCGCACCATTCCACGCAATGTAAACAAACAATGGCGGCGCGTTGAGTACACATAGTCCTAGTTTTCCTCATCTACTTTGTACTTCGTGATCAACAAACAAACAAAAACAAAATAATACTTTAATAGCATTGATAAACCTGTGATGGTTTTCTGTGACGGGAAAGAAATGTAAGCCATCAACATCTAATAATTTACACAAGAGGCACTCTGGAGACGATCGCTTGTTCTCCCGACAGCATCAAGTTGCTGTCGTGCTAACACATTGACCCCAGGGGATCTTATGAAAAACTTTCCATAATTTTACTCAAAGTCAACGAGAATCACAGCTGATCGCTGTGAAAAATGTTAAGCGACGAGGTCAAGTATAACCGTGCAGTAATGACAGTGTTCCTAATATGACAAAGTGTGTGTTTTAATTAATGCCATTAATGTTTATTTTTTTAATCAGTTCAACCAAATGAATATAAAATGGCAAAAATGTATGCACATTTATACATTGTTTGAATAGATTTATAGAATTTTGAAAAAAAACTTGTCATGGATTTATTGCATTTTGTGAAATTTTTGTTTTGTTTCTATAATAAATCTTTGAAAATCAAGTTATGGATTTGAATTTTTTATGTTTTTATAACCTAAAGATGCTATGTGAAAGTTTGTAACAGAAAATAGTGGTTTTCGTCTTGTCACTTTCTTGTTATAGAAAACACGTTTTTACCGAAATTTGTCAAAATTGATTTATTGCGTTTTGGAACCAAACTCTTAATTTACACTTCCAAAAATAAAATTTCTGCGAGCTATGAAGTAAACATACAGTTGGTTCTTTACTGTTTCATACTCATTCGTTCCTGAGCGCTTAAATGAAGTGAAGTTAATATGACCTCAGCTTCTTTACTCATCATATAGTTTAGGCCATTAACTTGATTTTCATCAACTTGATTTTCATCCGCCTGCGTCTCCAAGCCTGATTCGATACAAAACCTTTCAAACGCTTGATCAATTTCAGCCAGTCATCTGCTTTAAATGAGAATTTTTCCAGTTAAGAAACTTGAAACTGAGACATGATGATGTGGTTTTCCTGTCTTTCATTTTGTTCGCTGACTGAACCAGACTGAATTCAGCAGTTAACAAACTTGCATTCAAATGTCTTCACACAATCCCACTTCTGACACCATCTTCTGTTGTTTAATGAGTACAACAAAACCCTTTGCATGAACACGACAGTGAGACAATATTTCTAAAATCAATCCAGTAACATTTCAATCAATATTAAAATAAGATAATTTCTCTATTAATAGTGTTGAAACTAAGCAGAAGAGAAATCTATAAATAACAGTCTGACACGTCTTAAATTTCTCCAAAGATTTGTAAACCAAATTTGAAAGATAGAGAATAGCATCCATCACATTTCTACCCTCTCTGTAGACAAATTGTAATGGATCAACGCTAAACGCCTTATTCAGTCCCACCGCCATGATGATTCCAAAACGAGGCTGTGAGTGACACATATGTGCAAAGTGAACATAAAATCTGTTTTGTTATTAGCCTGTTGCTGTTGGTTAATCATCAATTTCTAATGTTGTAAACATGTTTACTTTTTCTTAAAACACTTATATAGTCCTACAACTAAGTAAATATATCCAATTCGCACAGATTCCAAAAAAAAAAAAAACACTTAAACCTTTTCTCTGGTAAGTTTTTTTTTTACAGTAAGCACACTGACCAGAATCAACAGAAGCAGGATTAATTCTAATCATTGTACACAACTTTGATGGTCCATATGGGTTTTACCTCTAACAATTCTTGCACAACAAACTATCACTTAAATACTTTAGCTTGTTATGAAGTCAATCACATATAATTAAGTCAATGTTCATGTCATGAAAAAACCTAGAGAAAATACATGGCACAAACTTTTATGATCTATACAAACTGGAGATGTAGACTTAGTTGTTGTCATAAAATATTGTATTGTTGCACTATATTGGTGTTATAAGAGATGAGCCAACAAATTATTATCCAAAACAGATATTATGTACACAATGTGATATTCTCATCTCAAATTAGGTCATATGTCCCTTGTAATTTTAATAATCCATGTTTTCTGAGGTTCTTTGTCCTGTGGAAATTTGTAAAACGATGTATTTTCTATGTTTTTGTGTTAGTTTTGATTGCTGAATGACCAGCATCCTGATACAAAACAATGTGTTTAAAGCGCACATCCTGAACGTCCATGCCGATGAACTGAATAATAATGCATTACTCATAAAGCCTCAGTCTGCTGTAAATCACTTATTTAACAATTTTCCAAAACATTTCATAATTGCTAATGCAATGTAAAAACACTGAATCCGACAGTAATACTGCAACACATGTTTATACCACATTTACCATATTAATGTTACAGAATTTTGCAGAGGTGCATTAGAGACACTATAAAGTGCACGAGTCTTAAATCTTTTGATCCTGTAGACAATGTGACAGTCATTGTTGTGTATTTAAATCCATAGAGAGAAGATAATACTCACCGAGAACTAGAGGAAGAGAAATCAACTCCATACTGATCTACTGATGACTGACACTTAAACATTAAACACTCTGTGATAAACACTCAACACTTCCTCTATAACACCATGTACCTCCCTGCATCACAATTTACGTACTTTCTGCCCTAAATAGTATTCAAATATATAATATACAGTGAACATAATAAAGAAATAATGAACGAACAAAAGCTAAAATGTAGAAGTTGTCTTTTGATGTGTTTGATAGTAAATAATAACAGGATGCGTCCAAAACAAAACAGCCACTTTTGTTATGTGTTAATATGTCCAAGTACAACAATTAATTATTGTACATTTAGATGCATACAGTTTACTTTCACAATAAAAGGATAAATACTTTTAGGGCATAATATTAGTGAGTGAACTGGAATGCAGCATACATGAATATTTGACATAAAATCCACAAATGAAGAGTCACAAAGACTCATTTCTACACAAAAAAATGTTTGTTTGTGACTTTTTTAAACAGAATCAAATAGAGTAAAACTTCATTTAATTGTCACTGACTGCACATAATAATTGTGGTAGTGACCGTTTTTGTAAATTAAAGGAAAAAAATCTATTAGAAGCTGATGGACAACTGACGTCTTTCACACATTTGTTAAAACCACAAAACTAAAACAGAACTGAAACTGAAACCACAATGAGCTCAACTTTTCCATCAGGTCATTTACGCAGACTATGCTGAATTTGACAATGACCTATATGTACCCGTGAACACAGTTATCAGTGGTGCTTAAGAGGATCTGTTTTTTTTTTACACTAAGTGTAAGGAATATAAACCAAAAAAATATAAATGTATATAAAATATAAATATATACTTTAACTCATTTTAACTACAAACAATAAAGCTTCAATACTCACAAATCACATATGAAAGTATATAAAGCAGTTCAACAATACAATCAATGTTGCAAGACTAAGGAGCTGACATCAGAAAACACAAAGGAGTTCATGACCTAATTACCATTATCTCATTATCTTTCAAGTTTCTGGACATGCACATCGCTGAGCTCCTAAAGTAGACAGAACACACACACACATACAAAAATAACGTGAAGAAGTCCCAGCAATGCCAGTTTTTCCTCAGATGACTAAAGAGGTTTGGCTTGAGTATTCTCATGGACCTTCTACACATGTGCAATAGAAAGCATAACTGGTGGCACCCCAGTCAGGTTTAGGAATTGTACTGCCCCCAACCATAAAGCGCTACAGAGGGCAGTGCCATCTGCTCAACACATAATTGGAACCAAGCTGTCTGAGGAAAGCGAGGAAAATTATCAAAGGCCCAAGCCACTAACTGTTTTCCCTGCAACCATCAGCAGTACTACAACAGCAAGACCCGGATCAGCAGGCTCAGGGACAGTTTCTTCCCCCCGCCATCAGAGCACCAAATTCATATAACTAACTCACATTCACCACTACAATACTGCTACATTCTGTCCTGTATCATTGTACAGTTCTAAGAAATTCAGCATATACTGTGTCATATTGTGTTATGTACATGTGTATAGTGTATATACTGTGACCTGTGTATTATTGTTGTAACTTATGTACTTACTGTTGTATTACTATGTTTAGCATATTTATTGTTGTAACTTCTCAACTGCACTGCTGACAGGACTGTGCACACAAGATATTCACTCCATGTACACCTGTGTCAAGGATGAGACAATAAAGTGATTTGATTGGAAGGGCACTACACATGGGTCTGGCTAGAGGGGATACAGCTATGGTGAAATCCTGCGAAATCCAGCAAGATTTCGTGAGATTTTGGCCATAGCTGTATCCCTTCTAGCCACAACCACTGCACATGGCTAATTATCATATCAGAGGCTAAACTGTTAGCAATACCAAACAACCTGCGTGTCATATTTAATATTTTTCTAAACACTCTGTGGTCAATGAGAAAATGAGTCTTTATCCTCCCAGAAGCATCTCAAAGGTGATGAACACTTTCTAGCTTTTCCCATCTGTTCTAGAAATTAGTAATGGTCGCTTTTAAAACACTGCTTCATGAGGCTTCGAAACCTTTATAAATCTTTTGTTTCGAATCATTGGTTCGAAGCGTGTTTAAAACTGGCCAAAAGCTTAGGCAGCTGACTTCTTGCCTCACTGCTTCATTAGGCAAAGACTTTGGCAGCATGAAGGCAGCTTCGGAAAAGCATGAACTCATGAATCAATTTCTACTATGATCCACTAATTTCAGGTCAATTTTATTCTGAATGGTAATTAAATGAAATTTGTCTATTGAGTTTGCTGGCCATTTGGCATTTAAAGCTTTTTGTATAATGAATGATATAAAAACAAGGCAGATTGTTTGGGAACATTTTGACAATTTGGAAAACAATATTGTTATTATCCATTTAATCACTTGACATAACACATATATCTACTAATACTTAATGACGTTTAATGATTTGTAAATTATATTGAAAGCATTACACTGTTGTGAACATATTTGTAATTGCTTGTAGTAGTGTCATTATGTTTGGGCCTATACTGTAGATCTCGTTGCCTTTACACATTTTATTCAGCAGGGGCCGCCAGCGTGTATGGTGTTTTAAACGCTTTAAAACAATGAAACATTTTGCAAAACAAATGGTTTAATTGATTTGAAGCTTCAAAAAGCTTTGTTTCTCCAATCACTAGTGAGTTACCATCCTGCAGACTTTGGCTGTTCCTGCAGGATGGTAGCTTACCAGGAGCAGGGTTGGAGACTTCTGTTGTAGACAATGTGACAGTAATTGATGTGTAGTCAAATCCATAGAGAGAAGATAAAACTCACAGAGAACTAGAGGAAGAAAAATCAACTCCATACTTATCTACAGTTACATTTCTACACAAATGTTTTGTTGTTTAACTTTTTCATATAGCATTAAATGGAGCAAAACAACAATCATTCATCACCAACTGCTCAAAATAATGGTGGTAGTGACAGTGTTTGTAATGAAAAAATCTACGAGAAGCTGATGAACAAATGTTGTCCTTCCCACAGTGGTTTACCACAAAACAGAACTGAAACTAAAACCACAGTGAAATTTATCTCCATCAGACCTCAAACACTGACGTGTGCTGCTATATGCACTTGTCAGTTTATAATTATCAGTGACACTTAAGAGAAAAATAACTTTTATTTATAGTTACTGTAGGTTTAGAAATATAAACAAACCCATCACAGTATTCAGGTCATAACTCATCCTGCATCATTTGTGCTACAGACATTGAATGATACCTGAGATCAAACTTGTTGTGCTGTTATGTTTCTAAACAACCAACCTTAAGGTTTCTGTTTACTTGATAATAAAATGAGTGAAAAACTCCACAGACTGAACATTAAAAGAGGAACCTGGAGACCAGAATAACACAGAGACTTCATGGTGTGATCTTTTGACAGAGCAAACCACCAGAACACCACAGAAACCAAATAAGACATTTGGACCATATTTGCTCCTGAAATTTTGGGCGTTGCTACTTAAAAAAAATGGCAGGGTTTTTGCCCGTTTCACCAAGTCAAATGTAAGACTTTTTAAAATCTTGTTTAGATCATTATGAATTAAATTTGAGACCTGCATCATGACAACAGGGGTGATCAAACAGAGACAATAGAGCATATATTATTTATTTGTCAACAGTATGAAAATGAAAGAATATCAATGTTTCAGGAAATGGAAAAATTGGACATAATAACTTGTAATTTACAAAGCTTTTTGGAATGTAGTTTAGAGCAATGGAAGAGATATAGAGTCATTACTAAATTTATTAAAGAAATCGGGTTATATGGGATAATTTATTTTTTTTTTTTATTTTTTTTTTTTTTTTAATCAAGCATTTCCTTGTATATCGGTGCTCCACACTCCAGTTTAGTAGGTGGCGGTAGTGCACCATAAGCTGGTTTGCCAACCGCCATAAAATTACAGAAGAAGAAGAAGAAGACAACAGGGGTGGAGCCAGGGGGTGGCCAGTGTTGAACCACCATGAACGTAATCATGGCCACCCCACTCATAGATATGTATATAAAGGCTAGATGGCTCGTCCGCGCTGATGGCCAATTGAGTTGAACGTCCGCATTTTGGCGGCCATCTTAGGACAGGGCGCTCGCTCATTCGTAGCATTGAGTTTTAATGATGCAGGTACTTTTAAATGACCATAACTTGCTTAATTTTTTACCGATTTTCAAACGGATTGGTTTGTTATAAACGTCAAAGATGTACCTATGACACTGAATACGTATACTAAAAATAAATAAAAAATTCATGAAACATGTTAAAGCATCCATAATTATAGCCACGTTAATAACGTTTGTAAAAAACCAAACCGTTTGTAAATCCGTCAAGAATTCAGCAAGTTACGAGCATTTTAGTTGGCGTATGTCACTCACCTTTCGTCCACAGCAGCAGGGAGCAGCACTATGGCAGCACTGACCTAAGATGGCCGCCAAGTGACGACACAGCTGACTCCGCCTTGAGCCATCTAGCCTTTATATACATATCTATGACCCCACTGGCCACCCCGCTCGTAATGGCATTTTTAAAACAAGAAAATAACTTTTCAACCACTAAAGAAACTAAAGAAAGCGGATCATGTCAACGGTAATGTTTGAACCGCGAATCTCTCGCGAAACTCACCTGTACTGATGCATCGTAGTTTTCAGAAAAGGTGCTCCAACTTTCATAACAAGTGGGAGATGAGGAGGTTACAGCGCAGCCTCGGTCCCTGAATCAACTTCGAGTGTTTGAGCACAACACTTAATCAGGTCAGTTAACCCTTTCACGCGTAGGCTTTAAAAATCCTTTCTGTCCCCATGGTGAGTTATTTTAACATTTTTCATGGTTTTCATGGCGACGCATCAAGCTATTCACAATGTGCCCACTTTCCTATATACTGCCCAAAACGCATTGTTTCTTTTTCATTAAAAACATTCTTATTTGCAGAGATGGACAAACCCATAATAAAATATTATAAACATTATCTTACAAACTGTTTATGCTAGTTTGTAATTCATTTTGGTAAACATTTTTATAATATCAGAATCAGTACAAACAATAAACTCTTCAAAGTCAAACATTTTTACTTCGAATGTGCAGTAACTTAGCTTTTATTTACTGTATTTATTGTTTATTTGCAAATGCTTTGAAAAGTGTTACTCTGCATTTATGAACTCTACATTTTATTGTGTTGTTTGTAATACAAAACAGACCCATCTCATGCCTTAAAACACTGTATGAAAATCTGTTTTAGTGAATATAAATGACATTTTATCACTGTGTGTCAAAAAAGCCGTTTAAGTCCGTATTTTTTCTCTTCTAAAGTTCGGTAAAAACACATAATCTTGTTTTTAATTTGTTTTACGAGAAACTCTCTTCCAGTGCACAGCTGATTTGAATCTGAAAAGTCACTGTACATTCAAAAATCCTACACAAACATTACAGCGTAAATGCTAGGATTAAGATTGATTTGATATATAACAGATAATCGAGATACATTTTTTAAAACATGGTAATGTTTTAATGTTTTGCTTTAGTGTTTTAATGTCAGACAATCATTGAAATGTGGTAAAAATGAAGAGAAATGCAGCAGATATAGCATCCTTCTTCAGAAAGAGTAGCAAGAAGAAGCCAAATGAATCTTAGTAAAATACATTTCAGTGGCCTACAAAATTCATGTGATTTTCTGGTCTCTATAGTTTTTTCAGCAATGGGAGATATAAATTCTGGTTTCAAAGTAAATTTCAAAAATTTTATTTGATTAAATAGTTTTAAAAAACATGAGGTTGAATTATGACTATAAATTGTATGTTAATCTCAATTCATTTTAATTAAAATTAAAGTATTGTAGTAATTTTACGTTATACATCATTGGGATTAATGCACCTATAATACTTTAAAGTATTTTAAGGTTGGATGATAGAGATTTTATGTGCCACGTACCCCAGATTAACTGCTGGTCCCTGCCTGGCCACCCCTATGAAAAATCCCTGGCTCCGCCACTGCATGACAATAAAGACAAATTTTCTTAATTTAGATTTATAGTCTATGTGAAATGTGTTTTCTAAGCCTTTTTAACTTTCCTGACAAAAACAAGACATCTAGTCAGCATGTGGAGGACTCGAGCACCTTAACTCTGTTGGATCTGATCCAGAAGTGACACAGAGGTCGCCGATGGCAATTGTGGATCTACTGTATGGGTCTCACCTATAGACGGTTTCATTGGACACATGAGCTTCCAATCTATTTATTCATAAGTCTGGCTAGTGGCTAAACTGATCTCTAAAAACAAATACCATGTCCAATTTTATTATTTTTTTGGCTAAATACGATGGGAGATGACAACACTGTGCAGAGAGGTTCAGCAGCCTGGCAAGAATTCAAGGATATGAAGCTAACATCAAACATGGTAAGGAGCGTCATATTTTCGGCTGATGTCAGAGGTATGCAGGTCAACCACAACGTACAGATTAGCTGGCCAATCATCTGCTTGCTGTTCTTGCATCACTGCTTAAAGTTAAGTAATGATTAAAAGTAAACGTTTAAACATGCGCCTTTAGATTAAAATGTTTTAAAGGGATAGTTCACCAAAGAGGAAAATTCAGTTTTTTTATATCTTCCTTTGTGTTTATCAAAACAAAGAAACTCATACAAGTTTGTAACAACATAAGAGTGAGTAAATGATGACAGGATTTTAATTTTGGGTTGAAATGTCCCTTTAAGATCATGAGAAACATTTCATTCAAGTGATTTCTAAGTCTTCTAATCTCATAATTATGACTATTATTAAATATGAATTTTCTAAAGCACATGACGAAAATAGGCTACCATCTAAAAAACAGATTACAAAAGTCATGTCTTTGTCACTAAATGCATACAGTGTGTGTATTTGAATGAAAACATCAGAAGGAGAGAGACAGGTTGATTTTAATTTAATTTGAATAGTACTTTTCAATCTAATGCATCAAATTTCAACGACACTTTATGAAGAAAAATGCCTGACAGATCCCTCAGTGAGCAAGCTGAAGGTGACAATAATATATCAAATGAACAAAGATGTTTGAGTAGATGAAGAAGAAACATTAGAAAAATCTAAATCAAAGCATCTGTACAGATAGTGAGGAGCGTCGCTAATAAAGTGAAATATGATACAAATTATTGAGGCCACAACAAAATCAACACAACTCATCGATCATACAGACATCAATGTTATTTTATTCAGATATAATCCAGATCCACTGAGTGATAATGACAATATGAACTAATTTGTTAAATTCAGTATAATAATCAAATATAATGACCCAATAAATCAGACAGATGTTTCACCTCTCAATCTACAGCATTTGACAACCAGCACGACTGTCGCTATCAGATATGGACAAACTGCCAGCAGAAAAGTGATCATGTTGAAGCTACGTGTCTTCATCTGAGAATCTCCTGAAACTGAAAAACATGTTATCATGCAGTATATGTAAACAACAACAAACAATCACTTCACATCATTTCTATAAACTCTCACCTCTGACTGAGATCCAGCTCTTTGGAGACTCTCCTCTCTCTGGGTGTTTACAGTAGTAGAAACCCTCATGTGACTTTGAGACTGTAGGGATGATCATCATGTCTCCTGTAGTCTGATTCTGCACCACTGATCCATCTTTATAAAATTCAGCTGTCAGATTAGAGGGGTTTTTATCTCGATATAAACAGCATAGAGTCAGATTATCTCCTTCAGTCACAGGATGAACAGGACTGTCCAGAATCACATCAACATCTACACAACAGAACAAATAACTGATGATTATAAATTATAAAAATATATCAGATTGCCTTTTACAATTTACTATCAGCTTGTTATATCTGGTAAAGTAGAAAGTAAAATTCCATAGAATTAAAATGAAAGAGCATCTTTAACCATTATCTAAGGACCAGAATATAAAAGAGACTCTCACATCATCTCAGCAACCAGCATTAAAACCCTTGCAACCTTATAGAGTAGCATTGGTCTAAAAACACTTGGGAAACCTTAGCAGTCGCATAGCAACACTCTGGCAACCATCTGCATTTACATTGTGTTGTTAAAGTCCGTTTAAAGTTATTTCAGATAACTAAAAACTTCATAAATGTAAGAAATGTTGCTGAAACACGTTACAAAGACTGTGAACTGTGTAGTACTGAATTGTGGAGTTATATTGTTAAACAATATTTCCACATTTCAGGATAAATTGGGGTGGGTGATCCACTGGACCCACAGAGCACGGCCTTATCCCTAACACAATCAGGTTGTAGTGGTATTTAACAGTTGAGAGACGCAGCTTTCCCGCTGGTGGCCATAGTTTGACAGCGTTGACAGTGTTTGAGAGAAGAGATTGCAAAAAACCTCATTTAATTTATTTTGCTTTTTTAATCATTCATATTTGTCTGAGTGGTTTATCACTTTTTTGTGGTGTCACAAACTGAGAACACATTTAATATCAAACTTAACATGGACTTTAAGTTCCCTTTCAATACGGTTCACTTCGCATTGCGTCAGTTAGCTGACGCTATGGGGGAAACTCCTGTTTACTCCGTGACTGAAGCCTATTGGTTAACGTCTGTACAAAGTACAGACCAATGACGTTTGAACCCGCGCGCGGGAGGAACGCGTCCCTATATAAGCGCGGTTCAATCGTCAGGAGCTCATTAATTTCTCCTTCAGCGCGAACCTCTCGCTGCTCCGAAGAAAAAGAAGAAGCCTTACCTCGCCGTTGACAAAAGCCCTGCAGCGGAGTCCAGGCCTAGCGTCTTCCCCTGCCGTTTTCTGGCTGAGAACCGAAGATAGCAGAGTCCAGGTCTAGCGTCTTCCCCTGCCGCTTTCCGGCCGAGAACCGAAGATAGCCTTCGCTTGCCGTGGTACGAGCCCTGTGCAGCGGACACACGCCTGACGAGGTCTCCCCTGCGGCCGCCCGGTAAGATCAATATTTTTAATATAAAGCTATAAGCTAAAAGAGCAGGCGCTGTTGTAATAGCGTCCAGCACAGCGGCTCGGTGAGCCTCTCTGCTATGAATTTCCTCCGAGCGCGTTACCGGTCTGGCACCTCCCACGCCGGGACCGCGCTTATGCTTTGGTTGTCTTATCCATGTTTCGTGCTCCCCCTGCTGTTCCTCTCTCGCCGGGATGAACACACGGCGAGCCATGAGACTAGATGGATGCATAGACAAGCACACACGGACTAACCCCCCTGTGTTCTGTCACACCGCAACCGTTCATGCTTACAGAGTCCCTTCGCTCCTCTCACATTCAGTGGCGAGATCTCTGGCACATATATTAATCCCCCGAGTGCATCGGGTGATACCGTCACGACGCATGGCTGTTCTGTCTGTGTTGCTGCTCCCCTCTGCCGTTCCTCTCTTGTTGAGATGAACAAGCGGGGAACCGTAGACCTGGATAGATGCATACGACAAGCAAACACGGGCGGTCTGCCCCTGTCTCTGTCATAGCACAGCCACTCGTGCTCCACGCTCGCGGAGTCCCTCGCTCCTTTCCCCACAGTGGTGAGGTCTCTTAACGGCTTAGCTAGCACGCGGTATTACGGCTCGCTGCCTCTAAATGCAGCTGTCCAGTGTTCAACGATTACAGAGCTTCATGCCCCTCCCCTCCTGGAGCGGCGCGATCTCATTCGTCTGCTCGATAGGGCCGATTCGCCGCTATTGGAGCACCAAGAACACTCATTATAAGAGAGCTTCATGCCCCTCCCCTCCTGGAGCGGCACGATCTCATTCGTCTGCTCGATAAGGCGGACACGCCTCTATTGGAGCGCTAAAACACTTATTATAGAGCTTTACTGGCCTGAGCCGATCTCACTTCAGATAGCTCATTTTTCGTCTGCCTGGTAATTTCTCTCTGGTTTAGACGGAATCAGAGGCAGAACGAATTTGTTTATAATATACTGAGGCCCGAATACCTCCCTTTATTCAGTCCCGTCCTATATCAGTGCGCTGAATATTGGTACATTCTTATATATATACCCGGTTTTTCTGCCCTTTTAATAAACGGCAACACCGCGGGCCTCACGGCAGACTTCCTCTCTGCGATGGGTTCAGTCTGACATTAAACCACCTAGCCGTTCGGTCACCGTCACTACTGAGGCTTGTGCACCTGAACGGCTGAGCTCTGGTCTCCGCAGCACAGCTGCATCAACAGAGAACGAAACTGTCTGGGAGAAAAGGGGTTATGTCGCGCCTCGGCTGGACTGCCCTGAAATGTTTTCTGTGTGCTGTTTATCCAAACATACTGTGTAATACTGTCGGCTATGCGACCTCACTATAGTGGCGAACGGTATTTAATTCCTCTAAAAAGAGTAATTTCCGTGCTTACTATACTGTGTTTTGACACCCACGGTTGTACGGTGTCTCTAAACACTTTATCGCCTTACTGACAAGCAATCAGTAATACGCACACACGGCCCGCTGTCCATAATTCTATCGACGCTAGCCGAAAAAAACCCGGTTTGGCCATATACTGTGTATTGACACCCCACGACTGTACGGTGTCTCTAACACCTTTCTGCCAAATTCGCTCGCAGCCCACCTCAGTTTCTCCGCTACGATGCTGATGGCGCAAACGAGCACGGTCTTACGGCTGTTATTCTCTCTTCCTAGAGGAAGGACAGCCTCAGACTTTTGCATGGCTCCAAGCGTTTGAATCGCGCCCTCTCCGGACGGCCACTCAAAGGCTTACAGCCAAGCGGTTTATGACGTTTTTCGGCCATATAGCTGATTTATATTAGCGGATCCGAAGACGCTCACACCTCCGCTCCAATACTCGGAGATATTAAGGGTAATATCAACCTCAAGTGAGCTTGCTACCCGCCACAATAAGTTTCAAAGCTTAAAGCGCGCGCACAGTCAGACGCGCGCGGCATCTCGTTTAAGACGGGCACACGTACCCCTCTAACGAGCCTCAGAAAGCTGAATATCGTGGCATTCTGTTCATAAGTCCACTTCAGTTTGACTAAGCAAAGGTCCTGCCCCGAGCTGACGGCTTGCTTAAGTTACACACGGCTGCATGAAGTGCTGTCATTACGGGCTAGCCCAGCATTTGCTGTGGGTTGAACACGCTTTACGACGGCAATCAGCCTTCGGCGCGTGGAACGCCGTTTGTCTCATATAAATCACCTTGTACTGTGAATACGGTACATTAAGAGGATGATTTAGCACTGCAGCACTCTCGACCGTGTTATTGTGATAATGCGGTCGGGCAATCTACGGTGGTTTCATTATTTACCGAACCAGACTGAGATCTCGCCCCCTGAACAAGCTGACGAGTCATCTCCTTTATAAACTCATTGCATCGCTTTATAAGCTATGTTCAATCAGAGTGATACGCATCTCATGCTTAACTACCAATATTAACCCATTACGATGGGCGTGCGGAGATGGCATCCGTGGGACACGACCTACATTACGTGCCTTATGACACATTGACACAAGCTGCTAGGACCCCTTTCATGAGGCGTCCTTATGCAAAGTCTGATCCATTCTGTCTAGTGAAATTTGAAAGTCAAAACCCCCCGCGAATCGCCGGTGGAACACTTTTCTCCTCACTACAGAGGCACGGCGGCTCTCTCCCCTACCTATATCTATGTGGCCGTGATAACAGCGAACCACGCTTTTACGACCGACCATTCATTTAATTCACAAGCCTGTCATCTCTCAGATGCGGACGGCGGCGGTAACAGCGAACCATGCTTTTACGGCTGGCCATTCACTTTATTCATAAGCCTGTCATTTCTCAGATGCGGACGGTGCCCGAGGCACAGCGCTCTGGAACTGTCCAAGGTCCTGTATGACACATCCCAGATAGCAGAATCTGCCTGGCCCACCACTGGGCCACATATTTGCTTGAGTTCTGGCCCAGTTCTGGCTGGGTCCCCGGCCCAGAACTGGTCCACACACTAAAAATTGGATCAAACTATTAAATCTGGGCCAGTTGTGGCCCACACCCAGTAAAATAGATCTTACATACTGACTTGGCCCAGATTTGGCCAGCACACTGTAAAGTGACCTAAATTGTTTATTTGGCCCAGGTCTGGCTAGCACACTGTTAAGTGACTTAAATTGCTTATTTGGCCCAGGTCTGGCTAGCACACTGTAAAATGACTTAAATTGCTTATTTGACCCAGGTCTGGCCCAGACCCTTTGTTTTATATAGCCGACAACATCTGCATTGCCCTGGGCCAGATGTGGCCCAGAAACTGGTAAATATTGTATATTTTTTATTTTTCAAGAAAAATACACCCATTTAAGAAGATTAAGAGCCTTTTATTAAAAAAATACACACATCACATTAATGTGAAATAACAGTTAACAAATACATAAATATGAACATGTTTTAACCAACAATTAACCAAATACATTGTAATTTTGAACATATTAATTCTTAACAAATTCAGTACACTTTACAAAAACTCAACAAATACAAACAGACATATATCTCTTACACAACACATTTTACAAGCACATAACCCACTTTATAAACAATTTAAAGGGATAGTTCACCCTTAAAATTGTAATTTTCTCATAAACCACTTACCCCTGTGTCGTTCTAAACAACCAAGTGCTCCGATTGTCTTCAGAATACATTTTTAGAATTTTTTTATGAAAACCGGGAGGCTTTTGTCTGTTCCATTGACTTAAGTTAGTCTCACAATCCGTTTCCCAGAAAAGAATGAAAGACATCGCCAAAAAGGTCCATGTTCCATTAGTAGTTTAATAATAATATTATGAAGTGACAAGAACACTTTGTGCACAAAGAAAATAAAACAAACAATTTCAACAATTTGTTCTCCTCCTTAGTTGTTGAAAGTGCATTCAAGACCAGACTACGGCGATGCTGCTGACATCACCTGCAGCTCACGTCACTTGCTGATGTGGTTACCAATGTTTTTTTTTCTACGCTCTTTTTTAAAGCATAATGCAAACATTGTAACAACACTTAAACAGCCCAAATAAATGTACAAATTACTTGGCAGCCTATTCTGTCTGTACGCTGGCAACTACGTCAGCAGGTGACGTCAGCAGCAGGTGACGTCAGCAGGATGCGCCGTAGTCTGGTCGTTAACAGGCTTTGAACCAAAGGAGAAGAACATGAAACGGATTGTAAAACTAACTGAAATCAATGGGACGGACAGAAGCCTCACAGTTTTCATCAAAAATATCTAAAAACGTGTTCTAAAGACAATCTAAGCACTTGTTGGTTTAAACGACAGAGGGGAAGTGATTTATGATAAAATTACAATTTTGGGGTGAACTATCCCCTTAAGCAATTACAGCGAGACAACATGTAAAACAAATTAATTAACATTTAAAGAAAAAAATTCTCTCTCACACACACACCACACACACACGTTGGCATATGTGGTTTACCGGGACAATTTCATAGACACAATGCATTTTATACTGTACAAACTGTATATTCTATTGCCTTAACTTACCCCAGTCCCTAAGCCCAACCATAACAAAAATCTGTTGGAAGTCTTTAATCTATGAAAAAGTATCACTTAGTATTGTGTCCCTGTAAAGCATGTTTATAGCATATTAAACATGTCATTATACACTATTCCCCATAAACCACATATACCAACCCAACCGCACACACACCTCTCACACACAAACCAAGTAATTAAAACACGTTAAACACATTTAACCAAAACACCACCACTCTTTTTACAGAACAAAACATTCTCCTTTGCAGACACAAACACAGGCGCTAACACTAACTGCTTTTCTTTTGCTTAAGTTGTCTCTTGCACCCACCCTCTCGATCGAGCCACCTCTTCATTGTCCCCTCCACAACTGTAAGGGACCTTCTCCGAACTGCATCTTTAAAATAATTAATCCATATTGTCATTGTGAAATCTTTAACATTTAATGAGCATAAAAAGAAATGTCTAATTTTTATTAACAAATAATTAACAGATATATTTACCAATCACTACCTCTCTGAGTTGGAGGGTGGCAAATAAAGTCTTTTCCATCCAGTTGAGGTTTTAAGCCAGGGAGTTGTCAGTCGCCCTCTTCAATGCCATGTGCAGTCTCATACATCTGTCCCGCCAATAAGCCCCAACCAGTTAACCTGAAACAGATTTATAGTCTTAATAGTTGGTCATAGTTTCATACAGGACACAGGTCATACAGTAGTTGATTGCTTATATCAAAGAGGTGATGCATGCTATTTTTTTGTGTGCTAATTTAAGAAAAGTTGTGTGCAATCCATAGAAGTAAACTGTTGTGTGTTTGTTGAAGTCCAAGAAAAGTGATTTATGTTGAAGAAGATAACTGGTGTCATTGTTTACTTACACTGTAAAAAATGTCTGTATAAATTACAGTATTACTGGGTATTACTGGCAACTAGCTGCCAGTAACTTACTGTAGATTTTACATTTATGTTATTTACTGGCAACAGTTTGTTCAAGTTAAATGAACATGAAACATTTTCAGTCTTTAACTTCTACAGTAAGTTACTGGCAACCAGCTGCATCATTACAGATAATTTTTTACAGTGTAGGGTTTTGTACATTTGCACATCGTTCACATGTCTCTAACACTTACACATCAAAGGGTGTGTAAATTCGTGAATCTGAAAATATGTGCCCTGCTGAAAAAAACTGCATACCAGCAAGACCAGCATATGTTGTGTTTTGGTGCTGGTTTGCTAGTGAACACCAGCTAAAACAGCCTCAAACCAGCACCATCACTAAACCAGCATTAGCACCAGCATCCCATGCTGGTCATACCTGCAAGCCACAGTATATGTTGTGTTTTGGTGCTGTTATGCTGGTGACCACCAGCAAAGACCAACATAATTCCCATGCTGGTTTGATACTGGATTTTTCAGCAGGGTGCTCTTTAACTTCTTAACTACTTTAGCTCAAATAAGGTTGTGTGTACTGCTCCTTTTTATGAAGACATGAACTTGTGTCTGAATTCTCTGCTTGATTATTAAAAACCTGTTAACCTGCACGAGGATGAAGACATCTTTCTAAATGGATTCAGCTTACTAACAACAATATTTAAGCTAACGCATAGCTGCCAACTCTCACGCATTCGCCGTGAGACTCACGCAATTGACCCCATTCTCACGCTCTCACGCCACACATCCATTTTCTCACGCAGGCTCGTGCCCACCATTGAGATTCCCATTGAGTTTAATAAAAGTCATTAAATAATTGCCTAATATACCTAACTGTAAATACTGTAAAACGCCTACCTCTATCTGGCGTGCCTCAATCAGCATAAAGCGCTCGTCAAAGTCAAAATGATGCGAAGGCCAATCAAATCAAAGAAGGTGGAGTTATTGTTTACAGATGCCGGAGCGTCAGCTACAAACTACAGAGCGAGTGCGCGGCTGCGCGATGGTGAAAGAGCAACGCACGATGTAAGTAGCTATAAACCAGTGCTCGCAGTACTGACACTTTTATATTTTAGCATACCTTCACTGTCTTTTGCGTGCCATCCCCTTCTCATGTTGCTGGTACTTTGCTGCAAAGAGTCAAAGAGCATTTCACTTTATGTGGCGCTGCGCAGAAAGTTCGGCAGCTAGGACATCAGAGTACCGCGAGAGCAATAAGAAATGTTACAAGTAAGTCCGCCTTTACCTTTGCTCTCGCGTTACTCTGATGTCATACGCTGATCAGTCAGCTCCGCCGCAGTCGAACACACAAAGCGTCAAGGTCTGGATGAAAAGCAGAGATTTGCCCGGATTCCACGCACGCAGATACCCTCAGAAAACAGCAATTTTAATCAACCCTCACCCGCGTGTGCATGTTTGTAAGCAGTACAAGCCTGCGTGATGTTTGCTGTGACAGGTTTTAATAAAAGAGAAAAAAGTCAATTGATATTTGACATCTATAAACAATAATATATACGAAATATAATTATATGGTCTTGACATGCACATTATCTGTTGCTGTAGTTTAATATAAAGTACTCATTTGGTTTATTTGATTGTGACAGTGCCTCTAATCACCAATCAATCACAAATCATCACTTCTCTTTCTCAGTGGATAAACTGAATCAAAGCTGCTGTTATCTGCAGTTATACATTTTACAGAGACCAGTATTCATTAGATTTTAAGAACTTTTTTGGCACTTTTGTCAGAAGGAAAGCATAATAGAAATCAAGAAATGTATAAAATAATAATAAAGACTCTAATCTCAGGCATTTAAACTCAGTAAAAGCTTTTATTTCAATTTAATTTCAAAAATATGATTCGATTTTTTACGCATTCTTTTCCAACTATTTAACACAGAAATAGCTAAAATCCACACTATTATCAATTGGCAAATGGTTAGGACTTATATAAAAAATTATTCCCACCCCCCCAACAAAATCTCACTCCAAGCTGAACTCAGAAGTTGGCAGCCCTGCTAACGTGATAGCTGGCTAAATGTGCAGGAAAATTCACGGTTTTGAATATGTAGCAAACAATTCCTTTTCATTGTTATCATGCATTTTTAACATATAAAAACTAAATCAGTGACTTACCAGTTATTGATGATGGTGTCTGTGTCGAACGGGAGCTCAGCTTTGTGCTCTGCTTGATTCAAATCATAACAACAGTCGTGATGTTGCCGTTCAACAACTAGAGGGCTGATTGCCACATCACGGAATCGGGCCGTGTACTGTATACTGTCCGTCTGAAGCATAAACATTTTTAAATTGCAGCCAAACAGCGTTACAACCGGCATGTGTCAGTTGCACTGGCATCGGGCCACATACTGAATTTCTGACATCATACACATCTTGGCAGTATCATATCAAACCATTATCGGTCCAGGCACAATGCAATGTAGTCGGTCCGACTACACAATGCCAGATTCGGCCCGATTACACTGAGACACTACTTTAGTAGACCCGGACTTCAGCTGAGTATGCTTACACTCGGGCCAACAGCTATAAATAGTGCTTACTACTGGTATACTATTTCCTCATCTGGGCCAGTTCTGGCGCATACACTAAAAATCTGTCCGGCTTTCAGCCGACACTGGCGGAAAAAAGCCAGAATCGGGCCAGAACTGACTGCTATCTGGGATACGTCTGACGTACATCAGACGATCAGCTGTTCATCTGCGTCACAGATCACTCACTAGAGCACCTGTCAATACAGGCTATTTATGGATCGTTGACGTTATCACCTCCCGTGACAATTATGCTCACTTGTCTTAGAGCATGGGCATGGTCTTAAAGGTTTCTCATTGACAATTGTGACACGGCCGGCTGGTCCCCGCCGTCCACGTTGTCAGTTTACAGCTTCAACATCCCTGCTTCGCGCACTACTGAGGTTTGTTGCATTAAAGGTGCGCCCATTAGCTCACCTGTATGCACGATATGGTTTTTAATTATATGCGTCCACCGTGCGCTTAGAGAAGCTCACATGTACACGCTATAACATTTTGGTATACAATAAGATGCGCTTGGGAAAGCTCACCTGTATACACAGCTGTGTTATGCTTTGTGACACATACATTGTTATTCATCTGTGTACGTTCACGGTGCGTTGGGTGCCCACCGTTACGTTCATCAATCATATCTGTACACATTCACGGCGCGTTCTGTGCACTGATTTATCTATACGCATTCACGGTGCACTGAAGAGTTCACCCGTGTGCGCACAATTTATTATCAGAACACATGACGGCGCGCTCGAGAATCTTGCCGGCCTGTGCATTATAACACTCTGATTCATCTATATGCATTCACGATGTATTCAAGTGTTCACCTGTGCCCGTGCAATTTATAGTCAATACACATTTACGGCGCGCTTGGAAAGCTCACCGATCTGTGCACTATAATACTACCTATATGCATCCCGATGCGCTCGAGGGTGCACCTGGGTTCACACTATTGTGGTATCTGTATAATCCCACGCTACGAACCGTTCTGCCGCATATTATAGTCAGATCGGCCGTTCGTGAGCTGCGCAGATCACTCACTACGTATGTCTGTTGCTAACAGTGGTTATTTAGATGGATCGTTGAAACCATCGCACTGGCTCACGCCCCTCTATGAGCTATGTCCTATATAGAGCCCACTCTGTGCGAGTTTGGCTTCTTCATGAACTTGGTCTACAGGGGTATCTATATCTATATTTGATATCTGCTACGCGGCCGGCTGGTCTTCGCAGTCTACGTTGTCAGATTGTACAGCTTAGACGTCCCTGCCCTACGAGCGCAGGTTCTCTCGGCTCAATCATGCACGCTCATGCGTTTTATGTGTACACCACGGTGCGCTCAGCGAGCTCACCAACGTGACTCTGAATTTACTTATCTCGCACAGCCGCGGCGCGCTCGGTACCTCGCCGTCTTATGTGCCCCCGGTGCGTTTAAAACCCCACCGTGTGCGCGTCAACAATTTATATGGTGCTTACACATTTGCTTTTAAAGCTGTGAATATGCCGGGTATAGGGCCACACGCAGTGTCTCTCCGGTAAGGCACTTCAGTACGTTGTGTATGCACGGCGTGATGGGATTACGTTCCCCCATAGCGTCAGCTAACTGACGCAATGCGAAGTGAACCGTATTGAAAGGGAACGCTTAGGTTACTCACGTAACCCCGGTTCCCTGAAATAACGGGAACGAAGCATTGCGTCTCTTGCCGTGCTACAAACGTCTACGCAGCGAGTGTTATTCGGCTGCGCGCTTCAGTCGAATAATAATGAGCTCCTGACGATTGAACCGCGCTTATATAGGGACGCGTTCCTCCCGCGCGCGGGTTCAAACGTCATTGGTCTGTACTTTGTACAGACGTTAACCAATAGGCTTCAGTCACGGAGTAAACAGGAGTTTCCCCCATAGCGTCAGCTAACTGACGCAATGCTTCGTTCCCGTTATTTCAGGGAACCGGGGTTACGTGAGTAACCTAAGCGTTCTGAATAAGTGAGTTTATGCATTTATATTTAAAAAAAATTATTTAATAGCCACTGATTTTTGAAATGACTGAATTCTGTTTATGAATTTATTCTTTATGCACTGATTGTAAAGACTTTCTGCCTCTTAAATAAACAAATAAAAACTCACTGTGTACTGAGATATTAACAGGATGAAGTTTCTCTTCAGATTCAGACTGACACCAGTACACTCCAGAATCAGATGTGTCGAGAGATCTGATTGTACATGTAGATGTTGTTCCTGTAGATCTCCAGTCTGATGATGAACAAGGTTTCAGTTTGTCTGTGTATCTTCTCACTGTCCATCCAGTAGATTTACTGTGATCCTCACAGCTCAGAGAGAGAGATTCAGATGAGAAGTGTTGAGATCTGTTGGGTCTGATGATCAGAGAGACTGAAGGAGAAACACCTGAGAGGTCTTTATAAGAGATACGTGAATAAATTAATGATATAAGACATTGAGTTTAAGAGATTGTTGTTGTTTAGTTGTGTGTGATGAACTCACCAGTGATCCACAGTGTTTGTGTGTTACTGTACTCTGTGTGATAGACTGGATCTCCTCTCTCTGCTCTGCACATATAAACTCCTGTGTGCTTCACAGTCACTGAATTCACTGTGTAGATGCCTTTAGATCCTCTACTGCTGTTTGACACCAGCTCATAATCAACATTTTTATTCACTGTGAAGTCAAAATCTCATTTAACCCTTAAAAATGTTTTGAATAAACTCAGTTGATGTATTTGTTATGAGATGAATGAGATATTACCTGAGTCAAGACTCTGTACAGTGAACCAGCTGAATGTCCAGCCTGTAGATGAACTTCTAACCTCACACATCAGAGTCACTGAATCTCCTTCAGTCAACCACTGCTGTGGAGAAACACTTAAAACTGTCGGTCGTTTACCTGAAAGTGATCAATCTCTCATGAATAACATGTTACACTTCATCTCTTCACACTAATAATGATAAACAAACATATAAACTCACCTGATGATACAGTCAGTGTAACAGCATCACTCATCTCAGTGTTTTGTTCACGTATCTTTCCTCTACAGGTGTATTTACCACTGTCAGTGTGTTGAATGTTGTTGATTTTACACTCTTGTGTGTTGCATTGTGTGATTATATTTCTGTTATTTGTCTTCTCTACAGTCCAGCTGTATGTCCACTCAGTGTCTCCTGTATCCTGTATGTCACATCTCAGAGTAACAGTTTCTCCTCTGAACAGCTGTTTGTCAGGATCAACACTCACTACGGGTTTAGGACTCTCTGTACAAACACAATTATTTTTTTATAATTAATTTATTATATCATCATGTAAAATGCTTAACAAAACACATGTACACAACCTTTCATATATTTAAACACTTGATTTTATTTAAACAAAGACCATAGTTGGGGAAACAGCAAACATTTCTCAATTGACAAAAAACGGGTTGTAAAAAACTTTGACGATTTTTCTCCAAAAAGGCACAACGAATAAATATAAAAAAATGCTGACATTTTTTCACTTAATAAAAGTGAATCAGGAGCAGGGTTGGGAACCGAGAACAATTTCTTATTCAGAACCGGTTCTGTTTTTAAAAGGAATCGGAACCGCACGGAATTATTAAAGGAACAGTATGTGGCCAAAACTGGTATTGCAATCACAAAACTTGTGGCTAAATCTGGTACTGCAATCACACAACTGGTGGCCAATACACAACATGACAACATAAAAATCAGTTGAGGGCTGCAACTCCACTTTTTAATTGACAATATCCTGGCCAGACCTCTGTTGTCAGTGATATAAATATTTGAAATGAAAATGATTTCTTAACGTCTAGTGACATATCAGGGCCATTTTATGATTAATTGATATAAATTTCTTACATACTGTTCCTTTAAGTTTTTAAGTGCTTAATTTCTTAATATTTATTTCACAATTCATGTCTAAAATCATGCGGAAAACGTGGCAGTGTCGCTTTCCTTTTCTTCAAAGAGTTTGGGCGCTCCAGAGCGTCTGTCGCTAAGTAAACTTAGCATTGCTTGACGTTGTGAAGAGCACCCACCAGGGTAAAACAAATCGGCACCTATGAACACGCACATTTGTTAAGAAACGTAAATATGATCCTTGTTTACATTTCAAAATGCATTATATGAAGTTTATTTATCTTAGTTTGGGAGGAGCATGGTCATGTGATCCAACCAATCAGTGCAAAGAGGTGCCTATAAATAGCAGTCCCATTTTTTTGCAGCATCCCTCCTCCACCCCATCACCTCTTTCTCATCTAGTTTTATTTATCCCAGTTAAAGAGGGGGGAGTACTCTGGCTTCGAGCTAAAATTCTGAGCTCGGAGCCCTCTCCCTCACAGCACGCCAAATATGCTTTATCTCATTTCCTATCGATTACATGTTAATGCAAACTCGTGATATATACATTATATTGATGCTTATATGCATCAATGCGTGCATGCAGCTGTGCACATACAAAAATTATATCCTGCAAAGGCTGCTGTACAAGTAATATGACAAAACACTTGCTCCAGCATATATAAATCTCTAATCATATGTTTTAAATGTTTGAGAACTACTGCTCCTAACATGTCCACATCATCAGGTAAGATCTTACAAGGGCTACTTCAACAGGAATAAATGATATAGTGACTGAAAATATTAATTCACTTTACATTTAAAATATTTTGAAAGTGATAAATAAACACAAATGGAATTGTTTAAGTATATTGTGCATTATTATTCCTGTTTATTTTATTAGGTAGAATCGGAATCTGAAACGGGAATCGTTAGGCATGACTGGAACTGAAATTGGAACAATAAAATTTCTTACGATACCCAACCCTAATCAGGAGCATCCATCCAAGATGACAAAATAAAGTTTTTACAATTCTTCTAAAGCTGTTCTTCTCTCATTTTGTGTAAGAAGTAAATAGAAGATGAAGTTATAAAGATTTGGAATAACATAGAGGACAGCAAATGATGGCAAAAATATTTTTGAAATTAGAAATTTCTAACAACCCATAACAGACTGTCAGATTAAATTCAGTCTACAGTGGCTGAGATCAATGTCATCTCTTACCTGTAACATTTATCCACAGTCCATCACTGTAGTCTGTGTAATAGTCTGGTTTTCCTCTTCCAGCTCTACACCAGTACTGACCTCCATCTGAAACTTGAACACTGTGGATTGTGTAAGAGTTTGTTTCTGTTGTCGTCTTCTCAGTGTTTTGTGTGTGTTTGTACCAGTAAAACTTCCATCCAGTAGACGAATGATCAATGTGACACTTCAGAGTCACTGTGTTATCTGTAAGTAAAGATCCTTCAGTATCTGATATGAGTTTAGGTTTTGGTTTTGATCCTGCAGGAGAATAAAACACAGAGTCTCTGTTTATAGTGTAACACTCAGAGTTAAACACTTCAGTTGTGTCTTTATACCACAGATATCTGCAGTTTCTGTACTGATCCTCTATCTCACACTTCAGTCTCACTACACTGATGTTTCTTTTTGCATAGGAAAAGTTAAAGGTAGCTTTTTGTCGGGGCTTGACATTAAGACCCGCTTACACGCCGGATGCGGGTAGATTTCGGCTGTGGCGGGTAAGACAGCCAATCCCACTAGCCACTTTGGCAGGTTGAATATATTTTTTATTGTAGTTTTCTTAAAAGTTTTGCAGAAATATAAACAATGTGCAATGCGACACTGGGAAAATACAACTCCCATGAGCACTCTCTGCACCCAGCGCATACTGAGACCATTTGTTGCGTACACACTCTCTGGGCAAGAGCGGAGAGAAATTCATAGCGCATCCCTGAATGCACACATCCCAGTTTTGTCCAAAATCAAAGGAAACCCAGCAGTGGAGAGGTTCGCCGCTCGCGCATCATTTTAATGAAGGCTACTTTGTGCAACAATAATGCCCTCTCGACATTTGCCAATAAAAGTCTTACATAAGGTTGAACAGAAACCACAATCAAGCATAAATTTACTGCTGTTGTTAATAAATATTTAAAGTGTTTGTCTAGGGTTTTTGTGTTTATCTTTTCAGTTAATCTCTACACCCCTGCCCTGCTTCACTTTTAATACATTCATTAGAATTTAATCTATTTATGCCTTACTTAGCATGTTTTTCATGCACCTAAATATATGATATGATCTATACTGATAAACCAGCTAAATAATGTAGTCTTAATTTGAGGTGGTCAGTCTGCATCTAATCTAGCTAAATCAAGTAAAATTAGTCAAATTAAAATAATTTTAGGATGCCAAAGTCAAGTTTAATCATATAAAATGTATTTTACCAACAACTAAATTTTGGCCAGTGAAAATGCTGAGTGGCAAGTAACTTTGAAAACCAACTCGTCACTTTGGCTGGTAAGCAAAACAGTTAATGTCAAGCCTTGCTTTTAGTATATTCAACGTTCAATACAGTTGCCGCTTAAATATTAATATTTTATTTCATAATAATGAGTGTATATTTTGTTGTATATGTTGTATAAGTCAGGTCCCTCTTGTAGAAGTAATTTTAATCCTGTGTATATAACCTGAGTTGACTATATATATATATATATATATATATATATATATATATATATATATATATATATATATATATATATATATATATATATATATATATATATATAGACTGTATATTGTGAATGATGTAACCCAGTCTCACAAAGTTTCGTGATAAACAGACTCACCTGATACTGTCAGTGTAATTGTTTTACTGATGTGTGAGTATCTTGATCCACTGGTCTCTGTTCCTCTACATGTGTATTTACCTGCGTCAGACTCAGTAACAGATCTGATTGTGTAATACAGGAGTTTAAACTGCTGGATGTCTAAATAATCTTTATACCAGCTGTACTGCCAGCTGCTGACTCCTCCTCCATTGATGACACATGTGAGATTGACAGTTTCTCCTCTGTGTACATGATCATCAGGCCAAACAGACACTTTAGGTGTTGGTTTTTCTTGTACAATAACAACAATGCACATTGAAAATAATGTCAAATAAACACTTGATTGCAAACTGTGTTGGGTGTAACTAGTTACTAAGTAATTAATTGCTGTAATTTAATTACTTTTCCATTGAAAAAGTAAAGTAAGGGATTACTCTTATTTTTCCATTTTTCATGTTATGACAACTTTTAACTATTACATTTTTCAAAACATAAAATAATAGGTTTAATTGAATTGCAAAACCAAGTTGTTTTAACTTTTTTTTACAGTGTAGACAAACTTTAGTGGTGTTTCTTGCTGATAATAAAGAACTAAATTAGCCAAATTAGACTTTTTTATTTAAATTGAATATTAATATTAAGGTAAATGTTTTAGCATTTGTAATTCAACACAATTTTAAACATAAAACAAACATAATTTGTCTTATTTAATTTAAAGCTTTAAAAGTTGTATCATCTATAAACGTAATTGCCGTTCAGTGTCCTATGAAATAATTTTCATAATGTTTTCAGAACAGAGTATGTGAGTATAAATATTTACCCTTTACTGTCAATCTTATTGGTTCACTGTATTTTGTGTCTAAGTGAGGGTTTTCTCCTTTTCTGCCAATGCACTTGTAATCTCCTCCATCAGAGACTTGAACAGATCTGATTGTTTTAGTTTTAGTTTCTGAAGTTTCAAAGGATTGAGGGTTTGATGGTGTGAAGAAAAGAAACTTCCATCCAGTGGTCTGATGAATCTCACAGGTCAGAGTAACTGAGTCTCCAATGAACACAGACGTCTGTGGCTGCACAGTCAGAGTTGGTGTTATATCTGTCAATATAAAATCAATGAGACTTGTCAGTTTTTTAACAAGATTTTGTTACTATAACTGGTAAAAGATCATTAGTGCAGTCATATTTTACAGAAAAAACCCACAGATAATCCGCAGTGGTGATTTTTATATTTAAAGATATACATTAAAGTGTAATTATAATCAAAATATTAAAGGTGTTAAAGAATCCCTTATTACAATATGTTACATTGTTCTCTGATATCTAGAAGCTATGTGACTTTATTACTCTAGGTGCAAAAATTACCCAGATACTGTTTTACATGTCCATTTACAACTCTAGGATTTGTCCCCAGGGTCATGAATAATAATGTTGATTGACTGTTCCTCAGAGCGGCTCATTTTAGAAGCTATGTGTGTTGTAAGGAGCCACCCATCGGCCCAACAACGGAATCCAATGGGGTGGGTAAAGGGATCTCGTGTTCTTTTGTGTCTTGGTGCTTCTAAAATAATAATTCTATTTATCAGGATTTAATTACTTTCTTTGACCTCTGTGTTTAAATTATAATCTGACTCCAATTTAATATACTACACTGGGTTATTGTTAATCAACCATGTTGAAACAACCCAGCAGTTGGGTTAAAACAACCCATTATTTGGGTCACTTTAACCCAGAAATGTGTTCTGTCCTATAGTTACCCAGCTCAGGGTTAAAAACAACCCAACATTTTTTAGAGTGTAGGAATTTGGTGCATTATATCAACTATCTGTTGATCATAATTTAGAAATTGATTATTTATAAATTCTCATAATCTTAGTTATTCGTTCATTAGGGACACGATATCGCACAGAGTATGTCGTCTGTTGCGTATCTCACAGACACAAAATTGTCAAATTGTTCTAATGAATTTAAATGAATCAAATGTAACAATTTATTATACCAGGCAGGTTCCAGATATAAACATCAATTAAAAAAATACAATACAAAATATGATTCAATTCCAGTTATTAAAAATGATCAACAGTTGCAAAAGTTACAAAGTCATACCTGGCAATAGACACTGGCTACAAAGTACTTCCAAAATGGATATATGACACACCAAGTGGTGTAGGAAGATTCTTGTTAAAGATTTCTTCCATTATGTTTTAATACACACATAGTGTGGGAGCTTCTGGTTACAGAATCCTCCCAGAGTCTCTTGCCAGGCCACCTTATATACACAGATGAGACAAGAATCCTTAACCAGGATTTGGTTAGTTAGGTTCTTGTGACCCGAAGAAGCACCAAATGGGATTGTTAACAATCTGTTATCTATATCTCTTTAGTAGGTGACACCCATCGCAGGAGTACAGTTTACGTCTTAAGTTTTAAACTTTGATATTATTAGACCTTTTTAACCATCGCACCATGACCTTTAAAATAAAACCACACATGATTATAAAATTACAATCTCAGAACAACATTTATACATAAGATCATATTCAGATAAAACGCAATGATATGAGCCTGAAGGCTTGGAGGAAGATTTAGGCTGAGAGGATTTGAGTTGAAGAGATCAAAGGGGTCGAATGCATGTCAACAGCCCCACCTGAGGGTCAACTGTAGATAAATGTCACCAACCGAAGTTTTATTGTTTTGCAATGTCTCTCCATAAACAAACTTAAAGTTGATTGTTTAACATCTGGTCTTACAGTGTTTACATACAGACCTTATGTTTGAGATTCAGAATAATACATTTTTCAGAGATTGGAAATGGACGTTTTTGATTGGTAAATTTGGGTTTGTTCAGTATGAACCTGCAAAAAATAACTGTACTATCAATAGTAGAACTTCAGCCTAAACGCTAGTATATAACATTAATTAGCATATAGCACTAACTCAGCAATCACAACTTTTTTAGCATTGTAACAACATTGTTACTAATTGAATGTATAATTTAATGTTGGGGTGTAGATCACCACTGTAATGTCACAGTCTGTGTTATGTTGAGATTGGTTGTTTTCCTGGGGTATTTTGCATGCACAAGGTTTACATAAGAAGGCTCATGATATGTCATTACTGCATCACTCTCATTATTCATCCATGCCTAGATAAATACAGTTTTACATTCTATGGCATCTTTAATGGAATTTAATAGAATATAATTTGGAACTATTTAAAACATTGAAACTGTTTAGAATAATGTTTTGTATACATTTTTCTTACATTTGCATATTCAAACCAAAGGACTACATGTTTTTTCCTCAGTAACTGTAATAGACACCCGTTTAGTGAAATAACTGACATTGTGTTTTCAAAACAAAGTGTATAATGTGAGTATAAATACTTACTCTGTACTGTCACTGTTATTGGTTCACTGTATTGTGTTAAAACATAAAAGTTTTCTCTTTTTCTGGCTCTGCACTTGTACTCTCCTCCATCAGAGACTCGCACAGATGTGATTGTTTTAGTTCCTGTAGTTTCAATGGATTCAGTCTTGGCGAGTGGTGTGGTAAATAAAAAATCCCATCCAGTGGACGGATGAATCTCACAGGTCAGAGTAACTGAGTCTCCAATGAACACAGACGTCTGTGGCTGCACAGTCAGAGTTGGTGTTATATCTGTCAATATAAAATCACTGGGAGTTGTAAACATGTTTTTTTTTTCAAAAATATCTTTTTGTTGTAACTGGTAACAATGATCATGTTATAGCAATGTTTACATCATAACGAGTACACTATGAAAATATTTGTCAGTTTTGTGTTGATTCAGAGTTGCTGTCATCTGAAATCCTCACAGAGTTGAACGTCATCACTTTATCTTTAACATTTCTGTCCAACAGCCCTTAGAAACTCAGAATTTCTCTGTTTTAAAAGCAGATACAGGCAACAGGTGGACTGCAGGACAATAATTTAAGTTTTTGTTTTATTAATTATTATATGTATCTGTTCACCACAATATGAGAGAAACAAGCAAGGTAATTATAGCTATTTGCTGGCTGGTGTGCCTTTGTTTTATTGGGTGAGTTGGTGAGCATTTGTTCATTGTTCATGCATGGGTAAAATCAGCAGGGGACCCTAACCTCTTCAACCCTAGGACCCTGTCCCGGGTCCAAAATTTCTTATTTTTACTTAATCTAAAATATTCTTTTAATTCTTAATGGGCTGTCATGGACCCCAGTAACACATATGAGATACTGTTTGAAAGCTTAGAGTCTCTACTTTCTGCAGATATGCATCACTTTGAGATATCTTTGACTGTAAGAAAGTTATTTACACTTAATTTACACTATCACCCCCCCCCATATTTTTTTATATGATTTAATATTCACATATTTCATATTTTTCAAATATAACAAACATGGACAAGTCTTATATCAAATGAAAGCTCTCATTCTCAGGAATAAGGCTACAGCGTTATTTTCGTTCTGTTGTCATCACATATCCAACAATCGTTGAATGAATTATTAGGTAAAAAATGGTCTTTTGTAAACATATGTGAAACTTGAGCGTGAGCTGCCTTAGATAGCACAGATAGCCACAAATGATACACCATCTTTTATCTTAGGTCCTACTCTAAACAATGAGTCCATTCACAGCAGTTTCTTTGGTTGTGTGCATAATTAGTCCCTTGCTATTTATTATATGTGCAAACAAAAAATTTTTATTTATATGAAAAATGTATTTTCACACCCTTTAGTAAAATGAGAATAACTTTTGAATGCGACATGCTAAAGAGTTCATTCTTTTTTGTGTGTTTACTGTCTGCTGCTGTTAACAACCAGAACTGTCTGCAGTCTGCTAGAGCGGCCATTCCCAAACTGTGGTCCGCGGACCACTAGTGGTCCGTGAGGGTACTGCAGGTGGTCCGTGAAAAGGCAAAATAAGAATATGTATATTTTAATATACATCATATTTTGGGCGAACGTGTACTGCTGCCTAATAAACGTTACTGTGAACTCATTCATTCTGGTGCCTGTGAACGGCACGCTCTCTCAGTTTAACGTCGTTCAATAGGGTGCCAGATTTGTATATTCTTCCAGGCGAAAACCCGACTAAAACACACTGTAAATAGGCCTTAATGTGTAGCGGAAAAAACACCCAATCTGGCAACACCGCCACCACTCGGTGTTCACCAGTCACGCTGCATGCGTCATCACAACAACACAGACGCTCCTGAAATTCCTGCCGTGCAACTCAAATAGTTTAACATTAAATAACATCATATTTGTCCTAAATCATTAACGATTAACATAGGCTGCTAACGCATATTCCAGATCTTGAATTAGACTTTGACTAAGCTCACGCTATTTAACGTGCACGTGTGGTGTGCAATACCTGCGAGTTGTCATACACGCAATGCCTCGCAGCGCTCACCCGGGGTGCGACCCCCACCCGACTAGCCTACTTAAGGTATGTGTAAGCAAATACAAAAATTAAAAGACAGTCAATGCTAATGTAAACCCTGGTTGGATAAGGATTTAAAGTTGGACATAAAGATGGAATCTGACGCATTTAGCTTCAGTGTTAAAAATGATCAAATAATTGCTGTCTGTGGTGGTTCTATATGGGCTATAATGGCAATCATTTAAAAAAAATAATATGGGAAAAAAATAACTATAAATTAGTTCATTTTTGGAACTGTGACCTAGTTTAACATTTTCAAATATGAACTATGAACTGAACTAGTTCATTTTAAAATTTGTGAACTGTGAACTAAACTAGTTCATGTAGAAAGTGAACTTTCCCAACACTAAGAATATGTATAAATAATAATGATATAAGGTTAAGAAACTTGTTGTACTGATGTGATGACCAGTTATAGTTTTAGTGCTAGTAAGACTATTTAGATGTGCAGATTAATTCAGGACTTTGTGTGGACACATTTTATTATTATAAAATATTATTAGTAATATAAGGTGGTCCGCGAAAATTCTTGATTACAAATAGTGGTCCACACACACAAAAAGTTTGAAAACCCCTGTGCTAGAGCACACAGAACCAGAGTTATACACTATCAAAGACAGTATTTACAACATAAAAAAGAAAATTTGGTGTTTAATCATATGAAAAACAACATAAATAACAATATTTGTCACAAACAGCAGCTTTTTATGTAACTTCAAAGGGTTTTCTGTAAAATGATATAAAGAAATTGAATTTATTCCACTGTATGTGGTTATGGGGACACGTCAAATGTTTTTAGGCAGAAATTGTATACAAAAAGGGTATTATTCCTCCAATCAGTTGGAGTAAAATAACTTTTGCATACATTATGATAGAGAAAAAATTCCTTTTTCCTCTGTAAGCTGACAATTGCTGGAATCAAACAAAACTATCTGCAGGGAGCTGAGATACCCAGGGCCAGAGTTATACACTTTCAAATAAAAACTTTAGAAAAAAACCATCAAAAAGCACCTATTTATTTTTGTGTTTATTAGAGGACTGATATCACATACAACCATGTTTAGCACTTTCAACAGTGTTTTATGTAATTTCAAAGGGTTTCCTGTAAAATGATACAAACTTTTGTATTTAAACCTCTGCATGTGGGTATGGGAAGCTTTTGAAATGGGGTAGGCCTAATCCTGGCAAAAATCCCCAAAATAGCTTCAGGGTGTAAGAAGCTAAACTGAAGGGGTGAGCACCTTATCTCTAAGATAATATTGAGTGTTTTTACACATTCCCTGCTATCATGTTTACCTGCTTAGAGCGAGGTGATCTGGGATGCGTTCACAACTGCTTTTTATTGCCTGACTGTATTCTGACTGTAAATTACTTCCTCACGTTGATTCTCATGTTTGAATTTCCAAGATCACTGCCGTAAGAAGAAAGTTATACACGAAAGCAAACTTTCTCTAGTGTTTGGCATCAAAATCCGCTATGAAGGCGAGTTTGTTTTTGTTTCAAACCCAATACTTTTGATAGAATATACATTTAACTTGAATTAGGTGAAGCTTGGGATTGATTGTAACATTCGGATGTGGTTTTTTACGATCCGCAAGTGACGTTGTTGTCAAAAGCAGAATCGGCCATTCAATCATATTGGCTTCCAAAACTTCTCAGTTTTCATCAATCCGTGCAGTATTTTTCAAAGTAATCATACAGAACGAAGGATTAGAATCTCTAGATTACATTATTGGCATGATTTTGACAAACATATAAATAAATATATGCATGCAACATGCATTTATTGATTTATAAATGATAAATAACAATCATCAATTAATGTATTAATAATATCTGACATTTTAAATTGCTTCCCAGCATTATTAGTCAATTAAGAAATATAAAAGAAACAATGAAATGTCTGTTTAATACAATATATGTAAATATAGCTTTTATTTGAGAGGATTTTGATTTCATATGGAAAGATATGAGTGGATTGATGCTCTCGGTTTCATTAATTAGTGGTTAATCAGAAATAATAAATTTTTTATATATACCTTTTAAAAGAAGTCATCTTCGTAATCCTGCTATGCATATGAAGTAACGGTTTAATAAATGCAATAAGGCCGCGAAGCAGTGGTGTACAGTGCATTTTATAACAGGGTTTTCCGCTTCGCGTTGTGCCTAACAATGCCCCTTATGACATGACAGTGTTTCCATTAACCAATGCAGAGGTGTATTAAGTATTTTTACTTTCTACATTTAAGTAAATTTTTCATGTATTTGTATTTTATTTGTGTTTTTCTTTGGAAAACATATATTCCAAAGCATACTATCATAATTTTTACTCCACTACATTTCATAATTTCAAGTTTTTGGTTTATATATAAGTTGTGATTGTTGGTAATTATGCAAATAGACCTAGAAATGAGGAAGTTATGATATTTTAAAGTGTTTGGTCAAGCGGAAGAGGTCACAGTTTTTCATAGTTTTATTGTTTTAATTGGGTACAAAAATGACCCGTAATTTTCAAATTTAAAAGTTCCATAACTTTCTTCATAGTTCTCCGATTTTAATAATTTAAAAACCATTTTAAAGGTATTTTTATTATCTATCATATGGTTATGATTATATATATATGAATTTTCTAGTATTTATTTTTCACATACCTACTTACTATGGGATAAAACTGTGCACTGCTTTATTTCATGCTTGCAGCATCCGAAAGTTTAGGCAGTTGAATTATTGACTTCTGCATCAGACAATGATTGTTCATAAATGCACCTAAGTTTATATTTGTAATAATAATAATAACAATAATTATGTACTTGATGGATGGGATGTAAGGGACCTTGATTATGCATAGGAGAGTGCTTCCCCAAAAAGTATTAAAAACAATGCTCTAACATGAAGTCCTGTAACATGATCTGCATTATGTGTGTTTGATTTCATGTGGTGCAGTGAAGGGAGATCAGCAAATGACCTTAAGTAAGAGAGATTCAAAAACATACAGAGCAACATCAACCTATAGAGATATAGAGATGATTGAGACACCAAGCTATTGTCATACCACACAGTACTACTCAAGCTATGACACTGACAACAATGAACATTAGCTGCTAAAGACACAGATGTTTATTGAATCAAAAATGACAATTCTTATTTTCTTCTGGAATATTGCAGTGTTTGTTTTAAATAACTGATCTTTGCTTGTCATTATTTGTTTAAAATTCATCTGCCCTCATAATCCTTCATCAAAACATAATTTTTCTCTCACTGTCAAAAAATCTCTTCTGTTGCTGGTGTGTCTCGGCCTGAGGGCGGAGCTATAATGATTGATAGCAGTCACTTACATACTCAACTGCTAAATCCTGATTTTTGTTCTCTGATAAAATCACCCAAGAGTTTTGCTATATTACTCAAAATTTTCAGTGCATTGCATCTGTCTGCTTAAAGGTCACATATGGTAAAAACTGAAATTTTGTGGCTTTTTTCATGATAACTGAGGTCTAGGGGCTATGTAAGTACCATATAAGTTTCAAAACAGTCATTTAAGAGTCAAATTCACACAGCCTGCTAGAAGTAGCTGTGAGCTAAAATGGTTCGTTTGTACTTCCGTCAGGGGCGGAGTGGGACCCAAAAATCTACCGGGAAATTTCATAGACCACCAGCCCTCCATGGTCAAAAAAAATAAGCAAATGCTGAAATCTAAAATTACAATAAAATGACTGCACAACAACATGAAATACCAAGTGTAATAACTATTATTTAAAAGATCTTAAAGTCAACACCAGTTCCCTAGTTTTAGGTAAGATTAAGCTTACTATGGTTGCAAAGCAGTTGCTTATAAAATTATTAAGCCTGTTTGGAGAGAGATGTTTTATGTGACAAAATGTCAGTCATCGTGTGATAACGAAAATATAACACAACTTACATGTTCTGAGCAGGTGCTGTCAGTGAACAGACTGTAAACTGTTGGCTAAGTTACATACACTCGTGAAAAACTGATGCTGATTAGCTGGGAAACATTCTCTAACAGCAGTCAAGTTGTCATTGTTTGTGTCAAAGTTGTGCATTTGTTGTAACATTAAAACAGGAGATCAGACTTAGGCTACTCTGTGCTGCTCAAAGTGATGCTCGGAGCTCCATTCCTCGATGGGTGTGCGAGGCTATTCTTTTTTATTGGTTGTTGCGTTAAATCTTACCCAGATACAACAGTGCTATTTTCTGATTGACTATTGTGAAGCCTCTTTCTTTTCTTTTTTTTGATTGGCTGATAGAACTCCAGGGGAGACGGGCTTGATAGAGAGAGCGGTGCGGCCAGATAAATTTTGAGCGCTGAAGCATATTAAATATATGATAAATAGTTTTTAGTGTGGCCGGAGTGCACGACTAAAGACTGAAAGCACGGCTATTATCAGACCGGCCCTCGCGGCCTTAAAACACTACTGGCCCACCGGGAAAAGTCCAGACTCTCCCGATTGCCACTCCGCCCCTGAATTCCGTGAAGTTGCTACGTCACCGTGAGACAGTCGCTGCCTTCAGTCTCCACCCGGAGCACTGTCCACCGTCCACCGCCCCACCCCCTTGTTGCTAAACAAACTCCTGAGTTATATCACACCACGTGAGAAAATGCTGTTCAATTGATGGATGTAAGTAAACTAAATCATTGCAAAGGCTTCTGAAAACATTAATATATGAGAACAATGGCTAATATTCATTTAAGAAATTCCTCAACAATTAGTTCAACTTTAGCTGTCTGATCTAAACATTTCACAAGTGACTGCTTCAGTGTGGCAGTTTAATGCTGGTTTCTCCAGGAATCTACTCAAAGATGTTGCAGTTCTTACTTTGTTGGATCCGACCTTAAATCCACAACCCGTAAGTAAACACATATTAAGCAGGGCTGCACGATAACTTGCACGCGATTGTCACGCGAATCTCATCGTTAGTAGTAAAGCGGCATCACCTGCTCTCAGAACCGGCTGCCGGTTGCCGCTTCTGAAAGCAGCTGATGGTGATTTACTACTAATCAATGAACCGCTTAACTGAAGAGGTGAGCGAGACAATGGCATGCGAATTATCAGCTGTCCTAACTTTTAAGTTACATTATGGAGCCAGAGAAAACTGAAATGATTATATTGTAAAGTAAACAGTTATGCAACGCTAACGTGTTTGCTAACTAGATGCTAAAGTGTTGTTTTGTAACGTTAAAGTCTTTGGTAGCCACCGGTTTTGATAGAATATCTGTTGGAAATCAGACGTTGTTTGTATTATTAAGTTACTGACAGAAGCCCTTTTGGTGTCTGTTTGTTTATTGAGTTAAACATGGTAAGGTTAAAATCTCTTAGTCTCTGTGTCTATTGGTTTACTAACCTAACATTTAGTGTCCAGAAACTAACACTTAGTGTAATTCCATGGGTAACGTTATTTCAACTGCGTATTTCACTCATAAAACAACAGGCCTATCAGAAGAGAGGTTCATGAATATTACTTATTACAGGCCAAAACAACCTGTTTTTAGCAGAGGTCCTGAAAGAGGAGCTGTAAAAAATATGTAGAGATTGTTTTTGGTACTTAAACAGCAAATATATATTCTTAAAGGACAAGTTCGGTATTTTAGACTTAAAGCCCTGTTTTCAGATTGTTTATGGTGAAATAGATTGGTTTTGACTGAAATTTCGACATTTTCGGCTGCCCTGAGAATTTTCGCGTGTTTGTGTTTCAGCTCAGACCTCTATAATGGATTTAATGGTGCACTGGAACAATCCTTCCTAAAATGCATTAAACTTTCGTTTACAAAGACGTGAAACTCACCGAGTGGTCAGGGGTGTTCACTGGTATGCTCACACAAAAATCGCTCCAAAAGACGCATTCCAACAGGTTTTATCGTAGTTTTTACCAGCCCCATGGACTTGTATTAGATGTCCTGTGAGGTACGGTATTACTCCGCGCCGGGAACTTTGTTTCTATTCTTGCAATAGGCAAAGGCGGATTAGCGCCACCACCTGGGCTGGAGTGTTTATTATTCAAGCTCTAAGCGGAAGAATGTACGGGTGTGAGGCGTTTGGAAAAATAGGTCCACAAGTTAACAACGAATGCTAAAACAGCTGTTGGAAAGCATCTTTTGCAGCGATTTTTGTGTGAGCATATCAGTGAACACCCCTGACCACTCGGTGAGTTTCACATCTTTATAAACGAAAGTTTAATGCATTTTAGGAAGGATTGTTCCAGTGCACCATTAAACCCATTGCAGAGGTCTGAGCTGAAACACAAACACGCGAAAATTCTCAGGGCACCCGCAAATGTCGAAATTTCAGTCAAAACCATTCTATTTCACCATAAACAATCTGAAAACAGGGCTTTAAGTCTAAAATACCGAACTTGTCCTTTAAGGACATCATAACCTAAAATAAAACTCTAGAAAACTTAAAAATATGTGACCTTTAAGAAACAATGCACACATTTAAAAGATGAACAATATTCATATGTCCAGCAGTCAAATTAAATTGTTTGAATTTAAGACAAATGAGGAGCAAACAATAAGTGCTTGTAAACATTGCTTTGTACTCATCCATTCAAGAGTCAGCTGCCATTTGTGATGCTTCCCCCCTGAAACACCACACAGAGAGCCGAGAAACACAATCCAGCTCTGCTAAGTGTTTTTGCGGTATGTTTGGTTGGAGGATGAGACAGAATGCTCACGATTCAGCACTGGTGATATTAAAAGAAACTTTGTGTTATTGTTGCTATGCGCTTTTTCTGGGAATGAGCTTTTTCTGCGCCAAGGTTTGTGACATAGGAGGTGAAGCGGGGGGGCTGACAGATGCTTTACAGAAAAATACAGCACCTACATGTTATTATGGCGGGACACATTAGACTGTGGCAGACATTCAGCCTCCATTTTGTTAGTAACGCCCAACTTCAAAGGTCCAATCAGGACCTGTTTATTTCAGTTCAGAATAGCCTGATTTCCATTAAAGATTTGCACAAAAATTTGCGTCAATAAAAACATGTACAGTATTGTTCAAAATAATAGCAGTACAATGTGACTAACCAGAATAATCAAGGTTTTTAGTATATTTTTTTATTGCTACGTGGCAAACAAGTTAATTACCAGTAGGTTCAGTAGATTCTCAGAAAACAAATGAGACCCAGCATTCATGAAATGCACGCTCTTAAGGCTGTGCAATTGGGCAATTAGTTGAATTAGTTGAAAGGGGTGTGTTCAAAAAAAATAGCAGTGTGGCATTCAATCACTGAGGTCATCAATTTTGTGAAGAAACAGGTGTAAATCAGGTGGCCCCTATTTAAGGATGAAGCCAACACTTGTTGAACATGCATTTGAAAGCGGGTCGTTCAAGACATTGTTCAGAAGAACAGCGTACTTTGATTAAAAAGTTGATTGGAGAGGGGAAAACCTATAAAGAGGTGCAAAAAATGATAGGCTGTTCAGCTAAAATGATCTCCAATGCCTTAAAATGGAGAGCAAAACCAGAGAGACGTGGAAGAAAACGGAAGACAACCATCAAAATGGATAGAAGAATAACCAGAATGGCAAAGGCTCAGCCAATGATCACCTCCAGGATGATCAAAGACAGTCTGGAGTTACCTGTAAGCACTGTGACAGTTAGAAGACGTCTGTGTGAAGCTAATCTATTTTCAAGAATCCCCCGCAAAGTCCCTCTGTTAAAAAAAAGGCATGTGCAGAAGAGGTTACAATTTGCCAAAGAACACATCAACTGGCCTAAAGAGAAATGGAGGAACATTTTGTGGACTGATGAGAGTAAAATTGTTCTTTTTGGGTCCAAGGGCCACAGGCAGTTTGTGAGACGACCCCCAAACTCTGAATTCAAGCCACAGTACACAGTGAAGACAGTGAAGCATGGAGGTGCAAGCATCATGATATGGGTATGTTTCTCCTACTATGGTGTTGGGCCAATTTATCGCATACCAGGGATCATGGATCAGTTTGCATATGTTAAAATACTTGAAGAGGTCATGTTGCCCTATGCTGAAGAGGACATGCCCTTGAAATGGTTGTTTCAACAAGACAATGACCCAAAACACACTAGTAAACGGGCAAAGTCTTGGTTCCAAACCAACAAAATTAATGTTATGGAGGGGCCAGCCCAATCTCCAGACCTTAATCCAATTGAGAACTTGTGGGGTGATATCAAAAATGCTGTTTCTGAAGCAAAACCAAGAAATGTGAATGAATTGTGGAATGTTGTTAAAGAATCATGGAGTGGAATAACAGCTGAGAGGTGCCACAAGTTGGTTGACTCCATGCCACACAGATGTCAAGCAGTTTTAAAAAACTGTGGTCATACAACTAAATATTAGTTTAGTGATTCACAGGATTGCTAAATCCCAGAAAAAAAATGTTTGTACAAAATAGTTTTGAGTTTGTACAGTCAAAGGTAGACACTGCTATTTTTTTGAACACACCCCTTTCAACTAATTGCCCAATTGCACAGCCTTAAGAGCGTGCATATCATGAATGCTGAGTCTTGTTTGTTTTCTGAGAATCTACTGAATCTACTGGTAACTTGTTTGCCACGTAGCAATAAAAAATATACTAAAAACCTTGATTATTCTGGTTAGTCACATTGTACTGCTATTATTTTGAACAATACTGTATGACATGACAGTGTTTCCTTTAACCAATGTGCTGCAACTACAATGTAATTTTGTTCTCTCGCTGAAAGTCATTCCACAATCCATGCCGATGGGTGTGGTTGACTTCATATGTTAGTGTGCAGACCAACATGCGGATGACTTCAAAATACCACAAGAGTTATTTGAAAGCATACAGAGCAGTTGACTGTTGAATTGCTTTTGCTGTATTTAGATGTAATTCGCTTGATGGTTCTTGCAAAGCTGCCTGAAGTCGAACACACTTCTTTTGTCTTGTACTCCAACCAAACATACTGCACCATATTTAAAGGTGCTCTAAGCGAATTCACGCGTTTTAGACCATAAAACATTTTTTGTAACATACAGCAAACATCTCCTCACTATCTGCTTGCTGCCTGTCCGCTGAACTGTAGAAAAATGCGATCTCTGTAGACAGCCCAGGCTCCACAAACTGCAATATAAAAACCGTGGCCAAACCTACCTTTTTCCATTGCCTGAAAAACCACCTCACCCGAGTAAAAACAACAACATTTTGCGATATATGGGAGTGTTTCCATTAGATTCTCTTTCAACTCACTATTACAGTTTGCGTAATTTGTGTTAAGTAATTTAATTGCATCTTAGCCAAAAACTGATTTTGAGGCTACATTAGATTTATTATGCTGTGTGATGAAAGTTTTTGTATTATTTTAGGATAACTTTACATATTTGATTAAAATCCATGTAAACAGAAGGTCACAATTGACTTTACTTTCATATTTACTTTATAATGTGATGTATTTCCGAGTCAAACGGAACATATCACATGAGGAAAATAATGGGTGTGTCTTGTGTTTTCCAGTGTGAATTGATTGAATATTGAAAAGTAAACGTTTCTTTCAATAATGGAACTCGTGGCAGACTGACAGATGGAGAATTATCGTCAGAAAATGATCATCACAAGAAAGTTGGTTTTAGATTTTGATTAAAGTTTATGAAAAAATTATGACCCACACTAATAAACTGCTTATAATTAACACTGCAATATTCCATTAAAAAATAAGAATTGTCAGTTTGAATTTCATGTGGAATTTTAATATTCAAAGTATTTCAATTATTTTTGTACAGCATAATACAAATAACAAAACAAACTAAACCAATAAAACAAACAAACACATTTTAAAATGAATGAAATTGATTTACCTTCTGTTCGTTGAGAGTGGATGTTTGAAATCAGCACTGTAAAAAACAAGGAAAAAATCTTATAGTTTAAACAAAGCTGATAAACTATCTGAAAGTAAAATACTTTGTGTGTGTATGTGTGTGTGTGTGTGTGTGTGTGTGTGTGTGTGTGTGTGTGTGTGTGCGTGTGTACCTGGTAATTATCACGTTGTGGGGACCAATTGTCCCCACAAAGATAGGAATACCGGTCTTTTTGTGACCTTGTGGGGACATTTTGATGTCCCCATGAGGAAACAAGCTTATAAATCAAACAAAATGATGTTTTTTTGAAAATGTGAAGTAGTAGAATGGTTTCTGTGATGGTTGGGGTTGGGGTTAGGGAATGGGGTAGGTAAGGGGAATAGAATATACAGTTTGTACGGTATAAAATGCATTACGTCTATGGAATGTCCCCATAAAACATGGAAACCAGAGTGTGTGTGTGTGTGTGTGTGTGTGTGTGTGCATGCGTGCGTGCATGCATGCATGCGTGTGTGCAATGAGTGTTGGGCAGCAACCAAAACAAACTTAACACAACAGAGATACGTAAATTGTGTGAAAAGTGCTTTTTTAAACGTGAAACATGAACATATGTTATATTGCGCACCATAAAAACACAATCATACAGTAGGTTCAAAAACACATAAAGAACGAGACCATTAAACCTGTCTATGATAAATGTCAATGATTTGACTCACACGTATAACTTTTTTTTACATATATTTTTATTATTCAAAAACAAATGTTAATATTTGTACAGAGATTATATTTTACATTTACAATCCCTTCCCAACCCACCCCGAACAAACTGACACTTATAACTTTTCCTGCCACTTTGAAGAGACTATTCAACCTATTCCTGTTTGACCATGTAAGATTACCAAACTAAACTACAATACAAACGGTAAACACTGACTTCATAAACGACCTACAAGTCATCATCTTGGTGCATAAATTATATGTTTTAATCTTCCCTAAGAAAAACATTATTTGCTGAAATTTCTTGCACACAACTGATATATTTGCTTTAACAAAATTCAACTCAAAATCTAGGTGATGATGTCACAAATATATAAAATTGTATAAAATAAAATTATTTGATTCATTAATTTCTGATCGCTTCAGTCCCCTATAAAAACTCTTTAGAAAAGGCGGCATGCTGCGTCAAGTTTCGGCTTCTCCCCTGATCTGAGTCAGCATGGATTTAGCGCGTTTTTAAATCTGCAGGGGGGCCGAGCAGAGCGAACATCAGTAGTATAAGGTGTGTGCAGGGCGGACTGACCATCTTGGCCTGGCGGCTGTTCTGACCCGCCGTGCAGTCAGCTCAGGTTGACATGTGAAATAATATGATATGAATGATTGACGGACCTCTTAAAATCTACGAGTCAGTCAATCGCGGTGCGAAAATGCCACAACATTACCTAACGGCGGAAACTCACTGCAGTGCAAAGGAGAAGCAGAGAGAGATACAGACGCAGCGAGATGCAGCAAAATCACAGAAATATTCCCCAAGAAGGGAGCAGGTCAGCCAAGTTACCATTAAAAGCACACATCTATATATTGCTGATTAATGTTACATGTTTTATAGTCAGGTGCTGGCGTGATGTATTGCTTTATGTACAGTTGTTGCTCTCAACGCATCAGGCAGATCATTTCATGCAGCGAAACACCGGGTGATTGTGAAGTTTATCCTTTTATAAAAAAAAATTGTTGTGGAAAAACTGGATCAAAAGTGCAAATCAAGCTTTTTATGGCCATTTCACCTTATATTTGCAGTTCTTTAAAATAACTTTTTTTAAATCTAATAATATAAGTAAAGTATAGATTATTAAATATGTTTGTTTCATTTAAAATATTAATATTTCAACATTTGCACTCCTTCCTTTTAAAAAGTGTAAGCCACCTGTGTATTTGTCTGTGGTATGGTTGTTGTGTTTTCCTAGTAAGTTTTTGAGGGTTCACCTACTACAGTATAGACATAGGGGCTGTTTCCCAGACAGGGCTTAAGTCTAGTTCAAGACTAAAATGCCTGTTTGAGTTTTAGTTCTTAACTAAAAGTAGCTTGCACTAACATATCTTAAAATACATCAGTCACATTGTTTTGTCTCAAGATGCACACCTGTAATATTTTTGTAAGGTATGCTTGTAAAACTACATAAACATCCTAATTTAACTAAGGCTTAGTCCTGGATTAATCTAAACCCTGTCCTGAAAACCACATCATACTGCATCTTGACAACTCAGTATTACGGTAGATCACTTGTTGGTCAGTCCCCTTTTCTATATTTTAGATCTGTATAAATTTGTTCCCAGATTAACACAGTGCACTCAAGTGTAAACTCGAATGTCATCTAAATATCACAATGATTAAACGCATACACGGGGGCGCGCATCATCTACGCTGAGCGTAGCTGCATCTGGTCGTAGTTTCAGATGGTGCAACACGTGTAAATATTTTTCACAATGTCAGACGTACCTAAGCTCGACACCCAACTTCTTAACGTCCGGCTGTTGCAACCGGCCCCTGGTTATTTGCTCATGATTAAACATGAGTCTAAAATCTTTGTAGGGTTTTTTTTTTTTTAAGTGGGGATTGGGGGTGTGTCAACCCGGTTGGGATATAGAAGGGGGTGGGCAGGAAAAAAGTTTGGGAACCCCTGGTTTAGGCCATTAACTTGATTTTCATCCGCCTGCGTCTCCAAGCCTGATTCGATACGAAACCTTTCAAACGCTTGATCAATTTCAGCAAGTCATCTGCTTTAAATGAGAATATTTCTGTCATGACTGGAACACGGGGAAGACGAAGAAAACCCAAACGCAGACTAAAATAACGAATACTTTAATATATACAAACACTCAGAACAAAAACACCCACGAGGGGGTAAAACAGTACAGTAACAAACACGAGAACTAAACTGACTAACATAAACACTGAGAACACTAAACTACATAAACATACACAAGACCAGGACCGGGAATACACTCTAGAAACTTGCAGGGAAATACAGACGAATACCAACGCACGGAGGACAGGACAGAAGGGTATTAAATAGGGAGTTCTAACAACAGACACCTGGAGCTAATCAAACATAAGGGAGCGGGAAACAATTCACGAACCCTGAGAGAAACGTGGACCGCGGGAGGGCATGTCACACAATATCTCAGGGCAGACACGTACTGTCACAACCTAATCTCTCAAACTCGGATAAGACAAGAAATGGAGAGATCAGGTCATGACAATTTCCAGTTGAGAAACTTGAAACTGAGACATGATGGTGTTGTTTTCCTGTCTTTCTTTTTGTTTGCTGACTGAACCAGACTGAACTCAGCAGTTAACAATCTTGCATTCAAACGTCTTCACACAATCCCACTTCTGACACCATCTTCTGTTTTTAATGGGTATAACAAAACCCTTTGCATGAACACGACAGTGAGACAATTCTTCTAAAATCAATCCAGTAACATTTAAATCAATATTATAATAAGATAATTTCTCTATTAATAGTGTTGAAACTAAGCAGAAGAGAAATCAACAAATAACAGTCTTAAATTTCTCCAAATATTTGTAAACCAAATTTAAAAGATAGAGAATAGCATCTAAGGTCAGAGAGAGAGACGCAACGTCATCAGAGAGAGACGCTGAGAGAAAGACGAAGAGAGGAGTCGCAAGCCCGAAGCTCCGTTGAGCTTATCAGCTAAATCCTATTTTTTCACTATCTTATTCCTATCTATATAATATAACTTATTAGTTTATCTTAGGAATACTTTACCTTGACGATTACTGAATTGTATTACTAAGCGAAACGATTTTATCACTTGTAACACCCAGTTTTAGCATATAGCCCTCTAGCATTTCTTACCGTCTGTTTACTTAAACCTGCCTTCTTTGGCGATTTAATGGCGGATTCATCCGAGGTATGCTTTTCTGATCTGTCCACACCAGATCGGGAAGCTGTGAAGGAGGTGCTGCCCGGCCTTCGCAGAGTCAGCATGCCTCACATCACCCTGACCACAGACACTCGTAGGCGGCCGAGGCGTACTGCGAGCCAGCACCCGTCTCGATGCAGCTTCACGGACCGCGTTCAGGCAAACGGAGACGCCATCGCCCAGCATGAACACGGTAAGACTCCGCTTGTCATTGTAACCTGCTGTGACGGTTGGAATGAGGCAAATGCAGGCTGAGGATCCAAATGCAGTTTTAGTAAGAATTTAATGAATAAAAATGGTAACAAAACATGGCAGGTAAACACAGGAGATAAACACAGGGTACATCCAACATTGACTGACAAACAGGAAATGAACTAACAGGGTATATATGTATGACAAGAACCAATCACAAGGCAGAGACAATGAATCACTAAGACAACAAACAAGAGGTAATGAGTGAAACAATGAATGTCCATGGTAACAAACAAGGGGGCGGAGCTACACTAATTAACACAGGGAGAATGGCATACATGAACACAACTCAAACACAGGTTGCACAAAGACATATGAATACACCAAAACACAAATGAACACAGGGACACAGGGGAACCATGTTACATAGCCCCCCCTCAAAGGGGCGGCTTCCAGACGCCCCCCAGAAAACCCCAAAGTCCAACAGTCTAGGTGGGCGGTGGCATGGAGGTGGACCCGGGGGAGGGATGGTGGGCCAGGGCCATGAAATCCCAGGGGCAGGGGCCAAGGCGGAGCCGCGGGCGGAGGCAAGGACCAAGGTGGAGCCGCGGGCGGAGGCAGGGACCAAGGCGGAGCCGCGGGCGGAGGCAGGGACCAAGGCGGAGCCGCGGGCGGAGACAGGGACCAAGGCGGAGCCGCGGGCGGAGACAGGGACCAAGGCGGAGCCGCGGGCGGAGACAGGGACCAAGGCGGAGCCGCGGGCGGAGACAGGGACCAAGAAGGAGCCGCAGGCAGAGCAGACAGCCAGGGCGGAGACTGGGATCAGGGTGGAGCCGCGGGCGGAGCAAGAACCCAGGGCGGAGCCGACAGAGCAGGAACCCAGGGCGGAGCCGGCAGAGCAGGAACCCAGGGCGGAGCCGGCAGAGCAGGAACCCAGGGCGGAGCCGGCAGAGCAGGAACCCAGGGCGGAGCCGGCAGAGCAGGAACCCAGGGCGGAGCCGGCAGAGCAGGAACCCAGGGCGGAGCCGGCAGAGCAGGAACCCAGGGCGGAGCCGGCAGAGCAGGAACCCAGGGCGGAGCCGGCAGAGCAGGAACCCAGGGCGGAGCCGGCAGAGCAGGAACCCAGGGCGGAGCCAGAGGCCAAAGGAGGACTGGATACCAGGGTGGTGCTGGTGGTATCAGGAACCTGGGTACAGGAGAACAGAGAGAGGCCCTCTGGGCCTGGTTAGACAGAGCAGTGAGTTCAACTATTGTCATCATGGACCAGGCAGTGAGGGCAAGGAACTTGGGGATAGCCATCGTGGGACAGACAGAGAGTTCCGTACTGGCCATAGTTTTGGTGACAATAGAAAGTCCTTGGAGCTTCGGGGTGACCACACTAGCATACCAATGTGGCTCAGATGACTCCGTGGGCTCAGATGACTCCGTGGGCTCAGATGACTCCGTGGGCTCAGATGACTCCGTGGGCTCAGATGACTCCGTGGGCTCAGGAGATTCACTCGACTCAGAAGATTCATTCGACTCAGAAGACTCAGAAGATTCATTCGACTCAGAAGACTCATTAGATTCATTCGACTCAGAAGACTCGGAAGATTCAGAAGATTCATTCGGCTCAGAAGACTCAGAAGATTCATTCGGCTCAGAAGACTCAGAAGACTCAGAAGACTCATTCGGCTCAGAAGACTCATTCGGCTCAGAAGACTCAGAAGATTCATTCGACTCAGAAGACTCAGAAGATTCATTTGACTCAGAAGATTCATTCGACTCAGAAGACTCACTCGGCTCAGGGGAATCAGAAGACTCAGGGGAATCAGAAGATTCATGGGAATCGGGGGACTCGGGAGATTCACTCGGCTCAGAGGACTCGGGAGATTCACTCGGCTCAGAGGACTTGGGAGATTCACTCGGCTCAGAGGACTCGGGAGATTCACTCGGCTCAGAGGACTCGGGAGATTCACTCGGCTCAGAGGACTCGGGAGATTCACTCGGCTCAGAGGACTCGGGAGATTCACTCGGCTCAGAGGACTCGGGAGATTCACTCGGCTCAGAGGACTCAGAGGAAAACACAGGAATGCCGGCCGCCCGAACCGACATCATGGGGGTATCCGCCCAAACTGGAAACCAATCGACCAAACCAGGCCTCAACTGGAAATACAGGTGTGGTGACAGTCTCGTGTACCGTTTCGGATACAGCGGCCGCCATCTTGTACACAGGCTCGGGAACGAGTATAGATGTGGTGGTACTCTTGGGGAAGGGTGTGCTTCGGATAGCCCTCCTGGAGCCTAGACCTGGTTTGACCATCGTAGTGGGCTCTACAATGGCCATCTTAGAAGCAGGAGTCGCCACGCGTCCTGGGCCAGCCACCGCAGGCGCAGCACACACAGGCATCCACGACCGGCCTGGCTCCCCAGCCTGCGGAGCCTGATGCCTACTGCCCCCCCCCCCGAAAAATTGTTTAGGCGAAGAGTCTGCCACTGCCTCGCCCACAGTGGAGGAAGACCCGCTTAGTGATCGTGCGTATGCCACCAACTGTTCAAACGACCCTCGACGACCATTACAGGTGAGAATGTCTTTATGTGGTTGTGATAATCCATGACAGAAAAAGTCTATCAACATACAATCGGGAAGGTGAGTGGTGTTAGAAATGTCCAAAAATGATTGAAGATGGTCCTCGAGGGACTGATTACCCTGGCGAAGGCGGACCAAAGCAACTGCTGGATCCATGTGTGGTCAGTCAATCTGTGACGGTTGGAATGAGGCAAATGCAGGCTGAGGATCCAAATGCAGTTTTAGTAAGAATTTAATGAATAAAAATGGTAACGAAACATGGCAGGTAAACACAGGAGATAAACACAGGGTACATCCAACATTGACTGACAAACAGGAAATGAACTAACAGGGTATATATGTATGACAAGAACCAATCACAAGGCAGAGACAATGAATCACTAAGACAACAAACAAGAGGTAATGAGTGAAACAATGAATGTCCATGGTAACAAACAAGGGGGCGGAGCTACACTAATTAACACAGGGAGAATGGCATACATGAACACAACTCAAACACAGGTTGCACAAAGACATATGAATACACCAAAACACAAATGAACACAGGGACACAGGGGAACCATGTTACACCTGCACTACTTGCCACATGTACAGTTTAGCTTCTTCCGTCAGCATAGAGGGGTTTACATGTGCTAAGTGTATTGAAGTAGTAAGGCTGACGGAGAAGGTTGCTGAACTAGAAGCGCGCATCCGAACGCTAGTTGAGGACAGTAAGACCGCTAATGTTATTGTTACAAACACTGTTTCGGGTGCGCCTAGTGTTAAGCGTAATACACATGGCTCGGTTCCGACTTCAGAGTCAAGGCGGCTGACTAACTGGGTGACTGTCAGGCGGCATAGTCACATTCGGCACCCAAATCACGCTCCTGTTTTAATATCAAACAGATTTTCTCCACTCAGCAATACACCGGCTGAGACGTCTGTTAAAAGTGCCCTGGTTATTGGAGATTCTATACTCAGGAACGTTGACATTGAGGCACCAGCCACCATAGTCGATTGTATACCGGGAGCCAGAGCGTCTGACATTAGATCCAAATTAAAAGTGCTGGCTAATGCTAAACGTAAGTTTTCTAAGATTGTTATTCACGCCGGCACGAATGACACCAGACTCCGCCAGTCGGAGATCACCAAAGATACTATTAAAGAGGTGTGTGAAATTGCAAAAACAATGTCAGACAATGTAATTTGCTCTGGTCCCCTCCCCGCCTACCGGGGAGATGAAACTTACAGTAGATTAGTGTCTCTTCATGGCTGGATGTCAAAGTGGTGCCCTCAGCATAACGTAGGGTTTATAGACAATTGGAAGCATTTCCGGGGAAGACCTGACCTGCTAAAGAGAGATGGCCTCCATCCGTCTCCGGAAGGTAGTGCTATACTCTCTAGAAATCTGACCAATAGTCTTACTTTTGATATAGTCTGACTATCCAGGGCCCAGGTCAGGAAACAGACAGATCGGCCTACCCATCAGTCTGTTAGCTGCCTTGACATGTCAAGATCACATATATCCCAGCACATAGAGCCTTTTTTACCAGAGTACCAACACATCTCGACTGTGTCTGTTCCTCGAACAAATAAATACAGAGCACCGTCTACCTCGTCTCGTACAAATCTTATTAACATAAAATTAGAACACAATACACTAAAAGATGAAACTCAAATGTTAAAATTCGGCCTTCTTAACATTAGATCGCTTACCAATAAAGAACCTATTATCAATGAAATAATTACTGACCAAAACTTAGATGCACTCTGTTTAACAGAGACCTGGCTTAAAGCAGACGATTACATCAGTTTAAACGAATCCACCCCACAAGACTATTATTATAAACACGTTCCTCGCCTAAAAGGGAGAGGGGGTGGTGTAGCTACAATATACAACAAAATGTTCAAAGTAAACCATAAATCAGAACTAAAATTTAATTCGTTTGAAATAATACTGTTAAACATGGAAATAACTGATCGTAACAACAAACAGCTTTCGTTCATTTTAGCTACCATATATAGGCCTCCGGGCCTATAAAACGTGTCTGGACCCACGCATACTCGTAAGCACACATTAGACTTAATTCTGTCACTCGGACTCAATATTAATGACATCGAAATATCACCCCAGAGCGATGCCGTTTCAGACATTGCCTTGTGTCATACACAATACTTCTAGATAGGACCGCTCAGTCTACAACATGCTACAGATTAGCCAGAACAATAATTTCCACCACTAAAGATAGCTTTATTAGCACTCTTCCAGACCTGTCTCAAATGAAACATGTAGCAGATAACCGTGAAGATCTGGATATTATAATAGAAAACCTGAACAACGTTTGCTCTAGCACGATGGATGCCGTTGCTCCCATACGAAAAAAGAGAATCAAAGGAAAAACGCCAGCTCCATGGTATGACCATCATACTGCAGCCCTTAAAAAAGTAGCTAGAAAAATGGAAAGAAACTACCGAAACACAAAGTTAGAAGTATGGCGTTCAGCATGGAAAGAGAGTGTTCAACACTACAGACAGGCTATTAAAACGGCCAGATCTACCTATCTCAGTACGCTTATTAAAGAAAATCATAACAACCCTCGTTTCCTCTTTAGCACAGTTGCGAAACTGACTAGAAACAAAGAACAAACAGAAACCAATAGTAAATTCCAACACAATAGTAACGACTTCATGAACTTCTTTACTAACAAAATTATTTCTATTAGGGAAAACATAGAAACTACGCAAGCAGCCACCACTCAACCCAATAGTACATTTACCACTAGATTATCATACGAACATCTTGAGTCATTTAAACCTACTACAATAGAAGAGCTCTCTAAATTAGTAACGTCATCTAAATCATCGTCCTGTATATTAGACCCCATTCCCACAAAATTACTAAAAGAGGTATTTCATGTAGTGTCCGACTCTGTACTAAATATCTTTAACTCATCGCTAGAATTAGGATACGTTCCAACAGCTTTCAAACTAGCAGTTATTAGACCGCTCATTAAAAAACCAAACCTTGACCAGGGAGATCTTAATAACTTTAGACCAATCTCAAATCTACCTTTTCTTTCTAAAATATTAGAAAAAATAGTGGCAAGCCAGCTACGCACATTCATAGCGAATAATAATACATATGAAAAGTTCCAATCAGGATTCAGGCCCCACCATAGCACAGAGACAGCGCTGCTTAGAGTTACAAATGACCTCCTATTAACATCCGATCGTGGTGAAATCTCAATCCTTATATTACTAGACCTTAGTGCAGCCTTTGACACAATAGATCACAGAATCCTACTCAATAGACTAGAAAACTATGTTGGCATCAGTGGTCAGGCGTTAGCCTGGTTTAGATCGTATCTAACCAATCGATATCACTTTGTTTATGTAAATGAGGAAGAGTCACATCACTCCCCCGTTAAATACGGCGTACCTCAGGGATCAGTTCTAGGCCCTATCCTATTCTCGTTATATATGTTACCTCTAGGAGACATTATCAGGAAACATAACATAAGTTTTCACTGCTATGCGGATGATACCCAGCTTTACATCTCGTCACATCCTAGCGAAACCCACCATTTTGCTAAGCTAACAGACTGCATTAGTGATATTAGGGACTGGATGGCACATAACTTTCTTATGCTAAACTCCAATAAGACAGAGATACTTATTATTGAACCAAATCGCTCCAAACATAATATGTCAGATTACAAGTTGCCCATAGATGGCTGCACGGTGGTGCCATCTTCCACGGTTAAGAATTTAGGCGTAATGTTTGACAGCAATCTATCTTTCGATAGTCATATCTCCAACGTCTGCCGCACAGCATTTTTCCATCTTAGAAATATCTCAAAAATACGCCATATGCTGTCTGCATCAGATGCAGAAAAGCTTATCCATGCTTTTATGACCTCTAGATTAGACTATTGTAACTCGTTACTCGGGGGATGCCATGCAAATCAGGTAAACAAGCTACAGCTGGTTCAAAACGCCGCCACAAGAGTGCTTACTCGATCTAAAAAGTATGACCACATTAGTCCAATTCTGGCATCTTTACACTGGCTACCAGTTAAATATCGCATACAATTTAAAATATTACTAATCACCTACAAAGCCTTAAATGGCCTAGCGCCCTCGTATATAAAAGAACTACTATCAGAATACAATCCACCACGTAAACTGCGATCACAAAATTCGGGTTACTTAATTATCCCTAGAATATCAAAAGTGTCTAAAGGTGGTAGATCCTTTTCCTACTTAGCCCCTAACCTCTGGAATGATTTACCAAATAATGTTCGAGTATCAGACACAGTCGATCAATTTAAATCTAAACTTAAGACATTCTTCTTTAACAAAGCATTCACATAGAATGTCCAGTAAATGTACTTTTCCCGCAGTAGTTATTTTGTCTAGAACAAAGCACTCACATACCTCATACGGGTAATTTACTCTTGCCGCAATAGTTAGCCTGTCTGGAACCGAGCTGAATTAAACCACTATAATGTATGACACTTGCATTACATGCGAACGGCCCCTACGCTAATAGAATTCTGTTTTTGTCTCCCTGTCTCGTCCTCGACTCTGAGGACAATGAGACAAACAGACCCAGTTCCTGTTGCTGTGAAGGTCATCGCACCACTAATCAACTGGCTGTCCTTCAACGTGACGCCCAACCGATGCGCGACCAACGGCCACCGGCTGAACCAGTTTAATCCGCTTACACGCTTCCTATCCCTACCGTGTCTATATATTATAAATATAAATAATAATCTCTCCCTAGGGTTTTTTGTCCTTCTAGGATTTTTTCCCATTGGGTTTTCTCCTAGGGGGTTTTTTAGTCCCAGGGAGAGTCAGCCAACTTTGGCTTAACTTAGCACTTTACTGTATACGTTACATTATTAATATGCTCGCTTACACGGTTTTTTATCCTTAGCCGCTATATTCTACTTCTTATACTATGTATTGATTTTCAATGTTCTCCTCTACATCTACTCATGTAAAGCTGCTTTGCAACAATTAACAATTGTGAAAAGCGCTATATAAATAAAATTGAATTGAATTGAATTGAATCCATCACACCTCTACCCTTTCTGTAGACAAATTGTAATGCATCAACGCTAAACGCCTTATTCAGTCCACCGCCATGATGATTCCAAAACGAGGCTGTTAGTGACATATGACCTCATTTTAAGATAAGAGCAGTGCAAAGTGAACATAAAATCTGTTTTGTTATTAGCCTGTTGGTTAATCATCAATTTATAATGTTGTAAACATGTTTACTTTTTCTTAAAACACTTATATAGTCCTACAACTAAGTAAATATCTCTAATTCGAACAGATTCCAAAAAAAAAACAAAAACACTTAAACCTTTTCTCTGGTAAGTTTTTTTTTACAGTAAGCACACTGACCAGAATCAACAGAAGCAGGATTAATTCTAATCATTGTACACAACTTTGATGGTCCATATGGGTTTTACCTCTAACAATTCTTGCACAACAAACTATCACTTAAATTCTTTAGCTTGTTATGAAGTCAATCCCATATAATTAATTAAATGTTCATGTCATGAAAAAATATAGAGAAAATACATGGCACAAACTTTTATGATCTATACAAACCGGAGATGTAGACTTAGTTGTTGACATAAAATATTGGGTAACACTTTATTTCGATAGTCCACTTTAGACATTTTACTAATTATAAGTAACTTTGCAACTACTTATCAACTACCAATCTTTAGAGAATTAGTAGACTGTCTGCTTAATATCTACTAACACTTTATTGTGATGATATCTCAACAGACATGCAACTGTCTATAAGTATCTTTGCAGGTGCATGTCAACTTATTCCACTAACCCAAACCTCTTCCCTAAACCCAACCCTTACAGTCTACTAATACTCTTATGACAGTTAGTTGACGTATAGTTGCAAATTATTGAAAGTTAAGTGACATGTAGTTGCAAAGTTGTTTATAGTTAGTAGAATGTCTAAAGTGGACTATCAAAATAAAGTGTAACCAAATATTGTATTGTTGCATTTTATTGGTGTTATAAGAGATGAGCCAACAAATTATTATCCAAAACAGATATTATGTACACAATGTGATATTCTCATCTCAAATTAGGTCATATGTCCCTTGTAATTTTAATAATCCATGTTTTCTGAGGTTCTTTGTCCTGTGGAAATTTGTAAAACGATGTATTTTCTATGTTTTTGTGTTAGTTTTAATGGCTGAATGACCAGCATCCTGATACAAAACAATATGTTTAAAGCGCACATCCTGAACTCCATCATGCTGATGAACTAAATAATAATGCATTACTCATAAAGCCTCAGTCTGCTGTAAATCACTTCTTTAACAATTTTCCAAAACATTTCATAATGAATGACACTAATGCAATGTAAAAACACTGAATCCGACAGTAATACTGCAACACATGTTTATACCACATATACCATATTAATGTAAACAAATGTTGCAGAGGTGCATTAGAGACACTATAAAGTGCATGAGTCTATAGTAGCCTATGTGTTATCAACACGTACAGTACATGAATCTATATCTTAAATGTGTTGTTTGATTGACAACATGTATGAAACCCACATTTAACACACAGTGTTCTTTCTTCATTAATAAATATTTAGTAATTAGTTTTGTTTGAAAATAACTTTGTATAAAGCCTTGATCAGCAAGTTCACCAAACTTCAGCTTCATCTCAGCTACAGAATCACAGTTACACAAAACATCTCTCTGGTGTTTGTGCTGTTTCCATTATTAGACGGGCTGTTAGGTTTAACACTATCTACAAACCTGACGGGCTATTTCATACAAACATTCACTCATTCATCATTAGAAGAGCATGAAAAGATTTAGTAAAAATACAGGAGCAGTAAATCTCTTGATCCTGTAGACAATGTGACAGTAATTGTTGTGTAGTTAAATCCATAGAGAGAAGATAATACTCACAGAGAACTAGAGGAAGAGAAATCAACTCCATACTGATCTACTGATGACTGACACTGAAACAATAAATACTCTGCGATAAACACTCAACACTTCCTCTACAACACCATGTACCTCCCTGCATCACAATTTACGTACTTTCTGCCCTAAATAGTATTCAAATATATAATATACAGTGAACATAATAAAGAAATAATGAATGAAAAAAAGCTAAAATGTAGAAGTTGTCTTTTGATGTGTTTGATAGTAAATGATAACAGGATGCGTCTAGACAAAAACAACAACTTCTGTTATGTGCTAATATGTCCAAGTACTACAATAAATTATTGTACATTTAGATGCATACAGTATACTTTCACAATAAAAGAATAAATACTTTAGTGGGTATATAATATAAGGGCGTGAACTGGAATGCAGCATACATGAAAGTTTGACATAAAATCCACAAATGAAGAGTCACAAAGACTCATTTCTACACAAAAAATTTTGGTTGAGACTTTTTCATACAGCATCAAATAAGGGTAAAACTACATTTATTTGTCACTGACTGCACATAATAATCGTGGTAGTGACCGTTTTTGTAAATTAAAGAAAAAAAATCTATTAGAAGCTAATGTACAACTGACGTCTTTCACACATTTGTTAATACCACAAAACTAAAACAGAACTGAAACTAAAACCACAATGAGCTCAACTTTTCCATCAGGTCACTCATGCTGAGTTTAATAATGATATATATACACCTGTGAACACAGTTATCAGTGGTCTATAAGTGCTTAAGAGGATCTATTGTTTAAACTTAGTGTAAGGAATATAAACCAAAAAATATAAATGTACACTGTCACAAGTAAAGGTACAAAGCTGTCATTGGGGCAGTACCCTTTAAAAAAGGTCCTAATATTGACCATTTAGGTACAAATATGTATCTTTGAACTGCCAATATGTACCTTTAAACTACTAATATGAACTCTTTGGATACACTTTCGATATAAATATATATTTTTACTCATTTTAACTACAAACAATATTTCAAGTTTCTGGGTATGCACATCGCTGAGCTCCTAAAGTAGGAAAAAAAAACGTGAAGAATGCTCAACAATGTCACTTTTTCCTCAGATGGCTAAAGAGGTTTGGCTTGAGTATTCTCATGTGCAATAGAAAGCATAACTGATGGCACCCCACTCAGGTTTGGGAACTGTACTGCCCTCAACCTTAAAGCGCTACAGAGGGTAATGCCATCTGCTCAACACATAATTGGAACCAAACTCCCTTTACTCCAGGACATATATTCAGATTACTGTCTGAGGAAAGTGATGGGAAATTATCAAAGATCCAAGCCACAAACTGTTTTCCCTGCTACCATCAGCAGTACTAGTACAGCATCAAAGCCTGGATTAGCAGGCTCAGAGACAGGCCATCAAAGCACCAAATTCATATAACTAACTCACATTTACCACTACAATACTGCTAAATTCTGTCCTGTATCATTGTACTGTTCTGTGAAATTCAGCATTTACTGTATCATACATGTGTATAGTGTATTTACTGTGACATGTGTATTTATTGTTGTAACTTGTGTACTTACTGTTGTATTACTATGTTTAGCATATTTATTGTTTTAACTTCTCAACTGCACTGCTGACAGGACTGTGCACACAAGATTTTCACTTCATGTACACCTGTGTCAAGGATGGGACAATAAAGTGATTTGATTTGAAGTGCCCTACACATGGGTCTGGCTAGAGGGGATACAGCTACGGCAAAATCCGTCGAGATTTAATGAGATTTTGGCCATAGCTGTCTCCCTTCTAGCCACAAACACTGCACATGGCTAATTATCATATCAGAGGCTAAACTGTTAGCAATACCAAACAACCTGCGTGTCATATTTAATATTTTTCTAAACACTCTGTGGTCAATGAGAAAATGAGTCTTTATCCTCCCAGAAGCATCTCAAAGTTGATGAACACTTTGTAGCTTTTCCCATCTGTTCTAGAAATTAGTAATGGTCGCTTTTAAAACACTGCTTCGTGAGGCTTCGAAACCTTTATAAATCTTTTGTTTCGAATCATTGGTTTGAAGCGTGTTTAAAACTGGCCAAAAGCTTAGGCAGCTGACTTCTTGCCTCACTGCTTCATTAGGCAAAGACTTTGGCAGAATGAAGGCAGCTTCGGAAAAGCATGAACTCATAAATCAATTTCTACTATGATCCACTAATTTCAGGTCAATTTTATTCTGAATGTTAATTAAATGAAATTTGTCTATTGAGTTTGCTGGTCATTTGGCATTTAAAGCTTTTTGTATAATGAATGATATAAAAACAAGGCAGATTGTTTGGGAACATTTTGACAATTTGGAAAACAATATTGTTATTATCTATTTAATCACTTGACATAACACAAATATCTACTAATACTTATGACGTTTAATGATTTGTAATTTATATTGAAAGTATTACACTGTTGTGAACATATTTGTAATTGTTTGTAGAAGGTATCATTATGTTTGGGCCTATACTGTAGATCTCGTTTCCTTAACACATTTTGACCAACAGGGGTCGCCAGCGAGTATGGTGTTTTAAACGCTTTAAAACAATGAAACATTTTGCAAAACAAATGGTTTAATTGACTTGAAGCTTCAAAAAGCTTTGTTTCTCCAATCACTAGTGAGTTACCATCCTGCAGACTTTGGCCGTTTCTGCAGGACGGTAGCTCACCAGGAGCAGGGTTGAGACTTCTGCTGTTGACAATGTGAGAGTAATTGATATGTAGTCATATCCATAGAGAGAAGATAATACTCACACAGAACTAGAGGAAGAGAAATCAACTCCATATTGATCTACAGCTACATTTCTACACAAATGTTGTGTTGTTTAACTTTTTCATACAGCATTAAATGGAGCAAAACAACAATCATTCATCACCAACTGCTCAAAATAATGGTGGTAGTGACAGTGTTTGTAATGAAAAAATCGATGAAAAGCTGATGAACAAATTATGTCAATCCACCGTGGTTTATACCACAAAACAGAACTGAAACTAAAACCACAGGGAAATTTATCTCCATCAGACCTCAAACACTGACATGTGCTGCTATATGCACTTGTCAGTTTATAATTATCAGTGACACTTAAGAGAAAAATAACTTTTATTTATAGTTACTGTAGGTTTAGAAATATAAACAAACCCATCACAGTATTCAGGTCATAACTCATCTGCATCATTTGTGCTACAGACATTGAATGATACCTGAGATCAAACTTGTTGTGCTGTTATGTTTCTAAACAACCAACCTTAAGGTTTCTGTTTACTTGATAATAAAATGAGTGAAAAACCCCACAGACTGAACATTAAAAGAGGAACATGGAGAGCAGAATAACACAGAGACTTCATGGTGTGATCTTTTTACAGAGCAAACCACCAGAACACCACAGAAACCACATAAGACATTTTGACCATGTTTGCTCCTGAAATTTTGGGCGTTGCTACTTAAAAAAAATGACAGGGTTTTTGCACGTTTTTTCACCAAGTCAAATGTAAGACTTTTTAAAATCTTGTTTAGATCATTATGAATTAAATTTGAGACCTGCATCATGACAACAGGGGTGGAGCCAGGGGGTAATGGCATTTTTAAAACACGAAAATAACTTTTCAAACACTAAAGAAACTAAAAAAAGCGGATCATGTCAACGGTAATGTTTGAACCGCGAATCTCTCGCGAAACTCACCTGTACTGATGCATCGTAGTTTCCAGAAAAGGTGTTCCACCTTTCATAACAAGTGGGAGATGAGGAGGTTACAGCGCAGCCTCGGTCCCTGAATCAACTTCGAGTGTTTGAGCACAACACTTAATCAGGTCAGTTAACCCTTTCACGCGTAGGTTTTAAAAATCCTTTCTGTCCCCATGGTGAGTTATTTTAACGTCTGTTTTGGTTTTCATGGCGACGCATCAAGCTATTCACCATGTGCCCACTTTCCTATGTACTGCCAAAAAATGCATGGTTTCTTTTTCATTAAAAACATTCTTATTTGCAGAGATGGACAAAATCATAATAAAATATTATACACATTAGCTTACAAACAGTTTATGCTAGTTTGTAATTCATTTTAGTAAACATTTTTATAATTTCAGCATCAGTACATACAATAAACTCTCCAAAGTCAAACATTTTACTTCGAATGTGCAGTAACTTAGCTTTTATTTACTGTATTTATTGTTTATTTGCAAATGCTTTGAAAAGTGTTACTGGTTTAAAACACTGGTAAAACCGCATCGGATCACCGTTTTTTATTGATATGTTGACATTACTCTGCATTTATGTACTCTACATTTTATTGTTTTGTTTGTGATACAAAACAGACCCATCTCATGCTTTAAAACACTGTATGAAAATCTGTTTTAGTGAATATAATTGACAGGCACTTCAACCGCGTTTTCATCACTGTCAAAAAGGCGTTTAAGTCCGTATTTTTTCTCTTCTACAGTTCGGTAAAAACACATTATGGGCTTAAAATCTTGTTTTTAATTTGTCTTACGAGAATCATTCTTCAGAAAGAGTAGCAAGCAGCCAAATTAATCTTAGTAAAATACATTTCAGTGGCCTACAAAATTCATGGTATTTTCTCGTCTCTATAGTTTTTTCAGCAATGGGAGATATAAATTCTGGTTACAAAGTAAATTTCAAAAATTTTATTTGATTAAATAGTTTTAAAAAACATGAGGTTGAATTATGACTATAAATTGTATGTTAATCTCAATTCATTTTAATTAAAATTAAAGTATTGTAGCAATTTTATGTTATACATAATTGTGATTAATGCACCTATAATACTTTCAAGTATTTTAAGGTTGGATGATAGAGATTTTATGTGCCACGTACCCCAGAATAACTGCTGGCCCCTGCCTGGCCACCCCTATGAAAAATCCCTGGCTCCACCACTGCATGATAATAAAGACAAATTTTCTTAATTTAGATTTATACTCTTTGTGAAATGTGTTTTCTAAGCCTCTTTAACTTTCCTGACAAAAACAAGACATCTAGTAAGCATGTGGAGGACTCGAGCACCTTAACTCTGTTGGATCTGATCCAGAAGTGACACAGAGGTCGCCGATGGCAATTGTGGATCTACAGTATGGGTCTCGCCTATAGACGGTTTCATCGGACGCATGAGCTTCCAATCTGTATTTATTCATAAGTCTGGCTAGTGGCTAAACTGATCTCTAAAAACAAATACCATGTCCAAATGTATTATTTTTTTGGCTAAATACGATGGGAGATGACAACACTGTGCAGAGAGGTTCAGCAGCCTGGCAAGAATTCAAGGATATGAAGCTAACATCAAACATGGTTAAGGAGCGTCATATTTTCGGCTGATGTCAGAGGTATGCAGGTCAACCACAACGTACAGATTAGCTGGCCAATCATCTGCTTGCTGTTCTTGCATCACTGCTTAAAGTTAAGTAATGATTTAAAGTAAACGTTTAAACATGCGCTTTTAGATTAAAATGTTTTAAAGGGATAGTTCACCCAAAAACGAAAATTCAGTTTGTTTATATCTTCCTTTGTGTTTATCAAAACAAAGAAACTCATACAAGTTTGTAACAACATAAGAGTGAGTAAATGATGACAGGATTTGAATTTTGGGTTGAAATGTCCCTTTAAGATCATGAGAAACATTTCATTCAAGTGATTTCTAAGTCTTCTAATCTCATAATTATGAATATTATTAAATATGAATTTTCTAAAGCACATGACGAAAATAGGCTAGCATCTAAAAAACAGATTACAAAAGTCATGTCTTTGTCACTAAATGCATACAGTGTGTGTATTTGAATGAAAACATCAGAAGTTTTTTTTAATTTAGTGATTTTAATTTAATTTGAATAGTACTTTTCAATCTAATGCATCAAATTTCAACGACACTTTATGAAGAAAAATGCCTGACAGATCCCTCAGTGAGCAAGCTGAGGGTGACAATAATATATAAAATGAACAAAGATGTTTGAGTAGACGAAGAAGAAACATTAGAAAAGTCTAAATCAAAGGATCTGTACAGATAGTGAGGAGCGTCGCTAATAAAGTGAAATATGATACAAATTATTGAGGCCACAACAAATTCAACACAACTCATCCATCATACAGACATTAATGCTATTTTATTCAGATATAATCCAGCCACACTGAGTGAAAATGACAATATGAACTAATTTGCTAAATTTAGTATAAAAAAAGAATATAATGACCCAATAAATCAGACAGATGTTTCACCTCTCAGTCTACAGCATTTGACAACCAGCACGACTGTCGCTAACAGATATGGACAAACTGCCAGCAGAAAAGTGATCATGTTGAAGCTGTGCGTCTTCATCTGAGAATCTCCTGAAACTGAAACACATGTTATCATGCAGTATATCTGAACAACAACAAACAATCACTTAACATCATTTCTATAGACTCTCACCTCTGACTGAGATCCAGCTCTTTGGAGACTCTCCTCTCTCTGGGTGTTTACAGTAGTAGAAACCCTCATGTGACTTTGAGACTGTAGGGATGATCATCATGTCTCCTGTAGTCTGATTCTGCACCACTGATCCATCTTTATAAAATTCAGCTCTCAGGTTAGAGGGGTTTTTATCTCGATATAAACAGCATAGAGTCAGATTATCTCCTTCAGTCACAGGATGAACAGGACTGTCCAGAATCACATCAACATCTACACAACAGAACAAATAACTGATGATTATAAATTATAAAAATATATCAGATTGCCTTTTACAATTTACTATCAGCTTGTTATATCTGGTAAAGTAGAAAGTAAAATTCCATAGAATTAAAATGAAAGAGCATCTTTAACCATTATCTAAGGACCAGAATATAAAAGAGACTCTCACATCATCTCAGCAACCAGCATTAAAACCCTTGCAACCTTATAGAGTAGCATTGGTCTAAAAACACTTGGGAAACCTTAGCAGTCGCATAGCAACACTCTGGCAACCATCTGCATTTACATTGTGTTGTTAAAGTCCGTTTAAAGTTATTTCAGATAACTAAAAACTTCATAAATGTAAGAAATGTTGCTGAAACACGTTACAAAGACTGTGAACTGTGTAGTACTGAATTGTGGAGTTATATTGTTAAACAATATTTCCACATTTCAGGATAAATTGGGGTGGGTGATCCACTGGACCCACAGAGCACGGCCTTATCCCTAACACAATCAGGTTGTAGTGGTATTTAACAGTTGAGAGACGCAGCTTTCCCGCTGGTGGCCATAGTTTGACAGCGTTGACAGTGTTTGAGAGAAGAGATTGCAGAAAACCTCATTTAATTTATTTTGCTTTTTTAATCATTCATATTTGTCTGAGTGGTTTATCACTTTTTTGTGGTGTCACAAACTGAGAACACATTTAATATCAAACTTAACATGGACTTTAAGTTCCCTTTCAATACGGTTCACTTCGCATTGCGTCAGTTAGCTGACGCTATGGGGGAAACTCCTGTTTACTCCGTGACTGAAGCCTATTGGTTAACGTCTGTACAAAGTACAGACCAATGACGTTTGAACCCGCGCGCGGGAGGAACGCGTCCCTATATAAGCGCGGTTCAATCGTCAGCAGCTCATTATTTTCTCCTTCAGCGCGAACCTCTCGCTGCTCCGAAGAAAAAGAAGAAGCCTTACCTCGCCGTTGACAAAAGCCCTGCAGCGGAGTCCAGGCCTAGCGTCTTCCCCTGCCGTTTTCCGGCTGAGAACCGAAGATAGCAGAGTCCAGGTCTAGCGTCTTCCCCTGCCGCTTTCCGGCCGAGAACCGAAGATAGCCTTCGCTTGCCGTGGTACGAGCCCTGTGCAGCGGACACACGCCTGACGAGGTCTCCCCTGCGGCCGCCCGGTAAGATCAATATTTTTAATATAAAGCTATAAGCTAAAAGAGCAGGCGCTGTTGTAATAGCGTCCAGCACAGCGGCTCGGTGAGCCTCTCTGCTATGAATTTCCTCCGAGCGCGTTACCGGTCTGGCACCTCCCACGCCGGGACCGCGCTTATGCTTTGGTTGTCTTATCCATGTTTCGTGCTCCCCCTGCTGTTCCTCTCTCGCCGGGATGAACACACGGCGAGCCATGAGACTAGATGGATACATAGACAAGCACACACGGACTAACCCCCCCTGTGTTCTGTCACACCGCAACCGTTCATGCTTACAGAGTCCCTTCGCTCCTCTCACATTCAGTGGCGAGATCTCTGGCACATATATTAATCCCCCGAGTGCATCGGGTGATACCGTCACGACGCATGGCTGTTCTGTCTGTGTTGCTGCTCCCCTCTGCCGTTCCTCTCTTGTTGAGATGAACAAGCGGGGAACCGTAGACCTGGATAGATGCATACGACAAGCAAACACGGGCGGTCTGCCCCTGTCTCTGTCATAGCACAGCCACTCGTGCTCCACGCTCGCGGAGTCCCTCGCTCCTTTCCCCACAGTGGTGAGGTCTCTTAACGGCTTAGCTAGCACGCGGTATTACGGCTCGCTGCCTCTAAATGCAGCTGTCCAGTGTTCAACGATTACAGAGCTTCATGCCCCTCCCCTCCTGGAGCGGCGCGATCTCATTCGTCTGCTCGATAGGGCCGATTCGCCGCTATTGGAGCACCAAGAACACTCATTATAAGAGAGCTTCATGCCCCTCCCCTCCAGGAGCGGCACGATCTCATTCGTCTGCTCGATAAGGCGGACACGCCTCTATTGGAGCGCTAAAACACTTATTATAGAGCTTTACTGGCCTGAGCCGATCTCACTTCAGATAGCTAATTTTTCGTCTGCCTGGTAATTTCTCTCTGGTTTAGACGGAATCAGAGGCAGAACGAATTTGTTTATAATATACTGAGGCCCGAATACCTCCCTTTATTCAGTCCCGTCCTATATCAGTGCGCTGAATATTGGTACATTCTTATATATATACCCGGTTTTTCTGCCCTTTTAATAAACGGCAAAACCGCGGGCCTCACGGCAGACTTCCTCTCTGCGATGGGTTCAGTCTGACATTAAACCACCTAGACATACTACCCTGCTCCGTGAGCCGTTCGGTCACCGTCACTACTGAGGCTTGTGCACCTGAACGGCTGGCTCTGGTCTCCGCAGCACAGCTGCATCAACAGAGAACGAAACTGTCTGGGAGAAAAGGGGTTATGTCGCGCCTCGGCTGGACTGCCCTGAAATGTTTTCTGTGTGCTGTTTATCCAAACATACTGTGTAATACTGTCGGCTATGCGACCTCACTATAGTGGCGAACGGTATTTAATTCCTCTAAAAAGAGTAATTTCCGTGCTTACTATACTGTGTTTTGACACCCACGGTTGTACGGTGTCTCTAAACACTTTATCGCCTTACTGACAAGCAATCAGTAATACGCACACACGGCCCGCTGTCCATAATTCTATCGACGCTAGCCGAAAAAAAACCCGGTTTGGCCATATACTGTGTATTGACACCCCACGACTGTACGGTGTCTCTAACACCTTTCTGCCAAATTCGCTCGCAGCCCACCTCAGTTTCTCCGCTACGATGCTGATGGCGCAAACGAGCACGGTCTTACGGCTGTTATTCTCTCTTCCTAGAGGAAGGACAGCCTCAGACTTTTGCATGGCTCCAAGCGTTTGAATCGCGCCCTCTCCGGACGGCCACTCAAAGGCTTACAGCCAAGCGGTTTATGACGTTTTTTCGGCCATATAGCTGATTTATATTAGCGGATCCGAAGACGCTCACACCTCCGCTCCAATACTCGGAGATATTAAGGGTAATATCAACCTCAAGTGAGCTTGCTACCCGCCACAATAAGTTTCAAAGCTTAAAGCGCGCGCACAGTCAGACGCGCGCGGCATCTCGTTTAAGACGGGCACACGTACCCCTCTAACGAGCCTCAGAAAGCTGAATATTGTGGCATTCTGTTCATAAGTCCACTTCAGTTTGACTAAGCAAAGGTCCCGCCCCGAGCTGACGGCCGGGAAGCTTGCTTAAGTTACACACGGCTGCATGAAGTGCTGTCATTACGGGCTAGCCCAGCATTTGCTGTGGGTTGAACACGCTTTACGACGGCAATCAGCCTTCGGCGCGTGGAACGCCGTTTGTCTCATATAAATCACCTTGTACTGTGAATACGGTACATTAAGAGGATGATTTAGCACTGCAGCACTCTCGACCGTGTTATTGTGATAATGCGGTCGGGCAATCTACGGTGGTTTCATTATTTACCGAACCAGACTGAGATCTCGCCCCCTGAACAAGCTGACGAGTCATCTCCTTTTGTTCAATCAGAGTGATACGCATCTCATGCTTAACTACCAATATTAACCCATTACGATGGGCGTGCGGAGATGGCATCCGTGGGACACGACCTACATTACGTGCCTTATGACACATTGACACAAGCTGCTAGGACCCCTTTCACGAGGCGTCCTTATGCAAAGTCTGATCCATTCTGTCTAGTGAAATTTGAAAGTCAAAACCCCCCGCGAATCGCCGGTGGAACACTTTTCTCCTCACTACAGAGGCACGGCGGCTCTCTCCCCTACCTATATCTATGTGGCCGTGATAACAGCGAACCACGCTTTTACGACCGACCATTCATTTAATTCACAAGCCTGTCATCTCTCAGATGCGGACGGCGGCGGTAACAGCGAACCATGCTTTTACGGCTGGCCATTCACTTTATTCATAAGCCTGTCATTTCTCAGATGCGGACGGTGCCCGAGGCACAGCGCTCTGGAACTGTCCAAGGTCCTGTATGACACATACGTCTGACGTACATCAGACGATCAGCTGTTCATCTGCGTCACAGATCACTCACTAGAGCACCTGTCAATACAGGCTATTTATGGATCGTTGACGTTATCACCTCCCGTGACAATTATGCTCACTTGTCTTAGAGCATGGGCATGGTCTTAGAGGTTTCTCATTGACAATTGTGACACGGCCGGCTGGTCCCCGCCGTCCACGTTGTCAGTTTACAGCTTCGACATCCCTGCTTCGCGCACTACTGAGGTTTGTTGCATTAAAGGTGCGCCCATTAGCTCACCTGTATGCACGATATGGTTTTTAATTATATGCGTCCACCGTGCGCTTAGAGAAGCTCACATGTACACGCTATAACATTTTGGTATACAATAAGATGCGCTTGGGAAAGCTCACCTGTATACACAGCTGTGTTATGCTTTGTGACACATACATTGTTATTCATCTGTGTACGTTCACGGTGCGTTGGGTGCCCACCGTTACGTTCATCAATCATATCTGTACACATTCACGGCGCGTTCTGTGCACTGATTTATCTATACGCATTCACGGTGCACTGAAGAGTTCACCCGTGTGCGCACAATTTATTATCAGAACACATGACGGCGCGCTCGAGAATCTTGCCGGCCTGTGCATTATAACACTCTGATTCATCTATATGCATTCACGATGTATTCAAGTGTTCACCTGTGCCCGTGCAATTTATAGTCAATACACATTTACGGCGCGCTTGGAAAGCTCACCGATCTGTGCACTATAATACTACCTATATGCATCCCGATGCGCTCGAGGGTGCACCTGGGTTCACACTATTGTGGTATCTGTATAATCCCACGCTACGAACCGTTCTGCCGCATATTATAGTCAGATCGGCCGTTCGTGAGCTGCGCAGATCACTCACTACGTATGTCTGTTGCTAACAGTGGTTATTTAGATGGATCGTTGAAACCATCGCACTGGCTCACGCCCCTCTATGAGCTATGTCCTATATAGAGCCCACTCTGTGCGAGTTTGGCTTCTTCATGAACTTGGTCTACAGGGGTATCTATATCTATATTTGATATCTGCTACGCGGCCGGCTGGTCTTCGCAGTCTACGTTGTCAGATTGTACAGCTTAGACGTCCCTGCCCTACGAGCGCAGGTTCTCTCGGCTCAATCATGCACGCTCATGCGTTTTATGTGTACACCACGGTGCGCTCAGCGAGCTCACCAACGTGACTCTGAATTTACTTATCTCGCACAGCCGCGGCGCGCTCGGTACCTCGCCGTCTTATGTGCCCCCGGTGCGTTTAAAACCCCACCGTGTGCGCGTCAACAATTTATATGGTGCTTACACATTTGCTTTTAAAGCTGTGAATATGCCGGGTATAGGGCCACACGCAGTGTCTCTCCGGTAAGGCACTTCAGTACGTTGTGTATGCACGGCGTGATGGGATTACGTTCCCCCATAGCGTCAGCTAACTGACGCAATACGAAGTGAACCGTATTGAAAGGGAACGCTTAGGTTACTCACGTAACCCCGGTTCCCTGAAATAACGGGAACGAAGCATTGCGTCTCTTGCCGTGCTACAAACGTCTACGCAGCGAGTGTTATTCGGCTGCGCGCTTCAGTCGAATAATAATGAGCTCCTGACGATTGAACCGCGCTTATATAGGGACGCGTTCCTCCCGCGCGCGGGTTCAAACGTCATTGGTCTGTACTTTGTACAGACGTTAACCAATAGGCTTCAGTCACGGAGTAAACAGGAGTTTCCCCCATAGCGTCAGCTAACTGACGCAATGCTTCGTTCCCGTTATTTCAGGGAACCGGGGTTACGTGAGTAACCTAAGCATTCTGAATAAGTGAGTTTATGCATTTATATTTAAAAAAAATTATTTAATAGCCACTGATTTTTGAAATGACTGAATTCTGTTTATGAATTTATTCTTTATGCACTGATTGTAAAGACTTTCTGCCTCTTAAATAAACAAATAAAAACTCACTGTGTACTGAGATATTAACAGGATGAAGTTTCTCTTCAGATTCAGACTGACACCAGTACACTCCAGAATCAGATGTGTCGAGAGATCTGATTGTACATGTAGATGTTGTTCCTGTAGATCTCCAGTCTGATGATGAACAAGGTTTCAGTTTGTCTGTGTATCTTCTCACTGTCCATCCAGTAGATTTACTGTGATCCTCACAGCTCAGAGAGAGAGATTCAGATGAGAAGTGTTGAGATCTGTTGGGTCTGATGATCAGAGAGACTGAAGGAGAAACACCTGAGAGGTCTTTATAAGAGATACGTGAATAAATTAATGATATAAGACATTGAGTTTAAGAGATTGTTGTTGTTTAGTTGTGTGTGATGAACTCACCAGTGATCCACAGTGTTTGTGTGTTACTGTACTCTGTGTGATAGACTGGATCTCCTCTCTCTGCTCTGCACATATAAACTCCTGTGTGCTTCACAGTCACTGAATTCACTGTGTAGATGCCTTTAGATCCTCTACTGCTGTTTGACACCAGCTCATAATCAACATTTTTATTCACTGTGAAGTCAAAATCTCATTTAACCCTTAAAAATGTTTTGAATAAACTCAGTTGATGTATTTGTTATGAGATGAATGAGATATTACCTGAGTCAAGACTCTGTACAGTGAACCAGCTGAATGTCCAGACTGTAGATGAACTTCTAACCTCACACATCAGAGTCACTGAATCTCCTTCAGTCAACCACTGCTGTGGAGAAACACTTAAAACTGTCTGTGGTTTATCTGAAAGTGATCAATCTCTCATGAATAACATGTTACACTTCATCTCTTCACACTAATAATGATAAACAAACATATAAACTCACCTGATGATACAGTCAGTGTAACAGCATCACTCATCTCAGTGTTTTGTTCACGTATCTTTCCTCTACAGGTGTATTTACCACTGTCAGTGTGTTGAATGTTGTTGATTTTACACTCTTGTGTGTTGCATTGTGTGATTATATTTCTGTTATTTGTCTTCTCTACAGTCCAGCTGTATGTCCACTCAGTGTCTCCTGTATCCTGTATGTCACATCTCAGAGTAACAGTTTCTCCTCTGAACAGCTGTTTGTCAGGATCAACACTCACTACGGGTTTAGGACTCTCTGTACAAACACAATTATTTTTTTATAATTAATTTATTATATCATCATGTAAAATGCTTAACAAAACACATGTACACAACCTTTCATATATTTAAACACTTGATTTGATTTAAACAAAGACCATAGTTGGGGAAACAGCAAACATTTCTCAATTGACAAAAAACGGGTTGTAAAAAACTTTGACGTCCAAAAAGGCACAACGAATAAATATAAAAAAATGCTGACATTTTTTCACTTAATAAAAGTGAATCAGGAGCAGGGTTGGGAACCGAGAACAATTTCTTATTCAGAACCGGTTCTGTTTTTAAAAGGAATCGGAACCGCACGGAATTATTAAAGGAACAGTATGTGGCCAAAACTGGTATTGCAATCACAAAACTTGTGGCTAAATCTGGTACTGCAATCACACAACTGGTGGCCAATACACAACATGACAACATAAAAATCAGTTGAGGGCTGCAACTCCACTTTTTAATTGACAATATCCTGGCCAGACCTCTGTTGTCAGTGATATAAATATTTGAAATGAAAATGATTTCTTAACGTCTAGTGACATATCAGGGCCATTTTATGATTAATTGATATAAATTTCTTACATACTGTTCCTTTAAGTTTTTAAGTGCTTAATTTCTTAATATTTATTTCACAATTCATGTCTAAAATCATGCGGAAAACGTGGCAGTGTCGCTTTCCTTTTCTTCAAAGAGTTTGGGCGCTCCAGAGCGTCTGTCGCTAAGTAAACTTAGCATTGCTTGACGTTGTGAAGAGCACCCACCAGGGTAAAACAAATCGGCACCTATGAACACGCACATTTGTTAAGAAACGTAAATATGATCCTTGTTTACATTTCAAAATGCATTATATGAAGTTTATTTATCTTAGTTTGGGAGGAGCATGGTCATGTGATCCAACCAATCAGTGCAAAGAGGTGCCTATAAATAGCAGTCCCATTTTTTTGCAGCATCCCTCCTCCACCCCATCACCTCTTTCTCATCTAGTTTTATTTATCCCAGTTAAAGGGGGGGGGGGTACTCTGGCTTCGAGCTAAAATTCTGAGCTCGGAGCCCTCTCCCTCACAGCACGCCAAATATGCTTTATCTCATTTCCTATCGATTACATGTTAATGCAAACTCGTGATATATACATTATATTGATGCTTATATGCATCAATGCGTGCATGCAGCTGTGCACATACAAAAATTATATCCTGCAAAGGCTGCTGTACAAGTAATATGACAAAACACTTGCTCCAGCATACATAAATCTCTAATCATATGTTTTAAATGTTTGAGAACTACTGCTCCTAACATGTCCACATCATCAGGTAAGATCTTACAAGGGCTACTTCAACAGGAATAAATGATATAGTGACTGAAAATATTAATTCACTTTACATTTAAAATATTTTGAAAGTGATAAATAAACACAAATGGAATTGTTTAAGTATATTGTGCATTATTATTCCTGTTTATTTTATTAGGTAGAATCGGAATCTGAAACGGGAATCGTTAGGCATGACTGGAACTGAAATTGGAACAATAAAATTTCTTACGATACCCAACCCTAATCAGGAGCATCCCTCCAAGATGACAAAATAAAGTTTTTACAATTCTTCTAAAGCTGTTCTTCTCTCATTTTGTGTAAGAAGTAAATAGAAGATGAAGTTATAAAGATTTGGAATAACATAGAGGACAGCAAATGATGGCAAAAATATTTTTGAAATTAGAAATTTCTAACAACCCATAACAGACTGTCAGATTAAATTCAGTCTACAGTGACTGAGATCAATGTCATCTCTCACCTTTAACATTTATCCACAGTCCATCACTGTAGTCTGTGTAATAGTCTGGTTTTCCTCTTCCAGCTCTACACCAGTACTGACCTCCATCTGAAACTTTAACACTGTTGATTGTGTAAGAGTTTGTTTCTGTTGTCGTCTTCTCAGTGTTTTGTGTGTGTTTGTACCAGTAAAACCTCCATCCAGTAGACGAATGATCAATGTGACACTTCAGAGTCACTGTGTTACCTGTCAGTACAGATCCTTCAGTATCTGATGTGAGTTTAGGTTTTGGTTTTGATCCTGCAGGAGAATAAAACACAGAGTCTCTGTTTATAGTGTAATGCTCAGAGTTAAACACTTCAGTTGTGTCTTTATACCACAGATATCTTCAGTTTCTGTACTGATCGTCTATCTCACACTGCAGTCTCTCCAGTGAACACCGATGTTTCTTTTTGCATAGGAAAAGTTAAAGGTAGCTTTTTGTCAGGGCTTGACATTAACACCCGCTAACACGCCGGATTTGCATAGATTTCGGCTGTGGCGGGTAAGACAGCCAATCCCACTAGCCAGTTTGGCAGGTTGAATATATTTTTATTGTAGTTTTCTTAAAAGTTATGCAGAATTCTAAACAATGTGGAATGCGACACTGGGAAAATACAACTCCCATGAGCACTCTCTGCACCCAGCGCATACTGAGACCATTTGTTGCGTACACACTCTCTGGGCATATATATATATATATTGACTGTATATTGTGAATGATAATAACCAGACTCACCTGATACTGTCAGTGTAACTGCATTACTGATGTGTGAATATCGTGATCCTCTGATCTCTGTTCCTCTACAGGTGTATTTACCTGCGTCAGACTCAGTAACAGATCTGATTGTGTAATAATGAAGTTTATTCTGCTGGATGATTGAATCTTTATACCAGCTGTACTGCCAGCTGCTGACTCCTCCTCCATTGATGACACATCTGAGATTGACAGTTTCTCCTCTGAATACATGATCATCAGGCCAAACAGACACTTGAGCTGTTGGTCTTTCTGTACAATGACAACAATTCACATTGAAAATAATGTCAAATTAACACTTGATTGCAAACTGTGTTGGGTGTAACTAGTTACTAAGTAATTAATTGCTGTAATTTAATTACTTTTCCACTGAAAAAGTAAAGTAAGGGATTACTCTTATTTTTCCAGTAATTTAATTACATTTACTTCAGATGTAATTGAACTACATACTGGCCCTCATTTATCATTCTTGCGCAGAAACAGGCGTATGTGTTGGCGTAAGATTATGCTTACACTCCTCTCACCGCCTGATTTATGAAGCTGTGCGCACCTCTGAAATTCAGGTGTAAGCAATATCTGCACTTCATAAATGCCGCGGCTGAAAACGATCGTCATTAGAATAACACACCCATATAAATTCAAGTCTCCACCTCACCCACGCCCTCATTTTACGACATTGACACATGGAAGACGGCAAAGAGGAGAAACCAGGGAAGTGGAAAGAAACAAAATTTTTTATTTGGGAGTTTAAAGAGCGGGATTAAAGACACATTAATAATTGCATGACGTTTTGTAATATTTGTATTATTATTTTTTATTATTAAAGACGCTTCATTGATATTTAGAAGAATAATTATTTATTATTATTATTATTATTTACTGTTGCCTACATCTAAATTATATGTCTGCTTAATGGTTTGGTTAAGTTTTTTTTAAATCATATTTTAAAATGATGTAGTAACTTTTATAGTGTGTTTTTCTGTATTTACATACAATTGTTTGTTAGCTAAGATCCAGTTTGATACGGAGCTCCGGATTTAATTCAAATTAACAATTTGTTTCCACGACATCCACATGTTTAACTAGGCTAATTCATAATTTGAAGTAATAATAATTGTAATAGTAATTAATTACGAAATATTATAATAATTAATTCCAAGGAACAAACTGTTGAATATTGGGAACGAATTTTATATTTATGGCCATACTTTAGACTAAATAAGAAAAAGAAGTGTCCATAATGTAGCATAAAAGATAATTCGTAGCCATGATTTTGTCCGCTTGTCGTCATGATCGGATTTATGGCTCCATTCAACACAAGCATTTTACCTTACCTCATCTGTATTTATTTATCATCGAATGGTATGTAACTAGCTTACCTTTTGATGCATTATTACCATGTTTTCGTAGCACATCCTTGTGCTTTCTTGCAATGTGCCGCTTCAGATTCCAGGATGAATATTTGCTAACTTTTACAGTCTCTCCGCACTTCCTTTCAATGTTTTCTTCCAGTCTAATCTTAACTTAGATTTTTACTTTACATTTACATAAGGCTTGAATTCCATAACTTATTGTAGACGTTTTTACAGATTCTCGTACTAGCAAATTATTAAAGGGCGTTCTGGGTTCAACGAGCGGTGCTGAGCGAGCGGACTTTTTAGAGAGGCGCTTTGATGGTAATATTACCGCACCGCTCAAGGCTCAGCTCCGCTCACATGCTTTGCCCTGAAACGTCAGGTAAAGCGCCCATGCTCTCAACTGAAGGAATACATATGCCTTCAAATCAAATGCTTTGGTAAAGTCTCACAAATTAAACATTGAAGTTCATGTCGCATAAAAATAAACACTGACGTTTATAATTACTGTTTTTTTTTTTTTACAGTGGGTCATCATAATATATCATATTTTAGTTTGTCAGTGCGTTTTGTGGTGTTAGGAATTGTTTGCGCATTTCTGCACTAACTCAAAATGTGCGTACACCACCTCCTGAGCTGGCGTAGGATTTGAGCGTGCCGTACGCCAACGTCCATATTGATAAATCTCAAAGTCACCGTGGTTTTGGGTGTACGCCAGGTGTACGCTGGAAATTTGGTGTACGTACTTTTGATAAATGAGGGCCACTGTGTATGGACTGTAGAACAATTATATATAATACAATAGTGGATTTAACATTAAAATACTATAATGTTTAAAATGATTTTTTATGAATCCTTCTCACTTTAAATATTTTGGTAAGTAAATAAGAATAATAGTAATACTCTAGTTTTCAATTCTCACTGATTGTTTTTTAGCATTAGTATTACTAACATGTTGGCTGTTTATTAGTACCTAAATAGCACATATTAATGCCTTATTCTGCAAAACCTTATTCTACATCCTTAACCATGCCCTTTTCGATCAATACTTAAAATTAAAAACTTTAATTAGCAGTATATGAAGTATATTTAGGCAAAAGTAGTTGATAGTTAGTTAATAGTGAGAATTGGACCCTAAGTGGTACCAGAATAATTTATGTACTTTTATATGATTTGTTCAAGCCATTTCAAGCCTATCTTTGTATCATTTACTAAATAGGATTTAGAAAGTATAAAGTAAGTAATCAAATACTTTTTGGAGAGAGTAATTTGTACAGTAAGCCAATTACATGATTGAAGATGTAATTAGTAACTAGTATTTAATAACTTTTTTGAGTAACTTACCCAACACTGATTGAAAAACATATATGCTGTATCATATTATAGTTTTTTCCTCTGTAACTATTATTGCACTTGCTTAACGTTTTAGGAATTTATGTTATCATGCTATTAAAACAAAGTGTGTTATGTGAGTATAAATACTTACTCTGTACTGTCACTGTTATTGGTTAACTGTATTGTGTATAAACCTGAGGGTTTCCTCTTCCAGCTCTGCACTTGTACTCTCCTCTATCAGAGACTTGCACAGATCTGATTGTTTTAGTTCCTGTAGTTTCAGTGGATTCAGCGTTTGAAGGTGTGATAAAGATAAACTCCCATCCAGTGGACTGATCAACCTGACAGATCAGAGTAACTGAGTCTTCAATGAACACAGACGTCTGTGGCTCCACAGTCAGAGTTGGTGTTATATCTGTCAATATAAGATCAATGAGAGCTTTGAATGTTTTTCAACAAGATCTTGCTGTAACTGGTAACAATGAGCATCTTATAGCAATGTTTAAATCTTAAAGTACAATAAGAAACATTTGTCAGTTTGTATTGATTCAGAGTTGAGGTCATCTGAAATCCTCACAGGGGTTGGACGTCATCTCTTTAACTCAATAATTTATGTCCAACAGCCCTGAAAAACTCACATTTGTACAGGCAACAAGGAGACACAAAGGGCCGTCAAAGATAAAGAAATGTGGCATTATTTATTACTCTGTTTGAAAATGTGATCAAACAGCATTACAGTATTATGAGATATAACTGCACATTTCTTTCATCATTTGTGAAAAGCGCTATATAAATAAATTAAATCTCCCTCCATAGTTTCTCACTTCAAGGACTTTGCTCTGCTAAGTCAATAGGACACATGGATGAGATTGAAATTCATCTGAAGTTAAGGACATTTGGCAGATGCTTTAGATTACTGGAAAAAGGCTGTAAATAAATGTCTGTTTCGTTCAGGACATAAGACATAAATATATCACAGGGAGCTGCGGGGATTACTTTTGTGTTGCATCTGTATTTTAAACTTTCTGAAGCAATGTCACCTGAGGATTTTAGAGACATCAAGGACCACAGTTTCAGCTAAAACGCTTCTTTATTGTTCTACTGAAGCAATGTCACATAAGTATAGATTGTCCATAGGGTGAGATAAATTAACAGTAATTTTACAAAATTTACAAGTGGACTAACCCTTTGTAAAATATTAATGCATATATGGCTCTTATGATTAAAACACTGATTTGTTGTTGCCCAAGGGCGGCTTCAGTTTTGTGTCAAACAGTTTAGGTACCACACTCAGTTTCTTTTGTTGTGCACTGCGTCTAATAATGCTTTAATAAAAAGACATTTTATGCTTTATTATCTAATTCATGCTTTTTTTAGTGTTTCGAAGCAGGGTGTTCAGAGAACTTTAAGTCCATCATGGCATTTTTTTTGGGGGGGGGTGTGAGGATTAGCAGACGAATGAACCCAATAGCAGACGATGTCGGGGAAAACAGAAAACACTTTATTTCTTCTCAAAACAAAAACCCACGAGGGGGTACACAACATGAACACATGAACTTGACAAATAACACTAAGACTTGATCTCTTGACTAGATACGGACACGAAAACACGGCAACTCGACACAACACAATGATCCTGCACAGAACTAAAGAAACACTGACATTAAATAGAGCAAACCAAACAAGATAACGAGCGGGGAACAGGTGATGGGAATAAGTGATAATTAACAATAAGCAGGAGAACGAGGGAGCGGGGACAAATGACAAGACACCGGAGGTACATGCCCAAACACAAAAACAAGGCATGAACCTCCACACAAGGCCAGGGACTGCCAGAACTCTGCCACCATGACAAAATACAAATTTAACAAGACTTCAAGGCAGAGTCCTGACAGTAGCCCTCCCTCAAAGGACGCCACCAGGTGTCCAAAAAGGGAACACACACGACAAGAACACATGACTGATACTATACAAGACAAGACTATGAGCACATCAGAATAAAACATAACAGAAGGTGCAAAAACAGGATAAAAAACAAAACTAATCAAACACACTTAAGTCCACAAAATACTCAAAACAGTCCATGGGGGCTTGGGTGGTGGAGGCTGCAGCTGATGCCCAGGCTCGGTGGGCGGCGCGGACCGCGCGGACTGGGTCGACTGCGCGGGCTGGGTCGACTGCGCGGACTGCGCGGGCTCCGGCTCTGGCTGCGCGGACTGCGCGGGCTCCGGCCCTGGCTGCGCGGACTGCGCGGGCTCCGGCCCTGGCTGCGCGGACTGCGCGGGCTCCGGCCCTGGCTGCGCGGACTGCGCGGGCTCCGGCCCTGGCTGCGCGGACTGCGCGGGCTCCGGCCCTGGCTGCGCGGACTGCGCGGGCTCCGGCCCTGGCTGCGCGGACTGCGCGGGCTCCGGCTCTGGCTGCGCGGACTGCGCGGGCTCCGGCTCTGCGGACTGCGCGGGCTCCGGCTCTGGCTGCGCGGACTCCGGCCTGGCGATGGCTCTCAAGAGCGCACTGAAGAGTGCTGTGCGTTCCCCCTCTGTCAACCAGCAAGGGGCTGGACGCACAGCAATGGGCAGCAGCACCGTGATTGGAGGCGCTGCGACGGACCCCGACACCGTCGCTGGGTTCAGTGTTGGCAGGATCATTCTGTGAGGAATAGCAGACGAATGAACCCAATAGCAGACGATGTCGGGGAAAACAGAAAACACTTTATTTCTTCTCAAAACAAAAACCCACGAGGGGGTACACAACATGAACACATGAACTTGACAAATAACACTAAGACTTGATCTCTTGACTAGATACGGACACGAAAACACGGCAACTCGACACAACACAATGATCCTGCACAGAACTAAAGAAACACTGACATTAAATAGAGCAAACCAAACAAGATAACGAGCGGGGAACAGGTGATGGGAATAAGTGATAATTAACAAGAACGAGGGAGCGGGGACAAATGACAAGACACCGGAGGTACATGCCCAAACACAAAAACAAGGCATGAACCTCCACACAAGGCCAGGGACTGCCAGAACTCTGCCACCATGACAAAATACAAATTTAACAAGACTTCAAGGCAGAGTCCTGACAGGGGGGGTATGATTAAAAATGTAGGAATTTATTACTCTGTCACAACCCCCATATCCATCATGTATAGCATCTGCATTCCTGTGCTCACTGATAGTGATTAAAGACTATTGGCAGAGTTGATTGGTTAAGTACACCGGGGGTTAAAGGTGGTCTTCTGATTGGTCAGTTTGAATTTATCATGTTGGGTTTGGTCACATGGTCAAGGAAGGGAATAACAAGCATGTTATTATGGTGGGACAAATAGCATTTTGTTAGCAACGCCCACCTTCAAATGGGCCAAACCCCGACATACATTTATCCCATTTCAGAAGCCGTCACACTCGGGTTTATATCACAAAAGCGAACACCATCGCAACTTCCATTTCATGGTGATTTTAAGTTGAAGAGCAGCACAACTATTTGCTAATCACTTCAGGCTATTTATTTGTCCTCTGAGATTCAGTAAGCAATATCTATATTTCCTACAATAACTTCAAGCAGCTTACACTGAGCACCAAAGCAGATTTTTTTCTGTTTATTCCAGTTCACAACAGCCTGGTTCTATTAAAGATTTGCGCAAAACTTTAGCGATATTTACTAAATGTTTTAAATATTATATAATTTTAGTAAAAATATTATGAAATTACAGTGTTTCCATTAACCAATGTTATGCCACTAAATTTTTTTCATCTCACTGTAAGTCATTTCAAAATCCATGCTGACGGGTGTGTTTGACTTCATATAAAACTGCGCAGACCAATATGCAAATTACATCAAAATAATACAAAAACACTGCAATAATTTGTGTACAGCATAATACAAATTACAAAACAAACTAAATCAATCAAACACATATTTTAAATTCAAATAAATTGATTTACCTTCAGTTTGTTGGGAGTGGATATTTGAAATCAGCACTGTAAAAGAAACAAAGAGAAAAACTATCTGAAAGTAAAATACTTCAATTTATAGATCTTCTTGTTTGTGTCTGTGTGTGTGTGTGCGCAGCCAAAACAAACTAAACACAACACTTCTATCAAAGACATTTTTGCCAAATACAATATATATATATATATATATATATATATATATATATATATATATATATATATATATATATATATATATATACATTATTACATAACTTACTGACAAGATTAAGAGTTTAAAAATCAACATCACTACACATCATTCATCCACAAACAGTAGTGCAACTGCAATGCGTTAGCCGCTTGCTAACGTGACATACTGACAAGATGTTAAGAGTTTAATATTTCTTAAAAATCAAAGTTGTGTTCTTAGAAAGGATGTACTTGCATTATTATGCTATTTTATTCTCATATCTAATCAGTGACATAAAATGGTCTTAAAAAGACAGTACTATCGACTTATGCCATTATTTCTGGGGCAATTAACCGACCTATGAAAAGTAGCTACTGTGACAGGCCTATGCCCTCATAATCTTTAATCAAAAATTTGAATCTCCTCCCCTCCTCAAAACGATCTCTCTTATCTTCTGGTCATTTGGTATGGCAGGAATATATTCAGCAATTAGCAACAAGACCCAACTTAAAACAATCTAATCAATTCTTAATGGACGAATTTAAGTCCAGAACTGCCTTATTTTGTTATATACTTCACCTCAGGGAAAATCAGACAATCGCTAAGTTGTTTCATGGTGACTAATAAACCACATTTGCGGCCTTAGCCACTCGAGAGACATGAATTTAGTTCGCAAGACCCTTAACCAGAGATGGGGACTCGAGTTTGAGACTCGGACTCGAGTGCGACTTAAGTCGCACATACAGTACAGTGACTTGAGACTCGACTTGAGACTCGTCCTCAAAGATTTCAGACTCGACCCTGACTCGAGCCGCGGGACTCGTGAACAATGTTTATTTTTAGGAAACGTGTCCCTGTTATTCCCCTCCCTCCGTTACCTAAAACCTGCCCATGACGTAATACGTGACATACTACGTATCTGCTCTGTGAGCGCTGCCACACATTAGCGAACATACATGTCGACTGCACCGGCCGCTGCTGTGGCATTCATCGGAAGCTTTGGGTAGTGCTGTGACGGACCCGCGGTTCGGCTCGCATGCGATTCGCGGATTATATGCAATTTAAATAGGGAAAGTATCATTAACGTGTTTCTAAGGCTTGCAAATGTTAACATTCACACTTCTCACAATTTTTCACACCTCACAGGCCTCACTTCTAAATAATCACTTTATTAATGCAACCCATACAGTATCGATGTCAAACCTAAATCTCAATGGACACTTCAGTTTCTATCTCAGAAGCGCTTCAATTTTCTCCATCAAGCAACAGCGGCTTCTCCTTTACGCTTCTCTCTACCTCCGAAGTCCAGGATAAACTCACCAAACTGAACTTAAATGTATCTGTTGGCCTTGATGGTCATGATTCTTTATTCTTAAAAGCAGCAGCCCGTATTATTGCCACTCCCGTTACAAGACAATATTTAATATGACCCTACAGCTCTCTGAGCTCCCCACTGATTGGAAATCTATGAAGGTATATTTGGTGCAAAACAACTCCACACCTGTGACAGTGGAATTTGTATTTGTAAAGATTATCCACACATGTGTATCAGTAAACTTGAAGTCACAGAGAACGAGATGCAAACTTGTAGATTTTTTTTCTTTCCCTCAAATACAACACAACAGTTACACATTCACAAATCATTCAGTGCAGCTGCACAAATCCCATTTTACAAATCACAGATTAAGAAACTCACAAGTTCACATTTTTTGCTACAATTGCTGCAGTAAATATGGTGCATAACCTACTTGAACGCCTGCATCAAATAATGTGAAGTCACACACAAATTTTGTACATTTGCAAAATCAGTTTGTGCATCTGTGCGATGAGACTTGCATGTGTGTACAATTTATTTTTCACAAATATTTTTTTATTTTTTTAATATTTTCTAGCCCAAACACAAGTACATAAATACAACTGCTTGAATCTGCTGCTACGAGTTTCAAATACTCTTTTTCATGTGCTCTCTCTCTTCTGCACCAAATATCTCGAGATAAATGGTGCGAAAGTGATTTGTATACCTGTAGGCTTTGGCGAGCACTGTTCAGCACTGCCCACCAGGTGGCGCCCCAGACACTCACTGAAGCAGAGTTTATTAATTACCACCAATGTTTCAGCAAAGTAAATCACCTTTATCAAGGTATTATTTTCACCAAGTGGAGAACAATATAAATGGGAGTGCTAATTATACACACATGAAGGTAATTACATACAATACTCCAATGATTCATTAATAAACAAAATATAAGTTTCATAAATTTCAAACCATCAATATAAGTAGATTAAAAAATACAAGCAGCAAATACACACATAGGCCTACATTTAAATAAGATACCAAATTATGTAAGTCCCATTAATTTATAATATCATAAAACAAATTATTTTATTTTTCAGACTAATTTTTAATTCAAACAGGAGGTGGGGCCATGGAAAGAACGTTTGTGATTTCTTTTGCAAAATAACCTTTTTTTGAAGAAAAATATGTGTATTTAAATCATGCCTTTTCTTCTAATATACTAATTTGGATGATTATTTCTGTCTTTTTGAATCGGGTTACTGAACAACTAAATTCTTTTTATTATTATATAACCAGTTATTCCGATTTCTTAACATTTACTTTGGATGCTAACCCAAATCAAATCAGCTTTTTAAACTTGTGGATAGCTCGTAATTGTTTATATAGGGATCCGATTAAAAAACCTACAGCTCGTAATATACTATTGAGAGTGGATTCTTATTGTCGTGAGCAGGGCCGTACACAGGATTTTATAAATACCGAGGTCCATATGTATTTTTTTAGGGCATGCACGCCAGGAAAAAAATTCTTATTTCTCTGCTCTACATATATGAATTATAACACATCAGAAAACCAAAGAATCGAATAACTATAGATTTCAAACCATTTCAGTATGTGCAAGACTTGTGTTGTTTATTAGTAAGACATTGAAATAATTATGTTACCATCCTGGGCACTGTCAGTTAAGTAAACATAGGCTAACTGAATATAGGATCAGTTTAGTGAATTAACCAAAGGCTATCAAGAATTTGTTTATTAAATTCATTCACAATATGCACACACTTATTATACACTTAATATGCTGAAATACAACATCAATATTGCAGTGGCAGAACTAGAATTTTATAAATGGGGTGGCCAAGGCTACTTTAGGGGTCCATATTCCATGAAAGAATACTATGTGTAATTATTATCAGTGTTTGGAATAACGCCGTTTAAAAGAACGGCGTTACGTAACGACGTTCATTTTTCAGTAACAGGCTAATCTAATTAATTACTTTTCCCGCCGTTACAACGCCGTTAACGTTACCGGACGTTAAATGCGGTGCGTTACTATGCACTGACTTAACCTGTGTGATCCAAACGCAACCCTGGCTCACACAGCTAGTGAGGAGGTAGGTTAATAACGAGATAAGCGATTATGATTGGCTAAGGCAGAGTAATGTGTTTCATGGTAGCCAATCAGAGCCAGTGTTGTTATACACATGCCAGCGCACGCGCCTGCGGCGACACACACACAGGGCGAATTCCAATCGAAAGTGATGATCACTATGCCCTATTCCCTTCGAAGATCAAATCTCTTGATGTATAAACTCTAGATAAAGTTGCGCAATGTTGTCTGATAGTGTGGCTAATTAAAATACACTTGGTGATAAAATACAGCGTCTTTTTCTGTTTATTTGGATTTTACATCCCCTTCGCGAAGTGCCCTTCAAGGGCGCACAAACGGCATTTGGAATTTACCCACACACACCGAACAGCTAAACAGAGATTCGCGGCAGCAGAAGAGATGGCGAGTCAGGAGAAGCAATCCGATGAAAAGTTGGCATATTCAAGGTGGAGATATAAGCACTACTTCAAATTCATTGTGGTCAAAGCAAGAACGTGCATGTAATGTGTACATTATGTCCGGGAGCGAAGACTTTGTCGACATCCGTTGTAAGCAACTCTAATTTAATGAATCATATTGTTAAACTGTTTACTTTTTTAATGAAGAAAACGAAATACAGCAGCCTATGTCTTCCAGACTATTTATTTCAGGTTGTTAGTTTGATTTATTTAATTTGCTACAGTTATTGCAAACACACTTTTTATTATTTAACTGTTTACTTTTGAAGAAAATACCTGAAGTACAGAATGTCTACCAGACCAGTTGTCTGACATTGGGAGTTTGATTTATTTTAATTAAGAATACGACTACAGAGCAAACACACTTTTTGTTGTTTAAAAGTTAACTTTTTGTGAACAAAACACTTGGAAGTACAGGTTGTTTACTTGACCAGTTGTCTCAGGTTGAGAGAGTTTGATTTAATTTAGTTTGCTGAAGTTAAATGCACTTTATATGGTGTAACTTGTTTACTTTTCTTACAAAGATAATACTTGAAGTGTAGGATAAAACTCTTGCTGTCTGTTGACGTGCAATAAATATGGAAAGTTATGTATGAACACCTGTCTGTTCTACTCATTTCAACTGACATGTGAAAACTGCTAAAAAAATACAAATTCTTTGACATATATCAACTTTTTTTTACCGTAACGCAAATAGTTACTTTCCCTGGTAACGAGTTACTTTTATTATAGAGTAATTCAGTTACTAACTCAGTTACTTTTTGGAACAAGTAGTGAGTAACTATAACTAATTACTTTTTTAAAGTAACGTTCCCAACACTGATTATTATAATACTTCACATTACCCCATATTAGATAAATATTCTTCTTGCCCTGAATTCATTACATGCATTATACTAACTGTAAGATACAAACATAATGCAAGGCTGAACTTGCATAATAAACCAATAATAAACCAACTTACTTCAAAGAGCAGAGCTCAACATTAAGGATTGTTGGCAAAAAAATATATTTATTTAAAATTAAATATGGATTAATCTTTTTTTACGAAGTTACAGTCAGGACCAGTGAGTGATTTTCTCTTCTTTTGTTATTTAAGTAACTTTAATGACTTCAACAGGTACTGTTTTTTTAGACTTTAAGACAGAATGTAATAAAATGTTTACATTCGGAAGACATATTAAGACATAATCAGTAGTTTACTATGATACTCATTAAAACAGTCCGGACCTCAATGGTGGGTACGGCCAAGGTCAAGAGTCCTGTCTGTGTCTGTCCTATTTCCCTCTTGTTCCTTTGTTGCACCGCCCCCTTTTTTGTTGCCATGGACATTAATTCATACTCCACCCACTGCCCATCTGTTTCCATAGTAATTAATTGTTTCTGTTCTGTCATTGGTTCTTGTCACGTTTACTTACCCTGCCTGTTGATTGCCTGTTTGTCAGCCGTTGTTTTATGTTGGTTGTTTCCTGTCATGTGTTACTGTTCGTGTTCTTGCCTGTGCTCCTGTACCTTTTTTGGATTTAATACACTTAAAAACTGCATTTGGATCCACTCATCTTGCCATGTCTTGCCTTCCTGTGAAAGTTATCATCCGTTAACATTGAAGAAAAGTCTTCCTTAAGGTCAAATGCAATATATAAAGTCTAAAAATAATATATAAGGGACCAAATGATTTTATTAAGAATCTTAATGATATGGAAATATCTTTGGGATTCACCCCCAAACAAATACAAGCTTATTTATTTGATAACATGTCACTGTGGTAAATCATATGTAGGAAAAACAAATAGAGAGTATAAAACACACATCACAAAACATCAGAGTGCAATAATATGCAGAAATATGAACCTGCCATTAGCACTGCATTTTGTTGAACTTAATCATCCTATTACTTCATTATTGTATATAGGAATTGAGAGGAAATTTCCATCTAGAAGGTGAGGTGACTTTGACCAATTTTTACTTAGACAGGAGGCCTTTTAGGTATATTAAATGTGAACATTGGCACACATGGTTTAAAAGTAGATTTTGATTTGGGTTGTTTTTATAGGTATTATGATATTAAAAATGAATGGGACTTACATCATTTGGTATCTTATTTAAAGTTAAAATGTGTGTATTTTCTGCTTGTATTTTTTAATCTACTTATATTGATGGTTTGAAATTTATGGAACTTATATTTTGTTTACTAATGAATCATTGGAATATTGTATGTAATTACCTTCATGTGTGTATAATTAGCACTCCCATTTATATTGTTCTCCACTTGGTGAAAATAATACCTTGATAAAGGTGATTTACTTTGCTGAAACATTGGTGGTAATTAATAAACTCTGCTTCAGTGAGTGTCTGGGGCGCCACCTGGTGGGCAGTGCTGAACAGTGCTCGCCATAGCCTACAGGTATACAAATCACTTTCGCACCATTTATCTCGAGATATTTGGTGCAGAAGAGAGAGAGCACATGAAAAAGAGTGTTTGAAACTCGTAGCAGCAGATTCAAGCAGTTGTATTTATGTACTTGTGTTTGGGCTAGAAAATATTAAAAAAATAAAAAAATATTTGTGAAAAAAAATTGTACACACATGCAAGTCTCATCGCACAGATGCACAAACTGATTTTGCGAATGTACAAAATTTGTGTGTGACTTCACATATTTTGATCCAGGTGTTCAAGTAGGTTATGCACCATATTTACTGCATCAATTGTAGCAAAAAATTTGAACTTGTGAGTTTCTTAATCTGTGTTTGTAAAATGGGATTTGTACAGCTGCACTGAAGGATTTGTGAATGTGTAACTGTTGTGTTGTATTTGAGGGAAAGAAAAAAAATCTAAAAGTTTGCATCTCGTTCTCTGTGACTTCAAGTTTACTGATACACATGTGTGGATAATCTCTACAAATACAAATTCCACTGTCACAGGTGTGCAGTTGTTTTGCACCAAATATACCTTCATAGAAATCAACCATAATTTCTCCCCTCTTTAAGAGGAAACTGAATCTGACCCAAATTGTTATTGCCCAATTTTCATCCTACCATGCCTTGCTAAAGTTCTGGAGAAACTTGTTCAATAAGATGATTTCCTGGATAAAAATCATACATTGTTTGAAATGCAATCTGGTTTTCGGAAAGATCTTGGGTCCATAACAGCCACTACAAAGATCCTTGATAAAGTAATCACAGCATTAAACAGTAAGCAGGTCTGTATCGCCACCTTTATAGACCTCGCCAAGGCCTTTTACTCCATCAACCATGGAATCCTTTTACATAGGCTTTCCAGTGTTGGCCTGTACATCTCCAGCTGTGACTGGTTTGCCAGTTATCTCACCAACCGTGTCCAGCTATTGAAGGTTAAAAAAATGTCAGACCTACTTATCTTCTCTTAAGGTGTGCCTCAAGGCTCTTTCCTGGGCCCAACCCTTTTTTTCTATCTACATTAATGATATAACCAATGCTGCTGGCACCTCTTGAATTCACATTTATGCAGATGACACCATTTTGTACTCAGTGGGTCCCTTTCCCAATTCTGCGGCTTCCAGTCTGAGGAGCAGCTTCACCTCTATAAAGCATTTTTAGAGTTTTACACAAGTAAGACAAAATGCATGCTCTTTAGCCGAAAACTTTTTACTAAGACTTTGCTTACAACACCTGCATGTCTGTGGAATATGTCAAAACATATAAATACCTAGGCATTTGGTTGGATTGATCCCTGTCATTCATTACACACATAAATAACCTTCAAGCAAAAGTCAAAGCGAGATTTCTTTTCCTCAATAAAGCTTCCTTTACTAATTCAACCAAATGCACCCTCTGTAAGATGACTTTACTGCGAATTTTGGACTACGACGATATTATTTACAGAATGGCACCAAACACAGCCCTAAAAAACTTGACAGACTCTATTATTCAGCCTTCCCTTTTGCTACTAATGCACCTTTTCACACTCATCACTGCAAACTGTAAAACTATACATGAATAATATTATTTCACTTGTTTTAATAGACACTGTTATCTTTCATCACATCTGCAGAGGTGCATTACTGACACTAAAAAAGAAACTAGGTTTAATTACACAGAATTCATGATAAATTAATGTATACTGGCCCCAGTTTGAGAACCACTGCTGTAGACAATGTGACAGTAATTGATGTGTAGTAAAATGAGAGGATAATACTCACAGAGAACAAGAGGAAGAGAAAGCAACTCCATACTGATCTACTGATGACTGACACTACTTTACACTTTGATAAACATTCAAGACTTCCTCTATACTGTAACACCATGGACCCCTCCCACCCGTGCCTCCAACTGTGCATACCATCTGTCCTAAATAGTATTTAAAGCTCAAATTAATTTCCCAAAACAGAGTGTGTTGAAATGAGTATCTTTATAATACTTGGAGGACATACTGTAAGTATAGACCTATAAAAAATCTAACTGCTAATATTACCCATAACTTTTTGTGAAAGGGAAAATGTAAGGAGAAGTTGTTTTTTGATGTGTAATGATAACAGGATATGTCTACACAAAAACAGCCACTTCTGTTATGTGTTCATTTTTCCCTGTAATATTATATTTTACTGTACATTTAAATGCATACAGTACTGTGTACTTTCACAATAAAAGAGTAGCTTACATATTTTTAGGGCATAATATAAGTGGGTGAACTTGAATGCAACATATGAATGTTTGACATAAAATCTATTTGACATTAAATCTAGTTTGTGACTTTTTCATACAGCATCAAATGGAGTAAATCTACATTTATTTGTCACTGACTGCACATAGTATTTGTGGTAGTGACAGTTTTTGTAAATTAAAGGAAAAATCTATTAGAAGCTGACGAACAACTACACTGTAAAAAAAATCCGTAGAAATTGCAGCTGGGTTGCCGGTAATTTACCGTAGATTTACATTTATGTTTTTTACTGGCAACATTTTGTTGTTCAAAGTTAAATGAAAATTAAACATTTACAAGTCTTTATCTTTACAGAGTAAAACTAAAAAACAGCATCAAGCAAAACATTCTGGGAAACAAAATCTGGACCAAAAAAACAGAAAAAGGTTGATGATGATTTCTGGTTCCCAGAATGCTTTGCATGAGGCTGTTATTGTATAGTTTTATTCTGTAAAGATAAAGACTTGTTAATATTTGAAATTTATTTAACTTTGAACAAACTCTTGCCAGTAAATAACATAAATGTAAATCTACAGTAAATTACCGGCAACCCAGCTGCAATAACATTGACATTTCTACGGAATTTTTTTACAGTGTGACGTCTTTCACACATTTGTTAATACCACAAAACAGAAACGGAACTGAAACTAAAACCACAATGAGCTCAACTTTTCCATCAGATCACTCATGCAGAGTTTGACAATGACATATGTGAACACAGTTATCAGTGGTGCTTAAAGTGCCCATATTATGAAAAACTCACTTTTTCTGGGTTTTGGGGTGTTATTTTGTGTCTCTGATGCTCCCACACGCATACAAACTTGGAAAAAAATCCATCCATGCTGTTTTGAGTGAGATACAGGTTTCTGAATGTCCTCTGCCTTGAGTCTCAGATTGCGCCAGTTAAAACTCAGCTCCGTTGTGACATAACAAACCGTTTCGTCACATTCAGTTTGAATTTTCCCGCCCACCACCCCACTCGCAGGTCTCCACCCACCAGGTAGCTAGAGAGCATAGAGCAGTCACTTGAATGAGACCCTCTGTGCTGTTATCATGTCTCACGGAAATAACAGCACTATTTGGATATTATGGATTATACTCCCACCTACTTTTAAAAACAAAGTTTTAACGCGTGGTTATTGGAACCCGGAGTAATCTTATATACACTGTGTTACGACGCAAACAGTCCTCAGATTGTAGGCGACAAGACCTTCATGCAAAATCTGATGTAAACAACAGACTATGTATCTATATTTCACGGATTATAAGCATTTGTGGACAAAAATGGTAATTGGATGTATTTTATTGGACTTTCATGGATCATTCACACATCTGAAACAGACTGGATTCGATTCGCAATCACGTTGTTTCATCACAAAAGGTAAGAAGTCACGTTGTATTTTTCCATGTTGTCATCTTCAGTCACAAAATACTACATTTATGATGCTAGAGCTAAAAGCTTTTTGCCAAACTAACCGAGACCGTACGCCCCGGCTTTTCTGACGAGGCGAGCCTCTAATAACTTTACGGTCCGCATAGATATATACACGGTCCGGACCTCCCGCTAGCTTCTAGCAATTAGCACGCGGTCCGCAAGCAGTATACATCCCCCGCCGGGTCTTAATTTCTGTAATTTGCGAAAATAATGCGTTTGAAAATGTTTATAACGGGAATATGTTAGTATTGTCCAGGGAAAACGAGTGTATTGTTCAGACTGCTACATCACAATTTACGCTGGAATCTTTGTGTGTCATGATGTGTTTGACACACCGAGACCGGGCCTTACCGCCCCCGCTTTTCTGACGAGGCTAACCCCCGAGCCTCTTATAACTTTACGGGCCGGACCTCCCGCTAGCTTCTAGCAATTAGCACGCGGTCCACAAGCAGTATACATCCCCCGCCGGGTCTTAATTTCTGTAATTTGCGAAAATAATGCGTTTGAAAATGTTTTATAATGGGAATATGTTAGCATTGTCCAGGGAAAACGAGTTTATTGTTGTGACTGCTAACGTAACATCACAATTTACTCTGGAATCATTGTGTGTCATGAGTTTCTTCTCCTGTAGTGTACTTATTAGTGATACTTTTCTGCATGATTTGTCTGTTGGCAACATAAACCGTTAATAATAATAATATATAAAATAATAACACAGTATGGTCTGTACTGCTCATGATACCACTGAGCATGCGCACGATCACATGACGTTAGTAGTGGGGCGTGATCAAAGGAGCAGCAGCTCATAAATATGTAAGACTAGCTCAAAACGGCACAATCTGAACTGCCCTGAAACAGAGGCTACTAGAGATGGGTAACAATCTTTTCCTACAAGCTATTTCGAGCAAACAACTTTTGAAACATGCTTTATGGAACTCATACACCTATATAACTTATGGAAAAGCAGTCATAAGATGGGCACTTTAAGACACCATGATATGAACTAAAATGTGCTTGTAAAATACCATCTCTGTTTTAGCACATTTTAGTTCATATTCATACAAATTTAAAAACAGACTACAAAAGTTATGTCTGTGTCACTAAAATCATATAATGTGTGTATTTGAATGAAAAAAAAAATCAAAAGGAGACTGGATGATTTCAATTTATTTTGCATAGCACTTTCAATTCAATGCATATAATTTCAAAGACCCTTTATCAACAAAAGTGGCTGGCAAATCCCTCAGTGAGCAAGCTAAGGAAGACAATAATGAGTAAAATGATACTGAAAAGATGTTTAAAGAGATGATAAAGAAACTGTATATCTGTACGGAGAGGAGCATCGCTAATAAAGTGAAATATGATACAAATTCAAGAGGCCACAACAAATTCAACACAATTAATAAATCATACAGACTCTAATGTTATTTTATCCAGATATAATTCAGACACACTAAGTGATAATGACAATATGAACTAATTTGTTAAATTCGGTATAATAATCAAATGTAATGACCTAATAAATCAGACAGATGATTCACCTCTCAATCTGTAGCATTTGACAACCAGCACGACTGTCGCAAACAGATATGGACAAACTGCAAGCAGAAAAGTGAAAATCTTGAGACCAGACATCTCCTGATAAACACCTGAAACAGAAACACATGTTATCATGCGAGACTGTCCTCCAAAAAATAACGACCTCACAGGTTATTTGTGCAAGCACCTTATTACGATGTAAAGTGATGTATTAAGGCATTAGTGTCCTCTAGCGGAAGTAGCTTATAAATACAACCTGTTGTTACGTTTTACGTTTTTTTTTGCCTTATACATCAGATAAGACATACAATTTTATGAATTTGTAAATGTAGAAATGGTTTCATAAACATTTATGGTTTTAAAGTCGCAATGAAATTGAAATGAAAAACTATATATGTTTTTTTAATAGTGTGGTATTATTAACAAATGACTTATCTGTGAGCTTCATTATTTTTTAAAAATTCGTGTGTGCTCATAATCTTTAATCAAAAATGCAAATCTCCTCCCCTCCTCAAAACGATCTCTCTTCACTTCCGGTCAAAAGTATGGCAGGTGGGCGGGGTCCGGGAGAAGATCGCAGTGATTAGCCATTAGCAACACGACCCAACTTCAAACGATCCAATCAGATCTCGATGGACAAATTCAAATCCAGCCCTGCCTTATTTCATCTCAAAAGCCGTTTCATTCGGATATACGTCACCACGGGGAAAATAAGGCAATCGCTACTTCCGTTTCATGGCGACTTTAAAGATATTTTGGAGCATCTAACCCCACCCTCACCCTTACCCTAAACCCAACCACATCTCAACCATATAAAACACAACACGCAAGTAAAAGTACAGTCAGGTATTTATTGCATAAAACAGTATAAAAGTATTACAAACCATTCATGTTGCAAACCTTGTGAACTGAAGCCATACGATTACTTTATGTCAGATCTCATTTAAACATGAACCAGCATGACATAGTCTCTCACAAGGGCCAATAGCACTTCACATTCTTAGCTGACGTAATGATGCGTTCGGTCACAAGACACACGAGAGCCAATGCCTTTCACAATCATAGATGACATAGCATCGCGGGAGTTTTTGAATCAGTGTACGTCTGGATCTGATATTTACAGCGGATTGTCATCACTTTTGCATCATTTCTTCAAATAAATCGGTCGTTTGGCCTCGGTACACTTGGTATATTTTAAGTACATTTTTTAAACAGTTGTGACTGTTTTGTATGCTGTGTTTATATCATTAAATAAATAAATGTGTATTTTGTTTGCCCTAAATGCCTGAATGATGTAATGTGTAATAAAATACAATTAATCCTGGTGGTTTAAATTGAAAATCTTATCCCAGTACATGTGATCATAACAAAATTATACCCAAAAAATAGGGGTGTGCAGCGGAGTCAGTATTTATATCTGTATTTGCAGTGTTGGGAACGTTACTTTAAAAAAGTAATTAGTTATAGTTACTCACTACTTGTTCCAAAAAGTAACTGAGTTAGTAACTGAATTACTCTATAATAAAAGTAACTCGTTACCAGGGAAAGTAACTATTTGCGTTACGGTAAAAAAAGTTGATATATGTCAAAGAATTTGTATTTTTTTAGCAGTTTTCACATGTCAGTTGAAATGAGTAGAACAGACAGGTGTTCATACATAACTTTCCATATTTATTGCACGTCAACAGACAGCAAGAGTTTTATCCTACACTTCAAGTATTATCTTTGTAAGAAAAGTAAACAGTTACACCATATAAAGTGCATTTAACTTCAGCAAACTAAATTAAATCAAACTCTCTCAACCTGAGACAACTGGTCAAGTAAACAACCTGTACTTCCAAGTGTTTTGTTCACAAAAAGTTAACTTTTAAACAACAAAAAGTGTGTTTGCTCTGTAGTCGTATTCTTAATTAAAATAAATCAAACTCCCAATGTCAGACAACTGGTCTGGTAGACATTCTGTACTTCAGGTATTTACTTCAAAAGTAAACAGTTAAATAATATAAAGTGTGTTTGCAATAACTGTAGCAAATTAAATAAATCAAACTAACAACCTGAAATAAATAGTCTGGAAGACATAGGCTGCTGTATTTCATTTTCTTCATTAAAAAAGTAAACAGTTTAACAATATGATTCATTAAATTAGAGTTGCTTACAACGGATGTCGACAAAGTCTTCGCTCCCGGACATAATGTACACATTACATGCACGTTCTTGCTTTGACCACAGTGAATTTGAAGTAGTGCTTATATCTCCACCTTGAATATGCCAACTTTTCATCGGATTGCTTCTCCTGACTCGCCATCTCTTCTGCTGCCGCGAATCTCTGTTTAGCTGTTCGGTGTGTGTGGGTAAATTCCAAATGCCGTTTGTGCGCCCTTGAAGGGCACTTCGCGAAGGGGATGTAAAATCCAAATAAACAGAAAAAGACGCTGTATTTTATCACCAAGTGTATTTTAATTAGCCACACTATCAGACAACATTGCGCAACTTTATCTAGAGTTTATACATCAAGAGATTTGATCTTCGAAGGGAATAGGGCATAGTGTTCATCACTTTCGATTGGAATTCGCCCTGTGTGTGTGTATGTGTATAACAACACTGGCTCTGATTGGCTACCATGAAACACATTACTCTGCCTTAGCCAATCATAATCGCTTATCTCGTTATTAACCTACCTCCTCACTAGCTGTGTGAGCCAGGGTTGCGTTTGGATCACACAGGTTAAGTCAGTGCATAGTAACGCACCGCATTTAACGTCCGGTAACGTTAACGGCGTTGTAACAGCGGGAAAAGTAATTAATTAGATTAGCCCGTTACTGAAAAATGAACGTCGTTACGTAACGCCGTTCTTTTAAACGGCGTTATTCCAAACACTGTGTATTTGTATCTGTAACAATCTCAAAAATATTTGTATCTGTATTTGTATTCGGATGGAACTGGAAGTGGGCGGGTCTTAAACCGGAAGTTTGTCATATTACATGAAAATGGCATTTTAAATGCATTTTTGCTTTTATTATAATTACAACTAAATATTTATAAAAAAAAAAAAAAATGTTAATCAAAAAGACAAAAACTTGATCCTCATTAATACGCATGGAAAACAACTTCTCATTTTCAAAGCCTCATGCAGCTTGAACCTATGTACTATGCATCATTGTATTAAAGCGTTAAAATATCAAACTTGAGAGGGCGGACAAAACTGTACATCACCTTTAAGCGTTTATTGTGTCTGTCAGCAGTTACATATGTGACCCATTCTGTCTAAATGAGTGGGAGGTTTTCAGAAAAAAAATAAGTAGCCTACATTAATCCCTCATTTAGCGATTCAAATATATATACTGATTTATATTAAAAAGTTATTAAGATCGACAAGACTCGCGCTGACTGACAGATCCAAAACGCAACGCACAGACATGCAAGTACGTGCACTGACAGAATAGTTCAAAAACAACGGTTTTGACAAGAATTTACGAAAGCATAATAAGCATTACAACAAACTTGCTGAGCTCATTATATTTGTCCATACAGCATTTGTGCGAACAGAATGAATTGTTTAAAAAAACTTTCTCATTAATCTAAATAAATAAATAATCAGATATTCGTTTAAAATTTCAAATAACAGTATGCTCTATTATTTAAAACTCTGTTTTGACTTAGTTCAAAACAAGCAACATGATTTTAAACAATAAGGTAATTAGAAAAGATTTAATTCAAACGTTTCAGTTGTTTTTCACTTAATTTATTTTTATGTTAATTGCAATTCATGTCATAGTAATCTTCTGTTTAAATGTTGCATTTAAAATATTTTATTTTCATATTTTCATCTATTTACTTATTTCTTTTATATTCACCTAGATTGACAATAAAGCTTGCTTCAACTTTCATCTGTAAGTGAAGTCACACGGAGACACTGAGTTATTAACAAATATTTTATTATCAGAGTGCAGCATTTTATCAAAGTTTTCTGGTCTTTTGTAATTAAAGTAAACCTGCAAGGGCAATTTTTTACAGTTGGGTTAAAAGAAGTTTGATATTAGCAGCGTTTTTAGGATTTTAAACTAATTCCAAAACAGCTTGCTTTTCCAAATAAGCGACGCGCAGAAAATGTAATTCATGTCATTTTATAGATTGCACTCATTCACTTCACACACATATTAGGCTATTCGTGCTTTAAGGGGTTTATAATTTAGCGCTGTTCCAGTAAACACCTGATTATGTCTAGCCGAATATTTTTTCTGTTATTCGGATGAATTCGTTATTTGTTTTGAAGCCATTATCCGTGCCCTTCCGAATAACGTATTCGCCTTCAGGAACATCCCTACCCAAAAATATCATTTTATACCCTAATATAAGTTTCACATGCTGCTGGAAGAGGTCGTATTTGGTGAAATTGACAAACAACCAAAGCAATCGTATGGGTTGGAGGATATGTTGTATCATGCAGTATATCTGAACAACAACAAACAAAATCACTTGAGATCATTTCTATGGACTCTCACCTCTGACTGAGATCCAGCTCTTTGGAGACTCTCCTCTCTCTGGGTGTTTACAGTAGTAGAAACCCTCATGTGACTTTGAGACTGTAGGGATGATCATCATGTCTCCTGTAGTCTGATTCTGCACCACTGATCCATCTTTATAAAATTCAGCTCTCAGGCTAGAGGGGTTTTTATCTCGATATAAACAGCGTAGAGTCAGAGGATCTCCTTCAGTCACAGGATGAACAGGACTGTCCAGAATCACATCAACATCTACACAACAGAAGAAATAACTGATGAAAATAAATTATCAAAAATATATCAGATTATTGATATATTCTATCAGCTTGTTACATCTGGTAAAATAAAGTAAAATTCCATAGACTTAAAATCAAAGAGCATCTTTAACCATTATCTAAGGACCAGAATATAACAGAGACCCTAACAACACCTGAGCAACTAGTAAGAAAACCCTTGCAACTTTATACAGTAGCAACGGTCTAAAAACACTTGGGAAACCTTAGCAGTCACATACAGTAGCAACACTCTGGCAAGTGGCAACCATCTGCATTTGTCCTGTGTTGTTAAAGTCCATTTACTGTAAAGTCATTTCAGATAACTGTTTTTAAACACATTATAATGTTAGAAATGTTGCTGAAACACGTTACAAAAGACTGTGAACTAGTGCTGAATTATGGAGTTAAACAATTAAAAGTTTTTTTCTAGCCTGGGTGCCAGCCAAACTTAGCCCCACCCACAACATTTCAGGTCAGGAAGTTTGGTCTGGTGTCGTTCCATTGTGGCGCAACTATGCATGTTGAACCAATCAAATTGTCAGGGAGGGCTTTATACTATGATGGACAGATGATCAACAGTAACGTAATCAACCACGTCACCAAAGAGTGCTTGTGTTGAATCCGTTTACAACAAAGACAGCTGCCGCTGGAGAATTCAGATGTGTGGATTCTGCCACCGAGTCTGTTCTAGACAGGGACAGATTAACACTTTGTTATACCCTGGGCAACAATATTCAAGGGCCCATCATCACGACCCCAGGATCGCCATAATATGGTCATATACAGAATGTATTACTGTAGTATACAGTAAATATACTCAATACTTCTGTCATCAGGTGTATTTTGATTTACAAATATTTAAATGCTCATAGAACTACAAATGCACTACCATGTCCCGTATCAAAGACATTCGCTCATATATGATGCTATGAAAACAAAACACATCAGCATATGAATAATGTCCGGGCTGTAAATGTAAGCTGGGGAAAAGTCCTGGCTAGCTGATCTGCCCTCGTCGTTGACCTATTTTAGGTATATACGTTAAATTTTCTGCATTTTTGATGTCCTTTTTTCTTTTTTAATTTCCGCTTGGCGCTCCCACTTAGCTTATCCATGGTCTCATACACACTGCAAACTTTCGGGAGTGACAACCGCATTTAAATGTGAATCCCCTAAATGTTCATTTCATGTCTGTACGGAACAAGACTCACTCCCGAAAATGTGATGATTGACACAGAAATAACCATAGCAACGTTCTGCCGTCTTGCTTGCTGATCACTCACAGCTTTGACTAAATTAATTTAACAGCATTGTGTTTTGCAATAAACCTTCGTCTTGGCGTTGTGTATTGTACGCTTTTTTGAGGCTGCTTTACAGCGCGCAGTCTTGCAGTTTTGCATACCGTTTATGGCTTTTGGCTCATGAAACGATCAAGTTTTTGGTGTTAATAAAGTGTGAAGGTGCCGGTCCCAATATTTTAGTCAGCAAACGCTCGTGTCTCTGTCATTTTCTGAAACGCGCATACAGAAGACTTTTTCCCCTTCTAAGCATTTATTTTTTCAGAAGAGAGACCTGTCCTGTTTATGATGCACGTTTAAACACTTGATTAACTACTAGTTGTTCAGTTCGGTTATGTCCACACTATGCAGAGTTTCTGTAAATGCGGTTGTCACAACCTGCATTTAGCTAGAGTTAATTTGGTTAAAGAATGCGGTTTTCAATCCCGTAAATTACTGAACTGTGTGTAAAGAACAGGATTAAGCATTAAAAGGTAAAGTGACAAACGAATTAATATGCAGTGTGTACCAGACCAATGTCTCACTTTCTTATGTTGTAGCAACGCCTTGCGTCACATAACCCGCTCGGTGTAACCTTAGACCCACCACATGCGGACTGACCAATGAGGAGAGGGTCTTAACTTGAGGCCCTCTTTTCATTGGTCAGTCCGCATGAGACTGACTCTCAACCGCTCTCAACTCACGTTCAAAGTCATAGGCAGCGCGATCAAGGCATTTGTTGATCGGAAAGATGCTTTTGCCGTCCCTCCTACAGGATTCGTCAAAAGTTTAATTTATCAGCTATCTCCCATGGTTGCTAAGAATATGGGACACAATGAAAATGGGCAACTCGGAATCCACGACAACGTGGATATAACTACTGTAGTGGTCATTGCCAGCTCCTTTTCAAAAGCCCATGGCTGAAGTTCATCTAACTTACAAATGGTAAGAGACTCTGACTGTATGACTTAGTAAATAACTCACAATGTCATGATAAGAATGAAATGTTGTAAAAATAGTAGGTGTCGATGTACGTTCTCTAACTCAGACTTAGTACAATCATAATTATAGTCTCATTGTAGCAAAATAACATCTCAGTTACGGATGTAACCCTCGTTCCCTGAAGGAAGGGAACGGAGACGTCACGTCATGACCGACAAATTGGGAAATTGAGAGACCAATCAGCTTCGCTTTGTATGTAAAGAGCGAATGAATGTTGTCATGCAGTATTTGCATATGCTGGCTCCACCCCGCCAGGTGGGTATAAATGCCAGCAACAGACTGCATTCAGTAGTTTTTCGCTGAGGAGCCATCTAAAGGCCGACCGAGTCAGCCATGATACAGCGGCCATGGCGACGGGATGTGACGTCCCCGTTCCCTTCCTTCAGGGAACGAGGGTTACATCCGTAACAGACACCTTCCATTCAGGCAGTTACTACGACGTCACACCGTGACCAACGAAATTGGGAATCCCTACCAAAACGCCATCGAAGCCTTCCCCTTCCAGTGCCTAGCACAAACCATTAACACCCTTTACATAGGTAAAACCTGGGTCTGTGCAGAGGAGGCTGGTCACTGCTGTTCCAACCCACTCAGTTACCACTAGGCATCACTGGGAGCGTTCCTGCTGGCAGTAGAAGAAAACACTGCCCTGTACAGGGGACGCTCATATGGAGGCCAAAGCTCTACACAGGTTTTCTAGAATTCATCTGATGCAAAGCTGACATCAAACACTCCGCCACGTCTCACTATCAAAAGCGTTGGAGGAAGTACCAAACTGTACCAAAACATCTTTTGAGATTTATGTCACCGATATAATGCCATACTGGCAATGCAAGCCGACACAGGAACCTGGGAACCCCAGTGTTTCTACCTGCTAGAGGTGAGGACACAGGAAGAAACCAGTTCGACACAAACACTATAAAACCTAGTGAACGTATTAGGTGTCGCCCAACTAGCAGCCCTGCAAATGTCTGTCAGCGAGGCGCCGCGCACCAACGCCCAGGAAGACGCTATGCTTCGAGTGGCATGCGCCCGCAACCTGAGCGGGCACGGGAGGTCTTGCGATTGGTACGCAAGAGAAACGGTGTCCACTATCCAGTTTGACAGCCTCTGCTTGGAGACAGCTTTTCCCTTCTGCTATCCACCAGTGCAGTGCATTGAGGCCCCGTCCAAACACCTGAAACTGCACGCCCGTTGCAGGTGGCGCCCCAGCCCGTGGCCGAGGCAAATTCCTCTGTGAGACGTGCCGAAATTCGACCGAATCCAAAATCATAGAGATAAGAGATCCTCTATGGGTGGCAAAGTTTGCTCTTTTCCCAGTTGACCCGAAGACCCAAGCGGGCAAGATGCCTGAGCACCAGGCACGTGCACACATAGACATCAAAGGGGGCTTGAGCACCTGCCCTTTTTATTCCTGGAGAGAAAGTGCCCTTTTTTTCTGGGGTGCTTTTAAAAAAAAAATAATAATATGATCTTTATTCAAATAATAATAATATGATTCTTTATTCAACAACTGATGTCTGTCTGTTTCTTGTGTTTTTACTTGTTTCTTATTTTAATTTAACATGAATTTATTCAGAAATCATTTAAATGAGATTTAAACTCTTATATAAAGAAAAATAGCGCTATTTGTGGCACACAAACGGTTAACAGATGAGTCCCGCCTCCAAAATTCAAATCGCTAATATGATTGGCTTTACCTTTCCTTAGTCCCGCCTCTCTAACTTACTTCGCTTTATGATTGGTCTGTCTACACTCGTGCTGCATCATTCGCGCTTCAAGCGCCAAAGCTCAGCCTGAACGAGACGCGATCATGTGCATGATATGCAGGCAGCTACCGGTAAGTGTGTGAGGAAGAAAGCATTCTTATATTAACAGTTTTATGTACAAAATATGGAACACGTTGTTACACATAACGATTCAGGGACATTGTTTTGCATGGCAATCCAATATTAACCTGAAGAGTTGCAAACTTGTAACAGTATAGTGTATGTAGTTTAAACAGACTGCTCATAAAATAATAAAGCACAAACAATAATATAATTGCTAACTACAGTAGTAAGCTTTTTTGTTTGCGTTTTTTGTAATGGCTGTTAAATAAGTATAATGTGTTATACTGGAGTGCTGGAGTAGATTGGGAAGAAATCTGATGGTTCAGTATTTTACTTGCCCAGTCTGAATTTTCACTGACATCACAAAAAAGTAAAATATAAAATACAAATAAAATAGGCCTAATCTATATTTGTTGTTTCTGACATGTGTAACCCTCATAAATATGAAACCTAAGATTAAAGGTGCCATTGTAACGATAGAACACGAAAATTAGGTGGCTGGTAACCTAGACTACATTCAAACGGAGATAGGCCCGTAGATGACACTGGCAACGAATTGTGTGCGTACTCCACCATAGAGAGATGTTGGCTCCAGGACGAAGGATTCTTGGAGGCCAAACATCGTAACACTCTTTCAACATCTTGGTTGGCTCGCTCGGTCTGACCATTGCTCTGGGGATGAAACCCGGAGGACAGACTAACAGTCGCTCCTAACAACTTACAAAATTCTCTCCAAAATTTGGACACAAATTGGGGACCCCTGTCGGAGACCACGTCTGTCGGAAGGCCATGTAACCGGAAGACGTGGTCTACGACAGTAACCGCTGTCTCCTTGGCTGATGGTAATTTGGGCAAGGGGATGAAATGAGTCGCCTTCGAGAATCGGTCCACTACGGTTAAAATCACTGTATTCCCCTGGGAGGGTGGGAGGGCGGTAATAAAATCTAGCGCAATGTGGGACCAGGGTCTCGAAGGGACTGGCAGCGGTAAAAGTAACCCGTCAGGAGGGCGATTCGAAGTCTTACCAGTGGCACACACCGAGCAAGCCAAAACAAAATCGTGAATGTCACGAGCCATACCTGGCCACCAGAATCGTTGTTTGACTAAAAACTTAGTGCGACTCACCCCTGGATGACAAGCTACCTTGGAACAATGATCCCACTGGATTACGTTGGACCGTAACTTCTCCGGCACAAATAAGCGGTTCGGTGGGCAACGAGACGGGGGCGTTACCCCTTCTAAGGCTGTCAAAACCTTCGATTCGACCTCCCATGTGAGCGCGGAGATGAATAGAGTCTCCGGTAAAATACGCTCGGGAGTAGAAGTGCGATCGGAACGCTCAAAAAGTCGAGACAAAGCATCGGGTTTAATGTTTTTGGAACCCGGACGGTATGAAAGAGTAAAATCGAAACGTCCGAAAAATAAAGCCCACCGAGCCTGCCTGGAGTTAAGTCTTTTGGCAGTTTTAATGTATTCGAGGTTCTTGTGGTCGGTCCAAACGATAAAAGGTACACCCGAACCTTCTAACCAGTGACGCCATTCCTCCAAAGCCAGTTTGACTGCCAATAACTCTCTGTTACCAATGTCATAATTACTTTCCGCCGGAGATAACCGATGAGACAAAAACGCGCAGGGATGAACCTTTCCGTCTGAGGGTGTGCGCTGGGAAAGCACTGCTCCTACCCCCACCTCTGATGCATCGACCTCCACTATGAACTGGCGTGTGCGATCAGGGGACACGAGAATGGGAGCTGAAACTAAGCAGCTCTTGATTTTGGCAAACGCAGCCTCGGCTGCGTCTGACCACCTGAATGCAGTACTAGGGGAGGTCAAGGCAGTCAGAGGAGCGGCTAGTTGGCTGAAATTGCGAATGAAACGCCTATAAAAATTGGCGAACCCCAGAAATCTCTGCAGGGTCTTGCGAGAATCTGGGGATGGCCAATTCACCACAGCCTTAACCTTATCAGGATCCATGCGGACACCCTCAGTCGAAATGATGTGCCCTAAAAAAGAAACAGACTGTGCATGAAAAACGCATTTTTCCGCCTTGACAAAAAGCCCATTCTCTAGCAACCGCAGAAGCACTCGTCGTACGTGTTGCACATGTTCCTGGAGAGACGACGAAAAAATCAATATGTCATCCAGGTAGACATATATGAACTGATCTATCATGTCTCGCAACACGTCATTAACGAGTGCTTGGAAGACCGCTGGCGAGTTCGTCAATCCGAAAGGCATGACGCAAATGGCCACGAGGGGTGTTAAAAGCAGTCTTCCATTCATCCCCCTCCCTGATGCGGACCAAATGATAAGCATTACGTAAGTCCAATTTAGTGAAGACGGACGCTCCTTGCAACCTCTCGAAAGCTGAAAACATTAACGGCAAAGGATACGTATTCTTTACCGTAATGTTGTTCAACCCTCGGTAATCAATACAAGGTCGCAAGGATCCATCCTTCTTCCCCACAAAAAAGAACCCCGCCCCCGCTGGAGAAGAGGAAGGACGAATGAACCCCGTTGCTAGAGAATCAGAAATGTATTTCTCCATGGCCTTCATCTCAGGAACAGATAAAGAGTATAACTTGCCTTTAGGCGGAAAAGTACCGGGAAGTAACTCTATAGCACAGTCATAGGGACGGTGAGGAGGTAGAGAATCAGCCCGCGACTTACTGAACACCTCCTTCAGGTCATGGTACTCTGCGGGCACGTTAGATAAATCCACTGCTTCCCCCTGAAACACAGACTCAGAAACAGTTAGACACGCAGACAAAAGACAAGACTTGTGACACCCCTCACTCCAGCTGATAACAGTCCCAAGACGCCAGTCGATCTTCGGGTTGTGTTGGTGAAGCCAGGTGTGTCCAAGAACGATGGGTGAGAGAGGGGAGTCTGTGACGTAGAATGAAATGTTCTCGTGGTGATTGCCCGATGTGATGAGGGAGACAGGTTCCGTGATGTGGGTGATGGTGGGAAGCTTGTGTCCATTAAGTGCGAACGGGGCAATCTGGTGAGTAAGCTGTGTGAGTGGTATCTGAAGCTTACGTGCAGTGGCGTGATCGATGAAACTCCCCTCAGCTCCCGAATCCAAAAGTGCGTGACAGTCGTGAGAATGAGTGGACCACCGTAGTTTCACCGGGAGGAGCGTAGATGTCGATGAGGTCTTCATGGAGGAGATCCCGCCCGATAGTAGCCTCAGATTTACTATCGGGCTTGGTCTTTTACCGGGCACTGATGGATCTGGTGCCCGGCTTTACCGCAGTATAAGCACAATCCAAGGGACCTCCGCCGGAGCTTCTCCTCCCGGGAAAGCCGAGCTCGACCCACCTGCATGGGCTCGAGATCGTTGGAGGGGCTGACCGCACCGCTGTGGCTGGCCTGGAGATGATCCAGTCTTACGGGTAACGGCGTGGTAGCTCTCCGGCGTGCTGCTTGGCTGAGTCGGGCGTCGACCCTTATGGCCAGGTCGACGAGAGCATTCAGGGACGTGGGTAGATCCACCACATGAATTTCTTGTTGGATGCGGTCAGCCAGCCCATGCAGGAAATGATCCCACTGCGCTTCTTCGTTCCACCTACACTCCGCCGCCAGGGTGCGAAATTCGATCGCGTATTCAGAGACTGTCCTCTCCTCCTGACGGAGCTCTGAGAGGCGTCTCGCGGCTTCCTTCCCGGCGACGGAGCGATCAAACACCCTCTTCATCTCATCGGATAGGGCGGAGAACGAAGAACAGCAGTCGTCACGGTTCTCCCACACCGCCGTCCCCCAGAGGGCAGCCTTCCCAGTCAGCAGCGAAAGCAAGAATGCCACCTTGGTTTGTTCGTTGGAAAAAGTTCTGGGTTGTAATGCAAAATGGAGAGAACAGTGAGATAAGAATGTACGGCAAAAATTCGGCTTACCCGCATATTTGTCGGGGATAGGAAGTCTGGGCTCCGACTGGGAGGCGCCCTCTGGTGAAGAAGATGTAGCTGGGGGTGTGGGAGGCGCAGTGGGCGGTAGTTGTTGTTGTTGTTGTTGTAGGGCCAGCTCGGACACCTTCGTCACCATTACTTGGACTGCTCGACCCATCTCCTCTATAACCTTGTCCTGACGGTCCATCCTCTGAACCGCCCGCTGGAGAAACTCTTCGAGAGGAGATGGGGAGTGATTTCCCGCTGCTTCCATTTCTGGTCAGATCCTTCTGTAACGATAGAACACGCTGGAAGCAGATGCAGGAAAAATAACACAGGTTTATTTTTAAGATGCAGACAAACACAGGGACTTAAACAAACACAATGTCCAGATGATGGTAATGGTGCTCGAAGGACTACGGTGGTAAAGCGGGTGATGGTGGTTGTGATGGTCGTTGGTGGTGTAGGTCTGAAGTGGAATATAATCCTGGAACAGAGACCGGAACATCCAACACGAAGACGACACGAAAACAATCCACACACGCTGTACAAACAATCCAAAGAGACACGGAGGCCAAACAAAGAGTGAGGATCTGACGAGGAACAGAGAGCAGAGTGAGTTTATATGGAGAGTCTGTAATGATGAGCAGCTGGAGTGAGACAATCAACACAGGTGAAGGGAATCGGGATAACGAGCACATGACATCACAGGTGAGTAAACACCATACACGAGACACAGAGAGAGCAGTGTATTTACCCACCGTGACAGCCATAGGATGTGTTGTCATAATATGTTAAATTGTTCTTTGACAATTACATATAAGGTATGTTGCTTTATTAAGTGCAAAAAATATCCAGAAACGTTTTTACATGTCAATTTACAACCCTAGAATTTGTCATTTGAATGAAATGGTCTATTTTTGCCCTATTTGAAAGGGTCATGAATAATAATGTTGAGCTCTGCTCTGATTGCTCTGCTCTGCCAGAAGCAATGCCAGAAGCTCACATTAGTAAACAGACCTTATATTTTGAGCCCTTATCAGATAAAAATACATTTTGAGTAACAACTAATCAGCTAAACGCTAGCATATGATATAGCATTTATTGGCATGTAAGCGCTAACTCAGCAGTCACAACTTTGTTTTTAGCATTTTAACAAATTTGTAATTAATGTGTAATTTAATGTTTTCAAAACATGCACATTGTGTAATGGCTTCCTTTCCTGCTCTATAAACCTAGACTACTAAGGAGACCATGCATGGTGTCTGTGTGAACAACTGATTATTTTGTAGACATCTTTTGAAAATTAAACAATTGCGTGAGTTTGAGGAAGATAAAATTAATTAACTTTTTAATATTTTTTAAAAAAGGAAGTCAGAATTGCGTTAATATATATACTTTTTTATACATAATTATGAGAAGTGCCCTTTATTTCACTTGAGCCCCTGCCCCTCAAAATGTCTGTGCACGTCCCTGATGACAACACATCCTATGGCACCTTTAATCTTAGGTTTCATATTTATTAGGGTTACACATGTCAGAAACAACAAATATAGATTAGACCTATTTTATTTGTATTTTATATTTTACTTTTTTGTGATGTCAGTGAAAATTCAGACTGGGCAAGTAAAATACTGAACCATCAGATTTCTTCCCAATCTACTCCAGCACTCCAGTATAACACATTATACTTATTTAACAGCCATTACAAAAAACGCAAACAAAAAAGCTTACTACTGTAGTTAGCAATTATATTATTGTTTGTGCTTTATTATTTTATGAGCAGTCTGTTTAAACTACACTACACTGTTACAAGTTTGCAACTCTTCAGCTTAATATGGGATTGCCATGGAAAACAATGTCCCTGAATCGTTATGTGTAACAACGTGTTCCATATTTTGTCCATAAAACTGTTAATATAAGAATGCTTTCTTCCTCACACACTTACCGGCGGTAGCTATGGAGCTAGAAGAGTCTCAATAAAGATAAATGCACACACTAAATTCACATATGCACACACAGGATTCATAAATATACACGCAGGATACACAAATGCACACAAAATTCACAAATGCACACACAAAATTTAAGAAGCACAGAAGATTCACAAATGCACACAAAATTCAGAAATGCACACAAAATTCATAAATACATAACCAATTCAGAAATGCAAACAACATTTACAAATGCTCTCAAGATTCACAAATGCACAGGACAAGATTCAGAAATGTATTTCTGATGCACACACAAATATATCTTGATTTACAAACTGTTTTTGGTCTGTGAACTTTACTGCATTTGTGTGTGAATTTTGAGACTCCCCTGACTTGGCTCGACACACAAATGCCTTTTTTTAAACAGGGAATGATCTGCAACCAATTAGATATCTCCCTTGTTTTAGCCAATCACAAGAACGCACCCCACATGGGGGATTGTTTACTTATAAGCCAATCACATGACCTTTAAGCTGGTTTGCCAACCGCCAATTAAACCGAAAAAGAAGAAGTAGTTTACACAGCGTGATATGCGCGTGGTGCGGGTGCGAGCTAAAGTTAGCGCGGTGAAGTTCTGCCTGTCAGTTGGTTGGTTGAGAATAATTGCAGATTATTCACATTGATATTGTAATCACGATTATCTGTATTTGGTGTCCAAACATACGTCCGAAACGCACAAAAATAAGCACAAATGGATAGTTGTAATTGAGGCTTTTGCCGATTATAACAAGGAGATAACTAGCTAAACACTTTAAGTTCTACATACCACTCCCCTGTGGGCGGCAGTGGTTGAGTGGTTCATGTAGGTTGTCTACAAATCGGAAGGTTGGTGGTTCAATCCCCGGCTCCATCTGACCAAGTGTCGAGGTGTCCTTGAGCAAGACACCTAACCCCAGCTGCTCCCGACGAGCTGGATGGCGCCTTGCATGGCTGACACCGCCGTCGGTGTATGAATGTGTGAGTGAATGGGTGAATATGAGGCAAAATTGTAAAGCGCTTTGGATGGCCATTGGTCTATGAAAGTGCTATATAAATGCAGTCCATTTACCATTTACCATTTGCCAGAAGCCATGTTGAGGTCTCAACCAACCAACTGACAGACAGAACTCCACCGCGCTAATGTTAGCTCGCGCCCGCAACCACGTGCATATCACGCTGTGTAAACTTCTTCTTCGGTTTTATTGGCGGTTGGCAAACCAGCTTAAAGGTCATGTGATTGGCTTATAAGTAAACAATCCCCCACGTGGGGTGCGTTCTTGTGATTGGCTAAAACAAGGGAGATATCTAATTGGTTGCAGATCATTCCCTGTTTAAAAAAAGGCATTTGTGTGTCGAGCCAAGTCAAGGGGGTCTCAAAATTGCAGTAAATGCAGTAAAGTTCACAGACCAAAAACAGTTTGTAAATCAAGATATATTTGTGTGTGCATCAGAAATACATTTCTGAATCTTGTCCTGTGCATTTGTGAATCTTAAGTGCATTTGTAAATGTTGTTTGCATTTCTGAATTGGTTGTGTATTTCTGAATTTTGTGTGCATTTGTGAATTTTGTGTGCATTTGTGAATCTTCTGTGCTTCTTAAATTTTGTGTGTGCATTTGTGAATTTTGTGTGCATTTGTGTATCCTGCGTGTGTATTTATGAATCCTGTGTGTGCATATGTGAATGTAATGTGTGCATTTATCTTTATTGAGACTCTTCTAGCTCCATAGGTAGCTGCCTGCATATCATGCACATGATCGCGTCTCGTTCAGGCTGAGCTTTGGCGCTTGAAGCGCGAATGATGCAGCACGAGTGTAGACAGACCAATCATAAAGCGAAGTAAGTTAGAGAGGCGGGACTAAGGAAAGGTAAAGCCAATCATATTAGCGATTTGAATTTTGGAGGCGGGACTCATCTGTTAACCGTTTGTGTGCCACAAATAGCGCTATTTTTCTTTATATAAGAGTTTAAATCTCATTTAAATGATTTCTGAATAAATTCATGTTAAATTAAAATAAGAAACAAGTAAAAAACACAAGAAACAGACAGACATCAGTTGTTATATGAATAAAGATCATATTATTATTATTTTTTTAAAAGCACCCCAGAAAAAAAGGGCACTTTCTCTCCAGGAATAAAAAGGGCAGGTGCTCAAGCCCCCTTTGATGTCTATGTGTGCACGTGCCTGATTTAAAGTATTTATTATTTAATTTTGTTCTTGAATATGTATTGATCCTTGCAGTTGCAGTTTTCAAGTGATACATTTTAATTATGTTATTTATACTTTGGTTATCTCAGCTTAATCTCGCCTCTTCTTAAAATTAGAGTACACTGTTTCGGTGCCTTAATTTCTACACTGCAAAAAATGATGTGTTAATTATATACACATTGTGTGTGTCATGCCATTTAAGGTGTTATTTCATTTAAAAATAAATGAAAGGGACAACAAAAGTTGTGTTAAAAACAGTGACGGGAGTAACGCGTTACAAAGTAATTCAGTTACTGTAAATCCACTACTTTTATCAGTAATGAGCATGTAACTAAGTATTTTTTTAAATCAAGTAACGCAGTTACAATTACTGAAATTTAAATGAGTTGGTTACTCGTGTTGCTCTATTTTGTGATAAATGAACACTTGCAGACAAGACATTTCTGATCTAATGTTGCAGGACCGTGGTGGGCGGCACAATGAATAATAACACAGAAGGTGTCTTGTCTGTAAGTGTTCATTTATCACAAAATAGAGTAACGTGAGTAACCAACTCATTTGCATTACAGCTAGCATTACGGCTAGCCATTATGTCATTTATGCAAATATTATACTTGTCATCTTTTTAGCTTCTTCATTGTACTACTGAATTTCCATTCGTTTTCCACTAAATCCGAATATTGACCACTGCAGCTCTTATTCTCACCAGTAAAGTTGTCCTAGGACAGTTAAGACTGAATTATGAGTCTGCATATTACTATAAAATTATGACTACTAATGATGTTATTTTTTCTTATTGCTGTAGGTTCACAAGTGCCTGTTACGGCAAAAAATTCAGTTGATGACCGGTATGATAATTGTATAGAGAAGCTGGAAAACCTGGTGTGTCAAACCAGGTTTGCCATGTTCTCTGTACAACCGTACAACCATACCGTTCATCAACTAAATCCATTGACATACCTAATGGATATATCTTTCCTTCAGCAACCAGACTGTGATCCTGTAATGAGAAATAATAACATCACATCATCAGTTGTAACGTAATATTGTCATTTTGTAATATTTACACTCAAAATGTAAGCATATGGTACAACTTTACTGGTGACTATGAGAATAAGAGCTGCAGAGGTCAACATTCTGATTGAGTCTAAATACTCAGATGCATGTGATTAGTTGTTATTCCTGTTATGACCTGTAGATGGTGTAATACTTTAACAATGTAAGGTAGGCCTAAGAAATGGGGACATGGAAATAAAGATTGTATGCTGGATGACATTTCTGTGAACGTAAAAAATCTTTGAATAACTCACTTTGAAAAATCCAAATGCAATGCATCATATACAGTCTGATTCATGTTTTCATAGCATGTGATACCTTTATATTCACTGATTGATTGATTTATTAATCATTCATACAAGACCTCTGTAAAGCACTTAAGAAAACGCTATTTTAGTAAAGCTGAGAAGTCCCAGAAAGCAATTCTGGTTGAATTTTGGCCTGTGAGTGAAAATAGATGTCTAGTCCAAGAATAGACGAAGCATATATGCTTAGAACATGTAAAAGAAATAAAAGCAAACACTTTCAACACTTGTTGACTTTGGCAAAAACGGCGAGGTTGAAGTAAGTTACTCATAGCCGGACTATATTGGGTCTATAGTTAGCTGTCATTTCACTGTCTCGGTTATTGCTTGCTGGGTTGCTGGCCATGTTTTTAACACACAACTGGTTTTAAAGTTACATAAATCAGCTTGTTCAGATCAGTTTTGATCCAGGGACACAAAAAATTATCATGCTTTATTTCAATGTAAGATTTTTTTTCTTGAAAGTTTGAAGCCTAGACTAAATTCTGCAAATCCTTTGAATTGACAATACAAAATGATTAGCCTTTCATAAAGGCCATATAAATTACAGTATAAGGGTAGAACAAATTTCAAGAGAGGCAAGAAAAGGTCATGCACAACCATTTGACAACACATATGCATATCATGAACAGAGAGTTACAATGATGAAAAAAGAGGTATTATTTTATTTTAGGTCTGCTCTTAAGATGAATACATGTGAATATTAAATGAAGGGTTTGTCATAGTTACCATTATAACATCTGAGATTCAATCATAGTTTTCAATGTGTCTGTGAGGATGTTTGCAAGACACAAACAGACTTTACTTAGCAACAAGTTCACACCTTAACATGTGGCTTAATGTATCACATCATGTCATGAACCAAAAATATCAAAGATCAAAAGCACACGCTCTTCAAACTATACTGCTGCCTTATTTGTCCTTATATAAAAAATCTAATAAACCTAATAAATTAACTAAAAATAAAGTAAAAAACTGAAGAATAAACACAAAAAAGTTGTAAAATCCCAAATTCTGTACTGATTTGTAAACAAAAAACTGTAGTTTTAGTATTGTAAAAAGTTTCTTTTACTATAGTTTCTTACAGTTTCTTACGTAAATGAGCATTTTAATCAGACTTTTGATGGATTCTGCCAACAAACTGGTATTTCTAAATGGCCTGAAGCTGGGATTAAGTGGAACGTAAGTATTGATGAATGTATAGGTCCCGAGAGCATTCGGTTAATATCATTGTCTCATTTTTGAGGGAGCATCTGAGCTTCTCATATCCTGATAAGTAAACTCTTTTATGCTATTAGAAAATCAAAGTTTAGGAAGCATTTACTCTGATGCACATGAAGCTTTAGCTACTGTATTGCCGTCTTTTCTTTTTTTTTATCTAAGAGTAGGCCACATCAACAGATCCAAAAGCAACACCTGAAAAAAAAATAATAATGCAAAAGACTAAAATGTATACTGAATACAAATAAGTGATGATTATACTGTAAATTATATTGTCAGTTTGTTGAATATAGTTTATCTCACCTTGACCTCCTCCTTTCTTCAGTTTAGAGTACACAGTTTTCTCTCCTACACTGGAATTCCCTAAAAATTTCAATTATTGGGAAACTTCATTATAAACAACCCAACATTCACAGTTAACTCCTGAGAAAAGATGACAGTTTAGCTGTTTGTAGATATTATTAAACAACAATATTAAATATGATGTACGACGCTGCTGACGTGTTATCTGGTGCGCCCGAGCTTCGTTTACAGTCTGAGTGAGACGCACGCTGTATTCAACATTGTTTGTATTTTGGTATTGCTATATTTTAAAAAATGGTGCATGTTGCGAATGTCCTAATCCCTCAAACTGTAAACGAAGCTCAAGCGCACCAGATAACACGTCAGCAGCGTCATTGCAGTGTGGTGAATGTGGATTCACAACAGACCCGGAAGAAAAGACAATGCTGAATAAAGTTATAATTTTTGGACCAAAATGTATTTTTGATGCTTCAGCAAATTCTTACTGACCCACTGATGTCACACATGGACTACTTTGAAGATGTTTTTATTATCTTTCTGGACATGGACAGTATACCATACATACATTTTCAAAGGAGGGTCAGAAAGCTCTCAGACTAAATTTAAAACATCTTAAACTGTGTTCTGAAGATGAACGGAGGTCTTACGGGTGAGTCATTAATGACATAATTTTCATTTTTGGATGAACTAACCCTTTAACTTTATGTGTATAGATCTGTTCAATAAAAGCAACAGAAAGCCACATCTGTTATTCAGCATGTCATCGCTGTTTATTTTACCTGTCTTGTCTTTCTTCTTTTTCTTCGTTTCTTTCTTAGATTTCAGCTCAATATTAGCATAGATGTGATCAGCTGCTTCACTTACATTGTCTACAATGAAGAATAAAAGAAATGATTAATAGTTTTCTTCTCTCAGTATAGTTTTACTCCTCTGGTAGTTTCTACATTTGCTATTAAGTTTATTTTTCTTGAAGTTGACCTGTGAATACATGGCATCACTGTGGCCAGCCTGAGACAATGCTAAAGGAAAAGTTGAACCTAAAAATTGTTTTATTGTCATGAGATAAACATTAAATTACATCAATACATACCTGCACTTGTGTCTTTATCATCTGTTGTAATAGAATAAAGATGAGCATCTCTTGTAATGAATAAAGTTTAAAAAAACATTTGTCAAAGCTTTATGTCTTGTGAAGCCTTCATAGAAATATTGTTTTCTTTTACCTTTCTTGTCTTCCATCTTTTTCTTCATTTCTTTCTTAGATTTCAGTTTAATATTAAGATAGGTGTGATCAGCTGCTTCACTTACATTGTCTATAAAAAAGAATAAAGAAATGATTAAGAGTTTTCTCCTCTCAGCCTGAGACATTGCTAAAGGAAAATTATTTGACGCTTAAAGGTCACGTTTTTTGTGATCCCATTTTTCAAACTTTAGTTAGCGTGTAATGTTGCTGTAAGAGCATAAATAATGCCTGCAAAATAATAAAGCTCAAAGTTCAATGCCAAGCAATAGAGTTTCTTTAACAGAACTCGCTTTTCAAAGCCTATGGCCGGTTTGGACTACAGCTTCAAAAACACAGGAAAAACGTTAATGTTAATAACGATCATAAAGATGAGCATCTCTTGTAATGAATAAAGTTTCAAAGGATTGTATGTTGGGATGTCACTGTAATATAATCAATTATAAAAGCAGATTTCTGGCACTGATCATAATAAATGAATATACTGACTGACCAGTTGGCAGTGGACTGTAAACATCTTCAGGCTGTTCCTGATCTGATGTCTGACTGATGTTCTGCTGTTGACTGACAGCTGAGAGACACTGAGAAAGTTTTTTGTTTTTGTAGCACCACAGCAGGACCAAGAAAAAGATCAAAAACATTAAGCTCAGTCCAAGACACAGACCAACAATAAGACCAAGAGATGAAGATCCTGCAGCTGGAAAAGCAGAGATACATCCATATATAACTATATATGCATATGCAAAAAAACATTTCAACAGTGCTTATAGAGAAGAGAGATCACCTCTGACTGAGATCCAGCTCTTTGGAGACTCTCCTCTCTCTGGGTGTTTACAGTAGTAGAAACCCTCATGTGACTTTGAGACTGTAGGGATGATCATCATGTCTCCTGTAGTCTGATTCTGCACCACTGATTCATCTTTATAAAATTCAGCTCTCAGGTTAGAGGGTTTTTTATATCGATATAAACAGCGTAGAGTCAGAGGATCTCCTTCAGTCACAGGATGAACAGGACTGTCCAGAATCACATCAACATCTACAGAACAGAAGAAATGACTGATGATTATAAATTATAAATTATAAAAATATATCAGATTGATTTTTCCCATTTTCTATCAGCTTATTACATCTGGCAGATGATAAAAATTGATTAAAATTCCATAGACTTAAAATGAAAGAGCATCTTTAACCATTATCTAGGTACCAAAATATAATAGAGACCCTAACAACACCTTAGCAACCAGTAAGAAAACCATTGTAACCATATACTGTAGTGCTGGTCTAAAAAAACCCTTGGAGCACCCAGGCAACAGCCACCCAAAACACTTGCATTGTGTAGTTTTGCAGAAGCAAATATCTGCATTTATATTTCAGAAAATGCCACAATCTATATTTATTTAATGTCCACTGATTATTGAAATTAATGGAATCTGTTTCATTGCACTGATGGTAAATATTTTCTGCCTCTAAAATGAATAAATAATGATTTGTAGACTCACAGTGTACTGAGATATTAACAGGATGAAGTTTCTCTCCAGATTCAGACTGACACCAGTACACTCCAGTATCAGATGTGATGAGAGAACTGATTGTACATGTAGATGTTGTTCCTGTAGATCTCCAGTCTGATGATGAACAAGGTTTCAGTTTGTCTGTGTATCTTCTCACTGTCCATCCAGTAGAGTTACTGTGATCCTCACAGCTCAGAGAGAGAGATTTAGATGAGAAGTGTTGAGATCTGTTGGGTCTGATGATCAGAGAGACTGAAGGAGAAACACCTGAGAAGAAAATGACAGAAAATCATCTTTATAAGAGATAAATGAATAAATGAATGATGTAAGACATAGAGTGTAAGAGATTGTTGTTGTTTATTTGTGTGTGATGAACTCACCAGTGATCAACAGTGTTTGTGTGTTACTGTACTCTGTGTGATAGACTGGATCTCCTCTCTCTGCTCTGCACATATAAACTCCTGTGTGCTTCACAGTCAATGAACTCACTGTGTAGATGCCTTTAGATCCTCCACTGCTGACTGAAACCAGCTCATAATCATCTTTATTTACTGTAGAGTCAAAATGTGATACACATGCTTTTAAAATGAAATACTGAAAATTTCATTTAACCCTTAAAATGTTCTGAATAATACCAGATGATGTATTTGTTATGAGATGAATGAGATACCTGAGTCAAGACTCTGTACAGTGAACCAGCTGAATGTCCAGCCTGTAGATGAACTTCTAACCTCACACATCAGAGTCACTGAATCTCCTTCAGTCAACCACTGCTGTGGAGAAACACTTAAAACTGTCTGTGGTTTATCTGAAAGTGATCAATCTCTCATGAATAACATGTTACACTTCATCTCTTCACACTAATAATGATGAACAAACATATAAACTCACCTGATGATACAGTCAGTGTAACAGCATCACTCATCTCAGTCTTTTGTTCACGTATCTTTCCTCTACAGGTGTATTTACCACTGTCAGTCTGTTGAATGTTGTTGATTTTACACTCTTGTGTGTTGCATTGTGTGATTATATTTCTGTTATTTGTCTTCTCTACAGTCCAGCTGTATGTCCACTCAGTGACTCCTGTATCCTGTATGTTACATCTCAGAGTAACAGTTTCTCCTCTGAACAGCTGTGTGTCAGGATCAACACTTACTACAGGTTTAGGACTCTCTGTGCAAACACAAAATGTATATGCATATGTAAAAACAACGTGTGATATTATGAAAGTATGATCTCAGGCTGTTGAGATGCACAGTCGTAAAATTGAACAAACATAAAATATAATAAAAGCAGTCTGTTAGACTTTGAAATACTGAGATCGTCTTGGTTACGTATGTACAGTAACCCTCGTTCCCTGAAGGAATGGAATGGAGACGTCATGTTGTGACCAACGAATTGGGAACGCGGGAGGAGACGGAACTTGGGCTTACTAAACAAAGGCCAGTCACTACCTGTTCCTTAACCCACGGTAGTGATCTAGGCAGACTGGGAACCAAACCCTGTCTGGGCCGAACTAGGAACGCTGTGGAAGCCACCCCCTAAGAAGGTTCTTGGGTGGTGTATATACACTCACCTAAAGGATTATTAGGAACACCATACTAATACTGTGTTTGACCCCATTTCGTCTTCAGAACTGCCTTAATTCTACGTGACACTGATTCAACAAGGTGCTGAAAGCATTCTTTAGAAATGTTGGGCCATATTGATAGGATAGCATCTTGCAGTTGATGGAGATTTGTAGGATACACATCCAGGGCACGAAGCTCCCATTCCACCACATCCCAAAGATGCTCTATTGGGTTGAGATCTGGTGACTGTGGGGGCCATGTTAGTACAGTAATCTCATTGTCATGTTCAAGAAACCAATTTGAAATCATTCGAGCTTTGTGACATGAAGCATTATCCTGCTGGAAGTAGCCATCGGAGGATGGGTACATGGTGGTCATAAAGGGATGGACATGGTCAAAAACAATGCTCAGGTAGGCCTTGGCATTTAAACAATGCCCAATTGGCACTAAGGGGCCTAACGTGTGCCTAGAAAACATCCCCCACACCAATACACCACCACCAGCTGCCTGCACAGTGGTAACAAGGCATGATGGATCCATGTTCTTATTCTGTTTACGCCAAATTCTAACTCTATCATCTAAATGTCTACAACAGAAATCGAGACTCATCAGACCAGGCAACATTTTTTCAGTCTTCAACTGTCCAATATTGATGAGCTTGTGCAAATTGTAGCCTCTTTTTCCTATTTGTAGTGGAGATGAGTGGTACCAGTGGGGTCTTCTGCTGTTGTAACCCATCCGCCTCAAGGTTGTGCGTGTTGTGGCTTCACAAATGCTTTGCTGCATACCTCGGTTGTAACTAGTGGTTATTTCAGTCAAAGTTGCTCTTCTATCAGCTTGAATCAGTCGGCCCATTCTCCTCTGACCTCTAGCATCAACAAGGCATTTTCGCCCACAGGACTGCCACATACTGGATGTTTCTCCCTTTTCACACCATTCTTTGTAAACCCTAGAAATGGTTGTGCGTGAAAATCCCAGTAACTGAGCAGATTGTGAAATACTCAGACTGGCCCGTCTGGCACCAACAACCATGCCACGCTCAAAATTGCTTAAATCACCTTCAAGTTCAAACTAAGAGGTGGAAATCTGTGAGCCACCTTTACTCCAAACAACTTCAGCATGCAGTGTGTCCCCATGAGCAGATAGAGAAAGCTTTTTGGAATGCAAGGGAACAATGACATTGTAAAAATTCATGTTATCTCTCACCTGTAACATTTATCCACAGTCCATGACTGTAGTCTGTGTAATAGTCTGGTTTTCCTCTTCCAGCTCTACACCAGTACTGACCTCCATCTGAAACTTTAACACTGTTGACTGTGTAAGAGTTTGTTGCTGTTGTCGTCTTCTCAGTGTTTTGTGTGTGTTTGTACCAGTAAAACCTCAAACCAGTATACTGATCAATGTGACACTTCAGAGTCACTGTGTTACCTGTCAGTACAGATCCTTCAGTATCTGATGTGAGTTTAGGTTTTGATCCTGTAGGAGAATAAAACACATTCAGATCCTGAAGAGTCTCAGAGTCAGAGGTGGGTAGAGTACCAAAAATCTGTACTCAAGTAAAAGTACAAGTACTTATACAAAAATGTACTCAAGTAAAAGTAAAAGTATCAATCTAATTATTTACTTGAGTAAGAGTAAAAAAGTATTAGATGAAAAAACTACTCAAGTAGTTAGTTACTCGTTACTTCCGATCTGATAGAGAAGTAGCGCAAAAGCACTGAATTTCAGACTACTTGGAGGGTTTTCACAAACCTCTCCTTAAAAGTCTCAAGTTCTGCTCATATATAAGTAAAGAAGCCTATCTCAGTCCTGCAATGGGTACATTAAGATCACATAACGTGTCATTTGAGAAAAAATCTCAAACACACACACACACACACACACAGATGTTTTTCTGACGGTTAACTCTGTATTTATTTTCATGTTCACAACACAAACTTGTCAGCATCTGCCTTTAAACATGCAAACAGTAAACAAAAAAGAACGTGTGTGTCTGTTTGTTATCACGTTTTTATATGAATAGGTTATTTTCATTGCCATTAAAGTGCAATTACTGAACATAAACACAAGCTTAATAAAAATGATCATTTTAGAATTTCATATGGAACTTATCTGTTTGTGCAAATTAACTCTACATTTATTATAATATATAATACATGTTTCTTTAAAATCAAACTTTATTCATTTATTTTTATTTATTACATTCTTTAAGAAGGATTTAAATAAAATACAATCCCGTTTTTATTTGAATGTATTTTCTACACATTAGTGAGGTGTCCGGATTTGTGTATAAATGCAAGACGTCCTTACATTTTGCTGTTCAGTTTGTTTAGTTGTGGGGAAATTATATGGAAATGTGCAGATGAACGTGCTGTTTGTATGGTTTAACTTACACTAGATTTTGTCATCACTTGCACAAGAGTGCATATGGCAAAAGAACTCGGACAGTGTGTGAAATGACCATTAATAGTGTTCAAATAGACATTACTGACACTTACTTCAGGTTGGATCTTGAATTCCTGTACGCTGAGATGTCAGCTCATTTATTGAACAAAGCATGCATCGCATCATGAAACTATTCTTTTTGACCTCTTGGAGTGAAAACATAGACCGAACTTGAAGCCGCCATGCATGATCTGCCTCCGATATCTCCCACAACGCACACGCGCCCTTATTTGCTTCTCCTATCATCTACACGCGGTCGTGCGCGCTAAAGGGTGACCGTGCAGGCGCGCGCGCTAAAGGGTGACGCAGCCTGTCTCGCAAAACTTTCGAACACGCACTATAAACTTTAAAAAAAAAATATATTCATTAGTTATTGCCATTTGAAAGTAGCGCAGTAACGCCGCCGAATTTAGCGAAGTAAAAGTACAGTTTTTTCACTAGAAATGTACTTGAGTAAGAGTAAAAAGTACCTATCCTTAAATTTACTCTAAAAGTACTAGTTACACAAAAACTTAACTCAAGTACATGTAACGAAGTAAATGTAATTCGTTACTACCCACCTCTGCTCAGAGTTCATCTGTTCTTTATGAGCTTATTAATCTCATCACTAGCAGCGTAACCATTACAGATTTTCACAAATATTTTGCAATTTTTTTAAGATGTTGACAAAAACAATTGAGATGACACATTTCAATTAACCAATGATATGCAACTGAAACATATTTTTTCCTCTTGTGATATGTCATTCCAAACATCACGTCGACGGATGTTGGTAGGTCTACTTGTATCACATCCTCTGGCCGCAATATAAATAATTTTAACCTAAGGAAACGTAAGAGTACATTAATGTTAAGGAAACCCCCTTATACTAAGGAGGGGCAACATACAGGTGTTTCTTGGAGGAAAAAGTACATTATTTAAAATCTAAAGAGATGCAGGAGTGTTATCCAAACATTATTGGAAAGTCTGTTATATTTGGGCGCAGACACGTATTGAGGTGTTTCTAGGAGGTTTTAGTACAGACCACTTCACCTTAAAATATGTGACTTACTTACATCAGGTGACCTGAAAAGGCGAGTAAATTGTTTCCATTGCCGTTTTGCGAAATACACCTCTTCTGAATTGCCTGAAAAACCACCTCGAACGTAAAACGTCTTTTGCAATATATTAAAGTTTTTGCGAAATTGACGTGTTTCCATTGGCCATATTTTTAATTCGCAATGTCAATTTTGGACAATTTGAAGGGTAATGCAAACACAGCTACTGTCTGTTTACATGAAATTCTAAACCTAAATGATCAAATAAATAACCAAGATATTCTGGTCCTCATAAAACATTAATTTAATACACCACAACCATTAATATAAAGTTTCCAATAGTTAAAGGCGTTCTAAGCAAATCTGCGAGACGTTAGTTTTTGTTGACGTTTGAATTGTTTTCAAACAGACGGAACGTAGCTAACTGCTTCCCCTCCCCCTCCCTTCCGTGCTTTCATGAACGCGTCCAACCCCCACCCCCAAATCCTTCTTGTCGTTTATTGGTTAGAATACTTTGTTATGGTTTCTGTTTGTAGGTTTGGCCACTGTGTTGTTATTGCCGTTTGTGAAGTCTGGGCTGTCTACAGAGATCGCGTTTTTTTACAGTTTGATCAGCGGACAGGCAGCAAGCAGATAGTGAGGAGATGCTTGCTGTATGTAACAAAAAATGTTTTATGGTCTAAAACGCGTCAATTCGCTTAGAGCACCTTTAATACACACATCAGAAGACCTTATATACTGTTTACTTTTGTATTACAGTAACACTAATATTAAACTCACCCTTCACGTTGAGATTAATAGCAGAGCTTGATAGTGAAGTCTGTGGTCGTCCGTGTATCTCTGCTATACACCAGTACTCATTCTGATCAGATTCAGTAACTCCAGTGATAGTGAGAGAGTCTCTGTCTACAGTGAAACGCTCAGAGTTTAACATTAAAGAATGTCTATTAGACCACCGATATGTCCAGTTTAATGATCTGTACTGATCCTCTATCTCACACTTCAGAGTGACTGTCTCTCCAGTGAACACAGATCTGTCTGGTGTTACTCTCACTGTAACTGTGGGTAAAGCTGAGGAAAGAAGAAAATGAAGTTATAACTCATCAGTCTTTTAACATGAATTTACAAATGTGAATGAATTTAAATAAAACAATATATTCCTGATCCCTTTAAAACACTGACACAACACTACCATTGGCATAATGTTTCTGATAATTAACACACGAGATGTTTCTGTCTTTATTTCTCTATTTTACAGACATTGAAGTTGAACTCACCCTTTACAATAAGATCAACAGATGAGCTTGTTTGTGAATAGTGTGGTTGTCCATCTCTCTCTCCTCTACACCAGTACTCATCCTGATCAGATTCAGTTACTCCAGTGATAGTGAGAGAGCCTCTGTTTACAGTGTAACGCTCTGAAGTACGTCTTTTATACCATTGATATGTCCAGTTTAATGATCTGTATTGATCCTCTATCTCACACTTCAGAGTGACTGTCTCTCCAGTAAACACAGATCTGTCTGGTGTTACTCTCACTGTAACTCTGGGTAAAGCTGAGGAAAGAAGAAAATAAAGTTATAACAATCTTGTCACAGATCTCTGAACACTAACCCACAAATCACAAATCTGAATTTTTGATCCCTCTAAAACATTGAGACAACACAACAATTGACATAATGTTTCTGATAATTAACACACATGAGATGTTCCTCTCTTTATTTCACAATTTTACAGACATTGAAGTTGAACTCACCCTTTACAGTAAGATTAACAGTTGAGCTTGATAGTGGAGGTCGTCCATCTCTCTCTCCTCTACACCAGTACTTATTCTGATCAGATTCAGTAACTCCATTGATAGTGAGAGAGTCTCTGTTTACAGTGTAACGCTCAGAGTTAAACACTTCAGTTGTGTCTTTATACCACTGATATGTCCAGTTACTGTACTGATCTATCTCACACTTCAGAGTGACTGTCTCTCCAGTGAACACAGATCTGTCTGGTGTTACTCTCACTGTAGCTCTGGGTAAAGCTGAGGAAACAAGAAAATAAAGTTATAACAATCTTTCACTGATCTGTTTACATAAGAGACAAATATATTAAAATCAGTCACCTTCAGTTTGTCCAAACTGCATGTTTAAAATCAGCACTGCAAACAACAAGAAAAAACTTGTTAGCATGAGAAATATTTTAACATATGATATGTAAATATGAATAACACTACTGTATATCACAATTTGTAATCAAAGCATAGACATCCCTTAAATGTGGATGTTCTTAAGCCAGAGTTGTGTCTTTTCTTTATTCCTTTCCCAATTCTCATTGTGTTACACAACCTCAAACAATAAATGAAAATAGAAGAATATTAAGCTTTTTTTGCTATTTCTTTACACATTTGCCCCAATTTACCCAACATTTTATAAAGCTGCTTGTTTATTTGCAAACCAACCAACACTTTTAACATTGAAGTCAAAATTCCAATGGATTTAACTCATGTAAGCTCATGAGCACTACATAATGAAACACACTGTGAGTTATCTCATCATACAAGGGTGTAGCTAAATCTTTATATACATGAGTGAATTTGTGATGACACAAAATACAGAGGATGTGTGTTGCACTGTAATTTCATGAAGCTGTTTGTTTTATGTTCTTCTTTTGTGTCCAAAAAAAATCTCCCTTTGTGTGCTTTAAGGATCACAAATACTGATATAATACACAGCTTTAATGCTCTGCATGCCACTTTATATAAAATCGTTTGGCAAATGCATAAAAATATAAATGTCCCTTTGGAGTGGACTTTGAGCTTTGTGACTTTGCAGATGCTTTTTATGCTAAAACAAGAGTTCACTAGTTCACCTTTACATTAAGTATTAATGACTATCAGTGGCAGCTGTTTTGCCAAAATAAGTGCCTGCTGACAACACGTTTAAGATAAAAGAGACTCTATGGCCAGAGATTAGTCATGGGGAAGCCCCAGGGTGGAGTCGCCTGAGGAAGGAGCCCAAATGTAGAGATGAGACTCGACACCCTGGAGAAGATTGACAGTGACAATAGCCATGTAGAAGGTGACCAGGGTCCAAGCAGACAGAGAGCCCAGGGGGAAGCCGATGTTCCAGGGTGCCAGGGCAGAGCCAACGTGTCTGGTGACTGAGGTGGGGATCCAGAAGCCCATAGCGGAGCCAGAGCGCCCGAAGACCGAGGCAGAGTCAGAGGGAGGGAAGAGCCCAACAGAGCCGGAAGGACAGAGTAACGACGTGTAGCAGAAGGAGTGTAGTCTAGTGGGAAGGACAGGACGATGACCGACCAAAGTGGAGCTGGAGTGATGAGGAAGCCTGTCGGAGCTGGTAGGGTGACAGGCCAAAGTGGAGGTGAGGGAGTCTCGACCCGAAGTGTAGCTGATGGGTTGGAGGACTAAGGTGAGTAAGGGTCTCGGAGGCTGCAGGTGGAGACATGGGAACTGCCTCCGAGACAGCAGGCAGATGGTTATGCCCCAGTTCATCCGACCCGCCTTTGCCAATGCTCCGAGGGTGAGCTGGGCTGTAATCAGAAGCCAGATGATTGGTGGCTGAGTTCTTGACTGACGATGAGAGAGGAGGAGGGAGACAGGGTGGGACCAGCAAGGATGAAGGGTAGCTGGGCAGGACCAGCAAGGATGACAATGAACACAGGGATACAAAACACTAGAGACTTTATTAACAAAGGTTGACGATGCATGTAACATTAACATGAATGGATTTCGGTGCATCTTCCGGAAGTCGTATTTGTCGACCGTACATGTCATAGAGGATTATTATTATTATAATTACAGAAAAGCAACCATTACATTTTAAGGTAAGAATGAAACTATGATTGTTTGTCTTATGTTTTTAACTGAATGGTGTATGCAGTCAACAAATACGACTTCTGGAAGACACACCGAAATCCTGGCCAAGACGCGTCCGGGAAGAATGGCACATATGGTCACCCTACCATGCGCGCACTTGCACGTCTATGCGTTTCGGATCTATCAGTCAGCGCAAGTTGTTCAATCTTAATAATGTTTTAACATAAATCAGATCCCGAACTTTATCTCACTTAATGACTCTTTAAACATCAAGCAAGTCCTGCATTTTATTTTCAAATTCCTGCATGTTTTTAAACTAAAACCAAAATGTGGATGGACACGCATCTTTGTAGTATTAGGTTAATCATGTAGGATGGTGCACCTCTGTACAAATATAGATTTTAGATGTTTAATTACTAGAGTATTGGGATCGCTAGACGAGGGATTATTGTAGGCTACTTATTTTTTTATGAAAACATCCCACTCATTTAGACAGCATGGATCACATATGTAACTGTGCTGACCTGGTGCTGACAGACACAATAAACACTTAAAGGTGATGTTCAGTATTGTCCGTGCTTTCAAGTTTGTTATTTTAACTCTACAATACAGTCATGCATAGCACATAGGCGCAAGCTGTATAGGAATTTGAAAACAAGAAGTTTGTTTTCCATGCATAGGCTACACTTTAAAAAAAAATCCGGAGAAATTACAGTGTTACCTGCAGCTAGTTGCCGGTAACTTACCGTAGATTTAAATTTATGTTATTTACTGGCAACATTTTGTTAAAAGTTAAATGAACATTTACAAGTCTTTAGCACTATTCGGACGGGATTAGTTTTCCAAACAACGTTTGAGTTTCAGCGTGTCCCCCAGGACGTCTGTGATTTTATGTACCGATTCGGACGGGATTAAAATGATGCAGTCTATTCCAGAGATGGGAGTGTCTGTTTCTTCATTTGGGCGTTGCAGTAGCACGTGCTCTGGATACGCGTGTTTGTAATGTTTAATATTTTGCTTTAAATGTAAAATCATGACAGAACATGTAATTTATTAATTTAATTTTAACAAATCAAAATAAAATATACAAATCCTACTAAAGTAACATTAGCCTACGTGTTTTATATAACTGTCTGCTTATAACAAACACAAAATAATGAAGAAATAATGATTAATACAATTTAATATCTTTATTAATTAACATTACCATTCCGGAGTTGAACAACTTTGAACGGAGTTTCTTATAATGTTAATGATATATCAGTGTTTAGTCTTAACAGTGTTTGATATTCAGCTCGTTTTGATTTAATTATTTTATTTTGCCGAATGCGAAAAAACATTCATATCTAAATGAATGGGACTCAGGAAATACAATATACGCGCATTAGTAAGACCTTACGGCAGATCAAGTTGGCCAAAACACGAAATGAACCGCGTTTTCAAAAGATATTGCGGGCAAACACAGACATTTGCATCCGGACGGGATTAAATTTCTCAGAGAACCTCTGAGTTCGGCGAAAAACAGTAGGTAAATTGCTCTGGAATTTTTACGGAGGTCGTCAGAGAAAAACACAGACATGGCCGATTCGGACGGGATTAAAAACACAGAGGACCTCTGAGAAGCACGATTTTCTCAGAGGTCCCCCTGTAAAACTAATCCCGTCCGAATAGGGCTTTTGTCTTTACAGAGTATGGGCTCTATCTTACACCCGGCGCAATGCAGCACAATGCGCGACGCAAGTGTCTTTCGCTAGTTTCCACCCTAATTTTCACGTTTAGCGCCGCTTTGTTTAAATAGCAAATGCATTTGCGCCCCCTTTTGCGCCCATGGGCGTTCTGGTCTGAAAACGAGGTGTGTTCAGGCGCATTGTTGGCGCGTTGCTATTTTGAGGCAACTAAAATAGACTACGCCATTGACCAACAAAAACCTGGTCTAAAGTCTAAAGTCAATGGCGCAATATGTTTTATGTTATTTAAAGAGCGCATTAGTAAAATGCGCCTATACACGAGAGGACAACGCGGGCTTGCTTATCACAAGGTACATGAATGCGCATCAGCACAAAAATGCTTTTTAATATGAAAGATTAAAGGATTGAATGTAAAAGATTATTATTGAGTCTCTTGGACATAAATGAGGACTAATTATGAGACCTTAGAAGGCACAAAGAGCTGCTTCACCTGCAGCCTGGTAAGTAAATAAATGCTTTGCTTTGAACAAATGCGTCTGTTTTTAAATGTTTTTTTTAATGCTACCTCACGGATTTATTGTATATGATGACTCTGTACCTGCGGATATGATGAAATGAGAAACATTTTTAAGTAATGCTTAAAAAAACGCTGTCCAAAGTGCTGAAACCTGAGCCGTTTGTAAATTCTTTATCTCCTGTTTGTTACAAATAAAGTATTATTAGAGTACAAACCTTATCTTACATACTTGTAAATTATTTTTTGATGATATTGGATAGCCATACATTTAAAGCAATTACAAGCCTGCTTTTTACTTCCATGACTAAAAGAAAACGGGTTTTAAAGGTTTTAATAAAAAAATAACAATTTCAATACAAGTGAAAAACAACATAATTATTTAACATTAATCTTAAACTGGGGATCTTCTTCCTCAGCTTAGTTTTTCAGTTTACAAAGTCCGTCATCTAAATAGGGATTAGACATAACGCCAGCGCAACTAAAGGGGACTAAACTTTAAAGGGGATGAGAGCTGTGACTCTCATTGGTTTACTGCACGTTATGCCCAAAATACTCCCATTACAATAGGACCTAACCTTTTCGACCATGCGCTCGGCGCAAAAACCATTTTTCCCGTCGTTAAATTAGCAAAAGTGGATTCGGACACGCCCATTTAGACGTTGCGCTGTGCGCTTTAGACAATGCGCTTAGATCGTTAAAATAGGGCCCTAAAACTAAAATAACAGCCTCAAGCAAAGCATTCTTTTTAGACATCATAACTCGCATCATCATTTACTTTGGGATTTGTACCTTTGCATATGGTTAACATGTACTAACACACACTTACACATCAAAGGAAATGTAAAATCGTGAATTGGATAATAAGTGTCCTTTCACATCTGATGGGAGATGTCAACTTTATGACTTTCAATTCTTATTCATCCCTAAACTCATCCCTAAACTTTCGCTACTTCCTGCTTCGCTACTGTTCGGACGCTTTTACTTGCGCTCTGTGCTTTGCGCTTTTGCTTTTTCGCTTTTATCTTTTGATTCAACTACCAGCAGTTCAGCACAGTGCTCAAACTAAACAATTGGGCTCTCACACTAAAACTACAAATTCCTGGAACTATATTGATATTTGGAACATTCAACAACTTGGGGAATTTGTCAAAGCGGTCTACCAGTCTGCTATTGCCGGCAGCTGACAATCCTAAAACAGGACAACACAGCTGCCCACACTCAAACAGAAGAAAAGAAGAAAGAATGCCTTCTTCTGGATCTAAATCCACCTGCTGCTCAAATTGCCACAGACTTTTACAAAAGATTGCAGTTCTCGAAACAAAGTTACTTGTGGCGCTGCCGACCCTGCCAGAACATACAGCGGAGCTTCATCGTGGTCCTTCTCAACATAAAGCTGGTGAGTCTTGTGAACCTAATGCTTTTAAACAGGTCATAGTGAGCTCAGAGAAACCTAAAGAAATTGAGGACACAAACCGATGGCATAAACAGGGTGCGAGACCCAAAAGTGCTCAAGACATTAGACTGTCACGAGTGTCACAAATTGCTGCATTAGCATCATCTACCCCAGATATGGGTACAACTCGAGTAGCCAATATTGGTATTCTACCACCCCCTGTACGGCTTGAAAATAGATTTGAAGCACTAATGAGTTTGGGTGAAGAATCCCCAAATGTTAATGGACACAGATCACGTCAGCCAGTAGCTTACAGAGCTAACAGACGCTCAACATCATATAGGCAGCGGCGCTCTGCTCAGACAGCAGCCGAGCCAAACACGCTGATAGTGGGTGACAATATTATCAGAAACTTTGAAAGCAAGGCTACCCGTACATACTGTTTTCCTCGGGCAACGGTTTCTGATGTTAACAAGGAACTTTGCAACATTCTGATGAAACATAAGTCTGTCAGTCGGATTGTCATACATGTGGGAAAGAATGATATTCGAAAAGAGCAGTCTGAGCTCCTTAAGGGGGATTTCAATGAACTTTTTGAAACACTTACAAGACTGAAAGTTCAATTTTTCATCAGTGGACCTCTTCCAGCCCGAGGAACAAATATGTTTTCTCGTCTACTAAGCTTAAATTCATGGCTGCAAAAAACCTGCACCATGAGAGGACTGAATTACATTGACAATTTCAATATCTTCTGGAGTCAAAGGCAACTTTTTAACACAGACGGTATCCACCCAAACAAACTAGGTGCTAGGTTGCTTAAAGACAATATCTTTTTCTCCATGCATCATCCATCAGCTGAGTGTGCCAGTCCACTACTGAACAGCGGAAATGACAACAGGATTTTACACCAGCACCTGGATGGACATTCAGATGACAAGGATAAAACTCTGCCATCACAACTACTGTTCACAGACACAGCTCAGGCTGAGCCCTGCCCACAGACCTCACTACAGCTGGATTGTGAATCAACACCCAAGGACGTTTCTGTTGATAATGACCAGAGGAATGATAACACTCCCTCCCAGCCTTCAGGAACACCAGAATCACAGCTGATGTCGTCACACTCTCTCTCCCTCTCTCCAACATCACCACTTCTGGGCTTTTCAGAGAAAATGGAGAAACTGGTATCTGCTGGAACAAAGCTCTCCCACTCTATTGCTGCGAGTCCCCAAATATCAACCAAGAAACGGCGGGCTCCTCAACCACCAAAGCCTTCGGGCCCAGCCCGCCCTCCCCCTCCATCTCAGAGAGCACTCCGACCTCTGCCTCAACGTCAGGGATCACACCAGCCCTCATCTGCAAACAGCACTGGTAACTGATGTGTGTTGGGTTCCCGCTACGTCAGCAGTAACAATCATAAATATTTTAAGAACAAGCGGGCGCCCGATGTCCCTTTAGCTTTCCCTATCTCTGTCCTGACATGTGATAGAAAGATGAAGGCCGTCTCCAGCCGCACAGCAATTCTATCTAATCTACTGCCTATTATACGTCATTCTGAGATTGATACAGTTCCAAAACCAGTTACTGTTAAGTTAGCACTTCTGAACATCCGTTCACTAAAGAACAAATCCTTTTTAGTTAATGATCTTATCACCACTAACAACCTGGACTTTATGTTTCTAAATGAAACTTGGTTAGATGACAGCTGCAGTGCTACAGTCCTCAATGAATCAGCCCCACCCAACTTTACCTTTATAAATGTCTGTAGAGCTGTTAGAAGGGGTGGAGGAATAGCTGCTTTATTCAAAGATGCCTTTCAATGCAAGCAAGTGTTACTTGGTGATTACCAGTCTTTTGAATATTTGTGTATTGTTCTAAAAGGTACACCACGCATTCTATTTACAATTATTTATAGACCTCCCAAATACACCTCAGCATTTGTTGATGAATTCACGGAACTTTTATCAACAATTTCCTCTGAATTTGATTATTTTGTTATTGCTGGAGATTTCAATATTCATATAGACAATTCAGAAAACAATACTGCGATTGAACTGTTAAATGTTTTAAACACTTTTGATCTGACCCAGCACGTGCAAGGTCCTACACACAATCGGGGACACACTCTTGATCTGCTCATTAGCAAGGGTCTAAACATTTCATCCACTGTAATCAAGGATGAAGCGCTATCTGACCATTTCTGTGTTTACTTTGATTTATTGATCTGTCCTGCCACTGATGCTAGATCTGTCTATATCAAAAAAAGGTTCATAAATGAGAACACCAGTGAGGTATTTATGAATGCTATGTCAATGTTGCCAAACATATCCGCAGACTCGGTTGATGTTCTCCTTGAAAACTTTAACATAAAAGTTAAAGATGCTATTGATGATATAGCTCCAGTAAAGGTCAGGGTGATCACTGGCAGACGTAAATCACCCTGGAGAAACACAACAGCAGTACAGCACATGAAAAGAACATGCAGAAAAGCTGAACGTATGTGGCGGAAAACAAAACTTGAAGTACATTATAGCATCTATAAGGACAGTCTTCGTGCTTTCAATGTAGAACTAGGCACAGCTAGACAGACCTTCTTCTCCAATATTATAAATAACAACATAAACCACACTCGCACTCTTTTTGCTACTGTAGAGAGACTAACAAACCCCCCAAATCAAGTTCCTAGTGAAATGCTCTCTGACAACAAATGCAATGAGTTTGCTAAGTTTTTCTCTGAGAAGATCAGTAATATCAGAATGGCAATCAATACGGCCTCAAATTGTACTGGGGTCAGTCAGATATCATTGCAACAACCTCAGAAATTAGTCATTCTCTCAGAATTTGACATAATTGATATAAAAACCTTGGAAGAAACAGTACAACATCTTAAAGCATCAACTTGCAGCCTTGACACTCTCCCCACATCTTTTCTCAAAAAGGTGCTTAACTGCTTAGAAACTGACCTCTTAAAAATAGTAAACACCTCTCTGATCACAGGCACTTTTCCAGAGTCATTAAAAACAGCAGTTGTTAAGCCTCTCCTAAAAAAGAGTAACCTAGACAAAACCATACTTAGCAACTACAGACCTATCTCAAATCTTCCGTTTATAAGCAAGATCGTTGAAAAGGTTGTTTTCAATCAGCTGAACAAATTCTTAAACTCAAATGGCTATCTGGACAACTTTCAATCTGGTTTCCGTCAGCATCACAGCACAGAGACAGTGGTTATAAAGATAATAAATGATATTCGCTTAAACTCTGATTCAGGTAAAATATCAGTGCTGGTGCTACTAGATCTTAGTGCTGCCTTTGACACAGTAGATCACACCATACTCTTACATAGACTGGAAAACTGGGTAGGGCTCTCTGGGATGGTTCTCAAATGGTTTAAAACATACCTACAAGGAAGAGGTTACTATGTGAACATAGGTAACCATAAATCTGAGTGGACATCCATGACATGTGGAGTCCCACAGGGTTCAATTCTTGCACCGCTTCTGTTTAATTTGTATATGCTCCCACTTGGTCAAATAATGAAAAAGAACCAAATTGCTTACCACAGCTATGCAGATGTCACCCAGATATACTTAGCCCTGTCACCCAATGACTACAGCCCCATTGACTCTCTATGTAAATGCATTGATGAAATTAACTGTTGGATGCGTCAAAACTTCCTCCAGTTAAACAAAGACAAAACCGAAGTCATTGTATTTGGAAATAAAGATGAAACTCTCAAAGTTAACACATACCTTGACTCTAGGGGTCTAAAGACACAAAATAAAGTCAGAAATCTTGGTGTAATTTTAGAGTCTGACCTTAATTTCAGTAGTCACGTGAAAGCGATAAGCAAATCTGCTTACTACCATCTCAGAAATATTGCCAGAATTAGATGTTTTGTCTCAAGACAGGACTTAGAGAAACTTGTTCATGCTTTCATCACCAGCAGGGTGGATTACTGCAATGGACTCCTTACTGGGATCCCCAAAAAGACCATTAGACAGCTGCAGCTCATACAGAACGCTGCTGCCAGAATTCTGACCAGAACCAAAAAATCTGAGCACATCACTCCAGTCCTCAGGTCCTTACACTGGCTTCCTGTTACATTTAGAATAGACTTTAAAGTATTGTTACTCGTTTATAAATCACTTCATGGCTTAGGACCCAAATACATGACAGATATGCTAACTGAATATAAACCTAACAGATTACTCAGATCATTAGGATCAGGTCAGTTAGAAATACCAAGGGTTCACTCAAAACAAGGTGCGTCAGCATTTAGCTTTTATGCCACCTCTAGCTGGAATCAACTTCCAGAAGAGATCAGATGTGCTTCAACAGTAAACACTTTTAAATCTAGATTAAAAACACATCTGTTTAACTCTGCATTTACTGAATGAGCACTGTGCTGCTTCACACTGACTGCACCTTTAACTCAAGTCACTTTTACTCCTGTTTTATTCTTTTTAACATTTTAAACTGTTTTATTAAAATCACATTTATTTTCTTTAATTGTTATTTTAAATTCTCATGTATCTTTGTCTTTATTGTGATCTTATCGTGTAAATCTTATTTTTACATTTTCTTTTTCTTTTTTATATATTGTTTTCTCATTTCTGTGTAAAGCACTTTGAATGACCTCTGTGTATGAAATGTGCTATACAAATAAACTTGCCTTGCCTTGCCTTGCCTAAACTTATTAATACATCAACAGAATCACAGTGCCATATGTTTTTTTTTTTTTTTTGCATTAATATACACACTATTCACCCCCATAGAATTGAATAACCTTTATCTTTTTACACAATAATGGATGCATTGAGAGAATAATATTTGCAATTAATAAGCTTGCTAAATTTATCCAATATCCTGTCCTAGCATGAACCGTTTTCTAATAACATCCCCTAAATCTAATGTTATGAGAAATAATCCACCACAACCAGTGGTGGCTTGTAACTTTTTTTCAGAGGAGGCATGAATGCGAAACTTGTGTGTGGATTATCATGTCTTAATATGTGTTCGGTGCATCATGTGAATCTATGTGCATTGCGCGTCATCTCAAAATACGAGCCTGCTACAGACTCTTCGTAAGAGTTTATGATAAAAGAGACCTTCACCTTTGCTAGATACTCGCTTTATGTCAAGTGTAATTGACAGTAACTTTCGGAAACTATGTAGAGGCTCCATCATCTGCCATTGCTGACATATTTATTTCTCATCAGATGATGTGAGTTTAACCACCTCACTTCACTGAATTGTGCTAAATCTATCTCTTTGTAAAAAACTGTACCCACAAATATCCCCCCCCCAATTGTCAAATGATCAAATTGTCCCCCAGTGCTATTTTGCCAAGGTCACCACTGAATAGTAATTTACATTACTACAGTATTGTAGGTTCATTCGTGATTACTTTTGCGCAGCTGCACATCGCACACAGTCTTTAAAACAAATTTTGGAAGTCTTGTCAACGTCACCAGCAGCTCGCATTTGAGAAAAATCTCACTTGTAAATTTAAATATAAGTGAAAAGATGAAGTTCTTGAATTTAATTTGCTGCGGGTGAATTTTGTTTATTGCTATGTAATACATACAGCCCTGAATGTTTTGTTTCCCCCAATGTTCAAGCTGTGAATACGGCCTTGGCTCACCATAAACACTAGGAAACTATAGTCATATAAATGGTAATTAATCTTCTAAAAAAAAAAAAATTACTACAATAAAACCATGGTTTATTTTCCTAAGGGACTTTCTATAAAGACTTTATCAGCAAGTTCACATGTACAGTATTTATTTCAAAAACCTCTTTACTACAGTAAAATAAGCCTCATCTTAGCTACAGACTCTTCAATGCTCTTGAACACAAAATCTCATGCTGTTGATTGTCCTGTTTACAGATTTCAATATCACACCAGACAAACGTTTCTGTTCAACTGTTCTGAGACTGGACTTCACATTACAAATACAGGATTATTTATACACACTTACTGACTTTCATATCTACAAGGATAGATGTACAAAACAAAACCACAGGACTAATTTAACCCACACGCACTCACACAAACTCTGACAGGTACATGAAAAGATTTAGTTAAAATAAAAATGACTTAATCCTGTAGATGATGTGACAGTAATTGATGTGTAGTCAAATTCATAGAGAGAAGATAATACTCACAGAGAACTAGAGGAAGAGAAATCAACTCCATACTGATCTACTGATGACTGACACTTAAACATTAAACACTCTGTGATAAACCTCAAGACTTCCTCATTAACAGTTTCTTAACCAGGGGCCGGGGGTCCACTAGGTGGCCATACAATGGTTTGAAAGTATTCATCAAAGATCTACTGTACACGCTTTGAAATAAAAATATTATTTTATTTATTTTTTATCAATATATTTAGCAGTGATTGGTTATTTTTTTAACAACCATTTATATTTCTAGTTATTGAGTTCTTTACTGGGTTGTGGGGAGGGCCTACAAATTGTTGTAAACAAAGGAGGGGCTTGAGAAAACTTGAATTTACTACATGAATGTTTCAGATATAATCTACAAATGAAGCATCACACATACTTACTTTTCTACACAAATATTTTGTTGTTTAACTTTTTCATACAGCATTAAATGGAGCAAAACAGCATTCATCAATGGTGACATAGCAATGGTGGACATGTGTTTGTAATGGAAAATCTATTAGAAGCTAATGAACAAATGCTGTATTTCATACATTGGTTAACATTACAGAACTGAAACTAAAACCACACTAAACTTTATCTCCATCAGACCTCTAACACTGATATGTGCTGCTGCTATATACTTGTGAATGACATAATTGAGAACAATAGCTACCACTGTTTTACAGAAAGGCTTAACACATGTTTGAGCTTCTCAACTGAAAATAGCTTGCAGTAACAGATCTTAAAATATTACTTTTGATGTGTCTCAGTATACCCACCAGTATATGTCTTTTTCTAAGGCTTGTTTGCTAAAGATGCTTCAACATCTTACCCTGATAGCAGTTGGTTCCAGGGCGGATCCATCACAGTATTGTGGTTTATAGCAGAACTCATCTTGCATCATTTGTATTATAGATAGAAATGATACCTGAGATCATACTTGTAAAGAAGTGATGTTATGTTTCTGAATAAAGGAAGGAACCTGAGCTACTGTGTATCTGGAGACCAGAATAGCACAGAGACTTCATAGTGTGATGTTTTGACAGAGCCAGTCAGCAAACATCCAGAAAACCACAAACCACATAAGCCATTTTGATCACATTTGCACCTGAAATTTTGGCTGTGCTCTCTCTCTCTCTCTCTCTCTCTCTCTCTCTCTCTCTCTCTCTCTCTCTCTCTCTCTCTCTCTCTCTCTCTCTCTCTCTCTCAAAAAAACAAACAAAAAAAAAAACTTATATTGCAATTGTGGAGCTCCTGTATGGGTCTCGCTTATAGGCAGTGTGGACCCACCAGATACTGGCTGCTTGCTGTAGTTTGTTAGTGACCTTTCACATATTCTTAGTTACCACAGCACAGCATGCAGTATTAAAACAACATGCATTTGAGCACAACAGAATATAAATGGGTATTCAGACATCTCTAGCCATTTTTATTCAAGAAACAATGTTATGATTTTGTGGAACTGTGACACTGGATCACATTGTTTTTGAATTGCAACTTCAGACCCGTTTTGCTTCTGTTATCTAAACATTATGTATTGTAATACAGTGTGTTGCCCAAAAAGCCATTGTCATTTACATATTTTCTGTTGTCAGTTTAGATTTATAACCATAACATCGTCTCAATCACCACACACCCACACTAAAGAGTGGCTATATTCTTTCAGACAATCTACTGCCTGGCTAACCATGTGCTCATTTACAGACAAATGTGTATTTAGTCGATAAAGTGACAGGTTTCAGAAACGCTATTTTCAACTCTTTCATTGATGGGTCGGCCGCCGTATGGTGAATGCGCTGCTTCTCACTGCTGCTCACTGTTGCTCACTACACAGAGTAGATGTTTAAGAGAAACGATTACTGAGCTGGAAAGCGAGACCTTGCGTCTATCACACCCTCATGACCACCTGATGATGAGAAGGGTTTCAGTTTGTTACTGTCATCTTCACTCGGGCCTTGAAGTCAATAAGGTTGAGATCCACAGATCTCTAACACCATGTACTACATTAATGTTCTAGATTAAATCTACAAAAGAGGCATCATAAAAACGGATGTGTATTTGTACAAAAATGTTTGGTTGTGACATTTTAAATAACATTTATTTCTCATCATCAACACATAATAATGGCTATCGTGACCTGAACCTCAATCTATTAGAAGCTGATGAACAACTGTCGTCTCTCACACCACAGACCAGACCCACAATGAGCTCATGTCCATTAGACCACTAACACTGATGTCTGCAGATATATTTACCTGTGAACACAGTTCTGATAGTTTGTGAAGAGATGATGTCATTTAGCAGATTTGTGTGAAATACTTTGTACAAATACAATTCAACAAATGTAAAAAGTAACTAGATTTTGTTTTTATGAAAACGAAGATAGATTGCATTCATTTGCATTTTAATCAATATTTAACTGTATGACTGAAGTAAAAAAGAAAATACATTCATGAACCAAAAATATCAGAGATCAGAAGCACACGCTCTTCAAACTATACTGCTGTCTTATCCCTTATTTGTTGTTGGGGCCATTTTTGGCCATTTTTAGTTTTTTTAGTCTTAATTTGGCCACAACTTTTTCTGTGTTTTAGCAAATGGAATGATTTGTGGTGACAAATCTTATATGCTGTTATACTCCATATAATATGTACAAGCCAGAATGTAAGCTCTGTTTTTTGCTGCACAAAAACTAAAAATGCATCAAAGCCAATGTTTTTTTACTCATCTTTGGCATGCCCAAGACAGGAAAAAGGTGAAAAAAAATCCAGTCCACAATCACTTTTTATATAAAAAAATCAGTAATTTTGTGTTTTTCCCCTCAAATCAGCGACATCACTTATGAACTTGGCAACTTAAGAGTTAAAATCATGAAATTTTTGTAAACATTTAGTAGTTTTGATCAGTACTGTGGTTGATTAGCAGATGTATGCAAAAACTTTAAAAAATATAAATCTAATACATTTTTACAGCCGTTTAATTTGGTGGCCATTTTTGGCCACTAACAACACGAAAGGGTAGTGATTTGGAACAATGCACAAGGGTTATTTAAGTCCTTATATACATATTCTAATAAACCTAAGCATTTTGGATGGCATAAAATATATCAATATGAAATATAATATCATTTTATAAATGAGGGCCCAGAGCTCAAGGAGACCAGCCTATTGGAGGATGTGGGAAAGAAGAAGAAGAGCCTCTGTCTTTGATCACTATCAGCAGTGGCGGCCGGTGACTTCTCTTCCGACGAGAAGAGATATGCATTTGTTTTATCAAGTGAACTATGTGCTCAGATGCTTCATTTCAAAATACGTGCCTGCTGCACATGTATTGAAAGCATTTAGAGACTCGCAAGACACTAACTTAAACTCTGTTTAAACATGAGATTGAGTGTCTGGCAAACGTGAGCGTCTCTTTTATCATAAATCCCTTTGGAGTGTCTGCAGCAGGCACTTATTTTGACATGACAATTGATGCACATGGTTCACATGACGTGGCGAACACATATTTTAAAATGACGAGCCAAACACGATGAGCTAAATACATGTTGTGACGAGCTTCGCATCGTGCGCCCTCGAAAAAAGAAAACGGATGCCATTGACTATCAGTGAGCATAGGAATGCAGATGGTACAGAACGGAAATCGGAGTTATGACAGAGTCATAAATTCTTACATTTTCCATCTTACAACATAGACAGCTGTCCATAAACTGGGAATTTGACTTGAAAGATGGAGAAGGGTGGGCAGGGGGAGTGATTATTAAAGGCAGGATAGGCAGGAATTCAAATTTTTTTAAACTGTCTTTATATACAAATACATAATTAAAATGTAAGTACTCTGAAAAGAGGGTATAAAACTTGAGTGTCTGTAGACCTATCACGACTGTTTTCAACACAGCTCATTATTTCCATTCGAGACGAAACAAATGATTGGCTTGCGCGACTATCACTCTCTCTCACGACAATGGCACCACCCCTGTTGCTATGGGATCTGCGCACACCCGATTGATTTGAACGTGCACGAGGCACTCTAGGAAGAGCAGAAGTATGGCAGAGAAAGAGCATTCAGAACTCACAGTACCTGCATATCCAGTCAGCGAAGGCAAACAAGGCAAACAAAGGAATAAACGAAGCAAGCAAACGAGAGTAAATATCGTGTGGCTTTTCCTCGAGTTGACGATGCGGTAGCGGTATTATCTTCGGAGTGTAGTCCTCATCAAAGTCAACAATGCTTTCATCACAGAAACTCTTCCATGCAAAACACTGGCTTAATAGTGAGTACTAAAAGCCATCCTATTTGTTTATATTCATAGTGATAAAGTTAGGTGTATTATTACATGTGATTGTGACATGATGTTATTACATGCACCGCGCTCCTTCCTCTCCGCTTGTCTGAGGTAAAAGTAGAGCCAGTCGGCTTCGCACGTTCATGTGTTTTGGGGGCATGGCTTTAGAGTTTTTTTTTTCAGAGTACTTACATTTTACTAATGTATTGGTATATAAAGAAAGTTTAAACTAATTTGTAAAAAAGTTTTTTTAGATAATTCCTGCCTATCCTGCCTTTAAACACTACTAAAAGTCCCTTAAAAAGGGACATTTCACAAGATTTTTTTAAGATGTCAAATAAATCTTTAATGTCCCCCGTATGTGAAGTTTTAGCTCAAAATATCATATAGATAATTTATTATAACATGTTAAAATTGTCACTTTGTAGGTGTGTGCAAAAATGTGCTGTTTTGGGTGTGTCCTTTAACATGCAAATGAGCTGATCTCTGCACTAAATGGCAGTGGTGTGGTTGGATAGTGCAGATTAAGGGGCGGTATTATCCCCTTCTGACATCACTAGGGGAGCCAAATTTCAATTACCTATTTTTTCACATCCTTGTGGAGAATGGTTTACTGGGTTGATCTTATTCACATTTTCTAGGTTGATAAAAGCACTGCGGACCCAATTACAGCGCTTAAATATGGTAAAAGTCACATCTAAGTTTTTTTTTTACTTCACTCAGTGGTCATTTTTGAACACCTCTGGAGAGAAACCCACTATGTAGATAAACTATTGACATCTCCAAAATAACTTCAAAGATTGTTTCAACAATACTGTATTTTGAATCAGAAATGGAAAAAGGTGATAATGTTTTGTACGCAAAATGTTGAATTCATGTGTTTAAAATATAACTTTTTAGATCAAATGTTAATTGCAAAAGTATAGGAAAATGTGCAAACAGTGACATTAACAAGATATGGAAGCTGATAAGTTAACAGAAACAGCTGGTGTTAAGTTTTATATTTATTTACAAAAGGTGAGAATTAATATGCAAATGAGTATGGTAAGAATATTCTTAGAAAATGTAAAATACAAAAAATACAGTAAAAAGCTGAAAAATAAACACAAAATAGTTGTAAAATCCCAAATTCTGTACAGATTTGTAAACAAAACAGAAACTGTAGTTTTATAAAAAGACTTTTGATGGATTCTGCCAACAAACTGGTATAATGATGATGAATGTATATGTGCCAAGAGCACTCGGTTAATATCATTGTTTCCTTTTTGAAGGAGCTCCTCATATGCTGATAAGTAAACTCTTTTATGCTATTAGAAAATCAAAGTTTAGGAATCATTTACTCTCATGCACATGAAGGTTTATATTGATAGTATTAAGCATTGGTTACTGCATTGCCGTCTTTTCCTCCAAAAGCAACACCTGAAAAAAATTATAATGCTAAAATGGATACTGAATACAGATATTAATTGATGCGTTTGGTGCTGTTTTCATTTTGTTTAATATTTTAGTTTATCTCACCTTGACCTCCTTCATTCTTCAGATTAGAGTACACATTGTTTCCACCTTTACTGGTATTTCCTAAAAATGCCAAGAATTGGGAAACTTCATTATAAACAATCCAACATTCACAGATCTCTTCTGACAGTTAGTTTAACTTCTGAGAAAAGATGACAGTTTAGCTATGTTTATAACAACAAAATTAAATAAATAAAAATAAATAAAAATTAAACAAATTTACGTTAAAGTTGGATGAAGGTCAGTTCATCCAAAAGTGAAAATTATATCATTAATGACTCACCCTCATGTCGTTCCAAACCCGTAAGACCAGTGACGCTGCTGACGTGTTATCTGGTGCGCCCGAGCTTTGTTTACAGTCTGAGTGAGTCGCATGCTGTATTCAAAATATCTACAGTGCTTTTATTTTGGTATTGATATATTTTTTTAAATGGTGTATAAGTGTGCATTTCGCGAATGTCCTAATCCCTCAGACTGTAAACGAAGCTTTGGGCGCAACAAATAAAACGTCGGCAGCGTCGTACATCGTTCAACAAATTTTAACTGACCCATTGATTTTTATTACCTTTCTGGACATGGACAGTATACCGTACAGATTTTCAATGGAGGGTTAGAAAGCTCTCGGACTAAATCTAAAACATCTTAAACCAAAGTTTGTGTTTCCAAAGAGGAACGGGTTTGGAACGGCATAAGGGTCATTAATGACATAATTTTCATTTTTGGATGAATTAACCCTTAAACTTTCTGTTTATAGATCTGTTTAACCCTCATAAACCCCTATTTTCCTGTATACGTTACAGTTCCCTGGGGGTAAAAAAGACCCCAGAAATTAAAAGGGTGATTACAAAAAATATATACATTTTTAATGATACAAATAATATATAATTTTTTTTGTTTACTTCCCATCTATACATTAATGCTGTGTTTTGGGAGATATGAAGTACTTTTGTAGCTGTTTACCACTCATTTCCTCAACTACACCATTAGCTTGCCTGTAAAATATCAAATTTTTATGAAAAATTCACATAAATTATGATCTAAAATTGATTTAAATTGTTTTTAGAGATTGATCTAGATGTTATGTGTTGAATTCGACCATTTGGTGTTTAGAAAAAAATAGTTTTATGGTTACAGTTTAGGAAATAAATCTCTTCGACCAGCAGAGGCCCATAGAGACCCATTAATTTCACTGAATGTGGCCAACTCCTCAACATCAATACTTTAGTGAAACATTTATGTTTATATTAACATTAGAAAGGACATTAAAAATAAATATTATTTCAAATAGTTAATTTTTTGTAGTTTTTGATGCATTTTGAAATGCCACAGAAATTTGACTAAATGTGTGTGTGTGTGTGTGTGTGCGTGCGTGCGTGCGTGCGTGTGTGTGTGTTTGTGAATTTGTCTTTTTGTGTGTGTAAGTTTTACTGTGTCTTTGTGAGTGTGTGTGTGAGTCTGTGTTTGGGTGTTTGTGCGCGCGAGTGTGTGTGTGTGTGTGTGGTATGTGTGTGGGCACGCACACACCTGTGTGAGTATTTTACATCTTTGTTTTGCATCTGTGGCTGTTTTTTGGCAAATTCTGTAAAAAATTCTCTCTGTGGCAGTCATACCTTTGTGTGTTTGTGTGTGTCTGTTTGTGTGTGTGTGAGTGTGTGATTGTGCATGTCTTTTCTATATTGCATTTGTGCTCTGGCCTACCTTTCTGTGTCAAAAGTTTCAGATTTATTCTGGATGCATTGATTTTATTTGATGAATAACAAGATTTTTTTTTTTTTTTTTTTGCATTTCCCATTGATTTCAATTGGGGACATTTTAACCCCCAAAGGCCCTCTTTTGGTGAATTTTTTACACATCTTTAGAACGACCGAATCAAGCCCAGTTTTTTATATAAATCTTGACAGATAATCTGGAAAAGTCACAAAATCTTATTCCACTGAGATGAAGGGAACCATGTTTTTTAAGTAAATAAAAGTGGCTTGGGGGTAGAATTGACCCCAAGGGACTTATTAGGGTTAATAAAAGCAACAGAAAGCCACATCTGTTATTTAGCATGTTATTGAAGCATGAAAATACTAGAATGTATTTTATTTAAATGTTTAGATATCTCTGTTGATCATGATGTTTTAATTTACCTTTCTTGTCTTTCTTCTTTTTCTTCATTTCTTTCTTAGATTTCCGTTCAATATTAGCATAGATGTGATCAGCTGCTTTACGTACATTGTCTACAATGAGGAATAAAGAAATGATTAAGAGTTTTTTCCTCTCAGTCTTTAGTTTTACTCCTCTGGTAGTTTCTACATTTGCTCTTAAGTTTATTTTTCTTGAAGTTGATCTGTGAATACATGGCATCACTGTGGCCAGCCTGAGACACTGCTAAAGGAAGTTTAACCTTAAAATTGTTTTATTGTCATGAGATAAACAACATTAAAGTACATCAATACATTACATGCACTTGTGTCTTTGTTATTGTGTTGTAATAGAAAAGAGTCATAAAGATGAGCATCTTTTGTAATGAATAAAGTTTAGAAGACCATTTGTCAAAGCTTTATGTCTTGTGAAGCCTTCACAGAAATATTGTTTTGTTTTACCTTTCTTCTTTTTCTTCATTTCTTTCTTAGATTTCAGTTCAATATTAGCATAGATGTGATCAGCTGCTTTACGTACATTGCCTATAATGAAGAATAAAGAAATGATTAAGAGTTTTCTCCTCTCAGTCTGAGGCATTGCTAAATGATTTGATTCTTAAAGGTCAAGTTTTTGGCGTGTAATGTTGCTGTTAGAGCATAAATAATACCTGCAAAATTAAAAAAAGTTAAATGCCAAATGATACATTTTCTTTAACCGAACTCACTTTTCAAAGCCTACAATGGGCGGTTTGGACAACATTCCTCTACTTCCCGACTGAATGACGTCAATAAAACAGTGTTTGACTAAACTCCGCCCACAGAAATCCGTCAGTTGCTAGCTAAACTCAAATGGCTCAGGCTAATCTAAGCTCCTGTCGAATCACAACACACTAAACAAACTGCACAATCAGAACTCGTTACGTATTTCAAGGGACTTCATAACACAAGGAAGACATCAGCCTGTTTTTAGGACAGTGAAAACAGCGGTATAGAGATAAGTAAACTGTGTGGAAAAATAATGTGTTTTATTGCACACTGTAAATGTTAATAACTTAATCAATTCCTAGCTTTAAAAGTAAAATCACAGGACAAATAAGGACAACATGTTTTCAAGTATTTAACTATTCTACACAGTTTTTAAAATTAAATTAGTTGTTTCTCAATTTGAATGCTGCAGCCTCCTGAGGTCGCATATGCTTCCTGCATACATTATCATCCTATTTATATATTAATTATCCTTTATTTAAGTTAACTGAGCATTACATTCTCATATTACATCAATTTATGATCAACTAAGAATAAGGGCCAACTTTATAATTGGTAATATACTGAAAAAAAGATCTTGATGACATATGCTGCCTACAAATGCAATCTCTGGAGGCTGCAGCCTTCGGATTGAGAAATGGCCATTGTGTGCTTATGTCAGCTGGATGTCACCTAATTTTAACATTTCCTTGCTGGATAGGATTTGGTCTTCCAAACTTTTTGATGAATGCATGCGCAAGAGAGAGGCTGTGTTCGAAAGCTTAGGCAGCTGACTTGTTGCCTCGCTAAATCATGAGGCAATGACTTCGGAGGCATAATGGCAGCTCAGAGAAACACTTTCGGACACACTTCATAGGGAGCAAAATGGAATTATGTTTGAAATATAAAAAGAGAGCGTCTTTGTGATAACTAATCACATATTTGAAAACTCCAATACTAATTTCTCTCTAAAAATGCAATTAAAAGGTGTAAAAAGTGAAAATTTTATTTATTGATGTCACACTCGACCAGGCTCGAACAATCACATTCTCCGTGCACGCCCACGCATAGAATTGTGGGACAGGACAATGAAGGTATCTCAGGAGACAGGAAGTAAACCAACCCCTTGGGTTTGAACATAACGTAAGGGCTTTAAGCAAATCTGTGTGACGACACTTTTTGTTGATGTTTGAACTGTTTTCAAACAAATGGGGCGTAGCTAACTCCTCCCCCTCCCTTCCGTGCTTTCATGAACGTGCCCAACCCCCACCCCCAAATCCTTCTTGTCGTTTATTGGCTGGAACACTTTGTTTTGTTTCGTGGTGCTAGGTTTGGCCACTTTGTTTTTATTGCAGTTTGTGGAGCCTGAGCTGCGTACAGAGACCGCGTTTTTTTTTTGTTTGATCAGCGGACAGGCAGCAAGCAGATAGTGAGGGATGTTTGCTGTATGTAACAAAAAATGTTTGTCTAAAACGCGTGATTTCTTTTAGAGCACCTTCAATGCCTTGGAATACTGCCTCCGTATGCAGCATTTTAGAGCTTTCGGACACAGCCAGAGAAAGGGCAGATACTGTGCTTAGTTTGGAGAGTCTGCGAGAGTGGGGCGGGGCTCTCTGCTTATTCTCTCTCCTTCAATCAGCAACATTATCACTCCTTCATTTACATTAAATTATCAGAAAAGACTTTGGCGGGACTACATTTTGATCTGGCGAATGCTAAAAATGTTAGGAAATACCATGCAAAATAAAACTTATAATAACAATGAAATAATTTGTAAGCTGTTGGGCCACATAAAATGATGGGGTGGGCCGGATTTGGTCAGCGGGTCTATGTTGGGTTGTTACTGCATCAGCTCTTATAAAAGCAGATTTCTGGCACTGATCATAATAAGTGAATGTACTGTAAACTGACCAGTCTGTTTCTGATCTGATGTCTGTCTGATGTTCTGCTGTGGACTGAAGGCTGACGGAGACCGAGAGAGTTTTTTGTTTTTATAGCACCACAGCAGGACCAAGAAAAATATCAAAAACATGACGCTCAGTCCAAGACACAGACCAACAATAAGACCAAGAAATGAAGATCCTGGGGCTGAAAAAGCAGAGATACATCTTTATATAACTAGTTCATATGCAAAAACATTTCAATAGTTTTTATAAAGGAGAGAGATCACCTTTGAGTTCAGAGTCACTTACCTGTCAGTACAGATTCTGTAGTCTCTGATATGATTGTAGGTTTTGGTTTTGATCCTGTAGGAGAATAAAACACGTTCAGATCCTGAAGAGTCTCATGCTGCGTCCGAAACCGCCTACTTCAAATACTGTATGTCACGTGATGAAGAAACATGGCAGATGTAGTACATCCGAATCTCATTCATACAACCAGGATTCAAACTATACAGCAGGGGTCCCTAACCTTTTTTACATCGCGGACTGGTTTAGCTTTAAAGGAGACATATCATGCTAAATCCACTTTCTTAGCTCTTAAATGCATTTTGTTGTATATTTATAGTGTTTATAAGTACATAAAAGTTGAAATTAGTCTCTTCAGGTGCTTTGTTGATATCTTTATATTCTGTTTTGGTCATATTTTCCAACCTGTTATGATTTTTCTATTATCTATTAGCCTACGTTTTTTGAACAATTACGTGTCAGTATTTGCAGCGGAACTGCCAGATAAGGACATCGACTCCCAGCCCAACACTACGAGCAATCCGCCATTTTCAATTTCTCGCTGCGATATTGTAGTCCAAGCTCAAGAATGCATAAGTTACGAGAGAGTAAATCAAAATGTTCGGTTGTTGAACCTGTGCCTGGTTGAGTTTTATTTTTCACCGAAATGTCATTTTTTAGTGCGCAAAGCACTTCAAGGATAATTTCACCAACCTCCACCAGTATAAAGAAGGATTTGCCGATAGACTTCGTCTGATTGAGGGGTCAATTACTTCTTTGGAGACGACGAGCAGAGCACTTCGGTAAGCTGTAAATAACTTTAAAAACAGTAAAGTACACGGTGGTCATGGTTTAGCAGTGCGGTTTCTCAATCTAAAGGCTGCAGCCTGCGGATGTCGCATTTGGTCATCAACCCGGGATTAAGTTATAGCATATTACAACAACTTACAATTAACTAAGATTCATAGTCAACTATATAATTGTTAATATTCTGAAATAAGTCAGCCGGCATTAACACACCATTGCGATACCTCCATATGAAGACGTTGTTCTGCAGGTTTGTCGTCTTCATTTTCATCTCGCTCCATTTCCGACTCTGGCGCGAACATATAAGGCTGGATGGACAAGTCTTCCGTTGTTGACATTTTGTGAATAACGAGTGAATAAAAAGTTTCTGTGCCGCTAGATAATCGTATCTCTGCTATAAAACTACAAAAATGGCTGAACGGGGTGGAGTTTAACCGAGTGTCACCTCTGCAACCTGGAGAGGGGGCAGGGTATGACGTGCATTTAAAAAGACAGCACCAAAACGAGTTGCTCTCAGATGCACATCAGAAAAGGGGTAGAAAGGGGGCCTGTGGGGCTATAATAATGAGGAATTCAGACCCAAGCATTGCAGTTTCGCTTTATATAGACCACAAATAGATGATTTATATGTAAAAAGGACAGATTTAAAAGCATGATATGTCTGCTTTAAAAAAAAATTGCGGACCGGGTTAGGTCGCTGAGTTGCTGTTCGAATAAAGTGCTGAAAATTCTCCTTTTCGAAATCTACAACATTTTAAAAGGAAGCAAAGATAACAAACATACATTAGGAAAATTAATAATTGCTTTATTTATAGTATATTTTCTAGACGTATAACCATATTTTGGCGGATTGTTTTTTTTTTACTTTCATTGTTTAACTAGTTTGCCTGCCCATTTAGTCTTAATAATTAATGGTAAATGAACTTGGCTTGCTGTTCACGAAGGCAGCTCGAATCTTGGTTAGGCTCGTGCCCCAAGTAACAAAACAGAAAAAAATCAGTGAAGGAGGAGAGATGCCAGAAAAATTGCGGCTGGGCGCGGAGGCACTGAGACTCCCGTTTAGGCTACCATATGATTTTAATGATGATTGACACAGGACTGTTTAGGTTCTTTTCAAACCTACATTAAAGTGTAGTTGTTTTAAAGAAGAATAAAATAATTATACTTTTCAGTAATTTGCGATGTCACACAGTTGAACATCTCCGCGTATTTACATGATATGCGAGGTACATTTGCAAATGATTCATAAAGTCATAACTCTGCAATTCTTTGATCGATTGTTTTTTAGAAGTACTGTATGCTCAAAACTCTAATGACAGCGATGTGATCGCTGATGCACTGGTAGAGAGAGAGAAAAAACGAGAAAAAGAGAGAACACAACCCTGTACAAAAGTAGAAATGATTTATGTTATTTGAAGTCTGCTCTTAAAGTACAACATACCCGATTAAGCTATAACATGGCTATTATACGATTTTTTTTTTGGGACGTTCTTGCGACCCGGTGGTTGGGGACCTCTGCTACACAGTACCTATTGTTTTGGCGGTAAGTAAGTAGGTTCTTCATTTCATTCAGTACCTACTGTACAGTATGAAGTTTCGGACGCAGCCTCAGAGTTCATCTCTTCTTTATAAGCTTATAACCTCATCACAGGTTACGTTACCATTACAGATTTTTGCAAAACTTTAGTGATGTTTTTTTAGATTTCGACAAACAACTATTAAAATGATGGTACTTCTATTAACTAATGATATTCGACTGAAATGTAGTTTATCCTTTTGCGATACGTCATTCCAAACATCACAGCGACTGATGTTGGTAGGTTTACTAATATCACATCCACCGGCCGCAATATGAATAATTTTTATACTAATTGTGTTACATTATTTTAAATCAAAAGAGATGTAGGAGTGTTATCCAAACATTATTGGCAAGGAACGTCTGTTATACCTGGGAAGAGAATAATTAAAGTGTTTTGCATATAATCCCTTAAATGGTTCTCTTTGGTAAAGGTAATCGTAAAGTGTTTCATGACAGCGACCCCGGTTTGTTGTTATAAAATACTATTGTTGCCCTGGAGACGCAACAGAAAAAACTTAAGGGTTTTTCTGCAACACCCTTAATTTTAAGGGAAACATAAGGGTGAACTTAAGGGAAAATTACACTTAAGGTGCTTTATGCAACCGGGCCCTGGTCCTTATAAAACATTAATACACCCCAACCATTAACAAAAAGTTTCCAATAGTTAATACACACATCAGAAGACAATATGCATACGTGCATATTTTACAGTAACACTAATATTGAACTCACCTTTCACAGTGAGATAAACAGCAGAGCTTGATTGTGAAGTCTGTGGTCGTCCATCTCTCTGTCCTATACACCAGTACTCATCCTGATCAGATTCATTAACTCCATCGATGGTGAGAGAGTCTCTGTTTACAGTGTAACGCTCAGAGTTAAACACTGAAGTATGTATGTTAGACCACCGATATGTCCAGTTTAATGATCTGTACTGATCCTCTGTCTCACACTTCAGAGTGACTGTCTCTCCAATGAACACAGATCTGTTTGGTGTTACTCTCACTGTAACGCTGGGTAAAGCTGAGGGAAGAAGAAAATGAAGCTATAACAATCTCATCACAGATCTCTGAACCCAAACCCACAAATCAAAAATCTAAATAATTTTTAAATAAAACAATATATGTCTGATCCCTCTATGTTTCTGATAAATAAGACACATGAGATGTTTTTGTCTTTATTTCACAATTTTACAGACAATGAAGTTGAACTCACCCTTAACAGTAAGATTAACAGATGAGCTTGATAATGAAAGTTGTCCATCTCTCTCTGCACTACACCAGTACTCATCCTGATCAGATTCAGTAACTCTATTGATAGTAAGATAGTCTCCCTTTACAGTGTAATTCTCGGAGTTAAACACTGAAGTACGACTGTTAGACCACTGATATGTAAAGTTACCGTACTGATCCTCTATCTCACACTTCAGAGTGACTGTCTCTCCAGTGAACACAGATCTGTCTGGTGTTACTCTCACTGTAGCTCTGGGTAAAGCTGAGGAAACAAGAAAATTAGGTTTTAAAAATCTCATGACAGATCTGTTTATATGAAAGACACAAATCAATTAAATTCAGTCACCTTCAGTTTGTCCAGCATAGATGTTTGAAATCTGCACTGTAAAGAACAAAGGGTAACACTTTACAATAACAGTACATGAGTAATCATGTACCAATACATAAATTAATAATCACTTTAATATAAACTAATGATAAGTTAAGCCATGTTCTGATCAATAACTAACCATAACTATGAATCATATGAATTCATGCATGAATTACAGCTACTTTAACTACCCATTAATACATGTTTTTTAGTTAATACATTAATTAACACTTTGGGTAACCCATATCAAACATGCTATCTAGAAGAACGAAAATAACTTTTGTTTATGCAAAATGTTTAAGTTTGTAATGCAAAACTGTTTATACATTTGCTCCTGCAACTGAGCTACAAACATCATTGAATGGCACTGGATTTCTTGCAACATTTATGAGTTATTGACTTATTCCACTGCTGCTATTAAGAGTGACAGACGCTATTCTTACTAAATTTAAATCAGCCTACAGCCTTTTCAAATGTCTGCCCAATTTTCACATTTTCTCCTCTCTTTGTAAACCACCAAAAAAATAGGATTTACACAGCAAAATCACCAGTGTTAAATTTTCAGGGATGGTGTTAAATACACAGTGTTGATGTTGTCTTTACACTATCTGGTAATAAAATAACACTGCCATTGCTAGGCCAGTGTTATATCCACAACAGTGTCAGTGTTAAACAAGGGTGTTATCAGATTTCACTCTGAGCGGTGTAAATCAAGCCACGCCTCCACTAAACATTTCCTGTCAGGGATTTTACCGCCATTTTCTTTCACAGGAGGACTGAAGAGATCAGGTAAATCAGTCTCATAATATTCACATGGTTTGGCTAAATTAAACCGTTACTTCTCTGTCTGACTCTACGCAGCCATATGCCAAAAAACCCAAATAAGGTATTTTTCCCATTTTATTTCCCCTTTATTCGTTATTTGGTTCAGTTTAATCAGAGCTACCTTGTGTTATGTTGTTCCCTTGTTAGTTTAGTATAAAGTTAAACTGCTAGCTAAAAGTTTTAACCAAGAAGGATAATATTAACAGGAGATATGAACGAATTGAACCATGATAAAACGCGACATGCACTACAAATTGAAGGTATGAAATTAAGTTAAATGAGAGCTCGTTTATTCACCATATGATGCTCGTTATGAGGTAATCATATAGGCTAGATACCGTGCGTTAACGAGGTCGTTTACATGCACGTGAGTGCACGGATATCGGTTAATTATTCAAATTACTGAAAAACACGGAGAAAACCGCAACCGCATCGTCATATGTTTTTCTAAGATGTATGCAAACAGGGGAAATATCGCCAAACCAACAATTAATTTTACCAAAACCTCACAATATATCATCATTTGTATGCACAGATTGCTGGATTGGATGCATTGTGTGTTGTAAGCTTTTCGTGGTGCTAGATGTCAGACAGATGCAAATGGCAAATACATACGAAAGTGTAAAACGTGTATGGCGAACATTTGTTTTTCTGTCATTATAGATGCTAGTTTGGTGAAAGTTCACACTGAGTGCTTCAAATCATTCAGACGAGATGCTGTTTTTAGGGCAGTTTATTAAAGAAGACCTGACATGACTTCCAATGAGAAACGACTGCTAACACTTATATAAATTCATTACAGAAGGTAAGTTTATATATTTATACATATAAATCATTTTATTTGACATAACTGAACAGTTAACCAATCTTTTTAGTATATGTAGTTTTGTACATATTATGGTTATTAATCTGGCAAGAAAGTCACATGACCTGCTGCCAACTTTAATAAAGATATTATCTTCTCATACATCGTTTTGCTATTGATATCCTATTAAATAGCAATATAATTGATTACTATTTTGAAAATGTATAAATGAAGATTCATATTTTGTCTTGAGTGCGGTTTTTAATATAAAAAGAATGTTGAGTTTTCAGAATCTTTATTGGCATTTTTTTGTGATAGGACCCTACAGTACCAGACTATATTTGAATACGGCATACCCATGAATTCTGGACCTGTTATTCCTTAACCCAGTTTGGAGGATAAGAGCTTACCAACTAGTTATGTGAGTACACACAGTACATTAGTACTGTACACTGTCTCTAACATGATTTATTATACTGAGATTATTTTGATTCAAATAATGGTTAAAACTGCACCCTTTTTGGTATTTTCTTGACTTTTTTGTCTTTGAAAATCTGCAGAAATATGCTGAGGCGATGTATTGCAAAATGGCCAAAATACAACAATTAAAGGATAATTGCAGACTACATCCTGATGAAGATCTGGATGACCCTCTGTCTGGTCAACAGGAGTTTAAATATGGTAAGTGTAAATGGGTTTGCTGCTTTTACGGTTTTAAAGTTTAACTGTATACTCATGGTGTTTAAATTATGTTTTGCTAGGACGGGACAGTGATGTGGCAGCTCTTCCCTGGCTCATTCACCTCTTGCCTTCATTTGTAAAAGGAAGAAAGACTGGAGAGGGTCAATGTGCAACTGAAGCTACTGATTGTGCTATGCAAGTTTTTTTAGTATTTTGTTCTAGTTATTTATTCAGCAGTTAGTTTGCTTGCATTGTTCACCCCATGTAAATACATACAAGTTCATAAATACACATCAAATACATTCATCAAATACACTCTTTTAAAACACTAAGGTGATGAGAATCAATCCATGCTTTGAGGTGGATGGATCAGCACAGCCCTGCCTGCTCTGCGTTGGGAACAGAAGTTGCATCCAGAATCTTTGCATCATTCTGGACCAAAAAGCCATTCCCTCCATGATGAAGACCACTGATGCAGCCTTCCACTACATCATGAGTAAAACAACTACAGAACTAAATACCAGGTTGGAACGTATTTAAGAAAAATGAAACGTCTTTTGAATTGAAATGTCTGTTTTGTTATGGAAAAATCTTTAGTATTGTTAAGGATAAGCATTTCTGCCTGCCAGTAAGGTAATTGCAGTGTATTTTAATGTTCAAGTTTTGAGTAGGGTGGCTAATTTTTTTAAAACTCTCATTTGATATATTAAAGACCTTATAATAAGTGGTTTTCATGTCACTGCGCTGTGGTATAAGATAACTTTCATTATTCCATACTGTATTCTGTTTCTAATTGTAGCTGAGGTATTTAAATAAGCAGTGTTAAATGCAAAGTGTTGTGTGTATCAATGTAAATATTAAATGTGATGTACTTTAATAAAAAGAGGTTTTGCAATATTTCTTGTCATTTGTCTTTTATATAAACAACGCATTAGCAACAAAGTGGCTATTAATCAGTATTTTAACACTTAACATTGTTGAATTCACATTACACTGGTGTTGACCTTAAATTAGGAGTGTTAATTTTTAACACTGTATTTCTGTGCCAACACCAGTGTAGTGTGGAAACAACAATGAATAGTGTTGAACAAAGTGTAAAATTTAACAATATTGAGTGTTAAATTAACATATAATGGGTGTTGTTAAATTAACACTACACTTTTGACTAAATTAACACAGTGTAGTGTGGACACATATACACACTTTGCCAGTGTTAAATTTGACACTGTGGGTGAATTTAACACCAGTGATTTTGCTGTGAGATGAGCTGAATATGTATAGAATGTGTAGTTGATAACTTTTTAACAGTGTACCCCTCCAAGCAAAGTCATTACCTACACACTCATTTATGTTAGTTTTAGGGCCTGTCCCATTTCTACCCCCTTAAAACTTCCACTTGGTTTTGAGTTCCACGTGGTACCCAATACTTTTTATCGTACCACCTCGGTTGGGGTTCCAAGAATCGTCATTACCTGCGTCATCGCTATAATGTAAAAGATTAGCTTTACCTTAGTGCTAGGTTGAGCTGTCTCGAGCAAACATGTCATCTGTGCTCTGCTATAAGTTCACAAACTCCCTTTTATTGATGAAAAACATCCACAGATTGAGAATCAGGGACACTATAACAGTTTTTTCCAGACTTGCAGTTTGTGACGGAACATTCGCGATGAGCACGTCAGCCATGGGCAGGGTTCTAAATTAACTTTTTGGTAGCACTTTATTTTACAGTACGTGTAATTACCTTGTACATATATGGTAAATAAGTTGTACTTACCGACAAATGTGTGGTACTTACTTTTAGGTATCTACATGGTTATTAACTGGTATCATTACTGTACTTACCAGTTGTACCTACTTATTAGTTATTATGTAACTCTAGATAAGTACTGGGTAATAACAGATACATACTTGTAGTGTAGGTATACTGTAGCTAGACACGATCTGCTAATAAACAAACAACTTCACCTGTGCCAGTCTCTTCAGCAGTATTAAACTCACAGAAGAGGTACAACTGTAACTTAAAAAATGCATCTTTATAATATATAGCCTGTAACACAATTATTATTCTGTTGAAGAATTATATTTATAGTTAAAACCTCCCCAACATAGCCCCTATAATCCTAAAATTAAACTCATGATTTATTCAAATAAAACAGCAAATAGTCAGTCTCCAAGAACACATCCATAAATATTTAATATTTTGTTTTAGAAGTAGTTCTGTTTATTAAAAAATGCAGTTTGGTTGTAGTATGATACATAGTAGATATAAATGATGTAAATTTTTTATACAGTAAGCATACATTATTGTAGGTTCATTTGTGATTACTTTTGCGTAGCTGCACATCAAACACAGTCTTTAAAACAAATTTTGGAAGTCTTGTCAATGTCACCAGCAGCCCGCATTTGAGAAAAATCTCACCCGCAAATGTAAACATGAGTGAAAAGATGAAGCTCTTATAGATTTAATACATTTAATAATGTATGCTGCGGAAGATTTTTGTTTATTGCTATGTGATTCATATAGCCCTGAATGTTTTGGTTTCCCCAATGTTCAAGCTGTGGTTACGGCCTTGGCTCACCACAAAAACTAGTGAAACTATAGTCATAGAAATGGTAATTAATTTTACTACAACTAAACCATGGTTTATTTTCCTATGGGACTTTCTATAAAGACTTTATTAGCAAGTTCAAATATCTTTTCCCAAACTTCTTTACTACGGTAAAATAAGCCCCATCTTAACTACACACACACACACGCACACACACACACACAAAGATTTAAACTCTGAGAGTAACATGATTTAGTAAAGATTTAGTAAAAATACAGGAGCAATAAATGACCTGATGCTGTAGACAATGTGACAGTAATTGATGTGTAGTCAAATCCATAGAGAGAAGATAATACTCACAGAGAACTAGAGGAAGACAAATCAACTCCATACTGATCTACTGATGACTGACACTTAAACAAAAACTCTGTGATAAACCTCAACACTTCCTCATTAACAGTTTTTAACTGGGAGCCAGGGGTCCACTAGGGGGCCTCACAATGGTTTAAAATGATTTATCAAAGATCTACTGTACACGCATTAAAATAAAAATATTCTTTTATTTATTTTTCATCAATATATTTAGCAGTGGTTGGTTATTTTTTAACAAACATTTATATTTCTAGTTATGTCAAGTTATTGAGTTCTTTACTGGGTTGTGGGGAGGGCCTACAAATGGTTGTGAATAGAGGAGGGGCTTGAGAAAACTTGAATTTACTACATTAATGTTTTAGATATAATCTACAAATGAATCATCACACAGACTTACATTGCTACACAAATATTTTGTTGTTTAATTTTTTCATATAGCATCAAATGTAACAAAACAACATTGATCAACTGCACATATAATGGTGGACAGTGCTTGTAATGGAAACATCTATTAGAAGCTAATGAAAAAATGCTATTTTACACATTGGTTAACATCAGAGAACTGAAACTAAAACCACAATAAACTTTATCTTCATCAGACCTCTAACACTGATATGTGCTGATGCTATATACTTGTGAATGACATAATTCAGACCCATAGCTACCACTGTTTTACAGAAAGGCTTAACACATGTTTGAGCTTCTCAGCTGAAATAACTTGCAGTGACAGGTCTTAAAATATTTACTATTAATGTGTCTCAGTATACCCACCAGTATATGTCTTTTTCTAAGGCATATTTGCTAAAGATGCTTCAACATCTTTCCCTGATAACAGTAGGTTCCAGGGTGGATCCATCACAGTATTGTGGTTTATAGCAGAACTCATCTTGCATCATTTGTATTATAGATAGAAATGATACCTGAGATCATACTTGTAAAGGCATAATGTTATGTTTCTGAATAAAGGAAGGAACCTGAGCTACTGTGTATTTGGAGACCAGAATAGCACAGAGACTTCATGGTGTGATGTTTTGACAGAGCCGGTCAGCAAACATCCAAAAAAACAGAAACCACATAAGCCATTTTGATCACATTTGCACCTGAAATTTTGGCTGTGCTACCTCAAAAAGAAAAAAAAATTATAATATTGCAATTGTGGAGCTACTGTATGGGTCTCGCTTATAGGCAGTGTGGACCCACCAGATACTGGCTGCTTGCTGTAGTTTGTTAGTGACCCTTCACAAGGATATTCTTAGTTACCACAGCACAGCATAAAGTATTAATTTATAACCCTAACATCGTCTCAATCACCACACACTCAAACTAAAGAGCGGCTATATTCTTTCAGACAATCTACTGCCTGGATAACCATGTGCTCATTTACAGACAGATGTGTATATATTTAGTCGATAAAAGTGACAGGTTTCAGAAACGCTATTTTCAACTCTTTCATTGATGGGTCGGCCGCCGTACGAGTTAATTGAATGTGCTGCTCCTCACTGCCGCTCACTACACGGAGTAGATGTTTAAGAGAAACGATTACTGAGCTGGAAAGCGAGACCTTGCGTCTATCACACCCTCATGACCACCTGATGATGAGAAGGGTTTCAGTTTGTTACTGTCATCCTCACTTGGGCCTTGAAGTCAATAAGGTTGAAATCCACTGCTCTCTAACACCATGTACTACATTAATGTTCTAGATTAAATCTACAAAAGAGGCATCATAAAAACGGATGTGTATTTGTACAAAAATGTTTGGTTGTGACATTTTAAATAACATTTATTTCTCATCATCAACACATAATAATGGCTATCGTGACCTGAACCTCAATCTATTAGAAGCTAATGAATAAGTGTTGTCTCTCACACCACAGACCAGAACCACAATGAGCTCATCTACATAAGACCACTAACACTGATGTCTGCAGATATATTTACCTGTGATCACAGTTCTGATGGTTTGTGAAGAGATGATGTAACTCAGCAGATTTGTGTAAAAATACTTTGTACAAATACAATTCAACAAATGTAAAAAGTAACTAGATTTTGTTTTTATGAAAACAAAGATAGATTGCATTCATTTGCATTTTAATCAGTATTTAACTGTATGACTGAAGTAAAAAAGAAAATACATTCATGAACCAAAAATATCAGAGATCAGAAGCACACGCTCTTCAAACTATACTGCTGTCTTATCCCTTATGTGTTGTTGGGGCCATTTTTGGCCATTTTTAGTTTTTTTAGTATTAACACTCTGGGGTCGGCTGCGGCGCGAGCGCCGCAAACTCTTTATTTTTCGATCACTCCCCAAAGAGACTTAGATAACTCTGCTGATTTTTGACATACAGATATGATTTATACATCATTTAAAACGTTAAATTGTCTAGTTTTTTTCTGTCCACTCCCAATAAAAACAGCATGTTGTGCTTTTCGCAAAATTAAGAAAATAAACATGATGCGCGTTTTGTTCTCTCTCCCTCAGTGAAGTCCTTTCAGTAACACGTCAGAAAAATGAACTGTAACTTAACGAATATTTGTCATATGAACAAAAGATAAATGTCTACATAATGCTTGGAATGTCTGCTTTTGGAAGATGTAAGTGAAATCGAAAACAAATATTGTAATTCGTTGTTAACTGTATTAGAAGAGAGAGATGTACCGTCTTTCTTCTGTTGCTTCATTATCTATAATGAGCCACGCCCCGCTCCATTGAAGAGAAGAGCAGAGATCATCCATATTCATTAGTCAACCCCACAGTCAATGGACATTCCATTCCGTCTCTGCAGCCATTCACTGCTGTGTTGAGTTTTAATCCGAGTGCTGGAAACATGACATCTACTTGTTTACTCGTGACTGTAACTTAAGTTATCTCCAGACGCGAGTGTGACTCGATCGACGTCCAAACGCACACACAAACACATAATACCTCATATTTGAAGCGCTTTGTGGTATCATTATAAAAGATGCGAATGCACACATCACATACTTGTTTACTCGCGCCTAAATCTCCAGACAGACGCGAGTGTGTGTGCTTCGTCAGTGTGACGGGATCGATGTCCGACATATAAATCCTTATTTACTTGCGGATGTGTGTCAGTTTCTCCAGACGCGAGTGTTTTCTTTGTCTTCCGTCAAACAGCTGAGGCGACGGGAACGCACATACACAAACACGCGAGTCAGGAAACTCGACGCGCTTTTTGGTATTCTTATAAAATACGCGATTGCAAACAGTACAATCCTTATTTAGTTGCGTCATATCTCCGCACAGCAAGTTTATTAAACACAGGATCACTCGCATGTGCACACATTCACTGCTTTCATGATCAACACGTGAGGTAATGGCGGCGGCTGTAAACAAACATTGATAAGTTTATCACGCGTGTCCCTGGTTGTGTTTCTACTATAATGATTACAAAAACACAAATAGGAGTCCAGACAACGATAGGCAGTTGTTCTTTTGAGCTTTTTACTGCACAAAAGCAAACCTCTCGCTGGCCAACCAAACACAAAACCGTTCACTTTATGATGGCCAAACAGTACCTTTACCATGATTAGGCTACTATGGTTTTTAAAAGGTAACTTATACTTGTGATATTAATAGAAAATATTTCTCAATATATATATTTATATATGTATATATATATATATATATATATATATATATATATATATATATATATATATAGATAGATAGATAGATAGATAGATAGATAGATAGACAGACACACACACACACACACACACACACACACACAATATATATATATAATAAATATATATAATGTGTGTGTGTGTGTGTGTGTGTGTGTGTGTGTGTGTGTGTGTGTGTGTGTGTGTGTGTGTGTGTGTGTGTGTGTGTGTGTGTGTGTGTGTGTGTGTGTGTGTGTGTGTGTGTGTGTTTACATTATATTGAAAAGTAAAACTTATCATGGTTTTACTACAGAGAAAGTTGCATTCCTGTTGAACATCCCCACAAGGCTTATTATGTGGCTCATTATTCAACTCTTTTGTCTCTCAGCTGTCAATCACTGATTATTCAGGAGCTTTCCCGCCTCCACGCATACAGCCTTTCCCAAGCAAAAGTGTCTTAGAAATTGTAAATCAATGTATTGCTTTATGTGATTGAGTAGGCCATATGATTTTCACATCATTTTGAAGAAAAAACTCTAGACTACTAGATCCAGTTTGGAAAGTCTTGGGAAAACATGTTTAGAATGAGTTTTGTGGTGTTATATCAGTGACTTAAAAATTTTGCTTTTTCAAAAACCACAACATGTACATACATGTTGATTATATGATATTGTAGCCCAGTTTGTGATGATCACAGTGTTATGAGACTTTTGCCATTAATATGTTTTCAAGCAACTGAAAAAAGCACAAATGTCAGTGCATGTCAAAACTTCCCCAGGGCCCTAAAAACCCCTTAGACCCCAAAGGGTTAATTTGGCCACAACTTTTTTTTGTGTTTTAACAAATGGAATGATTTTTGGTTACAAATCTTTTATGCTGGTATACTCCATATAACTATGTACAAGCCAGAATTTAAGCTCTGTTTTTTGCTGTACAAAAACTAAAAATGCATCAAAGCCATTGTTTTTACTTATCTTGGCATGCCCAAGACAGGAAAAAGGTGAAAAAATCCAGTCCACAATCACTTTTTATATTGCAAATCAGTCTTTTTCTGTTTTTTTCCTCTCAAATCAGTGACATCACTTATGAACTTGACAATTTAAGAGTTAAAATCATGACATTTTTGTAAACATTTGGTAGTTTTGATCAGTACTGTGGTTGATTAACAGATGTATGCAAAAAAAAATTTTTTTTTAAATCTGATACATTTTTACAGCCGTTTAATTTGGTGGCCATTTTTGGCCACTAACAACACGAAAGGGTAGTGATTTGGAACAATGCACAAGGGTTATTTAAGTCCTTATATACAAAATCTAATAAACCTAAGCAATTTGGATGGCATAAAATAACAAAAAAAATGAATGAAAAAGTGGATTTCATTGGGTCTGAATTAGCTGGCAATATAAATCTTCATTGTAAATTTTGTAAGGGTGGATTCACTCCAGTGGTTCATGTGTAGGAATACCTAAATGACTGAGAAATGTTAACAGTTGTGAGGACTCTGCCATAATCTGGTTTGGTAATTATATCTAGTTGTGTATGGCAGGGTCCTGATAGTACAATGTTTTGGGAGAACGTGGTTTTGGTATTGTCATATCAGACCACGTTTTTCCCGTGTCTTATGACGTTTCCCCGCTCCCTTGCATTTTCCAGTCTTTGTTTTTATGTCTTGTTTAGTCTAGTGGTCTGTTTTCATGTGTATATGTGTGTATATGTGTATAGGTATGTTTGTATATGTGTATGTATTTGTGTGTGTATGTATGTGTGTGTATGTATATGTGTATGTATGTATGTATATATGTGTATATGTTTATTTATATATATATATATATATATATATATATATATATATATATATATATATATATATATATATGTATATGTATATGTATGTATATATGTATGTGTTTGTATATATTTATATATATAGATATATTTATGGTTTTGTCTTGTGGGTACTGTGGTTGTCTTGTGTTTGTATGTGTTTTACAGGTTCACGTGTGCTTCCCTCACAGGTGTTCCTGTTCAGTGTGATTGCCTCCTCTCGTCTTCCTCACCTGTTGCTTGTTATCCCGTCATCATGTCTGTGTATTTAAGCCCTGTGTGTTTGTTTGTTCCTTGCAAGTTCGTTTGTCAAAGTTTGTCGATATACTCGCATGTCACTTTGTCTTTAGACTTGTCTGTCACTTTGTGTGTACCCGCCAAATTACTAGCTCTGCTAGTTCCCAGTTCTGTCCTGTCCCTGTTTCCTGTTTATTGACTTAATCTTCCCTACCCCAGTTTGTGCTCTCTGCTACCCGGGAGTTTTTGCTGTGGATTTTGTTCCTGTCTCTGTTTCCAGTTTTTGATTTAATCTTCCCTACCCCCCAGTCTGTGCTCTCTGTTATCCGGGAGTTTGTGCTGTGGATTTTGGATTACTCTCCGTGCTCTCTGCTGCCTTTACCCCTTTAGATTTCCCCGCCCCGCTGTCAGTCTCTCCTGAGTGGCGTGTCTACCTTCTAGCCTCTATGAACACTCTGTCTGAGGATTCTCCAAGCGCCTGTCTCCGTCTTGCGCTGTCCAGCCGCAGTGCGCTCTCGGCGCGTAATTCTGCATAAGACTCGGACTGCCGCTGTGCGCTGTCCAGCACGGACTTTGCTGAAGACTCTGACCGCCTCTCTCTCTCTCTCTGCCCGTCGCAGGATTCCTCTCTACCACCTGTCTCGTGTGCCAGCAGCCTGGTTGACTACGACTCTCCCTGCGTGAGGTGATCTGGCCATATATACTCTCTCCCACCGTTCGTTGTCTGGCCGGAGCCCGAACGTGTGTGGTTCTTCGCCCCAGGGCCTGTGTGTGCTCCCCACTCCCAGCCGTCTGTCTTGGTGTGGCTTTTAGCCCAGACGGGCTATTGTCATTTTACTGTCATTATTATTTAAATAAACATTTCTGTTACCTGCACTGGGATCCCCTGTTTTCATTGCCTGACAGAACGAACTTGCCATAAATGGATCCCGCAGATACAGAATCTGGCTGTTCAGCGACCGCTCAGCTCTCCACTACTGCCCAGGAGGAGGATTCGGCTTTCACTGCCCACCGCAACCACCATGCCCGTTTACTCTTTGGCATGCGGCAGAGAGGAGCAGAGATCCGGTCCTTCGCCTCCAAGTTCTTGGAGGAGGCTCGTCTTGCCGGGCTTAGCGGGAATGAGCTAAAGGTGATATTTTATGCCTGCCTCGATGAGCCTCTCAGGTCCAGTGAGGTGGAGTTGCTCAAGCCCTTGGACTTCTTCGACATGGTCAACTTTGTGAGGAACAGGCCTGAACCCAAGTCTAGACCCCTGTCACCTGTCCCAGAGGGCCGCGTTGTCGGGAGGATGGTCCTGGAGAGCTCAGCACCCACCACGTCAAGCTCCATAAGCTCCGCCCCGCCAGCCAGCCTTCGGGGGTAGTCGTCTGGCGATACGGGGAAGGGGCATTCAGACCGGGGCGATCAGGTTGTGGAGGTCGACTCTCATCTCTCCAGCGCCGGAGACTACGCCCGCACCCGATCTCCATCCTGCATTACCGGTCTCCGGACGGAGGAAGAAGAGGAAGAAGGACTCCTCCGCTCTTCAACCAGCTGCCACCCCTCAGTCCTCTGAGAAGCAGCAGCCTCTGTCTGCCCCGCTGCAGCCCCTGCCGTCTACGCAGCCTCCGCTGCAGCCCCTGCCGTCTGCGCAGCCTCCGCTGCAGCCCCTGCCGTCTGCGCAGCCTCCGCTGCAGCCCCTGCCGTCTGCGCAGCCAACCTCAGCAGCCTTTGTCTCTGTCCCGTCTCCGCTGCCGTCCGCAGCGGCCCACGTCATTGTCCCTGCCTCGTCTCTGCTGCCATCTGCAGCGGCTCCTGTGACTATTCCTGTCTCACCTCCGCAGCCGTCCGCTGCGCCCCCTGTCACAGTCTCCATGTCGTCTTCGCTGCCGGACGCAGCGCCCCCTGTCACAGTCTCCATGTCGTCTTCGCTGCCGGACGCAGCGCCCCCTGTCATTGTCACTGTCTCCATGTCGTCTCCGCCGCCGGACGCGGCGCCCCCCGTCATTTTCCCTGCCTTGTCTCCGCTGCCGTCCGCAGCCTCCTCTGTCAAGGTCCCTGTGTCATCTCTGCAGCCGCCCGCTGCACCCCCTGTCATGTTCCCTGTTTCCCCTCAGCCTTTAAACCCTGACCTTGTTGTTCCTGCCTTGCCCCAAGCTGTTTCCTCCCCACGGAACCCTGTTAGGCCTGCCCGGCCTCCACGCACCCAACCCTCAGCTACTCCCCGGGGTCAGAGGTCTCGTCCTGTACCCAGTCCCATCCCTCCTCCTGTGAACGTTGTTGTTCCCCCGCCCCCCCCCTCCCTTGTTTGTTGTTCTTGTTGTCCCACCCGAATCCTCTAGTTGTTCTGTCTTGTCTTCCCTTGTTAGTGTTTGTCATGTTTTCGTGGGTGTTGTCCAGTGTCCAGTCTGTCTTGTCCTGTGTCTCTCCTTGAGGGCCGCCAGGTGGCGTCCCTTGAGGGGAGGGTCCTGTGAGGACTCTGCCATAATCTGGTTTGGTAATTATATCTAGTTGTGTATGGCAGGGTCCTGACAGTACAATGTTTTGTGTGGGAGAACGTGGTTTGGTATTGTCATATCAGACCACGTTTTTCCCGTGTCTTATGACTTTTCCCCGCTCCCTTGCATTTTCCAGTCTTTGTTTTTATGTCTTGTTTAGTCTAGTGGTCTGTTTTCATGTGTATATGTGTGTATATGTGTATAGGTATGTTTGTATATGTGTATGTATTTGTGTGTGTATGTATGTGTGTGTATGTATATGTGTGTGTATGTATGTATGTATATATGTGTATATGTTTATTTATATATGTGACCAGTCACGGAAAGTAGGGACACAAGTCGGATCTGGGCATTTTGAGTTATTCACAGATTCTGAAAGTGCAGTTTCTAAGCTTTCCAACGATGTGTAACACATGGAAATCCGATAAGATTTGGAGAAGTTGTGGCCATTTGAATATAGGAACTCAGAAATACTCAAACCGAGAAAATCGAGACGAAAGGGACTCTTCTTTTCAGCTGGGGGAGACAATAGGGCTCATTTACATCTCATTTAGCTAAGCCATGCCCCCTGTAAAACCCTTTTTGAGATGTTCTAGCATCATATGTAGTATTTTATGACAAACTGACAACCCGCAAAAATAAACATGACTCTTTACCTTTGTGGGGATCACAAGTCGAATCCAGTCTGTTTCAGATTATCCAATGACCATATTTGTCAACAAATGCGTATAATCCATGAAATATAGATTGTTTACATCAGATTTCGCATGAATGTCTGGTAATACAATATAATATATAATCTGAAGACTATTTAAATCGTAACATGTAAGGGTATATGAGCTTACACTCCGTTAAACACATGAACCCGCCTTCAAAGTTTGTATTTAAAATAGGGAAATAGTATAATAGTTCATCCATACAGCGCCGTCGAAAACGTGACATCCTTTAGAGATGTTACCAATGGCTCGCTCGTTCCTCCATCAGCCAATGACTTCATGGAAAATATTGATAGACAAAACATGTAGCCAATTATATGAAGAATACAACTATATCTGTGTAACTTCTGTGTGTTTGTACTCATGCTGCGCTGCAAGAACTGACATACAGATGACGTCAAAGTACCGCGAGAGCGAGTCGAAATTAAACTACTCCGTAAGATTTCTTGAAGAGCTCTCGCGGTACTTTGACGTCATCCGACTGCGGCGCCGCATAAAGTCAGTGACGCGGCTGACGTACGATGTGGCTGACTGTTATTTGTTCCGCCCCAGCTTCTTTTATTTTTCTTTTGTTTTGTGCGCCCGAGCTTTACAGTCTGGGGAGACGCAGGCTATACGTTTGAAAAAAAAAAAAACTTAGCAAACATGTCTGAGGAACAGGGCAGCGCGTCACTACAGTCACGTGACTTCACGCTCGAGCCGGAAGAGAAGACAATGCTGAATAAAGTCGTAATTCTGCTATTTTTGGACCAAACTGTATTTTCGATGCATCAACACAATCTTACTGACCCACTGATGTCACATGGACTACTTTGATGATGTTTTTATTAACTTTCTGGACATGGAAACCATACATAGATTTTCAATGAAGGGGAAAGCTCTCGGACTAAATCTAACGATAAAACATCTTAAACTGTGTTCCGAAGATGAACGGAGGTCTTCCGAGTTTAGAACGACATAAGGGTGAGTCATTAATTACATTATTTTCATTTTTGGGCGAACTATCCTTATTTAGTAGTCACGCTGTTCCCTTTGGGGGCGGAGGCGAAAACACAAGCTTATACATTATGTAAATATACACACAGACAATGACGCCCCCCGCTGCACGCTAGAATCTCCGGAAAAACAAGCCTATTTTAACCGCAAAATGTACGCTTTTGAATATACAAAAACTGCTATCTCAAACATGGAGAGGCTTCTTCGTGACCTCAACTAACAGATTCTGCAATAAAACGAAAATCAAAAATTTCGAAAAAAAAACTTTGTTTCTCATTTTCTCGAAACTTGTGCTGCCGACTTGAGTCCCTGGTTTCCGTGACGGGTCACATATATATATATATATATATATATATATATATATATATATATATATATATATATATATATATATATATATATATATATGTATATGTATATGTATATGTATGTATATATGTATGTGTTTGTATATATTTATATATATAGATATATTTATGGTTTTGTCTTGTGGGTACTGTGGTTGTCTTGTGTTTGTATGTGTTTTACAGGTTCACGTGTGCTTCCCTCACAGGTGTTCCTGTTCAGTGTGATTGCCTCCTCTCATCTTCCTCACCTGTTGCTTGTTATCCCGTCATCATGTCTGTGTATTTAAGCCCTGTGTGTTTGTTTGTTCCTTGCAAGTTCGTTTGTCAAAGTTTGTCGATATACTCGCCTGTCACGTTGTCTTTAGACTTTTCTGTCACTTTGTGTGTACCCGCCAAATTACTAGCTCTGCTAGTTCCCAGTTCTGTCCTGTCCCTGTTTCCTGTTTATTGACTTAATCTTCCCTACCCCAGTTTGTGCTCTCTGCTACCCGGGAGTTTTTGCTGTGGATTTTGTTCCTGTCTCTGTTTCCAGTTTTTGATTTAATCTTCCCTACCCCCCAGTCTGTGCTCTCTGTTATCCGGGAGTTTGTGCTGTGGATTTTGGATTACTCTCCGTGCTCTCTGCTGCCTTTACCCCTTTAGATTTCCCCGCCCCGCTGTCAGTCTCTCCCGAGTGGCGTGTCTACCTTTTAGCCTCTGTGAACACTCTGTCTGAGGATTCTCCAAGCGCCTGTCTCCGTCTTGCGCTGTCCAGCCGCAGTGCGCTCTCGGCGCGTAATTCTGCATAAGACTCGGACTGCCGCTGTGCGCTGTCCAGCACGGACTTTGCTGAAGACTCTGACCGCCTCTCTCTCTCTCTCTGCCCGTCGCAGGATTCCTCTCTACCACCTGTCTCGTGTGCCAGCAGCCTGGTTGACTACGACTCTCCCTGCGTGAGGTGATCTGGCCATATATACTCTCTCCCACCGTTCGTTGTCTGGCCGGAGCCCGAACGTGTGTGGTTCTTCGCCCCAGGGCCTGTGTGTGCTCCCCACTCCCAGCCGTCTGTCTTGGTGTGGCTTTTAGCCCAGACGGGCTATTGTCATTTTACTGTCATTATTATTTAAATAAACATTTCTGTTACCTGCACTGGGATCCCCTGTTTTCATTGCCTGACAACAGTAAGATGGTGTAAAACTGGAATCTTGGCCCAATGGTCTAAACCCCTAAGTTCAGGTAATGAGGAGAATCCATAAGCAGGGGTCTCATTTATAAAGTGTGCGTACGCACATATATGATCCTAAAGTGTGGGTATGCAGAAATCCACGCAACGTCTATATTTATAAAACCTGTCTTTGACTTTGAAAAGTGCTTTGCGTCACATCAGGGTCTGAGCAGACATACGCACTTTTGCTTGTACGATTGCTGCCGGTTTTTGCTGTGCATACATTACTTTTATGTATCACACATGCGCACTTTTGAGAAATGATCGTATGATAAAAATTTAGGACGTTTTCTATGCAGCATTTTATAAATGAGGGCCCAGAGCTCAAGGTGACCAGCCTAAAGGAGAATGAGGGAAAGAAGAAGAAGAGCCAGAAAGAGCCCAGAGCATACCCAAACATAGTCTTTTATCCCTGACCCTGTGGCCAAACCCAACATGATACATTCAAACTGACCAATCAGAAGACCACCTGTAACCCCCACTGATGTGTAGTCTTTGATCACTATCAGTAGTGGCGGCCGGTGACTTCTCTTCCGAGGGGTGCAAATGTCACAGGTAGGGGTGGACCCAGATGTTAATAAGGTCACGCCCCTTTTTCCACCTCGAGGAGGTACCCAAAGCCACCCCAATGACCAGACACACACGGTAAGCAAAATATTTAAAATACACTTTATTTAAATAACTTAAAATAAATAAATAAGGGAGGGAGGAAGGGGAAATTAAAATAACGGCCTCTTCAGGCTCTCGTTATCTCCACCGGCAGTGGCTCTTCGCTGGATACAGCTCTTGGTAAGTACAGGTTGTTCACACAGCTCGTTCTCTTGGTGCTCACTCTCATTCTCTTTCTCCACAGGCAGCAGTCTCGTTCTCTTCCTCCACAGGCAGCGGCTGGGACACAAAGACACAGTTACTCTGACTTGGATGAATCTCACCTCTTCGCTGTTTACAGCTCGCGGTAAGTACAGGTTTCCCACAGTTCGTTTTCTTGGTGCTCACTCTCGTTCTCCGTCTCTGTCAATACAGCTTGTAAAGGTTAGTGTATAACTGGGCGAGGTGGCGGACTCACGACCATGGACGTCTACGTTGTGTCAGATGGGCAGCAGTTCCTATTTGGCGCCGGGGGCGAAACCCTCTCGGCGAGCTCGATGGTCTGCAGAGGGGCGAAACGTCCCACCGTCCCACCCGGGTCGAGCGCTGCCCTCTCCTTGCTGCCCGTTGGCCGATCGAACACTGGACAGGGGCGCCCCTTTGTAGAGACCTCGGGGCGGCGAAACTCCTTCACCTCTCTCTCTGCGACAATAAAATCCACACAGGTAAAGTATCAACACTACTGGCCCAAGGTTGTACTCACACAACTGCCAACTTTTCAGTCCTTCACTGCCACTCTCCAAAATCCGCCCAATATTCAGACGGGAAATCGTTCCAGGGAACCACACCGTCGCTTTAAACCTGAAGCACACTCACAGCATATAATAGATAGGTCCCTCTAGGACCGTTTGCCTCTTCGTCTTCCCTCGACGAAGATGGGTAAAGGCGGGGGTACGTCTGACAAGACACACAGCAATTGCACAGCAATACACGGCACCACTTCAACGTGAAAGTTTCTAAAGCACAAAGACTCACCCACCACCCTCAGGTGTACACAAAGGACGCCCGTCTTCCTCCACTTCGCTTTGGTCAAATTTGGCGATGGGAAATATGGCCTAGTTGTTCATGTCGTTGCTGTGGTTGCTTCAGTGAAGGTTCCTTCGGCTCACCCACCACGCTATCTCAGGGGTAGGGCCGCCCTCCCTCTCCTGGAGGTATCCAGTAAAATCACAAGTCAGTATTCGATTCGTTTCAATAAAAAGGTTTTGTTACTCACAACTGTCGCAATTTTCTTCGTCCCACAATTCTCCGCTTAGTTCACGTTGCAGACAACCAATACGTTTCCTTCTCTTTTGTTCCTCTCAATGTACGTCGTACTCCGCTCGTTTTTCAACCTATAAGGTTCACAAGATCTTCATCAACATCCACTTTGGTCAAGCACTGTGGTGCAGTGCTCCTTTAACTCTCACAGCTCCGTCCTCTTTTGCCTCTCTTGGCTGCCGTACTCTCTCCTTTCGCTCTAAGCGCTCTATGGATCAACGGCGCCCTTTCCGGCTCCTCCGAGGACGGAGCGTGTGAATTTCGGCCCTAGGCAACAATGGAGCTCGTGCCCGAAACAACTCTCCCCCCTGTGTGTTGCTACAGCTCTATTTATGTGGCCCGTCCTCATTCCCTCTCCCAATCGGAGCTGCTACATTAATTTGCTGCACCTGTTGCTTGTTTTCTCCTGATTTGGGTTGCTAGGGAGACCAGGAAGTAAAGTGGTGTGTCGTCGAATGCGGCCTGGTCGAAAACCATCTTCGAGCGGAACCAAGTTTCGCCAATTTCGGTTCCGCTCTATAAAAGTCACCCTGTGACACAAATTCAGAATATGTGTTCATGTTTGTTGCTTGTCATGTCGAAATTTACATTTGTTGCGTCAAGTGAACTATGTGCTCAGATGCTTCATTTCAAAATACGTGCCTGCTGCACATGTTTTGAAAGCGTTTATGAAAAGAGAGACTCGCAAGACAATAACTTAAACTCTGTTTAAACATGAGATTGAGTGTCTGGCAAACGTGAGCGTCTCATTTATCATAAATCCCTTTGGAGTGTCTGCAGCAGGCACTTATTTTGACATGACATGTGATGCACATGGTTCACATGACGTTGTAAACACATATTTTGAAATGACGAGCCACACATATGATGGGCTAAACATGTTGTGACAAGCTTCGCATCGTGCGCCCTCGTAGTGTAGTCAAGACCACCTAAACCAAGACCAAGTCATAACCAAGACCAAGACAGGCCGAGACCGAGACAAGACCAAGACTTTAAACAGTCGATACCGAGTCAAGACCAAGACAGGCCAAGACCAAGTCAAGACCAAGACCATTGCGAGTCACTGCATTAAAACACTTATGATAAAATGAGGAATATGCATATCATTAGGCACTTCTTGTCTGTGTGTGTGTGTGTGTGTGCGTGCGTGTGTATGTGTGCGTGTGTGTGTATGCCATCAGAGAAGTTGATTAAATAATCAAAGGCATTGCAGATATGTGGGAATTTATCTTTGTCTATAAGCAAATAAAAGTGAACAAACACTAAAGAGCTAAAATCAACTTAACCATTTATTCTGAACTGTCTTTCCATGGCTTGCCATCCACTTAACACAATGCAGGTGTTTTTAGTAATAAAATTAGAAACATTGTAATTGGGAGAAACTTAAACAATGCTTTAACAATGCCAACATCATATGCCAAACCTGAATAAACTGCATAAAATTAATGATAAACAAATAAATTTGTGATGTGCACTGCAAAAAATGATTTTCAAGAAAAAATTTTCTTATTATTTTTGTCTTGTTTTCAGTAACAATATCTACAAATTCTTAAATTAAGATGCTTTTTCTTGATGAGCAAAACGACCTTTCTTGGGATAAGTCTAGTTTTTAGGCCAAAAATATCAAATTTAAGTGATTTTGTGAATAAAACAAGCAAAAAAATCTGCCAATGGGGTAAGCAAAAAAATTGAACCTTTTTCTTAAACACTAAATTCAAGAAACATTCAAGAAATATTTTCTTACCCCATTGGCAGATTTTTTGCTTGTTTTATGCACAAAATCACTTACATTTGATATTTTTGCTCTAAAAACTCGTTTTGTTCATGAAGAAAAAGCATCTTAATTTAAGAATTTTTAGATATTTTTACTGAAAACAAGACAAAAATACAAATAATTTTTTTCTTGAAAGTAATTTTTTGCAGTGGTGCCATCAGTTGTGGTCTTGAAATAAAATTCTGAGTCCTCTTTGTCTGAGATCGAGTACAAATGCGGTCGATTCCAAGACAAGACCAAGACCTTTAAAAAGTTGTCTTGAGATTGGTCTTGAGATCGAGAACTACAACACTACGCCCTCGAAAAAAATCATTGGCCGCCATTGACTATCAGTGAGCATAGGAATGCAGATGGTACAGGACAGAAATCAGAGTTGTGACAGAGTCATAAATTACTTCATTTTCAATCTTACAACTTATATAGACAGCTGTCCATAAACGGGGAATTTGACTTGAAAGATAGAGCAGGGTATGGAGGGGATGTGGTTGTTAAACACTACTAAAAGTCCCTATCAAGGGGACATTTCACAAGATTTTTTTAAGATGTCAATTAAATCTTTGGTGTCCCCCGTATGTGAAGTTTTACCTCAAAATATTATATAGATAATTTATTATAACATGTTAAAATTATCACTTTGTAGGTGTGTGCAAAAATTTGCTGTTTTGGGTGTCCTTTAACATGCAAATGAGCTGATCTCTGTACTAAATGGCAGTGGGGTGGTTGGATAGTCCAGATTAAGGGGCGGTATTATCCCCTTCTGACATCACAAGGGGAGCCAAATTTCAATTACCTATTTTTTCACATGCTTGTGGAGAATGGATTACCAAAACTAAGTTAAAGGCGCTCTAAGCGAATAATGTGCGACGTCACTTCCTGTTGATGTTTGAACTGTTTTCAAACAGACAGAGCGTAGCTAACTCCTCCCCCTCCCCCTCCCTTCCGTGCTTTCATGAACGCGCCCAACCCCCACCCCCAAATCCTTCTTGTCGTTTATTGGCTGGAACACTTTGTTATGGTTTCTGTTTGTAGGTTTGGCCATTTGTTGATATTGCCGTTTGTGAAGCCTGGGCTGTCTACAGAGATCGCGTTTTTTTACAGTTTGATCAGCGGACAGGCAGCAAGCAGATAGTGAGGAGATGTTTCCGGTATGTAACAAAAAATGTTTTATGGTCTAAAACGCTTCAATTCGCTTAGAGCACCTTTAATGGGTTGATCTTATTCACATTTTCTAGGCTGATAAAAGCACTGCGGACCCAATTATAGCACTTTAACGTGGACAAAGTTTTTTCAGATTTTCATTATATGACCCCTTTTAGTTCATTCAGTGGTCATTTTTGTTAACACCTCTGGACAGAAATCCACTATGTAGATAAACTATTGACATCTCCGAAATAACTTCAAAGATTGTTTCAACAACATACAGTACTGTATTTTTAATCAGAAATGGTATTAAGTTTACAACAGTGCAAATCAAAAAGGTGATAATGTTTTGTATGGTAAATGTTGAATGTTGGGCATATATACAAATTAATGTGTATCAAATATAACTTTATCAGAACCGTCTTTAGATAAAATGTTAATAACTTGTAGAAGTATAGCAAATGTGCAAACAGTGACATTAACAAGATATGGAAGCTGATAAGGGAACAGAAACTGCTACACCTGGGGCCTCATTTATAAAGCGTGCGTACGCACAGATTTGATCGTAAAGTTTGCGTACGCAAAAATCCACGGCAAAGTGCATATTTATAAAAGCTGTCTTTGACGTGGAAAAGTGCTTAGCGCCACGTCAGGGTCTGAGCAGACGTACGCACTTTTGCTTGTCTGATTGCTGCAGGTTTTTGGAAATATAAGCCATTCTTGCTGTTTGAAATTTGGTTTAAACATTGAGAAGTGCTCTTTTATATGTCTGTGACATTAATTAGACATCGTTTAAAGGCGGAGATCTGAAACTGCTCGGCTGCGCACAAGTTCAAGTTCATTTGCGATTTATAGATTTGAAAGGGGTACGCGCGTTTTTTGCGCGTACGTTCGGTTTATGAATCACACGTACGCATTTTTTATAAATGATCGTAAGATCAAATGTAGGATGGTTTTTACGCAGCATTTTATAAATTAGGCCCCTGGTGTTGAGTTTTATATTTATTTACAAAAGGTGATAATTATTATGCAAATTAGTATGGTAAGAATATTCTTAAAAACTGTTACAAACAAAAATACAGTAAAAAACTGACGAATAAACACAAAATAGTTGTAAAATCCCAAATTCTGTACAGATTTGTAAACAAAACAGAAACTGTAGTTTTATTAAAAGTTTCTTACTATAGTTTCTTACAGTTTTCTTGTAAACTAGCATTTTTAGCATTTAGATTCTGCCAACAAACTGGTATAATGATGTTGAATGTATATGTGCCGAGAGCATTCGGTTAATATCATTGTCTCTTTTTTGAAGGAGCATCTGAGCTCCTCATAAGTAAACTCTTTTATGCTATTAGAAAATCAAAGTTTAGGAAGCATTTACTCTGATGCACATGAAGCTTTATATTGATAATATTAAGCAATAGCTCCTGTATTGCCGTCTTTTCCTCTTCTGTTTTTTTATTTAGTCTAAGAGTAGGCCACATCAACAGATCCAAAAGCAACACCTGAAAAAAATAATAATGCTTAAATGGACACTGAATACAGATACTAAGTGATGTTTGGTGCTGTTTTCATTTTGTTGAATATTTTAGTTTATCTCACCTTGACCTCCTCCTTTCTTCAGTTTAGAGTACACTTTGTTCCCACATTCACTGTTATTTCCTAAAAATGCCAAGGGTTGGGAAACTTCATTATAAACAACCCAAAATTCACAGTTAACTTCTGAGAAAAGATAACAGTTTAGCTGTTTATAGATATTAAACAACAATATTAAATATAAAAAATAAAGATTAAATAGAAAAAGAAACAGATTACACGTTAAAGGGTTAGTTTATCCAAAAATAAAAATTATTTCATTAATCATGAATCACACAATGACATATTATTCCAAACCGTAAGACTTGTTTAAGATGTTTTAGATTTAGTCCGAGAGCTTTCTGACCCTCCATTGAAAATGTATGTATGGTATACTGTCCATGTCCAGAAAGGTAATAAAAAACATCATCAAAGTACAGTAGTCGATGTGACATCAGTGGGTCAGTTAGAATTTGTTAAAGCATCGAAAATAAATTTTAGTCTGAAAATAACAAACATGACATTATTCAGCATTGTCTTCTCTTAAAGGTGTATTGTAAATCCGCATTCACCACACTGAAGTGACGCTGCTGACGTACGACGCTGCTGACGTGTTATCTGGTGCGCCCAAGGTTCGTTTACAGTCTGAGGGAGAAGCACACTGTATTCAAACTATTTTACATAGTTTGTATTTATTTTTAAAAATGGTGCATGTGCATGTTGCGAATGTCCTAATCCCTCAGACTGTAAACGAAGCTTGGGCGCACCAGATAACACGTCAGCAGCGTCGTACGTCAGCAGCATCAATTAAGTGTTGTAAACGTGGATTCACAACAGACCCGGAAAGGAAGACAATAATGAAAAAATCCTAATTTTTGGACCAAAATGTATTTTTGATGCTTCAACAAATTCTAACTGACCCACTGATGTCACATGGACTACTTTGAAGATGTTTTTATTACCTTTCTGGACCTTTCAATGGAGGGTCCGAAAGCTCTCGGAATAAATCTAAAACATCTTAAACTGTGTTCTGAAGATGAACGGAGTTCTTACGGGTGAGTCATCAATGACATAATTTTCATTTTTGGATGAATAAAAGCAACAGAAAGCCACATCTGTTATTCAGCATATTATTGAAGCATGAAAATGCTATAAGTTATTTTATTTAAATGTTCAGATATCTCTGTTGATCATGAGGTTTCATTTTACCTTTCTTGTCTTTCTTCTTTTTCTTCAATTCTTTCTTAGATATCAGTTCAATATTAGCATAGATGTGATCAGCTGCTTCACTTACATTGTCTGTAAAGATGAGCATCTCTTGTAATGAATACAGTTTAAAAGACCATTTGTTAAAGCTTTATGTCTTGTGAAGCCTTCATAGAATTATTGTTGTGTTTTACCTTTCTTGTATTTCTTCTTTTTCATCATTTCTTTCTTTGGTTTCAGTTCAATATTAGCATAGATGTGATCAGCTGATTCACTTTCATAGTCTATAAAGATGAGCATCTCTTGTAATGAATAAAGTTTAAAAGACCATTTGTTAAAGCTTTATGTCTTGTGAAGCCTTCATAGAATTATTGTTTTGTTTTACCTTTCTTGTATTTCTTCTTTTTCTTCGTTTCTTTCTTAGATTTCAGCTCAATATTAGCATAGATGTGATCAGCTGCTTCACTTACATTGTCTACAATGAAGAATAAAAGAAATGATTAATAGTTTTCTTCTCTCAGTATAGTTTTACTCCTCTGGTAGTTTCTACATTTGCTCTTAAGTTTATTTTTCTTGAAGTTGACCTGTGAATACATGACATCACTGTGGCCGGCCTGAGACAATGCTAAAGGAAAAGATTAACCTTAAAATTGTTTTATTGTCATGAGATAAAAAACATTAAATGATATCAATACATACCTGCACTTGTGTCTTTATCATCTGTTGTAATAGAATAAAGATGAGCATCTCTTGTAATGAATAAAGTAATAAAAAACATTTGTCAAAGCTTTATGCCTTCATAGGAATATTGTTTTGTTTTACCTTTCTTGTATTTCTTCTTTTTCTTCATTTCTTTCTTAGATTTCAGTTTAATATTAGCATAGATGTGATCAGGTGATTCACTTACACTGTCTATAATAAAGAATAAAGAAATGATTAAGAGTTTTCTCCTCTCAGCCTAAGACATTGTAAAGGAAAATGATTTGACCCGTAAAGGTCATGTTTTTTGTGATCCCATTGTTCAATCTTTAGTTAGCGTGTAATGTTGGTGTTAGAGCATAAATAATGCCTGCAATATGATAAAGCTCAAAGTTTAATGCCAAGCAACACATTTTCTTTAACAGAACTAGCTTTTTAAAGCCTACAGCGAAAGGTTGGTTTGGACTTCAGCCCCCTACTTCCCAGAAGTATTCCCATAGGAATACGTCAGTCGCTAGCTAAGCTCAAACCACTCAGGCTAATCTAAGCTGCTGTACAATCACAACACACAAAACAAGCTACACAATCAGAACTCAATATGTAAGGAGGGACTTCTTAGAACAAGGAAGACATCATCCTATTTTTAGGACAGTGAAAACAGCAAGAAGTCAATTGTGTGAAAAATACTGAGTTCTTTTACACATGAAACATGAACATGTTATATTGCGCACTGTAAACACAAACATCAGGAAAAACTTTAATGTTAATAACGATCATAAAGATGAGCATCTCTTGTAATGAATAAAGTTTCAATAGTTCGCCTGCGTGTTCAGATCTTAATGATTAATGGTAAACAAATGTGGCTTGCTGTCCTTGAAGGGAGCTCTGCAGCTGAGCTTTAAACCTTCAGAGAGAGCGAACCTGAGGCCGGGGCTCGAGCCCCAAGTTCAACCCCCAAAAAGAATGTTTGAGGGACAGCAAGTGCCTGCAAATAATTAAGACGTATAAGATTAGTATGAAAATCCTCTCTATCCCCCACAAAAATAGGTAGAATATCATCAATATTACAGCTTATGACTTTTGCGAAAGTTAACGGAAAGTGCGCGGCCTGGGCTCCTGCAGGAGCGATGGCGATTCACAAATGCATAAGCGCAAGAGTGATGAAATCACTGCTTAGGCTGTGAGCAAAGTTGTACCGAATAATGCGGTGCAAAATTTCAGCTTAGGACTTCTGTGGAAGTAGACAGAAAGCGTGTGGCCTGGGGCTTCTGCGGGAAAAATGGTGATTCACTAATGCAATATATGCGAGCGTAAAAAAATCACTGCTGAGGCAGTGAGCAAAGTTGTACAGAATAATGCTGTGCAAAATTTCTGCTTATGACTCCTGCGGGAGTTAATGGGAAGTGCGCGGCCTGGGGCTCCTGTTGGAGCAAATCACTACTTAACAAATAACCCACATTAAACAAACAAATAATGGAAAAAAACAAAAAAAAATTATAAAAAATATTATTAGACATTTATATTTGTAAATGCCAAATTAGAGCATGTTGTGACTATATTCTGAGCTCATCTGCTTACTGAAGAAGACTGCATTACGATTAGGACCCGGTTTGTCCTGCAGGACTCAACTCAAACCTTGCGGGAGCATGCAGCTTACATTTACTATGGGCGGGACTGGGTGGGTACAAAAAGGCTGATGTCGAATAATGAATAAGATTTATAAATGGAAGAGTGACATTTTTAAGTACACTTGCCTTTGAAAATTTTTTATGAGGTATGCCGATTGGTCCACGTGGCGGTGCATAAATTGAACGCACGTGAGAAAACACTGTATGGAATATATGCATCTTATAGAATTTGCGGTCAGTCAGTTTATGGGGGAAATAAATGCTGTTAAGATTACCAACATTCAATTGTTATAATGCATAATGCGAGATCAAAGTCCAAAGATGTTATTCACTTAGCGCTACAGCTATCACAGCACTGTAATGTGCTTGAAGAAGCACCTCTGGACAGCTAGATAGCACGTAGGTAAGATGTGTTCTAAGTATCTGGAGCTCTGGAAAAAAACAACTGTGGAGTAAAAACATCTAATAAAGGTCTTAGAAAGAGCACTTTTTATAAATTCTAAATTAACATCTTGCAGATGTAAATAATCAAAAATACATCTTGCAGACGAAAAGAAATACATCAAATTTGGGCAAAGTTGGAACTTTGCCGGCGGGTCGGTAGTGTTATACATTGCGAGTTATATTAGCTACATCATCTGGCGGGCCTGATGTGTTGCTGCTTCCCGCTGTTCAAACTTTGAAGCCTCTCTGCTCAACACAGTATAAAAAAATGCTCAACCCGTTCGGCAGGTCCAAACATGTCCAGGATTTTCAAAAATAAATAAGAATCAGTGAGCGGCCGCTCCCCAAATGGCATAGCCTGTTGGCCTTTCATGTTAAAAGCAGCCGAACACCTGTTTCACACCTGTTTCACTCCGTATGCAGTGCATTTGCGATCGGATCTGTCAAGCACCCGTTGTGCTTTCACACAAACTGTTTGCAGTGCGCTGCTGACCATTGATTCTGTGTATAAAATTATCGTGTAATTGACACTTTCTACGAATAAACAATATAACAAAGCATCAAGATTATTACAATCGCAAGAGCAAATCACGTTTTGCCGACTGCATATCGACAGGTACGCGGAGACGCACACACGTACACAAAAGGTGCAGATCAGCCATTATTGATTGACTGTGTCCTGGTTTGCGAGTGCAATGACGGTGTCTCTTTCGTTTACTGTTTGTAATCTTTGCTGTGTGATTGGTTCTCACAGGTAAAGTTTTTGGTAATATTGTCAGAAGAAAGGCCAAGTACAGAGTCAGAAGTTTATAAATTAATGCCGAGCCTGTCGATGACAGTGGAAAAGCTCACTCTCACCCCTGATACTTCTTAAAATAAAACTTCTTTGAAGTTTTCTTTATTAACTCTTACAGTACAAATTTCAAGACATTGGTTGTGGCATACGGAAAGTTTCGGTACACCAATACCATTGTTCGTTATAATTAATTGCTTAAAACATTTGCACCCTGGGTGATTTAAAAATCTGTTGCGCATCCTGTATTGATTTTTTCTGAGCCTCAGGAAATAATGTTTCTGGTGACACGACAATTAGTTGTCAAAAAATAATACTGTTACGTGTTTGCCATATTTTTTGCTTCTGGGTTGAATATAACCCAAGAAGTTCATGTTGGGAAACTGCGCTCATTTAAAATTTGGATTTATAGTATATAAATATAGACACAAAACCTGGAAAGAGCATATGAATGTATAAGTTGGATAGTAAAGTTTGCTGTTTGCTGATAGTAACAGAAGGCTGTTAGACTAGATGCAAGCAGGAAATTTGCTAATAAAGCATACGAAGAGCACACGGATTATCTGCCAATCAAAAGCGCACGGGGGTTGCGTCAGTGACTTTTTTCCCGGGTGCAGGCGGGAGTGGAACGGATGCGCAGTAACGGTCAACGATTCACCGAGAGTGGGTGAGATTGGAAAAACAGCTAGCCAGTGCAGGGCTCTACTACATGCTTTATAAAGATAACATTCGGGCCCTGGCAACCTTAATTTAAATTACTTTTGTAAATTACTAAGCGTTTTTACTCATGCTGTTTTGATGCATCTACTGACTCAGAAGCGGTCATTCCAATGTTGGACAAAACACGTTCCATATTCGCTGGTCAAAACCTTTTAAAGAGTAACTAAACCCTAAACCAACTTTTTTTAGTTAATGATCTGTAAGATTGATGCTTTATTAGTGCTGTTCATTGATTTTTGTAACTTTTTTGACATTTGGATATAAAGTGTATCAATACTACAATATATGGTGTAAAAACGTCTGATTGCTGCCCTCTTCAGGTTGAACGGTGGCTACTGCTGTTTAATTTTCCTATTGGATGTTGGGTCCAAAAAATAACTTGTGATGTAAGCAGGTTCAAGCTCACCATGCCCTTGTTACGATCTCACCACACACTTGGTACGAGCTTAGTTCGTCCCCTCTATCTCGGTTGGGATCTGCTCACTTTTCTTGCATTTTTCAAATATTGCCAGTGGCTGGAGTCAGGCTCTGACCAGGGGTTTAGTTACTCTTTAAATTCATTTAAGCTTGTTTGATGATGAACTACTTGTATGATGGTTGTTACACTCGTTTTCATTTAAACATTAATGAAGTAATGACAATATTGCTAATGGGTTAAGTACAATATAATTATCAAAATGAAAAGTTGTGTGTCACCTGATGCGATGGAGTTTGGGAATCACCATAGAATGGCTAGAATGTCTTCCATGATGCTGGACAGCTCTCTATTCGCTCCATCATTAGAAAGCAAAAATCGGTATGCATAAACGTTACTTTTGGCAATTCATTCAAGCTAGCATAAATTACTCTAACGATATGCTCTCTGTACGTCTGGGTGTTGGAACCACAGTTTTAGGGAATGGGGAAACAGTGATCGTGACCATTACGATCAAAATTTTACTCCTGATAAAATTCTAGCAGAAAACAGCCATTTAGGAATGAAGTCCAGGGGCCTCATTTATCAAACGTGCGTACGCACAGAAGTGTGCGTAAAGTGTGCGTAGGAACTGTTTTACGCAAAGTGTGGAATTTATCAAATTGCACTTATACGTAGAAATGTGTGTAAATATACGCACACCTCTGAGTATGCGTACGCACAGCATCTAGTGGTAGAACAGCGATACTACATAGGACCCTGTTCCAGTGAGTAAAGAAGTGTCTATTTATTATCCACAAGCAGGTGTTAAAAATGATTAATGTCAGTATTGTAACAGCAAATAAGTATAATGATTTATTTGTGATAGGCTATGTATATGTATCTGTGAAAGCTCTACATGTGATTTGTATTAATGAAGTCTCCGACAAATGTTTGACACAGTGCAATGGCTTATCTTGTGTTATTGGAAGACTTGGCAAATAATCCATTCCGCCGGTAGCGCGTTTTCAATGATCGTGCCAATGATGCTGGTTATATGCTGTTGTCCAAGGTGGAAAGTTGTCTGTCCTCCTCCAGTTGCACTCGTTTCACGTCGGTGTGCTGTGACGCGTTTTTTGCTGATAATTTAATGTCAACCCACTTTTTTATTTCTGGAAGTGTTCTCTCCTCATATTCAACGGAATTAAACTCAATGGTAACATGTTCCCATGTAGATTTGTTTTCTTTTGTTAGTCATTCCTCCCGCACTAAGTAAACCAAACAGGATGTGTTATTAGGATTTAACCTCATCCAGCAGTAACTCAATTTCTGTGTCTGTAAAATTCCTCTTTTACGCTCTCTTTGTCATTATTGCGATGAGGGAAAAAGCACAACCACGTGACATATAACGGGAGGTGTTGTCACCATATACAGATGTGGCCTTTAAAAACGCGCGTTTTCTCCCGCGGCATTCGCCAAATCGTCTCGCGGAGTCACGCAGAATTCTGCAAGTGTTTTCGGGGGGGCTACTTTCCCTTTTCCCTTAATGTGTTTCGCTTCACAGAAAATCCACCAGGTGGCGCATAAAAAACTACATTTTTATATGCGTTGTCATTGCGGTTGTTTCCAGAAGTTAATAAGGGCATTGCTGAATATTTAACATTTCTATTAAAACAGCAAAGTGACGTCAACCAATTCTTGCCAGCATAACAGCGCATACATATATAAAGATGACTGTACGTGCAATGGGCATTTATACTAAGTGCAACAAAGAATTTAGTGTGAGCCTAATACACTTAACTCTATTTACAATGTATATCTTAATTATTTGTGTTGTCGAATTTTGACACCGTTTCATTGTTTGTTCATAATATTAATAATTATGTCCGTTTTTCTAAAAGTATTAATATTTTAAAGAGATTCATGTGGTATAAAAATACATGTTTTAAAGTTAAAAATGTTGTAAAAATATAGTAGTATTATTGTTCTTAATATATTAAGAACAATAATATGACACATGTATATTGCGCTAAATTGCTTTACATATGGAAAGAGGAATTCTTCTCAACCACCACCAATAAAGTTTAAAAAATATTCTTTAAATACGGCGTTTAAACCCACGCAGAGCGAACAAGAAAACATGGGCCTACATACTGTACAGTGGGCATATGATATCTTTATTTAGTTTTACATATTTAAAACTTTAATAATACCTTTCTTGCGCATATAGGCAGTCAGTGTTATGATTTTTTTTTATCCTTTCAGCCGTTATTCATAACAGTAAAAATATTCAGTGGCTTTGTAAATATATTACTAAAATAATGGATTAAAGTAACTTTATAAAATCTCTTAATGTCACTTATGTATTTTTTAGTTGGTCAAAACAAAATAAATTGCTAGAAATAGAACAGACATTTTAATTTAAAATGTACATATATTATAGGCGTATATTATAGGTCCTTCCAGATATCTTATCTCAGACGTTCGCAGTCAACACTTTTAAAACTTATTTATATAAAATCTAATTTATAAATTAAAAAACAAAGTTTTAAGTTAAGACAATAATAAATATGTTTATTTTATTGAAAGAAAAACGTAGAAAATGTTATTATGGGTATAGTTGATGCAAATAAAGTGTGCAGTATACAAAAAATGCAAACAAATTATTTCTAAAAGTGGCAAGATTTTAAAAAGATAAAGGTGGCATAAAGAAAGACATGAGAAAAGTAGAGGTATGCAAAAGAGCACAGTTTAGTTATTGTTAATTAAAGCGGTTTTATACACCTTTGTTTGAATTGACAAGCATTTTATTCGCCACTTTCAACACATTTTGTGATTGATTTACTGATTTATTACAGAAAATTGTTGTCAGAAGCAAAGCTATTGTACAAAGCATCTTTATATGTATGTTTTAAAGTTAAAAATGTTGTAAAAAATATATTAGTATTCTTTTATATTAAGAATAACAATATGATACATTTATATTGCGCTAAAATGCAATAGGGCCTATACATTATTCTGCAATATAAATTATTCTCAACCACCACCAATAAAGTTTAAACATTATTCTTTAGAAAAAAAAACGGCGTTTAAACCCGTGTTACGTGGAGCGAACAAGAAAACATATGCTTACATGCTCAATCGGCACCGGGCGGGTATCCTTTTCCTCCAGACCTTGACGCATGGTCGCGGAAAAGCGAGAAATATATTTTTTTTAAGTAAAAATATTTTGCACAATTGATATATTACTTATGAATATTTTAGGAAATTATTTTTGACACACGTAGGTTATTACGTGTATTTTGGATTTTAATTTCATTACTGTGCCTATCCGTGGCCTCATCCGAGCGCACTTTCTTTGTCTTGCGTCTTTTAAAGACATTGGTACAGCACCATGACCCAGAAAAGACTCACACACCTTTCCCTGATGCATGCCCACACAGAAATACTGAACTCCCTGGACATTCGTCCTCTAGCTCATGAGAGACTTTGTATTTCTATTATACAACCGGCGCAATGCGCGACGCGAGTTTTTTCTGCGCGAGTAAAGAGCGCATTGATAATATGCGTATTAACGGAATGACAACGCGGGTTTGTTTATTACATACATGGATGCGCAGCAGCACAAAAACGCTTTTTAATATGAAAAATTAAAGGATTAAAATGTAACAGATTATTATTGAGTCTCTTGGACATAAATGATGATCAATTATGAGACGTTAGAAGGCTTAAATAGCTGCTTCATCTGTAGCTAAGTAAATAAATGCTTTGCTTTAAACAAATGCATCTACTTTTAAATGTTTTTTTTTAAATGCTACCCAACGGATTTATTGTATATAATGACTCTGCACCTGTAGATATGGTGAGATGAGAAAACATTTTAAGTAATGCTTTTAAAAAAAACATTTCGCTGTCCAAGTGCTGAAATGGCTCTCCACACGTTTGTAAATTCTTTATCTTTTGTTTGTAACAAATAGAGTATTTTTACAGTACAAACCTTATATAAAGCCTATTCTAAAAATGTAATTATACACCATGTATTTCTTTATAAAAGTATACAATATCAGAACTAAACCCATCATTATTTTTGTTCAAATTATGAATTATTTATAAGTTTAAAAAAGACAGTAATAGTACTATTTAGTAAAAAAAAGATCTATATAAAAATATACTAGGTATGTTAATGTGAGAATATTTTACATCTGTTAATCGACGTGTGATTCTAACTTAAAAACGAAAGTAAAATATGTTCGTCCGCATGGACATTGAAAATTGTGAAGTTTAATTAATATTATATGTTGTTATAATATTATATGTTGTATGTAAATTGTAACGAAAGTAATTCCCCCTGGGATAAGTATTTTTGCTTCTGATTAATAGCGCATATTCATCTGAGAACTGATGATGTCTGTGTGTTTCAGACCCTGGCTGTGTGCCCTGAAGTGTATATGACAATAAAGTAGTAAATCTCAATGTATTTATTTTTAAAATGTATTTTAAATAGGCCTATAGGCTCATAGGTTTTTTGGTTAAAAAATTCACAGCACCCCCTGTTCAAAATGACTTCCAGCGGCCCTGCCTTGACGCTTTGTGTGTTCGACTTTAAATGTTTTTTTTTTTTTTTATTAGAGAACATATGAACATTAATACAGAAAACAGGCATCAAAATAGAAACTTCCAAAGTTGAATAACAAAATAGTTATAAAAATAAAATAGAAGACATTCACAGGACGCCAAATACAGACTCATAGACATTAACAATACATGTACCTTTTACATTTTTAACAAGTTTAAGAGACTTCATTAAAAGAGTGATTTCTTTTAAGAAAACCAGGTGTAAAGGATAAGATTTTAACAATCTACATTTATGAATAAAGAATTTGCCATACAAAATGAAGAAATTTACCAAATTGTAAATGTTTTTATCATCATTCTCAAAGTAACAAATAATATCTTTCATATTAAATGTTATGACTGTGTTAGTTTTAGTTGATAGGACAGAAAAACATTCATTCCAAAATGCCTGAACATTTTGGCAATCAAAAAATAAATGACATAAAGACTCCTCAGTATTATTACAAAATGAACATTCGTTCCCAATTTCCATAAATTTAGAAAGTAGTAAATTAGTTGGGTATATTTTGTGTAATATCTTCAAATGAATTTCTCTCACTTTATTTGAAATACAAAATTTATAGGGCAGCAACCATGCTTTACACCAAATTACATCTCTTAGAATGGAATTCCAATAAAATTTTCCTCTTGGAGTAACTCTCTTCCTTTCATGAAAAACTTGTCTAATATCTTTATTAGTGCATTTTTTTTCAAAAATATTTTTTCGACTTTAAATGGTGCGGCGCTGACTGGTCGGCGTATGACATCAGAGTACCGCGAGAGCAAAGGTAAAGTCGGACCATTTGTAACATTTCGACTTGCTCTCGCGGTACTTTGATGTCTTCGTTGCCGACCTGTCTGCGCAGCGCCACATAGAAACGCCCTTTGACTCTTTAAGGCAAAGTACCAGCAACATGAGAAGTGGTGGCACGCAAAAGAAAGTGAAGGTACGCAGTACGCTAAAATATAAAGCGTCTGTACTGCGAGCACTGGTATAATTATTTACATCGTGTGTTGCTCTTTCACCATTGTGCACCCGCGCACTCGCTCTGTAGTTTGTAGCTCGCGCTCCGGCTTCGATAAACACCGTTTCTCAATACCAAGTAGGGGAGAGTGGGGCAAAGTGAGCCAGTGGGTAAGTTGACCCACCCCCTTTATCTAGGCAACCATACAGATTTGTAGCCGTGTGACCACAAATACAGGTAGCAACCATAATTTATATGTTAAAGAGAAGGACAAATTAAAGAGTTATGATTAAAGTATGATTTTTTTAACAAAAAAAAAACAAACAGTTTTTATCCTATCAAAGTAAAATTTATACATACCAGGTATAAAGGCTGTTATGTTAAAGTAGATTTATCCAGGTCTAAATATTCATACCATAAATATTTGTGATAGGCTATGTATAAAACCATGTGAATGATTTAGCTAAAGATTAGCCTGAATTACTAAGCTAGGCAGTTTCCCAGAACGGTGGCTGTGGGGCAAAGTGAAACAGATGGGGTAAACTGAACCAGGGGTTAAACCCCACCATGAGGCACTGTAACCATTGAATATGTTTCATTAAAAAAAAATTCTGTGTAGTTTCGCACAACTGATTTGTTCATTTTTAAACATTTTAGAAAACATATCATGCTAAGACATTACCATATTAATTAATTTTTATGCATTTGGCGTTTTGCAGGTCTACACTGAAAAAACAAACATACCACTCAGAAACGTCCATTGACAATCTCCAAACAATAAGTTGTTCCTCAAAATCTGTATTTTCATCTGATACAGACTCAAACATGAGTGGATGACATCAGAGTACCGCGAGAGCGATTTAAAACCAACCTCCTCCGCTTTATTTCTCGCGGTACTCTGATGTCATCTGCTTGTCGGTTCTTGTGGCGCTGCGTAAAGTTGACCACACCTAAAAAATGTACTGCTAAACTCGACAGAAATGCTCTGTATACCAGCACCTCCTTTATTAATTTGTATAGCAGGAAAAGTTCTATTTTACTTCTCAGCGTGATAAATAGCTTACAAGGTTTGGTGTGTGAGCGTGTGAACTGACAGAAATGCGTGTGTCTCATGGCGATTGCGTGGGACTTAAGAGCCTAGGTTATATCAACATATGTCAAATTAAGTTACCTGATATCCACTTAATTTTATAAGTTATAAACATTCATTTAAAATAACATACAGCTTATGTATTAGGCCTATTTGCTTAAATTACATTCTAACAAAGAAACTGCAAAGGTTGATATTAAAACCCAACACGCTGGTGAAAACTGGATAAACCGGTTTTCTTTGATGAGGTGATCGATTAGCATTGGGGGTTGGCAAAGAATTGGCAGACCTAGGGGTGGGTGGTTTTTAATTTCTTGACTCTCTGTCACTGGTAGCTGCTAAAACAAGCAGCTAAACCATGTGCAATTAATTACATTTTGGAATTAACTTCCTTCATGTCTTTTTATTTATACACTGTAAAAAATATTTTCTGAATTTTTAAGTAAAGTTAGCATTAAATATGTTTTACAAACAATTGATTTACAAACTCTGGGATGTTTGTGATTATCATCATTCAGAAAAGTGGTGCTTGTGTTTAGACTCATGTTTTACGTGATTAAATCAGGTTACATTAGTTTCTTTTCAGTGTAGAACAGTTTGTAATCAAAATGCAAAAATATAGTACATTTATAAACATCGCTGAAACAAAGAGTGAATTAAAAAAGTAATAAAGTTAAAGCTGCTGATAATTTTGTTTATATTTACTAGCATTTTCTGAGTGAAAAATGTTTAGATTTTGTTAAGTAGCCTAAATCCTACTCCAATTTATTTCAGTGTAGGTTTCTCATTTTTATCAGCTTTCTTTTGCTTTTCAAAGGGCCGTCTACCTTTGCTACCGCCAGTGCTTTAATGTGGGCCAGTACCGCACTTCCAAATATAGCTCTTGAGCGTACCACCATCTCTCCCTGCGCCCAGAACCTACTTCTAACGTACCAGAACGCTCATTTGCACATCTGTTTAAATCAGAGGCTTAATTTAATTATTTGGCTGCGCTGCCGCTTTTCAAAGCGCCCTTCACAATGCAAGCTACCTAATTCGTCCCACCGAGAGCAGAGACTACATTACCCATTCACCTTTGAGTTTTACAAGTTAAAAGCGCATGCGTAGCTTTTGCTGCTGTCAATAGGCTTGTTCGACTTCATGCGGCGCCCCGAGAATCGACAGCCAGAAGACGTCACAGTATCGCGAGAGCGAGGCGAAATATGATTTCTTGAATCATTCTCGCGGTACTCTGACGTCATCCGGCTGTCGGTTCTTGCGGCGCCGCATGAAGTCGAACAAGCATAGTGTTAACAACGTGGTTTGGAGAGGTGTGTGAAATGCGCAACCATAGCTGCTCTGTTAAAATGAAAATACAAATGAATACTTAATATGCCCTCCTGGTTTTAGACTCTAAGGAGTAAAAGAACAAGGTCAGAATCAGATGACTCTCGCTGGCTGACATCCCAACAAGCCAGAATGATATCGCTGCAGGTCAGATGCAAGCTTTTTCCAATACCCTTCTGTAGGTACGTGACAATCTCTGCTGTCGCGGCTGTCAGCTTGGTTTCCCTCGATGCAACTTCGGATTTCCTCAGACGATGTGCAGACTGATTGTAGCCTATTATACATACTTGCTAAACTACAAGTGTACGAAATTTCAATGAATTTGAACGACGCGCACAGGAGTTTTACCACACGCAAAATGGAAAACAATGGGACAAAATAAAGTGATGACTTTCGAGTTTCAAATGGCCAATATTCTGTTATTCTTGAACCCATAGACATGGTCTTGGTGTCCAGAGAGTATCTTTGCCCGACAGCGACAATATGTTATTAAAAAATAAATTACATCATTATGGATAAATGAGTGCTTACAGAATATATATGTTTGAGAATGCTTATCAGTACTTTTTTGTTTCTTAAACTTTAAAGATGAATATTCTCCTTTAGAGATGGGCAATTTTCAGCAATAGCACATTATATTCAAATTTTTGAGCTCATAAAAAATATTTTTTCGCTTATTTAAATGACTTTTTTATGTTTTTATGCACGTTTAGTTTTGGTGCAATTTCATCAAAAGCTTGTAATTAGGAAATACACACAACATGCTTAACGTGTATTTTCTATATGTTAAAAAGTTTGTAAAAATTGCGTATTCTTATATAATAAGAATAACAATATGATATATTTATATTGCGCTCAAAATGATTTAGAAATGGAAAAAGGAATTCTTCTCAACTACCACCAATAAAGTTTTAAAATTCTTCTTTAGAAAAACGGCATTTAAACCCACGTGCACCGAACAAGAAAACGTATGCTTACATACAGTCCGTGTATGATATCTTTTTTATTTAGTTTTACATATTTTTATTTATATGCATTTAATAATAAGGTCATAATGTACACACTGTTAAAAATGATTCAGTGGCTTTGTAAATATCTCTAAAATAAATGATTAAAGTAACTTAATAAAATCTCTTAATGCAGTTATGCGATTTTTTTAGTTGGAAAATAAATTACTAAAAATAGAACAGATATTTTGTGTAAAATGTACATATATTATTTGATGTATACGCCTTAATAATATAAGTATTACATTTACAGATTATTTTAGTCAATATATTTAAAAAGGTCAGAGTAATATATTTAAGTTTTTAAAACTGTAATAATTGCATATTTCAAATTATTATTATTTCTATTTGACATCAAAAATGTGTAAGTTTTACGCCTAACTTGAAGTATGATTTACTTATATTTTCACATTGATATTATTTGAGTAAATGTAGGCAAAAAATAAATTAATAATAAGTAGAAAAAATGTCAATTTTAAACAATCACATAGCCAACGGTTTTTAATCAGCAACAAAGAAACTGCGCATTTTGCCGATGACAAACACATCAGAAACTCCTCGAATTTATGAATATTTACACTCACAATATGATTTTATTTCCTTAGTACAAAAGTATAACATATTATACAAATTCTCAGTGAAATGTATTAAACACCAATGCATACTTTTTATCGTGTTTCATACCATGTAAAGGGAAACATAATAATATAAAAAGTAGCATACTGTTCAGTAATGCAGAAAAGCGCACCACAACCATGTTAAAGCTATTAAAACGTTCAGATGCAAAAATGAACTAAATGTAAAATTAGATAAACTAGTTAATGATATTGCGTAAATGCGCTCGGTCTCTTCAAAGGTCTTCGCGAATTATTTTGTTATAAGACTCGATTATCATACATCACGTCTCTTCTACTGTAAGTACACGGAAAAAATAAGACAAATGATCCGCGTTTGAGTCGGATTTTTATGAAGAATATGTGACTGTTTATGTAACTGGCAAAAGAAAACTTCGCCAACAAAATGTTTGCCAAAAAGCATGCATTTGTATGACATCAAAGTCCGTGTCATGTTACTTCAATATCATACAGTATACGCTCAGCATGAAGTCGAGCACACACATTGTCGTCAGTATGGCCTACAAGAAACACGCCTGCCCTCTACAGGTTTTTATATTTCCTGCGTCCCCCACCGAACCCCCCTTTTGCGGGATCTCGCAGAATTTCGGAAGTCTCCGCGGCATTCTGGTCTCAGAGACGCGCATTTTTAAAGGCCACATCTGTATGGTTCATTGGAGGCGTTTCGGAATGCAAATGACCATGAACGTGCACGAGCATGGTGCTTAAGAACAAGTGGGATTTATCATCAAGGATTACTTACTGATGTGCATACGAACCACGTGCGCACGTTTGATAAATCCCGATTTTTTTGTACTTAGACACATTCTAAATTTCATTCGTAGGTACAAATATAGAACATTTTCTACGCACTGTTGATAAATGAGGCCCCTGGAGTGTGGCTACGAGGTAGCCTATGAGTTACTCCAGACAAGTCTTCTTTAGTCCGTAAAGTCTATAAAGTTTATCAGCATGACAACTTCACGGCGTGATATTGCTTAAATGACTTGATATCAGATTTATTATGCGGCGATAAGAAACAATACCGAAGAACCACTTAAAATTGTGTAGCGTGCTTAAGGTTTTAAAATACTCTGTGGTTTGTCTTGCGGACAAAAGTTGTAAATGGCGAAAAGATCGGTGTTATAATTGGTCAGGTCGCCTGCCAATCAAGCTCGCGGCGAAGGGTCAAATGCCTATGGATTCAATTCAATTCAATTTATTTATATAGCGCTTTTCACAATTGTTAATTGTTGCAAAGCAGCTTTACATGAGTAGATGTAGAGGAGAACATTGAAAATCAATACATAGTATAAGAAGTAGAATATAGCGGCTAAGGATAAAAAACCATGTAAGCGAGCGTATTAATAATGTAACGTATACAGTAAAGTGCTAAGTTAAGCCAAAGTTGGCTGACTCTCCCTGGGACTAAAAAAACCCCTAGGAGAAAACCCAATGGGAAAAAATCCTAGAAGGACAAAAAACCCTAGGGAGAAATTAATATTTATATTTATAATATATATACATGGTAGGGATAGGAATCGGGTAAGCGGATTAAACTGGTTCAGCCGGTGGTCGTTGGTCGCGCATCGGTTGGGCATCACGTTGAAGGACAGCCAGTAGATCAGTGGTGCGATGACCTTCACAGCAACAGGAACTGGGTCTGTTTGTCTCATTGTCCTCGGGGTCGAGGACGAGACAGGGAGACAAAAACAGAATTCTATTAGCGTAGGGGCCGTTCGCATGTAATGCAAGTGTCATACATTATAGTGGTTTAATTCAGATCGGTTCCAGACAGGCTAACTATTGCGGCAAGAGTAAATTACCCATATGAGGTATGTGAGTGCTTTGTTCTAGACAAAATAACTACTGCGGGAAAAGTACATTTACTGGACATTCTATGTGAATGCTTTGTTAAAGAAGAATGTCTTAAGTTTAGATTTAAATTGCTCGACTGTGTCTGATACTCGAACATTATTTGGTAAATCATTCCAGAGCTTAGGGGCCAAGTAGGAAAAGGATCTACCACCTTTAGACACTTTTGATATTCTAGGGATAATTAAGTAACCAGAATTTTTCGCAGTTTACGTGGTGGATTGTATTCTGATAGTAGTTCTTTAATATACGAGGGCGCTAGGCCATTTCAGAGGTGTAAAGTACTTGAGTAAATGTACTTCGTTACTGTACTTAAGTATTTTTTGGGCTACTTTGTACTTGTACTGAGTATCAAAAATATAGGCAACTTTTACTCTCTACTCAATTACATTTTTGATTGGGTATTTGTACTCTTTACTCCACTACATTTGAAATGACACTTAACGTTACTCACTACATTGTTTATTCGTCAAATAAAAACGAGACGAAAGTGTCAGAGAGTGATGATGGATAGAATCTGTGGTCGCGAGGTTACATGCACACACACAACTGAGGGACTTCATTTGGCGCTGCGCAGAGCAATCGTATGAAATCAAAGTACTGCGAGAGCGAATCAAATGCATATGGAGAAGTCTGGTCTCGCGGTACTTTGATGTCAAACGCTGAATGGCTTGCGTTGAGCCACCGTAGCGGGACATCTGCTTGCTGCGTATGTCATAAACTGTAGAGAAAAGTTTGCGTCTGGTCTGAGAGAAGAGATAAAGAGCAAACATATGGATGCATATCACATTTGCTTCAGTCAAGGGACCCTTTGTTAAACATGTGATGCTACAATCAAAACAAAAGTGATGCGCGATTGCAGGAGGGTCATCCCGCAACTCAAAGGCAAGCACAAATGTTTATATACTCTGAAATCAGGGGCGTTGCTAGACCCCTTTTACTGGGGCACGTGCCCCAGTGTAAATCTTTTGTGCCCCGGTGTAAATCTCAAGTTTAAATTTTAGCAGTGAACTAGCGCAATCCTTTACAAAGATAATCGCGGAAAAAACGGATCTATATGCAAGGTAGTTGCCCAATTTACGCTTGTAAAAGCGTCGAAGCAGTCGCATTGACGCGTGCACGCACGTATCCATGTCCGCGCGTCTTTGCGTTCATTTGCGCACAACCGCATTCAAAGGTGACGCCACGCGATTGAGTTAGCTTAAAACATGACGAGACTAAAGTAAGTTTCTAAATAATAATGCTAATCATATTTTGACTCGATCATTATTGGCTTCTGTAGATGTACATCAGAAATGTTTTGGAGAGATGATGAGTTTAAGGAATGTAAGACACTTCCTCACTCAAGCAGGTCTCAAACATTAGGCGGAAAATCTCAGGAAAACCTCTTGTCAAGTCTACAGAATTGCATTGTTGCTGAGAAAATCCACAGATGTATGTGTTATACTGTTCTGTATTTTCAGATATGAAATTAATATTTAGTTTACTAATATTTAACTCTAGGACACTAACTTGCATAACAGTTAGCAGTAACTATGACTGAGATTATTTAGTATAGTAGCAGTCATAAAATGACTTGTTTCTTAAAATATTCTTGTAAAAAAGTTATTAATCATTGCTTTGTATAATGTAGAAAATATAATAATGCTGTCATTATTTCCAAACATGTTATGCAATTTATGCCTCCAAACATGTTAATAATGTTAGGTATGATGAAGATTACACTTATATATACGCTTGTATATATGTATCTTTCGCAGTAACTGTTGCACTGTAGAATAGTGGGTTAAGCAAAAGACATTGTAAGTGTTGCACACTTCTTGCACACAGCAGGCTTTCAAAAAAAGTCAGCAAAAAATGTGGGGCATGTGCCCCAGTAGAGCTTTATGTCTAGCAACGCCCCTGACTCTGATGCTACCTTATCAGCTAACCTGAGCTGGTACATAACTTGATATAACTTACTATATAAGCCAAAATAAACCAGCGAGGTCCTGTACTGATTGCCCGAGTAACTTATTATAAGATTGAAATAATAAGTGTACAATTTCACTGTCCTCACATTTAATCAAATATGCTGTAATGTATTTACTGTAAGAGGGATGCATGACGGAAGAAATGTAGTGCACTTTATGTGAGATATTGGTGTTACGTACTACATGTGTTTACAATTAATCTTTCAAATGAACAACTTCACGTTTTTAATATGCATTATCATATTTCTGTTAGTGTAATTTTAGTTTACTGGAATTTTTTAAATATTAAAATTATATCTTTTTTAGGATATGCCTATATAAGAATATTTGGTAACACTTTACAACAAGGTTCATTAGTTAACAGTAGCTAATGTATTAACCAACTTGAACAAACCATGAGCAATACATTTGTTACATCATTTATTCATCTTTGTTAATGTTAGTTAATAAAAATGTAAGCTTTGATTGTTTGTTCATGTTAGTTCAGAGTGCATTAACTAATGTTAACAAGATTTTAATAAAGTATTAGTAATTGTTGAAATTAACATTAACAAAGATGAATAAATGCTGTATAAGTGCAGCTCATTATCAGTTCATGTTAACCAATGTAGCCAACCAATGTTAACCAATGAACCCCACTGTAAAGTGTTACCAAATATTTATATCACAAAGTTAGGCTATATATTTTTTCAGCATGGCACATTCAAGTACACAATGACACTAGACTAAAATGAAATGGGTTTAAATCAGGGCTCTGAACCGGTTCAAGGAACGGAAACGAAAACCGGAAACGAACGAAATTTTAACAGGAACAAAAACGAAAACTAAAACGAAATCAATTTTAATCGTTCTGAACAGAAACGTTTATTTAAAATGACCATTAACCGGTTAATAACGTTATTTTATCATTTTCTTTAATATTGTACTTATCAGTGACCAATCATGATTTGAACAGTACAACATGTGACTTTGACGCATCAAGCGTGAGTGACTTTGACACATAGCGTGAGTGAAATGCCCGCGCAGCAGTCATCGAGTCTCCGGCCCGATAGCATTTGTCTTAAACAACCACAAAGCTACCCATCAAATGTTCAGAGGTATGTTTAAGTTAAAACTTGCTTGGAAATATGAAAATGCAAACTGTAACTCAAAAAAGCCAGGGGACTTATACCACTGTCAATTACTTTTTAGATGGGTTGCCACCAAGAAATTCCTTTTCGTTATTATTCGTTAGTCTTAACAAGTCTGTCTGCAATATTGAAGGATGTGGGGGAGAAGTACAGTAGCCGGGAATCACTGAGGTAACTTACAGAGGCACATTTAACATAAACATCCAGCAGAGTATGCTGCGGTTTCAACCAGTAAAAGACATGGTTGAAAACGGGTCGTTTTTTCAGCTGTTTATACTTAAAATGAATGCAGGTATTTCTTTTGTGGTTTTAACAATTAATGAAATGTTGAAGTTTAGTTATATCATGTGTTATGTTATTATTTTTGTGTGAAAATTAGTCTGTATGCATGCATTTGTTAAAGTATAGCCTGAATTAAAATAACGTTATTAACCGGTATTTTTTCTAAGTAAACCGTTTTCGGAACGTAAATGTTCAATGAGGAACGCAAAAACGGAAACGTTAAAATATCGATTCTGCTCGGAGTGAAACGATTGATAATTTTTTTCGTTTTTAAGCCCTGGTTTAAATTAAATTTAATGAAGATTTCTAGACTAAAATCTCATGGCATTTAGTTGAATAAAATTAGACTAAAACTAAATCAATTCAGATGACAAAAATATGACTAAAACTAAATTAAATTTTAGTCAAAAGACTATGACTATGTTTAATCTGTGTTTGTTCTGCCAGGTCAAAATTTTGAGGTGTTAGATTTCTTTTCTATATTAGGAAATAAAACCTCATAAATAAACTTTCTTAGTTTTCACTGCCCAGACCTACAATGTCTCTTTGTGTTGAGGACTAGTGCATCTTTGAGCCAACATTCAGTACGAGTAAAAATACTTGAGTACTTTTAAATTGGGTTACTTTAATACTTTTACTCAAGTCGTATTTAAATTGGTGATTTGTAACTTGTAGTGGAGTAATTTTTACAGTAAGGAATTTGTACTTTTACTCAAGTATGGCTTTCAGCTACTCTTTACACCTCTGGGCCATTTAAGGCTTTGTAGGTGATTAGTAATATTTTAAATTGTATGCGAAATTTAACTGGTAGCCAGTGTAGAGATGCCAGAATTGGACTTATGTGGTCATACTTTTTAGATCGAGTAAGTACTCTAGCGGCGGCGTTTTGAACCGGCTGTAGCTTGTTTACCTGACTTGCATGGCATCCCCCGAGTAATGAGTTATAATAGTCTATTCTAGAGGTCATAAAAGCATGGATAAGCTTTTCTGCATCTGATGCAGACAGCATATGGCGTATTTTTGAGATATTTCTAAGATGGAAGAATGCTGTGCGGCAGACGTTGGAGATATGACTATCGAAAGATAGATTGCTGTCAAACATTACGCCTAAATTCTTAACCGTGGAAGATAGCACCACCTTGCAGCCATCTATGGGCAACTTGTAATCTGACATCAGGCTCGGACTGGTAATCTGTACAACCGGGCAAATGCCCGGTGGGCCGGTCGACATGTGGGCCGGAGGCCTCTGAGATTTTTTTTTTATGCCAAAATGTTCAAGTTATTTATTTTCGGCCCGTCATGTATAAATGCAGTTGCATTTGGCTTGGAGGGCGGGTGATAGGGAAATATTTTCAGCTTCTTCATGACAGGTTCAGTGTGTGTTACGATCGCGCCCCATGCCCCACCCCTCAAATGGATTTGTCCAAGCAGCCGCTGGGTTTATGGGGAAATACACAGTGATGATAGCACATCATTTAGCCTTGCACTTAAGAATTATAATTATGGACAACAGAGGCTCCAAAAAGAAGAAAGGGGGAGCGGAGAAGATCCGCGAGAAAAAGTCGCTTACCAATCTCATAGTCGAATCGTCGCAGATGTGTTATGAAATGAGGATCATTCAATTTTGGCCGTATATGGGTGCACACATTATCTGATTTCACATATAACAGCTTTCTCACAATATATTAATATACTGCATATTATGATAATGCTGCAAATAATATGTGAAGTAGCAGCTTTCAATAAATATTTTTAAAATGAGTTAATAAATCCATCAACCCCTGTGACAGGGCTTCACGTCCATAAGAGGTCTCTATCTTAATAAAGCCTTGCCTCTTTGTTTCGACATTTAAAAGACAAAGCTGGTAAATTAAACTATGACTTTCGTTCTTTTAAAAATTTCTGTATTTTATTTTATTTATAAATCACTTTGGGTTATCTGATTTAACTATTTGGCCTGTGTTTTGTTTCCGTGCACTTGAGGCATTTTGGATATTTGTTCTGCACTTTGTTACTTCTGACCTTATTTTATAAAAAAAAAATTATTTATTATAAACGTAAATTCCGATCTTATTTAAGTATGTAAATTTTGGATAGCTTTTCGTTGTACTGCTATTGCGTGCTGGCCATGCTTGCGCATGTAATTTAGCCGAACGGGTTAGGTGCTCTGCTTGTTATATTTAGGAGTTCATCAAACTAAACATTAAAAAACTGATGTTTTTCGACGAGTATAAGTTTTTAAAATGTATTTAAAACGGAGTGGTTATATTGTCTATCTTAAAGTTAAACTACAAAACAGGTAAGCCGTTTTTTTTTATTTCGGTGATGAAACGGAAACTAGTATCTGCACCGAACCTATTTCTGCCTGACACGAATGTCTTTCTTGTGATTTAATATTATGGTCAGTCGGTGTTCACTTTCAAATGATAGCAAAGAGATTCCTGAAATAAATAATAGCCTATCATCCGGTCTTTCTGTATCTAAAGTGAATACAGAGATGATCAAAGTCAAAGCAAGCAAGCAGGTATTTCTGTGCTAAATAATAACGCGTAGTGTCTATATAATCATTAATTTCAGTGTTTTTCTTGTTATAAATTAAAGTTTAATGAATTGTATATAAAGATAAGTTTTTATCATTTACAGTCACAATCACAAATTATTTGTCATTTGTCGGGTTTTTTTGGTCATGACTGCTTTGACGCGCTATATCTCCAAATTAAATAAAAACACTTAATTGTTGCCGGAGTTTCCAAGGCAGGATCACCTTTGTTATTTTTTTAGTTATCAAAATGTATTTTTGTGTGATGTTCTGTAGATCGTGGCTTTAAAATGTTATGAGGAATAATTAAACAAATGTTGCTTTACATTTTACCTTAAAAAAATATATATATAAATGCATCGTCAGTTTTGTCTTCGTTTATTACTTGAAAGACAGTTTTGGTCACTTTATCAGACAGTTGTTTATGTGTGCTGCTTGTGAAAGAAAATAAAAGTTACCAATTTGTACCTGGTCTGGCCCCCTCCCAACCCATGCACACAAACATAGATGATTCGACTATCGGTCGACTATGGAAAGATTCGAAAATTCTGATTCGAATATGTAAATCCTTAGTCGAGGACACCCCTAAGAGATGGTAATCTTTTAATCTGCAAGAGAGAAATAGAAAGAGAGGCACTTTAACTGCTTCTGCTCTATCTAATATAAAGTGAAGAAAGCTACATAAACCATTATAACACCGGTCACATTTAAAATCTATAGACCTATTTATAATCTATAGACCTGCACTGTCTATCATTAATATACTTTACATATTATTGTATTCAATAGAGTTTGATAAAAGGGGTCATCTACACAAGTATTGCTTCATATAACAGTGCAAAAATAGTAAAAGTGTTTTTGTGGTGCTTTGACAAACAGTGTCAGCTTTGTTCATGGCAAAGAGAGTTTGAGGTGGTTGAATTGTAACTATACTGTGAAATTAATATAAATGTTCAATAAATCAAAGCATTGGGTTGGGGGGGGGGGTTTGGTATCGGTGGGCTTGTGTGTGGAGTGGGGGGGGGGGTCATCGGTCCAGTGGTGGGCCGTTCCACGAGAAATTGCCAGGGCCGAATTTTGTTCCCAGTCCGACCCTGTCTGACATATTATGTTTGGAGCGATTTGGTTCAATAATAGGTATCTCAGTCTTATTGGAGTTTAGCATAAGAAAGTTATGTGCCATCCAGTCCCTAATATCACTAATGCAGTCTGTTAGCTTAGCAAACTGGTGGATTTCGCTAGGATGTGACGAGATGTAAAGCTGGGTATCATCCGCATAGCAGTGAAAACTTATGTTATGTTTCCTGATAATGTCTCCTAGAGGTAACATATATAACGAGAATAGGATAGGGCCTAGAACTGATCCCTGAGGTACGCCGTATTTAACGGGGGAGTGATAGGACTCTTCCTCATTTACATAAACAAAGTGATATCGATTGGATAGATGATTTGATAATTCATTGACCAAATCATATTTCTGTTGATGTTATAATCAACTTTGAAATTATATTGAAAGCAATGTCAAGGCAAAACATTAACAAAAAAACATTGTATAATTATTAGGCGGGCCTGTTGATGAAAGTGGGTTGGCATACTGCGGTAGTGCAAGTGGCAATGAAATCGCTTCTGTAACAGAGAAAAAGATGGTAGTAATTGGATTAATGCAGACTGAGATCCCTACTGCGGTAGAGATCACGACAACACGGCCAAAAGATCAGTGTTTTAAACAATAGTTAACCGATCTCGAGGCGATTCTGTCTGAGCAGGCAAGCCTGTAACGTTAGTATCTCTCTGATCAATCCATGCAAAACAATGCATACTATTTATCTGACACTCTTAAAGTATGGAAACTTGGCATTTAAAACAAATAAATCTATGTATGACTCAAAATTATTGTCTAATATTTGTATTGAATATACCATGTGATACAAACCTTAAGATTTCTGCATGGTTTGTTAAGTAAAAACAGAAATGAAATAATAATGTTTTATAAAGACATTTGGGTGATTGTGGTTTTATTCATGTTCTCATATATATAGGTCAAGCTTTGAAGTTACAAGCAACAGGGTTGTTCTATCCAAATGACGACTTCTATCCTTTACTTTGTGTTGGTTTTTTGCACTGGATTGCTCAAGTCGCCCCCTGTCGGGTCAAAGAATAGTGCAATAACGAGCACATCGACTATGAACGCCTTCCACAGCGGGGGCTTGCGTTGCGGAGCACGCTGTTGCACTGCGGAGCAAAGCACGAGTTTCCTCGCCCATCCGCGGAGACCATCCTATCAAGTATGCAGGGTATGGCAAAAGAAGTGCGGTGTTACCTTGATAGAAGAACAACGCGAGAGCGCATTCTTCTGCGGAGCTGTGAATAAACAATCGATACAGAGAAAACGAGCAGTTTGATTAAATTGACAATGAGGTAAGTTTCACTACAATTGAAAATCTCCGGTATTTGTAACTATGGTGGGAAAGGGGTTAATTAAACGCGGAGTCGAGGGCAGCACAGTCCTGTAGGCCGCCATTGTTGTTTTGGTCAATCACACATGCCTAGATTGAAATAACAGATGAACCTGACACCGCCGTTGTCAAAACCATTTGCGTTTTCCTAACCCAAACCAGGCGTTGTCAAGTAAAAAAACATCCGGACTGCATAAAAAGTTGTGTACACTACCCCTGACACCACTACTGCGGTAGTGAGAGCGGGGACTAAAAATACTGCTGTGGCAGTGGTATTTAAAAATATTTCCCAGTTGATCGGAGCGCTGGAGCTCGTCACGTGGAGACGTGATTCCAGGAACGGGCGGGCCAAATGCCGTAAAAACTGCAGCTTGACCCAGAGGCTGGAGGCTGCCTTATATATCCCATCATGATGACTGATAGACCTGAATGTTTAGGCTCCTCTCAAACCTACGTTTAGAACTACAATTCAATTGACTGTATGTTGGGATATCACTGCATCAGCTCTAATAAAAGCAGATTTCTGGCACTGATCATAATAAATGAATGTACTGACTGACCAGTCGGCAATGGACAGTAAACATCTTCAGTCTGTTTCTGATCTGATGTCTGACTGATGTTCTGCTGTTGACTGACAGCTGAGTGAGACTGAGAGTTTTTGTTGTTGTTGTACCACCACAGCAGGACCAAGAAAAAGATCAAAAACACAACGCTCAGTCCAAGACCCAGACTATTAATAAGACCAAGAGATGAAGATCCTGCGGCTGGAAAAGCAGAGATACATTCTTATATAACCAGTGCATATGCAAAAAACATTTCAACAGTGCTTATAGAGGAGACAGATCACCTCTGACTGAGATCCAGCTCTTTGGAGACTCTCCTCTCTCTGGGTATTTACAGTAGTAGAAACCCTCATGTGACTTTGAGACTGTAGGGATGATCATCATGTATCCTGTAGTCTGACTCTGCACCACTGATCCATCTTTATAAAATTCAGCTCTCAGATTAGAAGGTTTTTTATATCGATATAAACAGCGTAGAGTCAGAGGATCTCCTTCAGCCACAGGATGAACAGGACTGTCCAGAATCACATCAGCATCTACACAACAGAAAAAATGACTGATGATTACAAATCATAAAAATATATCAGATTGATTATCGGCTTGTTACTGTATTTGTGGAAGATGGTAAAGAAAAAAGTATGAAAGAGCATATTTAACCATTATATAAAAACCAGAATACAACCCCAAATCAGAAAAAGTTGGGACACTGTAGAAATTGTGAGAAAAAAAGGAATGGAATAGTTTTCAAATCTCATAAACTTATATTTTATTCACAATAGAATATAAATAACATATCAAATGTAGAAAGTGAGACATTTTGAAATGTCATGCCAACTATTGGCTCATTTTGGATTTCATGAAGCAATACATTCCAAAAAAAGTTGGTACAGGAAGCAATAAGAGGCCAGAAAAGTTAAATGTACATATAAGGAACAGCTGGAGGAGGACCAATGTTTAGGAATGGGAATGTTGTCCCATTCTTGTCTAAAACAGGCTTCTAGTTGCTCAACTGTCTTAGGTCTTCTTTGTCGCATCTTCCTTTTTATGATGCGCTGAATGTTTTCTGTGGTTGACAGATCTGGACTGTAGGCTGGCCATTTCAATGCTCAGATCCTTCTTCTATGCAGTCTTGATGTTGTAATTGATGCAGTATGTGGTATGGCATTGTCATGTTGGAAAATGCAAGGTCTTCCCTGAAAGAGACGACGTCTGAATGGGAGCATATGTTGCTCTAAAACCTTTCAGCATTCATGGTGCCTTTCCAGATGTGTAAGCTGCCCATGCCACATGCACTCATGCAACCCCAAACCATCAGAGATGCAGGTTTCTGAAATGAGCACTAATAACAACTTGGGATGTCCTTGTCCTCTTTAGTCCGGATGAAAATGCATCCATGTTTTCCAAAAAGAACTTCAAATTTTGATTCGTCTGACCAAACAACAGTTTTCCACTTTGCCAAAGTCCATTTTAAATGAGCCTTGGCCCAGAGAAAATGCCTGCGCTTCTGGGTCATGTTTAGATATGGCTTCTTGTTTAACCTTTAGAGTTTTAGCCGGCAACGATGAATGGCACGGTGGATTGTGTTCACCGACAATGTTTTCTGAAAGTATTCCAGAGCCCATGTTATGATTTCCATTACAGTAGCATTCAGGAGTGTGATTCTTCCGGATAAATCCGAAATTCCGGCTTTTCCGACCTGAAAATGAGGCTTTCATGAATCATGCAAATCAAATTTTGTGTGGGGGGGAGTTTGCAAGGCACCGTTATAAATGACCGCATATCACTCCGCAAGTAGTCTATTTATTTGTCACGATGGAACTTCATTAAAACTAAAGCAGAGCTCACTATAGCTTGCAGTCGGATCTCCGGCATGTGGTATTGACTGCGAATAAAAAAATAATGTGTTCGCCTACAAATAATATGAGAGGAACACATCTTTCACTCTTTACCAAACTAGCCACGTAGAATAGGTGGGGTGTTTGAGGTGTGGCTGAGATCCAGCTGCAGATGCTGCGTGGCCGCGGAGAAGTCATAATAACACGTTAACGTTGTCAGCAGGATGAAAAGTATATGAGGTAAAACGACCTAATTGATAAAGGACTAAATCTGTGGCGATAGGCATGGATAGAAGGAATAGGCAGAGACACTTAGTGGTAAGAAATTAAGAGAGCCAACCAGGTGTTTGCTGCTTTGACAAAACTGTCTGTTTCAAATCAGGCTATGCCAGTAATGTTAATATCAGATTTCTCGTCGAGGTGAAATGCGGTCTCGCGGTATCAATATAAAGTTGAGTTTTTGTCAAAAAGTTTGCTTGCATTATATTATTCTGTAATCTCATACGTTAATGTACGCATATACGCGAATCAGATCCAATGTCATCCTGACGAACACACGCATACGTTTGCTCCTCTTAATGGTTTGTGAATCTGGCAGTAACGCTTGCGATTACAGAATAATATGATGACAAACACACACATTCATGGATCTTGTTTGTGAAATGCGTAGCTCTTTACTGTTAGATGCTTTGCCAAAAGAACTATGCAAAAGACAGATGCACTTGACTGCCTTTCCAACATCATTTGAATTAAGTAACTTTAATGTTACAGTATCCACTTTAAATTCAGCGTTCAAATGTTGTAATCAATAATTAATCTGTATTAAATGCCCCCACTAATTATTCTATAAACATTAAACATGTTTTGACCAATGGCGAATCTCATTTATCAAGTTGTGTATGAGGCTTGTGTGCCTTATTATTATTACAATATGCAACCAAAGATTTTACTAAAAGGGCACAAATTTGTTAGCCTGGTAGAACCATCCTCTGCTATTTTGCTTCGCTTCATAGACAGAGTCTGGCTGGGCATAATTGACAATCGTTTTCCTTCTCATGGGAGGGGCTTGTCTGAAGTTTAAAATCATTGGTCTAAACGTAAGCCAATCACATAACGTTTGGATATGATGTGCGTTATGCGCCAGCTCAGCCGCATCAAATTTCTGCTGTAAAACACACGCATGATGTGAAAACAAACCCATCGAGCGAAATACCGAAGTTAACATGGCTATGAACGACTTATGCAGATTATGTAAAGTAAATCGGGCCAGAGCTAGTTGAACACTATCCTTACGGTGTCTTTCCACTCACGTCTAAGTGGAGGAACGCCCCTCTCTCCTCTCAAACTCTTCCACCAGACGGCCATAACCATATGTAAATTAAATCTTCCTACCTTTTTTTCTGGTTAATCAGGAACGTCACCAAAGAATGTTTGCCCACGCGTCCTCCACCATTAACTGTGAACAATGAAATTTCCTTCCATGATATCGATTGTTGTGCACGTCAAGCTGTGCTGCACACAGTTTCTCGCTGACGATCGATAATAGTTGATAAATTAAACTTTTCCCAAAACCTGTCGGGAGTAGGGCAACAACATAATCTCCATTCAAAATGTTTAACAAACACTTTTCTTGTTCGGGATTAAGTTGGCAAGTGCCGGTTCTCCACAACAGAGCAAATAGCTTTCTGTGCCTCCATGTCCACTACAAACTACAACCGTACATTCGGTGCTTAGCGTCTACGTCACGGCTCTCAGCCCGCCCTCTGTTCATTGATTCGCCGGTTGTTTTGAAACCTGAGGAAAACGGTTTGAATGGGAGGTATCTCAGACTGAGTACAGAAGCGTAATGAAATTTAGCGGAAGTACAAAGTCTGACGTAGTCAGGCTACAAATTTGTTAACAAGAACATAAAAATCCTCATAGATTAGTCACTTATTTTTACTCTCAAAATGCACCACATTGATGTATTTACCTTTAAATGCACAAAATGATTTTGTTCAGTCTGATGCAGTGGCAAGGCTACATAATGGTCATGATTGGCCACTCAGATCGATCAATTTTGAGCCCAAATTATATTTCAACTGTATTTCATTATATATATATGTGTGTGTGTGTGTGTGTGTGTGTGTGTGTGTGTGTGTGTGTGTGTGTGTGTGTGTGTGCGCGCGCGCGCCGGGTAATTATCACGTTGGGGGGACCAATTGTCCCCACAAAGATAGGAATACCAGTATTTTTGTGACCTTGTGGGGACATTTTGATGTCCCCATGAGGAAACAAGCTAATAAATCAAACAGAATGATGTTTATTGAAAATCTAAGGTATCAGACAGTTTCCTGTGATGGTTGGGGTTAGGGAATGGGGCAGGTAAGGGGAATAGAATATACAGTTTGTACAGAATAAAATGCATTACGTCTATGGAATGTCCCCAAAAAACATGGAAACCAGAATGTGCGCGTGTGTGTGTGTGTGTGTGTGTGTGTGTGTGTGTGTGTGTGTGTGTGTGTGTGTGTGCGTGCGTATGTCGCCACGTCATTGTAGGTGTGCCGTATATTTTCCAATCACAGCTATGATGAGCATTCCTGTATGTCATGCAGTGCCGTCTAAGGGCCCGAAGATCACAGGCATCAAGTATGCTTTTCCAGCCTTGACCCTTGCGCACAGAGATTGTTCCAGATTCTCTGAATCTTTGGATGATATTATGCACTGTAGATGATGATAACTTCAAACTCTTTGCAATTTTTCTCTGAGAAACTCAGAAAACTATTTTTCGCCGCAGCATTTGGGGGAGTTGTTGATTCTCTGCCCATCTTGACTTCTGACAGACACTGCCACTCTGACAGGCTTTTTTATACCCATTCATGTTGCCAATCGACCTAATAAGTTGCAAATTATTCCTTAAGCTTTTCCTTATGTGTACATTTAAATTTTCTGGCCTTTTATTGCTATCTGTCCCAACTTTTTTTGGAATGTGTAGCTCTCATGAAATCCAAAATGAGCCAACATTTGGCATGACATTTCAAAATTTCTTACTTTCAAAATTTGATATGTTATTTATATTCGATTGTAAATAAAATATAAGTTTATGAGATTAGTAAATTATTCCATTGCTTTTTTACTCACAATTTCTACAGTGTCCCAACTTTTTCTGATTTGGGGTTGTAGAGACACTGACAACACCCTAGCAACCAGCAAGAAAATCTATATTAATATTTATTTAATATCCACTGATAAATACTAAGTATAAATGAAATAAAAATAGTACAAACTGCTTCATCTGTTTCATTGCACTGATGGTAAATATTTTCTGCCTCTAAAATTAATAAATAATGATTAGCAAACTCACAGTGTACTGAGATATTAACAGGATGAAGTTTCTCCTCAGATTCAGACTGACACCAGTACACTCCAGTATCAGATGTGTAGAGATAACTGATTGTACATTTAGATCCTGTTCCTGTAGATCTCCAGTATGATGATGAACAAGGTTTCAGTTTGTCTGTGTATCTTCTCACTGTCCATCCAGTAGATTTACTGTGATCCTCACAGTTCAGGTAGAGAGATTCAAATGAGAAGTGTTGAGATCTCTCAGGTATGATGGTCAGAAAGACTGAAGGAGAAACACCTGAGAAGAAAATGACAGAAAAAATGAATGATATAAGACATAGAGTGTAAGATATTGTTGTTGTTTAGTTGTGTGTGATGAACTCACCAGTGATCCACAGTGTTTGTGTGTTACTGTACTCTGTGTGATAGACTGGATCTCCTCTCTCTGCTCTGCACATATAAACTCCTGTGTGCTTCACAGTCACTGAACTCACTGTGTAGATGCCTTTAGATCCTCCACTGCTGACTGAAACCAGCTCATAATCAACATCTTTATTCACTGTAGAAAGGATCAAAAGGCTGCACATGAGATAAATAAAAGCACCTTTCAACTTTAAAATGTTTTGAATTAATCCAATTAATGTATTTGTTATGAGATGAATGAGATATTACCTGAGTAAAGACTCTGTACAGTGAACCAGCTGAATGTCCAGCCTGTAGATGAACTTCTAACCTCACACATCAGAGTCACTGAATCTCCGTCAGTCAACCACTGCTGTGGAGAAACACTTAAAACTGTCTGTGGTTTATCTGAAAGTGATCAATCTCTCATGAATAACATGTTACACTTCATCTTAACATTAATAATGATGAACAAACATATAAACTCACCTGATACATCATACACAATATTTAAAACAACGTGTGATATTATGAAAGTATGATTTAGGCTGTTGAGATGCACAGTAGTAAAATTAAACATAAATAAAGTATAATAAAAACGGTCTGTTAGACCTTTAGGGCTCTATCTTACACTTAAGTGTTTTTTGTTAGTTTCCACCCTGCGCAATTATAATTTTCACGTTTAGCGCCACATTGTTTAAATAGCAAATGCATTTGCGCCCAAAATACTCCCATTTGCTCATTAAAAAAATAAGACCAACCCTTTTCGACCATGCGCTCGGCGCACAAACCATTTTTCCCGTTGTTAAATTAGCAAAAGTGGATTTGGACATGCCATTTAGACATTGCGATCTGCAATTTAGACAATGCGCTTAGATCGTTAAAATAGGGCCCTTAGGTTTCATGTTGTCTCTCACCTTTAACATTTATCCACAGTCCATCACTGTAGTCTGTGTAATAGTCTGGTTTTCCTCTTCCAGCTCTACACCAGTACTGACCTCCATCTGAAACTTTAACACTGTTGATTGTGTAAGAGTTTGTTTGTGTTGTCGTCTTCTCAGTGATTTGTGTCTTTTTGTACCAGTAAAACTTCCATCCAGTAGACCAATGATTAATGTCACACTTCAGAGTCACTGTGTTACCTGTCAGTACAGATCCTTCACTTGATGTGAGTTTGGGTTTTGGTTTTGATCCTGCAGGAGAGTAAAACACATTCAGATCCTGAAGAGTCTCAGAGTTCATCTGTTCTTTATGAGCTTATAAATCTCATCACAGGCTGCGTTACCATTACAGAGTTTCACAAAACTTTAGCAATATTTTTTTTAAATGTCGACAAAAACTATTGAAATGACGGCATTTCCATTAACTGATGATATGCGACTGAATGATGTTTTTCCTCTTGCGTTACATCATTCCAGGTTTACTAACATCACATCCACCGGCCGCAATATGAATAATTTTTAACCTAATTACTTTACATTATTTTAAATCAAAAGAGATGTAGGAGTGTTATCCGAACATTATTGACAAGGAAAGTCTGATATACCTGGGAGCAGACACGTATTGAGGTGTTTCCAGACCTGCCAACCTTTACGCATTTTGAGTAACAGATACGCATTTAGACACCAAACTACGCTGCTACGTTTGTCACTTCAAAATACGCGAAAAGCCATTGATGGCTTTGAGTTCAAATGTCTGTGCATTTGCGCACTAGGCAATTCGTCTATGGGTGTTACCGCATAGGGCAGCAACCTGTTGGGAAAAGAAGACGTCGACCAATCATAGCGCTAGTTTTAAACTTTTCAAAGCGGAGAGCAGGGAGCCGTCAAAACGAATAACAAAAATAACGAAATTGTTTTTTATCTCAGTCCATCTTCATACTGTGACTTGTTTTACAATTATATAGGTTTGCATTATTTCTGAGAAAACCAACACATGTTTGTTCACTGTTCTGTATTGTCAGATATGAAATTACTGTTTAGTTTACTAGATCTACTTTAGGACACTGCATAAACAATTGGCATCACTGCTAAAAAAAAACAGTATCCCAGATAGCAGACGGACTCGGCCCGAATGTGGCCTCATGATGGCACTGCTGGCGTGCTGCCGGCAACGGCATGCAACATGTCAGCCAAGTATGGGCCAGGTGTGGCAATGATGGCACTGGATCCATGATGGCAGATAATATTTGGGCCAGTTGTGATTGGGAGGTATGTGGCCCAGATCAGTGTAGTGATTCTGGCCCAGATCAGTCAAGTGATTCTGGCCCAGATCAGTCTAGTGATTGTTAGCCACATTTAAAATACTGATTTATAATAAATAATTAGAAGAATTGAAGGATTTTCAGGCTATCTTAATGTTAATTTAACCTTTATTAAGTAAAATGTTAGTTTTTTGTTAGTATTAAAAGAAACTAATATATTTGGACAATAATGTTTGTCTACATTTCAATCACATAAACTTGCCTTCAGATCATGGGTCAAGATTATTTTGTTCAAATGACCCTGAACTTCCAAAAGTTTTTCTTTCTGAATTTAAAAGTTTCTATAACGTTGCTTTGAGAAGCACCATGGATCGTTTCTATTTAAACTTGCTTTTGCGCGATTTTCATTGTAGCAGGAGTTTATTCCTGCTGAAGATTTCTGACTTCAATGACTAAACTATCATTGTGTACAATCAGATGTTAGATACTGCAGAAATAAACGTTACTGTGCTGAAGATTTCTGACTTCAATAACTAAGTAAAACTATCATTGTGTACAATCAAATGTTAGATACTGCAGAAATAAACAAAATGTATTGTTAACCTTCGCGTTACGTTAAGGATGCGCAGTTTATTTATGAAGTGCAACAAGAACCTACACGCGGATGACATCAAAGTACTGCAAGAGCGACTCGAAACATCATGGACAGCATTCTGATTTCAAATCACTCTCGCGGTATTTTAACGTCATCCGTTTTTCAGTTCCTGCAACTCAGCATTACGTTGAACACCTTGTCAAAAATGATTGAGATGGCCAATCAAATCAAAAAAGGCGAGTGCCACTGGCCAATCACATAACAGAAGACGAGCTTTCCTGTTAACGGAAGCCGAGCGGCGGCCAATCAAATTAACCAATAGGCGGGGTTACCGTCGGAGTAGCAGTTACACCGCGTCAATCAATCATAACGGAGATTTCAAAGGCAGCAGGATGAAAGATAGTAAGTACCTGAACTTAAATATTTAAACTTTTTCAATCATAAAAATGTTTTTGTTTAAATGTCTTACAAACGTATTAAGGGATTCAAACGTTTACGTGATTCGTGTGTAACGTAATGTGTGACAATTAACGTTATATTGATATTAAATTAGCTGTTTTCTATCAGGTTAAGAATAACTGTGATGATATTATAATGAAGTAATCGAATTTGGTTAACTGGTCTTCCTGATGTTAGAACATTTATATAAAAAACATATTTTAAAATGTATTTCTGTAACGTTTAATTTCCTTTTTTGATGAAAGTGTGTCTGTGTTCATCAAGACATGAAGACTCTGGAGTGGGACAAGAGAAGGATGATGGGGTGTATATTCAAATAGACACATTAAGGTAAATTAAATATTGAGGCTCATGTTTGCATCTTTGTGTTTATATATCAAAACATTGCTCTATATGGCTAAATAGTCACATTGTGATTTCAGTGAAAGCTGATAAATACAGAGGGCTGGACAGTGGTTTCATTCATTAGGTGAGTAAGAACTGACCATAGCCTAACATTACTTTAGTTACCCGAATTGCATTGTTGAATACAAAGGAAAATGGTAAAAATACAAATATTTTGAATATATGGAATACTGTGAAATTATTTTCTGTTAATCATCTGCTTTGTTTGCTTCAGGTAAAGAGGTGGGACAAGGATGCTGACAGGACAGGAGGAGGTGACATTCAGGTTAGTGACAGTACATCAGGGCCACCATTTAATTTAATGTTAATTTAATTGCTTCCAAAATCAATACTTGACAAATCTTTAGAATTATATCTGCAAAGCTGAATTTCTCATAGGTGGATAAAGTATGACAGCAATTGTGAAGACCTTAGACGTGCAGTATATGGTTCTTCTCTCTTTCATTTATATTGATTTGACTTAATTTTCTTGGTAACTAATAATGGGGATATTCCTAATATAATATATTTTAAATACATGCTTAGAACATATCTCATTTGCTCATTTGCTTTGTATCTAAATGAAAAGTACCTCTTTAAGGTCTAAGCTATGTTTCATTTTATTTAGACATTCAACGCAGACATTTTCATCCAAAGCAACTTGAGGAAGAAAACAGAAGCAGTTCATCCTAAAAGGTTTATCTTCTAATTGTTTATCTAACTGTTTGTTTTAAAGTATATCATTATGCTTTTAATTACTTTATTATATGGCTTTTGCTTCATAACAATTATTGATTTGCATCTGTTTTATTTTATATAACAGTGGGCTGCTGTAATGTTTACATCTATGGAAAGAGGAGCTGAGAAGAAAAGAGAGGCTGGAAAGCAGTACTTCTTGTTGAGGACAATCCTGAATAGGAACACTTTCTCATACACATAGATTATTATTAGTGTTCGATTGTTTGTTTCATTTTTATGAATTGTATTGTTTTAATTTTTCGTTTTATTTGAAATTACCTAAGTTAGATTCATGCTAATACTTTAACTGGACCTTGTATCTTTGCTGGCTGGCTGGCTGTAGAGTTGGTTTCACATACACATGACGTTTCTAATTAACTAACTTTTAAGTTCAGTTTGGTTTAAACTTGTATTTACCCATGGTAATTCATTTAAATTTCTATTCATGCTTATATATTAATTTCAATGGACTTCTGTATTTGTGTATAGCTGGCAATTTGGGCAAGCTACGTTTAACACACAAATGTAACTTGTCACAAAGGTTTTTTTTATTATCAGTTTGTTCTAAACTTTTGTTTGTTTACTAAGGATGAAATTGCTTTGTAATTTAAGTTGTTGGTAGATTCATGCCAATAATGTATTTGAACAAACTAGTATTTTTGTTTATTGCTGGCAGTTTATACTAGAAGAGTTTTAACACATACAATATTATAGTGTTATTGACTTGTGTGCTATTAATTAATAAAAAGGCAAACAATTTGAAAGTAATTTTTTGTGTGATTTATTTATTAATATAATTTGGGCAAGATTAGGCTGAGTTATGGCTCAGTTTTGGAAGTTCTGGTTAAATGCTGGTTTTAATATGGTTGACCTATGGCTGAGAACTGGTACCGATGTTAGAACCTGTTCTGGCCCAGGTTTGGGCCAATTATGGGCTATTATCTGTCAGAGACATGGGCCAGTTGTGGCCCATGTGTGGCCTTTGTCCGTAATTCAGAACTGGGCCACTGTAGGGCCGTCATTCTTCGTTGTATGTGGGCCGAGGAAAAACTGGGTGTCTGGGCCGGAACAAAATTGCTATCTGGGATACCAGCAAGACCAGCATATGTTGTGTTTTGGTGCTGGTTTGCTGGTGACCATCAGCATGGAGCAGCTTAAAGCAACACCAAAGAGTTTTTTTTACCTTAAAATAACGCTTCCAAAACAGTTTCAGTCGTTCATCCACTCTAAACAGGGTGAACAGCACTTTCACATTCGCTTTGCAGCCCTCTATCGGCCAAAACCGCACTAAAGAAGTTTCCAAACGTCGGGTAGTGGTCCTGTAGTCCGAGTGAATACTACAAAAACTTGCTTTACGGCAGACCTACAATCCAATCAGAGCCAGCTATGCCTCAGTATTTATGACAGTGGTAATGAACAATTACGCTTCTAACCTGTAGGGGGAGCAAAGAGCCAGAGTTCTTTAGTGTTGCTTTAATTCTCATGCTGGTTTGGTGCTGGTTTAGCTGGTGGTCATCAGCATACCAGCACCAGCAAGACCAGCATATGTTGTGTTTTGGTGCTGTATGCTGGTGACCACCAGCTAAACCAGCACCAAACCAGCATGGGAATTATGCTGGTCTATGCTGTTTTTCAGCAGGTTTAAACACTATGCAGATAATTGTAGCGATTTCAGCGGGAGGAGGAGAACGGAATTATTTAAAACACTATAAACCTCCGACCGAAACACTATGGGAATTTAAGGGAATTTGGGGAAATTCCCTGATTTAGCTCAAATGGAATAATAAGTACAATTAACTGCAATTAATTATACAAATTATTAAGATTTTAACTGATTTAGCAGAATAATAATAACAATTAATTAATGTATTTGTCCAGCAAATACTCATAATTGTACATTTAAGAAGTTAATTCCGTGGCCTTTAGAAAATAACATTCTTAATGCTATAAAGTATTTTTAAGCATGTAGCTTTAAGATCTTAAAGGCAGATTTAGTGAAATTTATTTCATGAGCATTGAACACAGAAACAATTCAATTGTGAAATGCAAAACCGGTTTTTTAAACTACGTTACACTACAAAAACAAACAAGACTAACTATACATACAAACAACAAACGAGAAACATATATGAAAGAGAAAGAATGGAAAATTGAGAGAGAGAGAGAGTAAAAGAAGGGCAATATCACTATTGACTTAACTTCTGCACAAATCATTAGAACTCTAAGAATCACCTTAATAAAAAGGGGCAATAACTTTTACAGCGAATGAACAAGCGATACTTGCGTTTGGCTTTTGTGAGGCACGTGTGTACGTCCAGCTGTATGGGCGCGTATGCGAGGAAGATAGTTCCTGAGTTTGTCGTCACATGACGGAGTCCTTGGAGGTGTCCGTAGGAGTTGAAGTTTAAGTCCAAGTGGCAGGGTACCCGAAACTAGAGGGATAGGTCTCATAGCGGGCCCGGCTGGGCGCCGCGGCCTCGCTGTTGAGCGGCCGTGTGGCGTGCTGGGCGCGACTGTGAGCTGTGATGAATTGGGGTGCAGGCCTCTTAACCTGAGCTTAGACCAACCCCTTGAAGTTCAGATGACCAATCCAAAAGGGTGTTGATAGAGTAGGAAAACTTTGTCGTTGTTTTACCAGACTCATTTGCATAGATGGACTATGCTAAAGATTTTGTTAAATAATAATTTGGATTAATATTTAGCAAGTTTGATATCAGTTATGGTAAGATGATGCACATCATTGATCAGGAAAGGATTTGCTTTGAGGTGTTAATTTGCTTAGATTGGCACAATAAAACAGCCAGAGAGAGTCGATAGGTCTGGAAATGTGTGTTATTAGGAGATTAGGATCTTCTGATGAAAGCGTCCGAGCAGACCTGGTGACAAAACTCAATCTAGGGTCACAGCATGAAACCGTTAACGACCCAGACTGAAGAGACCTCCAGTTGACGTCCAGCCAGATGTTACATAATATACACAAACGATCATGCACAAATGCTTTTTATTGTAGTAGCAGCTAAGTAATGTTATTGTAAATTTTTGAAAAGACTCATTATCATCAGTACTGTAGAATGCAAATCTGCTAACATTACATTTTTGACTTAAAACATATTAATACTGTTCATGTTAGGTATGTTAAAGAAAAAGTAGTGGGAGGCCTGTGCCCCAGTAGAGCTTCATGTCAACGGGCCTGCTGGAAAATAAAGCAAGAATACAGCAAGCTATTTGTTGATTATTTGTTATTTATAATGTCCCATGTATTTAAATGCCATAGGCCAATACAATTAAAAGAGTTCTTCATAGCCTACTTATATATTGAAAAACTAGATATGGTGGTGAGTGGGAACTATGTGCTTAGTAATAAGTTGTGATAAGTGAGCACGTGAACTCAACTGATCAGCAAATGTGCCTGACCTCACGCCGCTGCAGTAATTTGCTACTCAAAAACATTTTCTAAGGTTGACAGGTCTGTTTCTGAGGTATTTCAAATATATGACTTCCTACATAAGGTGACCTGGAAATGCGAATAAATTGTTTCCATTGCCGTTCTGGGAAATACACCTCTTCTGAATTGCATAAAAAAACACTTCATGCGAGCATAAAAACGTCTTTTGCGATATATTGGAGTTTTTGCCATATTTTCAATGCAAAATGTTAATTTGCACAATTTGAAGTAGAGGGCTGCATTGGGACGGGACTCCCGCGGGACCCAACGCAAATCTCGCGGGAGCGGGCGGGTTTACCTTTGCTGTGGGCGGGAGTCGGTGGTCAGAATTTTTTTGCGGGAGAACCACGGGTCCCGGTGGAATTTTTGCATGTAATAGAAATGGGGTCAACACATGAAGTTGAAAAGAAAATGAAGCTAAAAATTATACCATGGCAACTTCGGGGAGCACATGCCCAATGCCTTTATACACAATGTGCCTCGCGTCTGGAAGAACTGGTGAGCACTAGTGACAAATCAGGTTGTTAACAGTTAAACTGTTTGTTTGTTTAATTAATCATTTATTGCGTGTGTATCATGCAGTATACATTTGAAACTGGGGTTTTGTTTTAACGGTTAATGTTGCAAAACACTGCTTAAAAAATTATGTCATTTTAACTGCGTAAAACCCCACGCGGAGTGAAGGCTGAGTCTGCGGTCATTAGTACGAATTCAGTACTGTTTGATCTTACAGAAATTATAGTATAGCAAATATTATACTCTAACCCCAAACGCAAGCAAAGTTGAAAGTTTGAGGACATGACAAAGTACGCTATCAAACAGACTCGAAAAACCAAGTAAGAGCCCGATCGAGCGAACGAAAAAACATAGGCTATAACAGACTGCACGGTCGGCATTTGAATATCTTCTTTATTTGGTTTGACATTTTTTTATGAAGAAAGAAAACCATATTTAGCCTACTTGCTCCGGTGAAAGCCTGTTCTTAATGCCAGCGGAGAAAACTCTGCTTAAACAGGCATTTGCAGTTCCGCTTCATTTTCCATATAGAGCATCGCATATAATAAATGTTCACCGTTTAGTTTTCCATGTCTGTCTCGTTAAGCTGTAATAACAAAATAAAATAAGCCATAACAAGAAGCTAACAAATCTCTCATGATGCGCGCTGATGCGGTGGAGAAGCACGTCTAAATTAAACCTGAGCCGGTGGACAAAAACTGACAACCCGGTGTTAAAACTCTAAATACTTAAATTAGTCTGCGATCCGAATTGCCAAAACAATCAGACATACAAACAAATAAATTTTCATGTATATGTAATTTATATTTGATGTATATTTACATTAAAGACTGTAAAAGACAATACATGAAGGGAAAACATTAAATGCGATCAGTGCGGTGGCGCAATAAAAACAAACGAATATTCCAATAGCATCTTTTCCATTAGAATTATTATTGCAGATCAAATATTCGACCATTCGTGCACATCTCTAATTTTAAACACAATAATGTTGAAAGTCTGTTATTCTAGATGTTAATCTGAAACAATGTTTGGTATGAGCATGCATTTGTGTACAGTTTTCACAAGCTCTGAGAAAATCCGCGGGAGCGGGCGGGAGTGGGCACAAATATTGCGGGCGCGGGCGGGAGTGGAACACGCAGGTTGCGGGAGCGGGCGGGACTGGTCATAAATTCAGCGGGTGCGGGCGGGAGTGGGTTTAAAAAAACAGTCCCGGGCAGGGCTCTAATTTGAAGGGTAATGGAAACACAGCTCCTGTCTGTTTACATGAAATCCCAAACCTAAATAATCAAATAAATTAACCAAGATATTCTGGTCTTAATTAAAACATTAATACACCACAACCATTGACATTAAGTTCCTAATTGTTTATACACACATCAGAATACTTCTGTATATTTTACAGTAACACTGATATTAAACTCACCATTCACATTGACATTAACAGCAGAGCTTGATAGTGAAGTTTGTGGTCGTCCGTGTATCTCTTCACTACACCTGAACTCATCCTGATCAGATTCAGTAACTCCATTGATAGTGAGAGAGTCTCTGTTTACAGTGTAACGCCCAGAGTTAATCACTTTAGTACCACGTTTATACCACTGATATCTCCAGTTTAATGATCTGTACTGATCCTCTATCTCACACTTCAGAGTGACTGTCTCTCCAGTAAACACAAATCTGTCTGGTTTTACACTCAATGTAGCTCTGGGTAAAGCTGAGGAAAGAAGAAAATAAAGCTATAACAATAACAATCATAATCACAGATCTCCTAACCCACAGATCACATGTCGGAATAATTTTCAAAGAAAACAATATATTTCGGATCCCTCTAAAACATTGACACAAGACAACAATTGGCATAATGTTTCTGATAATTAACACACATGACATGTTTCTGTCTTTATTTTCCTATTTTACAGACATTAAAGTTGAACTCACCCTTCACAGTAAAATTAACAGGTGAGCTTGATAGTGGAGGTTGTTCATCTCTCTCTGCACTACACCAGTACTCAACCTGATCAGATGTATTAACTCCAGTGATAGTGAGAGAGTCTCCGTCTACAGTGTAACGCTCAGAGTTAAACACTTTAGTTGTGTTTTTATACCACAGATATCTCCAGTTTAATGATCTGTACTGATCCTCTATCTCACACTTCAGAGTGACTGTCTCTCCAGTGAACACAGATCTGTCTGGTGTTACTCTCACTGTAACTCTGGGTAAAGCTGAGGAAAAAAGAAAATGAAAATATAAATCTCATCACAGATCTGTTTACATGAAAGAGACAAATCTATGAAATTCAGTCACCTTCAGTTTCTCCAGAGGGGATGTTTGAAATCAATACTGTAGACAAAAAAGAGAAAAAACTTGTTGGCATGATAAATAATTTAACCTGAAATGTAAATGTGAATAATGCTGTACTGTATATCACAATGTGTGATCAAAGGACATCTCTTAAATGTGGATGTTCTTAAGCCAGAGTTGTGCCTTTTCTTTATTAATTTCACAATTCTTATAACACATTGTTTTACACAACCAACGTTCCTGGTATTTTTAAATTTCCTGGCGGAAACACGTCATGCGCCGCTGTGCATAGAGTTTATTGTTTCCAACGGAAGCGTCGCCCTTTCACCAGCACTGTCACGCCCCCTCAGATCACCATTAACGTTAAATGGGATTTTAATGATAAAATGTGCTATTTAAAAATCACATTGTCTAGCAAGGTCGAATTTTGATTGGTCACTTGACTAAGAGTGCTCAGCCACCCTAATAACATTACTTAAAATTTCTTGCACTAAGGAAAGCAAACACAAAGGCTACGAACATTCCATAATTTCAAGGTTGTATAGACGGTTGCAGCAGTAACAACATAAACAAGTGTCTTTTGTGGAATACACTTAACTTCCAGTAAGAATAAATAACAACAAGGTCCTTTATAAGTAGTTTATTTATATGACAAGCAAAATAAACAACACATAGATTACCTAGGAAACCAAAACATTTGTTATTTTCGACTAGGTATTTGTTTAAGAGTTCAGTTTAGCAACCTGTCAGACCATTAAACAAACAGAAACCGGTTCCGACCAAACGTGTTATCGCCTCACCCCACATGGACCATCATCTGTGTTCCTGGATATTGGACTACCTTACGGACCGATTACAGTATGTGAGGATCTGTGACTGTGAGTCTGATATGGTTGTCTGCAACACTGGAGTCCCGCAGGGAACGGTTCTGGCTCCGTTTCTTTTTACCATCTACATTGCAGACTTCAAATTTAATTCATCAACCTGTCACCTACAGAAATTCTCTGACGACTCTGTCATCATCAGTTTGATTTCAGATGATGATGATAAGGAGTACAAAGGACTGATCCAAGACTTTGTGGACTGGTGCCAACAGAGCTGCCTCTAGTTAAATGCGGGGAAACCAAAGAACTGGTGGTGGATTTCCGTAGGCGTAAACAGACTTCCTTACCATCAGTGAATATTCAGGGAAAGGACATCATGAGAGTGGACTTTTATAAATATCTGGGTGTCTATTTAAACAAAAAACTGGACTGGACAGATAATACTAAGGCAATCTACAAGAAAGGGCAGAGCAGACTCTTTCTGCTGAGGAGACTAAGGTCTTTTGGGGTGCAAAAAGAGCTACTGAAGACCTTTTATGACTCTGTGGTTGCCTCAGCCATATTTTATGGTGTAGTATGCTGGTGTAGTAGCATTTCTATTGCAGAAATGAAGAGATTGGACAAGCTGATCAGAAAGGCCAGCTCAGTCCTTGGGATTCCTCTGGACACTGTAAAGGAATTGGGAGAAAGTAGGATGGTAGCAAAGCTATCATCATTGTTGGAGAACGACACTAACCCACTGTATGAAATAGTTTCAGCTCTGAGAAGCTCCTTCAGTGACAGACTGTTACATCCTAAGTGTCTGAGGGAGCGATACAGACGTTCTTTTCTCCCTGCTGCTATAAGACTTTACAATCGGAGCTGCTCCCAGTGAACCAGTGACCATTATATACATCTTGTTGATACAGTAATTTTTTAACATGGGCAATAATAGAGATTTTGAAAAATGTGCAATATCTTTTAGGTGCAATATGTCTTTGTAAACACTATATATACTTCTTTTGCTTATAATGTTTATTATATTATTATGTCTTCTTTTTGTTTTTGCTGTTGTAACACTGAAATTTCCCCATTGTGGGACGAAAAAAGGAATATCTAATCTAATAAAACCGTGTATATTGCATTTACTAATTTCACCATGGAGATTCGAAAATGGATTTTAAAGAAAGAAACTACAGCAACTGCCATTACCTCTGTGTCTGAGCTTCAAATGAGCAGTGTTGTGCTAATATGTGGGTATGCGTTTTTGTTGTTTTTGTATACAGTAAGATTGTTCAAAACTCTGTACATTGCTTACCATTGATTAGCCGTTGAACGAGAGAGTTGCGACAACTGTGAAGTTCAAAATGCTCAGCTGTCAGTTTTTTTATTAATAATCAAGAAATACATTAATTTACAATATTTATGTCATACCAATATAAATATTATAATCAATATATAAATATTTATATCAATATCATACCAATATGTGTAAGTAGTATTTGTATGTAATCAACAATGTTTTACACTAACCCTAACAACTTTCAACTTTTTAAAAGCATCACACTGTGTAGTATTGTTGATGCATGTTTATATGGTTTAGCTGACTGTGTGCCTCGTCCCTGTTAGATTTATAAATATACAAAAACAAGATTTTAAAAATGACTCATAAGGATAAACATAATGCATTTCTTTGTTTAATTTATTGTAAATGATAATACCCCACCCTTGGCTGTATGATTTTTGTTTCATATTTTTTTTTTGTTATTCTTAAAGGGCTCCTATGTAAACATTTGCCTACAATCCGTGTGATCATTGTAGTCGAGATTTCAGCTAAGACGATAACCCGTGTCATCGTTTACTTTGGGATTTTTCCCTTTGCATATGGTTAACATGTACTAACACACACTAACACACCAAAGGAAATGTAAAATCGTGAATCGGATAATAAGTGTTCTTCTTAAACATTTGATGGGAGATGTCAACTTTACGACTTTCAATTCTTATTCATCCCTGAACTCATTAATACATCAACAGAATCACAGTTTCATACGTTTTTGCATTAATATACACACTATGCACCCCCACAGAATTTAATAGCCTTTATCTTTATTACACAATAATGGATGAATAACCATAACCATTGTATACTGTATAGTAATACAAGTGGTAAAATAAGGTTTTACTACAATAAAATCATAATTTATTTTTCTAAGGGCCTTTCTATAAAGACTTTATCAGCAAGTTCACATGTATATCTTTTCACAAACCTCTTTACTACCGTAAAATAAGGGCCAATGTCATTTATCTGTCTTAAGACAAAAAATGAGACACCACTCGATTACCGTTTGCGTCACCTTCCCTTGCCGCTAACTGGCTGCTACGTAAACAGACAAGCATTGACATAAACAAAGAAATGCTGTCGTCTCAGGTTGTGGTATCGATTGCCGGAGCTGAGCTCAACAAATAGCGCATAACTTAGCCGCTAGCTACCGCCTTATCTAGCGATTCAAAACAAAAACATTACAATTAAAACCGCTTAAACATTTTATTAAAAGTATCATAAAACATCAGTGTCATAATATAATCTCAATTAAACTGCAGAAAATAACATTACTTTCATTTGTGCGACTCATTGACAGTTCGACGTTCAGCCATAAAACATCTTGATGCCGGCTCTCCTGAGAAACTCCTACTTTAACGTTACCCCTCTCTTTTCAGTGTGGTCCTTATCACACTTCGTTTCAAGGGCTATGTATCCCAACGCCTTGGCCCTAGCCATTGATCAAACTGAGAATTGATACGTCACTTTCCCTCACACGAACGCGCAAAACGGAGGGGAAGGGGTAAGACAGAGAAATGAGACGCACCCTAAGCCTCATCTCAGCTACAGACTCTTCAATGCTCTTGAACACAAAATCTCATGCTGTTGATTTTCCTGTTTACAGATTTTACTATCACACCAGACAAAAGTTTCTGTTCAACTGTTCTGAGCCATCAAGCCAACTGAAGTTGACATTCTGAAGTCTGAAGTTCACATCACAAATATAGGATTATACATACACACTTACCGACTTATCTACAACGAGAGCAGTACAAAACAAAACCACAAAACTGATTACACGCACGCACACAAAGATTAAAACTCTGAGAGTAACATGATTTAGGAAAAATACAGGAACAGTAAATCTCTTGATCCTGTAGACAATGTGACAGTAATTGATGTGTAGTCAAATCCATAGAGAGAAGATAATACTCACCGAGAACTAGAGGAAGAGAAATCAACTCCATACTGATCTACTGAAGACTTCCTTAATGAAGACTTCCTCATTAACAGTTTTTTAACTCATTCCGGGGGTCCACTAGGGGCCCTCACAATGGTTTGAAATTATTTATCAAAAATCAATTGTACACGCATTAAAATAAAATTATTATCTTATTTAAACAGATTTTTCACCAATATATTTTGTAGTGATTGGTAAATTTTTAACAAACATTTATATTTCTAGTTATGTCAAGTTATGGAGTTCTTTACTGGGTTGTGGGGACGGCCTACAAATTGTTGTGAACAGAGGAGGGGCTTGAGAAAAACTGAGATCCATGGCTCTACCACAACATGTACTACCGGAATGTTTTAGATATAATCTACAAATGAAGCATCACACAGACCTACATTTCTACACAAATATTTTGTTGTTAAACTTTTTCAAAAAGCATTAAATTGAGCAAAACAACATTTATCAACTGCACTTTGTAATGGTGGACAGTGTTTGTAATGGAAAAATCTATAAGAAGCTGATGAACAAATGCTGTTTTTACACATTGATTAACATCAGAGAACTGAAACTTTATCTCCATCAGACCTCTAACACTTATGTGTGCTGCTACTTCTGAATGACATCACTGAGAATAACTTTCACAGTTTCACAGAAAAGGCTTAACACATGTTTGAACATCTCAGCTGAAAATAACTTGCAGTAACAGATCTTAAAATATTTACTATTGATGTCTCAATATATGCACCAGTAATGTATTTTTCTAAGGCATGTTTGCTAAAGATGCTTCAACATCTTACCCTGATAGCAGTAGGTTCCAGTTTGGATCCATCAAAGTATTGTGGTTTATAGCAGAACTCATCTTGCATCATTTGTACTATAGATGTAAATGATACCTGAGGTCATGCTTGTAAAGAAGTGATGGTTCTGAATAACGGAAGAAACCTGAGCTACTATCTGGAGACCAGAATAGCACAGAGACTTCATGGTGTGATGTTTTGACAGAGCCAGTCAGCAAACATCCAGAAAACAGAAACCACATAAGCCATTTTGATCACATTTGCACCTGAAATTTTGGCTGTGCTACCTCAAAAAGAAAAAAAAAATAATAATAATATTGCAATTGTGACCAGTCACGGAAAGTAGGGACACAAGTCGGATCTGGGCATTTTGAGTTATTCACAGATTCTGAAAGTGCAGTTTCTAAGCTTTCCAACGATGTGTAACACATGGAAATCTGATAAGATTTGGAGAAGTTGTGGCCATTTGAATATAGGAACTCAGAAATACTCAAACCGAGAAAATCGAGACGAAAGGGACTCTTCTTTTCAGCTGGGGGAGACAATAGGGCTCATTTACATCTCATTTAGCTAAGCCATGCCCCCTGTAAAACCCTTTTTGAGATGTTCTAGCATCATATGTAGTATTTTATGACCAAATGACAACCCGCAAAAATAAACATGACTCTTTACCTTTGTGGGGATCACAAGTCGAATCCAGTCTGTTTCAGATTATCCAATGAATTTGTCCACAAATGCGTATAATCCGTGAAATATAGATTGTTTACATCAGATTTCGCATGAATGTCTGGTAATACAATATAATATATAATCTGAAGACTATTTAAATCGTAACATGTAAGGGTATATGAGCTTACACTCCGTTAAACACATGAACCTGCCTTCAAAGTTTGTATTTAAAATAGGGAAGTAGTATAATAGATCATCCAAACAGCGCCGTCGAAAACGTGACATCCTTTAGAGAGGTTACCAATGGCTCGCTCGTTCCTCCATCAGCCAATGACTTCATGGAAAATATTGATAGACAAAACATGTAGCCAATTATATGAAGAATACAACGATATCTGTGTAACTTCTGTGTGTTTGGACTCATGCTGCGCTGCAAGAACTGACATACAGATGACGTCAAAGTACTCTCGCGGTACTTTGACGTCATCCGACTGCGGCGCCGCATAAAGTCAGTGACGCGGCTGACGTACGATGCGGCTGACTGTTATTTGTTCCGCCCCAGCTTCTTTTCTTTTTTTTTTTGTTTTGTGCGCCCGAGCTTTACAGTCTGGGGAGACGCAGGCTATAAGTTTGAGAAAAAAAAAAAAAAACTTAGCAAACATGTCTGAGGAACAGGGCAGCGCGTCACTACAGTCACGTGACTTCACGCTCGAGCCGGAAGAGAAGACAATGCTGAATAAAGTCGTAATTCTGCTATTTTTGGACCAAACTGTATTTTCGATGCATCAACACAATCTTACTGACCCACTGATGTCACATGGACTACTTTGATGATGTTTTTATTAACTTTCTGGACATGGAAACCATACATAGATTTTCAATGAAGGGGAAAGCTCTCGGACTAAATCTAACGATAAAACATCTTAAACTGTGTTCCGAAGATGAACGGAGGTCTTCCGAGTTTAGAACGACATAAGGGTGAGTCATTAATTACATTATTTTCATTTTTGGGCGAACTATCCTTATTTAGTAGTCAAGCTGTTCCCTTTGGGGGCGGAGGCGAAAACACAAGCTTATACAGTATGTAAATATACACACAGACAATGACGCCCCCCACTGCACGCTAGAATCTCCGGAAAAACAAGCCTATTTTAACCGCAAAATGTACGCTTTTAAATGTACAAAAACTGCTATCTCAAACATGGAGAGGCTTCTTCGTGATCTCAACTAACAGATTCTGCAATAAAACGAAAATCACAAATTTCGAAAAAAAAACTTTGTTTCTCATTTTCTCGAAACTTGTGCTGCCGACTTGAGTCCCTGGTTTCCGTGACGGGTCACAATTGTGGAGCTACTGTATGGGTCTCGCTTATAGGCAGTGTGGACCCACCAGATTGGCTTCTGGCGTTTGTTGGTGACCCTTCACAAGGATATTCTTAGTTACCACAGCACAGCATGCAGTATTAAAACAACATGCATATGAGCACAACAAAATATAAAAGGGTATTCTGACATCTCTAGCCATTTTTATTCAAGAAACAATGTTATGATTTTGTGGAACTGTGACACTGGATCACATTGTTTTTGAATTGCAACTTCAGACCCGTTTTGCTTCTATTCTCTAAACATTATGTATTGTAATACAGTGTGTTGCCCAAAAAGCCATTGTCATTTACATATTTTTTGTTGTCTGTTTAGATTTATAACCATAACATCGTCTCAATCACCACACACCCACATTAAATAGTGGCTTTTCGACTATATTCTTTCAGTCAATCTACTGCCTGACTAACCATGTGCTCATGGTTATATAGGCCTACCACAGACAGATGTGTATATATCCAAACAGTCGATAAAAGTGACAAGTGACATGGGGACTTGTGACTTGGACTCGAGTCGACTTGAGTCGCTATTTTTGTGACTTGTGACTTGATAAAAAATAAAATACTTGAGACTTGACTCGGACTTGGAAGTTAAAGACTCGGGACTTGACTTGACTTGAGACACAATGACTTGAATGACTTGAGTGTTAATCACATCATGTTTTCAGTTTGAATATAAAAATATAAACTATTTTAAAAAATAAAGTTGACCCAGCTGGAGCGCAGGCTGAGAATGGCGTTGTCATGACTGAATCACGACACTATCATCAGTTATGCCCTCTCGTACCTTACGCACACCACGCCCACTTAAAACAGATATCAACATGTCAGCCGGAGGGGTAGCGGGGGTCATCGCTTTCAGCTTCAACACGATGGCAAAAGACAAACAGTGCGTTGCAAGACATGCAACATTAAAATCACGGACAGCCAGACGACAACCTCCAATTTCGTCTGTCATTTTAAGGTTAGTTGGTAGTTAGCTAATGTAATAATAGCTAAAGTAGCCATTAATTCATCATACCGTGTTGGGGACAAATTTGATTTATTTTTTTTAAAATACTTCCCTTGTTCTGAGAGCACACCTGAACACACACAGAGAAAAATGACTGGATTCTACAATGTTAGGGCCGGTTCACATATCACGTCTTTTGCGCGCTCAAGTTCGTTATTTCAAATGTAGGCACGCGAACGGAAGAGATTACAATTTTGTTTGATTCCATGATGTTTTTTACTGAATATGAGTATTTCTTTATATCTTTATATTCTATATATCTTTATTAAGATCAGATTCTGCAGGTAAAATTACAATAATAAGGTGACATGACTTGACTTGGACTTGACATAGCCTGTGACTCGACTTGACTTGCCCAAGAAAAAAAAATACTTGGGACTTACTTGAGACTTGAAGGTTCAGACTTGAGACTTACTTGAGACTTGCACATGTGTGACTTGGTCTCATCCCTGGCACATACACACAAAGTGATATCGCAGTCAGAAACCAGTCTGGGCTTATTTGTTCTTAAAGAGACAGTAACCTCAATTAACCTACTTAAGTCTGTGTCATTTATGTTAATCAAACATCCCAAGACAAACAAAAAAATTACTTCTAGTGCTCTATAAATAATAATAATAATATTTAATTTGTACAATAAAGACAGTGTTATTATCCATTTAATTTAATTTCTGTACCTAATGCTAATTTTAGACCTTACTTAATGTGCAACTTTGTTCTTTTTTATAAATGTTTATAATTTCTTTATTTGTTATTAGAGTTTTATTTGTTACAACAAGACTTGAGACTTGACTTGGACTCAAGCCCAGAGACTTCAGACTTGACTCGGACTCCAGCTCAGAGACTTGTGAGCATCTCTGCGTTTCGCCGACTTCATATTGACCGGTACGTGGAGACGCACACACATATCAGCCATATTCTTTGTATAACCGACTGTGCTCTTGATTTGCGACTGTAAGGTACATTGGTGTCTCTCTATTGTCCACTTGCAGAGAAAGAAAAAAAATATTTTGTTGACTTGTGAGAACCAAATCACAGAACAAAGATTGATCGATTACAAGTAAAATTGCTAACATTGACTGAAGATATTTCATGTATGCAAACTGCACACTACATACGGAAATGACAGTCGGAGTTCTCCCCCATAGTGGCAGTCGTAATGAAGTTTCAGTTTAATCGTATATGGGAGAGAAGCTCATTCCAGCGCAAGAGGCTTCATTCTAATATGTTTATCATGGTGGACCAAAAGGAACCAAACCAGGAACCAAAAGGATTAATCATTTTCACCTCAAACACAGTTTGTGAATGGAATACAATGAAATACATAACTTCCGGTCGGCATATCGCATGCGGTTTAGTCGCACAAGTTTAATTTTTTTTACGGATCCAACGCTCAAAACGGATCCGATATTTACGCATCCACAGATGGTCGGCACCTCATGCAACCCCTTTGCTATTTTTGGGATTTCCGCCTGTATTTGGCCTACCCAAATTCAAAAGCTTCCCATATCCACATGCAGAGGTGTATATACAAAAGTTTGGTATCATTTTACAGGAAACCCTTTGAAATGATATAAAACACTGTTGAAAGTGCTAAACATGGTTGTATGTGTTATCAGTCCTCTAATAACACAAAAATAAAAAGACGGTTTTTGATTTTTTTTCTGAAGTCTGTATTTGAAAGTGTATAACTCTGGCACTGAGTGCTCCAGAAACCTGCATACAGTTATGTTTGATTCCAGCAAAGCACATTTTTCTCTATCATAATGCATGCAAAAGTTATTCTATTCCAATTGAAAGGAGGAATAATAAAATTTTTGCATGAAATTTCTGCCTACAAACTAGATTAGAAAAATAGATTTTTAATATAAAAGTCCTTTTTTTTGCACATATAATACATAGCAAGGGATTATTCATTTACACAACCAAAGAAAATGCTATGAATGGACTCATTTTTTAGAGTAGGACCTAAGATAAAAGATGGTGTAGCATTTGTGGCGGTCTGTGGTATCTGAGGCAGTTCACGCTCAAGTTTCACGTAAATTTACAAAAGACCATTTTTAACCGCATTATTCATTCGACGATTGTTGGATATGTGATGACAATAGAACAAAATAGCGATGTAGCCTTATTCCTGAGAATGAGAGCTTTCATTCGATATTTGACTTGCCAATGTTTGTCATTTTTGAAAAATATGAAATGTTTGGGGGGGTGATAGTGTAAATTAAGTGTAAGTAACTTTCTTACAGTAAAATATATGTCAAAGTGATGCATATCTGCGTAAAGTAGAGACTCTAAGCTTTTAAACAGTATCTCATATGGGGTACTGGGTCCATGACAGACCATTAAATATTAAAAAAAGATTTTATTTTAAGTAATAATAAGTAATTTTGGACCCAGTACAGAGTCCGCAGAGTTTAAGAGGATTTAACGTGTGGCTTCAATGTACCACATCATGTCATGAACTAAAAATATCAAAGATCAGAAGCACACGCTCTCCAAACTATACCGATGTCTTATCAAAGTCCTTATATACAAAATCTAATGAACCTAAGTGATTTTAATGGCATAAAATAACAACAACAACAAAAAACAAAATGAAAAAGTGGATTTCAATGGGTCTGAATGAGCTGGCAATATAAATCTTCAATGTAAACTTTGTAAGGGTGGATTCACTACAGTGGTTCATGTGTAGGAATGCCTAAATGACTGAAAATGTTAATAGCAAAATGGTGTAAAACTGGAATCTTGGCCTAATGGTCTAAACCCCAAAAGTTCAGGTAATGAGAAGAATCCAAGAGCAGGGTTCTCATTTATAAAGTGTGCGTACGCACATATATGATCATAAACTGTGGGTACGCAGAAATCCACGCAAAGTCTATATTTATAAAATCTGTCTTTGTGGATCACTGGTGAGTTCATCACACACAACTAAACAATCTCTTACACTCTAGGTCTTATATCATTTATTCATTTATCTCTTATAAAGAGGTCTCAGGTGTTTCTCCTTCAGTCTCTCTGATCATCAGCTTTGCGTCATGGCCGCATCACCATCTCGTGTGTGCATTATTTTTCTAATAATTCAACGGCCCATCATCAATTATTCCTTACTTAAAGGCGGAGTCCACGATGTTTGAAAAACGGTTTGGAAAAGGAGACTTATAGCCAATCAAATCAAATTAAATGCCGGGTTGCGTATGTGTGGGGCGGGTCTATCAACAGAAGGTCCAGATTCTATTGGGGTAGGGGCGTGTTTGTTTAGGTGATTTCAAATATCAACATTGGCTTTCAAACATCATGGACTCCGCCTTTAAATCAGAAATGGCATTGAGTATGCAACAGTGTCAATCAAAAAGGTGATAATGTTTTGTACGCTAAATGTTGAATCGGGCATAGTTGCAAATTCATGTCTATTAAGTGTAACTTTATCAAAACAGTCTTTAGATAAAATGTTAATAACTTGTAAAAGTATAGGAAAGTGTGCATGGGTGCAAACAGTGACATTAACAAGGTATGGAAGCTGATAAGGTAACAGAAACTACAACTACAACTGGTGTTAAGTTTTATATTTATTTACAGAAGGTAAGAATTATTATGCAAATGAGTATGGTAAAAATATACTAAAAATACATAAAAAACTGAAGAAAAACACAATAGTTTTAAAATCCCAAATTCTGTACGATTTGTAAACAAAACAGAAACTGTAGTTTCAGTATAATAAAAAGTTTCTAACTAAAGTTTCTTACAGTTTTCTTGTAAATGAGCATTCTAATCAGATTCTTGATGGATTGTGCCAACAAACTGGTATTTCAGTATCGCCTGAAGCTGGGATTAAGTGGAACGAAAGTATTTGATGAATGTATACGTGCCAAGAGCATTCGGTTAATATCATTGTCTCATTTTTGAAGGAGCATCTGCGCTCCACATGATAAGTAAACTATTTTATGCTATTAGAAAATCAAAGTTTAGGAAGCATTTACCCTGATGCACACAAAGGTTTATATTGAAAATATTAAGCATTTAGCTACTGTATTGCCGTCTTTTCCTCCTCTGGTCTTTTATTTAAACTAAGAGTAGGCCACATCAACAGATCCAAAAGCAACACCTGAAAAAAAGCAAAAGACTAAAATAGATACTGAATACAGATAAGTGAAGATTATAAATACTATTTTCAGTTTGTTTAATATTTTAGTTTATTTCACCTTGACCTCTCTTCAGTTTAGAGTACACATTTTCCCACCTTCACTGGAATTCCCTAAAAATGCCAATATTTGGGAAGCTTCTTAATAAATAACACAACATTCACAGTTAACTTCTGAGAAAAGATGACAGTTTAGCTGTTTATACAATAGATACTATTAAACAACAATATTAAATATGACGTACAACACTGCTGACGTGTTATCTGGTGCGCCCAAGCTTCATTTACAGTCTGAGTGAGACGCACATTGTATTCAAGCTATTCTACGTTGTTTGTAGTTTGGTATTGCTATAATTTTAAAAATGGTGCATGTGCATGTTGCGAATGTCCTAATCCCTCAAACTGTAAATGAAGCTCGAGCGCACCAGATATCACGTCAGCAGCGTCACTGAAGTGTGGTGAACGTGGATTCACAAAAGACCCTGAAGAGAACACAATGCTGAATAAAGTTATAATTTTTGGACCAAAATGTATTTTTGATGCTTCAACAAATTCTAACTGACCCCCTAATGTCACATTAACTTCTTTGAGGATGTTTTTTTACCTTTCTGGACCTTTCAATGGAGAGTCAGAAAGCTCTCGGACTAAATCTAAAACATCTAAACTGTGTTCTGAAGATGAACGGAGGTCTTACAAGTGAGTCCTTAATGACATAATTTTCATTTTTGGATTAACTAACCCTTTAACTTTCTGTTTATAGATCTGTTCAATAAAAGCAACAGAAAGCCACATCTGTGATTCAGCACTGAAGCATGAAAATACTATAAGTTATTTTATTTAAATGTTCATATATCCAGACCTGCAAACTTGTCGCTTTTCGGCGACAATCGCCGTTTTCTTGGTCAATTGGGTCATTCACGTGAATCGCATAGAACCGGAGAGGTTTTTTTTAGGTGTGTGTGTGTGTGTGTGGGGGGGGGGGGGGGTCGGAAGGCTGCCCTTTATCTGAATGCCATGCGGGCTAGAATTGCCAAACATTATTGGATAATTCTTATACTTGACATTTCTCTGGGCCAATCGGAATCTTAACATGCTTTCCTCTGGGCCAATCGGAATCTTAGCACTTCCTTCAGAATCTTGAAGACAGCGCGGTCCTTTGGATGAGACACACCTGGCTACCGCGCGAGTCTGATGGACACTTTTAACGTGAAGGAACCATCTTATTTGAGGTAAGTCAACTTTTTTGGACCAAAAACGACAACTATTTGTTTGCTTGATTTAATTAGCGTTAGCTACCGCTTATATTGTATTTTTAGGAACGAGTCAACGCCAAGTAATGCACAAACGTAGACCTTGCATAAAGTTTGCCTATGCTTCGAGCAAAATGACTAATGTTAGCTAACTTAGCAGGACGATTGTTAGCTAGGCTTATCGTTACCCGGGTGTTCTGCCCGGAGTTCCGAGATATACGATATAGTCAATGGTGATGTGGGTAAATGTGACTGTTTACACAACAGCTGATGCGAGAGTAATGTTAAAGGAAAACCCACCCTTTTTCAATATTTTTCTATGTTTTTACCTCAACTTAGACTAATTAATACATACCTATCTTTTTTTAATGCATGCACTTAATCTTTCTACATCGCGTTGTGAATGTTTTAGGATTTAGCCTAGCCCCATACATTCCTGGTGCTGTATACCTGGTAAACAGTAATTTTTAACAACATAGGGCTGTTTAGATAAAACAATCTGGCGAGCGTGTTGTCCTAGGATAATACACCAACAGCCAATTTCTGTATAATAAAGGGCTACATTTTGCATCAAAGTCTGTCAATGAAATCTTTACATTGTATTGTTAGTTGAATTTACATTATGAACACTAGCACTTTGAGATTGTTTTTCAATGTAAGGAGCCCTACATATAAAATGCATTATTATTATAATTATTGAACAGAAATGTATTTTGATATTCACTGCATATCAGCCATACAGTATGGAGACACGTTGTTTTATCATATTAGTCCTATGTATGATAGTTTGCAAGGTTATATTTTTATGATTTTAATTTACTTTCAGGCAATGGTTCTGGGCACTTTGGTGGAGCACTCACTGCCATTCACAATGGCCCGTCATCGTCAACCTTGCGCAGACGCCGGCTGAGGACAAAGTGGCTCTGTCGCACGAAGCTTTCACGAACATCAGCAAAATATATTTTTTTCATTTCTGTCTGTCTCTTGTTGTTTTTTATTTCAGTGTCATGCTTCACAACACCTCCAGGCGTTTCCGTGAGTTGTAAATAAAAACATTTGTAAAATATTAAATGTGTCATTCTCTTTAAGCTTCAAGGATGTTTTAACATTGTTTTTTGATTAAAGTATGCTGATTTTTGTTAAGTCACGCTCAGAATCATATAAAAATCACAAAAATATAGAGCTGGGGTAACCCTAACACCCCCCCCCCCCCCCCCCGTGCGTGCAACACTGTCACCTTTTTTACTCTGAGGAGTTTGCAGGTCTGATATCTCTTTTGACCATGATTGTTTTACCTTTCTTGTCTTTCTTCTTTTTCTTCATTTTTTTCTTAGGTTTCAGTTCAATATTAGCATAGATGTGATCAGCTGCTTCACTTACATTGTCTACAATGAAGAATAAAGAAATAATTAAGAGTTTTCTCCTCTCAGTCTTTAGTTTTAATCCTTTGGTAGTTTCTATATTTGCTCTTAAGTTTATTTTTCTTGAAGTTGACCTGTGAATACATAACATCACTGTGGCCAGCATGAGACACTGCTAAAGGAAAAGTTTAACCTTAAAATTGCTTTATTGTCATGAGTTAAACAACATTAAATAAATCAGTAAATTACCTGCACTTGTGTCTTTATCATCTCTTGTAATAAATAAAGTTTAAAAGACCATTTGTCAAAGCTTTATGTCTTGTGAAGCCTTCATAGAAATATTGTTTTGTTTTACCTTTCTTGTGTTTCATCTTTTTCTTCATTTCTTTCTTAGATTTCAGTTTCATATTCACATAGTTGTGTTCAGCTGATTCACTTTCATTGTCTATAATAAAGAATAAATAAATGATTAAGAGTTTTCTCCTCTCAGTCTGAGACATTGTAAAGGAAAATGATTTGACCCTTAAAGGTCATGTTTTTTTGTGATCCCATTTTCCAAAATTTAGTTAGCGTGTAATGTTGCTGTAAGAGCATAAATAATGCCTGCAAAATGACAAAGCTCAAAGTTCAATGCCAAGCAATAGATTTTCTTTAACAGAACTCACTTTTCAAAGCCTACAGCGAACAGCCGGTTTGGATACAGCCCTATACTTCCCAGAAGTATTCCCATAAAAATACATCAGTCACTAGCTAAGTTCAAGCGTCTCAGGCTAGGCTAAGCTGCTGTCCAACCACAACACACTAAACAAGCTACACAATCAGAACTTGTTACGTATTTCAGAAGGAGGGACTTAGAACAATGAAGACATCAGCCCATTTAGGACAGTGAAAACAGCACTATACAGATAAGTAAATTGTGTGAAAAATACTACATTCTTTTATACACGAAACATAAACACATGTTATATTGCACACTCTAAACACAAACATAGCTTCAAAAACAGGAAAAACGTTAATGTTAATAACGATCAATAACTTCTCTGTATGTTGGGATGTCACTGCATCAGCTCTTATAAAAGCAGATTTCAGGCACTGATCATAATAAATGAATGTACTGACTGACCAGTCGGCAATGGAGTGTCATCATCTTCAGTCTGTTTTTGATTTGATGTCTGACTGATGTTCTGCAGTTGACTGACAGCTGAGAGACACTGAGATAATTTTTTGTTTTTGTAGCACCACAGCAAGACCAAGAAAAAGATCAAAAAAATGAAGCTCAGTCCAAGACCAAGATTAAGACCACGAGATGAAGATCTTGCGGCTGGAAAAGCAGAGATACATCCATATATAACTATATATGCATATGCAAAAACATTTCAACCGTGCTTATAGAGGAGAGAGATCACCTCTGACTGAGATCCAGCTTGTTGGAGACTCTCCTCTCTCTGGGTGTTTACAGTAGTAGAAACCCTCATGTGACTTTGAGACTGTAGGGATCATAGATATGTATATAAAGGCTAGATGGCTCGTCCGCGCTGATGGCCAATTGAGTGGAACGTCCGCATTTTGGCGGCCATCTTAGGACAGGGCGCTCGCTCACTCGTAGCATTGAGTTTTAATGATGCAGGTACTTTTAAATGACCATAACTTGCTTAATTTTTTACCGATTTTCAAACGGATTGGTTTGTTATAAACGTCAAAGATGTACCTATGACACTGAATACGTATACTAAAAATAAATAAAAAATTCATGAAACATGTTAAAGCATCCAGAATTATAGCCACGTTAATAACGTTTGTAAAAAACCAAACCGTTTGTAAATCCGTCAAGAATTCAGCAAGTTACGAGCATTTTAGTTGGCGTATGTCACTCACCTTCCGTCCACAGCAGCAGGGAGCAGCATTGGCAGCACTGACCTAAGATGGCCGCCAAGTGACGACACAGCTGACTCCGCCTTGAGCCATCTAGCCTTTATATACATATCTATGGTAGGGATGATCATCATGTCTCCTGTAGTCTGACTCTGCACCACTGATCCATCTTTATAAAATTCAGCTGTGAGGTTAGAGGGGTTTTTATCTCGATATAAACAGCGTAGAGTCAGAGGATCTCCTTCAGTCACAGGATGAACAGGACTGTCCAGAATCACATCAGCATCTACACAACAGAAGAAATAACTGATGAATATAAATTATAAAAATATATCAGATTGATTATCGGCTTGTTATATCTGGCAGATGGTAAAGAATAAAGTAAAATCCGAATTAAAATGAAAGAGCATCCTTAAAGCTCCACTGTGTAAGATCTACTCCCATCTAGCGGTGAAAGTCTATATGACAAGCAACTGAATTATTACTTTCTAGCCCCCCCCCCCCCCCCATTCGGAACGCGTTTTAACTCGTACGGTGGCCCGGCCGTGTCATGCCAAGGTTAACATGGCTTCCAGTAGCTACAAAGCAAAAGCAATGAGAAAAAAATGAACAATTTGCAATGTCCTTTGCCTGTGATCCATCAAAGCACACAGATTTATACATGAAAAAAGTCTGATTTTCATGGTATGTCCGCTTAAAATCACATACAAAAAGCAACCATGACGGGTTTAAATGTATGCGAACTAATATTATGTCAAAGTACAATGCTTATGTTTTAAGTAAACGTTACATGTCCGTGTATATGTAAGAGCTTTCTCTCATATTGGTGAAAAAAGATCGCGCAACTTTCACAAGCTTGTAAAATGAAATGAAAGACGGGCAGATCAGACGCTTTTATCAGAGTATTATGTCAGACATTATGTCAGAGTACAATGCTTTTGTTTTAAGTAAACATGTTACATGTCCGTGTATATGTAAGAGCTTTCTCTCATATTGGTGAAAAAAGATCACGCAACTTTCACACGCTTGTAAAATGAAACGAAAGACGCGCAGATCAGACGCTTTTATCAATGAAAGCCTAAAAATAGGGCTGTCACCGTGTGTTTGTGCTAGAGGTCAGAAAAGATGAAAAACATTTTTCTCAGTACCTCAGATTACATAAATGGGCGGAGAGACGGCGTGTTGCTGCTCAAACACATTAAACATGCATGTTTACACTAACAAGTGTTATGCATAATCATGCTAAAGTTAGCCAAGGAACTATAAAACTTCAAGTTTACAACATGGACTGTATCGATGTAAACGAATATGCTGAATTACCTGTGGAGAAGATATAAAGTTCAACTTCAGTGTACCTTGAGCCCCATCTTGGAAAACTAACTCCAATATTGACTTTGGTCTTGATGTTTTTCCTGTCGCGTTGTCGTTTAAAATCCCCATTTCGCTTCCTTGGCGACTTGTTTTAATGTCCACGAGAATATGTCTTCAACAGGCTTTCAAATCAAAGCATTAGATCGCAGGTTCATCACGGTTTGCAGCTGTCGCAGCCGAAGGATTCAGCTACGCAGGTCACAGGCTGGATACGTCATCAAGCCTGGTTTATTTAAATCAACTGAGCATTACATTCGCAAGTCATATGCATATTACATCAATTTACAATTAACTAAGAATAATTGTCAGCTTTATAATTGTTAATATTCAGAAATAAGACTGTCTTGATGACGTATACCGCCTACACATGCAACCTCCGGAGGCTTCAGCTATCGGCCAGCGTGAGTGTAGAGTGAAAGCGCGAAAGGCGGAGCTTGAATTTCAGGAATGTCCCTCGTCGGCGAATGTATTTCAAAGATGGAGGCACAACATGGATTCAGCCAGAGAGCGCTTCGACGGTATGCATTTTAAATAGCAGATTCTACACTTACGAGAATACTTTGATTAGTGGGTGGGAAGTAATTACACATGAATGAGCACATACTTTTGAAAGAAAACATGGGTTTTTGTTAAGAATTAACTCAATAAAGTACACAGTAGAGCTTTAACCATTATATAAGAACCAGAATATAATAGAGACTCTATCAACACCCTAGCAACCAGAAAGAAAATCTATATTAATATTTATTAAATATCCACTGATTATTGAAATGAATGAAATCTGCTTCATCGGTTCATTGCACTGATGGTAAAGATTTTTCTGCCTCTAAAATGAATAAATAATGATTTGTAAACTCACAGTGTACTGAGATATTAATAGGATGAAGTTTCTCTCCAGATTCAGACTGACACCAGTACACTCCAGTATCAGATGTGTTGAGAGAACTGATTGTACATGTAGATGTTGTTCCTGTAGATCTCCAGTCTGATGATGAACAAGGTTTCAGTTTGTCTGTGTATCTTCTCACTGTCCATCCAGTAGAGTTACTGTGATCCTCACAGCTCAGAGAGAGAGATTCAGATGAGAAGTGTTGAGATCTGTTGGGTCTGATGATCAGAGAGACTGAAGGAGAAACACCTGAGAAGAAAATGTCAGAAAACATCTTTATAAGAGATAAATAAATAAATGAATTATATAAGACACAGAGTGTAAGAGATTGTTGTTGTTGTGTGTGATGAACTCACCAGTGATCCACAGTGTTTGTGTGTTACTGTACTTTGTGTGATAGACTGGATCTCCTCTCTCTGCTCTGCACATATAAACTCCTGTGTGCTTCACAGTCACTGATCTCACTGTGTAGATGCCTTTAATCAGCCCACTGCTGTTTGACACCAGCTGATCAACTTTATTTACTGTAGAGTAAAAATGTGATACACGTTAAAATTAAATACTCAAAATCTAATTTAACCCTTAAAAACTGTTTTGAATAAACCCAGTTGAGTTGATGGTATGAGAAGAATGAGATATTACCTGAGTTAAGACTCTGTACAGTGAACCAGCTGAATGTCCAGTCTGTAGATGAACTTCTAACCTCACACATCAGAGTCACTGAATCTCCTTCAGTCAACCACTGCTGTGGAGAAACACTTAAAACTGGCTTGGGTTTATCTGAAAGTTATCAATCTCTCATGAATAACATGTTACACTTCATCTCTTCACACTAATAATGATGAACAAACATATAAACTCACATGATGATACAGTCAGTGTAACAGCATCACTCATCTCAGTGTTTTGTTCTCGTATCTTTCCTCTACAGGTGTATTTACCACTGTCAGTCTGTTGAATGTTGTTGATTTTACACTCTTGTGTCTCACAGGAGAACTGTCTATACAAGTTATATGGCTCTACAGTCCAGCTGTATGTCCACTCAGTGTCTCCTGTATCCTGTATGTCACATCTCAGAGTAACAGTTTCTCCTCTGAACAGCTGTTTGTCAGGATCAACACTCACTACAGGTTTAGAACTCTCTGTGCAAACACAATGTATTACAGTATTTAAAACAACGTGTGATATTATGAAAGTATGATTTCAGGCTGTTGAGATGCACAGTAGTACAATTAAACATAAAGTATAATAAAAGCGGTCTGATAGACTTTCATGTTTCATGTTGTCTCTCACCTGTAACATTTATCCACAGTCCATCACTGTAGTCTGTGTAATAGTCTGGTTTTCCTCTTCCAGCTCTACACCAGTACTGACCTCCATCTGAAACTTTAACACTGTTGATTGTGTAAGGGTTTGTTTCTGTTGTCGTCTTCTCAGTGTTTTGTGTGTGTTTGTACCAGTAAAACTTCCATCCAGTAGACTGGTCAATGTGACACTTTAGAGTCACTGTGTTACCTGACAGTACAGATCCTTCAGTATCTGATGTAAGTTTAGGTTTTGGTTTTGATCCTGTAAGAGAATAAAACACATTCAGATCCTGAATCTGTTCTTTATGAGCTTATAAATCTCATCACAGGCTGCGTTACCATTACAGATTTTCACAAAACTTTAGCAATATTTTTTAAAATGTTGACAAAAGCTATTAAAAATGACGACATTTCCATTAACTGATGATGTGTGACTGAAACATAGTTCTTCCTCTTGCAATACATCATTCCAGGTTTACTAATATCACATCCAGCAGCCGCAATATGAATAATTTTTAACCTAATAACTTTACATTATTTTAAATCAAAAGAGATGTAGGAGTGTTATCCAAACATTATTGGCAAGGAAAGGCTGTTATACCTGGGAGCAGACACCTATTGAGGTGTTTCCAGACCTACCAACCTTTACGCATTTTGAGTAACAGATACGCATTTAGACACCAAACTACGCTGCTACGATTTGTCACTTCAAAATACGCAAAAAGCCATTGATGGTTTTGAGTTCAACTTTCTGTGCATTTGCGCACTAGGCAACTCGTCTATCGGTGTAACCACATTGGGCAGCAACTTGTTGGGAAAAGAAAACATCTGTAACGGGTGAGGCAGGCAAGACAAGGAGCGGATCCAAATGCAGCTTGGGTTTATTAAAGGGTAATCCAAAATACAGTCCATAAAACAGGCAGAAGGTCATACACAGGTAATCCATACATGAAACAAGGCAGGTAACTGAAGAACACAGGAAAAACTCAGTAACATTAACAACGACACAAATGGGTACTGAACAAGCAGAGTATACATACAAAACAAGAATCAATCACAGAACAGAAACAATGAGTTGCTATGACAACACACAAGGGGTAAGGGGTGAGTCAATGAGTATCCATGCTGACAAACAAGGGGGCGGAGCAAACAATCAACACAGAGAGATACAGGGCAAAGAGGAATACAAGTTTAACACAGGGACATATCACATTACATAGCCCCTTTAAAGGGGCGGCTTCCAGACGCCCCACCAGTAAACAACGTACATAAGTCCAGGTGGGAGGTGGAGCAGAGGCAAAACAGGGGGAGAAACGGAGGGCCAGGACCGTGTGGTGGCCAAGGACCAGGAAGCCAGGGCGGAGCCGGCAGGACAGGAAGCCAGGGTGGAGCCGGCAGGGCAGGAAGCCAGGGCGTAGCCGGCAGGGCAGGACCCAGGGACCTGGGTGGAGCCGAAGGGGGAACCAGAGACCAGGGCGGAGCCGCAGGCGGAAGACAGAACATTCAGGAAGCTTGGTCGAGCTAACATGGTCGAGACAGGAAGCTCAGGGGACTCGGATTCAGACATTTCAGCCAAAACAGGAAGTGCAGGAGACTCAGGTTCAGACCTTTCAGCCATGACGGGAAGTTCAGGAGACTCAGGCTCGGACCTTTCAACCATGACAGGAAGTGTAGAAGACTCAGGTTCAAACCTTTCAGCCATGACAGGAAGTGCAGGAGACTCAGGTTTATGGGCTTGAGAGACCTCTTGTGGAACAGAGGAACAGAAAGCAGACCACACACCACAGAGCCATGGTTAATACAGGGAACACAGAAGTCAAAGGACATACCTCAAGCACCATAGGTTTCACGGAACTGGAGACCACTGTACTGGAGACCACTCTACTAGGAACACCAGCCGCCCGCACTGACACCAGTGGAGTGTCCAGCAGACTCGAGACTAGCCGTCTGGTCCGGAAATTCACCAGAAACACTGTAGAAACGGCCATCTTGTTAATTGGCTTGGGTGCGGCGACCATCTTGTGAACTGGCTCAGGTGCGGCGGAAACCATCTTGTGAACTGGCTCGGGTGCGGCGGCAACCATCTTGTGAACTGGCTTGGGTGCGGCGGCAGCCATCTTGTGAACAGCTTTGAGTGCGACGGCAGCCATCTTATGAACAGGCTCGGGTGCGGCAGCAGCCATCTTGTGAACAGGCTCGGGTGCAGGGGCAGCCATCTTGTGAACAGGCTCGTGTGTGGCGGCAGCCATCTTGTGAACTGCTGCAGGCATGGTAGCCATCTTTAGAACAGGTGCAGGCATGGTAACAGTCATCTTGAGAACAGGTGCAGACATGGCGGCGGCCCTCTCAAAGACAGGAGCAGGGATGACGTTTGTCATCTCATGGACAGGTGCAGGCAATAATGACAGCCATCTTGGGAAATGATACAGGCATGGCGGCGGCCACCTTGGGAACATATACAGGTGTAAGTCTTGGACTAGCCACCATTAACGTAGCACACACAGGCGTCCTCTCCGGCCTGCGGAGCCTGGTGCCTACTGCCCCCCCTCCAAAAAAAAACTGTTTAGGTGAGGAGTACGCCTTTGTTACGCCCACAGTGGTGGAAGGCCTGCTCAATGCCAGGGCTAGCTTTACAAAGTTCTCAAAACTCCCCTGAGATTCATATTGTGACAGGTTTGATTTAAGTGGTTCATTTACACTGCACCGATAAAAAACTATTAAGGACTTATCTGGGTAATGAGTGAGTGGAACAAGGTCCAAGTAATCCCGGGTGTGGTCCTCAAGGGAGCGAGAGCCCTGGCGGAGCATGAGGAGTCTAATGGCCAGTGACCACCCTACCGCTGGATCCATCTTGTGGTCAGTTGTTCTGTTACGGGTGAGGCAGGCAAGACAAGGAGTGGATCCAAATGCAGCTTGTGTTTATTAAAGGGTAATCCAAAACACAGTCCATAAAACAGGCAGAAGGTCATACACAGGTTATCCACACATGAAAACAAGGCCGGTAACTAAAGAACACAGGCAAAACTCAGGGTAACATTAACAACGACTGACAAACAGGTACTGAACAAGCAAAGTATATACAAAACAAGAACCAATCACAGAACAGAAACAATGATTTACTATGACAACACACAAGAGGTGAGGGGTGAGCCAATGAGTATCCATGGTGACAAACAAGGGGGCGGAGCAAACAATCAACACAGGGAGATACAGGGCAAACAGGAATACAAGTTTAAAGGCGCTCTAAGCGAATTGACGCGTTTTAGACCATAAAACATTTTTTGTTACATACTGTGGGGGCCACGAGGAAGCCTGTCACCTTCAGCACCATGGAGAGCACCATCAGTGGCACCCAGAGAGGTTCAGGACCAGGGATAGCTCCCCTAAAACAGGTGTGCTCAGTTTCCCCTCTGACAGAGAACGTCAGCTGCAGGCAGTTAGGCTCAATCAACAGGCACATAAGAGAGAACACAGGAAAGGTGAAAGGGGAGAGAGTGTGTTGGATGTGGCATGTTGTGCAGCCCAGCATTTGAAGCAGTGCTCACCAAACCAAGCACTGAAGAACCAAGACCCAGTAAAGGACGTGAGTAGACTGAACACTTGGACTTATTATACATCTCTTTTGCCTTTCCTCCAGATGTGATTCGAAGCCAAGAAAAGGAACTAAAGAGAAGAGATACCTGAGTTGCAGTTTTTCCATATTCCCCTTTCCCATACCTTTTTGAAGAATAAAGAAAATTTACATTTTTGCTGCACTAACCGTCTGCCTGGTGTTTTATCTGTTTCACATCTTGAACTAAGCTGACCCATTTGGAATAAGAAGTTTACATATGGTGGAGAATGCGGGCATGATTTGAACCTCGCAAACAGATCAGACAGTGCAAAGAAAAATGGAGGAGGCTCTGACAGCTATTTTGCAGGCTCAAACCACTCTGAATGCAGCAGTCACCGAGCTATGCCGCAGGACTGAGACACAGGGTAGGAAACCCCAGGATTATCTGACTAAAATGACTAGAGAAGATGATGTTGAAACCTACCTGGATATCTTTGAAAAGACAGCCCAAAGGGAGAGATGGCCAAGGGCAGACTGGGCAAACTTGATACTTCCTCTGTTAACCGGTGAAGCTCAGAAGGCTTGCCGAGACCTTACCATTCATGAAGCAACTAATTATGATGTCGTCAAGAGAGCAATCCTGGCCCAGTATGGGCTCAGCCTGCCTGCCAAGGCCCAGCGCATCCATAGCTGGGAATACCATGCAACACTTCCAGCACGGGCCCAAGTAACCGCGTTAACCCACATGGTGAGAAGCTGGCTAGAGGAAGGGGATGGACCGCCTGCTGTAGAAAGAGTAGTGATTGATCGACGTATACGGGGCCTCCCCGCAGATGCCAAAAAGTATGTGGCTCAGCAAGGACCACAAAATGTTGATACCTTAATTGCGCTCATAGAAAACCACCAGGTGACAGTGAGCTTGTTAAAGCCTGAAGAAACAAAACCCCCATGTGGAAACCGAGGCAGGAGCGAGAACCACCTAAAAAGGACCCTGAAGTCACCCAAGCAAAACCCCTAAGGGCTCTAGGAAATTGGAAAGATGAGAAACCTTTGCGAAATCCGGTTCCCTTCCGATGCTTCACATGTGGAAGGGAGGGACACCTTGCACGGGAATGCCCAGGCCGAGAGGAACTCATGCCCACAGCCAGTGCCTCAGAGTCATCAAGGCTTCCATGCCATTTTCTTACCACCTGTTGGGCCCATGAGGGGGCGGCTGCCCCTAAGATCCCTGTTAAGATTGGGGGCCACGACACAGAAGCCCTTATAGACTCTGGGAGTATGGTAACACTGATCCGACCAGAGTATGCAGGCCCTACCAGGGGACGAAAAATCACTGTCTCCTGCATTCATGGAGACTCCAGGAACTACCAAACCGCAGAAGTAAGCATGGTCACACCCCGTGGGCAGTTTCAACTACAAGCAGGTGTTGTCGATCACCTACCAGTCCCTGTTCTGGTCGGCCGAGACTGTCAAGCCTTCTCTGCCTACTGGACAGGCCAAGATGCAGAGAGGAAGTGACCAACCTGACGTAGACGAAGAGATCGTCTGTCCACCCACCGGTGTCCTCTAACCACCGAAGAGATAACAGATGCAGAAGCAACCAGCCCTGAGGAAACCCTCAATAAAGATGAAGGTGAGGAAACCCGTTCTGACCCCACTGCTACTGCCTCAGAAGATCCCGAAGGTGTACAACTAGTTGATGATATAGAATCCCATGAGGTATTTTCTGAATTTCCCCCAGCAGAGATCCTACAGCAAGGAAAACTGGGTCGATTCGGATCCGCTCAATTGCAGGACCCATCACTGAGCCAAGCCTGGGGGAGTGTACAAGTCATTGATGGTCGACTACAAGATGGGGTGAGTGGGCTCACTTATCCACATTTTATGATAAAGAATAAACTGTTATATAGAGTAGAACGACGAAGGGATGAAATTGTGGAACAGTTGTTGGTACCCAGGCCATATGTCTCCAAGGTGTTATATTTAGCACACACTCATCTGTTGGGAGGCCACTTGGGGGCAGAAAAGACCTATGAGAGGGTCCTCACCCGATTCTACTGGCCCAGGGTAAAGAAGGCAGTCGAAGATTATTGTCGTCAATGTGCTGAATGTCAGCTACACAGTCCCAAGGTAACATACCGCAATCCCCTTATTCCCCTGCCAATCATTGAGACACCCTTTAGCAGGATTGCACTGGACATTGTGGGACCCCTGCCCAAGTCCAACCGGGGACACAGGTACATTCTGGTCATCCTTGACTACGCCACCAGATTCCCTGAAGCGGTGCCTCTCCGGTCAGCCACCTCAAAGGCCGTAGCCCGAGAACTGGTCCAACTCTTTAGCTGGGTGGGAATAGCAGACGAGATCCTTACTGACCAAGGTTCATGCTTCATGTCTACCGTGATGAAAGAGACCTGCCGACAACTGAAGGTAAAACAACTTAAAACCTCCATATACCACCCGCAGACTGATGGGCTTGTAGAGAGGTTTAACAAAACTCTTAAACAAATGTTAAAAAAGGTAATTGATGTTGATGGGAAAAATTGGGATCAGCTAATGCCATATGTCTTGTTTTCTATTCGTGAAGTCCCACAAAGTTCCACCGGTTTTTCACCCTTTGAACTCCTTTATGGCCGGCGACCAAGAGGAATGTTGGATCTAGCCAAGGAGAGTTGGGAACAGCAGCCTTCACCACATCGCCCTATCATTGAACATGTCGAACAAATGCATGACAGAATGGGGAAGATCTGGCCAATCGTAAGAGAACACATGCAACAGGCCCAACAACAGCAGGCCAAGTTATACAATAGGGGGGCACAGGTTTGAGAATTTCGCCTCGGAGAGAAGGTATTAGTTTTAATCCCAAATGAATGCAAATTCCTGGCCAGGTGGCTGGGACCCTATGAAATTGTGGAGCGGATGGGCCCAGTCAAATACAGGGTACGACAGATCGGCCGAAGGAAGGGCCAACAAATCTACCATGTAATCCTTTTGAAACCTTGGCATGAACCTATCGCCCCTCCAAATGATGTCCTCACCGCCAGCATCCTTTCCCCTATAACACCTGAAGTACGAATGGGTAACCAACTCTCCCCCAGACAGAAGCAGGAGTTAAGAGAGCTTTTATGGCGAAACCGTGAGTCTCCCTGGACGGACCTCACTTATAGCCCATGATATAGTTACAGACCCTGGGAAAATTGTTAGACTTCGGCCATACAGAATTCCAGAAGCTAAAAGAGAAGCCATCCGCAGTGAAGTAAAGAAAATGCTGGAGCTAGGAGTTATTGAGGAATCACAAAGTGCATGGTCAAGTCCCATCGTCCTAGTTCCAAAACCCGATGGAAGTACAAGGTTCTGCAACGACTACAGAAAGTTAAACGAGATCTCTCAATTTGACACATACCCTATGCCAAGGAAGAATGAACTGATCGAGCAATTGGGCCCTGCTCGATTCATTTCAACACTTGACCTAACCAAGGGATACTGGCAAGTACCGCTAACCCCCCAAGCCAAACCAAAAACCACTTTCTCCACTCCTGAAGGGACCTTCCAGTACCGGGTTCTCCCTTTTGGGGTCCATGGGGCACCGGCCACATTTCAAAGACTCATGGATAGAGTCCTCCGTCCCCACCAAAAGTATGCTGCCGCATACCTAGATGACATTGTTGTCCACAGCAAGAGTTGGGAAGAACACCTACACCATCTAGAGGCAGTATTACAAGAACTACGCTCAGCAGCTCTCACAGCTAACCCAAGTAAGTGTTCACTGGCCCAAGAAGAGGCCAACTATCTAGGGTACACTGTTGGCAGAGGGAATGTGAAACCCCAATCTAGGAAGATCAGTTCCATACTCACCTGGCCCCGACCTCAGACCAAGAAACAGGTAAGGACCTTCCTTGGATTAGTGGGATATTATCGAACATTCATCCCTGGCTTTGCCACAAAAGCAGCCCCCCTAACCGAGTTAACCCGCAAATACCTACCAAACCAGGTAAAGTGGACCTATGAAGCAGAACAGGCTTTTGTTGAGCTAAAGCAAGCCCTCTGTTATGAACCTATCCTACAAGCTCCAAACTTCAACACAACATTTGTTCTGCAAACCGATGCTTCAGAAGTAGGGATAGGAGCTGTGCTGTCCCAAGTGCAGGAAGGTGTGGAGCACCCAGTTATGTTTATTAGCCGTAAGCTACTGCCTCATGAGATGAATTATGCCACAATTGAAAAAGAGTGTCTCGCTGTTAAATGGGCTGTTGAAAAACTGAGATATTACCTGCTAGGTCGAAAATTTGTCTTAGTAACTGATCACGCCCCACTAAAATGGATGTCATTAAATAAAGGGAATAATGCACGAATCACTCGCTGGTTTCTTCAGTTACAGGACTTCAATTTTGCAGTGGAACACCGGGCGGGGAATTCTCATGCAAATGCTGATGCCATGTCCAGGAGGGATGATTGCCTCAGAGCCGGCGCTCCACACAGGAAAGGTGAAAGGGGAGAGAGTGTGTTGGATGTGGCATGTTGTGCAGCCCAGCATTTGAAGCAGTGCTCACCAAACCAAGCACTGAAGAACCAAGACCCAGTAAAGGACGTGAGTAGACTGAACACTTGGACTAATTATACCTCTCTTTTGCCTTTCCTCCAGATGTGATTCGAAGCCAAGAAAAGGAACTAAAGAGAAGAGATACCCGAGTTGCAGTTTTTCCATATTCCCCTTTCCCATACCTTTTTGAAGAATAAAGAAAATTTACGTTTTGCTGCACTAACCGTCTGCCTGGTGTTTTATCTGTTTCACATCTTGAACTAAGCTGACCCATTTGGAATAAGAAGTTTACAATACCGGAAACATCTCCTCACTATCTGCTTGCTGCCTGTCCGCTGATCAAAGTGTAAAAAAACGCGATCTCTGTAGACAGCCCAGGCTTCACAAACGGCAATATCAATAAATCCTAGCAGCACAAAACAAAACAAAGTATTCCAGCCAATAAACGACAAAAAGGATTTGGGGGTGGGGGTTGGGCGCGTTCATGAAAGCACGGAAGGGAGGGGGCGGGGAAGGAGTTAGCTACGCTCCGTCTGTTTGAAAACAGTTCAAACGTCAACAATAACTAACGTCTCGCAGATTCACTTAGAGAGCCTTTAACACAGGGACATGACACGTTACAACGTCGACCAATCATAGCGCTAGTTTTAAACCCTTCAAAGCGAAGAGCAGGGAGCCGTCAAAACGAATAACAAAAATAACGAAATTGTTTTTCATCTCGGTCCATCTTCATACTGTGACTTGTTTTACAAGGGAGGATGGTTCTAAACACCGTTTTTAAAGGTAAATGGGTGGGGTATGGGAATTGTGAATTGCATCCATTGTAATAAGCCTGCCAACCAGGGGCGTCTAGTCCCCGCCCTTTTACTGTTGCACGTGCCCCAGTGTAAATCTGTTGTACCCAGTGTCCTATGTTGTGCCTCAAGTTTAAGTTTTTAGGTTTTTTGCCAGTATATCAATTTACATTGCTAATGGTGGCAAAAAAAAAAACGTGAGAAAACAGAACAAAACAAAAGTGTGTTTCTAATTCTTATTCTTACTCAATTGCTACTGGCTCCTGACGATGTACAGTCGATTTTTTTGTGCAGAGCAGGGAAATAGAAGCAGAAAGTATAGATGAAGAGGGAGGTAAAACAGACTACATGCTCAGCCAGTCAAAAAAAAAATAGAGAGTTTTGCATTATTGCTGACGAAATGAACAAATGTTTGTGTACTGTTCTGTATTGTCAGATATGAAATTACTGTTTAGTTTACTAGATCTACTTTAGAACAGTAGAGCAGTAAGTTGCTACTCAAAAAAAAATTCCAAGGTTGTGTTTCTGAGGTATTTTTTAAATATGTGACTTCCTACATCAGGTGACCTGGAAATGCGAATAAATTGTTTCCATTGCCGTTTTGGGAAATACACCTCTTCTGAATTGCCTAAAAAAACACTTCATGCGAGCATAAAAATGTATTTTGCGATATATTGGAGTTTTTGCCATATTTTCAATTCGCAATGTCAATTTGCACAATTTGAAGGGTAATGGAAACACAGCTCCTGTCTGTTTACATGAAATCCCAAACCTAAATGATCAAATAAATTAACCAAGATATTCTGGTTTTAATAAAACATTAATACACCACAACCATTAACATTAATTTCCCAATTGTTTTTACACACATCAGAATATCTTCTGTATATTTTACAGTAACACCAATATTAATTTACCATTCACAGTGAGATAAACAGCAGAGCTTGATAGTGAAGTCTGTGGTCGTCCGTGTATCTCTGCACTACAGCTGAACTCATCCTGATCAGATTCTGTAACTCCATTGATAGTGAGAGAGTCTCTGTTTACAGTGTAATGCTCAGAGTTAAAAACTTCAGTACCACGTTTATACCACATATATCTCCAGTTACTGTACTGATCCTCTATCTCACACTTCAAAGTGACCGTCTCCCCAGTGAACACAGCTATGTTTGGTGTTACTCTCACTGTAGCTCTGGGTAAAGCTGAGGAAAGAAGAAAATGAAGTTATAACTCATCAGTTTTTTTACATGAATGAACAAATTCATAATAAAATAAAATATTTCTGATCTGACTACAACACTGACACAACAAAACCATTGGCATAATGTTTCTGATAATTAACACACATGAGATGTTTCGGTCTTTATTTTTCTATTTTAAAGACATTAAAGTTGAACTTACCCTTGACAGTAAGATTAACAGATGAGCTTGATAGTGAAGTTTGTCCATCACTCTCTACTACACACCAGTACTTATTCTGATCAGATTCAGTAACTCCAGTGATAGTGAGAGAGTCTCTGTTTACAGTGTAATGCTTAAAGTTAAACACTGAAGTAAGACTGTTAGCCCACAGACATGGCCGTAGCTACCATTGAGGACACCGAGGTCATGTCCTCGGTAGTTTTTTCTTGAAGTTTCGTTTCATTTTAATGTAAATATAGCCGACGAGACAATCCTTGCATCTACGGACCATCACGTGCAGTGATGGAAATAACGGCGTTATATATAAACGTCGTTTCCTTACAGCGTTACTGACATTAAAATGCTGCGCATTAGTATAATTAATCTCACTGAAGCGAGTAAACTCTCATCATTAGACAGGCACTGTTTTTCTCTTGCGTGTGTTGAGGGGTGGGAAACACATAACTGATTGGCCTGTGTATGTTAGAGGGGGTGGGACAACCACATAATCAATGATGATTGGCTGAATTTCCATTGTTAGCCAACCAGAAGCAGGAATAGCTCATACACTATATACATGCACAGTCCGAGCAGTGTCGTGTTGCCAACTTGTTGATGACTTTGTCGCTAGATTAAGCAACTTAAAAAAGTGAAAAGGGACAAATCTAGCGATCTTTTCTGTCGTGGTTGGAGACTGACGCGAGATCATGTATCATTCTCTACACTCAACGAGCAGCAGGTGCTGCTAGACAATCACAAGAAGCCCGGTCCTCACGTGAAGTCCGCCCGAGCCCCTAACACCCGCAACGACAGAGCGATGGAAGTACAACAAGCTCAAAGGTAGCGGTCGCAAACACAAAGTAATAATAAGCACTGCTTCTATACAAGAATAGTATGCAAGAAAGGCAAGAATGTTTGTGTAACATGCAACGTAAGAAAGAGTCTCTCCACGTCTGTAATTCTAATCTAATAAAGCAAATGAAAATGAAAAGGCTGTAACAAACTTAACTATCATTTGGAAAGCCAGCAAAAGATGAGCAGAGAAGAAGGGAAGATGAGAAAGTTAAAGGTAATGCAGCAAATAGCCTACAATATGGGATGCAATACGGCTACCAATGAGATTAAAACCTACACTACTGCTCAAAAGTTTAAGGTCACTTAACTAAAATGTTAACTATGGTCTTAAAATCATTAAATCTGAAGGCTTATGGTTAAATGCTTTAAATTACTTTTGTAGACAAAATATAGCTGTGCCAAACAGATTCATTTTTGTTATTAGAAACCAAAAAATATATTTTTTGAAATGGATGACTTACACTGAATATTGAAGAAAAAGCAGCCACTAAGAGCCCTTATTACATATAAACTCCTTCTATACTCTTAAAAATTCATCCTAAATTGAAAATTTAAGAAGCTTCTTGAAAAAATGACAGTTTTGCAGTTCTTAGGCAAAGGGTGACTTGCACTTCAGATGATGAAATGTAACCATCGATTTATTTTGGATGCTTTTAGTCACCAACAAAATTCTCACAGACACATTTGTGCTATGTCGTAGTTTGGACATGTTTATTATTATTCTGTATTATGGAAAAAATGTAAATAATAAAAAAATGTCCTCGGTATTTGAAAAATCCTGGCTACGGCCTTGCCCACAGATATCTCCAGTTACTGTACTGATCCTTTATCTCACACTTCAGAGTGACTGTCTCTCCAATGAACACATATATGTCTGGAGTTACTCTCACTGTGGGTAAAGCTGAAGAAATAAGAAAATGAGTTTACAAAATTAGTCCACAATATGAAATGCCATTTGTTCTTTGAAGTTTCTGGAAAAAAAAATTTTAACAGAAACATTTTTATTTTCATAATAAAGATTTGAAAATAATTAAGCATTTATGAAAATTTAACTTAGAAGTTATTTTAAAACTGCATGAAAAATGAAAAATTATAATTTAAATTATATTGATAATTAAAAAGCAAATTTTACACTAATCTTGACAAAACAGTGTCTAAATCTAACAGTAAATTATGGGAAAATTAATGACCCAATATTTCTTAACAATGATTCAATAACAGTCATTACTGACCTTTAACAGAGAGAGTCACATGATTACTGTCCTGTGAGGATGAGGGTCGTCCATCTCTCTCTCCTCTACACCAGAATTCATCCTGATCGGATGGTGAGCTGATGGTGTAGATGTTTCCCTCAAACACTGAAGTCCCAGTTCTGCCTTTATACCAAAGATATCTCCAGTTTCTGTACTGACCCTTTATCTCACACTTTAGAGTGACTGTCTCTCCAGTGAACACAGGTCTGTCTGGTGTTACTTTAACTGTAGCTCTGGGTAAAACTAAGGAAAGAAGAAAATAAAGCTATAACAATCTTATAACTAACAGACCCAGTTGGGACTAACAGACCCAGTTCCGGCTGCCGTGGAAGTAACCATGCCACTGAACTATTGGTCTTCCTTCAATGTGATGCCAAGCTGATGTCAGTCCAGAGACCACCAGTTGCCCCCATCTAATCTACTATCTGTGTGTATACACATACTGTATATGTGACCCGTCACGGAAACCAGGGACACAAGTCGGCAGCACAAGTTTCGAGAAAATGAGAAACAAAGTTTTTTTTTCAAAATTTGTGATTTTCGTTTTATTGCAGAATCTGTTAGTTGAGATCACGAAGAAGCCTCTCCATGTTTGAGATAGCAGTTTTTGTATATTTAAAAGCGTACATTTTGCGGTTGAAATAGGCTTGTTTTTCCGGAGATTCTAGCGTGCAGCGGGGGGCGTCATTGTCTGTGTGTATATTTACATACTGTATAAGCTTTTGTTTTCGCCTCCGCCCCCAAAGGGAACAGCGTGACTACTAAATAAGGATAGTTCGCCCAAAAATGAAAATAATGTAATTAATGACTCACCCTTATGTCGTTCTAAACTCGGAAGACCTCCGTTCATCTTCGGACCACAGTTTAAGATGTTTTATCGTTAGATTTAGTCCGAGAGCTTTCTATCCCCTTTATTGAAAATCTATGTATGGTTTCCATGTCCAGAAAGGTAATAAAACATCATCAAAGTAGTCCATGTGACATCAGTGGGTCAGTAAGATTGTGTTGATGCATCGAAAATACAGTTTGGTCCAAAAATAGCAGAATTACGACTTTATTCAGCATTGTCTTCTCTTTCGGCTCGAGCGTGAAGTCACGTGACTGTAGTGACGCGGCTGCCCTGTTCCTCAGACATGTTTGCTAAGTTTTTTTTTTCAAACTTATAACCTGCGTCTCCCCAGACTGTAAAGCTCGGGCGCACAAGACAAAAGAAAAATAAAAGAAGCTGGGGCGGAACAAATAACAGTCAGCCGCATCGTACGTCAGCCGTGTCACTGACTTTATGCGGCGCCGCAGTCGAATGACGTCAAAGTACCGCGAGAGCTCTTCAAGAAATCTTACGGAGTAGTTTAATTTCGACTCGCTCTCGCGGTACTTTGACGTCATCTCTATGTCAGTTCTTGCAGCGCAGCATGAGTCCAAACACACAGAAGTTACACAGATATTGGTGTATTCTTCATATAATTGGCTACATGTTTTGTCTATCAATATTTTCCATGAAGTCATTGGCTGATGGAGGAACGAGCGAGCCATTGGTAACATCTCTAAAGGATGTCACGTTTTCAACGGCGCTGTTTGGATGATCTATTATACTACTTCCCTATTTTAAATACAAACTTTGAAGGCGGGTTCATGTGTTTAATGGAGTGCAAGCTCATATACCCTTACATGTACGATTTAAATAGTCTTCAGATTGTATATTATATTGTATTACCAGACATTCATGCGAAATCTGATGTAAACAATCTATATTTCACGGATTATACGCATTTGTGGACAAAAATGGTCATTGGATAATCTGAAACAGACTGAATTTGACTTGTGATCCCCACAAAGGTAAAAAGAGTCATGTTTATTTTTGCATGTTGTCATTTGTTCATAAAATACTACATATGATGCTAGAACATCTCAAAACGGCTTTACAGGGGGTATGGCTTAGCTAAATGAGATGTAAATGAGCCCTATTGTCTCCCCCAGCTGGAAAGAAGAGTCCCTTTCGTCTCGATTTTCTCGGTTTGAGTATTTCTGAGTTCCTATATTCAAATGGCCACAACTTCTCCAAATCTTATCAGATTTCCATGTGTTACACATTGTTGGAAAGCTTAGAAACTGCACTTTCAGAATCTGTGAATAACTCAAAATGCCCAGATCCGACTTGTGTCCCTACTTTCCGTGACTGGTCACATATTATGTTTTAATCCTCATAAAATTGTTAACAACCATACCCATTATATAATATATTATGGCGTTTAATCAGACCCAAAAGTCACGCACACAAAAACCACGCGCGAGCGCGAGATACGAGCGCGCAGAACACTATTCACGCGCGGACAAGCGTCCTCGCGAGCGCGCAGAACACTATCCGCGCGCGGAAAAGCGTCCCCGCGAGCGCGCAGAATACAGTTCGCGCGCGGAAAAGCGTCCTCGCGAGAGGGCACCTCCGCTCAGCGCGCACAAATGTAGTCACGCGAGCAAAGGCTTGGATGAGCGCTCGCTCGACTCTCTCTATGCTCTCACAGCTGCACCACACACGCTCGCTCGATCAAGATGACTTTTGGGACTTTGGGGGCGGGACATTGACTGATGTCTCCGCTTCTGTGATTGGTTGTTTGATTTGATTAGTGACACGCATGATCTCTTGTTCCACTATGCGTATCCAGTCAATCTAGGTAGAGAAGACACGTTTATATGACCATTATGTCGGAGCACGTAATTTTAATGATTGCAAAACCAAGCAACATTGCCAATTTTATTATGTTTACTGTTTATCATCTTGCATATATACTGTAGGCTACTGACATTGTCAGGTCACATAGTTGGTTCGGACTTAGCATTAGCAAACTTTAGTATAGTCCTGTACAAAACTTTATAAAAAAAGGTGATATTATCTAACAATTGTAATTTTAGTGTACCTTATCAGCATGACAAAGACTGTACATGTATAGCATTTTCAGTTGGGCTGTGTACAAATAAAAGAAGTAAATGTGAGATAGTTAAAAATGTCAAATGGAACAGTAAGATTTTTTTAAAATATACAAAACAAAATAGTATAGTGTAAAGAATATGTAAACAAAGATTACCAGAAATGATACATACAAACACCAACTCACTATAAAGAAATTATGGACTGCTGTGTTGGTGTGTATAAATGTGTATGTGTATATGTTTATATAAAAAAACTAAAAAACTAGATACTAGTTTTGTTTAATATATTAGTTTTATTCTGTATCTTTTCAGGGTCAAAATAGCATTTAATTTTACTTTGTTGTTGTATTTGAGTTTCCCAATGAGTTTCATTTGCCATAATATGGTTGTTAAATTATCTACATATTAAACAATAAACAAAATTAATACCTTAAAATAAGCATTATTGTTTGGTTATATTTGGACCCTTAATAAAATTAACCATGGTTTTATTGTAGTAAAAGTGTAGTAACCATGTTTTTTGGTGTATTGATTACTATCAGCAACCCCATGGTTTTACTACACTTACCATGGTTTAACTATGGTTTTTAAAAACCATGGTTATCAAAACCATGGTTATTTTGTGGTTACCATGGTTTTACTACAGTAACCATGTTTTTTTGGTTTTAACTGTAGTAAAACCATGGTTCATTTTTGTAAGGGGAGCTTATTGCATGGTTTAAACAAGACTAATGTTTTAACATAAATTACCTACTCCGACATAATGGTCATATTAAAACATGTTTTCTCTACCTAGATTGACTGGATACGCATAGTGGAACAAGAGATCATGCGTGTCACTAATCAAATCAAACAACCAATCACAGAAGCGGAGACATCAGTCAATGTCCCGCCCCCAAAGTCCCAAAAGTCATCTTGATCGAGCGAGCGCGTGTGGTGCAGCTGTGAGAGCATAGAGAGAGTCGAGCGAGCGCTCATCCAAGCCTTTGCTCGCGTGACTACATTTGTGCGCGCTGAGCGGAGGTGCCCTCTCGCGAGGACGCTTTTCCATGCGCGAACTGTATTCTGCGCGCTCGCGGGGACGCTTTTCCGCGCGCGGATAGTGTTCTGCGCGCTCGCGAGGACGCTTGTCCGCGCGCGAATAGTGTTCTGCGCGCTCGTATCTTGCGCTCGCGCGTGGTTTTTGTGCGCGCGACTTTTGGGTCTGTTTAAACGCCATAATATATCCTCTATAGTATAAGCTATGTCTGGCTCTCTCCCAAGGGTTTCTTTCCCCTCCTAGTGTCAGGACTGCATCACCTTCATCCTCATTCACTCCACCCACTCGCTCTCACTCCCCTAAATTTTATTCATCGCCACCTGGACCTCGTCACCCACACCCTTTAAATTCTGCTCACTCACTGCCACTCTTTGTCTGGTCTTGTGAGTGATGACATCGACTAAACCACTCTACTTACCTTAAGGACTTACCTGTCATTCCCTCGTCATCATCTGCCCTTTGTTCCTCTCCTCGTCTTCATCTCCGGATCCTTGCCACTCATCTGCACCCCCAAAGACTCTATTATACACAGTTTAGTTCCCATCTGAAGAACTCTATCATATTGTGTACCATTATCCATTTGATTACAACAGTGTTTCAATAAACATTATTATACTTACCATCTGACTGCCTGCCTTTCCGTGTATGTGTGACCCCCAGGGGCTGGCTATGTTTGACTGAAGCCACGCCCCTTCTCAACTTCCACCTCGAGGAGGTCCCCAAAGCCAACCCAATGACCAGACAAACACGAGAACAGGTAAGTAAAATATAAAACAATCTTTATTGAGTTTAAATATTTAAAAGGACTGGGGAAATGGGAAAAGGGGAATTTAAAACTAATGAGTCTCTAACTCCTCCCTCCATGGAGACTGCAGCCACGGGCAGACAGGGACAAGGGCAACAGGGGTGCAGACCACCGTAAGCCGGGGGAAAGGGGAAACGTCAGGCTCCGGCCTGGTCCCTGCTATCCGTGGCGCCCTCCTTCTTCCTTCCTGGAGGCAGAGTACAAACAGTGTGACTGGTAAGGGAACTTTCCGCTATCTGCGTGCCCTTTCTATTCGACAGGGGGTCTTCGCCCCGCGTGCCTTCACGTTTCTCCGTTGTACGTTCACTCTCTGGCTCCTTGCTCTCCACAGGTGGCCGCTGAGACACAAAAGCACTGTTAATTTGGACTTGGGGTATTTCTCACCAGCTCTGCTGTTTACAGCTCTCTTGGTAGGTATAGCTCTCCACAATCTGTTCTCTGAATATTCACTCTCGTTCTCCCTTTGCTCCACAGGTGACTACCGGGACACAAAAGCACTGTTAATTTGGACTTGGAATATTTCTCACCAGCTCTGCTGTCTACAGCCCTCTTGGTAAGTATAGCTCTCCACAGTCTGTTCTCTGAATGTTCACTCTCGTTCTCCCTTTGCTCCACAGGTGACTACTGGGACACAAAAGCACTGTTAATTTGGACTTGGAGTATTTCTCACCAGCTCTGCTGTCTACAGCCCTCTTGGTAGGTATAGCTCTCCACAGTCTGTTCTCTGAATGTTCACTCTCGTTCTCCCTTTGCTCCACAGGTGACTACCGGGACACAAAAGCACTGTTAATTTGGACTTGGAGTATTTCTCACCAGCTCTGCTGTTTACAGCTCTCTTGGTAGGTATAGCTCTCCACAGTCTGTTCTCTGAATGTTCACTCTCGTTCTCCCTTTGCTCCACAGGTGACTACTGGGACACAAAAGCACTGTTAATTCGGACTTGGGGTATTTCTCACCAGCTCTGCTGTCTACAGCTCTCTTGGTAGGTATAGCTCTCCACAGTCTGTTCTCTGAATGTTCACTCTCATTCTCCCCTTGCTCCACAGGTGACTACTGGGGCACAAAAGCACTGTTAATCTGAACTTCAAATACCTCGCACCGGCTCTGCTGTTTACAGCTCTTGGTAGGTCTAGCTTTCCACAGTCTGCTCTCCAAATGTCCACTCTCGTTTTCCTTTTGCTCCACAGGCGACCGCTGGGACACAAAGCACTGTTACTTGGATTTTGGATGTTTCTCACCTGGTCTGCTGTCTACAGCGCTTGGTAGGTATAGCTGTCTCCACAGGTCCAGCAGAGGGGCGAAGATAGCACACCGCCTCACCGGGTCGAGCGCTGCCCTATCCTCACTACCCGTAGGGCGATCGAATCCTGGACAGGGGCGCCCCTTTTGTAGAGACCACGGGGCGGCGGACCTCTTTCGCCTCCGCCTCTGCGACAGGGGCAGACACAGGTAAGTTTCCAATGCAAATAATTCTAATGTTGTACTCACACTCGCTGACAGCTCTTAATCTGCGTCACTTCACGCTCCAAACAGCACACTGCGTATAGTAGCTGGTAGTTCCTGAGGTCGTTAGCCTCTCCGTCCTCTGCCCAGTGAAAAATGGATGATGCTGGGTTTCGTCTGACAAGACACACAGCAACCCACAGCAAATACACAGCACCACTTCAACGTGAAAAGTTTACTAATTGCAAAGACTCACTCACCACACTATCAGTGTACACAACAAAGGACGCCCTGCGTCCTCCACTTCGTTTGGGCTGGATGAGGGCGATGGAAATACGACCGGAATGGTAGTTCGTTTCTGTGGCTGTTTGGATGGACGCTTCTGCAGCTCACCCACCATGCTGTTTCAGGGGTAGGGCCGCCCTCCTTCTCCTGGAGGTATCTAACGATTTCACAGGTTAATTTTTACAAGTCACTCAACACCAGAGTTGATACTCACAGCGGTTTGCCTTTGTTTACGTTGCAACACAAAGTCGGTTTCCTTCCTGCTTTACTCCTTTAATTGTGACACTTAGACCAATGTTTCTTCTACCCGTAGGATCTTCCTGTAACTTCAGCGTTTCCACCGCAGACTACAACGAGAGAGAGAGAGAGGGAAAATATAGACAGCCACCAATGTCTATCAACGAGCACAGCTCCGTTCCTCAGCACACACCAAACGTGCCCAACTGTGATTTAACTGCTCTTTAAATACTCCTTCATGTACTCCAGTTGTCCAATCACCCGGCGATCTCCTTAACTACACACAGCTGTGCTTAATCGACTGATTACAGCCCTTCGCGATGCTGCCGGATGTCCGGTGTTTCCTTTCTCCGGTCTGGGCGGAAACATCCGGGCGGAACCAAACTTTCCCAACTTTTGGTTCCGCCCAAAAAGATCGTCACCTTGTGACATATGTGTGACAGAAGACCAGACCATGATGCAGGGTTCCTGAGTCCGTGGGGCAACCCGGCTCGCAATCATTTTGCGGAATTGGTTCAGGCAGTTCATCAGTCACTTATACCCTTACCTCCGATAAATCCACTTATGCTAGCCGAAGATATCCTACATGCAGCACGCCAAAGCATACTTCTACAAGACCCCACTACTTCCTCAGCTGCCTCTGCCAGTCCCATGGCCCGACCAGTGAGGCGGAGGATTGCAGCAGCTTTTTACTACAGGTATCTCTGTACCCACAAATGCAAGCACACCAATTTTCGAATGATTAATCTCGAGTAGCATTTATGATCTCTCTGTTATCTGGATGAGCACTTCAATTGGCACAATCTCTCTTGAACTCGAATTCATCCATTTTAATGTCTCTTTCCAGTTTCATAGAAAACTTTAAGGAGGTCTTCGGATAAACAGCGGCTGCTTTATCCATTCACTTCAACCTACACTCAGGCAAACTTTCCATCAACGCTTATGCACTCCAGTTCAACACATTGGCTAATGTCACGGAGTGACTTTTAGGGCGGAACCAAAAGTAAGAGAAGAGGTTGCGCCCGGACCGAATTCCACAAACACTGTCAACTTCCGGGTATCCCCGGGGAACCCCCAAATCAAGCGAAATCAACCGCGGGTGTGCAAACGACGTGGCGATTGCTCAGTGGGCGGTTCGTATGATTGAAAGGGGCATAAAAGCAGCATTGGAGTTACAGGAAGTGTTGTTGTGTTTGGGAAGAAACGCTGTGAGTAAAGCGGAGGGCTGGAACACGAGTGTGGGAGAATACAGGCTTAAGTTCTTGTGGATTCGCTATGCGAACGAAAGGATAGGAGAACAAAGATTCTAAACAGGGGTGAGAAAAGCAAAATTGGAGAAAGTCATACTTACCAAGTGTGTGTGCTGCATTGAAGGTCTGGGCGAAGCAACCATTCTGCTGGGCATCCGGTGAGTCATCTAATGAGAGAGAAACGGAAAGGAGGAAAGGTGAACGACACGGATACAGTGAGTACAGAGCAAAGATATCCTTTACGACGGATACAAGTAACAAGTATTGGAGTGTTATCTGCTGTTTAGCGGCCCCACCGTGTATGTGAGACGGGTGGGCGAGCCGAAGTCTTGGAGGACGAGCTGGTGTTGTGTTGCGGAGCTACTACGCCTGAGCTGGTCATCGTTCGGTCCAGTGAACTCAAGTCTCCTTCAGGGCGGATCTCGGCCAGGTGAAGAGTACGGACCTTATTAATCACTGAAGTGTGTGTCCTGCAGTGTGTGAATCTGTCTTTGACGTGTGTGCACCTGAAGCTTTGCAGTGTTGTGCCGTGTCTCTTGTCGTCTGTACTCGCCCCAGGTCAAGAAGGTCTCTGTGGGAACGAATGTGAGCTGTTGAGACGGTGATCACCAATTTCATAACTGCCCGTTACAACCCCGGTCCAGAGGAAGTGGATTGTGTACGTCGAGTGAGGTACTTTGAGAACATTGTGGGAAAAATCATATCGTTGGGAGTGTTTTAGGAAAATTGATTGCGGTGTGTGTACCTTGTGTTTGGCGATGTGAGCGGAGCTGGCCACCCCACTGTCTAGTTCATCGCCTGTTCACAGGAAGAAGGGAAGAGGACATGTTAGTCCAGGAGGACGAACGTGCGGTAGCTGTTTTACCTGAATTCGGCCACTGAGGTGCCATTGGCCAGACTTGGCCCCCAGGAGCCACAGCCGGACGCTGGTAAAAACTCCCTCTCTCCTCGCTCTTGAACGAAGCCAAGAGGTGATGTATGGTTTTTTAATGTTATTGATACTTACCTACACGTCGAGCTAAAGCTATACCCACCCTGTGAAACCTGTAAGCCCCGAGTACAGAGCTTGTGAAAGTGTTGATACTTACCTACACGTCGAACTAAAGCTGCATCCACCTTGTGAAACTCGTAAGCCCAGAGCCTGTGACTGGGTTGATACCTACCTACACGTCGAGCCCAGGTTATACTTACCTTGTGCGCCTTGTAAGTCCGGGGTGAAGAATCCACCTACTAAGCCAAGTCCCAGTTAACTTACCTCTGTCACTCACTTGCACTCACAGGAGTCATTGGAGTAGAGGAGCCGGGCCCGAGAAGATACGTCGCTTCCAGGCCCAGGTAGTGGCTCTCTGTCTTCCCTCATATTGATTGTGTGTTTTGATCTGCCTTCAGGAGAAGAGAAGGGTGCCACGGGAACAACAGCAATGCAGGAAGTGTGCGCAGTGATGAAGGAGCTCCGTCCTGTCCTTCCTCTGCAGGCCCCTGCCCTTGTTGGCTGGATTCCCCCCTTTACATTCTCCCAGCCCCCGTCTTCTCCTGGAGGAGAGAGATAATTATTTTAGACTCACTTTCCCCATCCCCAAACTGATTTTAAATAATTTAATAAAGTTGTTTCATATTTTACTTATCTCTCTCGTTTGTCTGGTCATTGGGGTGCCTTTGGGACCTCCTCGAGGTGGAACCTAGGAAGGGGCGAGACTCACAAAGTCTGTGGTCCGCTCCGACCTGTGACACTAACACTAGTGGATGGAACGAGACAGGTCTGATCACCGCCTATCATCATGGTCTCAGCCCACAGACCCATCAGCAAATAGTGGTTTATGATGATAATATAGGATTGGAGAATCTTATCCAGAAAACTATCAGATTGTCTCAACATCTGTCTGCCTGTGACGAACACTTCATCGCTGCTAATCCCCCGCCCTCAGCTCCCCTTTAGATTCCTCCAGCACCAGAACCCATGCAGATTGACTCCACTCACCTGTCCACCACCGAACATTCCCACCGCATCCAATTAAAGACAAACACCTCATCAGTGAATGCCCAATCGACCTCCGCGCCTGGAAGTAAGTTCTGTTCAAATACTCCCTAGAGTTGAAGTTCTCAATTGTACCACTGTAATTCTTTTAATCTCCTGTGTTTGTGTCTCAGCGCAAGCCCTCATCAATTCCGGTTCATTTCTACACAACTCCTTCAAAAACTGAACATACGTAAGCTTCGCTGCCAATAGGAACTCAAAGTACAAACCATTCAAGGGAAACCTCTGGGCCGGGGTCGCATTCGCCACTTCACTTCCACCTTCACTCTTCAGATTGGATGCTAACATAAAGAGGAAATCTCCTTTTTGGTGCTGGAGGAACGTGAAACTAGTCTTGGGAAAACTAAGAGAACGTCAACTATATCTAAAATTGAAGAAATGCGAGTTCCACACCACCAGCCTCCAATTCCTGGGTTATATCATATCACTCAACATGGAGTACAGGTGGACCAACGTAAGGTAGAGACGACCTAAGACTGGCCCTTACATTCTACAGTGAAAGACCTACAATGTTTCTTAGGTTTTGCCAAAATTACAGAAGATTCATTAATAACTACAGTCTAATCAGTGCTCCCCTTACCTCTGCATTAAAGGGTCGTCCTAAGACTCTAGCCATGTTCCCAGAAGCCATCTCTGCATTTAACCTCCTCAAGGAAGCTTTTTAGTCAGTGCCAGTGCTGATCCACCCTAATCCAGATCTCCCTTTTATTGTGGAAGTTGAAGCCTCCTCCACCGGAGTCGGAGCTGTCCTCTCACACCGTCAGGGCAATCCTCCTAGACTTCACCCATGTGCCTACTACTCCAAGATGTTGTCTCCGGCGAAGCGGAATTACGACATAGGTAACAAAGAACTGCTCGCCATCAAACTCACCCTTGAGAGTGGATGCATTGGCTGGAGGGAGCTATGCATCAGTTTGGAGTTATCACAGACCATCGCAACCTGGAATACCTTTGTGAAGCCAAAAGACCAAACCCCCGAAAGGCTCGTTGGGCCCTCTTCTTCACCAGCTTCGATTTTGTCGTTTCCTACCGACTTGGTAATAAGAATATCATTGCTGATACTCTCTCTCACGTCCATAGCACCTCCACTGAAGACACCTTACCTGAATCCATCCTACCTAAATCCAGCCGTATTTGTGAGTCTTATCATCTGGGATATCAATGAACAGATCAACCAGGACAACCTACTCCATCCCACTCTGCTGGAGACCCTGGGGTCTCATCTTCGTATCACATTTACGTACTGAACTTCTGGAATCAGCACACTGTGCTCAGGGCTCTGGACATCCAGGTAGCTGGCGTACCCTCTCATTGGTACTGGTGGCCTTCCCTCTCTCAGGATGTTTCTCGGTATGTCAAGGGTTGCTCAGTCTGGACCATCACCAACACCCCTAGAAGACTCCCAATGGGTAAATTGGTCCTTTTTCCCATACCTCAGTGGTCCTGGTTACACCTGGGCATTGACTTTATGACAGATCTGCCGAAATCCCCAAATCATACCTGCATTCTAGTCGTTGTGGACCGATTCTCCAAGGGCTGTAAATCAAATCCTCTGCCCAAACTCCCTACCGCCTTTGAGCCCACTGAGGCCCTCTTCAATCATGTTTTTCAAAATTTTGGTATTCCGGGGCATATAGTTTCTGATCGCGGACCTCAATTCATATCTAAGGTGTGGTGCTCCTTGGACTAACCATGAGTCTGCCCTCAGGATACCACTCTCAAAACAACAGCCAGGCTGAGTGTAAGATCCAGGAGATCGGACGATACCTACGCACTTACTGCCGCCAGTACTAGGACAGCTTGAGCCGCTATCTTCCCCTAGGAGGAATACGCCCAGAACTCCTTGCACCAATCTACCACTGGCCTCACTTCCTTTCAGTGCATCCTGGGATACCAACCTCCTTTGTTCCCCTGGTCAGGTGAGCTCTTATAGGTTCCGGCTGTTGACCATTGGATCCACCAGAGTGATCCAATGAGTGGACCAAGATAATCGCAGTCTTTCCGACACTACACAATACCAACCCAGACACAAGGTTAAGCTTAAATACATTGTTCATGTTTTATGATTTTTTTGTGTTTTTTCTCTGCATCTAATTATGTAAAGCTGCTTTGAAACAATTAAACAATTGTGAAAAGCGCTATATAAATCAAATTGAATTGAATAACAATCATTGTCACAGATCTCCTATCTCACAAAACATGTATGAATAATTTTAAAATAAAACAATATATTTCTGATCCCTCTAAAACATTGACACAACACAACAATTGGCATAATGTTTCTGATAATTAACACACATGACATGTTTCTGTCTTTATTTTCCTATTTTACAGACAATAAAGTTGAACTCACCCTTAACAGTAAGATTAACAGGTAAGCTTGATAGTGGAGGTTGTTCATCTCTCTCTGCACTACACCAGTACTCAACCTGATCAGATTTATTAACTCCATTGATAGTGAGAGAGTCTCCGTCTACAGTGTAACGCTCAGAGTTAAACACTGCAGTATGTCTATTAGACCACAGATATCTCCAGTTTAATGATCTGTACTGATCCTCTATCTCACACTTCAGAGTGACTGTCTCTCCAGTGAACACAGATCTGTCTGGTTTTACACTCACTGCAGCTCTGGGTAAAGCTGAGGAAAGAAGAAAATGAAAATATAAATCTCATCACAGATCTGTTTACATGAAAGAAACATGAAATGAAATTCAGTCACCTTCAGTTTGTCCAGAGTGGATGTTTGAAATCAGCGCTGTAGACAAAAAAAGACAAAAAAATTGTTGGCATGATAAATATTTTAACCTGATATGTAAATATGAATAACACTGTACTGTATATCACAATTTGTGATCAAAGGACATCTCTTAAATGTGGATGTTCTTAAGCCAGAGTTGTGCCTTTATTCATTTCACAATTCTTATAATTGTTTTACACAACCAACGTCCCTGGTATCATATTGCATTACGACTGACGGAAACACGTCATGCCCCGCTGTGCATAGAGTCCATTGTTTCCAACGGAAGCGTCGCTCTCACCAGCACTATCACGCCCCCTCAGATCACCATTAATGTTGAATGGGATTTTAATGATAAAATGTGCTATTTAAAAATAAAAAAATTTGATCGGTCACTTGACTAAGAGTGCTCAGCCACCCTAATAACATTACGTAAAATTTATTGCACTACGGAAAGCAAACACAAAGGCTACGAACATTCCATAATTTCAAGGTTGTATAGACGGTTTCAGCAGTAACAACATAAGCAAGCAGCTTTTGTGGAACACACGCAACTTCCGGTAAACTCCGCTAAAAATAAGTCCTTTAAAAGTAGTTTATTTATATAACAAGCAAAATAAACAGCACATAGATTACCTAGGAAACCAACACATTTGTTATTTTTGACAAGGTATTTGTTCAGGAGTTCAGTTTAGCAACTAGTCAGACCATTAAACAAACAGAAACCGGAAGTAAAGTTCTGAGCAGCTAATACTGTATGTGGGTATGCGTTTTTGTTGTTTTTGTATATAGAAAGATTGTTCAGAGGTCTCTACATTGCTTACTATACAGTAGCTGCAGTTTTTGTGGTTGTATTACCGATATGTTTGTTTATAACGCATTAAAACTCAATGAACATACTACTACGCTCAGCGCTGAGGGTAAAAACTTAAAACGTTTTAACTTTTGTTATTCTTTAAGAGCTCCCATAAGTAAACGGTTGCCTTTAATCCGTGTAATCGTTGTAGTCGAGATTTCAGCTGAGACGATAACTCGCATCATCGTTTACTTTGGAATTTGTATCTTTGCATATCGTTAATATGGGTAACGCTTTTTAATATGACCTGCAATGTACCGCGTAATTAAACAAAATTTACAGCGTACCTATTTGTAACAAAGTACCTACAGTACGTAGTAGGCTACTTGTAGGTATAAGGGAACAATGTGTTAAGTTTGGGGTAAGAAGGGGGTAAGAATATGGAAACTTATAAATTATTTAATCTCTAAGTATTTTACAACTATATCATCTGGAAATGGAGCTGTGGAATGTTTCCATTGTGTGTTGACGAATTGCATTCAATCGGCTATTTTAGAAGCGAAACCATGGAAAGCTACAGTAACGGAATTTCTTCAAGTGTATCGTGCTACTCCACATTCTGCTACGGGATTTTCTCCTTTTGAGTTGCTTCATGGGAGAAAGATGCGCACACGTCTTAAAGGAATAGTCTACTCATTTTCAATATTAAAATATGTTATTACCTTAACTAAGAACTGTTGAATCATCCCTCTATCATCTGTGTGTGTGCACGTAAGCGCTGGAGCGCGCTGCGACGCTACGATAGCATTTAGCTTAGCCCCATTCATTCAATGGTACCATTTAGAGATAAAGTTAGAAGTGACCAAACACATCAACGTTTTCCTATTTAAGACGAGTAGTTATACGAGCAAGTTTGGTGGTACAAAATAAAACATAGCGCTTTTCTAAGCGGATTTAAAAGAGTAACTATATTTTATGGCGTAATAGCACTTTTGGGAGTACTTCGACTTGGCGCAGTAACACCCTCCCTCTCCCATTATGAGAGTGAGAAGGGGAGCGGACTTTTCAGGCGAGTCGAAGTACTCCCAAAAGTGCTATTACGCCATAAAATATAGTTCCTCTTTTAAATCCGCTTAGAAAAGCGCTACGTTTTATTTTGTACCACCAAACTTGCTCGTATAACTACTCGTCTTAAATAGGAAAAACGTTGATGTGTTTGGTCACTTCTAACTTTATCTCTAAATGGCAGCATTGAATGAATGGGGCTAAGCTATTAATGCTATCGTAGCGTCCCTCGCCTGATTGTGCGTGAACTAGGTGAATGTACTTATCTGTTGCCCGATGGTAAGAAGTGGCATGCTTCTCATCTAGCTTGACCTGCTTTACCTGCACTGTAAAAAAAAAACGTTTTTTTACAGGTAATATTCTGTATATTTTTACAGAATTTTCCAATTTTTTCATTAAACAGTAAAATGCTTTTGTTTTACAGATATTTTCTGTTATTTAAAGATTTACCATTAAAATGACAGTATTTCCTTGTAATTAACAATCACATCAAAATTATGTTTTTTAAAGGCAATTCATACTATTTTTACAGATCAAAAATGTATTTTCACAGACATTTGCCGTTAATTTTCACAGACATTTGCCGTTAATTTTCACAGACATTTGCCGTTAATTTTCAGACATTTGCCGTTAATTTCCACAGAAATTTGCCGTTAATTTCCACAGACATTTGCCGTTAATTTTTACAGACATTTGCCGTTAATATTTAGACATTTGCCGTTAATTTCCACAGACATTTGCCGTTAATTTTCACAGAAATTTGCCGTTAATTTCCAGACATTTGCCGTTAATTTCCACAGACATTTGCCGTTAATTTCCACAGACATTTGCCGTTAATTTTTACAGACATTTGCCGTTAATTTTCAGACATTTGCCGTTAATTTTCAGACATTTGCCGTTAATTTCCACAGAAATTTGCTGTTCATTTTTACAGATTAAAAAATTATTTTTACAGAAAATTTCTGTAAATGTTTTATTGATTATTTTTCTGTAGAAATGTAAGTAAAATTACATAAATCAGTAAATTTATAGTGTTAAAAATGTATCCCTCTTCAGCATTGAAACTTTTAGGGTTTTGCTCTTGCTGCAAAGTAAGACCACGTCCACTGTTAACTCACATTCCACCTCAATCTCTAACTGGTGAACATTGTTCAGCAATACTACAACATGACTTCATCAAATCCACTTCTTTGATTTTGTGCTGCTTGTAGCTATACAACTTGACTAAGAAATGTTTTTGGAGCTGCAACTTGTGTCATGGTAGCCTACACTGTAAAAAAATTACTGTAATTTTTTTTAACTGCTGTGATAAATCATTTAATGTAATGTAAACTAAAACACTTAAAATAACAGAAAATCACAGATGTAGCCAAATGCATTTATTGTTCAATAGTCCAAAACTTTCCAATGCATTAAGATAATAAGTATTAGTTTCCAAAACTCTCCAATACAATGCAGATCACAAAATAAGGATTTAGCCTTGGAAATACAACAACGAATACCACTAAGCACTGCAGCATTTAATTAACCACAAAGGAACACATTACTACATAGTGACCAAACTTCAGTCATAAATTTACAGTTTAAACAAACACACAAGAAATAGTTTTAACTGTGCCTACCTTTAAATTGCTTATCTATGAAGATAAACTTTTAAATTAAACACAAACTTGAAAATCTTGTCAGAGTCTCTTCTTCAATTCCATTGGAATTAACTGGCAAGCCATTCAAAGTCCATTAGTTTTCGTAGCAGTGTTCATACATTTGGGTTCATTCCATGCCTTTATTTGTCTCACATTCCAGCAGCAAATTTTTTATCCAGTTTCCGGACTGATGCCCACAACTTCTCTGTTAAAAAAAACAACAACCAGAAGATCTTATTATAAAAAATCAGCATATACTAAAACAATAAAATAAAAATTGGTGAACTTGATGCACAGTACAAATGTATTTTACCATCCACGAACAAATGTCTTAAATTTGAATATATAAAATTCAGAATTTAAATTAATGTGTATTGATTTATACAAATGGAGACATGTATGTGAATAAAAATGCAAAAACTGAGATGTGCATTTGTGGTTCAGGTGACACGCCTGCATTTATCCCGTTCTGTTTATTTGGATTTTGAGACTCATTTCCCCATGTAAAGCATTATATGAGCCAAATATAAACAACTATCGATGAATAAACCAAACAAATGCATTTCATTTTTGTGTCCGTAAAATTCAATATTCAAATGAATGTGCATAGATTTGTACAAACAGAGACATTTGTGAATTTCAGTGATTATATTTTGTATCATTATAATCACAATTTGTGCATGCAAAAATGCTGATGTGCATTTGTGAATCAGGTGATGCATGTAAATTCACATGTTTGGTTCATTCAAATTTTGCGACTTTTGTTGCGTGGTTTGTATTTAACCAAACAGGATGAATGCATGTACATCGCCTAATTCACAAATGCACATTGAAGTTTTTGCATACACAAATTGTAATAAACTAATAAAAAATATAATCACTGAAATTCACAAATATCACAATTTGTGCATGCAAAAACAAAACCACCAATGTGCATTTGTGAACCAGGCAATGCATGTGCATTCATCCTGTTTGATGCACATAATTAAATTCCAACACAAAATGAAACGCATTTGTTTGGTTCATTCATTGATAGTTGTTTGTATTTGGCTCATAAAATGCTTTAAACGGCAAAATGAAAATCTCAAAATCCAAATGAACAGAACGGGATAAATGTAGGCGTGTCACCTGATCCACAAATTCACATCTCCTTTTTTGCATGGGCAAATTATGATATATATAAATACAAAACAAAAAAATTAAACATTTTATTCACATACATGTCTCCATTTGTACAAATCAATACACATTCATTTAAATTCTGAATTTCATATATTCCAATCTTATGGCATTTGTTCGTGTATGGTAAAATACAGTTGTAACGTGCATCAAGTTCGCCAGGAAATGTCCATGTATTTGTTATTTTGACTAATTTCAACCCATAATGCAGTGGTGGTAGTGTCATAGTTATTAGTATCTGCTCTAGAGTTTGGTGTGAAACATGACAGGGATTTATAGATAAACAGTGCATAATCACTGTCTATGTGTCAACTCATGATAAAGCCAGTGACGGCCGGTGACTTCTTTTTCGAGGGCACATAATGCAAAGCTCGTCACAACATGTATTTAGCTCTTCATGTGTGTTGCTCGCCATTTCAAAATATGTGTTTAGCGCGTCATGTAAATGTATGTGCATCACGCAAGATGTCAAAATACAAGCCTGCTGCAGACACGTCTAAATGGTTTATGATAAAAGAGATCCTCGCGTTTGCCAGATACTGGCTTAATCTCATGTGTGATGTGTTAAGTGAGTGTCTTGGGAGTATTTTGTGAACGTGAGCGTCACTTATCATAAACCCTTTCGATGCGTGTTCAGCAGGCACTCATTTTGACAATACACATGATGCACATGGTTCACATGACGCAACAAACACATATTTTGAATTTGCTCCCCTGAAAAAAGAAGTCACTAACTAAAAAACCTAACCTAGAAGTCAAAAAAACTTGCAAGTATACAATAGATATTGGTTAAGAGTTTATGCTCTGAATTACCTCTGAATAAACTCAAGTGTGCATGCAGCTTGATTGTGATATGTGTCAGATATGCCCCAAATGCCTCTAAACATGGGCCCAGGATAACTTTCTCTTCAGATGACAACATCCATTTGCTTGAGGTCATCAATTCACCTATATAAAGTAAACTTGGATTAATAATGGTTGTGACAGTATGGTTCATGGCATGCACTGCAAAGAAGAGCTTAGTAATTCTGTCTTTTTTCCAGTCTAAATATATTCAAATTCTTAAATCAAGAAAGAAATTTTGTCTAGCTTCAATCTAAATTAAGTGAATAAAAAATAATTTAAAATTATCTTTTTTGGATTATTCGACTATACAAAGAGTAAATTTACTTATTTACTTAAGCTCTTTATTGCAGTGTAGGTACCTTGTGTAAACCAAAAAATACAGATAACACTAGAAAATAAAAAAAACATTAATGATTACAAAAGAAAGCAAAAAATAGTTTGTATTCATTGTATCCAAATTACCTTGGATGATCAGTGAGAGGTGAATCCGATAATCCTCATTCCATGTCAGCTGCAGTTGCTGCTACCTAAAAACAAAAAAAAAATTAAACTATATTTCATACAAACAGGACATAAAAAAGAAATAGCATCAATTAGAAGGACTAAGTATTAATTATTTTTCTTATTTTCGAAGTGAATGGGGCTCATTAAAGATTGGGTTACAAACATTCCTCAAAATATCTTCCTCCGTGTTTGAGATGTCATGAATATGAAGTGAAATGCATTTAACATACTATCTTGTTTTACATAAATGTATTTAAGTAAACTTGTACTCATCTTTCATACAAAGATGGGTTCAAATGTATTACAAGTGGTACCTAAATACATTTTTAAATTACATTTTAGCATATTTCATATGTACTAAGGAACAAAAAATGTAGGCTATATTAAGTACAAAATTAGTACATGAAAAAAGAGCACTTTGAGTAGATTATAGGATTGTACTTGTCTTTGATCAAAGTACGACTTCATGAGGCGAGGCGCTGCAAGAAACGACAAGTGGATGACATCAGAGTAACGCGAGAGCGATAGGAATCAGCCTCTTCCGCAACATTTCTCGCGGTACTCTGATGTCATCTTTGTCAGTTCTTGCGGCGCTGCGTAAAGTTGAGTACACAAAAAAACTCGAAGCAGGATAATTTATCTCTTACTTCTCAGCCTGAGAAATACAAGGTGTGGCGTGTGAGCGTGTGAACTGACTGAAATGCGTGTTTCTAACGGTGAATGCGTGCGACTTGACTCGAGAGCCCTGTCTTCCAACATGTGCATCAAACTAACACGCGCATATTACATCAAATAATGTGCTACAGACTCGCCCAATAAATTCAGCAGAGAAACTAACGCTAATACTTAACTCTGATGAACAGTCTGGTGTTTGTAATGTGACAAATTAAAAATATTACTTACACAATGGAAGAATTATCAGATGCAACTTCTTCATTCCACTCCGACCGTAGACACCTGTCTGCGCAAACTCGCAATGCGCATGTGCACCGGGCGCAAATTTGCTGATGACGTCGTGACATCACACGTACTGCGCTACGCACACATGTTGTCTAAATGTGTTTCTTATCAAACATTTTTGACAAAGATATGTACATTATCAGAATCTACATGAATGTTTATAATTCATTTAATAGGCTGCATTTATTGCAGTTATTGTAAAGTGCCAAAGCTTTTATTTCCAAACTAGTGCCACAGCTGACTTTTTAAATAAATACATAAAATAAAATAATAAGTGTCATTACATGTTGTCCTGTAGCATTTACATATTAGCCTATTTCAAAAATACAGTATTGCAGACATAACTGTAAAATTTGCATTTAGCATGCTCCCACAATTCATTGCAAACTACAGTATAGGGAGAGAGAAAGAGAGAGAGAGAGAGAGAGAGAGAGAGAGAGAGAGAGAGAGAGAGAGAGAGAGAGAGAGAAAACAGGGCTTAAGACAAATTTTATACAGGATCCACAACAACCATTATTAAAAACTAAGCTTTTGTACACACTCACAGTCAGTCTCACACCCCATCTCCATTCAAAACAAAGCATCACTATCTGTGTATTTGTAATATGTAAACTAAATGGACACAGATTCTATTAAAGACTTAGACCTAGTCCACACGGACCGGAGTATTTTTATAACCGTGTTATTTTTTTATGTGGTTCGGCCGTTTGTCCACACAAAAACGCAGTATCAGTGCACTGAAACCAAACATTTTTGAAAATCCCTGCCAAGGTGAGGATTTTAAGAAAACGCTGGTTGCAGTGTTGTCGTGCGACGTCAGAGTGTGCGCCGTTATCTGCTGTATTTGACGTCAGAGGTTATATTGTCGCCTGCTGGTGTGGCATGCTCTTGACAGTGCTTGATAGCGTGTTTTTGCTTTTTCATGTGGACAGAGATTTCTTTTAAACTGAGCATGTGTGGACAGGATTTGTTTGGAGGAAAAACTCAGGTTATAGAAATACCCATGTCCGTGTGGACTAGGCCTTATTTTCCTGCCTTTTTACACTGGTGGGATTTCAAAATGGCAAACTTAGGCCTTGTCCACACGGACACGGGTATTTTTATAACCGTGACCTTTTTTTTTGCCGTTCATCCACACAGACATGCAGTATCACGTCACTAAGGTTATGTTTACACGTGGGCGGCTATTTTCATAAACGGACATTTCAACCTCTCCGGTTTCCAAAATAATATCGTGCACACATGTCAGTTTTCAGAAAAGTGTTTATTTACACGTACCCGTGCATATATGCCGTCAAGAAAAGCTCAAGCCCACGTAAGCCAATCACCGGCAGCGCTGGTGGTGACGCAAACTGGTTCATGTTGGAGGGAGGAGTTGTTGCCGTATGTGATCGATGACGTCAAAGTACCGCGAGAGCGAGTTGAGGAATCACTAGTCTAATTTCAAATCGCTCTGGCGGTACCTTGACATCATCCGTCTGATCGGTTCTTGCAGCGCCACATGAAGTCAAACACGCGTAAAATTGCTGACCTCCGAGCACTCGTCTCTGCTCGACATAATGGAGCAGCTGTATTTGCAAAAACAAACACACAAAACGAGTTTGCATGAACATAAATGTGATCTTGGAAGTGTTCAGAGTAGCAGTCACATGTAAACATAGGTCACACTTTTGTCATAAAAAATGACAAGAATCATTGGTGTTGTTGCCATGAACTTCTATATTTATATCCTAATATAAACTAAGGTATTGTTATATGAAAACCCCAATTTTGTGATCAACTTTCAAGTATTACAAATAAAGGAAAGTCTTGGACATTCAAAAAACATATGAAAAACATCATGAGCATTACAGGACAGAACAATCTTATTAAACTTTGATAGCCTATCTATTTGAGGCTGTAGCACAACTCTACACTGACGATCTCCACATCGCTTGGAGATAAGAGCTTTACACAGTACTCTCCATGATGGATGCACTTCTTCGCAAATAGAGATTTTATCCCTTCATTTAGTATCTGTTTCCTTGCAAATGTCCAACATGCACAGATTTAACACACATATAAACGTTTTTCTTTGCCACATTATGAACAACCAAATCCCTTTCAACAATGCAGTCTGGTTTATATTACATCTCCTCCATCTTTAGGGGTCACCTTCAGCTCAGGCAAGTTCTGAGGTGTAAAATCATCTACCAGGGCTGAGTTTATACATGACATTAATGCATGGGGCAAAGCATCCCTAATACACTTAATTATCCTGCCCACAGTTCTCAGAGATTTTAATTTAACCTGTGCAGCAAGTGTGTAATCATAATCATAAACACACAATAATCATAAAGCACAAGTAATTTTTACTGTTTACCACACTCTTGTTATTTTTCAGGCTGTTTAACTAGTGACTAAGGAAAAGTCTCATACATAAAATTATCTTGTATGAAATTGATTTGTCCATGTTGAAAAATAGGGTGGATGATGTAATGAAGAATAGGGTCAACAGTCATACGGGAAAAACCCCAACAGAATCTTTCCTTGTGGAATTTTCCAGGCCTACACGTTTAAAGAAGCATTTCACCCGTAGAAACATTCATCTTTATTGAAAGTGTGTCATATTTGTAGTCAAAATGTAACATACATTTAGAATTTGGTGCCTATTTGACTGGGAAAAGGGGTGTTTGTAGTCTCACTCCCTCAACAAAGATATTGGACTTCCTTCTTTCAATGATGCAAAATGACACACGCACGCACACACATATATGGCCTATATTATATATATGTGTGTGTGTGTGTGTGTGTGTGTGTATACACACGCACGCACACACATATATGGCCTATAACATATTGCTACTACGTATGTGTAAATAAATAAATAAATAAATAAATTATATATATATATATATATATATATATATATATATATATATATATATATATATATTTTTTTTTTTTTTTGTGATTGTAACTTTTGTTGCCTATTCAGAGTTTGTTTTGACAAAGATCAAAATATTTCCACAGAATAATAAAAATAACATTATTCTAATTTCAACTCCATACAACTATTTAACATTCACAATTTTATTCAACAGCACACTTTATTCCGATACATCTCTTGTTTGTGTGTGTATGTTTGCAACACAGATTCAAATTTGCCGCCAATTCCCGCCCACAACGGCGAATGTGTCGTAGGTCGTAACAGTCGAATGAGCAGCAATGATTTGGTCACGTGTTTTAGAAGTTTGAATTTACAAACGGATGTCAGATGCGTCTCAACGCAGTCAACGGGTTTGCGCGGTATTTTCGATTCACTGAGTTTAGGTGAGCCATCCTCGGATATCATGGAGCTGCATTGGCATTTCGGAATAAGGAATATGTTTTCTCCTGCGTTTCGAACGAAGGTAAGAGTGTTTTCAGTTCAATATAAAAAGTATGCATTTGTAACTGGTGTGAATTATTTGAATCGTTTTTTCCTATATTGTATTATTTTCTTAAATTTACTGGTGGTTATACTCCGTTTTGTAATTAAAATGGGTTAATGAACCTCAAACAATTTTGTTCATATCATTGTTCACAAGTAAGAGAATATAACGTTAAATTAAAGGAACTTTTCTTCGGGTCTTCGTTTAGGGTGGGAGCGTCTTCGGGGGAACATCTCCCGGGTTCCTCCATGTACGACGTGTGATGGTGCTTTTCTCGTGGACGTTTCTCTGGTATGCTGAGTTTTATCGTCCAAATGCATATTTTTGCTCAAGTGCTCAACAGCATTTGATCGTGTTGGTTGTGATGAAGTGTTTAATTGTAATAAGCATTTTATGAATTTCATAATCTTATAACTTAATTATCATATTATGCTCAGTGTCTTCAGGACAGAGTGAGAGAAAAGACATTGCCCCGTCGATCCACTGATGATGTTGGTCTGTTTACAGGTATGTTGTTTGTTTAGTTATTTTTTTATGAAAGAAAATAGATCTTATTACCTGTTAATAAACATGCATTGTGTTTTAAGAATCCATTTGAATGATTTGTGCTGTGCTTGACGCACGTGGCCAGGCCTGCACATGGTGTAGGTAGGTGCTAGTATGTTTCATTTGGATGTTCCTAATGTCATTGTAGTTGTTTCATTAGAAGGTTAAATCATAGGAATATGAATTAATAACATATTTCAATGTAATCTAGTATATTTAATGTTGTTGTATAACGTTACTTATACACTATTAGAGTGCATTAAAGGAGAACTTTGGTCAATTTTAACATTTTAGCTGTCAGTACAGAGAACAATAAAAACAATTGTTGTTGGCTACACTGTGTTATCCTCTTTAAAATTTGCACCCAGTTGACTAAAACGGGCCCAGTTATGTTCTTTTAGCCTCTTTAACACCCTGGAAATGTTAGAAGTGATCCTGTGGTCAAATATTTATATTATTTTGTATCATTAGAGTAAAGTAAACTTTTTTCTTTATCAAATGATATATTCACCACAGTATTGTGGTCAAACCTTAATATCAATCATAATAACAGGTTAAGTGTTTCCTCCATTAATGAGTTTGGAAATTTTAAAGAATGCTTAAACGTATCAATTTCGCAAATCCTAAATGTAAAGAGTATTTTAAAATATTTAAATTTGATTTCAGGTTATGTGGAAAAGCCTGTGCTTGGTGGAGATCTACTGCAGATGACCACAGCATCCCAGGTCCCAAGAGGGGACTGTTTTAGTCATTTTCTACTGGGCAAACTGAATTACTCCAGGTCAGATTATTACATTATTTCCTATCATAATGCTGCGTTCACTCCAGCCACGGTAGAGGCACAAAGCGGCAGTGATTTCAATGTTATGTCAATTTAAAAACGTGTTTACGCGCATCTGGAGGTCTTGCGTTGCTAATGAGGCATTAAGCGTGGTTCGGTAGACGCAAATCCACCTCAATTGTGTGTCTAGTTTGCGCAGTTGAAAAATCTGAACTTTGGTGGAAAAACGCCCCGCATTAAAGGTAGGGTAAAAATTTTTTAAAACTGCTAACTGTAGCTGCCTAGCAATGAAATCCCGATCCCACCCTCAAGTCAAATCGCCATCCAAAGTCACGCCTCTTTCAAAACACATGAACACGCACAGATCAGACGGTCACGTCTCATGTCTCATTCACCAGTGAGAAAACTTTGCAGTACAAAGTGAATAACACTTCCAAAATAACCAACATAAACAACTGGTTTACATCAGAATTTGTTTAAGCACACGTTTGGTTGTGTAGACTTAGTAACTATATCGTTACTCTAATCCGTAAACGAACACAAATTTCATAAGCAACACAATGTTTCACCAAAGTAGAATATCTGAATCCATCTCAATACAAACATATCGCGTACCTACCTTACCAAAATAAATAGTGCAACGACCCTTTCAGACCCTCTGCCTCCTGCAGCTGTATGCATCTCGTGGTAAAGCAGTAAAGTTACCGATGTTAATTTGGGTTTTTGTTCTTGCTGATCCAGGCAGTTTTTGCTGTTGTTGTTATAAAAAATGCCTTTAGTTTTGTGGCTCCTGTGTAGTTTGTCAATTCAGCAGAAAGTTTGCTGTTCTCGCTGTTTACAGACAGGAGGTGAGCGCACGTGAACGTGCCGATGACGTATGGTGTCTGCATGGACTCGCTGCGCGGTGGGAATTCAAATTACGCTTGCGTATGAGGGACAAAAAAGGAAACGTCCGTTCGGACCGAAATCTATGATTTGTTGAACATTTTTTGGTCCTACGCCTTTCACAGATGACATAAATTTCTACAAATACATTTAAACAACTTAACACAGTGATTGCTATCAGGATGTGAGGAGACTTTTAACCAGCATAACTAAAAATGTTTCAGGATCAAATCTGTTACCCTACCTTTAACCAATCAGGAGCTTTCTCTAGTAGTGACGTAATTACAGGAAGCGAGCGGAGTCGCGGAAGCCCCTCCCGTGATGTGAATTTCCGCGTAAATGTCTTGAATAACTAGAATTTCATGTGCGGTTTTCAGGCGTGAATGAAGCGAGTAAACTCCAAATGTTCAAGCATCCAACTACGCGCGAATAGCGTTTTTTTTTTTGCCATCTCTTAACACGTCTGTGTGAACGCACGGTAATAGTACAGAAAACAATTATTTTAGGGGGAAAAAATCTCAAATGTTCTATTTTGAAGTTCTATTTGTAAACAAGGTCACAAATCTGTCCCTTTATTGCATGTTAAAGGCACACAAGGCAAGTCTGAGTATTATTTCTCTACTAGCTCCCCCTAGTGTCTGGGAGTAAATGCGTTCTATATCTAAGACTATACGAGACTGAAGGACACCGGGTCGGATACAGCGAACTTGCAAGTGGGGTATTCTTCCTACAGACGGTAGGGGCGGGCGAGAGAGTCTTCATTCGTCATGTAATGAGTCATTTAACCATATACCGACTTACGAAGATGATTTATTAACATAAAAATGCTGCCTTGTGTCCCTTTAAAGCCTTAAAGCGATAGTTCACCCTGCAATGAAAATTAGCCCATGATTTGCTCACCCTCAAGTCATTCTAAGTGTATATAACCTTCTTCTTTCAGACAAATACAATCATAATACAATCATGTTAACACATGCCCTGGCTCTTCCCAGATTTATATTAGAAGTCAATGGGTGCTTCTGTTTTGAAGTTGATAAAAGTGCATCTATCCATGGTAAAAGTGCATTTCTGGATGTTTTCGTTCACTTAGATCTATGATGCATACTATGAAAGGTAATTTTCAAAATTCCATAATAGGGGCACTTTTATATAACTCAGATTTTATTTGTCTGGAAGAAGTATGTCATACACCTAGGATCGCTTGAGGGTGAGTAAATCACAGGCTAAATGTCATTTTTGGGTGATCTAACCCTTTAAAGACCCCAATGCCATCCAAGATATCGATGTCTATCTTTCCTCAGTGAAAGAGAAATAGTTTTTTTTTTTTTTTTTAAGGAAAACATTCTGGACTTTTCTTTACAAAATAGGGTTCAGTGGAACCTAACTCTTGTCAGTTCAAATCAATGCAGTTTCAAAGGTCTTTGAAGTGCTTCAACGGGCTCAATACAATTCCAGCTGAGGACGAGGGGGATTTTAACGAAACAATCTAACGAAAGGATTATTTTCTACAAAAAAAGTATGTACTTTTTATCCGATAGTTCAGATTGAGCTCAGGCCGGAAGAAGCCGGGAACTAGTTCTGCGGCGTTAGTACGTCATCACGCTCGGCCGGTTTGTGTGTAAAGAGTGGGGCGGTGCTTCCGCTCGCGCATGCGCCATTGAGCGTGACGACAGTTCCCGGCTTGAGCTCAATCCGAATTATTGTATACAAAGTATATACCTTTTTTTAACCAAATGTTTTGCTAGACCCCCACCCCCCATCCTCAGCTGGTATCGTGCAGAGCCTGTGAAAGCACCTCAAAGACCTTTGAAACTGCGTTGATTTGAACTAAGAAGAGTTTGGGTTATAACTCCAATCTGTGAAGAAAAGTTCAGAAATCATTTTTCTCTTCCACTGAGGAAAGAAAGACATGGATTAACTGACAAGCTTACTAAGAACCGGTTTGCTTTGCTCTGGCTCCAAACCAGCTCCAGCTCTCCCTTGGTGGAAAATATCAATGCTTCCTCCATAATGAGTTTGGAAATAAAAAAAAATGCATAAAGGGACACTCCACTTTTTTAGAAAATATGCTACTTTTCCAGCTCCCCTAGAGTTAAACACTCTGGGTCTGGCTGTACCACTTTTAGCATAGCTTAGCATAATCCATTGAATCTGATTACACCATTAGCATCGCGCAAAAAAATAAGAGTTTCGATATTTTTCCTATTCAAAGCTTGACTCTTCTGTAGTTACATTGTGTAGGTTACTAAGACCAATGGAAAATTAATAGTTTTTTTTTTTTAAGGCCGATATGGTTAGAACTATACTCTCATTCTGGTGTAATAATCAATCACTTTGCTGCCGTAAATGGCTGCAGCAGGGGCAATTATATTACGCAGGGCCCGAAAGTAGTCCCCTTAGTAACTTTCAATCACAGGGCACTGCGTAATGTTACAGCAGCAAAGTCCTTGATTCATACACCAGAATGAGAGTATAGTGCTAACTAGGGCTGGGCGATATGGAGTGAAAATTATATTTGCTATATCTCGATGGACGATATATATTCCAGTGGCTTTGCATGGAAAAATACCCCCCCCCCCCCCCAAAAAAAAAAAAAAACTACTGAAAAACAAATGTCAAAATCCACAAGGGCTTTTTTTATTGAAGTGCAAAGAGGTAGGAACAAAGTGCTTCTGCAACATTTAAAAAAATATATACAAAAATTATACTTTAACTATAAAATAAGAAAATGCATATTTTCGTCTTTTTATTCAAAAATAAAACAACTGAATTTTTTTCTGAAAACCCTCAGGAGATAAGGGTATTTATCCTGGACTAACATAGGTTTTAGGAGTAAATGGGTTAAATATGAGAGAAAACACTGTTGTTGTTACACAGAAAACTTAAGAACAGGTGCACTTGCACACCGCATCATAGGGAGAGAGATAGCTCTCACATCAAGAAAACGTGTGTTTGGGTCTGTGTGTGTATGTAGCACTACTGCTAACCTTTGTTTGGTCATGATAAACTAGATAAGTCGTCTTCTCTGTCAGTAACATCCGTGAAAAAAGAAAGTATACGGAGAAACGGACATTAAAGCACTGCCACCTTTTCACTGTCATTGAGAGAGAGATGCGCGCTGTCGAAGCGCCTCACGGAACGAGAGAGGGGTGCGCTGAATGTTCGCAACAATGAATTTAAGCCGTTTTAAACAGTAAAATATACATGTAAATGGGAATCATGGAAGATCTATTCGTGGTGGCCAGTGTTGATTCCGTGACGGGCGCCGCCATGTTAAATGAGAAAACACGCGAGGGGAGGGGGAACAAAAGCAAGGAGGCAGGGGCGAGCACAGCATACAGAAAAGGCAAAGAAGCAAAGTGGCGAAATCAGAATTTAATATAAACATCATATCGATATATACGATATGTCAAAATCCATTTCGAGTCCCAATAATATATCGTTATAGGTCGAATATCGAGATATCGCCCACCCCTAGTGCTAACCATATCTGCCTAGAATATCACAAATTAATTTTCCGTCGGTCTTAGTACATGATGTAACTACAGAAGTTAAGTTTTACATAGGAAAAATATTGAAACTCTGGTTATTTTTAAACATGCAATGCTAATGGTCTAATCAGATTTAATGGATTATGCTAAGCTATGCTAAAAGTGGTAAAGCCAGACCCGGAGAACGGCTGAATGGATTCCAAAACTGTAAAAATCAAGTGTTTAACTCTAAGGGAGCGGGAAAATGTGGAAACTGTGTTTTTTATTTTATTTTTGTTAAAGTGGAGTGTCCCTTTAAACTAATCCATTACACTTTAAAGGTGCACTCTGCAAGAGTTATTCATAGTTAGTCCTAACCCTAAATTTTAATAGTTTATTTTTTTTTTTAAATATTTCCTTCTTTTGTGATTTCAGATTATAGAAAAACCTGTGCTTGTGGATCTACATCGGATGACCATGGCAACCCAGGTGTGGAAATAGTAGACTGTTTTTAATCTGAAATCTGTGTAATATAAGATGGACAATTCTTCTGACACCATATGAATGCATACTGTCGTCTTGCAGAAGCTAGATAATTTTGATTATAAAGTTATTGAAGTCCATTGAGTGGAGAAAAGTCCTGAAATGTTTCCTCAATGAAATGTTTTTATTTTGCCAGTAAAACATTTTATTTGACACAATTATTTTATTAATTATCATAATGTAGGTGAAAAAGTAGTACACTTCCATAGTGTACTTAAAGTGCTTTATTTTCGCACACTAATTTTGTACTTAATATACTAAAAATTCATCTTTAGTACTTCTTAAGATGTTCTTAAAATCATCTAAGTGTACTTCACTGTGCTATTTTGAGACACCATAAATATGAACTAAAATGTGCTAAAAATGTATTTAAAAAATGTATTTAGATACCACTTTTAGTAAACTTGAACCCATCTTTGTATGAAAGTTGAGTTCAAGTTTAATTCAAGTGTTAAGTAAATACATTTTTTAATACAGAGATAGTATGTTAAAAATGCATTTTAGTTCATATTCATGGTGTCTCAAAATAGCACAGTGAAGTACACTTAGATGATTTTAAGAACATCTTAAGAAGTACTAAAGATGAATTTTTAGTATATTAAGTACAAAATTAGTGTGCGAAAATAAAGCACTTTAAGTACACTATGGAAGTGTACTACTTTTTCACATGGGTGTTTTTTCATGGTTTGCTTGTATTTCTACTGTCCAGTTAACATTAAATACTGGTTACAATTGACTAAAATGACTGTTCTGTTTTAAAGGAGGTACCCTATACATTTTTTATAGTTTTTATTTTACTGCAAGAAATAACATTTCTTAGTTACTATACATGAGATTGGCTATATTTTAACACAAAATTAATGTTGGTAGACATGGCTGTTTTATATAACGACAACTAAATACCTTAATTTACAGATTATGTATGTAGCTACTTTTGAGGTATTTTAACATACTATGATTATTTTTCTATTGTCCAATCATTTTGTTAAAATATATTTGTAATATTTTAGTCTTTGATTTTATGTACTTATTGGGTTTCATACATTGCTCTTAGTTGTTTTGTAAAGATAAGCTATATTTAAGAGTAAACTGTTTTTTAACAATGTATTTTCACATACTTATTACATTTTAATACATGTCTTTTAATAAAATGGCTAATAAAAACCATACCTTTACAGAGATTAACCTGAAAAGTAGTTGTTTTTCATGCATTTTCACATACTGATTACGTTTTTATGGAATTTTCCTGGTTATTTTACTAAGATAAACTGTGATTTAAAAGAATATTACTTTATAAATACAGAGCAACTTAATAAAGTAACTATTAAAAGCCGTACATTTACAGAGATTAACCTGAAAAGTAGTTGTTTTTCATGTATTTTCACATACTTATTACGTTTTTATACAGGTCTTTTTAGGTATTTTAAAAGAATATTACTGTATAAATACAGAGCAACTTAATAAAGTAACTAATAAAAGCCGTATATTTACAGGGATTAACCTGAAAAGCAGTTGTTTTTCATGTATTTTCCACATACTTGCTACGTTTTTATACAGGTCTTTTTAGTTATTTTAAAAAGATAAACTGTATTTTAAAAGAATATTACTGTATAAACACAGAGCAATTTAATAAAATAACTATTAAAAGCCGTACATTTACAGAGATTAACCTGAAAAGTAGTTGTTTTTCATGTATTTTCACATACTTATTACGTTTTTATACAGGTCTTTTTAGGTATTTTAAAAGAATATTACTGTATAAATACAGTGCAACTTAATAAAGTAACTAATAAAAGCCGTATTTTTACAGAGATTAACCTGAAAGGTAGTTGTTTTTCATGTATTTTCACATACTTTTTACGTTTTTATACAGGTTTTTTTTTAGTTATTTTATAAAGATAAACTGTTTTTTAAAAGAATATTACTGTATAAATACAGAGTAACTTAATAAAGTAACTAATAAAAGCTGTATTTTTACAGAGATTAATCTGAAAAGTAGTTGTATTTTGATGTATTTTCACATACTTACTATGTTTTTATGCAGGTCTTTTTTAGTTATTTTACATAGATAAACTGTATTTAAAAAGAATATAACTGTATAAATACAGAGTAACTTAATAAAGTAACTAATAAAAGCCGTATTTTTACAGAGATTAACCTGAAAGGTAGTTGTTTTTCATGTATTTTCACATACTTTTTACGTTTTTATACAGTTTTATAACAGTTATTAACAGTAATATTCTGTAATTTAATGAATTATGACTGTAAAAGATTCTCTGTATTTTAACGGTTTTTGTATGTTATTTTGAAAAACATTTTTTTCCCGTAATTTGACAGAATTTCTCTGGCAACTTTGCTGCCAGAGATTTACCGTTTTTTTACGGATTTTTTTTTTACAGTGTGTCGCGGATGACATAAATATGAATTCTGTGGAATTGTCCAGTCAGATCTTTCCTTCTCTACCCCAATCATCTCAAGCACTTCCAGTACCTCCAGTGCCTGAAGCTATTCCCAGAGCTTCTGCTCGTGTGAGACAACCACATCGGTGGTTGAATGATTATTACGTGACTATGCAGGATGAGTAATTATTACTTGTTAATTTTGAGATTTTGTTGTGTCTTTTTATGTTAATCACAAATTGTCATGTTATTTGCTCAAGTAATTTTGTCTTAACCAAAATGTATGCTTGCTAGTTAATTATTGTATTTTGCCTTCCTTTGGTTCGTAAATGCTGGTACATAGTTGTTTTAAGTGATGGGGAAATATGTTGTGTTCTTCAGTGTTAATGCCACTAGAGGGCAGTAGGACTACTGTATGGTATACGTATAAAAAGGGAATTCGATGATTACCTCTGTTCTACCTGTGCGGTACTGTTCGATGCTTAGCTGTTCATTAAACAAATTCTTGTGTGGAAATGCTGTCTCCTGATTTCTATGGAAGAAAAATAATGACAAAAGTTTTTGAATTAAAATAGCCTGTTGAATTGTACTACCTGAAAAAAAATGCATTGTATTAACCGTACTTGAATTTTAATGCATTGTATTTTTATGTTTTTGAATTAAAACAGCCTGTTGAATTGTACTACCTGAAAAAAAATGCATTGTATTAACCGTGCTTGAATTTTAATGCATTGTATTTTTAGGTTTTGCATTTTTAAGGGCTGAAATTCAACATGCGTGTATATTTTCTGTATTAAAAATTCAATAGTCCACATTCACCTTTTAGATTTCACTTTAAAATATTCGGTCTGTTTAAAAATACAACGTAAAATATTCAGCAGGCAAGTTTCAGTCCATTTAAATTCGCGTCCAAAAATTCAAGTCCAAAAATTCAGTCGTACAGATTTCAACATTTAACATCCGGGAACTGCAGGAAAAGCAGTAGAGTACCGAGTATAATCTCATCTGCTGTTAATCGATCTGGCCAGCAGGTGGTGCACGTGTTCGCCAAAACTTTGTACATGTAAGATGATTTATCCACTGCAGTGATGAATGTTGGCTTTTATGTTCAGTTTTAGTAGAACAACTGTAATACACTCATACAGAGAGTGTATTGTTTGGTTATGTTATTGACAGGATACTAAACGGTTTTAAATGCCATATAAATTAAATAGGGCCTTTCTGCCTGCTATTGGCTTCGTTTCTCAAAAGCTAAGTTGATTGTAGATTTTATTGGTGGCAATCTACCATCTTCTTATGCCTACGAGAAACGGACACGTTTTTGTAATTCGTCACCTCAGTTTATAAACCATACTCGGATTATTGAACTGTTCAAGTTACAAATTGTGCGCGCGGATTAATAAACCATACGCACAATTAAACAATCAGTGCTCTCAGATTTTCAATCCATATCCACAAATTCATAAACAATAAATAAACAGTGCACACGCTTTCGCAATGGTTTTGCAAACTGAGTCCACTACCGCAGAGGTCCCCAACCACCGGGTCGTGGACAAGTTGCCACCGGTCGCAAGAACATCCTGAAAAAATGTGTATAATAGCTACGTTATAGTTTAATCAGGTGTTTTGTCCTTTACGAGCCGACTTCAAATAACATATCAATCCACTTCTATACAGGGCCGCGCTCTCTCTTTTTCTTTCTTTCTCTCTCTCTCTCTCTCTCTCTCTCTCTCTCTCTCAATTCAATTCAATTTCAATTTAAAGAACTTTATTGGCATGATTGTGTCACTTACAATATTGCCAAAGCATTATACATAAAACGAGAAACATACAATAACACAATATTAACAAACATTAAGGTGCAATTGAGCTAAGGTGCTGGGTGATGGATGAAGTACTACTGCAAATAAAATAAAATAGAATCAGAGGATATTTACAATATAAAGTAGACTTTGAAATATAAACATATGAAGTATACAAATGTACATTTATGGGGGCAGATGAGAGGTAAAATAAAAGTACTGTACAAGATCAGGGCTGTGGATTATTTCTGATGGTGTGTAACTGATAAATGAGTTTAGCAGCAGCTGATGGGTGTCTGTCTTCCCCCAGTAACATCTTCATTTGATCTGAATCTGAAGAGCTATGAAACTCTGGTATGAGCTTTGAGATTTTGTCAAAGTGTTTTTCTCTAAGCTCTTTATATTTACCACAGTAAAGGAGAAAGTGTGTCTCTGTCTCGATCTCACCACTGTCACAATGGACACAGATTCGCTCTTCTTTTGGGAGCCATGTTTGTCTATGTCGGCCTTTCTCTATTGCCAGACTGTGATCACTGAGTCTGTATTCTCTCTCTCCCAGCGCATCGGCGATCACATTGCTGTCATTAGAGTTCAAGCATATATGTACTTCTAAAACACAATCGATCAAAGAATTGCAAAGGTATGACTTTATGAATAAAATGAAGACATTCATTTGATATCGCAAATGAAACTAATTGCAGGCAGGCGCGGAGATTGACAGCTGGCCCGCCCAATCAGAAATGAAAAAAAAATAATAATACTCGGGACGTCGGGGTAGCGATTTTGCGAGCCCTGCATAGGTTTGTTTTGTAGAAAGACTTTCTTTAAAGTGAATTTCGTTTTGTATAAATTGTATCTTAATATTAATCAATGTTTAATCAAACAATTGCCTCGATTTAATAAATAAGAAGCAAACCAAGAACGTCTGTGGTGAGGATTATAGTGAACCCACTATATTTCCGCAGCCTATTCTTTCTGCTTTTAATGCATTTCTCAATTACACAGTAGGCTTATAGGTTGTTATGATAGGCTATTTGTTGCTAAAAGCAATAGACTATATTGTATAAAGTGTAGCAATAAACATGGCGTGACTTAGTGCTGAGTTAGAGAGCTGGTAGGCTATCAAACAACATCACTGTGATCAGATGTTTCCTTTCTATTTTTTACCCCGCTGTCATATTTGTTGTGTGTTTATGTTATTGAGAGGAAAGCGCGCAGCACATATTTATAACGTATTGTTATTCAAAATACGTTTTCCACTTGCTTGCAAAAAAAGTTCTCAAAGTGATCATGGCTGAAAGCTGCTCGGGAATATTTTTTTCATTAGAACCATATAACGCAACATTCAACTTTTTTATAATAGTTTTTAAATAGTTATCAGGCTTACTTATAATTTTACTGTTTTTAACATAACATGCAATAGGTAAAATACACCATATGAAGTTGTATCCATGTCTAACTGTCCCGGGGCTATGGCGAATTCCTGTCGGGCTACAAAGATGTATCTGCGCCCTGCCCGTCGGAGGAAAAAATATTGTAATGGGTTTGCATTCTCTCAGATTTAGTTAGGTAATTATATTGTATGTAATTCGGTGTCATCTTGTTAGTTATTACTATCCCCACTAACAAGTGAAACTGTCAGGAAATGAAGTGAAAGCATAACTAAACCCATTATTCCTTTCGTGTTCACGTCTGAAATGCGCGCTCCTCGTCTCCGCTCTTTACGAGTACCCGCTTCTTATGGTCATCAAAAAGTATATTAAATGTTTATTTATTTGTCATTTCGTTTAACCTCAGAGTCAAACATTATTCTAGCAATTCCCTTTTTCTTTCTTTATTTAGTAAGTTAACTTAAATATGTGAGAACGAAAATATATTTTTAGTGATTTGTATGAAGAGAATATGATGTTAGAAGCTTTATTTTATAACACAAAATAGTGACTGCACACTCACTTGCAAAAATTATTTATTATAACCAACGTATCGGCAAATAGCCTTCGTCAAGGTATGTGTTCGCTCAGAGTGAAGCTTCACTTTAAGCATTTAGTAGCTTAATTTATTTAAACAGTTTTAATAGGCTATTTTAAAAAGTATTAGTTTTTTTGTGTTCATTTATATTTCTTGTCACTGTGTGCAGGTTCTTTTTTGTAGGCTATATGACAGCCCAATAATTTTTTAAACCAAAAAGGCTTAATTAATGTCATGTTGCATTACAATTTAAAGTATATCAATAATGTCAAAAATGTGACGTGCAGTTCGGGTGTTCTCACCAATACGCTTGTGATTCCTGAAGTTTTGACGAATTTTATAGACTTGTTATAGTTTCTTATTCAAAAGTGACACCCATAGATTCAGGTCCACCCGGACTTAATCCATGCCCACCCATATGTCACGTTCTGCATCCGCCACTGAAAGGGTGACTTCAGATGATGAAATGTAACCATTGATTTTTTTTGGATGCTTTTAGTCACCAACAAAAATTCTCACAGACACAGTTACATTTGTGCTATTGTAGTTTGGACGTGTTTATTATTATTCTGTAATATGGAAAAAATATAAATAATAAAAAAAATGTAGGGGTTGTCCTCGGTATTTGAAAAATCCTGGCTACGGCCTTAATATGACAGCAATGTGATCGCCGATGCGCTGATAGAGAGAGAGAGAGAGAGAGTGAGAGAGAGAGACAAAGAAAAAGAGTGAGCACGGCCCTGTATAGAAGTGGATTGATATGTTATTTGAAGTCGGCTCGTAAAGGACAAAACACCTAATTAAACTATAACGTAGCTATTATACACATTTTTTCAGGATGTTCTTGCGACCGGTGGCAACTTGTCCACGACCCGGTGGTTGGGGACCTCTGCGGTAGTGGACTCAGTTTGCAAAACCATTGCGAAAGCGTGTGCACTGTTTATTTATTGTTTATGAATTTGTGGATATGGATTGAAAATCTGAGAGCACTGATTGTTTAATTGTGCGTATGGTTTATTAATCCGCGCGCACGATTTGTAACTTGAACAGTTCAATAATCCGAGTATGGTTTATAAACTGAGGTGAAGAATTACAAAAACGTGTCCGTTTCTCGTAGGCATAAGAAGATGGTAGATAGCCACCAATAAAATCTACAATCAACTTAGCTTTTGAGAAACGAAGCCAATAGCAGGCAGAAAGGCCCTATTTAATTTATATGGCATTTAAAAACCGTTTAGTATCCTGTCAATAACATAACCAAACAATACCCTCTCTGTATGAGTGTATTACAGTTGTTCTACTAAAACTGAACATAAAAGCCAACATTCATCACTGCAGTGGATAAATCATCTTACATGTACAAAGTTTTGGCGAACACGTGCACCACCTGCTGGCCAGATCGATTAACAGCAGATGAGATTATACTCGGTACTCTACTGCTTTTCCTGCAGTTCCCGGATGTTAAATGTTGAAATCTGTACGACTGAATTTTTGGACTTGAATTTTTGGACGCGAATTTAAATGGACTGAAACTTGCCTGCTGAATATTTTACGTTGTATTTTTAAACAGACCGAATATTTTAAAGTGAAATCTAAAAGGTTAATGTGGACTATTGAATTTTTAATACAGAAAATATACACGCATGTTGAATTTCAGCCCTTAAAAATGCAAAACCTAAAAATACAATGCATTAAAATTCAAGCACGGTTAATACAATGCATTTTTTTTCAGGTAGTACAATTCAACAGGCTATTTTAATTCAAAAACTTTTGTCATTATTTTTCTTCCATAGATTTCTTACAAAATTACAACAGATTGTCTAAATATGTGTTCATCACATTCAGATCTGTTCTGCTGCAGGTCTAAGTGGTTAAACTTCCTAGATCTCTTTAGAGGCTCCGCATTGCTGTCAAAAAACTTTTTTCCTTCCTCATCAGTTGATGTGAGTTTTACCACCTCACTTTACTGTATTGTGCCAACTTCAGTGCTTTAAGTGAGCCGGTACACGCCGGTACTCAGTACCGCCACTTCCAAATATAGCTCTTGAACGTACCACCACCTCTCCGTGCCCCAGAACATCCTTTTAGCGTACCGGAACGTCATTTTAAAGTTTTTTTCAAGCTCTTTCTATCTGAACAACTAGTTTTAGCATTGAAACATGTTGAAAATTTACTTGCACCTTTTGCACACTTTAATTATGTTCAATAGCTACTTCTAGCTTAAAGGTGCTCTAAGCGAATTGAAGCGTTTTAGACCATAAAACATTTTTTGTTACATACCGGAAACATCTCCTCACTATCTGCTTGCTGCCTGTCCGCTGATCAAACTGTAAAAAAACGCGATCTCTGTAGACAGCCCAGGCTTCACAAACGGCAATATCAACAAATGGCCAAACCTAGCCAGCACAAAACAAAACAAAGTATTCCAGCCAATAAACGGCAAGAAGGATTTGGGGGTGGGGGTTGGGCGCGTTCATGAAAGCACGGAAGGGAGGGGGAGGGGGAGGAGTTAGCTACGCTCTGTCTGTTTGAAAACAGTTCAAACATCAACAGGAAGTGACGTCGCACATTATTCGCTTAGAGCGCCTTTAAGCAAATATCTGAAAATTTCAAGTTTTTCAAGTTTTTACACAAATGTCAAAAATGATCACATTGTCCCCCCAATATTTCATGTTTAACAGGGCTCCAGACTGCGCATAAAATATTAATTTGCAAGTGCTATTTTTGCTAGTGCTAGTTTTGCAGAAAAACAACAATTATCTTTTGGTCAAGCGCTAGCACAGACGAGACATGATCTGCTAATAAACAAGCAACTTTTCCTGTGTCAGTCTCTTCAGCAGTATTTAACGCACAGAAAAAGTACTACTAATCGCTTCAATGGTAACTTAAAAAATACATCTTTAGATTATATAACACAATAGTATTAAACAATTATATTTATAGTAAAAACATCCCCATAATAGCCCCTATCCCTGCTGAAAAAACAGCATCAAACCAGCATGGACCAGCATGGGAATTATGCTGGTCTATGCTGGTGGTCACAGCATACCAGCACCAAAACACAACATATGCTGGTATGACCAGCATCGGATGCTGGTGCTAATGCTGGTTTAGCTGGTGCTAATGCTGGTTTGGTGCTGGTTTAGCTGGTGCAAATGCTGGTGCTGATGCTGGTTTGATGCTGGTTTAGCTGGTGTTCACTAGAAAACCAGCATCAAAACACAACATATGCTGGTCTTGCTGGTATGCTGTTTTTTCAGCAGGGAAAATACTACAACTAAACTCATGATTGATTCAAATACAACAGCCAATAGTCAGTCTCCAAGTACCTAATATTTGTGTATTTTATTTTAAAAGTAGTTCTGTTTGTTAAAATTGAATATGCAGTACAGTTGTAGTATGATACATAGTAGATATAAATTATGTACAATTGTTATACAGTAAGCATCCAGTATTGTAGGTTCATTCATGATTACTTTTGCGCAGCTGCACATCACACACAGTCCTTAAAGCTAATTTTGTTCATCATCACCAGCAGCTCGCATTTGAGAAAAATCTTACTCACAAATGTAAACATGAGTGAAAAGATAAAGTTCTTCATAGATTTAATATGCTGCAGATACAGTAAACATATGTTTATTGGTATCTGGTTTGTTTTGTTACATATAGCCCTGAATGTTCAGGGGCCTCATTTATAAAATGCTGCGTAAAAACCATCCTAAATTTGATCTTACGATCATTTCACAAAAATGCGTACGTGTGATTCATAAACCGAACGTACGCGCAGAAAACGCGCGTACCCCTTTCAAATCTATAAATCAGAAATGAACTTGAACTTGTGCGCGCAGCCGAGCAGTTTCAGATCTCCGCCTTTAAACGATGCGTAATTAATGTCAGACATGTAAAAAGCGCTTGTCAATGTTTAAACCGAATTTCATAGCTTATATTTCCAAAAACCTGCAGCAATCAGACAAGCAAAAGTGCGTACGTCTGCTCAGACCCTGACGTGGCGCTAAGGACTTTTCCACGTCAAAGACGGTTTTTATAAATATGTACTTTGCCGTGGATTTTCGCCTACGCACACTTTACGATCAAATCTGTGCGTACGCACGCTTTATAAATGAGGCCCCAGGTTCCCCCAATGTTTAAGCTGTGGTTACCGCCTTGGCTCACCATAACCATAGTATACTGTATAGTAATACGAATGGTAATTAATCTTCCAAAACAAGGGACTTCTATAAAGACTTTATCAGCAAGTTCACATTTTTTCACAAACCTCTTTACTACAGTAAAATAAACCTCATCCAGATTTTACTATCACATCAGACAAAAGTTTATGTTCAACTGTTCTGAGCCATCAAGCCAACTGAAGTTGACATTCTGAAGTCTAAAGTTCATATCACAAATACACGATTATATATACACAATTAGTGACTGTAATATTTACAACGACAGCTGAAGAAAACAAAACACACACGCACATATACACACACAAACAAATATTTAAACTCTGAGAGCAACATGATTTAGTAAACACTGTAAAAAATTTCTGTAGAAATTACGGAATTACTGGGTATTACTGGCAACTAGCTGCCAGTAACTTACTGTAGATTTTACATTTATGTTATTTACTGGCAACAGTTTGTTCAAAGTTAAATGAACATGAAACATTTTCAGTCTTTATCTTCTACAGTAAGTTACTGGCAACCAGCTGCATAGTTACAGCAAATTTTTTACAGTGAAGATTTAGTAAAAATACAGGAGCAATAAATGACTTGATCCTGTAGACGATGTGACAGTAATTGATGTGTACACTGTAAAAAAATCTGTAGAAATTACAATGTTATTGCAGTTGGTTTGCCGGAAATTTACCATAGATTTATGTTTATGTTATTTACTAGCAAGAGTTTGTTCAAAGTAAAATAAATTTTAAATATTAACAAGTCTTTATCTTTACAGAATAAAACTATACAATAACAGCCTCATGCAAAGCATTCTGGGAACCAGAAATCATCATCAACCTTTTTCTGTTTTTGCTTTAGATTTTGTTTTCCAGTATGTTTTGCTTGATACTGTTTTTTTTTTTTTTTACTCTGTAAAGACAAAGACTTGTAAATGTTTAATGTTCATTTAACTTTGAACAAACTCTTGCCAGTAAATAACATAAATGTAAATCTACGGTAAATTACCGTCAACCCAGCTGCAATTTTTACGGAATTTTTTTACAGTGGTTAAATCCATAGAGAGAAGATAATACTCACAGAGAACTAGAGGAAGAGAAATCAACTCCATACTGATCTACTGATGACTGACACTTAAACAATAAACACTCTGTAATAAAACCTCAAGACTTCCTCATTAACAGTTTTTTAACTCAAGGCCGGGATCCACCAGGGGGCCTCACAATGGTTTGAAATTATTTATCAAAGTGTTATCTACTGTACATGCATTCAAATATTTTTTTTTTTTTTAAACAAATTTTTCATCAATATATTTTGCGGTGATTGGTTATTTTTTAACAAACATTTATATTTCTAGTTATGTCAAGTTATGGAGTTCTTTACTGGGTTGTGAGGAGGGCCTACAAATTGTTGTGAACAGAGGAGGGGCTTGAGAAAAACTGAGATCCACGGCTCTACTACAACATTTACTACATGAATGTTTTAGATATAATCTACAAATGAAGAATCACACAGACTTACATTTCTACACAAATATTTTGTTGTTTAACTTTTTCATACAGCAATAAATGGAGCAAAACAACATTCATCAACTGCACTTAGTAATGGTGGACATTGTTTGTAATGGAAAAATCTATAAGAAGCTGATGAACAAATGCTGTTTTTACACATTGATAAACATCAGAGAACTGAAACTTTATCTCCATCAGACCTCTAACACTTATCACAGAGAATATCTTTCACAGTTTCACAGAAAGGCTTAACACGTTTCAGCATCTCAGCTGAAAATAACTTGCAGTGAAAGATCTTAAATGATGTACTATTGATGTGTCTTTTTCTAAGGCATGTTTACTAAAGATGCTACAACATCTTACCCTGATAGCAATGACAATTTTATTTATATATTTATTTATATAAAGTAGTTGGTATCACCTAGGGGAGAACGGATCTGGTTATCTCACGGGTTGGTTGTCACATTGCTTATTCCAGACACACTACATGGCGCTGTGGTACAATTTTGATATCAATTTGTTAGCCTTTAATAGCTTAATCATTTGCACTTGTAATTTTGCTGAGCAGACACAAAACATTGAGGTTAGGAGACAATTTTTTATTTTCATGGGTCAGAGTAAATTTTCATGTTGGTGTTGTTTTTGTGTTGAGATCTTGTAGGATATCAGTCATCCAAAAACAAAACACTCATTAAAAAGCCAAAAGTAGTAGCTTTAACTTGATAGCTAAAAGATGACTCAAAATAAAGCTGTGTGGCAGCTAGCTTAGCGTGTTTGTCAAGAAGTCAGTTGGGGATGGTTGTCTCATAGCTTGCAGGGTTGGTTGTCACATGTGAGTATTGGACATGTAGACCTTTTAAGACTGTTGGTTTGTTTGTTTGTTTTTGTTGCTGTTAGGCAACTTGCATAATGAAATGATAATTAAGAGATTTTAACACTAAAATTTTTTTCATTTTATTTCTCAACACAGTAGACAATTCATGTAACTGATCACCCACTTTAATCCCATTGTTTAAACATAAGGGGCATTGATGACAACTATCATTGCGGTGGTATTCATAATAAAACTTATTTGCAGTTTCTAGTTTAAAAGACTAAAAAGTTACACATTATCTTTTCAGATCCCAATTTATCACTGAAATCCTATTGAATCACTATAGGGACAACCAACCCCAGACCCTGTGACAACCAACCCTGTGATGGGGTTGGTTGTCACATTGTGTCAGAGTGTCTTTGAAGGTTAATTACTTCCTGTTACGATACATTCTAAAAGTAAAAAGTATACACATTTAAAGCCAAGACCCCAAGGTTTCATTTCATGTAGGAGTTACTGCTGAAAGATTTTTTGAAGATGAGCAATTCATGCATTAGTAAAAATTGTGACAACCAACCCCGGTCTCCCCTACTAAAATCTAAAGAAAACAAATGTTTTTTCAATTTTTTTTAAAAACCTGTACAGTCGGTGTGTTTCAAATATTGTAAGGCAAACTGTTTTATAATTTTGGAGCTGCAACAGCAAAAGCACAATCTCCTTTTTGGTGTAAATGTGTCCTTGGTATTTTTAGTAAATTCTTATTTGCTGATCTCAAAGTTCGTCTGGGCTGGTGTTCATATAAAAGCTCAGTAGGTTCAGGGGCGGATTCATCACAGTATTGAGGTTTAGAGCAGAACTCATCATACTAGTAGAGAAGTGATGTTATGTTTCTGAATAAAGGAAGGAACCTGAGCTACTGTGTATCTGGAGACCAGAATAACACAGAGACTTCATGGTGTGATGTTTTGACAGAGCCAGTCAGCAAACATACAGAACACCACAAACCACATAAGCCATTTTGATCACATTTGCACCTGAAATTTTGGCTGTGCTACCTAAAAAAGACAAATAAATTGTATACATACATATATATATATATATATATATATATATATATATATATATATATATATATATATATATATATATATATATATATATATATATATATATATATATATATATATATATATATATATTAGGGCCGGGACTCGATTAAAAAAATTAATCTAATTAATTAGAGGCTTTGTAATTAATTAATCTAAATTAATCGCATTTTAATCGCATGTAAATATTTGACCTGAGAACATTAAGAAGTAATTTTTTACATGGATTTTAGTATGAATAATGACTGAATACAAAAGCTTAAGCAACAAAACATTGTTTATTGAGCCTTATTCGGACGGGATTAGTTTTACAGGGGTAGATGGCGTAATGTAATTTTACCACAGGACGTCGGTAATATTAATGGTCAATTCGGACGGGATTAGAAATCTCTGTAAAACATTCAGAAGTGGGAGGGGTAACTCGTTGGCGCAGCGCGTCACCTCTCGTCTTCACGTGCACGTTACCTTGCTTCCAGATATCTGATGTGCAAACAACATGACACAGACAAGGAAAACGCGAAACACTGTGTTTAATTTCAGTTTGGGGAGAACGTCAGTTTCATAAACAGTTCCATGCCTCTGAGAAGTAAATTTGACTTTTTTTTTAAAGTTTGTGTCGTGTTTTATTCAGAAACTGACTTGTAACTGACTTGTTTCTCCGTCTAGAACGCAAGTAACTTAAATGCTTCTTTAAGCGCTTTTATATTTAAAAGAAACCCGCAAATTAAAAAGAAATGACGCGATTTACGTGTATATTTACAGCTGGTCTATTCGCACTGGATTTGTATTACCTGAGGTAATTTCTCCGGACCTTTTTACAGAAGGTAAAAGACGCCGTAATCTTTACTGACATTGTCCGTAATGATTACTGACATGGAGCATTCGGACTGGACTAAAATCACCGAGAAGCTCTGATAAAAACTTGCTTTACCCCACATCCCTATGTAAAACTAATCCCGTCCGAATAAGTCGTTGTGCCCGGAGTCGGGCTAATGTCCACGCTAGCTGCTGTATGTTTTGCATTGAGATGCTCGATGTGCTGCGGTGATATGTGAATTCCTTGTTGCATAGCTTACACACAACCATGCTCTTATCGACGCTTACATCCGTTCGTTTTTATCAAAAAAATTCCCATCCACGGGGCCAACCAAAGCGATCTCATCAGCCTCTTGGTTCATGTTCACTGTGGTTTGTTGTGAAGTCATGAACGCTAGTTGGTGCTCCAGTATAATCGGTCCGCCGAAACTCATGAGAAATGTTCCGCGGTGCAAAAATAAGTGCGATTAAAATGCGTTAAAAATGTTTAACGCGTTATTTTTGTGTAATTAATTAATCTTAATTAACGCGTTAAAGTCCCGGCCCTAATATATATATATATATATATATATATATATATATATATATATATATATATATGCTTATATTGCAATTGTGGAGCTACTGTATGGGTCTCATGCTGCTTCTCACTGCTGCTCATTACAAGGAGTAGAAGAGAAACGATTACTGAGCTTGAAAGCGAAAACTTGTGTTCTAGCCTCATGGCCTGCAAGATTATAGTAACAACCTAGTACACCCTAATGACCACCTGATGATGAAGAGGGTTTCAGTTTGTTACTGTCATCCTCACTTGGGCCTTGAAGTCAATAGGGTTGAGATCCACGGATCATGTACCACATTAATGTTCTAGATTAAATCTACAAAAGAGGCATCATAAAAACATATGTGTATTTGCACAAAATTGTTTGGTTGTGACATTTTTAACATCATTTATTTCTCATCATCAACACATAATAATAGCTATAGTGACTTAAACCTAAATCTATTAGAAGCTGATGAACAAGTGTTGTCTCTCTCACACCACAGACCAGAAACCAAAACCACAATTAGCTCATCTCCATTAGACCACATTCACTGATGTCTGCAGATATATTTACATGTGAATGCAGTTCTGATGGTTTGTAAAGAGATTATGTAATTTAGCAGATTCGTGTGAATTTTATTTTTACCAATAAAATTCAACAAATTTGAAGAGAGACTTTGACTTTTACATGTCCTTTTATTTACATTAGAGCAAACCCTGAGTACAGTCAGCACTTAGAAACACACTTTGTAGATATATATTAAAAACAATCTTTAAAAAAATAAATAAATAATACCTAGCTGTAAATAAGCAATACAACAGTACAAAAAAACAGTAATCCCAAAAACAAAACAAAAACATTAATTACTCAGACATTAATTTGTAAAACACCATCAAGCTCAACTTCACATAGACATTGGTTAATACCCCATTTATATCCGAAACTTTCCAGATCATCAATCAACTTATAGTACGTATACATCGGTCGAAACAGTACCAAGAATTTTCCTTTTTCTTGAAAGCCAAATCGCCAGTTTTGCTTGCCCAAATAAAAAATTAAGTAGAACATGTACTTGCATTTTATTTCTACTATATTTTGGGCCATAGATAAAAGACATCATTGTGAACTCTTCTCCCAAAGTTTGACAATACTCTTCTATTTTAAAAAAAAAGTATTTGCAATCTCTCACACTCAGAGAACAAATGGAAAACAGTCTCTTGCATCCCACAAAAAGGGCACTCCCCCCCTACCTGTGGATCAATGTGTGCTCTGTGTCTGTTCGTAGCTATTATACCATGCACTATCCTCCATTGAAGATCTCCTGTCCTTTTTTCAATGGGAGGTTTGTACAAGGTCCTCCAGCAACCCCTAGGGGAAAAAACTGAACCAAAAAACTCCTGCCATTTGGACTCCTTTGTATTTTCAAGCATCCGTAAGTGATTTTTCTTCACACACAGTACATACAGAGATTTGCTTCCAATGCCACTAAAGAATCCAAGTTCTGGTACTTTAAAAGTCAACAATCTTCCTTCTGTTTCCTGCCATTCCCCAGTATCAGCTGTAACATCCAGCTCTGGGAAGTCCATATTGTGTTCCTCTTCAGCAGAATTCTCTAAAGACAGTCTGTAGTTCAGTGGTAGAAAATCATGTATCTGCGTCAGCAGTCTCTCTGCCACCCTGATGGACCTCATTCTCAACTTCGAGGCCAAAGCCTCCGCAGTAATCCATCCATCCTCATACAGTAGATGCCCGATCTTTATGATCCTCGCAGCACATAGCGATTCTCTGAGAGATTCAGACTTAAAAATATCCAAGTCCAAAGCAGCGTTAAAAAGTAATGGTTCTTCTCTCCACCACAGTCCTTTCAGATCGTTTGTCTCTCGAGAGACTTTGAAAAGTGTCCATGTCCTTAGCAATGATCTATAGAAGGGCGTTAGTCCAGTTAAATTCACTTTGCTGGTATCCATTAGGAATAGGTGACAGTCCAGTCCTAAATTCCCAGCTCTTCTCAGAAGAGCACAGGCCACACCGGCCCAGCTCACCTCTTCCCCGTAGAGCAATCTCTGTGCCGTCTGTAGTCTGAATGCTTGAACTCTAGATTTAATGTCCACCAGTCCTTGCCCTCCCTCATTAGTGGGCAGATACAGAACCGATGCCTTTAGCCAGTGCTGGCCCGACCAAAAAAAGTCTACTAGACATCGTTGTATTTTCCCCACCAGATCATCTGGAGGCTCTAGAACAATCATCCTATGCCAAAGGGACGAAGCCACCAGATTATTGCAGATCAGGACTCTTCCCCTATAGGATAGCTGGGGTAGCAACCACTTCCAGTGAGACAACCGAACACACTTTCTCCATAAGGCCCACCCAATTTTGTCTCTTATACTCATCCGTACCCACAAATACACCTAAATACTTAAAACCATTTCTCCCCCACTGTAAACCACCAGGAAATGAGGGCTTTAAACATTCTTGCCCACACCAAAGAGCATTGCTTTTAGCCCAGTTTACTTTTGCTGAGGAAGCCTCACTATAACACAGTAGTGCTTTTTCTAAAAACTGCACATCATTTTGATTTTTAATTAAAATTGTGAGGTCATCCGCATAAGCAGAAAGCTTAATGGGTTCCAAAAAATCTGTTGTACTAACTCTCAAGCCTGTAAGTTTTTCTCTCAGTCTGCACAATAAAGGTTCAAAAGCTATACTATATAGCTGGCCAGAGAGGGGACAACCTTGTCTAATCCCTCTTTGTACTTTAACCGGTGTCCTAAGGCCACCAGCTATTTTTATTAAGCATGTAGCCCCATTATACAGTAGTTTAATCTTTGAGATAAAATTTTCCCCAAAACCAAAAGCCTTTAAAGTTTCAAACAAGAAAACATGGTCAACACGGTCGAAAGCCTTCTCTTGGTCCAGAGACAGAAAACCCAAGTTAATATTGTTATTAGAAGCAAACTCATAAGTATCTCTTATTAGATGTAAATTATCTATAATAGATCTATCTTTTATACAATATGATTGATCTTTGTGAATAATTTCATATAATACTTTGTTTCATTTGTTTGCTAAAAATGTAGATAAAATTTTATATTCTGAGCATAAAATAGCGACTGGCCTCCAATTCTTCAACAAAGTCAGATCTCCGTTTTTTGGAAGCAGTGTTAAAACTGCCCTCTGACAACTCACAGGTAAAACCTCTTCACTAAAACATTTCTGCAACACTTCAAAATAGTCAGAACCTATTATTGACCAACATTTTTTATAGAATTCAGTAGTTAGGCCATCTAGACCCGGTACTTTCCCAGAGGACAGTTCCATTACAGCAGCAGTTATTTCATCAAAAGTAAGTTCAGTTTCTAAAAATTGCTTCTGCTCAGCGGTTAAGGTAGGAAGATCTTGTAACAAGTCATTTCTACTTTCCTCATCCAACATATCAGCAGTAAAGAGGTTGGAATAAAAATCCACAGCGAGTTTGCGCATTACTGCTGGATCTGAGGTGTCCCGACCATTAACGTCCTTAAGACAGTACATCTGCTTTTGCTGTCCTCTTTTACGCTCCAAGTTAAAGAAGTACGCTGTTGGAGCGTCCATGTCTCTAATTGTTAGGAAACGACTCCTTACCAGAGCTCCTTTAACTTTCTCATTTAAAAAGGAGCCCAGTTGGTTCTTTTTGTTAGTCCACAGATCCTGAAGATTTACATCATTATTCCCATTCATATTTTTCTCAATGTTTATAATTTCCTCCTCCAAGTCCTCTAAAGTCTTTTTCAGAAACATGGAGGAATGGGTTGTATGCTGTTGGCAAAAAGTTCTTATATGCACTTTTCCAATTTCCCACCATTGTATTATATCCTCATAAAAACATTTCTCAGTTTTCCAAGTTTCCCAAAAGGCTTTAAATGTATCACAGAAATGCTTATCTTGCAATAACTTGTTGTTAAAATGCCAAAAATAGCTCTTGTGAGTGCGTTTTGCTAAGGTACATTCTACTGTAATAAGTTTGTGATCAGAAAAAGACACAGGAATGATTTTTGTATTTATAATCCTGTTTTTCATATTTGATGATATGTAAAATCTATCCAACCTTGCTCCAGAAATCGTACTACCACTGAAATGTACCCAAGTATATTGTTGTGTTAATGGGTTGTGTTCCCTCCACACATCTGTTAAGTTTAGAGCCTTGACAACATTAGCCAAAACTAAAGCTGACTGTGCATGGGGTTCTTCACCATTCCTGTCTTTCGTAAAATCTAAGGTACAGTTCCAATCACCCCCTAAGATAATAAAATCTCCTTCCTGCTGTTGTTTCAAAAAAAATTCAAGTTTAGCAAAAAAAGCCAGTCTATCTGCTGTGATATTCGGAGCATAGACATTTACAAAAAGAAAATGGAAACTATTTATTTCAGCCTTTACCGTTAATAATCTCCCTGTCATCACTTCATTCACTGATATAATCTTAACTTTAAGTGCAGGGGAAAAAAGCACAGCCACTCCAGCACTAAAATTAGTGCCATGACTAAGAACTCTCTGTCCTGGCCACCATAAACCCCAATCAGTCTCATCTTTATAAGTGCTATGGGTCTCTTGCAAAAAACAATACCCAAGTTCTTTAGCCTTATTATTTCAGATAACAGCCCTTGTTTTTTCCCCTCCCTCATTCCATTTACATTAAGAGATCCAACCCGCAAGGTCTCCATAGGAAAGAGAGAGAAAAAGAGAAAACAGAAAAATAGTAAAGACAGAAAGACAGTCATTGTGATTATTTATTTATTCCCCCCCCCCACTTTTCCAATTCTTCTAATTGTAGTCAAGTGTTTTTTAAGGCGGAACCTTTTTTGTTGAGAGAGTTCATTATAACTACTTTTCTTCCTAGCCCACATAACTGAGGAAATGAATTTATCAATATCTGGGAAATAATCACTTACTTCAATGCCTGCTCTTCCTTTGGTATTATCAAGGAAAGAGTTAATCTGTTCAAGAGTATATAAATCCTTTTCATCTCCCTTAGGCATATCTGTCCACTGTTCATCCTCTTTACTACCATCATCAGTACATTGAGTTCATCAACTCATCAACCATATTTTCCACTGCACCTTTAACTCCACTCAAGTTTTCAACATCACTTTGATCAGTATCATCACCTTCACTTACAACTTTGTCATCCACCTTACTACATCCAGGTTTTTCCATATCAACAATATTAGTATTAGCTTCACTCACCTCTTGCTGCTTTGTAGTTTCATCACTAGCGTGTTTATCTTACATTTACATTTAGTCATTTAGCAGACGCTTTTGTCCAAAGCGACTTACAAGTGAGGTAAACAATAGAAGCAATTATGGCAACATAAGAACAGCAATACATAAGTGCACTGGAAATAGTCTCATCAAGTCCAACACAATATACATAGCCAAGGGTATGTTAGTTTTTTTTTTTTTTTTTAGATAAAGAGGAAGGTAAATAGAGAGAGAGATAAAGAGAAGGGTAACTAAATAAAGATAGTAAATCTGTAATTAGGAAGTTAGGTAATGGTGGAAGAGATGGGTTTTTAGCCGAGTCTTAAAGACAGTTACAGTGTCAGCTGATCGTGTCACGACCGGCAGATCATTCCACAGTTGTGGGACAGTTCCTGAGAAGGTACGCGCTAGTGTTTTCTTCCCTTTTTGAGATGGTACCACAAGTCTTCGCTCGGTGGCAGAGCGCAGTGATCGAGAGGGTACATAAGGCTCTATAAGCAAGCGAAGGTAAGGGGGTGCTGACCCAGTGATGGTTTTAAAGGCCAGGAGCAGAGCCTTAAATTTGATGCGGGCTGCTATAGGAAGCCAGTGTAACTTGACAAAGAGAGGAGTGACGTGCGCCCTCTTTGGCTCATTGAAAACCACTCTTGCCGCTGCGTTCTGAATCATCTGTAGGGGTTTGGTCGTGCAGGCTGGAAGTCCTGCCAGTAGCGCATTGCAGTAGTCCAGCCTGGACAGGACAAGAGCTTGGACCAGGACCTGCGTAGCGTGCTCATCTAGGAAAGGTCTAATTTTCCTAATATTGTAGAGGATGAATCTACAAGAGCGAGCGGTGCTGGCAACATGCTCCGTGAAGCTAAGCCGATCATCAATGACCACTCCCAGGTTTTTGGCCGTCTTGGAAGGCGTGATGGTCGAGGAACCTAGCTGAATGGAAAAGTTGTGCTGAATCTTTGGTTCAGATGATATGACAAGCAGTTCTGTCTTCGCAAGGTTAAGCTGGAGATGGTGATCCTTCATCCAGAGTGAGATGTCCCTCAGGCATGCCGAGATGCGGGCAGAAACCGTAGGATCATCAGGGTGGAACGACAAGTGGAGTTGAGTGTCGTCTGCATAGCAGTGGTAGGAAAAGCCATGTTTCCGAATGACAGAGCCCAGGGATGTCATGTATATCGAAAAGAGCAGCGGTCCAAGCACAGAGCCTTGAGGGACCCCGGTATCAAGACGTTGGGGTTCGGAGACGTCACCTCTCCAGGATACCCGAAATGACCTATCAGAGAGGTACGACTTGAACCATAGAAGCGCTGTGTCAGTGACACCCATAGACATGAGAGTCGACAGGAGGATGCGGTGATTGACCGTGTCAAAAGCAGCAGATAGATCCAGTAAGATCAGCACAGATGATTTGGAGGCTGCCCTTGCTCGCCTTAGGGCCTCAATGACTGAGAGCAGCGCAGTCTCAGTGGAGTGACCACTTTTGAATCCAGACTGATTGCTATCCAGGAGGTTATTTTGTGTGAAGAAAGTGGAGAGCTGGTTGAACACAATGCGTTCAAGAGTCTTGGAAATGAAGGGAAGAAGAGAAACGGGTCTGTAGTTCTCTAGCATAGCAGGATTGAGAGTGGGTTTCTTCAGCAACGGGGTTATCCGGGCCTCTTTAAATGCTACAGGGAAGGTGCCAGTGGAAAGGGATGAATTGATAATGTGAGTGAGAGCAGGGATAACAGACGGAGAGATGGCCTGGAGGAGATGGGTGGGTATGGGATCTAGCGGGCAGGTAGTCGGATGATTAGAAGCCAAGACCTTGGAAACATCTGCTTCGGATAGGAGAGAGAAGGAGGGAAGGGAGCATGTCTCAGGGATTTGAGAATGCGCAAGAAGCGGCGGCTCGGAGAACTGACTGCTAATAGTTTTCGTTTTCTTCACAAAGAAGGAAGCAAAATCATCAGCCGTTAGGTCGGATGAAGGTGGAGGGGCAGGGGGACAAAGAGGGTAGAGAAGGTCTTGAAGAGAGTGTGAGAGTCAGATGAGTTGTTAATCTTTGAATGGTAGTATAAGGTCTTTGCAGAGGAGACATCATTGGAGAAGGAGGCAAGAAGAGACTGATAGAGGCAGAGATCTTGTTCCTCGGATCTCTGCGTGTCTGTGTTGCTTGCACGACGCTCAAAAGTGTTTTCTCCAGTGCTACCGTGGACACGCGTTGTAACGTTGAATCTTTATGGGGACACGCAAATCGCTTATGGCCTAAATCCCCGCATTCAAAACACTTCATGCTTTCGGTACTAGCATAGACCATAAAGGAACCTTCTCCATGTACAACTCTAAAAGAAGCCTCTAAAGTTCTCTCTGGAGAACTTAGAAACACATGCACTTGCCTTCTAAACGAAAGGACGTGTTGTAATGCGGCGTTTTTACATCCGAGAGGAACTGCTCTCATCGGGCTTGAAATTTTGCCGAATCTCTGTAGTTCTTTTATAATTGCATCATTTGACACAAAAGGTGGAAAATTAGAAATTATAACCTTAGTTGTTGGAGTGGATAGCGGAGTTATAGGAACAAAAGTTTCTCTTACCCATAACCCGCTCACCGTCAAAAGATTAACAAATGCCTCAGTTTTAAAAAACACGACTATCGCCTTGTTCATTCGTGAGGCCGAGACAATGTTTTCCGCTCCTACTTTTTCTCCTATTACAAGGATTAATTCCTCTACTGTCACTCCGGGTTCAGGCACACACCTGCACCCATTCCGGAGAGACATATCCGGCGTCCCTTGAACTTGGACGGACGCCATACCGGCGACTAGCAGTCGCGGATATGCTCAAAATTTACTTTTAACTTACAGTATCTTTTTTAGACCAGTGTAGGGGTGACCCCGAATAGTCGAAGATTCGATGCATCGATAGGAGAAGCCTGATTCGACTACCAATCTCATAGTCGAATCGTCGCAGATGTGTTATGAAATGAGGATCATTTAATTTTGGCCGTATGGGTGCACACATTATCTGATTTCACATATAACAGCTTTCTCACAATATATTAATATACTGCATATTATGATAATGCTGCAAATAATATGTGAAGTAGCAGCTTTCAATAAATATTTTTAAAATGCGTTAATAAATCCAACAACCCCTGTGACCGGACTTCACGTCCATAAGAGGTCTCTATGTTATTAAAGCCTTGCCTCTTTGTTTCGACATTTAAAAGACAAAGCTGGAAAATTAAACTATGTCTTTCGTTCTTTTAATAATTTCTATATTTTATTTTATTTATAAATCACTTTGGGTTATCTGATTTAACTATTTGGCTTGTGTTTTGTTTCCGTGCACTTGAGGCATTTTGCATATTTGTTCTGCACTTTGTTACTTCTGACCTTATTTTATTAAAAAAAAATTGTATTTATTATAAACGTAAATTCCGATCTAATTTAAGTATTTAAATTTTGGATAGCTTTTCGTTGTATCGATGTTGCGCTATTGCGTGCTGGCCATGCTTGCGCATGTAATTTAGCCGAACGGTTAGGTGCTCTGCGTCTCATATTTAGGAGTTCATCAAACTAAACATTAAAAAACGGATGTTTTTCGACGAGTATAAGTTTTTAAAATGTATTTAAAACATATATTGTCTATCTTAAAGTTAAACTACAAAACAGGTAAGCCGTTTCTTTTATTTCGGTGATGAAACGGAAACTAGTATCTGCACCGAACCTATTTCTGCCTGACACGAATGTCTTTCTTGTGATTTAATATTATGGTCAGTTGGTGTTCACTTTCAAATTATAGCAAAGAGATTCCTGAAATAAATAATATCATCCGGTCTTTCTGTATCTAAAGTGAATACAGAGATGATCAAAGTCAAAGCAAGCAAGCAGGTATTTCTGTGCTAAATAATAACGCGTAGTGTCTATATAATCATTAATTTCAGTGTTTTTCTTGTTATAAATTAACGTTTAATGAATTGTAAATAAAGATTAGTTTTTATCATTTACAGTCACAATCACAAATTATTTGTCATTTCTCATTTGTCGGGTTTTTTTGGTCATGACTGCTTTGACGCGCTATCTCCAAATTAAATAAAAACACGTAATTGTAGCCGGAGTTTCCAAGGCAGGATTACCTTTGTTATTTTTTTAGGTTTAGTTATCAAAATGTATTTTTGTGTGATGTTCTGTAGATCGTGGCTTTAAAATGTTATGAGGAATAATTAAACAAATGTTGCCTTACATTTTACCTTAAAAAATATATATATAAATGCATCGTCAGTTTTGTCTTCGTTTATTACTTGAAAGACAGTTTTGGTCACTTTATCAGACAGTTGTTTATGTGTGCTGTTTGTGAAAGAAAATAAAAGTTACCAATTTGTACCTGGTCTGGCCCCCTCCCAACCCATGCATACAAACATAGATGATTCGACTATCGGTCGACTATGGAAAGATTCGAAAATTCTGATTCGAATATGTAAATCCTTAGTCGAGGACACCCCTAGACCAGTGAGGGGAAAAATAAAAATAAAAGTGTAGAAAACCAGCGAGAAATGATGCCAATCACTCTCACAAATACAACGCTCTCCGCAAACGCGCTCCCACCTCCCCAAACTCCCAGCATGCACAGAGAGAGAGAGAGAGAGAGAGAGAGAGAGAGAGAGAGAGAGAGAGAGAGAGAGAGAGAGAGAGAGAAACAATAACCGAAAACAACTGCAAAAATATGATTACCCAATAAATATATTTCTGCAATGATAACAATTTTAACTGATGTGGGCTGCATTTGCTAAAATCATCATAACTTCAGTTGTACAACATTGAAAGATCTATAAGTGAGCTGAAGCAGACAGAGAGAGTGTGGAGGCTAACCTCTAAGCCTCAGCATGGATGGCATGGTCTTCTTAATGCGTAGCAGAAAGAAGTCCAGACTCTTTAGCTCTCTTTGGGTGGTGTTCCCGTTTATTATAAATGAAAAGAGGTATCATAAAATAGTTCTTTGCCCAGTGTTGATTGAAAAAGTGCTGATAAATAAATTACCGTGGCAGACTCATGGCTACGGTAAGAACCGTGTGTTCCCCACCATCCACACCTTTCTCACTAATTGCCACACCTGTAGATATATCTACTTTCCAGTGATGTGCTACACCCAGTGCAATACTCCCCATAGTGGAGAAAAAAAGTAATAACTTAATTAACAAAAACTAAAGGTGAATATAAATGGCTCCTACAGAGAGCAATGACATCTCCTGCAGGACAGTCGTCAAATTGCATTTCACTAAGTGAAATCTTCAGAGAGAGTGAACCTGAGGCCGGGGCTCGAGCCCCAAGTTCAACCCCCTTGCAACAGAAACTGCACAGAGGAAGAAAAGCAGTGAAGGAGGAGATGGGGAGGAGGAGGGATGCCGGAAGAATTGCAGTAGTACACAGATGACTGAAGGCTGCTTATATATGGCCATAACGATGATTGACAGGCCTGAACCTATGTCTAGAACTACAATTCACTAATTTGCCTTCGCATTCAGATCATGATTAATGCTAAATGAACTTGGCTTGCTGTCCTCGAAGGGAGCTTTGCACCTGAGCTCTGAACCTACAGAGAGAACTAACCTGAGGCTGGGGGTTGAGCCCCAAGTTCAACCCCCCAAAAGAATGTTTATGGGAGCATGCAGCTTACTTTTGCTGAATCAAAAGAAAGGCTGATTGTCTTGGGATTTCTCTTTTAAATAAGTCTCGACAAATGAATAAGTCAGTTTATGGAAGAAATAGAAGTGGTGAAGATGGGAGTTTCCTGCCTTTTATAATGCGTAAGCTTTGAGATCAAAATCCAATATTTGATTTACTTTGCGAGAAATAGCCCGTTTATACACCGAGATAGCATTGTAATAGTTACACGTCTGTAAGACGTGTGCTAAGTATCTGAAGCTCTGGAAATAACAGAGCAGATACAAGACAAAACAAAAAAATGAAATAAAAAGGCACACAGATAACAAAAGCCTTGAACAATGATATATGACCCCAACAAATCCTGGCCAAAGAGATCCCTATTTGTACATGACAAATATTATCACAGGACTTCGGTGCTTGGCTAAATATGTTACCGTATTTTCCAGACTATAAGTCAAACTTTTTTCATAGTTTGTCTGGTCCTGCGACTTCTAGTCAGGTGTGATTTATACGTCAAAATTAATTCATATGAAACAAGAGAAACCATTACAGCGTCGACTCTCTACAGCGCGAGAGTCCACTGTATGCTGCTTCTGTATTTATGTAATTTAGTGGATTCAGTGATGTGGAATGACTTTGGGACCTGTTTGAACTTGATTTGGCTCGTCGTGTTAATTTAGCCAATTCAGCCTCCCAGGTATGTTCGATATGCTATTGTGTTCGAAGAATAATGGTAATGTTACGTTAACATGTACGGACACCTCTTCAGTCTGCTGTTCTGTGTGCCATTGTTTAGTTAAATAACTTGCCTTGCCAGATTAAATGTCTGTTCTTGGGCTTGGATTTTGTGAAATCATTTTCTAAATAAAGGCAATTTATAGTCCAGTGCGACTTAAACTTACTATATTTTCTCCTCTTTAAAACTTATTTTTGACTGATGCAACTTATTTTCCCAAGCCACTTATAGTCAGGAAAATACGGTAGGTCATTTGCAGGGGAGTTTTTACTTTACAAATTAATTTCAGACATGGCAGATTCGCACAGGATTAAGATCACTGACAACCTCCGCACCAGGGAATACTAATCCAATGCGAAAAGTACTTATGACATCTCTTAAGAAACTTCTCTGATGAATTGCAGAAGAGCAAACAACCAAAAATTACATCTGGCAGATGAAATTGTAGACATCAAATAGACATCTTGGAGATGAATGTGTGCTATCAGTGACGCAGAAAAACCCTCAGATAAAGTTTATTACAAGCACAAGAGCAAATCACGTTTCGCCGACTGCATATTGACCAGTACGTGGAGACGCACACACATATCAGCCATATTCTTCGTATACTTGACTATGCTCTTGGTTTGTGACCGTAAGGAGCATTGGTGTCTCTCTCTTGTCCACTTGCAGAGAAAAAAAAATACTTTGCCGACTTGTGAGAACCAAATCACAGAACAAAGATTAATTGATTAAGAGTAAAATTGCTAAAATTGACTGAAGAAATTTCATGTATGCGGAGCCAGGAGTTTATGAGTGAATGCCACTGAATTTCCTTTATTAACTCACATTAACAAATTTCAAGACATTAGTTGTGGCATATGGAAAGTTGCTGTACACTCATACTATTGGTCTTTTAATCGATTACTTAGAACTTTGCTTCCCGGGTGTTTTTTGAAAAGCTGTTGCGCATCCTGTACAAATTATTACATTTTCTTTAGCCTCAGAAAATGTTTCTGGTGACACAACATTTCATCATGTGATAATACCAATAACATTTATAGTATGACCGGAGATAAAACCCGTTGTAACTGAAGGCTGATAAACTAGATGTTAGATGGAAATTTGGTGTAAAACATATGAAGAGCGCACAGATTATCTGTTAATCAAATGCGCATGGGGGTTGCGTCCATGTCTGAATGTTTGCGCAGAAGCGGTTGGGATTGGAAAAACATTCAGAACAGCACTCTACTTAACCTGTCAGCTCTGAAGCTATTTTAGGGATTTCCACCTGGATTTGGCCTACCCAAATTCAAAAGCTTCCCATACTCACATGCAGAGGTATACATACAAAAGTTTGGTATAATTTTACAAGAAACCCTTTGAAATGACAAAACACTGTTGGAAGTGCTAAACATATTTGTATGTGTGTATGTGTATGTGTTTTTTTTCTAAAGTCTGTATTTGAAAATCTATAACTCTGGCCCTGAGTGTTCCAGAAACCTGCAGACAGTTTTGTTTGATTCCAGCAAAGGAATTTTTTTCTCTTTCATGATGTATGCAAAAGTTATTCTATTCCAATTGAAGGGAGGAATAATAAAATTTTTGCATGCAGTTTCTGCCTAAAAACATTTGAAGTGTGCCCATAACCACATCACACTAAAAAATGCTGGGTTATTTTATCTACCCAACCGCTGGGTTATGAAATGCTTTACCCATTATGGGTTATTTATATGGAATTTGGGTTATTTTGTGCAACTCATGAGTTGGGTCAAAATCCATCAACCCAACTTTTATCGGTTGACCCAGCACGTGGGTTGTTTGTGCTTTGAACCTCATCGTCACATCGTCACCAGAGTCAAGCACATCGAGAGCTCGTCACAGCAGAGAAACTGACTGCTCATCGAATAAAGGCGAATAAATAATAAAAGGTATGTGTACACTACATGTCTAATTTACTTTGTGTTGCGTTACCTAAAGTAGTATCTTTATATCGTCGAGGCTATTTGATTGGTTTGGCTAACAATTTAGCTAACGTGAGTTAGTCATTATCACGGAAGCGCGAAGCCTACAGCTTATGGTCTGAATCATATTAATGAATTAAACTTCATAATGCCCATGGGCACGTAGTCATGATTGTCGAATTAACGTTAGCCATGCAAATATGCCAGCTAGTTTCAAAACTAGCCAGTTAACGTTACCATAACTAGTTTATTAGTCCAACAGGCTGTCATTCAGTTGCTTTTCTATGTTATTTTAACTGGCTATAAACGAACAGTCTTGTTTTTCCTGAAGCTTTTAATGTGACATGTGAAGGCATAACACAGTGTTTGGCTGATTAAAATATGTAAAAAAAGGTGAGATAATCTGATATGTCTTATGTGGTGACACAGAAAAGATGAGAACAAAATCTTATTTAAAATGGCGTCCTGACAAACGACAAGGGCCACTTTAGTGAAGGGTTTATGTGACACCCAAACTATGTGCACATTTAGTGTAAAGTTGTTATACTTCAAGCAAAAAATATATTTTTATTCATGAGAATTGAAACCAGGACTCTTATTTTGAGAACTGAAAGGAGGACTCTGATAAAGGGAAAAGGGTCTGGCTGCAGACATGGTGCACTCTCAGCCGCGCATGCGCACTGAGACACATGCACGCTCAGCCGCGCATGCGCACTTAGACACATGCACGAAAAGCCTCGCATGCGCACTTAGACACTTTAGCTACCTCGTAGGCAATCAGACACGTGCGCTTATGCCAATTGTAAGTATATTTACTAAATTCGTACAAGATTAAGATTAAGTTGAAGTAAAAGTGTTGTTTTAATAATTATGTGTTAAATGTTAACGAAAATTATCCTAATATGTAACGTTATCTGAAATGTATTGCACCGCATGCACGTGTTGTCATTTTCAACTTTATTATAAGTTATTTTTTTCATTTATACACGATTAAGTAGATGTGAAAGTGTTGTTTTAATAATTAGGTATCTGAAATTTATTGCACCGCATGCACATTGATGTTATGCACGTGTTTTCGTTTTCAACGTTGCAAGTATAAGTTATTTTTTCATTTATACACGATTAAGTAGATGTGAAAGTGTTGTTTTAATAAAGGAGCTGTGTCCGCCCCTGCGCCTTTACAGATGACACAGATTTTTCCTCATCAATTTTCCCTGTTATTTTTGAGGTAGTATTGTTACAACAACTTGATAATATGCACACGTGATGTGTTATGTATATGTTCATACTGTAGGTATTCGGGTAATTATGTTCGGGTTGTGAAAAAGTTAATATGTTGACTCCGCCATTTTGTGAACGCTGTAACACGAGGTGAAATGCGTCTAATTCGATCCAAATTGACTCTAGTTACAAAGTTGTAGTGTTTATTATGAGTTTACTTCAAATTTTTTTGGTTTATTAAGTTATGTAGCGTATGCACTTATTTTGCAGAACAACTGTCTTTTCTATCGACTTGGCCTTCTGCGCGGGGTCTAACGTTATATCAAGAAATATGTAATATAACTTACCGGTATTTAATGTTATGTGCACTGAAGGCTATGCTGTAACAAGCCACAAATATTCGTGTGCAGTATTATAAACATAGACAATTTACATGTATGCAATTTGTAATATTAATTGTATAGAGGGAGGGAGGATTTTCTCTATATTTTGTTATTCTAAATAAAATGGCTGGTATCTTCACATTGTTTTACATTTCTGCTGCTATAGTATGCATTGCTTTTGCATGGTGACACATTAATAGTTAATACAATAGCAATTGTATTTTTGCTTAAGCTCTTTTTGTGTTTGTTTCAGATCAATGGATAGCTTTGTCATTAACACTTTGACAGACTGGCAGCTGACAGACCTTCTCGAAAGCTTTAAAGGTAAGAAATATTTTCCCCATCCACTGCATATCAAGTGTGCATGGCTACAAAGCGCTAACTTCCCGCTCTCTCTCGTGAAGCCAACAAGGAAGTGACTAAAACTGCAATTCATCGGCTGGCTGCCAAATGGAGTCAGTCCCATAGACTCCCCATGTTAAAATTCCCAACTTTACAGCAGAAAAAAAACATGTTTACAGCCTGGCGCAAAACATTATTTTGGTCTAAATGGCTAATTTTGTCCTTCATGACAACTTTGAGTGGGGTGAATTTTGTTATAACTCATCCGTTTAAATTATACGGCCCACTCTGCACACTTTAAGCTTCAAAAACAGACTTCAGGAGTCTACGAGTGACGTCATGGACACTGCGTCCATTTTTTATATAGATTGCTACTCATGCCCTTTTCAGAAATGAATTCTTATCAAATATAACTTCCTTTTTTTTTAAATAGCTTCCATGAAATGTGTCAAAATTACTCCAATATATGAATAGGGCACATGTGTTTTGTAAGCTTTCAATGCTTCATTCTATTTTGTTATAACACATGATGTAATATGCATGTTTATTACTATATCTTCCATTTAATTACCCATATATTTTTTTTGTACTCCTCTATTGTTAAAACAAAGATGTATTTGTGTTTTCTTTTTTTGTCTTTCAGAGGAGGGGATTGATGAGGAGAGTTTTCTTCTTTTAGATGAGGCTACAATCAACCAGTTGATCCCAAGAGCTGGCCCTCGGCTGAAGTTCCTAAAAAAATTTAGAGGACTTGTAAGATGACATGAAACGCTAATTTATTCAGTTTTCCACACACGTTATTATTTCAGACGGATTTTCTTTCGGAATATGGGTTATACTTGCTTTAAGTGCAAAAGGCAAATTTCAGGGGGTATCATGAGTCTTTTTATGCATTTACGTGCAGTACACCATGTAAACTCAGCATCAACATATTTCCAGTGCAGTGAAAGTGGTTGTGGTAGGACATTTTCTTACATATGGTCTTTTAAAAGACACTTGGAAAAGGATCATAACGTTGTAAATACTCTTGATGACCCCTTTGAAGCCACACCTGTTGATTTAAATAATGTTGAAATGCTGAATGCGCATATGGAGCCAGCACAGGGAGATGAGGAAGTTGAGGAGGATTGGGATGAACTACAGCCAGAGTGCATTACCAATCGGGTGGCCCTCTTTTTAGCCCACCTTAAGTCTAAATCTTCAATGACATACTCAAACTTAAACTTTGTAGTTCAGCATACCTCCAGTTTAATTAATAATATTGTCAGCAGACTGCAATCAAAGACTATGTCTTTATTTCGTCAGTTTGGTCTTGATCAAAGCCCAGAGGTACAAGAGCTTGGGGTGGAGTTCACAGAAGCAGCTGAGCCTTTCAAAGAATTGGCGACAGATTATAAACAGATGAAGTATTTTGCTAAATCTGGAAACTTCATTCAGCCAGTTGAGGAGATTCTATCTGGGGTTTCCTATGTTCAGCCAATGGCCTCTGCCACTGGAATTGTTAGACAAGTTGCAGTTCCTGATTCATATCACCGTATTCCGTTAAAGAGCCTTTTGACCAAAATTCTTGAAATTCCTGGGATTTTACAGGCCATGTTGGAATGGCAGCGCAGAGAGGGTGATGCAATTCAGGATGTTTTTGATGCAGAATTTTGTAAAACACATCCATTGTTCCAGAGTGAGGTTTCAATCCCACTTGTGATTTACCAAGATGATTGTGAGATAGTAAATCCCCTTGGTTCTAAGACTGGGATTCACAAGTTAGGACTAATTTATTTTATCTTGAAGAGCTTGCCACCAGACCTGCTATCAAGTTTGCAGTCACAGTTCCTATTAGCAGTGTACAAATCTGATGATGTAGCAACCTATGGCCTTGATGCAATCCTGCGCCCTATCGTGGATGAGATCAGATGTCTAGAGAGTGAAGGCATCTTTGTTAATACCCCCAACTATCAAGGTGTTGTCAAGTTCACAGTGATCCAGGTAGTTGGAGACAATTTAGGCTTGCATACCGTTCTTGGCTACATTGAAAGCTTCAGTGGAAACTATGTGTGTCGCTTCTGCAAAGCAGATAAAAGGGGTGTGAGGTATCTAACGCTGGAAGATCCTGCACTGTTGCGTGATCGCAATAGTTATGAGGCAGATTTGCGTACAGCTGACTCCTCCCAGACAGGTTTGAAAAGAGACAGTGTCTTGAACAACTTGTCTTTTTATCATGTATCAGACAATGTGGCAGTTGACATCATGCATGATGTACTGGAAGGGGTGGGGCCCTATGAAGTCAAACTTGTGTTGAATTCACTTATTGAGCAAAAGTATCTCACACTAGAAAAGCTCAATTACAGAATAACAAGCTTTGACTATGGATTTTGTGATAAGGGTAACAAACCTAGTGTCATAAGCAATCTCAGAAACCCTGAAGCCCCCATGCGGCAGTCAGCATCTCAAATGTGGTGCCTACTTAGGTTACTACCGACAATGATAGGTGACCTTATCCCTATGGATGACAAGCATTGGGAACTTCTACTACTCCTACTCTCGTGCATGGAGTTAATCTTTTCTCCTTCACTTACTGTAGCAGCGACACTGTACTTAAGCAAAATCATTGAAGAGCATCACTGTCTCTTCCTGGAGCTATATCCTCACCTACATTTACGGCCAAAACACCACTTCATGCTACATTACCCAAGAGTCATTCAAAAACTCGGACCGTTGAGGCAGTTCTGGGCGATGAGATTTGAAGCTCGACATGCATTTTTCAAACAGGTTAGCCATGTAACTTGTAACTTTAGAAACATTTGTAAAACCATGGCATTTCGCCATCAGATGATGCAGTGCTACAATTTCATGTGTGGAACTGTGTTGTGCCACAATACAGAAGTTGGTCCAGGGTACACTACATTTCTGGCCAACATTGAGGGATTTAAAGAGATCCAAAGTGGTCTAGAAGGTAGCCCCCTTTTTAGTGAATTGTATGTGCCAGCCTGGGTTACTTTTAAGGGAACGGAATATAGAGCAGGCATGACTGTATTCCTGTCCTATGATCCATATGGAGAACCTCAGTTTGGTGTCATACAATCAGTTTTACTACTGGAGCAAACATCACATACACCAACAATAAAGCTTGTTGTAAAGAAGTGGGAAACACAGTGGTTTGATAGGCATTTATTTGCATACAGTGTGATTCCCACTCAAGTTTTGGCAGCTATAGATGTGAGAGAGCTGCTTGATCACCATCCCATCCATGCCGTCAAGTCGCACAGAGAGGATGAAGACAGTTTTTACATTTCTCTGCGCTATAGACTTTTTTAGATAATCAGCTGATTGCCACCAGGTGTGTGTGTATGACGCTTGTAAATAGTATTTTGACAGGTTTATAGTTGTTGAAAATGCATAGCTTGACATTGTCCGGCATATTAGTTAAGTTTTTAGCCATACATGCTGCGTGAAGTGGCCATTGCTAATGGGATAAGAAGAACTTCTGCAACTACTTCTGGGATGGGAGGACGTTACCAAACTACTGGGATGTTATAACTTATACTGTACTGTAAGTACTTTTTGTTTAATCACTTAATGTGTATCTGCTCTGTATACAGTATTTACCACTGCCACAGTTATGTTTTAGAAGTCACTTTTTTTTAAAGACACCTGCATGCTCCAAGAAAACTTGTCACCTTTTACATCTAAAAACTGCACACTTGGGAGAAAAATTTGCGGTTTCATGTCTGAAACCATGTGCACTCTCTTTCCAAATATATTGTAACAAATGGCGGGGAGTTCACACCACTGGTCTCAAACCTGGGTTCCCGTGCATGCTTCCTAATCACAACACCAAGTGGGGCAAGAGGTTAGCATCATATTCTTCCCAGAGTTCGCTACAGTAGACATTCTGTGAGAATGCCATCTGTCACACCATGCATACTGCATGCAATCTTCTGAGTCCACTAGTCTAATGTAGCAGAAACAGTTTTATATCTTGACCCTCACCCCATATGTCACCTTCTTACAATCCATCCAGGAGTTTACATTACTGATGCTTAGCAAGCTATTCTTAATTGGCTGCCACTGTTTATTATATTGAATTGGATTTTCTGCATAGGTTGGACCTGCTGTTGTGCCTGCTATCCCACCTACAATCTCTGATGTCACACCAACTGCTACTCTTCCCAACCCCATGGAGGAACCAGCAGCTGCTGTGGTACCAGTAAATCAGCTGATACAGACAATACACATTATTCCACAGTTTGTAAGTTCCACCTCAAGACTTGGGTGTCACTTTGTTTAATCAACACTAGGCTGGGCAATTAATCAAAGCCAAACCTTAGAAACAAAACTAAATGTGTCTTGTGTATGTTGATTGATCAACATTGATCAAAATAGTTATTTTCTTATAATCAGCTGAATTCTTTTGATGAGCACCTTAAGCCCTATGTTATATTTTGCTGTCTGATAGTGGTGCTTGAAAAGAGTAAAAATAACTCTGTGATGTGCTGTGAGCTAACAGTTTATTAATTGAAATCATGGCAAATGTTTTAAAATTGTGATATTGATTTGAATTCATATCACCCTTCACTTCTTAAAAAAAGTAAGAAATCTGCAATGTTGTGTCTTGTTGCTATTTTTTTAGGAAGTCCGGAGTATTCTTACAGGCTTACATGATGGCAAGGAAATTGTTGAGAGCCTTGATAAAGATAATGTCATCACAACTAGTCAGAGACGTCTCCTCGTCCGAATCTTGGTGTCGTATCTGATTGAGAAGTTTGGAGAAAAGTACTTTATTTATTTTTTATATAGAATAGAGTTCCTGTTAAATACACCAATATTCCCATTTGGAAAGTAAATTAACATGTAGTTTTTCATTTCACTTAAATTAAAACAGGGCACTACTTTGAGGTCTGACATTGACCTAGATTTGCTAGGAAGCTATTTTTTGGGATACGACAATTTTTTCTGGAGTACTTGAAAGCGGTAGTTTAAATTATAGGACATAAAGAAAGATTTATGAAATGCTTACCATCAATATAGCTGATGCAAAGGTTTTAATTATCCCAAGTCCTGTGTCTTTAATTTTGGTTTGGTTATTTTACGTTTACTCCACAAAACTCGTTGCATTTATATTGTTGACTTATTCTTTCAAAAAAAGCTGTCACTGGGCACAATTTTCTATTTGCTCTGCAACTTATCAATGAATCTTCGTTGATCACTGCCTGCAAGTGACCGTAGCACAACGTGTTCTTAAGCTTTTGCATGAGTATGCGCATTTATTAAAGGTTACACAGCAAATACAGAAAATAGTGCCTAGTTGAACGGACGCTTTTTACCTGTGATGTGTTTTTTTCTGTTTTACAGTCCTACATCAGATATCAAAAAGGCACTGGCATCGGGTTTGGTTGAGTCATTTGAATGTTTGAAAGACTCCTCAAGCAGTGGCAGTGTGAGTGGGTTTTTTATGTAATTGAGATTTCTTTTGGTTGTCATGATCGTCAAACTCAATACCGCTCACTTTTCCTTGAAACACTTCTGTGCTTTTTGATGCCTGCTGTTATGCACTAAGCAGCAGGAACAATAATTGATCATCTACTCTGAGGATAGACAGATGCACAGACAAACCCTGTTCTAACAGAAGCCCATGCTGTCAGTCAAATGTGCCTCATCTTTATTCATTAAAGATTTTGATTTCTTTGCAGGAAATATGGTACACCCCAGGACGGAGGCAACGCCCAGCCACTGGATTCCTGGAGGAAAGGCTGAGGAATGTTAGAAAGCGGCTGAGATCCTCCAGCACGTTGCGAAGCATGAGACAGAAGACACCACCACAAATGGCAGATAATGGTGCTCCTGCAAGGGCTCTCATACCAGGTAGTTATTAAATTGAAAAATTATTTTAAGCAAAACATCCATATTTCAGTGACTGACAACTTTGTTTTTTTTTTTTTTACAGAACGTACCATATCAGACGAACGGGCGTCACAGTTAAAAGAATGGTTGAGAAACAATTCTCAGCCCCTCAGCCAGATAGAGACCTACATGCAGAACACAGCAGTCTACAGGGCCAAGTGGATCAGGGACAACAATTGGACCATTGATCAGATCCTCGAAGAGTTCCCTCACTTGATGACCAAAGGCATGGTAGGTATAGGGAAATATGATCTTACATTTGAGGAAACATTGTTTTATTAGTGTGCCACGTTAAATTTGTTTTAAAAATGTGTTTACCGTTTTATAGATAGCACAGGACTTTCTGGTCCTACATGGGGATGCTGCATCAAAGTTATTTGAAACTTGGCTACCCATTTATGCGGAGAAGGTCCTGTACCTGGCCAGAAAAGAGGGGAAGCTGACATTGCCTCTGGATGGATTAACACCAGGTAATATATTCTTGTCAGCACATCTTGTAAATGCAGGCATGGCGATGAAATATGCAGGATATGTATGCAATTTTATTTTATTCATTTATTGTGAAATCACTTGTATGCTATTTTACATTGTATTGAGACCTCTATGTCTTCCTACAGATGGTGTTGGGGAACTCGCCCTGAGGCAGCTGCCAGCCTTGCTTCCACCGACGACTTACAAAGTTGGCCGGGGCCGTGGTGTGAAAGTAGTTCGCCACACCATTCAGGAAGGCAGCTTGGCCTTCATTGACCATAAGCCTGTAAGTATCGGCCAGATAGTATGGTCAGATAGGTGGGCCGCACGCATTTTCTTAACATGTTTATTGTAATGTTAGATCATCAATCAATTTATGACTTTTTAGGTTGATTGAGATCTGAATCCTTTTTTGAATATGCTCTAAGACTTAGTCAAAAAAAGGTTTGGAATATTTTGTTATGTGCATTGAAATGTAGACTATTACAGTTCAACTTTTTTAATTAGAAATGCACTTAATCTTTTACAAATTGTACAGCTAACTAGACTTTTTAGACATTTCTCTAGTGAAGACAAGGAAAATGGTCATCACAATTTCTTTATTTTAATTCTACTGTAGTATTTGCTAGACATTTGGTCCTTACTCACTCACAGTCTTGATCTCTTGTATTTTCTTTTTTAGCCTGGAATAAACATGGTGGAGTACCTTCATGAGGCCAAGGAATCCAAGCCATACCCCCACATCCTGACACTGGGAAATGATCAGAGTGCATTTCAGGCCTTCGTCATAATAGCTGGACAGGCCCTGGAACAAGAAACACTGCTTCAGGCCATTGATGTCTGCTTTAAGGCATTCTTTGTCTTTGATATTAAATACCCAAAGCAGTGTGAACATGTTTGGGAATTCATACAGACTGTTATATATGAAATCCCAGGAGGGGAGTCTAAAATCGTTAAGTTTATTCAAACTAGAATACTTGCTTGCAAGTAGAGCTAGTGGCTCTTAAAAGCAGCATTTAGTATGTGGAATTAATTGTTCACTATAGAGCTGCTGACTGTTGGCCTGTTGAATGTTAGTTAAATTGAAATTGTTGTTTTGCAATGAATATTTTCAACCCTTAGTGAACTGCGCCAGTTTTACTATATTGTCAATATTAATGTAATAAATGTTTTCAAAGATTCAATTGTTTTTGTATTTTAGTGTTTATTGCATAATATATGCATAAATCTAGCATGTATTCGGTTATAGGTTTGTAGATTCACAGTTTTATAGTGTATTGGAATTTATTTTCCTAAATTGTACTGTAATTTGGTAGACTTAATCTGGCATATGGATTAATTTTACCCAGCTTAATATGTAGTTGAATCAACCCATAATTGTAATTAATTTGACCCAGCATTTGGGTACACTATACAAAAAATATGTAGTTAAATCAACCCATAATGTATTTAATTTGACCCAACATTTGGGTACACTATATAACAAATATGTAGTTAAATCAACCCATAATTGTAATTAATTTGACCCAACATTTGGGTACACTATATAACAAATATGTAGTTAAATCAACCCATAATTGTAATTAATTTGACCCAACATTTGGGTACACTATATAACAAATATGTAGTTAAATCAACCCATAATTGTAATTAATTTGACCCATCATTTGGGTACACTATATAACAAATATGTAGTTAAATCAACCCATAATTGTAATTAATTTGACCCATCATTTGGGTACACTATATAACAAATATGTAGTTAAATCAACCCATAATTGTAATTAATTTGACCCAGTGTTTGGGTAGAATATTTAACTCATCTGTTGGGTTACAGATGAGCAACCCATCTTGCTGGGTCAAATTAACTACTGTTGGTCTGGTGCAATAGTGACCCAGTGGTTGGGTTATAAAACAACCCAGGTTGGGTTATTTTTAACCCAGCATTTTTTAGTGTGTACAGTGGAATAAATGCAATATCTTTATATCATTTTACAGAAATCACTTTGAAGTTACATAAAAAGGTGCTGTTTGTTACAAATATTGTTATTTATGTTGTTTTTCATATGATGAACCACCAAATCTCTTTTTTTGTGTTGTAAACAATTTGAAAGTGGATAACTCTGTTTCTGTGTGCTCTAGCAGACTGCAGACAGTTCTGGCTGTTACAAGCAGCGGACAGTAAACACCCAAAAAGAATGACCTCTTTAGCATATCGAATTCAAAAGTTACCACATCATGTCATGAAACAAAATATCAGAGATCAGAAGCACACGCTCTTCAAACTATACTGCTGTTTTATTAAAGTCCTTATATACAAAATCTAATAAACCTAAGCGATTTTAATGGCATAAAATAACAACAACAACAAAAAACAGAATGAAAAAGTGGATTTCATTGGGTCTGAATAAGCCATCAATATAAATCTTCAATGTAAACTTTGTAAGGGTGGATTCACAGTGGTTCATGTGTAGGAATGCCTAAATGACGAAATGATGTAAAACTGGAATCTTGGCCTAATGGTCTAAACCCAAGAGCAGAATCCAAGAGCAGGGGTCTCATTTATAAAGTGTGTGTACACACATATATGATCATAAAGTGTGGGTACGCAGAAATCCACGCAAAGTCTATACTGGTGAGTTCATTACACACAACTAAACAACAACAATCTCTTACACTCTATGTCTTATATCATTCATTCATTCATTTATTCATTCATCTCTTGATGTCTCAGGTGTTTCTCCTTCAGTCTCTCTGATAATCAGCTATGCGTCGTGGCCGCATCACTACCTTGGGTGTGCATTATTTTTCTAATAATTCAACGGCCCGTCATCAATTATTCCTTACTTAAATCAGCAATGGCATTGAGTAAACAATAGTGCAAATCAAAAAGGTGATAATGTTTTGTAGGCTAAATGTTGAATTGGGCATAGTTGCAAGTTCATGTGTATCAAGTATAACTTTATCAAAACTTTATCATTAAGATAAAATGTTAATAACTTGTAAAAGTATAGGAAAGAGTGCATGGGTGCAAACAGTGACATTAACAAGGTATGGAAGCTGATAAGGTAACAGAAACTACAACTACAACTGGTGTTAAGTTTTATATTTATTTACAGAAGGTGATAACTATTATGCAAATGAGTATGGTAAGAATATTGTTAAGAACTTTAACAAACTAAAAATACAGTAAAAAAAATGGGGGGAAAAATTATTTCTGTACAGATTTGTAAACAAAACAGAAACTGTAGTTTCAGTATAGTAAAGAGTTTCTTACTATAGTTTCTTACAGTTTTCTTGCCAAGAGCATTCAGTTAATATCATTGTCTCATTTTTGAAGGAGCATCTGAGCTCCACATGATAAGTAAACTATTTTATGCTATTAGAAAATCAAAGTTTAGGAAGCATTTACTCTGATGCACACAAAGCGTTATATTGATAATATTAAGCATTAGCTACTGTATTTCCGTCTTTTCCTCCTCTAAGAGTAGGCCACATCAACAGATCCAAAAGCAACACCTGAAAAAAAAAATGCAAAAGACTTAAATAGATACTGAATACAGATAAGTGATGATTATATTGTAGATGCTATTTTCAGTTTGTTTAATATTTTAGTTTATCTCACCTTGACCTCCTCCTTTCTTCAGTTTAGAGTACACATTTTTCCCACCGTCACTGGTATTCCCTTAAAATGCCAATAATTGGGAAACTTTATAATAAATAATCCAACATTCACAGTTAACTTATGAGAAAAGATGACAGTTTAGCTGTTTATAGATATTATATGACGTACGACACTGCTGACGTGTTAGGTGTGATCCAGCATGTTATTGAAGCATGACAATACTATAAGTTATTTTATTTAAATGTTCAGATATCTCTGTTGATCATCATGTTTCAATTTACCTTTCTTGTCTTTCTTCATTTCTTTCTTAGGTTTCAGTTCAATATTAGCATAGATGTGATCAGCTGCTTCACTTACATTGTCTACAATGAAGAATAAAGAAATGATTAAGAGTTTTCTCCTCTCAGTCTTTAGTTTTACTCCTCTGATAGTTTCTACATTTGCTCTTAAGTTTATTTTTCTTGAAGTTGACCTGTGAATACATGACATCACTGTGGCCAGCCTGAGACAATGCTAAAAGAAAGTTTAACCTTAAAATAGTTTTATTGTCATGAGATAAACAACATTAAATGATATCAGTAAATTACCTGCACTTGTGTCTTTATCATCTCTTGTAATAAATAAAGTTTAAAAGACCATTTGTCAAAGCTTTATGTCTTGTGAAGCCTTCATAGAAATATTGTTTTGTTTTACCTTTCTTGTGTTTCATCTTTTTCTTCATTTCTTTCTTAGGTTTCAGTTCAATATCAGCATAGGTGTGATCAGCTGATTCACTTACATTGTCTATAAAAAAGAATAAAGAAATGATTAAGAGTTTTCTCCTCTCAGCCTAAGACATTGTAAGGAAAATTGTTTGACCCTTAAAGGTCACGTTTTTTGTGATCCCATTTCTCAAACTTTAGATAGTGTGTAATGTTGCTTGTAAGAGCATAAATAATGCCTGCAAAATGATAAAGCTCAAAGTTCAATGCCAAGCAATACATTTCCTTAACAGAACTCGCTTTTCAAAGCCTACAGCGAACGGTCAGCTTTCCAGAAGTATTCCCACAGGAATATGTCAGTCGCCAGCTAAGCTCAAGCGGCTCAGGCTAAGCTAAGCTTCTGTCCAATCACAACACACTAAACAAACTACACAATCAGAACTTGTTACGTATTTCAGAAGGAGGGACTTCATAGACCAAGGAAGACATCAGCACGTGTAGGACAGTGAAAACAACGGTATACAGATAAGTAAATTGTGTGAAAAATACTACATTCTTTTACACATGAAACATAAACACATGTTATATTGCGCACTCTAAACACAAAAAATACACAGGAAATATGTTAATGTTAATAACGATCATAAAGATGAGCATCTCTTGTAATGAACAAAGTTTCAAAAGGGATGTAACTGCATCAGCTCTTATAAAAGCAGATTTCTGGCACTGATCATAATAAATGAATGTACTGACTGACCAGTCGGCAATGGAGTGTAAACATCCTCAGTCTGTTTCTGATCTGATATCTGACTGATGTTCTGCAGTTGACTGAGAGCTGAGGGACACTGAGAGAGTTTTTTGTTTTTGTAGCACCACAGCAGGACCAAGAAAAAGATCAAAAACATGAAGCTCAGTACAAAACCAAGATTAAGACCATGAGAGGAAGATCTTGCGGCTGGAAAAGCAGAGATACATCCATATATAACTATATATGCATATGCAAAAACATTTCAACAGTGCTTATAGAGAAGAGAGATCACCTCTGACTGAGATCCAGCTCTTTGGAGACTCTCCTCTCTCTGGGTGTTTACAGTAGTAGAAACCCTCATATATCTTTGAGACGGTAGGGATGATCATCATGTCTCCTGTAGTCCGACTCTGCACCACTGATCCATCTTTATAAAATTCAGCTCTCAGGTTAGAGGGGTTTTTATCTCGATATAAACAGCGTAGAGTCAGAGGATCTCTTTCAGTCACAGGATGAACAGGACTGTCCAGAATCACATCAGCATCTACAAAACAGAACAAATAACTGATGATTATAAATTATAAAAATATATCAGATTGATTATCGGCTTGTTATATCTGGCAGATGGTAAAAAATAAAGTTAAATCCCATAGACTTAAAATGAAAAGCATCATTAACCATTATATAAGAACCAGAATATAATAGAGACACCCTAGCAACCAGCAAGAAAATCTATAGTAATATTTATTTAATTTCCACTGATTAGGCCTGTCAAAATGGCTGAACAAGTACATTCGAAATTCGTCCTTGAAAAATAATAAAATTCGAATTATATTCGAATTATAAAGACCTACTTTATCTTGGAGAAAATTCTCCTAAAAGCCCACAAGAGGGCGCAGCACAAAGCCCCAATAATATAAACAAATTATGCACAGCATATTTTTTGTTAAAACGAATGTTATAAACACTAATAAATTAAATATAATTTCTTAAAATCATATGCAAATGAACAAAAGTGCAAAATGCCTCAGCAGCCAGCGTGTGTAGGCTATTAACACAAACATAGTCAAGAAACTATCCATGAATACATTTACAAATAATTTTATGTACCATACATTAATTACATTTTCAAAAAAATGTACAGAGCCTCAGTCAATACAGAACACACGGTGTCTTAATGAAATCAAAATTAACCAGTATATTTGTGCACCTGTAAATGTACAAAACGAATGCCATACATAGACAACGCATATTAATATAGGGCACTTTATATAATATATAAGTAGATAAATGTACGTGTTTCTAATAAAGTATGAAAACGAATGAATCTTTATTTAAGCCAAAATAAGTGGGAAAGATCATTAGTCATTTACATTTTGTCAAGCTTAAACGCTATTCACAACAACTTATATTATATTTTCTGTGTTCCTTGGTTGAAAATATGTAGAAATATATGCGAGTAATAAAGTACAGAACAGAAATGTTTAACTTACGCGCAGAGCGAAGCCGTTAATAAAGCAGACTCTCCGTAATTAATAGAGGACGTGCTGAAACAGTCGAGTTGGCAGATGATCATCATGTTTATATTTCACGCAGATAATGTTGATGAAAAACTTGCATATCAAATGTCCACGTGAAAGTCAAGTTTCCAGTCAGTTATAAAAATAAAGCCACCGCAGCGTTACATTGCAACTCTCTCATATGCGGTGTGGACTCTGTAGATGCACATATGGTTTTAATGTTGCTAAACAAGCAGCATTATGGCACTTTGGTGTTGATCAGTTATTTTAAACTTTAAAACGGCATTTAAAAGCAGACGACACTAATTCTGTCATCTCAGCTAGTTTCACTTTGCGGATGAATTCCAGTTGATGCTCCAAAAACCAAAGAAGCATCACACAACCCTTTTAATATGTATTCTGTCCGACTCGTAATCCCCACTGTCTTTTCTTGCTATTTTTCAAATGAATAACGCTGGCTTGCTCCGCATAGTTGGCTGAGCCGCTAACGCTCTGTATAACAATCCGCGTCAGTAACGTCATCATCACGTTGCGTGGGATTCCTGACACAGGTAAAATTCGAATGCAAAGTTTTACGTTCGAATATGCATATTTTTTTTACATTCGACGAATATTCGAAATTCGAATTAAAATTTGACAGCCCTACCACTGATAAATACTAATTACAAATTAAATAAAAATAATAAAAACTGCTTCATTGGTTCATTGCACTGATGGTAAAGATTTTTTTTTGCCTCTAAAATGAATAAATAATGATTTGTAAACTCACTGTGTACTGAGATATTAACAGGATGAAGTTTCTCTCCAGATTCAGACTGACACCAGTACACTCCAGTATCAGATGTGTGGAGATATCTGATGGTACATGTAGATGTTGTTTCTGTAGATCTCCAGTCTGATGATGAACAAGGTTTCAGTTCGTCTGTGTATCTTCTCACTGTCCATCCAGTAGATTTACTGTGATCCTCACAGCTCAGAGAGAGAGATTCAGATGAGAAGTGTTGAGATCTGTTGGGTCTGATGATCAGAGAGACTGAAGGAGAAACACCTGAGAAGAAAATGACAGAAAATCATCTTTATAAGAGATAAATGAATAAATGAATTATATAAGGCATAGAGTGTAAGAGATTGTTGTTGTTTAGTTGTGTGTGATGAACTCACCAGTGATCCACAGTGTTTGTGTGTTACTGTACTCTGTGTGATAGACTGGATCTCCTCTCTCTGCTCTGCACATATAAACTCCTGTGTGCTTCACAGTCACTGAACTCACTGTGTAGATGCCTTTAGATCCTCCACTGCTGTTTGATACCAGCTTATGATTAACATCTTTATTCACTATAGAGTAAAAATATGATACACATGTTAAAATTAAATACTGAAAATCTAATTTGAACCTTAAAACTATTGTGAATAAAAACAGTTACTAGATGAGATGAATGAGATATTACCTGAGTAAAGACTCTGTACAGTGAACCAGCTGAATGTCCAGCCAGTAGTTGAACTTATAATCTCACACATCAGAGTCACTGAATCTCCTTCAGTCAACCACCGGTCTGGAGAAACACTTAAAACTGTCTGTGGTTTATCTGAAAGTGATCAATCTCTCATGAATAACATGTTACACTTTATCTCTTCACACTAATAATGATGAACAAACATATAAACTCACCTGATGATACAGTCAGTGTAACAGCATCACTCATCTCAGTGTTGTGTTCTCCTATCTTTCCTCTACAGGTGTATTTAACACTGTCAGTGGGTTGAATGTTGTTGATTTTACACTCTTTTGTGTTGCATTGTGTGATTATATTTCTGTTATTTGTCTTCTTTACAGTCCAGCTGTATGTCCACTCAGTGTCTCCTGTATCCTGTATGTCACATCTCAGAGTAACAGTTTCTCCTCTGAACAGCTGTTTGTCAGGATCAACGCTCACTACAGGTTTAGAGCTCTCTGTGTAAACACAGATTTATTACACAATATTTAAAACAACGTGTGATATTATGAAAGTAATAGGATTTCAGGCTGTTGAGTTGCACAGTAGTAAAATTAAACATAAATAAAGTATAATAAAAGCGGTCTGTTAGACTTTTAGGTTTCATGTTGTCTCTCACCTTTAACATTTATCCACAGTCCATCACTGTAGTCTGTGTAATAGTCTGGTTTTCCTCTTCCAGCTCTACACCAGTACTGACCTCCATCTGAAACTTTAACACTGTGGATTGTGTAAGAGTTTGTTTCTGTTGTCGTCTTCTCAGTGTTTTGTGTGTTTTTGTACCAGTAAAACTTCCATCCAGTAGACCAATGATCAATGTGACACTTCAGAGTCACTGTGTTATCTGTCAGTACAGATCCTTCACTTGATGTGAGTTTGGGTTTTGGTTTTGATCCTGCAGGAGAGTAAAACACATTCAGATCCTGAAGAGTCTCAGAGTTCATCTGTTCTTTATGAGCTTATAAATCTCATCACAGGCTGCGTTACCATTACAGATTTTCACAAAACTTTAGCAATATTTTTTTAATGTCGACAAAAACTATTGAAATGACAACATTTCCATTAACTGATGATATGCGACTGAAACATAGTTTTTCCTCTTGCGATTCATCATTCCAGGTTTACTAATATCACATCCACCGGCCGCAATATAAATCTTTTTTTACCAAATCATTTTACATTATTTTAAATCAAAAGAAGGACTGGCGCATCATATGCACGCCAAAGTGGAATTGGGCATATGTATTGCTAGATTTTCACACTTTGTTCTATTTATATGCAACTCTGTGAGACTGGGTTGGAAAAACACTTCATGTGAGCATTAAAATGTCTTTTGCGATATATTGAAGATTTTGCCATATTTTCAATTCGCAATGTCAATTTGCACAATTTGAAGGGTAATGAAAACACAGCTTTTCTGTTTACATGAAATCCCAAACCTAAATGATCAAATAAATTAACCAAGATATTCTGGTCTTAATAAAACATTAATACACCACAACCATTGACATTAAGTTCCTAATTGTTTATACACACATCAGAATATCTTCTGTATATTTTACAGTAACACTGATATTAAACTCACCATTCACATTGACATTAACAGCAGAGCTTGATTTTGTTTGTGGTCTTCCGTGTATCTCTGCACTACACCAGTACTTATCCTGATCAGATTGAGTAACTGTATTGATAGTGAGAGAGTCTCTGTTTACAGTGTAAAGCCTAGAGTTAAACACTTCATTACCACGTTTATACCACAGATATGTCCAGTTTAATGATCTGTACTGATTCTCTATCTCACACTTCAGAGTGACTGTCTCTCCAGTGAACACAGATCTGTCTGGTGTTACTCTCACTGTAATGCTGGGTAAATCTGAGGAAAGAAGAAAATAAAGCTTCTAAAGAAAAACTTTAACAGAAACATTTTTATTTCGTAAGGAAGATTTGTAAAGTTAAAAAATTATGGAAAAATAAATGACCCGACCTTTAACAGAGAGAGTCACATGATCACTGTACTGTGAGGATGAGGGTCGTCCATCTCTCTCTCCTCTACACCAGAACTTATCCTGATCTGATGGTGATCTGATGGTGTAGATGTTTTCCTTAAACACTGAAGTCCCAGTTCTGTCTTTATACCACAGATATCTCCAGTTTAATGATCTGTACTGATCCTCTATCTCACACTTCAGAGTGACTGTCTCTCCAGTGAACACAGATCTGTCTGGTGTTACTCTCACTGTAGCTCTGGGTAAAGCTGAGGAAAGAAAAAAATTAAGTTATAACTCATCAGTCTGTTAACATAAATTAACAAATCTAAATGAAATTAAATAAAACAATAAAACAATATATTTCTGATCGCTTTAAAACACAACCATTGGCATAACGTTTCTGATAATTAACACACATGAGATGTTTTTGTCTTTATTTTCCTATTTTACAGACATTCAAGTTGAACTCACCCTTTACAGTAAGATGAACAGATGAGCTTAATAGTGAAGATTGTGGTCGTCCGTGTATCTCTGCACTACACCAGTACTCATCCTGATCAGATTCAGTAAATCGAGTGATAGTGAGAGAGTCTCTGTTTACAGTGTAACGTCCAGACTTTAACACTGAAGTACGTCTGTTAGCCCACCGATATTTCCAGTTTAATGATCTGTACTGATCCTCTATCTCACACTTCAGAGTGACTGTCTCTCCAGTGAACACAGATCTGTCTGGTGTTACTCTCACTGTAGCTCTGGGTAAAGCTGATGAAAGAAGAAAATAGTTATAAAATTTTTCCAAAATCTGAACTGCATTTGTTCTTTGAAGTTTCTGAAGAAAAACTTTATCAGAAACATTTTTATTTTTGTAATGAAGATTTGCAAATTATTAAGCATTTATGGAAATAAACTGTGTGAAAATGAAATTATAATTTTAAGTATATTGGTAATTAAAAAAGCAAAATATTCTTTGCATTACACACTAATCTTGTCAAATAAAGTGACTAAGGCTATGTTTACATTAATGCGTTTATCCTTTAAAACGCGTTACTTTTGCTACGTTTACGCCTTTCATCTACACTACATCACCGTTTTCGACCCTCACAAACGGATTCGTTCGCAAACGCTGAAGACCCCGTTTTAGTTTGAGAACTCAGACGTTGCTCTGAGTGTAAATGAACGTAGACGGAGTCTTATGTAAACGAACAGCTGATGTTAACGTGACAGCGCATCATTTTCAAAGTAAAAATTATTTTATTCATGTAAATGTTGGTTTGTTACGGAGGTTTTGCCAAAAATAGTAAACATCTACCAACCAGCTATTATAAACGCTATATCGGATAGTTTTAACATGTATCCTTATAGATAATGTCTGTTTTATATGAATGTTTGAGTATTGTTGGGTTTAATGTGTTTATGTTTTGTTTAAATGTAGTTAGCTTATGAAAGATAGACTGTAATTTTAAATGCCATATAGGCGTTGCAAAGGCCAATATGAAGGGAGAATTGTAATGGGTCAGACATTATTTTCCAGTTTAATGTAAGTTTTGTTTGCTACTTTAAAAAGGAATTTCGTTTCAGATAATTTGTCTCTTAATTTTAATCGATGTTTTGTTGATAAGTTTTGTAAATATAAATTAATAAAAACAATAAACTCAACGTCATTAATATAATGCTCGTTTAGGCGCTTGGCTTTTAGCTATTTGTGTGTTGCTAGCGGAGGACGTGCACGGACCTCGCACACTTTTAAAAATTAATGCAATAAGCATTTCTGGTAAAGGCTAAAGCAATACTTCACCTCTTACTATGTTTGATTGAAGTTTGAATTTGCTGATTTATTTTTGCTTCAAGTTCGCTACTGTTCAGTACTGTTCACTTGAATGCTTTCTTTTTAAATCATAAAGACCTTTCTGTTTAGTTATAAAATAAAAATTAACCTAATAATCATATTAATATGTTGTAGGGGGGAGCTAGAACAGTATAAGTGTTTATGTTTTGTTTAAATTTAGTTAGCTTACGAAAGATAGACTGTAATTTTAAATGCCATATAGGTGTTGTAAAGGCTAATATGAAGGGAGAATTGTAATGGGTCAGAAATTATTTTCCAGTTTAATGTAAGTTTTGTTTGCTACTTTAAAAAGGAATTTCGTTTCAGATAATTTGTCTCTTAATTTGAATCGATGTTTTGTTGATAAGTTTTGTGAATATAAATTAATAAAAACAATAAACTCATGGTCATTAATATATAATGCTCTTTTAGGCGTTGCGCTTTTAGCTATTTGTGTGTTGCTAGCGGAGGACGTGCACGGACCTCGCACACTTTTAAAAATTAATGCAATAAGCATTTCTGGTAGGCTAAATTAATACTTCACCTCTTACTATGTTTGATTGAAGTTTGCATTTGCTAAAATTTATTTTTTGCTTCAAGTTCGCTACTGTTTAGTACTGTTCACTTGAATGCTTTCTTTTTAAATCATAAAGACCTTTCTGTTTAGTTATAAAATAAAAATTAACCTATTAATCATATTAATATGTTGTAGGGGGTAGATAGAACAGTATAAGACTTTCCCAAACACATTTTTATAGGTTAAAAAATAGTGTCTGATGTAGTGGCCGGCAAAGGATCTAGCTATGATTTTTTGTCAATATCGCACACCCCTAGGCTGCGTAAACGTGCAGGTAAGCTATTATTAGAGTAATAAGTTATTTTACACTTTTATGCGCATGCCCAGTTACATGATTGGTCATGTTTCATGCGTTTATGGTGGTGTATAGTGTGGATGAAGATTCTTTTTAAAATGCCAGTATAAACGAGGATCGTTTTCATTTTAAAATGCCGTTTTAAAACGCAAATGCTCTAATGTAAACATGGCCTAAATCTAGCAGTAAATTATGGGAATATAAATGACCCCATGATTTCTTAACAATTATCCAATCACAGTCATTACTGACCTTTAACAGAGAGAGTCACATGGTCACTGTCCTGTGAGGATGAGGGTCGTCCATCTCTCTCTCCTCTACACCAGAACTCATCCTGATCTGATGGTGATCTGATGGTGTAGATGTTTCCCTCAAACACTGAACTTCCAGTTCCGCCTTTATACCACAGATATCTCCAGTCACTGTTCTGATATCTCCAGTCACTGTACTGATATCTCCAGTCACTGTACTGATCCTCTATCTCACACGTCAGATCGACTGTCTCTCCAGTGAACACAGATCTGTCTGGTGTTACTCTCACTGTAACTCTGGGTAAAGCTGAGGAAAGAAGAAAATAAAGCTATGACAATCAGTCATAGTTACTGTACAGATCTTCTAACCCACAGATCACAAATCAAAATAATTTTTAAATAAAACAATATATTTCTGATCCCTCTAAAACATTGACACAACACAACATTTGACATAATGTTTCTAATAAGTAACACACATGAGATGTTTCTGTCTTTATTTTCCTATTTTACAGATTTTGAAGTTGAACTCACCCTTCACAGTAAGATTAACAGGTGAGCTTGATACTGAAGTCTGTGGTCGTCCATCAATCTCTGCACTACACCAGTACTCATTCTGATCAGATTCAGTAAATCTATTAATAATGAGAGAGTCTCTGTTTACAGTGTAACGCCCAGAGTTTAACATTTCAGTACGACTGTTATTCCACAGATATCTCCAGTTTCTGTACTGATCCTCTATCTCACACTTCAGAGTGACTGTCTCTCCAGTGAACACAGATCTGTCTGGTGTTACTATCACTGTAACTCTGGGTAAAGCTGAGGAAAGAAGAAAATGAAGTTATAAATCTCATCAGTCTGTTAACATTAATTAACAAATCTAAATGAAATTAAATAAAACAATAAAACAATATATTTCTGATCGCTCTAAAATATGACACAACACAACCATTGACATAATGTTTTTGATAATTAACACACATGAGATGTTTCTGTCTTCATCTTCCTATTTTACTGACATTAAAGTTGAACTCACCCTTTACAGTAAGATCAACATATAGGCTTCTTTGTGGTCGTCCATCTCTCTCTACTACACACCAGTAATTATTCTGATCAGATTGAGTAACTCCATTGATAGTGAGAGAGTCTCCGTCTACAGTGTAACGCTCAGAGTTAAACACTGAAGTACGTCTGTTATCCCACCGATATGTCCAGTTTAATGATCTGTACTGATCCTCTATCTCACACTTCAGAGTGACTGTCTCTCCAGTGAACACAGATCTGTCTGGTGTTACTCTCACTGTAGCTCTGGGTAAAGCTGAGGATAAAAGAAAATAAAGCTATAACAATCTCATCACAGATCTGTTTAAATCAGGGATGGGCAACTTAGGTCCTTGAGGGCCGGTGTCCTGCAGAGTTTAGCTCCAACCATAATTAAACACACCTGAAGCAGCCAATTAAGGTCTTACTAGGAATACTAGAAACTTTTTGGCAGGTGTGCTGAGGCAAGTTGGAGCTAAACTCTGCAGGACACCGGCCCTCCAGGACTGAAGCTGCCCATCCCTGGATTACACAAAAGACACAAATCTATGAAATTCAGTCACCTTCATTTTGTCCAGGGTGGATGTTTGAAATCAGCACTGTAAACAACAAAGAAAAAAAACTTGATAAATATGATATGATAAATATTTTAACATATGATATGTAAATATGAATAACACTGTACTCTATATCACAATGTGTGATCAAATGATAGACATCCCTTAAATGTGGATGTTCTTAAGCCAGAGTTGTGCCTTTTCTTTATTCATTTCACAATTCTATTAACACATTAGCCGTTTCTCAATACCAAGTACGCCAAGATCGGACTTGCGTCCTTCCTAGTTCGGACTTGCAAGTTCAGACTCGGAAGAAAGAACTCCAGAGGACAGGAGGACGCGAGTCCGGTTATATTGCAAATGGAACAGAGAGTACTTGAGGTCGTCATTCAGCCTAACCAATACCTGCAGTTCTTATTTTATTAAATCTATTTTAGTACTACTAAACTATAATATACGATCGTACAACATGAAATAAACACAAGAAAAACACCCACTTAAAGTAAAGCGCATTAATTTAATAACAGTGTTAAGATTATATAAAACTATGTGTGATTTATGAAATTTTACCATCAGTTAAAAGGATAACAAATAACACTTCATATGAATAATAAAGAGAAATATATATCCAAAGAGAATATTTCATGTTTGACCATCAGCCACCGGACGCAAATTTCAGAAGGACTTGTCGAGATGAGGCTGCCCTTGTTGGGATATCCGCTGCTGACCACCCACTGAGTCACCGGAATTCACATATCCAAAAGGAAATTTTTATATAGGCGCTATCTTTACTAACTGAACACATATTTGAAGTTTATTCATCTATATTCTTGACTAAACAGCTCTTAAAACTAAATTTTATGACACAAAAAGAGTAATATTCGAATATTATCGAAATGCATTCTGGGAAACTTGGCTGTCAGAAGTCCGCACAAGTCACCTCCTGATGCATCCTCGATAAAATGGGCGGATCAAGAACACATCTGGGGATGTTATGTGAACTTGGCTTGATGCAAACTTTGATTTGGAACAGTACTTGGGCCGCGACTGATGACGTTTCACAAGTCCACAAGAACACAAGTACAGACAAGGATGCATATTGAGAAACGGCCATTGTTTTACACAACCTCACACAACAAATGAAAATAAAAGAACATTAAGCATTCTTTTGCTATTTCTTTACACATTCGCCCCATTTTACCCAACATTTAATAAAGCTGCTTGTTTATTCGCAAACCAACGAACACTTTTAACACTGCAGTAAAATGTAAATGTAAACTCATGAACACTACATAATGAAACACACTGCGAGTTATCTCATCATACAGTGGGTGTAGCTGAATCTTTATATACATGAGTGAATTTGTGATGACACAACACAAATACAGTGGATGTGTGTTGCACTTTAGTTCATAAAGCTATATACTCTATGTTTACAATGATGATTGACAGGCCTGAATGTTATGGCTTCTCTCGAACATACGTTTAGAACTATATTTGGTGTTGGAGATTCAATCTTTGTGGTTTTGTATTTAAAATCTTTTTTCCTTTTCTTGATTTCACTTAAGCATTTACTGTGGCGACTGGCGAATGTTTTCAATGGGCTATACGCTTGACTTCGTATTTGTTTCTCTTCAGACTGCTCTTCAGTTTCCAGTAGGGGAAAACCGGGGCAAAAGTAACGTGGGACGAAAGTAACAAAGCGATTGTCTCCGAGCCCTGAAAACATTTGCATCCCAAACTATGACAGCATCTTAAGCATACGAACCCTTGACAGAGATGACAAATATCAAGTTATTTACTCACCATTTTCCGCGTGTTGATCCAGAAAGGTGTTTACAACCATGATAAGAAAATTCCTAAAGCGGTCATTTTTTTCTTATAACGCGTTGTGTTTATGGTTTCATGTGTTACAAAACTGATCAATCTACAGGTTATTTTGTGCTCTAACACATCCTGAAGTTTCACTTCTCAGAGTTTAAATGTGTGGAGATACTGTCGGGATTAAAGTTACACTTGTTACTTTTGTCCCGCTGCTAATAGTTTTGTATATGTAAACAAATATTCTCAACAATTTAAGTTTGTACTGTTGGTTGCTTTTGAAACATTTGATAAAACTGAAATTTAAAATGAAAATGTAATTACATTATTTTTTACAAAGATAAATTACAAAATATGTTTGCAGTTACATATTAATGAGGTCATAGTTATGTATATTTAATAAAAACACGTGTAGACATTGATTAGCTGGATCAGGTGTGTTTGATTAGGGTTGGAATAAAACTCTGCAGAGACACCGGGCCTCCGGTGCAGGAGCAGGATTGACACCCTTGTCTTAAAGGTGCTCTAAGCGAATTGATGCGTTTTAGACCATAAAATATTTTTTGTTACATACAGCAAACATTAGGGGTGGGAATCGCTTGGACCCTCATGAATCGATTCAGAATCGATTCTTAGGGTCCCGATTCGATTCAGAATCGATTCTTGACGTACTAATTTGCATATCTGTGACGTCATTACGTCGCATTTGCTTTCAAAGCCAGGTTAATGTTTGCGCTTTTGCTAGTCTCTGAACTGTCATATACTGTACTTTAATGCAACTAGGGATAAATAATGTCATTCTTATATACATACATGTCCTGTTTCTGTTGTAAGACATTAAAACCAGTAAAAATATTAATTTAACGTGACATATTAATTCTATATGTTAACCGGCATTAACTTCCACGAACGTTAAGCGTCTAATCATCATCATTATACACAGTGATTGGCAGTATTACTGTATTTATATAATGCAGCGCACCCAGCGACTGAATAACAAACTATGTGCATATTTTTACAGAAGTATATTCATGTTATATCTAAACAGTCTGCGGATGGTTTAGGGCAGGGGTGTACAATACGTCGATCGCAAAGGCAATGCCGGTAGATCGCACAACTGCTGCTCCACGCGCAAAATTGTCATTATGGTCTTTTGGGGTAATTGTGAAACATGCAGGTCTTTTTGAGTTGCTGCGCCTTTCTTCTCAAATGTGTTTTGCCATGCCACTGCAGCTCAGTCGTCTTTAACTTCCAAAATTCACATGGATGCGCATTCTTGCCTCACGCAGTTCCTGATTCACACGCACGGTGTGTGTGAGCGAGCAAACGAGAGGGAGAGAGAGGCAGCGTAGCGCTGATTTGTATGCTTCTAATACTGTTAGTTTCACTAAACCGCATCTCCGCTATTTTAAGGAGTACTCGACATGTACTCAAGGATTTTTTTTAAAACTCCTCAAAAAGAATAGAGTAATGGTGACAGCCCTAAATTCAATGTAGAGATATATGCAGTATAGTCCTACAAGCATTTAAAGTGTTCTTTCTCTTCTGCTCTTGTAAGCTCCGCTATGCGCTCTTGCAGGGCGCGCTCTCTTAAGTTGTCCGTGTGCATCACCGCTCCCCCAGTTGAGTTCCGCCTTTTGGTTCTGATAACGTGACGTTATTTTGTAAACTAACATTTAAGAATCGATTCTTGACATTTGTGAATCGATTCAGAATCGGCCCACGTCCGAATCGCGATTCATCTAAGAATCGATTTTTTTGCCCACCCCTAGCAAACATCTCCTAACTATCTGCTTGCTGCCTGTCCGCTGATCAAACTGTAAAAAAATGCGATCTCTGTAGACAGCCCAGGCTTCACAAACGGCAATAACAACACAGTGGCCAAACCTAGCACCACAAAAAAAGTGTTTCAGCCAATAAACGACAAAAAGGATTTGGGGGTGGGGGTTGGGCGCATTCATGAAAGCACGGAAGGGAGGGGGAGGAGTTAGCTAAGCTTCGTCTGTTTGAAAACAATTCAAACGTCAACAAAAACTAACGTCTCGCAGATTCGCTTAGAACGCCTTTAAAGTGTCAGGTAAAATAAGAGACGCAAATGAGATATCAGTGAGAGCTCACTGAAAAAGCAACACCAACTCTAGCAGGACTGATAGCTTAAATGTGACTTTCAGAGTTCTGTTCTGAGTTTTTAACATTTTATTTTGGTATGTTCACATCAATTGTCCATACATTTTTACTTTTTGAGATTGTATATTGAACATTGGAGGATGTGAAGAAAAAAGAAAAAAAGGACTACTGACTATGGTAAAGTCCATTTTAGAAATCTTTATTTTCCATTATTTGTTTATTCCTGGTGCTGTTTATTTTGAAATATATTTAAAAATGTATTTTAATGTGTATTTAGTTTATGGTGTGTGTGTGTGTGTTTTATTTTCACTGAACTTATTTTTGTTCTCATTGAAATTAATTTTCTATTTTGTTTGCATTTGAAATTAATAAAGCATACTTTCATGAGTTTACACTTACAAATAAGTCAAATAGATTAAATTGGTAAACGTATTTGGCGTGCTGTCTGGGGAGATGGCTCTGAGCCTGGTAATTGGTGCAAGGGCAGAGTGCATCGATAATCCTGAGATTTCACCAGAAATACATCATGCCGCTGTGCATAGAGTCCATAGTTTCCAACGAAAGCGTCGCCCCCTTACCAGCACCTATCCCGCCCCCTCAGATCACCATTAACGTTAAATGGGATTTTAATGATAAAATGTGCTATTTAAAAACATTTGCCTAGGATATTGTCTACTTAGAGTGATTAATAAGCTAAAATAGCAAAATTTTAGTTAATCGCCTCACCGCGCGTCCGATGAAACCGTCTAAATCTTTTTTTTTATCTAAGTCATAGATGTAACAAAGAATAGTCTATAAAAAGTCATTTTTCATAGTCTATTGCAAGAGTAACAAAAATCTATTTGATGCAGTACTGTACAGTACTCACTTAATGTTGTGTTTAATCAGAGTTTAGTGTTCATCACATTTAATCTGTTCTGCTGCAGCTCTTGTGGTTGACAGTAACTTTTGGAAACTCTTGAGAGGCTCCATGATCTGCCATTGCAGTCATTGCTGCCATTTTACTTCCTCATCAGTTCATGTGAGTTTTACCACCTCACTTCACTGAATTGTGCCGAATCAATCTCTTTGTAAAATTTCACAAGTTGTTACACAAATAGTTTTACCCCAAATAATCAGAAATTATCAAATTGTCCCCCCGAAATTTCATTTTTTACATGCTATGATGCTTCTCTGAGACAGAAAAACAACAATCATCTTTTGGTCAAGCGCTAGCACAGATGAGACATAACCTGCTAATAAACAAGCAACTTCATCTTTGCCAGTCTCTTCAGCAGTATTATACTAGATGTAAACTCATGATTGATTCAAATACAACAATCAGTCTCCAAGTACCTATTGTATATTTTGCTTTAGAAGTAGTTCTGTTTGTTTTAATTGAATATGCAGTATGGTTGTAGTATGATACATGGTAGATATAAATTATGTAAAATTGTTATACAGTAAGCATGAGTGATGCGCGGGTTGATCAAAACCGGTTACCCATGGTTACGAGTAATCCAAAAATATTTTTAATGATATTCGGGTCGCGGTCAGTCAGGTCATTTGAAATAAGGATGCCAATTACCTATTTTAAACACTTACTACTTTTGCCGGCCAGGGAGCAGTACAATTTTTTTTGCTGTCCGAGTTGCGGGCGGGTAGTTGAAAACAACAGTCGGGTGCAAGTTCACATGTATGTCCTTTCACAAAACTCTTTACTACAGTGAAATAAGCCTCATCTCAGCTACAGACTCTTCAATACTCTTGAACACAAAATCTCATACTGTTATTGGTCCTGTTTACAGATTTTACTATCACACCAGACAAAAGTTTCTGTTCAACTGTTCTGAGCCATCAAGCCAACTGAAGTTTACATTCTGAAGTTCACATTACAAATACAGAATTATACATACACTTACGGTACTGACTGTAATATCTACAACGATAGCTGTACAAAACAAAATCACAAAACTGCTTACATACACACGCACGCGCGCACACGCACATACACACACAAAGATTTAAACTCTGAGAGCAACATGATTTAGTAAAGATTTAGTAAAAATACAGGAGCAATAAATGACTTGATCCTGTAGACAATGTGACAGTAATTGATGTGTAGTCAAATCCATAGAGAGAAGATAATACTCACAGAGAACTAGAGGAAGAGAAATCAACTCCATACTGATCTACTGATGACTGACACTTAAACATTAAACACTCTGTGATAAACACTCAACACTTCCTCATTAACAGTTTTTTAACTGGGGGTCGGGGTCCACTAGGGGGCCTCACGATAGTTTGAAATTATTTATCAAAGATCTACTGTACATGCATTAAAATAAAAATATTGTTTTATTTAAACACATTTTTTTAATCAATATATTTAGCAGTGATTAGTTATTTTTTAACAAACATTTAGATTTTTAGTTATGTCAAGTTATGGAGTTCTTTACTGGGTTGTCGGGAGGGCCTACAAATTGTTGTGAACAGAGGAGGGGCTTGAGAAAAACTGAGATCTACGGCTCACCCCAACAAATGTTTTAGATATAATCTACAAATGAAGCATCACGCAGACTTACATTTCTACACAAATATTTTGTTGTTTAACTTTTTCATACAGCAATAAATGGAGCAAAACAACATTTATTAACTGCACATAGTAATGGTGGACAGTGTTTGTAATTTAAAAATCTATAAGAAGCTGATGAACAAATGCTGTTTTCCATAAATTGGTTAACGTCACAGAACTGAAACTAAAACCACACTAAACTTTATCTCCATCTCTAACACTGATGTGTGTCACTGCTATATACTTCTGAATGACATCAATGAGAAGAATAACTAGCACAGTTTCACAGAAAAGGCTTAACACCTGTTAAGCTTCTCAGCTGAAAATAACTTGCAGTGACATATTTTAAAATATGTACCATTAATGTGTCTCAATATATGCATCAGTGATGTCTTTTTCTAAGGCATGTTTACTAAAGATGCTTCAACATCTTACCCTGATAGCAGTAGGTTCCATCACAGTATTGAGGTATTGAGCAGAACTCATCTTGCATCATTTGAACTATAGATATAAATGATACCTGAGATCATACTTGTGGATGATTAATGTTATATTTCTGAATAAAGGAAGGAACCCGAGCTACTGTGTATCTGGAGATCAGAATAACACAGAGACTTCATGGTGTGATGTTTTAACAGAGCAGGTCAGCAAACATCCAGAACACCACAAACCACATAAGCCATTTTTATCACATTTGCACCTGAAATGTTGGCTGTGCTACCTCAAATAATAATAATAATAATAATATTATATTGCTTACGGTAATAGTGGAGCTACTGTATGGGTCTCGCCTAGAGGTAGTATGAAGCCACCAGATACTGCTAGCTATAGTTTGTTGGAGACCCTTCACAAGGATATTCTTAGTTACCACAGCACAGCATAAAGTATTAAAACAACTGCAATATGAGCACAACAGAATGTAAAACTGTATTCTGGCCTCTGACCTCAAACCATTTTTATATAAAAAACGTCTTGGGTTACGTATGTAACCCTTGTTCCCTGAGAAGGGAACGAGACGCTGCGTCGCCATAGAGACGCTTTGGGAACGCCTTCAGGTGTGAGTGCGTCTGAATGTGTATATCAAATCCAACCAATGGTGGGGCGTGACGTCACCGGCGGGGTGACGCAGGAGCCGGAAAGCATAAAAGGCAACGTACAACCACGCCCACACTATCTGAAATATTGCCGAAGACGGCTTACAGGTACGCAGGAAGTATGGCAAAGGAGACGCAGCGTCTCGTTCCCTTCTCAGGGAACAAGGGTTACATACGTAACCCGAGACGTTCCCTTTCGAGGGAACTCGCGCTGCGTCGCCATAGAGACGCTTTGGGAACGCTATACCCAATCCGCCAGACTACGAGTGCCTGTCTGTGTGTAAAAAGCACAACTAAGACCTAAGCACCAAAGATCCAGGAGTAGGAGTGAGATCCAACTTATAAAACTGTACAAAAGTGAGCGGTGAGGACCAGCCTGCCGCATCACAGACATCCTGGACAGAGGCACCTGCCCACAGGGCTTTAGATGCTGCCATACCTCTAGTTGAATGCACTCTGACGGTTAAAGGAGAGGGCCGTACAGAGGCTTCATAAGCAAAAGAGATAGCCACGACTATCCATTTACTCAAAGTTTGCTTTGTGGCCAGGAAACCTTTCCGGGCCGAACCAAAGCACAAAAATAACTGCTCTGCTTTCCTGAACTCCGCTGTTCTGAGCACATACATGTCCAGTTCTCGCACTGGACAGAGTAAATTAAGCTTTCTTTGGCTCGCGTCCTTAAATGGTGGAGGGCAGAACGCCTGCAAGACTATGGGGCATGGTATGTTGCTCAAAACCTTCGGAACGTAGCCCGATCTAGGGTATAGAAAAACCTTTACCATGCCTGGAGCGAACTCGAGACAGGTTGGCGAAACTGAGAGAGCCTCTAAATCTCCTACCCTCTTAAGGGAGGTAATAGCTAGGAGAAATATAGTTTCCAGAGTAAGAAACTTTCTGAAATTATATCAATGGCTCAAATGGTGCCCCTGATAAGTCCTCCAGGACCACAGACAGATCCCACGCAGGGATCCTAAAATGACTTGCAGGCTTCAGCCTCCGAGTGCCACACAGGAAACGCATGAATAGATGGTCTCTACTTAATGAGGGACCGACCACTAAGGTATGAAAGACAGATATAACTGCCACATAAGCCTTAATGGTCAAAGGAGGCAGCCCTGCTGCAAACTGCTCTTATAAAAACTCCAGAACTGTACCAAGGGGCAGTTAACTGGGTCATATAAGTGCTCTTGGCACCACGTAATTAAAGTCTTTCTTCAAATGCGTATAATTTCCTGTTGGAGGGAGCTCTGGAAATAAAATAGTCTGCACAACCTCAGTTGAGAGACCCATTTCTATGAGTCTGTCCTCCTCAGAGGCCAGAACCAAAAACTCTAGGCAGGGGTAAAACACAGTGCCCCTTGCCTGAGACCACCGATCCCTCCAGATCGGCCCCTGAAATGGGGAGCCGTCTAGGAGGGAGACCAGGTTCGAAAACCACACTCGGGTCAGCCAACACGGGGCTACGAGCAACAGCTGCGCCTGTGCTGCCGGACCCTCTCCAGAACTCCCGGGAGCTGAGCAATTGGGGAAAAACACACAGGAGGCCCTCAGACCCTTCCTGTGTCATGGCAACCAGTCAGAGTGGGACTGGGTGAAAAAGAGAAAACCAAAAAGTACAATGTGAATTCTCCTGAATTGCAAACAGGTCAGCTTTCGCTTGGCCGAACCTGAGCCAAATTTGCTCCCCCACATGTGGGTGGAGTCTTCATTCCCCAAGCTCAACGCCTGCCGCAGCAGAACGTCTGCTCCATGTGGACTTACATAGATTTTGACCTTATGGTCTTCCATAGCCACTTCCCGGCCTTAGAGGGATGCATCCGTCGTAAGCCTGATGTGACGACCTTGAGCCCCCGATATTGGCCTTCATGGGAAAGGAACCATGGTTTCTTCCATAATACTAAGGCACAAAGCATCTGCGTGTGACCTTGATCATGAGAAACGGGTTGCCCCTCAGGGAACCCCATGGTTAAAAGGATGGATTCTTTACGAGCAGGAGACAACCGTGCCTGCAGTCATTGAAATCCATACCACGCCCAGAAAAGAGGTCCTCTGTGCTGGAGAAACATACTTTTCCTGGCGTTTATTTGATGGGACATTTTTGTCCCTTTTGGCTTTCCATAACTGATCACAGCTAGAAAGGGATGCGTCTGTCATTAATGTTTTGCGGCGACAGACCACACCTAACTTGGGGCCTGTAAACAAATACCCAAAATTTTTTTCCATATTCTTAGGGCACGAAGACATATGCGCGTAACCCTGAACATGTGAAAAAGCCAACACTGGCCTTTTTTGAGAAAGGAACCATAGTTTCTGCCATAATACTAAGGCACAAAGCATTCGCGTGTGACCTTGATTATGCAAAAACGGGTTGCCCCTCAGGGAACCCCATGGTTAAAGGATGGATTCTATACGAGCAGGAGACAACCGTGCCTGCAGTCGTTGAAATCCATACTACGCCCAGAAAAGAGGTCCTCTGTACTGGAGAAGCACAATTTTCCTGGCGTTTAGCTGATTGGATATTTTTGTCCTTTTGGCTTTCCATAGCCGATCCTCAGCTTAACAGAAATGCATCTGTCATTAATGTCATGCGACAACAGTCTGCACCTCACTCCGGGCCTTAGACAGAAACCCAGCATTTTTCCATATTCTTAGGGCACGAAGACATGCGCGCGTAACCCTGAACATGGTCAAACGGCCAACATTGGCCGAAAGGAACCATTGTTTCTTCCATAATACTAAGGCACAAAGCATCTGCGTGTGACCTTGATCATGAGAAACGGGTTGCCCCTCAAGGAACCCCATGGTTAAAGGATGGATTCTATACGAGCAGGGGACAACAGTGCCTGCTATCGTAGAAATCCATACTACACCCAGAAAAGAGGTCCTCTGTACTGGAGAAGCACACTTTTCCTGGCGTTTTAGCTGATTGGACATTTTTGTCCTATTCGCCTTCCATAGCTGATCCGCAGCGTAAGAGAGATGCATCTGTCATTAATGTCATGCAGCGGCAGACCACACCTCACCTCGGGCTTTGAGACAGAAACCCGAAATCTTTACATATTCTAGAGTACGAAGACATGTGCGCGTAACCCTGAACAGGCAAAAAGGGTTGCCCCTCGAGGAAAAACCCTGATTTTAAAACCATTACTTGGTGTGCGATTGACCTAGCTTCAACTCATTCACTTATGTGAAAAATGGACATGACACGAGCAGGAGACATCTGTGCCTGCATCATCGTAGAGTTCCATAATATCCCCAAAATGTGATCACCTGTGTTGGGACTAACATACTTTTCTTGGTGTTCAGTCTCAACGCTAGGTATCTAGATGTGCAAACACAACATCTCAATGCTGTGCTGCCATCTGTGCTGACTGTGCTAATATTAGCCAATCATCAATATAAATAGTATGCAAATGCCCTAAAGATGCAATGACGCCAGGGCAGCATTTACACATTTTGTAAATGTGTGAAGGGATAGATCTAGGCCGAAGGGAAGGCTGATATTGGTATGCCATGCCCCAAAGGCAAACCTGAGATTCTGTGAGCAGGAAAAATCCATTAACAAAAACCAGTCCTCGGATCTGATTTGAGATAAATGTGAGTGACTGTCAACATCATGAACCAAAATTTTGTGACAGTTTCGTGTAGCCTTTGAATAAAAGGAACTCCAATTCCTGCTCTAAAAATAGGCATAGCCTAATTTTCTGTGCATAACACCCATTGAGATATGTTTGGAATGTTTTTCCATGCTATTATATTTCTTACCAAGGGAACCTAGTTACTGTGCTCTGTACTACAAGAGGCAGAGTGTTCACAGTTAATACAGGAGGGTACTGAGAAGTGTGGGGACCCGTAAAAGGCGGATACAACCCACACTCCCCAGGAGGGCATACCCTGATAGGGCTTTATATATATATTTGACAATGTTGGAGGCTTTAGGGATGAAGCCACTCATGGCAACATAAAAACATCCTCTAAATATAGCCTATTATGATTAAAAGCTAGCTGAAGTGCTTGTGTAAACATGGTCAGATGGTCTTTTCCATGACTTGCATAATAATGGAGATCAGGAAAGAAATAAAGCCTCTGGTGTTGAGATTGCACTTATTTTGTAAGAAAACTCTCATCTAATTTGCTGGATGATATAGTTTCTTTTTTTATATATATTTATTTATATATATATATATATATATATATATATATATATATATATGCTGGTTCATACATATTAAAACTAGCAGTTACGAGAAACAACCTCGATAAACTTCTCATTTAATAGACCGGTCGAGGCGGGCCTCGAACCGCAAGACACGCGAACATCGTCTGACACAGTCAAACAGTAAAGCACGGGCTACCGATCGGGGCGGGAGAAACCGACATGCGGGCTCCCGAATCCCTCCCGATAGCAATGATAAGTGCACACCGCCTTAGCGGACGCGGATCTGAACCGGTCGGTGAAGAGAAGGGCTGTGTTTACAACATATATCTCCTCGGAGGTAAAACATTGCATAGAGCTCCCGTTCGGGTTGGAAGTGACCGCAATGCGTGCTTCCAAACCCTCCCGAGGCAGAGCTTTCACGGTCAAAGTACACTAACGTTACACCACCTCAGTGGACGCAGGACTTAAGCCGCGAGAAACGTGATCATTGTCTTGACTCATCAAAACAACGACACACAGCACGTGTGGTGTGTGGCTGAGTTTAAGCATTTTGGAAGTGCTCTGGCAGCTTATCGTGCGGACGCTCTTCCGGCCATTCGGATTAAACTTCGACACATGCAGCTCGTATACTGAGCTTGAATAAATCATTACATTGCGGAGGGAGGACAGCTATGAGTCCTCACCACCCTGTACTCGAATACATCAAAACCCTCGGGGAAAGATTACACGAGACCACGTTCCTCTCAATGAGGGGAAGTGACTGCAGTGCAGGCTTCCACACCCAGAGGAGGAACAACGGAGCATTTTGAAAGGTAAGTTATGATAATGAACACACATCACACCGCTCCCTCAAGAGCGGCGTGAGCGTGCTCAGCTCCTAAACTTTCTGATTTCTTATTTTCCTTCATAATCAGCCACACAGTTAAACTATTCAGTCACACAGTTTTTAAGCTATTCAGACACTCTTTGACACACACACACAGATAGCCATCTGAGGCAATAGAGATAGTGTGGGCGTGGTTGTACGTTGCCTTTTATGCTTTCCGGCTCCTGCGTCACCCCGCCGGTGACGTCACGCCCCACCATTGGTTGGATTTGATATACACATTCAGACGCACTCACACCTGAAGGCGTTCCCAAAGCGTCTCTATGGCGACGCAGCGCGAGTTCCCTCGAAAGGGAACAGTATTTCCAGTAAGATTTTGTGGAACTGTGACGCTGGATCAAATTGTTTTTGAGTTGCAACTTCAGACCCGTTTTGCTTTTATTCTCCAAACATTATGTATTGTTATACAGTGTGTTGCCCAAAAAGCCATTGTCATTTACATATTTTCTGTTGTCAGTTTAGATTTATAACCATAGCATCGTCTCAATCACCACACACCCACATTAAAGAGTGGCTTTTTGGCTATACTCATTCACACAGTCCACAGCTTCTGCCTGGCAAACCATGTGCTCATCTAGACAAATGTGTATATATCCAAACAGTCAATAACAGTGACAGTACATTTCACTAGTTTGCCTTCGCATTCAGATCATGATTAATGCTAAAAGAACTCGGCTTGCTGTCCTTGAAGGGAGCTTTGCACCTGAGCTCTAAACCTACAGAGAGGTCCAACTCAGACCTTGCGGGAGCATGCAGCTTACCTTTGCTGAAACAAAAAAAAAGGCTGATGGTCCTGGGATTTCTCATTGAAATAGGTGAAGTCAGTTTATGGGGGAAATAGAAGTGGTGAGGATGGAAGTCTGCCTTTTATAATGCATAAGCTGTGAGATCAAAGATTCAAAGATGTGATTAACTTAGCGCGAAACAGCACCTCTATACACCCAGATATCATTCTAATAGCTACAGGTCTGTAAGATGTGTGCTAACGATCGGGAGCTCTGGAAAAAAACAGAGCAGTCTTAGAGCAGTTTTACATACAGTATGGTCTAAATCAAAAACGTCTTGCAGACATCTTCAATATGTCACTATAGTACTATTTGCACAGGATAAGTATTATCTGGGGACCTCTTGTGATGTAGAAATTATAATCCTAGATTTGAGTGTCGTGTGGTCTGTTCGCATGCAATAAGCAAAGCTTGTGATTTTACTTACATTTCCTGACTTCTCTCCAGGATATGATGTTGAGGCTTTGCATAACACCTTGTCCTATACAAGCAACGACGCAACACGCTGTAAAAGCCCTGCAAGCAAGCCTAATGATGACCCATTATTGGCCCACACAGGCCCTGCACAGGCAGCTCTCACTCCAACACATCTACCTCTATTTTTTAGGTAGCCCTAAACAAGTAAATCAGCAGGTTTATATGTGTTTGATTGGGGTTGGAGCTGAAATCTGCAGGACAGGTGCCGTCCAGGAACAGGATTGGATTGATCTACAACTTTTTCACTATAAATACTACAACTTCAGTCTTTGTGGAAAATTCATATCTGGCAATTAAAGACACACAACAGTGTGGGAAGTTCTGAATACAGATGCTTCCATAATGTTTGAATACATAAACAGACTGTGAGAATTGCTCCATGAAGTTTTAATACACACACAAAAAGTGTGGGGAAGATTCCTGCTATAGAATGCTTCACCGAATATTTTGCCAGGCCACATTTTATACACAGCTTTACACATAGGAGATCAAAGTCCCACATCAAGATTTGGTTGGTTAGGATTTTGTGACCTGGGACACCAAATGGGATTGTTAGCCTATCTCCTTAGGAAGACAGGAGTGCAGATTATGCTCAGAGTTCTTAACTTTGGTACACTTTTTCTTAGAATAACAGAAATTAGACCTTATTATGCTTCGCACCATGACCTTAATAATAAAACCACACATGAATATAAAATTGTCATCTTAGACGAACATATTAAATATATAAGAACATATATTTTTAACAGTTACTCACTGATGTGAGTCAGCCCTTTTAGATGACGAGATTAAGTTACTCAAACCGTAAGATTAGGAGGACTGTTTTGGGTTCAAACCTTTAAGATAAAGATATCATGAGATCCAAAGGTTCAAACCGCACCACCTGATGTTAATTATTTCACATTGTCTCTTTCCTAAACAAACCCAAAGTTATATCCGATATTACACTGCCAACACAAAACCTGCATGGGCCCAAAGGTCCAAAAGTTGCTCTGGGCCATCATGGGATAAATGAGGGAAGTCCCAAAGCTTTGGGATTTACCTGGGCAAGCCCACACTGGGCCTGTTTAGGTTTGGTGTGGGCTGGCCCTAGCTTACCGTGGCCGCAAAATGCCAGCATGGGCCCTGCATCACTAGGTCAGAACTGAGTCTTTGTTGAAATTACATGTGTGGTTCTGGAACAATTTGAATATAAAGAAAATAAAATTATTGATATATAGATTTATAAAAAGTGTTTCTTATAATAATAATAATAATAATTAACAGGATTTTGTCTGAATAGCACAGTCACATGACCATTATTAAATAACACTGGGTGACGATTCATTATTATTCGGCACCAATATCTTACCTCTACTTGTAACCCTCAGACTCACTCATGGTCTCTCTCTGTCTACAATATAACTAAAAAAGTAACTTAATATAATTAAGGATTTTGATCATTATATTATTTTTCATCATCAGTTTATTGTATCTCTTTAATAAAAAAAGTTGCATTTACAGACATTTTATTGCAGTACAGCGGCGCGACAATATAAAACATTTACACAGCAATCATAATCACATGAAACAATGTAAAGAGATTAGATGCAAAACCCTCTCGGTGTGCTGACATGTTTTCTTGTAAATGAGCAATTTTATCAGACTCTTATTGTATTTTCCTAACTAACCGCTATTTCAGAATGGCCTGAGGCCAGGATTAAACGGATTTGAAATGAAAGTTTTTAATAAACATATAATACGTGCCGAAAGCATTTGTTTAATAAACTCTTTAATGCTAATAGAGAATAAATGATAAGCAAGCATTTACTCAAATGCATGTGAAAATTTATATTGATAATATTAAGCATTAGTTACTATATTGGTGTCTTTTCCTCCTCTGGTCTTTTAGTTAATCTCAGCATAAGTCACATCAACAGATCCAGAAGCAAAATCTGAAAAATAAAATCATGCAAAATACTAAAATGGATTCTGAACACAGATACAAAGTGGTGCGTTTGGTTCATATTTGTTTAATATTTTAGTAGTTTATCTCACCTTGACCTCCTTGTTTCTTCAGTTCAGAGTACACAACCTTCACTGTTAGTCCCTAAAAATGACAAGAATTTGGTAAACTTCATTATCAACAACAAAACATTCACATAATCTCTTCTGACAGTTTAACTTCTGAGAAAATATGACAGTTAAGCCATGTTTATAGATATTAAACAAGAATATAAACATACAAATATATATAATATAAATATATTAAAGACATTACATATTAACTGTTTATAGACCTGTTCAATAAAAGCAACAGAAAGCCAAATCTGTAAGCATGATATTACCATAAGTTATTTGTGTTATTTTAAATGTTTGGATATATCTGCTGATCATGATGTTTTTTGTTTTACCTTTATTCTCTTTCCTTTTCTTCATTTCTTTCTTAGGTTTCAGTTCAATATCAGCATAGGTGAGATCAGCTGATTCACTTTCATTGTCTACAATGAAGAATAAAGAAATTATTAATAGTTTTCTCTTCTCAGTCTTTAGTTTTACTCTTCTTGTTGTTTCTACCAGCAGCCATATCACCCTGTAGCCCAAGACAGCTTGCCAACTAAAGCTAGGCAGGGATGAGCCTGGTCAGTACTTGGATCGGAGACCACCTGGGAAAACCAGGTTGCTGCTGGTAGTGGTGTTAGTGAGACCAGCAGGGGGTGCTCACCCTGTGGTCTGTGTGGGTCCTAACACCCCACTATAGTGATGTGGACACTATACTGTCAAAAAAGCACCGTCCTTCCGAAGAGACGTTAAACCGAGGTCCTGACTCTCTGTGGTCAATAAAAATCCCAGGATATCATTCGAAAAAAAGCTAAAGATAAATGTAACAAATTATTATTATTCTACCTTTGCTCTTGAGTTTCTTTTTCTTGACGTTAACCTGTGAATACACGGCATCACTGGGGCCGGCCTGAGTCACTGAGAAAGGAAAATGATTTGACCATTAAAACTCAATTTACTTTTATGAGATTAATGACATTAATGACATCAATACATTACCTGCGCTTGTGTCTTTATTAGTTATAGAGTTATAAATATGAGCATCTCCTGTAATGAAGAAAATAATGAATAAAGACCATGATCTTTTTATCTTGTAAAACCTTCATGGAAATATTGTTTTACATGAAGAGCTCAGATGCAAAAGCAGCAAAATGCCACTTCTGTCAAAAATGAGATAATGATATTAGCCGGATGCTCTTGGCATGTATTACACATTCATCAAATATTTTTGCTTCAAATCCACTTAATCCCGGGCTCGGGTCGTTTAAAAATACCGTTTTTTTGACAGAATCCAATAAGAGTCTGATAAAAAAATGCTCATTACAAGAAAACATGTCAGACGCACACCTAAAGAGTTTTGCATCTGAGCTCTTCACATGTTGTCCAAGCATATAAATGCATGTTGTCTTTCCCATGCCAAACACTCCAATACCATGCTAAGCTGTTCTGGGTGGTTGCTAAGGTGTTACTATGAGTGTTTTTTTTACCCTGTTGCTATGCAGTTACTAGTGTGTTCTGTGTTTATGTTGGGATGCATCGGCTCTTATAAAAGCTGATTTTTGGCACTGATTATACTGTATGAATGTATTGTAGACTGACCAAACTGCAGTGGAGTGTAAACATCTTCAGTCGGTTTCTGATCTGTTGTCTGACTGATGTTCTGCTGTGGACTGACAGCTGAGGGAGACTGAGAGAGTTTTTTGTTTTTGTAGCACCACAGCAGGACCAAGAAAAAGATCAAAAACATGACGCTCAGTCCAAGACACAGACCAACAATCAGACCAAGAGATGAAGACCCTGCGGCTGGAAAAGCAGAGATACATCCATATATAACTATATATGCATATGCAAAAACATTTCAACTGTGCTTATAGAGGCACAGATGAGACTATTTCCAGTGCACTTATGTATTGCTGTCTTATGTTGCCATAATTGCTTCTATTGTTTACCTCACTTGTAAGTCGCTTTGGACAAAAGCGTCTGCTAAATGACTAAATGTAAATGTAAATGTAAATGTAGAGGAGAGAGATCACCTCTGACTGAGATCCAGCTCTTTGGAGACTCTCCTCTCTCTGCGTGTTTACAGTAGTAGAAACCCTCATATATCTTTGAGACTGTAGGGATGATCATCATGTCTCCTGTAGTCTGATTCTGCACCACTGATCCATCTTTATAAAATTCAGCTCTCAGGTTAGAGGGGTTTTTATCTCGATATAAACAGCGTAGAGTCAGAGGATCTCCTTCAGTCACAGGATGAACAGGACTGTCCAGAATCACATCAACATCTACACAACAGAAGAAATGACTGATGATTATAAATTATAAAACTATATCAGCTTGTTACCTCTGGCAGATGATAAAAAAATAAAGTAAAATTCCATAGACTTAAAATAAAAAGAACATCTTTAACCATTATCTAGAGTCCACAATATAATTATAATTATAATATATAAGACTCTAACAACACCTTAGCAACCAGTAAGAAAACCATTGTAACCATATATTGTAGTGCTGGTCTAAAAAACTCTTGAGGAAACCGTATATATAGCACCCTGGCAACAACCACCCACAACACTTGCATTGTGTAGTTCTGCAGAAACAAGTATCTGCATTGGTATGAAATGAAAATGCTACAATCTATATTTATTTAATATCCACTGATTATTGAAATTAATGGAATCCGTTTAATTTCAATGATGGTAAATATTTTCTGCCTCTAAAATAAAAATATAATGATTTGTAGACTCACTGTGTACTGAGATATTAACAGGATGAAGTTTCTCTCCAGATTCAGACTGACACCAGTACACTCCAGTATCAGATGTGTGGAGAGATCTGATTGTACATGTAGATGTTGTTCCTGTAGATCTCCAGTATGATGATGAACAAGGGCTTAGTTCATCTTCTGTGTATCTTCTCACTGTCCATCCAGTAGAGTTACTGTGATCCTCACAGCTCAGAGAGAGAGATTCAGATGAGAAGTGTTGAGATCTGTTGGGTCTGATGATCAGAGAGACTGAAGGAGAAACACCTGAGACCTCTTTATAGGAGATAAATGAATAAATGAATAATATAAGACATAGAGTGTATGAGATTGTTGTTGTTTAGTTGTGTATGATGAACTCACCAGTGATCCACAGTGTTTGTGTGTTACTGTACTCTGTGTGATAGACTGGATCTCCTCTCTCTGCTCTGCACATATAAACTCCTGTGTGCTTCACAGTCAATGAACTCACTGTGTAGATGCCTTTAGATCCTCTACTGCTGTTTGACACCAGCTCATAATCAACATATTTATTCACTGAAAAGTCAAAATCACATTTAAGCCTTAAAAGTGGGTTTGAATGAATCCAGTTGATGTATTTGTTATGAGATGAATGAGATATTACCTGAGTAAAGACTCTGTACAGTGAACCAGCTGAATGTCCAGCCTGTAGATGAACTTCTAACCTCACACATCAGAGTCACTGAATCTCCTTCAGTCAACCACTGCTGTGGAGAAACACTTAAAACTGTCTGTGGTTTATCTGAAAGTGATCAATCTCTCATGAATAACATGTTACACTTCATCTCTTCACACTAATAATGATGAACAAACATATAAACTCACCTGATGATACAGTCAGTGTAACAGCATCACTCATCTCAGTGTTTTGTTCACGCATCTTTCCTCTACAGGTGTATTTACCACTGTCAGTGTGTTGAATGTTGTTGATTTTACACTCTTGTGTGTTGCATTGTGTGATTATATTTCTGTTATTTGTCTTCTTTACAGTCCAGCTGTATGTCCAGTCAGTGTCTCCTGTATCTTGTATGTCACATCTCAGAGTAACAGTTTCTCCTCTGAACAGCTGTTTGTCAGGATCAACACTCAATACAGGTTTAAGGTTCTCTGTATAAAACATAACGCATAATTAATTTATTATATCATCATGTAAGGAAAATTCAACAAAACACATGTACGCAACTTTTCATATTTAAACACTTGATCTGGTTTATACAAACAATAACAGACCTTCAGAGAATAAGCAAAATTATTTCAAAGTACACAAACTGAGTTGTAAAAATTAGACATGAAGTACCCTCATGTTGGTTTTAAACCTACATGAATTTCTTTCCTTCATAAATGCAAAATGTACTGGCAAATTATTCAGTTTAATAAGAGCAAATAAGGAGGCTGTGAACAATGGCAATGTGCTTCCACACAAAACCGTGGGACTGTCATGATCCTGACACAAGACTAGAAAAGCTTAAACAAGAAATGCAGTAATAGAGTGCCCAACGGCCTGCAAATTACAACCCGACCTAGCCTTGTAGAAATGAGTGAGGAGTCCATGTTTAATCCAAACCAGCCGTATTTATTGCATAAACCTCTGTAGTATATATTCAATTTACAGCTTACACAGCCACAGGCAACAAACTGAATCTAAACAACTTCAACCCGGCAGGGGAATATAAACCAGCGCCAACAGGACTCATGGGCATGCGCACTTCCGCTAGTATGGTGTCTCTCAGTGTCCATACAATATGCAAACACAATCATTCACAGGAATGATCTACAGACCCGGCCCATGGTTTTTTTTTAAAGCCCGGACCCGATGTAACCTGACACATCAACATGAATTATCTGCCCGAACCTACCCGCAGCCCGACGCTGCGGACCCCCCCCCCCTTTTCTTCTCATACACGTATTATCATGACCAGGAGACGGGAATTCAAATCAAACTTTAATTTTCATGCTTTTATCAATACAAACAACTGAAACAATAGACTTTAAATATATAAATAGGCTATATAAATATACCTTAAATACAAATCACACAATAAAAAGAACTCAAACATGTACCCAGCCAGTGGCTACCCCTCCTGAAATGGCGACGGTGAATTCACCCGCGACAAGTTTACAAACATTTATTATTATTAACACTTTCAATAATTTCAATGAGATTAACAGAATGAAGCCTGATAAATGAAATGTCTTTATTCAGTTGCTGCCACTGTCAGGAGTGATATGCAAGTTAAAATTCAGGGCCTTTCAGGGAGACTTGTTTGATAATGCCTGAAAAAGTTGAAACAGCGCCATCTGCTGTTTTGGATTGCATGGTCAAATTTGTGAGCAAATCATAGTCACATTTATGAAAAAACATGGTCACATTTACAAAACACAGTACATATTTGTAACACCTCTGCATTTTCTCTCAAATTGCCTTTATAGAGGGTTTTCACCGACGTCACGTTCTGGGCGGTAACCCGGATGCGCGGCCATTGTGGAGGCACTCAGTGTAAAGAACGAACAGAGTACAATGGATTATTGTGCGCTTTGGATACTTTATGCGAATGTAGACATGTCTAAACAACAGAAAACGCGTCCAAACGCAAATGCATATAGGGAAGGACTTGGACCACAAGAAAAGGCACGATATTTCGAGAAATTACAATTTATAGGCGGTGCAGATCCTTACGAGTTAGCTCCTTCTTCTAGGATCCGTGTGGACCCAGCGATTCTTCCTTCAGTTGCATATCCCGATATAGTCAACTACCTGGTTTTCATGCCGAGCATATGTCAATGTCAGCTTTATTTATATAGCAAATTTAAAATAGTCAGTGTCCTACCAAAGTGCTTTACAGTTAAATAAGCACACAGTAAAACAATAAAAGCAATACTTGTTTTTACCATTTACTATTCAAAATATTATTATCATTACAATAGAAAATGTGTTATGAGCAATTAAGCACACTGGCATTAAGGCATTGCAGCGCAAATTTTAGTGGTGTTTAAGTACATTTCGTGCAAACACTAAAAGTACATACAGATGTGGCCTTTAAAAATGCGCGTCTCTGAGAGCAGAATGCCGCGGAGACTTCCGAAATTCTGCGAGATCCCGCAGAAGGGGGGTCGGTGGGGGACGCAGGAAATATAAAAACCTGTAGAGGGCAGGCGTGTTCATGTAGGCCATACTGACGACAATGTGTGTGCTCAACTTCATGCTGAGCGTATACTGTATGATATTGAAGTAACATGACACGGATTATCGATGTATAGGCGATAGACTTTGATGTCATACAAATGCATGCTTTTTGGCAAACATTTTGTTGGCGAAGTTTTCTTTTGCCAGTTACATAAACAGTCACATATTCTTCATAAAAATCCGACTCAAACGCGCATCATTTGTCTTATTTTTTCGGTGTACTTACAGTAGAAGAGACGTGATGTATGATAATCGAGTCTTATAACAAAATAATTTGCGAAGACCTTTTAAGAGACCGAGCGCATTTACGCAATATCATTAACTAGTTTATCTAATTTTACATTTAGTTCATTTTTGCATCTGAACGTTTTAATAGCTTTAACATGTTGCGCTTTTCTGCATTACTGAACAGTAGGCTACTTTTTATATTATCATGTTTCCCTTTACATGGTATGAAACACGATAAAAAGTATGCAATGGTGTTTAATACATTTCACTGAGAATTTGTATAATATGTTATACTTTTGTACTAAGGAAATAAAATCATATTGTGAGTGTAAATATTCATAAATTGGAGGAGTTTCTGAGGTGTTTGTCATCGGCAAAATGCGCAGTTTCTTTGTTGCTAATTAAAAACCGTTGGCTATGTGATTGTTTAAAATTGACATTTTTTCTACTTATTATTAATATTTAATTTATTTTTTGCCTACATTTACTCAAATAATATCAATGTGAAACTATAAGTAAATCATACTTCAAGTTAGGCGTAAAACTTACACATTTTTGATGTCAAATAGAAATAATAATAATTTGAAATATGCAATTATTACAGTTTTAAAAACTTAAATATATTACTCTGACCTTTTTAAATATATTGACTAAAATAATCTGTAAATGTAATACTTATATTATTTAGGCGTATACATCAAATAATATATGTACATTTTACACAAAATATCTGTTCTATTTTTAGTAATTTATTTTCCAACTAAAAAAATCGCATAACTGCATTAAGAGATTTTATTAAGTTACTTTAATCATTTATTTTAGAGATATTTACAAAGCCACTGAATAATTTTTAACAGTGTGTACATTATGACCTTACGGTAGACTATTATTAAATGCATATAAATAAAAATATGTAAAACTAAATAAAAAAGATATCATACACGGACTGTATGTAAGCATACGTTTTCTTGTTCGGTGCACGTGGGTTTAAACGCCGTTTTTCTAAAGAAGAATTTTAAAACTTTATTGGTGGTAGTTGAGAAGAATTCCTTTTTCCATTTTTAAATAATTTTGAGCGCAATATAAATATATCATATTGTTATTCTTATTATATTAGAATACGCAATTTTTACAACATTTTTAACATATAGAAAATATACGTTAAGCATGTTGTGTGTATTTCTTAATTACAAGCTTTTGATGAAATTGCACCAAAACTAAACGTGCATAAAAACATTAAAAAGTCATTTAAATAAGCGAAAAATCTTTTTTATGAGCTCAAAATTTTGAATATAATGTGCTATCGCTGAAAATTGCCCATCTCTAAAGGAGAATATTCATCTTAAAGTTTAAGAAACAAAAAAGTACTGATAAGCATTCTCAAATATATATATATATATATTCTGCAAGCACTCATTTATCCATAATGATGTAATTTATTTTTTAATAACATATTGTCGCTGTCGGGCAAAGATACTCTCTGGACACCAAGACCATGTCTATGGGTTCAAGAATAACATAATATTGGCCATTTGAAACTCGAAAGTCATCACTTTATTTTGTCCCATTGTTTTCCATTTTGCGGGTGATAAAACTCCTGTGCGCGTCGTTCAAATTCATTGAAATTTCGTTCACTTGTAGTTTAGCAAGTATGTATAATACATTTTCAATAATGTTTTTACACTGCACATCGTCTGAGGAAATCCGAAGTTGCGTCGAGGGGAACCAAGCTGACAGCCGCGACAGCAGAGATTGTCACGTACCTACAAAAGGGTATTGGAAAAAGCTTGCATCTGACCTGCAGCTATCATTCTGGCTTGGTGGGATGTCAGCCAGCGAGAGTCCTCTGATTCTGACCTTGTTCTTTTACTCCTCAGAGTCTAAAACCAGGAGGGCATATTAAGTATTCATTGTATTTTCATTTTAACAGAGCAGCTATGGTTGCGCGTTTCACACACCTCTCCGAACCACGTTGTTAACACTATGCTTGTTCGACTTCATGCGGCGCCGCAAGAACCGACAGCCGGATGACGTCAGAGTACCGCGAGAATGATTCAAAAAATCATATTTCGCCTCGCTCTCGCGATACTGTGACGTCTTCCGGCTGTCGATTCTCGGGGCGCCGCATGAAGTCAAACAAGCCTATTGACAGCAGCAAAAGCTACGCATGCGCTTTTAACTTGTAAAACTCAAAGGTGTATGGGTAATGTAGTCTCTGCTCTCGGTGGGACGAATTAGGTAGCTTGCATTGTGAAGGGCGCTTTGAAAAGCGGCAGCGCAGCCAAAGGATTAAATTAAGCCTCTGATTTAAACAGATGTGCAAATGAGCGTTCTGGACTGGTACGCTAACAGTACGTTCTGTGCGCAGGGAGAGATGGTGGTACGCTCAAGAGCTATATTTGGAAGTGGCGGTACTGAGTACTGGCGCCTACCGGCCCACATTAAAGCCCTGGCGGTAGCAAAGGTAGACGGCCCTTTGAAAAGCAAAAGAAAGCTGATAAAAATGAGAAACCTACATTGAAATAAATTGGAGTAGGATTTAGGCTACTTAACAAAATCTAAACATTTTTCACTCAGAAAAGGCTAGTAAATATAAACAAAATTATCAGCAGCTTTAACTTTATTACTTTTTCAATTTTAATTCACTCTTTGTTTCAGCGATGTTTATAAATATACTATATTTTTGCATTTTGATGACAAACTGTTCTACACCGAAAAGAAACTAATGTAATCTTCCTGATTTAATCACGTAAAACACAAGTCTAAACACAAGCACCACTTTTCTGAATGATGATAATCACAAACATCCCAGAGTTTGTAAACCAATTGTTTGTAAAACATATTTAATGCTAACTTTACTTAAAAATTCAGAAAATATTTTTTACAGTGTATAAATAAAAAGACATGAAGGAAGTTAATTCCAAAATGTAATTAATTGTACATGGTTTAGCTGCTTGTTTTAGCAGCTACCAGTGACACAGAGTCAAGAATTTAAAAACCACCCACCCCTAGGTCTGCCAATTCTTTGCCAACCCCCAATGCTAATCGATCACCTCATCAAAGAAAACCGGTTAATCCAGTTTTCACCAGCGTGTTGGGTTTTAATTCCAACCCTTGCAGTTTCTTTGTTAAAATGCAATTTAAGCAAATAGGCCTAATACATACGCTGTATATTATTTTAAATGAATGTTTATAACTTATAAAATTAAGTGGATATCAGGTAACTTAATTTGACATATGTTGATATCATGTTTCACGTGCAAAAAACGCGGTATTTTTCACACAATTTACTTATCTGTATAGCGCTGTTTTCACTGTACTCAAAACAGGTTGATGTCTTCCTTGTTCTATGAAATCCCTCCTTCAGAAATACATATCGAGCTCTGATTGTGTAGTTTGTTTAGTGTGTTGTGATTTGATAGCAGCTTAGCTGAGCAGAGCCATTTGAGCCAAAGCTTGCGACTGGGTGGAGTTTAGTCAAAAAAACGTTTTACTGACGTCATTAAAGAAGGAAGTAGAGGGCCGTAGTCCAAACCGGCCGATCGCTGTAGGCTTTAAAAAGGGAATTCTATTAAAGAAAATATATCGCCTGGCAATGAACTTTGAGCTTTAACATTTTATAGTTATTATTTATGCTAATATAGCAACATTACACACTAACTAGGGTTTAAAAAATGGGATCAGGAAGAACGTGACCTTTAAATGAAACCTGTGAAATGAAAGGTCCACTAATCGCCTTAATGTCAATAAAGTTTCCATGTTAGAATTTAGAAATATTAAAAACTTAAGCAAAGGACAAAAAGAAGGCGTACTAGGCTACTGGCCTGAGTGAGAATAAATATGTGTACATAAACTGGTTCCATACCTCCGACTTTCCTCCAAACTGTTTTTCGTTTTTCTTTACATCTTCAAACTCCATGTTGCACTTACACCATACAACACAGCAGGCCCAGTGCGTGATGCGTGCCAGAGGAGACTAAGCACATGACTCGCATTGCATTTTGTAACTTTTACAAATCATTTTGTACTTTGTGTAACTTTTTGGACACATTTGTTACTTTGGCCTAAATATAGTCGATATATAATATTTCTGATTATATGGATTAGCTTTCTCCCCACCCAATTAGGCTAATAAAGTAATGATTAAAAATATACTTAATCAATGGCCAGGCCCAGCCCGGCCCGAGGATAGTAGCGGAAAATAACGCCCTGGCCCGGGCAGAGAATCTAAACTGTAATATTTTGCAATAGGCTATATAGTTTATATGCACCGTCCGTCAGCTCAGCTGTACTTTATGGATAGGAGGGGCGAGTAAGTTTTTGAAAGAAGACATAGGTAGTGGTCTGCAGAATACAGAGGTTTTGAACAACTTTAGAATTTTATAACTTAACTGACATTTGTGCTTTTTTCAGTTGCTTAAAAACATAATAATAAAGTAAAATAAGGATTTAGATGTCATGTTTGGTGCACTCTGATGAAACAACACAGCATAGCAATGAGTGGAGAGACTGGATCAGAGGTTGAGTTGAATGCATTGACTGCAGGAGGCGAGAGTTCCCTTCAATGGCGCGTGGGTGTGGCGATCTCAGCTCATTACAGAAAATGAGGTAACAGGAGAAAGACAGTACCTCTCCTCCTTCTCATACAGTTTACACCGAATGAAAATATTTGTTTTAGCACATTCTAAGCATTTGGTCAAAATTGAGTTAAGGGTTGAAATGGGCTTTGCGAGATCTGTTGTGTCTTGTGACAAAGTCTCCTGGTTCAATTTTGTCCCATTTCAGAGAAACATGTGTGCCAAAATTGCAAGAACATGTTTGACTGACTGGTGTAAAAAACTCTAAGGGCATTTTTCTCAGTTTCAGTGTTTGTGTAGTTACTGCACTTAGCCTTTGTAGGGCAGTATAGTACAGGCAGTCCGGTGCTCGCGTAGCAATCCCTCTGTGTCGCACACACCGGCAAGCACAACAAGCTCAAAGGTAGTGGTCGTACTAGAATTTGCCTGTCCTTAAAGGGACTGTAAGTAGGATTTTAAGTGTTTTATTAATCAAAATCAATGTCTTTATTCATAACTATGTCCTCATTGGTGTCAAATTGATCAACTATAATAGCAGAGAGGGACAAACTTACTGTCCCTTTAAATAGATAGTTCACACAATGCAAGTCATGTCATCATTTATTACTAAACCTGTATGAGTTTCTTTCTTTTGAACACAAAGGAAGATATTTTGATCAATAATGGCAACCCATTGACTTTCACAGTAGGAGAAACAAATACTTAAGAAAGAAATTCATACAGGTCTAGAACAACATGAGGGAGAGTAAATGATGACAGAATTTTCATTTTTTGTTAAAGTATTCTTTTAATGACATTTGACAGAGGCTGTTGTAAATAACGTTCAGTTTTTTGCACAGATCGATCGATTCACTTCATAAAACATCAATATATTTTGTCATAAGCCACTGGGATTACTTTTATTTGGCCTGTATTGTATGTTATTTAAGTGCATCTTAGCCAAAAAAACTGATATATTTGACTATATTAGGCCTATCATGCTGTGTGATGAAAGTTTTTGTATTATTTTATAATAAAATTACATATTTGATTAAGCATTTTAAGTATTGTCATTATGTCCAGCAAAATACACAAATGTAATAAACCAATTTTTAAAAATGAATTAAATTGATTCACCTTCAGTTTGTTGAGAGAGGATGTTTGAAATCAGCACTGTAAAAACAAAAAGAAAACGTACATTTAAACATGAAGCTGATAAACCATCTGAAAGTAAAATAATTTGATGTATAGATCTAAGTCCCGCTTGCTGGTTCAAGTCCTGCTCAGGTCGGGTGCTTATAAGACCGGTAACCGTGGGCATCAGCCAAAACAACCTAAACAAACTTCTTCAATTGTTTAAAAACAGAAACAGCATTTATTCAAACCAAGCAGCCAAAACACTTCATCTCTTTTGTCTGAGTATGATATCATAGTGCTGTTAAAGACCACCCCTGCTGAACAAGGGCTAGGTCCAAAAACTCTAAATTGCTGCCGTTTATGAACTACAATGACAAATTCAACAACATCCGCTGTTTTGTGATCATCTTTAATGCTGATACAGAAAACCTCTGCTGTTTGTGCTTTTTACAGATTTTAATATCACACAAGACAAAGTTTCTGTTAAACTTTCACATTGCAAAAACAGGATTATATAAAGCTATTAATAAAGCATGATAACTGAACAATCAAGCTGATCTCTCCTTCACCCACAACACAACAGATACATTTCTGTTTCAACCACACACACAACATTATCTACACATTGAGTGACTGTTTCATACAAACATCATTTACATATATATAATGAGAAAAGCATAAAAAGATTTAGTAAAAATACAGGAGCAGTGAATCTCTTGATCCTGTAAACAATGTGACAGTAATTGACGTGTAGTCAAATCCATAAAGAGAAGATAATACTCACAGAGAACTAGAGGAAGAGAAATCAACTCCATACTGATCTACTGATGACTGACACTTAAACATTAAACACTCGACCTCAAGATTTCCTCTGTAACAGTTTTGGGCTGGGGGTCCACTAGGGGGCCTCACAATGGCTTGAAATTATTTATTATAAGATCAACTGTACACACATTAAAATTAAAATCTAATTATTTCTCAGTTATTTTTTTAGAACAAATATTTATTTATCTTTGTAGTCATCCCAAGCTATAGGGTGCTTTATTTAAGTATAAATGATGAGGGGCCTACAGACTGTTGTGGACAGTGAAGGGGCTTAAAGTGAGAAAAATTGAGATCCACGGATCTAACACAACATTTACAACATGTATGTTTTAGAAATAATTTACAAATGAAGAATTACACACGGTAACACTTTATTTCGATAGTCCACTTTAGACATTTTACTGATTATAAGAAACATTGCAACTACTTATCAACTACTTATCAACTACCAATCTTTAGATAATTAGTAAACTGTCTGCTTAATATCAACTAACACTTTATTGTGATGATATCTCAACAGACATTCAACTGTCTAGAAGTATCTTTGCATGTGCATGTCAACTTATTTCACTAACCCAAACCTCTTCCCTAACCCCAACCCTTACAGTCTACTAATACTCTAATGACAGTTAGTTGACGTATAGTTGCAAATTATGGAAAGTTACTTGACATGTAGTTGCAAAGTTATTTATAGTTAGTAGAATGTCTAAAGTGGACTATCAAAATAAAGTGTAACCTTACACACTTGCATTTCTACACAAATGTTTTGTTGTTTAACTTTTTCGTACATTAAATAGAGCAAAACAACATTCATCAACTGCACATAATGGTTGTAGAGTGTTTGTAATGGAAAATCTTTATACCGGTAAGTTGATGAACAAATTCTGTTTTTCACACATTGGGTTATAACACAGAACTGAAACTAAACCCACACTGAAATTTACCTCCATCAGACATATAACACTTATGTGTGCTGCTATATATGAACCTGCGAATGACATCATTGATGCTTAAGCGGACAATAACTATATCTATTGTTTATACGTAGGTCTAGAAATCTAAATAAACTCATCACAGTATTGAGCATAAGAGCAAAATTCATCCTGCATCAGTTGTGCTATAGATATAAATGATACTCAAGATCAAACTTGTTGAGGAGTGATGTTATATTTCAGAATATTTATAAGATTTAATATATAAAAAAAACTTTAAGGATGGAACCTGAGCTACTGTGTATCTGGAGACCAGAAAAAACACAGAGACTTCATGGTGTGAAACCACACACGCCATTTTGAACACATATGCTCCAGACATTTAGGCTGTGCTACTATTTTAAATAAAAATTTTAGTTTTTGAAGAAAGACGTTTTGTTTACCACCTTCGGATAAAAGTCGAAATAAAATTTAAATAAGAAACTATAATTTGATTTCGAATATTGTGGTATTTTTTACAAAAAAACTTATTTGTGAACCTCATTATTATTATTTTTTTATTCATGTGCCCTCATAATCTTTAATCAAAAACGCAAATCTCCTGCCCTCCTCAAAACAATCTCTTTGCTTCTGGTCATATCGTATGGCAGGTACTGTAGGCGGAGTTTGGGAATATATCGCAGAGATTAGCAATTAGCAACATGACCCAACTCCAAACGATCCAAACAGTTATCGATGGACAAATGCAAGTCCAGCACTACGCAAAATTTTCATTTCAGAAGCCATTTTACTCGGATGTCACTGGGACAAGGCAATTGCTACTTCCGTTTTATAGTGACTTTAAAACATTTTTAAGGTCATGAGAAACATTTCAATCTAGTGACTCTAAACTCACTGTAGTTAAAGTCTTCTAATCTCATCATTATTATGACTATTATTAATTAATTTTCTGAAGCACATGGCAGAAATTGGCTACCATACAATTTAGCTACAAAAGTCATTACATGTGTAGTGGGTAGGGTGGCTGAGATGGGAAGTGCAGCATTAAGATCGGCCCACTGGCGCTAATTAGTGGGATCAGGTGGCATCAGTGGCTTTCCCTTTAAAAGTGGAGCAAGATGAAGACGGAATGATAATAGTACGGTGTGTGTTGAGGAGTGAGGCTCTTGGAAGATAAGCTGTGTAAACGGGAGAACCTCGGTTTGGTGTGTGTGGTATTTAAACTTAGCTCGCATAATAACGAGTAGTGGATCAAGACTGGGTTCGCATTAACGTAAGTGTACATACTTTTCTCAGATGTGCATCTATGGGTCGTAAACGCCAAATGCATTCTCATTGAGTAATAGTTAATGCGATGTATTGTTCTTTGCAGCTCGGCCTGGGGTCTGTGTATTTAAATATTTGCTTGCATAATAGCGAGTAGTGGATCAAGACGTGCTCGCAGTAACGTAAGTGTACATACTTTTCCCAGATGTGCATTTATGGTTTGTAAACGCTAAACGCATTTCCCATTGTGTAATATTTAATGCGGTGCTCTGTTTATTTGTAGCTCGGGCTGGCGTGGTGGCCAGTAAATGGTACACGCAGCTGCGCTGTTTACAGAAACTTTGCTCTCTTACTAGCGAGTAGTGGGATGGTGCGGGTTTGCAGTAATGTAAGTGTATGCACCTTTTCGTTTATATGTAAGATGTGGTGGTTTAGCTCTGACCATGCTTATGTCACAAGCCAGGGGCTGGCTACTAATGGTTTAAGCCACGCCCCTTCTAAACTTCCACCTCGAGGAGGTCCCCAAAACCAACCCAATGACCAGACAACAACGAGCACAAGTAAGTATAAAATGTTCTTTATTGGTTTAAATAGTTAAAAATATAGGGGGGACTTGGGAAAGGGGAAATTAAAACTAATTTCAGGATCCGTCCTCCAGGGGGCCACGGCCCAATGAATGGCTAAGGGTGGGGGGTCGTACGTGGGGGAACGGGCTCCTGCCTCGGGTTCCCTCTACTCGTGGCGCGCTCCTCTTCCTTCCTGGCGGCAGAATAAAAACACAATGAGTGCTGGTATGGGTCTTTTTCTGTTGGTGTACCTTGAGTCAGCGCACGGCGGTGCACCGCCTACTTCCCACAGTTCCTTGTTCGTTGACTCACTCGCTTCCTTATTCTCTCTCTCTTCTCAGGTTTCAACTAGGACACGAGGACACAGTGAGTCGACTCCACGACGTTCGCTCGCCTCTGCGCTGGTTACAGCTTCCAGGTAAGGATGGCTCTCTCCACAGCTCAATATCTCAGTGTTCACGTTGACTCTCTTTCTCTCCACAGATGGCTGCTAGGATACAGGGACACAGTGAATCGTTCTCAAGACGTTGGCTCACCTCTGCGCTGATTACAGCTTCTAGGTAGGTATGGCTCTCTCCAAAGCTCAATATCTCAGTGTTCACGTTGGCTCTCCTTCTCTCCACAGATGGCTGCTAGGATACAGGGACACAGTGAATCGTTCTCAAGACGTTGGCTCACCTCTGCGCTGATTTCAGCTTCCAAGTAGGTATGGCTCTCTCCAAAGCTCAATATCTCAGTGTTCACGTTGGCTCTCCTTCTCTCCACAGATGGCTGCTAGGATACAGGGACACAGTGAATCGCTCTCAAGACGTTTGCTCACCTCTGCGCTGATTACAGCTTCTAGGTAGGTATGGCTCTCTCCAAAGCTCAATATCTCAGTGTTCACGTTGGCTCTCTTTCTCTCCACAGATGGCTGCTAGGATACAGGGACACAGTGAATCGTTCTCAAGACGTTGGCTCACCTCTGCGCTGATTACAGCTTCTAGGTAGGTATGGCTCTCTCCAAAGCTCAATATCTCAGTGTTCACGTTGGCTCTCCTTCTCTCCACAGATGGCTGCTAGGATACAGGGACACAGTGAATCGCTCTCAAGACGTTTGCTCACCTCTGCGCTGATTACAGCTTCTAGGTAGGTATGGCTCTCTCCAAAGCTCAATATCTCAGTGTTCACGTTGACTCTCTTTCTCTCCACAGATGGCTGCTAGGATACAGGGACACAGTGAATCGTTCTCAAGACGTTGGCTCACCTCTGCGCTGATTACAGCTTCTAGGTAGGTATGGCTCTCTCCAAAGCTCAATATCTCAGTGTTCACGTTGGCTCTCTTTCTCTCCACAGATGGCTGCTAGGATACAGGGACACAGTGAATCGTTCTCAAGACGTTGGCTCACCTCTGCGCTGATTTCAGCTTCCAAGTAGGTATGGCTCTCCCCACAGTTCAGTATCTCAGTGTTCACTCTGGCTCTCTTTCTCTCCACAGCTCTCACGACTCACTCACTTTCCTGTCAATTAGCAGACATAACAAGTTACATGGAAACTTACAGGGTGGCGAGCTTACGCTGGCTGGGTTCTGCAATGCGGCGATGTAGCAATGATTTGTAATGGGACGCTGGGGGCCGAGACCCTCTCGGCGAACTCGTTGATGAACAGAGGGGCGAGGAAGCCACGCCGGCACACCGGGTGGTCAATCGAAAACTGGACCGGGGCGCCCTTTCGTCGAGACCTCGGGCCAGCGGATCTCTCCTGCCTCTACTCTGTGATGGTGAAAGAACACAAGTAAGGTAACAATAGTCGGTGCAGGACTCACACACACACTGCCACTCGCACAGTTCTTCGCCGCCACTCTGTATTTCTGTGGGACTGAAAACACACTACAGCATTATTGTACAGGCTTTTCCTAGCGCCGTTCTTTCCTCTTCATCGTCCCGGGACGAGTGACTGACAACGGGATTACGTCAAACAGGACACAGCACTCACACTGCAGTACACGGCATTACACAGCACCACTTCAAGTGAAAATTTCCAAAGACTCACCCCACCACGCTCAGTGCACACAATAGACACCCGTCCTCTTCCACGTCGCTCTGGGCGAGAATAGGGAGATGGTAGATGGCCTAGCGTTTGTTTGCTATCGTTGCTGTAGCTGCTTTCCCACGAAACCTTCGGCTCGCCCACCACGCTGGTACAGGGGTAGGGCCACGCGATCTCTCTTAAGAGCACTTAAACAATGTATCAATCAAATGTATACAAACACTCACTTCAAGGGATTTGGTTACTCACGATCTCTGTCTTTCTTCGTCCTAGGTTGTCTTCATGCCAATAGTAACTCCAGGTATCTAGACAGGGCGCTTTCCAACCACCAATACCACTTTTCCCACAGATATATATACTCACAACGGTAAGTTTTCCTCTCCTTCCGTTTCTCTCAATAAATGTCAGTATTCGTCTAGTACTTCACCTATAAGGTCTTCGATGTCCTCATTCCCATCGATCTACGATCCACACATGGAGAGAGAGAGCAATGCAGCGATCCGAATATAGCGTATCAGGCGAGCTCAACTCAGCACTACAATACACACCAACACAACAGTGGATAACATCAGCCAAGACTGTGGTTTAACTTGTCTTTTTATACTCCCCTGGGTGCTGTTCTCCTCCAATCACCCGGCGCTCCTCTTAATAGCTCCCAGCTGTGTGTAGTTTAGCTGATTACAGCGTTCGCGACGCCACCGGATGTCCGGTGTTTGCTCTTACCGGTCCGGACGGAAACATCCGGGCGGAACCAAAACTTCCCAATTTTTGGTTCCGCCTAAAAGATCGTCACTCCTGTGACACTTATTTGATATGGTCTGGGGATAGAAGTACAGCTGCCGTGGTGAGGGTGTGTGCACAGCTATCAGTCATCTACACCGGTAAAAACTCATTTGCTGTATCGTTCATCTAGGCTGGTCTCAAAACCGTAAGTTCATTTAAATTCTTTGTTATAGTCTTCTCAAAAGAAATTTAGGATTGTTTTAAATTGTTAATTATAGTAAAATGTCATGATGTTCTATAAATGCTATAAATTATTTATGCTTGCAGGAGGATTATCGTCGTCTGTTCAACTAGCCACTGTTTTTCCTGTGCGTAATTCTTTTGATTAATTGTTTTTTTATGGCGTGTGCCCTTGAAGTCTGCCATATTTTGGTAAGGCTGATTGGAAATTTGGGCAGAAGCTCTGTGTGGGTAGCATGTATTTTTAGTGTTTTGTTTGTTTTTTGTTTTGTTTTGTGAATTTTAATATTGTATCTGGCCTGGGCATTGTGCAATATTCCCTAAACAGTGTTTTGTTTACAGTGTTCACTAGTGTGAAGTGTGACACGCCGTTACTATGTGTACGGCCTATTTGGGCCCTTACGAAAATTAACCATGGTTTTACTACAGTTAAAACCAAAAAACCATGGTTACTGTAGTAAAACCATAGTAACTACAAAATAACCATGGTTTTGACAATCATGGTTTTCAAAAACCATAGTTAAACCATAGTTAGTGTAGTAAAACCATGGTTTTGCTGATAGTAATCAATACACCAAAAAACCATGGTTACTACGCTTTTACCACAATATAACCATGGTTAATTTTCGTAAGGGGGGTGAAGTGGCTTTTGCAGTGGGGGTGCCTCTTGGAGGATTTGTGAATAATATTTGGTTGACTTTGTATACTTCATTTGCTGTGAGATTTTATCCACTGTAAATTATTGCAGGATTTCATCCACTGTCATGCATGTGAATATTTGCTGCCCCGATTATTTGCCAGTGTATTTACAGTAGTGTGTGTGTGTGTGTGTGTGTGTGTGTGTGGAATAATTTTGTGAAAAATTAGTGTCTAATAAATTATATATTTTGATTACATCAGTCCCCTGTCTGTGCCTTCATTGCGCACAACCTGCCTAGTTGGTTAAGGGGGCGGTGGGCTCTTTTTGATATTGGGGTATACATTTTGAACTGTAGCGCCCCTAGTGGGGGTTACACATGTGTATTCTGTCAGTAACTGTTAAACTGAAAAATCCTGAAGTAGAGAGATTAGATTTTTGTATAGAGCTTTTCATGTTAAAGCTGCGGTTGGTAAGATATTTTTGTCCATATTCACTGAAACCCCATGCACTATGCTCCAATGGAACAACACAGATTAGACTGTTTAAGAAAAAAAAAAATCTGCGCTTCTACCTCCACCTAGAGCCTGTTATTTGGTTTGCAAAAAATCCACCGCTCCCAGTCAATCTGGTCCAATCAGCGCCGACCGCTTCATCTGGTCCAATCAGCGCAAGGCTGTGTAAAATCTGCCTGTCAATCACAGTTCCTACACTCGCCACAAACCCCCCTCCTCGCGCGTGTTACAATATCACATGCATTTGACTGAAGTTTACAGGTGTGTTGGATTGAACGCAGCGTGATGGTGGAGAAAACATTAACTAACAAACTTCAGATTCCTCGGTTAACAACCAGAGCTAGGAAAAGCAACCGTGCCCGTCTAATCTAAGTTTGTAAGTAATGCTTGCTAAGTATGTGTTCACAAAAATACTGGTGCACACACACTGACAAGGATGAGCTTGAAGGCAGGTTGCTCGCTGGTAGTGTGGGAGGGGCATGAAAATTGTAAACATTCGAAATCAACTCAATCCTACAGAGTTGCCTACCGCAGCTTTAATGCAAATAATTTCAAATATACTTTATGAAGAAAAGTGCCCTAATCCCTTAGTGAGAAAGCTGAGGGTGACAGACAACAGCAAAACAACTCTAAGGGGGCGTGCACACCAAAGCTTTTACACCCGCAGCTGGCGCATGTTTTCAATTGTTTACAATGAAAGCTCGGCTTTTTCCAAATAAGCCAACAGCTAGCGTTTTTTTCGTACTGAAAACCGATCACCCAAAGTGAAAAGCTCAGCTCGTCAATGTCAGTTCTCACATGGCCGTCCAATCACCGTGGAGGAGGGGCGGGAAAAGTATTACAACAACCAACCGGCTCACAGCTCCAGTATCACAGCTAACAAAGTGCTCGGCTGAAGAAAACTGACACTCAGCTGAAAATTCCCTGGCATTCGGCGTTGTCCACACGTTTTCAGGCACGTTTAAAAGTTTTGGTGCGCACAACCTCTTAAAAGATGTTCACGTAGATGAAGAAGAAACACCAAAAAAACAGAGACTCAACAGAATAAGCCCTCCTCAGTCTGGCACTCACCCTTATACTCACTCGTCCCATAGTGACACCCCATAAGCACCACCACACTCACAAATGCATACAGTTTGCATTTACATAATTGAGATCAATCTGAAACACTGCTTATGTGTTATCAAGTCAGTTTATTATAATTATTTATTACAGTATAGTTAAAGTATTTAACTGTTTACATCTTCAGTCCATGGCTAACACATGCATGAAAGAAAATAAAAATCACTCTTTCAATAGCTAATTATAACTATTGATAACTAACATTACCAGACAGTAATTTTATGGTGTAAATGTTTTAAATTAATGCACATTTAAGATGACCATAAATTACCTCTGAAATGAATTTCAATAAAATCTGAAACATAGATATAAAAATGAACACATTTCAGAAAAGAAGTTTAACACTTTTAGCACAATCAAACTGCTGAAAGAGGAACTTAAAGCTGTTGGATTATATCAAAAACCTCTTATTGACTTCTCCAAATGGGACTTTTTGTCAAACACACCAAATATATACTGTATAAATTTGTTGAATTCAGTATCAAATATAATGACCCAATAAATCAGACAGATGTTTCACCTCTCAATCTGTAGCATTTGACAACTAGCACGACTGTCGCTAACAGATATGGACAAACTGCCAGCAGAAAAGTAAGAATGTTGAGCCCAAACACCTCCTCCTGATAAACACCTGAAACTGAAACACATGTTATCATGCAGTATATCTGAAAAACAACAAACAAAATCACTTGAGATCATTTCTATAGACTCTCACCTCTGACTGAGATCCAGCTCTTTGGAGACTCTCCTCTCTCTGGGTGTTTACAGTAGTAGAAACCCTCATGTGACTTTGAGACTGTAGGGATGATCATCATGTCTCCTGTAGTCTGATTCTGCACCACTGATCCATCTTTATAAAATTCAGCTCTCAGGTTAGAGGGGTTTTTATCTCGATATAAACAGCATAGAGTCAGAGGATCTCCTTCAGTCACAGGATGAACAGGACTGTCCAGAATCACATCAGCATCTACAAAACAGAAGAAAAGGCTGATGATTATAAATTATAAAAATATATCAGATGGATTTTTACTATTTTCTATCAGCTTGTTACATCGGCCAGATGCTAAAAAATAAAGTAAGATTCAAAAGACTTAAAATGAAAGAGGATATTTTGGTTTAATGCTGCATGTGTTTTTATTCACTAATGGTAAAGATTTTCTGCCTCTTAAATGAATAAATACAGAATGATAAACTCACTGTGTACTGAGATATTAACAGGATGAAGTTTCTCTCCAGATTCAGACTGACACCAGTACACTCCAGTATCAGATGTGTGGAGAGATCTGATTGTACATGTAGATGTTGTTCCTGTAGATCTCCAGTCTGATGATGAACAAGGTTTCAGTTTGTCTGTGTATCTTCTCACTGTCCATCCAGTAGAGTTACTGTGATCCTCACAGCTCAGAGAGAGAGATTCAGATGAGAAGTGTTGAGATCTGTTGGGTCTGATGATCAGAGAGACTGAAGGAGAAACACCTGAGAAGAAAATGACAGAAAATCATCTTTATTTACATTTACATTTATCTGACACTTTTATCCAAAGCGGCTTACAATTGCTATAAGAGCTAAGAGCTCTGTTGAGTGTCTTGCTCAGGGACACAATGGTGTGTCACAGTGGATCCGAAAACGGGTCTCTCACACCAAAGGCGAGTGTTTTATCCACTGCACCATCAGACAAAGTGTAAGAGAATGTTGTTGTTTAGTTGTGTGCAGGGCCTGAAATTAACACCAGACCACGCGCCACATGCGGGTGGATTTTGCAATTGGCGGGTAACACTGTCAATCTACCAGCCACATTGGCGGGTAGCCTATGCGAATCAGTGCTGCGCGGGTCAATGTATAAACAACCCGCTCCCGACCGACGTTTTCATTTAACCCGCCCGAAATTGTTTAAAATAGTTAACTGTCATCTTAATTTCAAACGAACCGACCGACCCCCCCGAAAATCATACAAATATTTTTGGATGATTCGTAACCGGCACCCGCTCACTTCTTATCAACCCGCGCATATCACTGATGCAAATTGAGTTATTCATTGAGAGGATGCGACTGCTGTTTTGCAACGTTCATGCGATTGGAAAGAAGATGAGGCACTTCTCTGATTACTTTTGAATGTGCGAGTAAGTATTAAACATGTTGGTGAGTTGGTGAGTTTGTGCCCCCTCCGTCTCTGTGTGCGCGCGCGGGTTTAAGGGCACTCAATAGGGCACATTGGAGAGACGCATTCCTAAAAGCATCTTTCTGCTCTTGACAGGGCACATATAAACAAAATGATCTAAACAGTATTCTTTTTCTAATAAAACATTTCTTTATGTCTTAAGTGTTCTTCACTCCCAATCCTGGAGAGCCGATGCCCTGCAGAGTTTAGCTCCAACTTTAATCAAACACACCTACCTGTGATTTTCTAGTGATCATGAAGACATTGATTAGCTTGCAGGTGTGTTTGATTAAGGTTGGAGCTAAACTCTGCAGGGCACCGGCTCTCCAGGACTGGGAGTGAAGAACACTGGTATAGAGAGTCAAATACCAGTCTGTGCTGGTCTTAAAGAGACAGTAACCTCAATTAACCTACTTAATTAAGTCTGTGTCATTAATGTTAATCAAACAACCTAAGACAACGAGAAAATCACTTTTGTAGCTCTAAATTTTTTTATATTTAATTCATACAATAAACACAAGGTTATCATTAACTATTCAAGCAAAAAAAAAGGCTGGTAAAAAGTCACTGTGGCAGGTGGATTTCTAAATCCACCTGCCACAGTGGCTGGCGGTTAGGGTTGCCACCCATGTCTGATAAAAAACCTGGACATATCGATGACCCGGCCAATTGGTTGCTCACAAGCCCACCACATAGCATAATATTTCTATAGGCCTATGAAACTATTGGCAATACTTTACAATTCTTTTTTTTCAATTCTTATTTGTTAACATTAGTTAATGTATTAACTAACATTAACTAACCGTGAGCAGTACATTTGTTACTGTATTTGTTAATCTTTGATAACATTAGTAAATAAAAATTCAGCTGTTCATGGTTTATTCATGTTAGTTTACAGTGCAGTAACTAATGTTAACAAGATTTAAATAAAGTTATTATTAACATTAACAAAGATAAAAAAGTGCAGTTTATTATTAGTTCATGTGTTAACTAATGAACCTTATTGTAAACTGTTACCCAATTATTTGTTAATTATATTAAAATATTTAAATCACTTTTACAATGTATAAAAGCTGCTTATGCTATTTATGTAAACTGTTTTTATTTATATTCCATTGCAACTTTAAACAGGTCTAAATAGCAACTAGCCAACCTGAAAAATATATACATGAAATTAAATTTGTGGAACTCACCTCAACATATATTTTACAATCATTTAACCCGCCATGGGTAAAGCTGAAGTCACTGTTACAAACTGTACACCATGCAAGATAACTCTTTTAAGACAGGGATACACTTTCGTGTAGTCTGGTGTAAAATGTGTCTTATATTTTCGCTTTTGGGGCACTCTCCCTCTGCCATGGCGCTCTTGTTTCTACAGTAGATACACTGAGATAAAAGCCCGCCCACATTGACAATTGATTGGTTGATGTCCTGAAACAGGCCAATCAGGATACTCTCTGTCTTACATGCGCTAAATGAGGAAAACACACACAGACAGACGCAAGGTCTCCCTCTCTGCCGTGCGCACACTAAATTACATATTCACATAGCTTTTCGAAAACCGGGACATTCAGTGTCCCAGAAGAGTTGATATATTTCCCGGGACAGGTTATTAAAAAGGACAATCGCTGTAAAACCGGGACAGGTGGCAACCCTACTGGTGGTCAAAAAAGTTAACTTCAGGCCCTGGTTGTGTGTGATGAACTCACCAGTGATCCACAGTGTTTGTGTGTTACTGTACTCTGTGTGATAGACTGGATCTCCTCTCTCTGCTCTGCACATATAAACTCCTGTGTGCTTCACAGTCACTGAACTCACTGCGTAGATGCCTTTAGGTCCTCCACTGCTGACTGACACCAGCTCATAATCAACTTTATCATCTTTATTCACTGTAGAGTCAAAATGTTAAACACATGATTATAAATCCAGCTGTATGTCCACTCAGTGTCTCCTGTATCCTGTATGTGACATCTCAGAGTAACAGTTTCTCCTCTGAACAGCTCTTTGTCAGGATCAACAATCACTACAGGTTTAAGACTCTCTGTACAAACACAATGTATTACACAAAATTTGAAACAATGTGCGACATAATGAAAGTAATATGATTTCAGGCTGTTGAGTTGAACAGTAAAACTAAACATAAATAAATGATAATTGAAGCAGTTAGTAAGACTTTGAAATACTGAGATCACAGGCATCTTAAAATCATTGCTGTCTCTTACTTGTAACATTTATCCACAGTCCATCACTGTAGTCTGTGTAATAGTCTGGTTTTCCTCTTTCAGCTCTACACCAGTACTGACCTCCATCTGAAACTTTAACTCTGTTGATTGTGTAAGAGTTTGTTTGTGTTGTCGTCTTCTCAGTGTTTTGTTTGTTTTTGTACCAGTAAAACTTCCATCCAGTAGACCAATGATCAATGTCACATTTCAGAGTCACTGTGTTATCTGTCAGTACAGATCCTTCAGTATCTGATGTGAGTTTAGGTTTTGATCCTGCAGGAGAAGAAAACACAGTCTCTGTAACACTCAGAGTTAAACACTTCAGTTATGTCTTTATACCACTGATATCTGCAGTTCCTCTACTGATGCCTATCTCACACTTCAGTCTCTCCAGTAAACACTGATGTTTCTATTTGATGTTTCTATTTGTTGAAAGTTATCAGTACACTGTAATGGGGCATACACACCAAACACAAGTTCAACGATTTGCGCGAGTAGATTACATACAAAGTCAAGGCAAAGATGTGATCAGACGTCTCCTCGCGTGGGCCGATGTGAATGACGTGATATGGGAAGCACTTTTCAGAGTCCTGCACGGGTCCATTTTCGGAGACCCGCTCTGGCTCTTACCCGCAAAGTTCAGTACCAGATCTGACCCGTCACCAGTGATAATATCAATATTAAATCCGCACCCGCCCAGACCCAGTTAATATTTGGCCTGTTACTGTCAGGAAATGTATATAAAAATACACACAAGGGAAGGATCCCGTTGCAGATGAAACAATAGTTTAATAAAGGCTTAAATAAGGGACAGAGAAAAACCATTGGGCTGAGCCAGGGAGAGATAAAGTCAACAGCAAACACTGGAGATCACAACCGCCGTGTCGGTCAGGGAGAGACAACCACCGAAGACCCTCGGGAAGATGAGCAGGATCGGCAATGAAGGCCGACAGGCACAACTGGAAAGTGACCACTGACAACCTCGGAGCAGCTGGACGATGGAAACCACCGAACTGGGTCGGGGAGAGATGAGGAGACAAATCAGCAATTAAGCCCAACAGAAACAGCTGGGCAGCGGTCACAACCCGTCTCAGTGCTGCTGGACAGCGGGCATAACCAGTACTCAGGGTAGCTGGACAGCGGTCACAACAAGTACTCAGTGCTGCTGGACAGCGGGCATAACCAGTACTCAAGGGCAGCTGGACAGCGGTCACAACAAGTACTCAGTGCTGCTGGACAGCGGCAGGGCAGATGGAGAGAGATCAGTAAACCGGAGCAGAGGGGAGCGGAGGTGCTGTAATCCTATAAAGGAGATGGCAGAGCAGAGACAGCAGACAGGCGAACAGGCGAAAAACAATAAAAAGACTAAAGTCAAAAAATACGGCAAAAATCCAAAACTGAGAACATGACTAGACATGAACTAAGGCAAAACAAACAGTAATGAACTTGCAAGGAACAATGAACACAGGGAGACTAAATACCAAACGAAATGGGGAAAAAATTAGGAACAGGTGAGGGACGCAGGTATAGGAAATCAGCAGTGATGAGATCGCCCTGGTGACAGACGCGCACATGTGGAACTGTCAAAACACAAAACAAACACAGGGAAAAAAATAGACAGAACGGTCGATCAGACCGAGATTGTGACAGTTACCTGACCCGTACCCGCATAAATCACATGCGCTAAAATCATTCCAATTAAAGGGCTTTATTTTTTATCTCGAACCTCTCTGGCTATCAACGGCAAAACTTTATGCAACTACTGCAACGCTCTGTAGTACGGCTGGTAAATAATCAACTTTAAGTTTATTTATGAAGAGACACTATAAAACAATTAAACCTCAGGTGGTGTTGTTAACCCAAATTTGACCCTCAGGTTGAACTGGTTACAGACATGAAACTCTTTGTGCTCCTAATCTCTTCATCACAAAGGCTTTTGCACTGTTAGCCTTCAGGCCCACATCACTGGGTATCTGCTAAAATATGATAAATATTATGTGGTTCTAAGATTGTAATTTTATATTCATGTTTAGTATTATTTTAAAGGTCATGGTGCGATGAGTAAAAAGGTCTCATCTCTATAAGTCTAAGATAAGATGGATCAAGGTTTTAGAACTTAGTAGAGAAGGTGCATTTCTTGTGGAGGTGGGGTTTTTCCAGGATACTTCTGGCTAGTTTGACCAGGTGTTCTTAAGTATCACTTGCCACAGGTCAAACTGGATTTTGTAGTTTTACGATGTCTTTGTCTCACGCTGTGTATAAAAGGTGGCCTGGCTAAAGGTTCGGGGAGCCATTCTGTACCCAGAAGCTCCCACACTCTGTGTGTATTCAAACCTTATGGAGGCATCCTGTAACCAGGAGCTCCCACACTTTGTGTGTGTACTAAAACATCATGGAAGAAATCTTTAACAAGAATCTTCCTACACCATTTTAGGTGTATTATATCCACGATGGAAGTACTCTGTAACCAGAGGGTCTATTGCCAGGCATGACTTTGTAACTTTTGCAACTGTTGATCATTTTAATTGAAATTGAATCATATTCTGTATGATATCCTTTAATTGATGTTTGAAGCTGGAACCTGCCCGGTATAATAAATTGTTACATTTGATTCATCTAAATTCTTCAGAAATTGTATTGATTTATTTTAATTCTTTCAGAAATTATTATTTTCAGTAGATTAGAAGGAGTCTTGTATTACCGCAAAATAAGTATGTCAGGATATGATCACACTGGTGTTTTGATGTTGAATGGAGCATGGGGCACATTCACCAGGACTCTCAGATTTATGTCTATCACCTGCCTTAGCAAGTTGCATGATCGTGACTAAAGTAACTATTTTTATGATCGGAGCAAGCATGGGGCGGCCAGACGTAAAAGTATTAGTTTACCCGGCAACCTCTGACTAAGATCAGACTGACAATTTTGTGTCCGTGAGATGTACGCAACGGCCGGCGTATATCCTGTGCGATATCGGGACCCCAATGAACGAATAACTAAGACTATGGGAATTTATAAATAATCAAACATATAAATTATGATCAACAGATAACTGGAATAATGCACTAAATTCTTACTATATTAAATTGGAGTCAGATTATAAATTAAAAACAGAGGTCAAAGAAATACATTTGAAATCTAATAAATGGAGTTATTCTTCTAGAAGCGCTACGGACGGAAAGAACACGTGATACCTTCACCACGCCATTGGATTTCGACGTTGGGCCAATTGGGTGCCGTCTTACACTCGCTCCAACTAGGCAGCGAGAACCATCAACAAAGGTTGCGCACTGTCGCAGTGGTGGTGGCGTGATGGGCCAAATGTCATATGTTGCGCGTGTAATGGTAATTTAGACATATTTTCATTCGCGCTACTACCCACCTGCACAGAGTTAATTATCTGCCCGCATTTCAGCTCGTGAATTTTAGGAATGTCATAATCCACCCATTTTAGACACTTTTATGCAGGTACCTGGCCCATTGCAGGACTCTGCCGGGAAAACATGCGCTATTCACCTCAAACGCGTCTTCGCCCAAGTTGAAAATATTCAATTTGGTCAATTAAAAAAAAAGAGCAGTGCGTCGCGGCTTTTATATTGCTAGGCTATCATCAAGGCAACTGTCCTGTCAATCAAATATTAAAGCATGGGTGCTCTTTTGCTGTCAACTGTCAACACGTGATGCCCGATGCCTGACCAATGACCACCGGCTAAACCAGTTTAATCCACTTACCTGTTTCATATCCCTATCGTGTTTACAAATATATATTTATCTCTCTCAAGGGTTTTTCTCCTCCTAGGAGTTTTCCCACAGGGTTTTTCTCCTAGGTATTTTTCATCCCCTGGAGAGTCAGCCAACATTGGCTTAACTTAGCACTTTCCTGTATACGTTACATTATTACTATGCTCGCTTGTACAGTTTATTCTTAGCTGCTGTATTCTGCTTCTTATATTATCTATCGATTTTTCTGTGTTTTCCCCTACATCTATTCATGCAAAGCTGCTTTGAAACAATTAACATTTGTGACCCTGAAGTCGGCAGCACAAGTTTCGAGATAATGAGAAACAAAGTTTTTTTTTTTTTGATTTTCGTTTTATTGCAGAATCTGTTAGTTGAGATCACGAAGAAGCCTCTACATGTTTGAGATAGCAGTTTTTGTATAATTAAAAGTGTACATTTTGCGGTTAAAATCGGCTTGTTTTTCAAGAGATTCTAGCATGCAGCGGGGGGAGTCATTGTCTTTGTATATTTACATACTGTATAAGCGGCTTTTGTTTTCACTCTCGTCCACAAAGGGAACAGTGTGACTACTAAATAAGGATAGTTTGCCCAAAAATGAAAATAATGTAATTAACCTCTTAATGTAACTTAATGTAACGACTTACCCTTATGTCGTTCTAAACTCGGAAGACCTCTTTTCTAAACTCGGAAGACCTTCGGAACACAGTTTAAGATGTTTTAACGTTCGATTTAGTCTGAGAGCTTTCTGTCCCTTCATTGAAAATCTATGTATGGTTTCCATGTCCAAAAAGGTAATAAAAACATCATCAAAGTAGTCCATGTGACATCAGTGGGTCAGTAAGATTGTGTTGAAGCATCGAAAACACATTTTGGTCCAAAAATAGCACGAGTTACGACTTTATTCAGCATTGTCTTCTCTTTCGGTTCTGTTGTGAAGTCACATGACTGTAGTGACGCGGCTGAACTGAATTATGTGTCATTTAATGTTGATTTTGCGTTCAAATAAATAGAAGGGACAACACAAGATGTGTTAAAACAACACAAATAGTGTTGTTCCAAAAATAACAGATATGTGTCATTAAATGTATTGTCCTTTACTAGACACAACATGTATTGTATTAACACATTTATTTCACAGGTGTACCTTTTGTAATATTCAACTATACATTTAATGTTTTACTGTTTATATCTTATTTTTTCTTATTACACGGCTCTCTGGAATGCTTGATTCTGATTGGTCAGTTGAGAAATTTGCAGGTTCGTTCTTTTCAAATAATAACCGCTCCAAAATAATAACGCATAGCCGGACTACTTGCACGAGTAAAATCGCTCCGCGCCAATAAAGATCAATAAAGATTACTGTCTGTTTGGCGCCATCTTGTGACGAACACTCGACAACCACGACAAGACACAGAGAGCTTACTGAGACTGAACTTGACAAAATAGAGCATGACAGCTACGAAGCCAACACACAAAAAAATACAGAATGGGCATTAAAACTTCTCAAAGACTGGCTAAAAGAGAAAAAAATGGAGACAGACAAGTATGAAGCAGAGGATCTTAATAAGGTATTACGATCATTTTATGCATCTGTGCAAAGTTTCGCGGAAGGATAAAAATGTTAATTTAAAACAAATATGCCAATAAAATGTTTCAAATTCATATTCATGTCTAGTTTTTTTTTCTTATGTGGCAAGTAGCCGTGTAATAAGCGGGATAATGTAGAGGCAGCCGGTAGTTATTGGGAAATAAGCCCCTTCAGTGTGATACAAGACCCTCCGCAAACTGTCGGGGCTTATTTCCCAATAACTACCGGCTGCCTCTACATTATCCCTTACTTAATATGTTGCATAGGGCATCTTGTAGAAGTGATTGAATCCCGAGTACATAAACTTGTAAACTACAGGTTTAAATTAAGTTTGTCATGAGTTGAATATGACTGTACAGTATATTGTGGATGATAATGAAACAGATAAACAGACTCACCTGATACTGTCAGTGTAACTGCATTACTGATGCGTGAGTATCGTGATCCTCTGGTCTCTGTTCCTCTACAGGTGTATTTACCTGCGTCAGACTCAGTAACAGATCTGATTGTGTAATACTGAAGTTTATTCTGCTGGATGTCTGAATCATCTTTATACCAGCTGTACTGCCAGCTGCTGACTCCTCCTCCATTGATGACACATCTGAGATTGACAGTTTCTCCTCTGAATACATGATCAGCAGGCCAAACAGACACTTGAGCTGTTGGTCTTTCTGTACAATGACAAATAATTTACATTGCAAAAAGTGTAAAATATTATATAAACACTTACTTGATCCCAAAACATAGATGTGGTTTATTGTATAACCGTTATCGCCACTCTCTCAGTGTTTTAGGAAATAATAATAATAAGTGCTATAAGAAGTGTATTATACTTACTCTGTACTTCCACTGTTATTGGTTCACTGTCTTGTGTGTAAACCTGAGAGTTTTCTTTTCTTCTGGCTCTGCACCAGTACTCTCCCCCATCAGAGACTTGCACAGATCTGATTGTTTTAGTTCCTGTAGTTTCAGTGGATTCAGTGTTTGATGGTGTGATAAAGATAAACTCCCATCCAGTGGACTGATGAACCTCACAGGTCAGAGTAACTGTGTCTCCAATAAACACAGGCGTTTTTGACTGCACAGTCAGAGTTGGTTTTATATCTGCATTATAGGAGTTGTGAGATTATCAACAAGATCTTATTGCTGTAGGTGATAAATCATCAATTGTGTTTTTTTATTTTTCAGATAAATCTGAAAACTGAATTTAAATTGATACATTTTATTGGTGTTTTTGGCTGACTTTGAAATAAATTTACTAAATCGGTTAAACATTTTATTTTATCTTTTTTCGTTTAAATTTAACTACATTAAAATAAATTTATAATTAAATATTGAGGACTTTTTTTAGCTTTCCTCATTATTTTAAAACATGGAAAACTATTCAGGACAATGTATTGTATGGTATTCAGCGGCAACAACATAAACAAATGGCTTGTGGACCAAACTTAACTTCTGGTAGACTTCCACATTAAAAATCAATTACAACTAGCCTTTTTATGATAACAACCTAAATAAATAACCTGTAAATTAGCTTTGTTCAAATCATATCTAAAGCGTATCAACCATTACACTGAACTAACGTTACTGTGTAAAATTATTGCATACAATGTTAGATACAGATCTTTAAATTTTTGCCTGGCTATTAAATCTGCACAACTGTGATCCATGTTCGGCGTCTCCCCTCGAAACCGAAACATTTTTGTTTTCTACAAGGGTTTTGTTTCGGAGGTCAGTTTTTTCAATACCGGTAAACAAACACAGACTGGACGTTAACCTCAGGCCAGGTGCGTAACACACGTGCATCAGATGTAACCATCTATACATCTATACATTTAAACCAAAGCACTAAGTGTTTTTTCCTTTGTAACTGACACTCTTTCAGTGTCCTATGAAATAGTTTTCATGTGTTTTTAGAACAAAGTGTAATATGTGAGTATTAGTACTTCCCATTTACTGTCACTGTTACTGAGTCACTGTATTGGGTGTAAACATGAGGGTCTCTTCTTTTGGCTATGCACTTGTACTCTCCTCCATCAGAGACTCGCACAGATTGTTTTAGTTCCTGTAGTTTCAGTGGTTTCAGTGTTTGAAGGGTTTATGAAGATAAACGCCCATCCAGTGGTCTGATGAACCTCACAGGTCAGAGTAACTGAGTCTCCAATGAACACAGACGTCTGTGGCTGCACAGTCAGAGTTGGTTTTACATCTGTCGATCAAAATCCTTGAGAGTTGTGAAAGTTTTTCCCAACAAGATCTTTGTGAAGTGAACATGATTGTCAAATATGGTAGCACGTTCTTCAAAATTTGACCTCTGCATTTTACCCATCCCAGTGAGTAGTAAACAGACACACTGCAACTTATGAACACCCACCCAACGGGGCAACTAGGGGAAATGTGCCTTGCTAAAGCCATGGGCATAGTAAAGTACTTGGGGGACGTGGGGACATGTCGCCTGCAATTTTCTACCCACCACCACCACTCCCGTCTACGTTTCATGTTTGTTACTTACTTTAGTCAGCTGCAAATATGGTTTGACCCCAAAAATATTCTAACAAAAGGTTTCTTGGTGGTTTACAGTAGTATCAGATGTACTTATAAACATACTAAAAGTTTACCAAAGTTTGACTCCTTTTCAAAATGGCGGCCGTCAGGTCCTTAAAATGACCATTACTCCCTTAATGTACTGTTTTGATCATGTAATATTCCAATAAGCATATTTGCATAATAGATGAGTGATTAAAAGTACAATTATATATTAAAGAAATTGGTTACAAGCATATTTATGTGAAAAACAAGTTAAATTTCCCCTAGTTTATTGCATATTTCTCCCATCTCCTATCTCGTTTTGCCTAGTGTTGGTGGTTTCTGTAGTTCATAACCATTCTTTTGATTCCAATAAAAAAAATATTAATTAAAACTGTGTGGTACTGTAAAATTAGTCAAAAGAGGGCTGCCATGTGAAGGCTCAGTACGTTAACCCCTTTGATTTATTTATTTTTTTAGTTTTATAATGTGTGTTTTTTTTTTGCCTTTTTTGTACTTTTCTTATTTATACATATCTTTTTCTATTTTCTTCAGTTGGTTACTCTTATTCAGTTTTATTTTGTATAGTTTTTTTGCACTGTGACCTTCACTAGATTTACCATTGGTCGTCACACTCTTTCTCCCAAAGAGGTTGATTATAGTGATTCTCAACTTGACATGGTCCACAAGTAGTCCATATGCCCTCCAACTGCACTGTTGTGTTCGGCAGACAGTTGTGCAATTACAGTGTATCATCTGCAGGAGGCTTTCTGGGGCAGCAGTCTTTCCATTGCATAGACCCCCACAGGTCAGGTCGTGCCAGTTCACTTTACTTTGGCTTGGTTAGCTTTTCAATTAAGTTAAGTTCCACTTCAGTGGTAGTTGAGTGGGTTTGGTTGTGCTGGCTGGGAGTAGGGATGGGCGATAATTTGCATGTGATTGTCATTGCGCATCTTGTCAGTAAAACCGGTTCCGTGATTAGAAGTAAATCGCCATCAGCTGCTTTCAGATAGAGCGGCACTTACTAAACAAAGCCATAGTTCACTGACAATCGGGACAATTTTGCATTAATTATCTTGGACATATCGCCTGTGATATGTATGCGATATGGCCCAGCTTGTCAGTGAACTACGGCTTTGTGTAGTAAATGCTGCTCCATCTGAATAGCAGGTGATGGCACTTTACTACTAATCAAGGAACTGGCTGTACTAACGAGATGCGCATGATATCGCATTCAAATTATCGCCCATTCCTAGCTGGGAGTCCGGCCAGTAGCACATTGCAGTAGTCCAGTCTGGATAAAACAAGAGCCTGGGACTAGAACTTGTGTAGCATGCTCGGATAGAAAAGTGCTGGCAACATGCTCTGTGAAACTAAGCTGACCATCAATGACCAAACCCAGGTTTCTGGCTGTCCTGAAAGGCTTAATGGTCAAAGAACCAAGTTGAATGTGATAAATCTTTGGGCCATATGATATGACAAGCAGTTTTGTCTTTACGAAGTTCAGCTGGAGATGATAATCCTTCATCCAGAGTGGCATAGCAGAGGTAGGAAAAGCAATGTTTCCAATGATAGAACCCAGGAATTTCATGTCAATGTCATAGAAAAGAGCAGTGGTCCAAGCACTGAGCCTTGAGGTACCCCGGTATTAAGACGTTGGGGTTCAGATGTCACCTTTCCAGGATACTTTAAATTATTGCTTGCCTCATTGAAATGTTGTTGGCAGCATAGTGTATTTCATTTTGCTCAAACAAAACACATCCTTAACTACTTAAACCACACACCCCCATCCAGATTTTGAGATGGAAACTCGTGGACAACTGGTTCCTGACCAGGATGAAGCTTTTCAGCTCACTTTTGGGGGCTTTTTAACTGGGTACAGTACGTAGAACACAATACTTGTTATAAACCTGTCTGAGATTTTTCTTTTGAACATAAAGGAAGATATTTTGATAAATAATGGTAACCTATTGACTTCCACAGTATGAGAAACAAATACTTAAGAAAGAAATTCATACAGGTCTAGAACAACATGAGGAAGAGTAAATGATGACAGGATTTTTATTTATAGGTGAACTATTCCTTTAATGACATTTGGCAGAGGCTGTTGTAAATAACGTTCAGTTTTGTGTACAGATCGATGGATTCACTTCATAAGACATCAATATATTGTTAGGAGCCACTGGGATTACTTTTATTTTGCTTGATTATGTTATTTAAGTGCATCTTAGCCAAAAAAACTGATATATTAGACTATATTAGGCATAGCATGCTATCTGATGAAAGTTTTTGTATTTTAGAATCAAATTACATATTTGATTAGGCATTAAGTTTTTTCATTATGTCCAGCAAAATACACAAATGTAATTAAACAGGATTTTAATTTTTAAATGATTTAAAATGAATCACCTGCAGTTTGTTGAGAGAGGATGTTTGAAATCAGCCCTGTAAAAAAAGAAAACTTACAGTTAATCATGAAGCTGATAAACCATCTGAAAGTGAAATACTTTGATGTCATTTTTGTATATGTATATAAATGTGTGTGTGCATGTGTGTTGGGCAGTAAAGTCCAATTTATAATTGTGTGTAAGGTCTACACTATAGCTGTGTCATAGGTTATCTGTAGCCTCTGCGTAGCCTGACATGCACCTCGCCAAATTTTTAACAGCGTGTCAGTTTTATGCCGCCCGCAAGCTATGTGAATGGATCACTAGAACCCCTCCCGTCAGGTAAAAAAACTGCGTCATAGGTATTTTCGAACAAAGAAGGACCAAGTAGAGGAGTGATTTAACTCAAACTGCAACGTTAGCCGCTGTTTATTTACTTCTGTCACTTCTGGTCATTTCAAAACATACACAACAAGTTGTTGTTTCTACTTCATTTGTGAGTTAAACTTGCCATGCTGCTTCTTTATTGACACTGGTACTGTGGTAACACGTGTGGATACTGCCTACCAGCGGTCTGCATCTGTGTTTGCAAAAGTATAAATGAAAAGTGAAGCGTAACCTACGCTGTCGCAGCTACCTACGCGGCTATACTCCATATAACTCAATGTACAAGCCAGAAATTAAGCTCAGTTTTTTGCACAGGCCTACTTAAGTGTTAATGGTGCCACATGGTGATAATCAACAGTAAAAAGAAAATTAGATTTATGAAAAAAAAAATTTTATCTGATACATTTTTACAGCCGTTTAATTTAGTGGCCTTTTTTGTACAAGAACAACCCGAAAGGGTAGTGAATTGGAACAACCCACAGTGTTAAACTGTTCTGGTTTCACATCGCAAATACAGGATTTTTTAGAGCTATCAATAAATGATTAATAACTGTGCATAACAACTGAACAAACAGGATGATCTCCATCTTTCACCTAAAACACAACAGATACACACACAACACTATCTACACACTGACTCACTGTTTCACATAAACATTATTGACTCATATACTGTATCATGAGAGCAGCATGAAAAGATTTAGTAAAAATACAGGAGCAGCAAATGACTTGATCCTGTAGACAATGTTACAGTAATAGTAGTAGTAATGTGTAGTCAAATCCATAGAGAGAAGATAATACTCACCGAGAACTAGAGGAAGAGAAATCAACTCCATACTGATCTACTGATGACTGACACTTAAACATTAAACACTCAACCTTAAGACTTCCTCTGTAACAGGTTTTTAACTGGGGTTGGGGGTCCACTAGGGGTCCTCACGATGGCTTGAAAGGATTTATTATAAGATCAACTGTACACACATTAAAATAAAAATCTGAATATTTCTCAGTGATTTTTTTAACAAATATTTATCTTTCTAGTTATCCCAAGCTATGGGGTGCTTTATTTGAATATAAATTATGAGGGGCCTACAAACTGCTGTGGACAGTGAAGGGGCTTAAAGTAAAAAAATTGAGATCCACGAATCTAACACAACATTTACAACATGAATGTTTTAGAAATAATTTACAAATGAAAAATTACACACTTGCATTTCTACACAAAAGTTTTGTTGTTTAACTTTTTTGTACATCAAATAGAGCAAAACAACATTCATCAACTACACATAATGCTTGTAGAGTGTTAGTAATGGAAAATCTATTAGAAGCTGATGAACAAATGCTCTTTTTCACACATTGGTTAACATCACAGAACTGCAACTAAAACCACACTGAAATTTACCTCCAGTGCTGCTATTTATGAACCTGTGAATGACATCATTGATGCTTAAGGGGACAATAACTATACCTATTGTTTATACATAGGTCTAGAAATCTAAATAAACTCATCACAGTATTGAGCATAAGAGCAAAATTCATCCTGCATCAGTTGTGCCATAAATGTAAATGATACTCAAGATCAAACTTGTTGAGGAGTGATGTTATGTTTCTGAATATTTAGATTTAATATATATATATAAAAAAACTTTAAGGGAGGAACCTGAGCTGTGTATCTGAGACCAGAAAAACACAGAGACTTCATGGTGTGATCTTTGTACTGTGGCAGTCAGCAAACATCCAGAACACCATAAAAACCACACACGCCATTTTGATTAAATATGCTCCAGACATTTTGTCTGTGCTACCTTTTTAAATAATTTTTTTGTTTTTGAAGAAAGATGTTTTGTTTACCACCTTCAGATTAAAGTTGAAATTAAATTAAAAAAATTAAAAAAACGGTAAAAATCTGTAATTTTTTTTGGAATATTGTGATGTTTTTTACAATAATTTATCTGTGAACTTCATATACTGTATATATTTTATAAAATTCATGTGCCCTTTAATCTTTAGTCAAAAGCACAAATCTCCTTCCCTTTCTCAAAATGATCTCTCTTCTGGTCATATTGTAAATGGAATCTGGAAATATATTGCAGTGATTAGCAATTAGCATCACAACCCAACTTCACAATATCCAATCAATTCTCGATGGACGAATTCAAGTCCAGCCCTACCCTTTTCATTTCAGAAGCCATTTTACTCGGATGTCACAACGGGGAATATTAGATAATGGCTACTTCTGTTTCATGGTGACTTTAACTACAGTAAGTTTATAGTCACTAGATTGAAATGTTTCTTATGATCTTAAAAATGTTTTAAAGTCTTCTTATCTCATCATTATTTTGACTGTAATTCATTTTCTGAAGCTACCATTGGCTACGATACAAATTTAGCTACAAAAGTCATTAAATATTTTATTCTGTCAGTAACTGTTAATGTATTTAAACTGAAAAATCCTGAAGCAGAGAGACAGGTTAATTTTAGCTTATTTTGTTTAGCACTTTCACGTTAATGCAAATAATGTCAAATATACTTTATGAAGAAAAGTGCCCTGACAAATCCTTCAGTGAGGAAGCTGAGGGTGACAGAGACCAGCAAAACAATGTTTAAGTAGATAAACAGAAAATGAACAGGAAAAGCCCTGCTCAGTCTGGCACAGTGGTGTAGTCTAGTTTTTGGTAGTGAATATACTGTCATTTCGCCTTCTCACCCTTATACTTAGTCATCCCAGATCTACATATAATTGAGATTATTCAGTTTATTATAAGTCTTTATTACAGTATTGTTAAAGTATTTAATAAACAGTTTACAATCTTCAGTCCATGGCAAACCTGTGCATGAAAGGAGAAAAAAATTCTCTCTTTCAATATCTAATAGTAACGCTAACTAACATAACCAGACAGCAGTGCCGGTCTTTCCTATACGCAAAGTACGCAATTTGCATAGGGCCCCGCACCACTAGGGCCCCCTTGATCTCAGAATTATTTAAAACCATTATATCAAAGAAAAATTATTATTATGTTTAATGAAAACAAGACGCTATAATTTAAATAATTTGCAAACTTCCGAATTTGTGCGGGTTTTTAAAAATACTTAATGATTTCTTAAATCACTGATATGTACTCGGACAACATGCAGGCAGTTTCTCAATCCGAAGGCTGCAGCCTTCAGAGGTCACATTTGTAGGCTGCATATGCGTCATAAAAACGTATTTTAGAATATTAACAATTATAATGTTGACTATTATTCTTAGTTAATGGTTAATTGTTATATTATGCTTATGACTTGCAAATGAAATGCTTATTTAACTTAAATAAATCAGGCTTGATGACGTATGCAGCGCGCATATGCGACATGATCCGGAGGTTGCAGCCTTCAAATTTAGAAACGGCCGCGTGCATGACGCAGAAGAGTGATTTGGTAACGATGCGCATATTATATGCCCACCATTGATTTAAAACAAAGACAAAGCTATCCGTCTGGAGCAGAATAAAGGGGAAAAAACGTGAAGCAAGGGAACAAGATAAAGGATTTGCGCGAGCAGATTAAGTCAATGTAAAGACACGCGTCCTAGCATGGGGCGATTCAAATGACGCGAATTGGGTGACGCAAATGCCGCGAAAACACGCGCTTTTTCCTTTGAACTTCAAGAACGCGCTCTCGTGCAGGATAATTTGACGAGAGAGAGAGAGAGAGAGAGAGAGAGAGAGAGAGAGAGAGAGAGAGAGAGAGAGAGAGAGAGAGAGAGAGAGAGAGAGAGAGAGAGAGAGAGAGAGAGAGAGGTAAGAATGGTGCCCACGTCGAGAAAACTTAATAGTAGACTTGAAATTTGTAAAGGATTAAAGTATATGTCACTCGTTTAATTACAGTATGTTAACTGGATAACACTGGATATAACTCATTGTATAGATAATAAAATAATGTATTTTGATTACACAAATCAAACCTAACTATATGATTGTAGCTGCTGACCAGCATAGGGAATCTCTATGGCTTATTTCTAAGACATGTTGCTGATACAGTACTGTGTGTTGTACCTTATCTTGTTAATTGAGTCTTTTTGGGCATCTTATGCCTAGAATTATTCAAGGAGATTGATTCTTTTAACTTCCTTTAAAGTTTGATCAGTTGTGCATAATGACATGTGCAACAAATGGATATAGGGTGTCAAACTCATAGATTTGCAATATTTAAAATCAGACACTATTTTTAAAATATTTGGGGTCAACCTCTGTGACAGCTTTAAAGGGACACTTCACCCATTTGCATTAAGCTTTGTATAGTTAGAACTGTCATGTTTTTGAATGGTCATGCATCATTTCCTCAGTTGCCGCTGAGACTGGAGAAATACAGATTTCAGTGTTGCACATCCTTCTTTCAATGATGTAAAAATCATCATTTTGCATCATTGAAAGAAGGAAGTGCAATGTCTTTGTTGAGGGAATGAGACTACAAACACCCATTTTCTCTGTACAGTGGCGGTTCTACACGGAGGCCAAGGGTGGCCCGTGCCTCTGTAGACATGTCCCTGGCCACCCCTGTGGCAACCCCGTGCTGACCAAATAAAAAAGTATAAATTCATTTTGATTTTACACGCGAGCGCCAAAAGCGGAACTAATGCGACGCAACGTTCTACACGGGCAAATTAGAGCGGCGCACCCAACCACTGTAGATCGCTGCGGGTGCGGCGAGTGTCTCAATTCATCTTCCGATGTTGTGAATGTGTATGCAGATTTGGGCACTGGTAAGGACTCTAGCTGACTTGACATTGGGACACTGTTCACTTGTTCTCCTGTGACGTAGCTGCTTAAGCGCGTTGTGATCATTCACAGCTGTTAATCATCGCTAACTTTTTGAAGTTTACACATTGTAAAAAGCGCTGTAATTATGCTCTAACATTATATACGTGCATAAATTGGAGGAATATAATTAAATGTTACATATACAAATGTTTACAATTTAAAATAAATATCATTTTAAATACTGATTAGATTGTGGTCCCTAACTGTCTAGCAATGTGTGTTTAAATGTAAACTAAAACAAACGTTTGTCTTTATAAAAGTTTACATTTCATAAAGTTTATTGAGTAGGCTTGCATGATTTTGGGTGGGAGTCTTTAGAAAAATGCAAAGCTCCCCTTTTGCACCTGCACTCACTCTTTTATTAAATAAATATTTATATGATTGTAAAGTAAAATAAAGTTTACGGGGCAGTTTCCCGGAAAGGGATTAGACTAGTCCTAGACTAAAATAAATGTATCCAAACTGAAAACAACTTGCAATGCCATATCTTAAAATACACCAGTGCCCTTTGTTTTGCTTCAAAATGCACACAAGTAATATATTTAGTAAGGCATGTTTGTTAAAACTAGTTATATTTCTTAATTAAACTAAGGCCTAGTCCTGTATTAAACTAATTCCTGTAACCAACCCTATAATCTTTAAATATAATTTCTTGCCATTTTTTATGTGCCCCTCTGGTAAAACACTGGCCCCTCCTTGGCCCCCCTAGTGAAATTTGTCTAGAACCGCCACTGTCTCTGTAAAATAGGCACCAAATTCTAAATGTATGTTACATTTCGACTACAAATATAACATTTTCAATAAAGATTAATGTTTCTACGGGTGAAATGCTCTTTTAAAGCTGAAACTTATCAAATCCTATCAGAGGTCCAGAATGTCATTGAAACACACCAGTGGCTTTGCTGTCATCAGTATTAAACATGTTACCCCTCGAAGTACCCCTCCCCACAGAGCCCCCCCCCCACATAACAAATCCCAATTTAACCCCTGTGTATTAACAGTATGTATTTATATGTAATTTAATTTGATTCATTACATTCATTTAGATCAGGTTAATTTTTTAGTGCTTCTCACAACACATTTTAAATCAAAACAACTTATCAGCAAATACATGTTTCATGTTATAATCAGCAAGTTTATCAGTCAGGGTTTCAAAGTAATGTGCATATGGGAATATTATACAGCTATAAGATAATACACTATGTGGTTAGTTAACAACTAACTAACAGCAACATTGACTGGGTTTTACCCAGATAGCACAGGTACGTCTGTGAGATGTCTGGTAAAGATCTGGAGATCTGGAATACATCTGGTGTGTAAAAACATCTTATAAAGGAAAAGAGCTGCTTTACATACATTCTAAATCAAAAACGTCTTGCAGACATCTTCAATATGTCTATATGACATCTTTTAGGAGACGTCTCACAGACGTATTGCAGATGAGAAAACAATTTAAATAAGACATCTTGCAGATGTAAACGCAGACATCAAATAGACGTCTCCGAGATGTATGTGTGCTATGCTATAAGGGTCTGAATGCACTGACAGAGGGCCCCTCACAAAGCTTTGCTTAGGGCCCCCCAGCATCTAGGACCGGCACTGCCAGACAGTAATTTAATGGTGTAAATGCTTTAAATTAATGCACATTTAAGATGCCCATGAATTACCTCTGAGATGAAATACATTAAAATCTTAAACATAGATATAAAAAAATAACACATTTCAGACTTTTAGCACAAGCAAACTGCTGAAAGAGGAACTAAAAGCTGCTGGATTATATCAGAAACCACTCATTGACTTCTCCAAAGGGACTTTTTGTTTACAGTATCATGTGAGCAACACACCGTGTGCAGGTTTGACTTCATTTGGCGTTATGCAGTCCGCTTAGTGATCTCAAAGTACAGAGAGAGCGATGTGAAAAGAAACTCCCTCATATGATTTCTCAAATCGCTCTTGCGTTATTTAATGTCATTCGCCTGTCTGTTCTTGTGGCTCCACATAAACTCGAATATACCAGTCTGCCCTCCAGTCACTTTTGTGTTGATTTGATTTCATAGGACATCAAACACACCAAATATATACTGTATATAAAGTCCAACCTGTCAAAGTGGCTAATTTGCTGAATTCAGTATCAAATATAATGACCCAATAAATCAGACAGATGTTTCACTTCTCAATCTGTAGCATTTGACAACCAGCACGACTGTCGCTAACAGATACGGACAAACTGCCAGCAGAAAAGTGAGAACGTTGAGCCCAGACACTTCCTCCTGATAAACACCTGAAACAGAAACACATGTTATCATGCAGTATATCTGAACAACAACAAACAAAATCACTTGACATCATTTCTCTAGAATCTCACCTCTGACTGAGATCCAGCTCTTTGGAGACTCTCCTCTCTCTGGGTGTTTACAGTAGTAGAAACCCTCGTGTGACTTTGAGACTGTAGGGATGATCATCATGTCTCCTGTAGTCTGACTCTGCACCACTGATCCATCTTTATAAAATTCAGCTCTCTGGTTAGATGAGTTTTTATCTCGATATAAACAGTATAGAGTCAGAGGATCTCCTTCAGTGACAGGATCAACAGGACTGTCCAGAATCACATCAACATCTACACAACAGAAGAAATGCCTGATGATTATTAATTATAAAAATATATATGATTTTTACTATTTTATATCAGCTTGTTACATCTGCCAGATGCTAATAAATTAAGTTAAATTCTTAAAAATAAAAGAGCATCATTTGGTTTAACGCTACATGTGTTTTTATGCACTAATGGTAAAGATTTTCTGCCTCTAAAATGAATAAATACAGAATGATAAACTTACAGTGTACTGAGATATTAACAGGATGAAGTTTCTCTCCAGATTCAGACTGACACCAGTACACTCCAGTATCAGATGTGATGAGAGATCTGATTGTACATGTAGATGTTGTTTCTGATGAGCACAGTTTCAGTTCATCTTCTGTGTATCTTCTCACTGTCCATCCAGTAGAGTTACTGTGATCCTCACAGCTCAGAGAGAGAGATTCAGATGAGAAGTGTTGAGATCTGTTGGGTCTGATGATCAGAGAGACTGAAGGAGAAACACCTGAGAAGAAAATGACAGAAAATCATCTTTATAAGAGATAAATGAATAAATGAATGATATAAGACATAGAGTGTAAGAGATTGTTGTTGTTTAGTTGTGTGTGATGAACTCACCAGTGATCCACAGTGTTTGTGTGTTACTGTACTCTGTGTGATAGACTGGATCTCCTCTCTCTGCTCTGCACATATAAACTCCTGTGTGCTTCACAGTCACTGAACTCACTGTGTAGATGCCTTTAGATCCTCCACTGCTGTTTGACACCAGATCATAATCTGTAAAAAAATTGAAAGTGGGCCATTCAGTCGTTTTAAACACTGAGCAGTGACAATCTAATTTGACCCTTAAAATTTATAAAAAATAACCCAGATTCTGTAGATGTCATGAGATGAATGAGATATTACCTGAGTAAAGACTCTGTACAGTGAACCAGCTGAATGTCCAGCCTGTAGATGAATTTATAACCTCACACATCAGAGTCACTGAATCTCCTTCAGTCAACCACTGCTGTGGAGAAACACTTAAAACTGTCTGTGGTTTATCTGAAAGTGATTAATCTCTCATGAATAACATGTTACACTCAGTAATGGGAATATTTATTTAAATTATAAAAGTAACAAATTACTAGGCCTGTCACGGTAATGACTATACCGAACTATAGTTTAACATGTCTCGGAAGAGTGGACACACACACACACGCACACACACACACACACACACACACACACACACACACACACACACACACACACACACACACACACACACACACAGAGAGAGAGAGAGCAGACAGTGACAGGCGAAGAGAAAGCTGAAATTTCGTGTTTTTATGGTAAAATATATTTTGAAGAATAAATCTGACTGAAATTGGTTTTTAAAGCTAAGTTACAACCTACATTTCTGATGAGAGGAAATTAATGGAAACGAGCCAGCATGTTTACTCTGTTCAAAAACTGAGGCAATGAAAAAGAGTTAAGCTGGGCGTACACGGTGCGAATTCTGACGGTCGGAACGTCGTGAGCTCTCGCACACGACACGAGTGAGTTTATACGAAAATAATTCGGACGCAGTCACACACGACAAGATTTTACTGTACGACTTGACGAGTTCTGACGTAGGCATTTTCACACCTGTGAGGATGAAGTAGGCTACCTTTCGTTGTGGCAGAATGTACAAAAAATAAAACAAAAAGAATAGGGTAAAGATATTGGCTTAGTATATAAACAGCCTGGAATTTCTGTTCTTTAGAATTTCTATTTATGCATTCCGAAATTGCAATATAGGTCTAGTTCTGTGGCGGTGAAGGGATTTCTCTGGCAGTGATTGTTCGTGCTAGCGCATATGCGGTTTTACCGTCTTAATATATCATGTTTTTAGTGCCATGTAAATATCTATATTGCTATTATTAATGTTACATATATTGTTGCTTTTTTATAAATATGACCGTTCAAAAAACACATTCAGTGGGCCTATTTATTTATTTGTAAATGCAGAATGAGGAGCAATGAGGTAAAACGCAAGCTAACATTACACGTCTTTCCCTTTATAATTAAATTATTAAGACAACACATCTATAGCCAAATATTAATTTGTAAAACGAAAATAATTTAATTTAATATAAGCACACTGTCTAGGCTTGTTATGTGCAAATGTTCGGTCAATGCGGTGTCTTGAAGTAAAAGTGAGACCGCAGCATTTATGCTCCTGTAACTGCACAAAATAAATGCCATACTGAAGGCATTGCTTATTAATATAGTGCATTTTCACAGTAGGCCTATATGTAAATTAATACATAGCAATACAAATATAGTATGAAAACAAATTAATCATTATTTAAATAAAGTTTCAGAGATAGCCTACATTTTTAGTCATTTAAATGTTCTCATCATTTCAAAACAAGCTAAGGCTACCATATAACTTACACTGGGCTATATCATTTGTTTCTTTGGTCGAAAATATGTAAAAAAAATATATATGTGTGTAAAAATACCGAACAAGCTCACTTGTTAAAGCAGAAGCTCCATAATAAGATGGGAAACATCGTCTCCGCATATGATCATCATGTTTATGTACTCTCTCAATAAATGCATATCTTAGCCTATTAAACATGGACATTCCGTTGCTTTTTTCTGTCGCGACAGCCCTTTTAATATCCAATCATTTATAAAACTACAGCAACTTTGGCACAGCTTGGATTACACAAAAATTGCGACATTCTTTGTACATCCTGTACTGTTTAAACCAGTGGTCTCTGCACGGAGTCTAATAATTTTTATATTTATTTATTACATAATTTAGTTGGCTTATTTTATGTTTACATTGTAAATAATGATAAAACATTTTAACAAGTAAAGAAAAATCAACAAGTAAAACAAAAAAGTTTTAATATCAAAAAGCCTCGTTTAATGCATTGTGGTAGCACTTATCAGAACAGCGGTATAGCCTAAAACAACTACACTCTCTCCTGTTTCCACACACATCCAAAGCTGTGACCCGACATCACAAAAACACGTATGACAAGTTTTTTCAGGCAAATAAGCTGATCAAGAGGTCGTCACTGAAAGGACCTGTCATATTTGTCATGATGTCCGGTAACCTGTGTGTGCGCGAAACATAGCCAGCTATAGAGTAGTCATCAATATTTGAGGTAGCAGTGCTACATTTGTCTTTCTTCTTCTGCTTTTTGTACATTCTGATTGGTCAAATTCAAGTGCTTTGCCAGATCGTCTCGTACACCCGCACCAACACTACGAATTTATACCGACAGCTCCCGAACTTTTTTGACATGTTTAAAAATTATCGGGAGGTCGTAAGGTGCTCGTAACCTGCTCGGCTCGGCTCGTAATTCCTCTCACCCGGTGCGAGCCGCGACCATACGAGCATGAACGATTTGCTCCCGAGGAAAAAAATCGCATGCGAGCCCCTACGACAGCAAAAATCGCACCGTGTACGCCCGCCTTTATACAAATAAAAAAGTCATCTGAAACATAACCATAACATCTAGTGTTTAGATCTGAGGTGTAGATATTTTAAACATGACTGCGCTTAATAACGTATACTCACATATGCGATCAGAATCTATAATTTATCTAAAGCAATTTACCCTGCGAAGCTGGGATTTATACAGAACAATGACTGTTAACTGTCATTTGAAATGCATATTTTATAATATTTATTTATGTTTTAAATATTTAGAATATTTTTTTTCTTACATACCAATTTCATATTAATATTTAATGTTTTTAATCTTAATTTAAAAAAAATAATGAGTTGTGTTCTTAGAAAGGATGTACTTACATCATTATGTTATTTTATTCGCATATCTAATCAGTGACATAAAATGGTCTTAAAAAGACAATACTATCAACTACTGACATTATTTCTGGGGCAATTAACCGACCTTTGAAAAGTAGCTATCGTGACAGGCCTAATGTCAAGCATACATTAAAGTCATCCTTTGCCTAGAAATTGCAAAACCATACACGTTTAAAAGAGTATAGAAGGAGTTCATATTTAATCTGGGCTCTCATTGGCTGAATTGTGGATCCGTCGGCGCCGCGTCACTGCCGTTGCTCACAGCAGAAGTTGAACATTTCTCAACTTTTCAAGTGGCAACGCGAGCGTCAGCCATTCAGATTTCCTTATGCAAATAACCTAAGCAGAGCCAGCCAATTACGTTTATGGAAGACCAGAGCATGTGCTGCAGCCACTGTGATTGGCTGTTGGCCACGCTTCAGACAAGCCTTCCGTCAAGCGTTAACGCTTTCGCCCCGTGTGAATGCGCCGTAAGGACGTATTATAAGACTGATTGCGTTACAGCAGCGCGACTGAAGATCAGTAAGGCCATCCCAATTCAAAGGATGTTTAAAATTAAGACTTAAAATGTGCGCTGCACTGCTAAGGATAGAACGAATGGATCCTTTACAGCCCGGCATTGGTTCTCAAACTTTTTACACCAAGTACCACCTCAGAAAATATTTGGCTCTCCAAGACCACCATAATGCCGTTAAAATCCAGAAGTGTAGTAGACCTAAGAGCTATGCACAGTTCAAAAACAAAGTTTTATACCTAATAAGAACATTTATTCCTTATCCGAATATTTATTATTGTCAGCCAACCATTACAGAGTTTGAACATTACACTGTGCTTACAAGTAAATAAAAACTTTAATAAGATTAATGATTTATAAAAAAGCTGTACTTAAATATATTTTCAGATTAATAAACATGGATGACAATACTCCACATTTTACACAGTAATGTAGTTTTTGATAGACTTAAAGGCGGAGTGCACAATATCAACGCTAAAGAAAAACGCTTTGGAAAAGAGAGTCGCGCCGACTACCAAAACACACTTGGAGCCAATTAACAGTAAGGGGCGTGCCTGGGTTGCGTATGTGTGGGGCGGGTCTATCAAAAGAAGGTCCAGATTCTATTGGGGTAGAGGCGTGTTTGTTTAGGTGATTTCAAATATCAACATTGGCTTTCAGAGATCATGGACACTACTCTAACTAAACTACTCTAAAATAACTCTGTTACCGGAATATATGTTTGTTCCACAAATTTTTTTTTTAATGTTGTTACTGCTGAAACTGTCTATAACCTGGCAAACTACAGGTTAAAATAAGGTTTGTCATGATACGTTGAAAACAACTGTATATTGTGGATGACGATGAATACAGATAAACAGACTCACCTGATACTGTCAGTGTAACTGCATCACTGATGTGTGAGTATCGTGATCCTCTGGTTTCATTTCCTCTACAGGTGTATTTACCTGCGTCAGACTCAGTAACAGATCTGATTGTGTATTGTTGGAGTTTATTCTGCTGGATGATTGAATCTTTATACCAGCTGTACTGCCAGCTGCTGACTCCTCCTCCATTGATGACACATCTGAGATTGACAGTTTCTCCTCTGAATGCACGTACAGCAGGCCAAACAGACACTTGTGGTGTTGTTCTTTCTGCACAATGACGGAAAATTCACATTGAAAACAGTGTTACATATTGAATAAACAATTCTTGATCTTTCAGTATCTTAGGAAATAATTAAATCATGCTATTAGATCAAAGTGTATTAAATACTTACTCTGTACTGTCACTGTTAATGGTTCACTGTATTGTGTGTAAACCTGAGAGTTTTCTCCTTTTCTGGCTCTGCACTTGTACTCTCCTCCATCAGAGACTTGCACAGATCTGATTGTTTTAGTTCCTGTAGTTTCAGTGGATTCAGTGTTTGAAGGGTTTATGAAGATAAACTCCCATCCAGTGGACTGATGAACCTCACAGGTCAGAGTAACTGAGTCTCCAATGAACACAGACGTCTGTGGCTGCACAGTCAGAGTTGGTGTATCTGTCAATATAAAACATTATATGATTTTATTACCTGCATAATCACAGGTAATTAAAGTGCTTTACATAGAAAGGTTTTACAAAGAGAAAAAAGGTATAAAATAACAGTAAAGATATAAAAACAGTAAAGAAAGTAAATATATTTAAAATTACTGTTGAGAAATACATACACATTTAAAAGAAAAGAAAAGAAAAGGAAAAATTGGATTTAATAAGACGGTTTTAAAGTGTATTTAAAAAAATATAAAATTACTGAAATAAAAGTGCAATAAGTATGAATCTACTGTAGATTTAAAGTATCTACTGTTGAAACGATTCTGATCAGTCTGAAAATTCATAAGAATGACCAATAAAATCTTTCAAGCTGTTATATGATGTTGAACAGAAAGAAGATATTTTAATAAATGATGGTAATCACACAGTTGATGATACTTATTGACTTCAATAGTAGAAAAAACAAATACTATGGAAGTCAATGGGTTCCATCAATTGTGTGCTTAGTTACCATCATTTACCAAATTATTAGTAGAATATTTTTTGTTTATTACAAACAAAATCATAACCATTGTTTTATAAAATGTCCCGTTTATTTCAAAGCTTGTAAAGTATTATCCTGTCACATGTTCAGTGTCATATGAAAAAATATGTGTTTTCAGAACAAAGTGTATTATGTGAGTATAAATACTTACCATTTACTGTCACTGTTATTGGTTCACTGTATTCTGTATAAACCTGAGGGTCTCTTCTTCTGGCTATACACTTGTAGTCTCCTCCATCAGAGACCTTCACAGATCTGATTGTTTTAGTTCCTGTAGTTTCATAGTATTTAGTGTCTGGAAGTTTGGTAAAGACAAACTCCCATCCAGTGAATGGATTAATCTCACAGGTCAGAGTAACTGTGTCTCCAATGAACACAGACGTATGTGGCTGCACAGTCAGAGTCGGGGTTATATCTGCAGTATAGAAGTTGTGAAAGTTTATCAACAAGATGTTGCTGTAGGTGATAAAATTTATAGTACATAGTATATTTTTATTTCACAGATAAATCTTAAAAACTCATATGACTTATGTGTGTGTATGAATTTAAGTGGATAGTTCAACAAAAAAAATTCTGTCATCATTTACTCACCATCATGTTGTTACAAACCTGTATGAGTTTCTTTACTCTGTTGAACACAAAAAAAGTATTTTGATAAATGTGCACACAACTGAATGTAACCTTTGACTTCCATTTTGTTATTACTACTATGAAAGTCAATGAGTACAGTCAGCTGTGTGTTTACCATCATTTATTATCAAAATACCTTATGGGTTCAACAGAATAAAAAAAACTCATGCAGGGTTCATATGAGGATGTAAAAATGTGACAGTATTTTCATTTTTTGGTGAACTATCCCTTTAAAATAAAAAATAAAATGGTAAAAATTAGTATTTTATCTTTTACATTTAAAAGTACATACATTAAATATTTGTAATCAAAATATTAAGGCCTTTTTTTAGATTTCTTCAATATTTGCCACTATTTAGAACATGGAAAATTATTGAGGATAATGTATTAAATACATTTATCATAAACAGACTTAGTGCTTTGGTTTAAATTATCCAAGTGTAACTGCCACAGTGTCATAATTTTAAGTAGAGGTTGACCAATATGCGTTTTTCAGGGCCGAGGTTGATACCGATTATTGATGCTTGAGTAGACCGATAACCAATATTTTTAACCGATATGTCTGGTGTAAAAATTTAATTTAATGTCAAAATTAAGACACAGGCTTTGACAAAAATTTTCAATGTTTGAAACATGTTTAATCCTGACTCTAAGAAATTTTAATTATAAGAATCATATTAATAATAACAAAAAAGCAGGAAGCACCCATAAACTACTTAAAACTATTAAAAAAATATTGAATTGACTAAATTAATTAATTTCTGATTATTTAATCATTACATACAATAGTAAACTATTCAGTTAATCATCTTGCACATCAATGGATTAACTCCCCTATGGATTTAACGATTTACTAAACAATTTGAATTTATATAATAAGTGTAAATAATTTAATTGGCTTTATAACTTCATTGTGTATGTTGTTGAAAAGACCTCAAATGTTTTCATGAAACTATGATAATAATATCATATTAGGCACACTTAGTTGGTAGAAAAGCCTTTTCCTTAAGTATACATGCCAATACAGGCATATATGCATACATCTGTGTTTATCTAAACATTTATGTAGGTATGATGACAAATTCAGATTTTTCAATTTGTATTGTGAATCCCATCTACTGTGCCGCACTAAACGCCTCATTCGTGCCGTGAGACCTCCAGACGTGCTTCAACGCGACTTACATTGACTTAACACTGAAATCATTTGCGCTTGACGCATCTGCCATGGCTGGTGTGGACACAGCATTAGGCAAGACAAACATATATGTCAGGAAAAGCAATGTCTGGTCATATGCCAATGTCCAAAGACTACTGATTGTTTGGCAAGTGGTTAGGGTCACTGTTAGGGCCAACTAAATTCAATTTAAGCTGATAATATTCAGTTTTACAGCTGCGCTATGAAAACCAGCCATTTTGATGAATGTTTTGCCACTCAACAGGGCGAGCTCCCGTGTGGTCACGTGGAAAAGTGACATCGTTGCATACCATCTATAGACGGTTTTATTGCACGCGCATATATTGTCACGGTTACGTATCTGGTCGGAACTTTACTTCCAGTTTCTGTTTGTTTAATGGTCAAGTGGCTAACTCTGGAACAAATACCTTGTCAAAAATAACTAACTAAACTTTGGTTTCCTAAAGAAAGGGGAAAAGGCAATCATGCATCACTATGTAAAGGCAGGTTTGGCAGCCAGTTTGTAGTTAACATTATATACATTTTACACAGCAAAGTTAGCTCTGTGTAATTTTTTATATGCTTTAGCTATGAAATATGAACTAAGGTAATATACTTGTTGTTTATTTTGCTTGTTATTAGAAATAAAGTACTCTAAAATGACTTTGTTGTTATTGATTCTTAGCTGAGCTTGAGTTACGCGTGTTCCACGAAAGCTGTTTGTTTATGTTGTTACTGCTGAAACCATCTATATAAAAGAGCTCCAGTTAGCAAGTGCTTTCATCGCTGTCTTCAGCCTCCTACGCTGATTGGCCGGACTCGTGACTCCAAACAAATCAGATGGGCTGTCATTGATGACTAGAGTGCCCTGTTCCGTGTTCCTAGAGTGCCCTGTTCCGTGTTCCGACATCTCTCACTAAATTCTTTGCTGCATCAGAGCCAAAATAGTGCATTTCAAAATTATATTATCAGCAAATCGGCTATTAAAATGGCCGATGTTGATAATCGGCAAAATGCTTAATTTTGATGTAGATAATTGGCCAGATCGATAATCGGTCGACCCCCAGTTTTTAGAACAAAGTGTAGGGTATAGGTACTTACCCTGTACTGTCACTGTTATTGGTTCACTGTATTGTGTGTAAACCTGAGGGTTTTCTTTTTTTCTGCCTATGCACTTGTACTCTCCTCCATCAAAGACTTGCACAGATCTGATTGTTTTATTTCCTTTTGTTTCAGGTAATTGAGTCTGTGGTGTGATAAAGATAAACTCCCATCCAGTGGACTGATGAACCTCACAGATCAGAGTAACTGTGTCTCCAATGAACACTGACGTCTGTGGCTGCACAGTCAGAGTTGGTTTATCTGCCAATATAAAATCATTGAGAGTTGTAAAAGTTTTCCAAACAAGATCTTTGTAAAAGTGAACGTGATTGTCAAGTATGGTAGCCTATACTTCAAAATGTGACCTCTGCATTTTACCAGTAGTGAGTAGTGAACAAACACACTGCATTTGTGAACACACACCCACCCTGGGCAACTCACCACCACCATTTCCATCTTCCCGTTTGTTACTTAAATTTGGGTAAAGTAGTATTAACATACCCATCAACATTGGGATTTAAAAATAAGAGTGATCCTGTGTTCAATAAACTTGTTGTGCGGAGATATATAAGCTTAGACGCAACTAAATAAGGATTGTACTATTTGCAATCGCGTATTTTATAAGAATACCAAAAAGCGCGTCGAGTTTCCTGACTCGTGGATTTGTGTATGTGCGTTCCCATCGCGTGATGTGTTTGACGGAAGAACAAAGAAAACACTCGCGTCTGGAGATGGTGACACACATACGCAAGTAAATAAGGATTTAGATGTCATGTTTGATGCACTCGGATGAAACAACTCAGCATAACAAGGAATGGAGAGACTGGGTTGAGGATTGCGTATCCATTCACTGCAGGAGGCACGAGTTATGCATATGGATGTTTCTGCTCGTTCACTTCAATGGCGCGAGGGTGTGGCGATCTCATCTCATTACAGATAATGAGGTAACAGAAAAAAGACGGTACCTCTCCTCCTTCTCATGCAGTTTACACCGAATGACAATATCTGTTTTTGATCTCACTTACATCATTTAAAAGTAGACATTCCAAGCATTATGTAGACATTTTTCTTTTGTTTCTATGACAAGTATTCGTTAAGTTAAAGTTAATTTTTCTGACGTGTTTCTGAAAGGACTTCACTGAGGGAGAGAGAACAAAACGCGCATCATGTTTATTTTCTTAATTTTGCGAAAAGCACAACATTCTGTTTTTATTGGGAGTGGACAGAAAAAAACTAGACACTTTAACGTTTTAAATGATGTATAAATCATATCTGTATGTCAGAAATCAGCAGAGTAATTTAAGTCTCTTTGCGGAGTGATTGAAAAATAAAGAGTTTGCGGAGTTTGTTCCCGCGCCGCAGTCGACCCCAGAGTGTTTATAGCCATTTATCAAGTGGTGATGTATCATCACTGCTTAGCTCAAATACTGTAGATCTTCCCGTTCTAAGGGTGTTTTCAAATCTGTAATTCGGTTCATTTGGTCCGGACCAAAAGCAAAAAAATTATACATTCCTTTTCATACCACACTGATCGCTCTGGTCTGCACCACTTGAAATTAACCAAAATTTGGTCATGTGATACATCCACATCACTCATTGGCCACATGCTTTGAACATATTTCTTAAACTGCTTCTCAATTGGTGAGAATCAACGTGCAGGAAATTCCAGCGGAATCCAAAAAGTAAACAAAAAGGAGAAAAATACAGCAAACACCATGGACATTGTAATCATGTCTGTGGTTGTTATACATCAGTGTTGTATACAAACTAAGGGCGCACTCACATTATCCAAACCAAACCATGCCCCAGCGCGATTGTCACCCCTCCCTACTCCCCCAGGTGCAGATGCACTCACACTGTACTTCTTATCGATCCGAGTCCGGGCGCGCTTTCGTCATTAAGATGCGATTGTTTTGAAAAAGCAGGAAGTAAAGCGCTCTCTTAACACTGGAACCCACCGTAATGATAAGTCTGTTTTTTATTCGGAGTCGTTTGGTGCGCGATTACAGACAGCCCTCTCACATGTCATCATATTGCTTAGTTGATCTGTCACGTGCGCAGCTCGGACATTCACGTAACCCCGCTGCGCGCATCAAAAGGTTTTTACGGAGGCAGATGAAGGTGAGTGGTCGCGCAACTGACGTCTTCACCTTTTGAATCGCGCTCAGGCGCGATTGCGCTCACACCACAGCCTTCCGCGCCTGAGCCCAAGTGAACCACGCTCCGGCCCACCTCTGCAACCCGGCCGCAGCGCGATTAAACAATCCAAGCCCGGGCGCGGAACGGAGCGATCACACTAGTAAAAAAAAACAGCCTTTGGGGGTCAACTGCGCCCGAGCGCGGTTTGGTTTGGATAGTGTGAGTGCGCCCTAAGACAAGTGGATGAGGCTTGAAAACACATGCAAACTGGGAAGCTCCACACCTCCTCGCAACTTCAGGTATGTCCGCGACAGTAGCGGAGTGGCCATCAGGATAGTCGGGACATTTCCCGGTGGGGCGGTAGTGTTTTGAGGCTGAGAGGGCCGGTCTGATAATAGTTATACATTGCGAGTTATATAGCAACCCCGTCTGGCAGCCTGATGTGCGGCCGCTTCCCTCTGGTAAAACTGTGCAGCCTCTTTGCTCAGTATATAAAACACAGTATATAAAAGTGCTCAACCTGTTCTGCAGGTCCAACCATGTTTAGGATTTTTAAAAATATAGGGGGATCATTGAACGGCCCCTCCCCAAATGGCATAGCCTGTCGGCCTTTGATGTAAAAAGTTGCGCTGACGAATGACTGTGCAGCACATATGCAATCGGATTGATCAATCAAGCTGATAGACTATTTGATAGTAAGTTTGGATTAAGGATATTTAAAATATCTAGCCTGGTGGTCAGTACATGAATGGATCAAATCAGCACATATGGCTATATCATGAATAAAAATTAGAAGGGTAACTTTGCAGTATCACATTAGCCTATTTCCATATTATAGATGAGAGTATTCAACTGCAAAATGGCAATAAATATCCTAACAGCATTATTATTTCTCAAAACTTTATTATTATCAAAGAAACTGTATTCTTACAGTTATTCAAAGATGCACACATTATTCCGCATACAATTTGAATATTAGACGAGAGTATATAACGGCATTGAACGTCTCATATGGCAATAAATATCCACATATAACATAACAGCATAATGAAATGAATAAAAAGACAAGGAAGCAGGATTGGCATGTAAATTGTATTATTATTACCGGAAAAACAGCAATATTCCTGAAATAAACTCTGATGTAAATGCGCCAAACACGTTAAAATAAATAAGCAATAATTGTGGAAAAAAACATTTTTATTTCTCAAAACTTTATATAATAAAATTATATTTAAAGGAAAAATTCTTACAGTTATTCAAAGATGCACACATTATTCCATATTACTCCCATTTATGAGCACGTTAATCTCTGGCCTCACTCTGTTATGTTATAGCTCATTGACAGGTGCGCATCTCCGTCTTTTAAACAGGTAGGCTATCATTTTGTATAGTTACTCATTTAGGAAAATTAGCAATGATTTAATGATTTTATTATTATTATGAAAATGTTTTTTGTCAGATTGATTACGATATGTATTACCCTAGTTTTACTACAAATACGAGACCTTTTTTTACCAAGGAGGGCCAGTGGTATAGGAAATTTCCCGGTAGATGTTTTGGTCCCCCTCCCACCTTGTCCATGACCTGCCATTGTGGCAATATTGCTAATAGAAAAAAGTGTGGCCCAAGTGCCGTCCGCAAGTGAGCGACTCAAATCGGTCGGTCTGGACAGTCTTGACGTTGTCTCAGATGATTGTAGAACAAGATTGTTAAACCTGCTTGTGAGCTATGAAGACATCTTTTCGCATAATCATATTGATTGTGGTGAAGCTAAAGGCTTCATACACAGGAAACACCTCTCAGACACCGACCATTCAGGCTGCCATACAGAAGAGTGGCACCCAGTCAATATCAGAAGCTACGGCAGGTGCTGACTGAAATGGAGGAGAAGGAGATAATTAGGCAATCTACTAGCGAGTATGCATCTCCTCTCGTTTTAGTCTGGAAAAAAATGGAGACCTGCGCGTGTGCACTGACTTTCGCTGGTTGAATAGGCGAACACTGAAAGATGCGCACCCCCTACAACACCAGGCAGACGCCTTGTTTAGTACAATGGACTTGACGTCCGGGTCCTATAACATGACACTGCATGAAGAGGACCGCAAATTCACTGCTTTTAGGACACCTATGGGCCTCTTTGAGTATAACAGGTTACCACAAGGCCTTTGCAACAGTCCAGGTAGCTTCATGCAGATGATTACCAGCATTTACGGGGATGAAAATTTTCTCAGTCTCCTGTGTTATTTGGATGACCTGATCGTCTTTGGGCCAGATGAGAAAACCGCACTAGATTGCATGGAAATGGTGTTTGGCAGACTCTGCAAATACAATCTCAAGCTGGCTCCAAAAAATGTTACCAGCTGGGGAAGTCAGTGAAGTTCCTTGGCCATATTATCGACCAAATGTGATCTCCACAGATCTAAGTAAAGTCAAAAGCATTACTAAGCTGAGCAGTGTGGACTTTATGGAGCCAGATGGCACAACCCCTTCTCAGAAAAAAATAAGATTGTTCTTGGGAATGGTGAATTACTACCAGCACTTCATTCCAAACTATTCTGCCACAGCCAAGCCACTTTTCAGTCTTCTAAAGGGTCAGAAAACTAAGACAAAGCGCCTGAAGAAGCCAAATCAGGTTTGTCAAAACAGGAAGTTGAAGCCCAGTGATTGGACACAAATGCAAGAACAGGCAGTTGAGAGGTTAAAAGCATCATTAGTCGAGAGTGCTGTCCTTGCCCATCCAGACTTTAATCGTCCGTTCATACTGGCAACAGATGCCTCTCTTGATGGTATTGGGACTGTGCTCTCACAAGTCTCGGAAGGGGAAACAAAAGCCAGGCCTGTAGCCTTCGCCATTAAGTCCCTTGGCCGTTCACATCTAAATTACCCAGTACATCGTTTGGAGTTCTTGGCCTTAAAATGGTCAATATGCGATAAACTCAGTCATTGGCTCAAAAGACACAAATTCACCATCTTGACCGACACTAATCCTTTGGCCCACATACTTACCAAACCCAAGCCGACCCCTTATAAAGAGATATGGACGTGTTTAAATACAAAGAGGACAGCTGCAGTAGTGTTGCAGTTGATGGTTCTATGAGGACGAAGGCCAAGTCATTACCCACATGTGAGAGTGCTTATATTGGCAATGTGGATGACTTTGTATCAGTTCAGGAATCTGATAATAGAACCAGGACCATAAGTTGGGTCTCAGAGTTGCCCATAAGATCAATCACAGATGAACCTGACCAAACACCAACTGAAGTTCAGGTAGACCCTCTAACTAAAGTCACTCCAGCTGTACCAGAAAGTCACAAATTCCATAAAAAAAGGCATTATAATGGTTTGTGTGTTCAAAGGCTCCCCTCCTGTGGCCAGTGACGGTACTGCACATACTGTATTTTGTCCCTCTTTGCTTCCCTTACCAAAGCAGACTTGAGATTCTTTGCTGCGGGTAGGTATGATTTTCAGTGCTCCAACTCATAATTAAATAATTGTAGAAATAATGTGGTTTATGTGAACATTCTCGATGTGATTGATCACACAAATGTATATGAACATATGCTTAATAGATTTATTGAAATGTATTGAACCTCATTGTGTCACATGTGAAGTAATGAGGCCTCATCTGTGTCTAAAGATATGTTGAACAATTATAATATGAGTTGAGTGAATGTGAACTCTCTATCTTCTAGCTTTTATGAATGTCCACAATCCTCAGGTCATCAGCCGGTTTTGATTTATTTTTCATTTTTCTATCAAAGGTATGTTGCTTTCGTGTTTATTTTAATATGAATATTAAATAGTGGTATTTAGCAATTCCTGGCATTTTCCTTGTTACTGGTTATGATGTATCACATATTGTGTTATGTGCAAAAGTAATATTGAGTTAAAGTTTGATGTTATACAATGTTACGATGTATTTGGTGTGAAAAATACTAGTTTTGTTACATGTAGCAGACTTGAGAGTCTTTGCTGCGGCTTATATGAATTTTTTGCAGTACTCAGGCCACCAGCTGGTTTTGATTTATATTTAATTTTTCTATCAAAGATAAAAACAAGAAGAATCAACCCCCACATGTGAGTGTGTTCAATTTTGCATCCATCACATATGTCTTCTTTAAACACAATATAAATCTCTTTCTGAGTTCTTATACTAAACTCTTCCCACTAGTAGTTATATTTTTCTGACTTTTAACCAATTTCCTCCCAAACCCACTTCCAATCGTGTAACGATCCATTTTATCCCACTCCCCTCTCAAGGCTAACTCAGGAGAAGTAAACGTTAAATCTAAACAGGAACTACCACCTTGATTAACCTGAAACCATCATTTAGCACCACCAATCCGTGTTTATCCATAAATTCTTCTAAAACTGTTCCATTTCTATCCCGAAATCTACTACCCCATAAATCACTGTGTGGTTAAAATCACCCACAAGTACGCACTTTAGATGTACTCTGTTTTTACAAATAGGTATGCTGTAAATTCTGTTTAATTACGCGTTACTAGATATTTTGATAAATGATGGTAACCCGTTGACTTCCACAATAGAAAAAAAACTATATAAAGAAATTTACACGTTTTGAAAAATTCCTACGATGAGTTAAGGTAGATGCTGTAGATTTTTAAAAAAAAATTTGGCTCTGGGATATTTAATTGCATTTTAGCCAAAAACTGATAGGCCTATTAGATCTTATTAGGCCTAATATCCTGTGTAATGAAAGTTTTTGTATTATTTTTAAATAAAATGACATATTTGATTAAGCATTTTAAGTATTTTCATACTTAACTAAATTATGTCCATTAAAATACAAAATACACCAAAGAATTAAACACATTTTTATTAAATTAATTTAATTAAATTACCTTCAGTTTGTCGAGAGAGTACGTTTGAAATCAGCACTGTAAAAAAGCAAAGAGAAAACTTACAGTTAAACATGAAGCTGATAAACCATTATAAATCCTGTGTGTGTGTGTGTGGGTGGGTTGGTCTATGTGGTTTACGGGGACATGGATAGTGTATAATGACATGTTTATTATGCTATAAAGGTGGTTTACGGGGACACAGAGAGTGTCCCCATAAACGGAAAAGCTAAAAAAACATACTAAATGGTAGTTTTTCATAGATTAAAGACTGCCAACAGGTTTTTGTGACATTGGGGTTAGGGACTGGGGTAGGTAAGGGGAATAGAATATAACAGTTTGGACAGTATAAAATGCATTGCGTCTATGGAGATGTCCCCGTAAACCACATACACCAACATGTGTGTGTGTGTGTGTGTGTGTGTGTGTGCACTTACTTATGTCACTTTTGGGGACATTCACCAGAGTACACACCAGTAAACTGAGGACCACCTTGACAATTTAGGACTTTTTTGATGTCCTCATTTGTTTGACTATATAATGGCATTCAGCATGTCCTAAAATGGTGTCCTAACTTAAAATCTCACTTGTCCCAAAAATGCACTTTTACATGATTTGTGTACTCAAAGTGTGTATGCCCCCCCACTAATTTGTGTATAATGCAGCGCCCTCTAGGAGAACTGCACTTCCTGAAAGATACACACTCGGGAGATTCTGACCAATCACAGGTCAGGAAGATTAGGACCCCATATCGCCCCAATCGGCCATTAAATGAACTGCACATTTTAAATATAATGATAATCTGACCAATCAGAGGCCAAACACGCGATCAGTAGAGATCGCGGAAGATATTATATGAAAGAATGGACACATTAGTTACAGTTGTTTAAAATAAACCCTATCAATTCAAAACAGACTAACCTGTATTAAGAATCAGGATCTCTTATGATATGTTTCTCAACTTTGCATCGTATACTCGGTTTCTCTGTCGCGTCTGTGTAAAGATGACCCGTGCAGCCTCTCCCTCGACTCACTCATCCAGTGACTGACAGGACCCGCGGTACAGTAATGCAGGCAGCACGTGTGTTTGTGCTGCGCAGATCGATCGGTTTGTGACATCACAGTTTTGCGAAAGCAATTCAAAAGCACACTCAACCGTCTGTGCTCGCGGTAGTTTGATTTCATATCCGGACCAATATGCGCAGCGCTGTATAAAATCGATAACAGTTGTTTATTAATGGTGCAGGAACAGTTTAATACAGGGGAGAAGGACATTAGGCTTTAAAGGAAACATTTCTTTCTAAAAGTAAAGTGGTATGTTTACATTTAATGCAGTAGGTGTCATTACAATGTTTTTTGTTTATTTAATCAAATATGACACAACCCTTACGAAAATTAACCATGGTTTTACTACAGTTAAACAAAAACAAATAGTAAACCATGGTAACTACAAAATAACCATGGTTGTTGATAACTAAAAACTATAATTGGTTAGTGTAGTAAAACCATGCTTTTGCTGATAGTAGCATTACCCCAAAAAACATGTTTTATACACTTTTACCACAATAAAACCATGGTTCATTTTCGTAAGGGAAATATGTTAAAACACGAGGAATTGCGTGCTTTTTGTTGCAGTTTGATTGGTTTGAATGTTTTTTCCTTCTTTATGTTTAGTTTGAATAAAATCGATCTCTGACCATTCTGTTTAAGTTCAGATGGCTAAGCGGACTGTAGCCCAACCCCCACTCCACACAGTAAGCACAGCAAACACCTCATGGCATCAGATAGTGATTTATAATATAATCATAGAAACAATCAATCCTCATGCCATATTTCATCATTAATTATTTTATTCAGTTTCTAGAATCGAATATTAAATGTGTATTTTCAGTTTATTAACTAAAAGCTCTAAAAACAATCACAAATCAAGATGAAGTTTATATGATTTTTATAATTATATAGCTGGAATTCAAAGAAGTAAAGTTAGCAGTTCAGTCAGTGATTTCATGCTTTCCACCACATGTCTAAGCACCCTTCCCCCGACATCACAGTAGCACATCAGACTTTACAGCACATATACAATTCTCATTCAGAAATAAAGTCATATAAGCTGTTTGTTTAGAGAACTTTATCATTTAATTTAAAAGGTGTAGTCCACTGAAGTAAAGTTAGCAGTTCAGTCAGTGATTTCAGGCCTCACATGTCTAAGCACCCTTCCCCCGACATCACAGTAGCACATCAGACTTTACAACACATATACAATTCTCATTCAGAAATAAAGTCATATAAGCTGTTTGTTTAGAGAACTTTATCATTTAATTTAAAAGGTGCAGTCCACTGAAGTAAAGTTAGCAGTTTGTCAGTCAGTGATTTCAGGCCTCACATGTCTAAGCACCCTTCCCCCGACATCACAGTAGCACATCAGAATTTACAACACATATTCAATTCTCATTCAGAAATAAAGTCATATAAGCTGTTTGTTTAGAGAACTTTATCATTTAATTTAAAAGGTGTAGTCCACTGAAGTAAAGTTAGCAGTTCAGTCAGTGATTTCAGGCCTCACATGTCTAAGCACCCTTCCCCCGACATCACAGTAGCACATCAGACTTTACAACACATATACAATTCTCATTCAGAAATAAAGTCATATAAGCTGTTTGTTTAGAGAACTTTATCATTTAATTTAAAAGGTGTAGTCCACTGAAGTAAAGTTAGCAGTTCAGTCAGTGATTTCAGGCCTCACATGTCTAAGCACCCTTCCCCCGACATCACAGTAGCACATCAGACTTTACAACACATATACAATTCTCATTCAGAAATAAAGTCATATAAGCTGTTTGTTTAGAGAACTTTATCATTTAATTTAAAAGGTGCAGTCCACTGAAGTAAAGTTAGCAGTTTGTCAGTCAGTGATTTCAGGACTCACATGTCTAAGCACCCTTCCCCCGACATCACAGTAGCACATCAGAATTTACAACACATATTCAATTCTTATTCAGAAATAAAGTCATATAAGCTGTTTGTTTAGAGAACTTTATCATTTAATTTAAAAGGTGTAGTCCACTGAAGTAAAGTTAGCAGTTCAGTCAGTGATTTCAGGCCTCACATGTCTAAGCACCCTTCCCCCGACATCACAGTAGCACATCAGACTTTACAACACATATTCAATTCTCATTCAGAAATAAAGTCATATAAGCTGTTTGTTTAGAGAACTTTATCATTTAATTTAAAAGGTGTAGTCCACTGAAGTAAAGTTAACAGTTTGTCAGTCAGTGATTTCAGGCCTCACATGTCTAAGCACCCTTCCCCCGACATCACAGTAGCACATCAGAATTTACAACACATATTCAATTCTCATTCAGAAATAAAGTCATATAAGCTGTTTGTTCAGAGAACTTTATCATTTAATTTAAAAGGTGTAGTCCACTGAAGTAAAGTTAGCAGTTCAGTCAGTGATTTCAGGCCTCACATGTCTAAGCACCCTTCCCCCGACATCACAGTAGCACATCAGAATTTACAACACATATTCAATTCTCATTCAGAAATAAAGTCATATAAGCTGTTTGTTTAGAGAACTTTATCATTTAATTTAAAAGGTGTAGTCCACTGAAGTAAAGTTAGCAGTTTGTCAGTCAGTGATTTCAGGCCTCACATGTCTAAGCACCCTTCCCCCGACATCACAGTAGCACATCAGACTTTTACAACACATATTCAATTCTCATTCAGAAATAAAGTCATATAAGCTGTTTGTTTAGAGAACTTTATCATTTAATTTAAAAGGTGTAGTCCACTGAAGTAAAGTTAACAGTTTGTCAGTCAGTGATTTCAGGCCTCACATGTCTAAGCACCCTTCCCCCGACATCACAGTAGCACATCAGAATTTACAACACATATTCAATTCTCATTCAGAAATAAAGTCATATAAGCTGTTTGTTCAGAGAACTGTATCATTTCATTTAAAAGGTGTAGTCCACTGAAGTAAAGTTAGCAGTTCAGTCAGTGATTTCAGGCCTCACATGTCTAAGCACCCTTCCCCCGACATCACAGTAGCACATCAGAATTTACAACACATATTCAATTCTCATTCAGAAATAAAGTCATATAAGCTGTTTGTTTAGAGAACTTTATCATTTAATTTAAAAGGTGTAGTCCACTGAAGTAAAGTTAGCAGTTTGTCAGTCAGTGATTTCAGGCCTCACATGTCTAAGCACCCTTCCCCCGACATCACAGTAGCACATCAGAATTTACAACACACATACAATTCTCATTCAGAAATAAAGTCATATAAGCTGTTTGTTTAGAGAACTTTATCATTTAATTTAAAAGGTGTAGTCCACTGAAGTAAAGTTAAGAGTTTGTCAGTCAGTGATTTCAGGCCTCACATGTCTAAGCACCCTTCCCCCGACATCACAGTAGCACATCAGACTTTTACAACACATATACAATTCTCATTCAGAAATAAAGTCATATAAGCTGTTTGTTTAGAGAACTTTATCATTTAATTTAAAAGGTGTAGTCCACTGAAGTAAAGTTAGCAGTTCAGTCAGTGATTTCAGGCCTCACATGTCTAAGCACCCTTCCCCCGACATCACAGTAGCACATCAGACTTTACAACACATATACAATTCTCATTCAGAAATAAAGTCATATAAGCTGTTTGTTTAGAGAACTTTATCATTTAATTTAAAAGGTGCAGTCCACTGAAGTAAAATTAGCAGTTTGTCAGTCAGTGATTTCAGGCCTCACATGTCTAAGCACCCTTCCCCCGACATCACAGTAGCACATCAGAATTTACAACACATATTCAATTCTCATTCAGAAATAAAGTCATATAAGCTGTTTGTTTAGAGAACTTTATCATTTAATTTAAAAGGTGTAGTCCACTGAAGTAAAGTTAGCAGTTCAGTCAGTGATTTCAGGCCTCACATGTCTAAGCACCCTTCCCCCGACATCACAGTAGCACATCAGACTTTTACAACACATATTCAATTCTCATTCAGAAATAAAGTCATATAAGCTGTTTGTTTAGAGAACTTTATCATTTAATTTAAAAGGTGTAGTCCACTGAAGTAAAGTTAGCAGTTCAGTCAGTGATTTCAGGCCTCACATGTCTAAGCACCCTTCCCCCGACATCACAGTAGCACATCAGACTTTACAACACATATACAATTCTCATTCAGAAATAAAGTCATATAAGCTGTTTGTTTAGAGAACTTTATCATTTAATTTAAAAGGTGCAGTCCACTGAAGTAAAGTTAGCAGTTTGTCAGTCAGTGATTTCAGGCCTCACATGTCTAAGCACCCTTCCCCCGACATCACAGTAGCACATCAGAATTTACAACACATATTCAATTCTCATTCAGAAATAAAGTCATATAAGCTGTTTGTTTAGAGAACTTTATCATTTAATTTAAAAGGTGTAGTCCACTGAAGTAAAGTTAGCAGTTCAGTCAGTGATTTCAGGCCTCACATGTCTAAGCACCCTTCCCCCGACATCACAGTAGCACATCAGAATTTACAACACATATACAATTCTCATTCAGAAATAAAGTCATATAAGCTGTTTGTTTAGAGAACTTTATCATTTAATTTAAAAGGTGTAGTCCACTGAAGTAAAGTTAAGAGTTTGTCAGTCAGTGATTTCAGGCCTCACATGTCTAAGCAACCTTCCCCCGACATCACAGTAGCACATCAGAATTTACAACACATATTCAATTCTCATTCAGAAATAAAGTCATATAAGCTGTTTGTTCAGAGAACATTATCATTTAATTTAAAAGGTGTAGTCCACTGAAGTAAAGTTAGCAGTTCAGTCAGTGATTTCAGGCCTCACATGTCTAAGCACCCTTCCCCCGACATCACAGTAGCACATCAGAATTTACAACACATATTCAATTCTCATTCAGAAATAAAGTCATATAAGCTGTTTGTTTAGAGAACTTTATCATTTAATTTAAAAGGTGTAGTCCACTGAAGTAAAGTTAAGAGTTTGTAAGTCAGTGATTTCAGGCCTCACATGTCTAAGCACCCTTCCCCCGACATCACAGTAGCACATCAGACTTTACAACACATATACAATTCTCATTCAGAAATAAAGTCATATAAGCTGTTTGTTTAGAGAACTGTATCATTTAATTTAAAAGGTGCAGTCCACTGAAGTAAAGTTAGCAGTTCAGTCAGTGATTTCAGGCCTCACATGTCTAAGCACCCTTCCCCCGACATCACAGTAGCACATCAGAATTTACAACACATATACAATTCTCATTCAGAAATAAAGTCATATAAGCTGTTTGTTTAGAGAACTTTATCATTTAATTTAAAAGGTGTAGTCCACTGAAGTAAAGTTAAGAGTTTGTAAGTCAGTGATTTCAGGCCTCACATGTCTAAGCACCCTTCCCCCGACATCACAGTAGCACATCAGACTTTACAACACATATACAATTCTCATTCAGAAATAAAGTCATATAAGCTGTTTGTTTAGAGAACTTTATCATTTAATTTAAAAGGTGCAGTCCACTGAAGTAAAGTTAGCAGTTCAGTCAGTGATTTCAGGCCTCACATGTCTAAGCACCCTTCCCCCGACATCACAGTAGCACATCAGAATTTACAACACATATACAATTCTCATTCAGAAATAAAGTCATATAAGCTGTTTGTTTAGAGAACTGTATCATTTAATTTAAAAGGTGTAGTCCACTGAAGTAAAGTTAGCAGTTCAGTCAGTGATTTCAGGCCTCACATGTCTAAGCACCCTTCCCCCGACATCACAGTAGCACATCAGACTTTTACAACACATATTCAATTCTCATTCAGAAATAAAGTCATATAAGCTGTTTGTTTAGAGAACTGTATCATTTAATTTAAAAGGTGTAGTCCACTGAAGTAAAGTTAGCAGTTCAGTCAGTGATTTCAGGCCTCACATGTCTAAGCACCCTTCCCCCGACATCACAGTAGCACATCAGACTTTTACAACACATATACAATTCTCATTCAGAAATAAAGTCATATAAGCTGTTTGTTTAGAGAACTTTATCATTTAATTTAAAAGGTGTAGTCCACTGAAGTAAAGTTAGCAGTTCAGTCAGTGATTTCAGGCCTCACATGTCTAAGCACCCTTCCCCCGACATCACAGTAGCACATCAGAATTTACAACACATATACAATTCTCATTCAGAAATAAAGTCATATAAGCTGTTTGTTTAGAGAACTGTATCATTTAATTTAAAAGGTGTAGTCCACTGAAGTAAAGTTAGCAGTTCAGTCAGTGATTTCAGGCCTCACATGTCTAAGCACCCTTCCCCCGACATCACAGTAGCACATCAGACTTTTACAACACATATTCAATTCTCATTCAGAAATAAAGTCATATAAGCTGTTTGTTTAGAGAACTGTATCATTTGATTTAAAAGGTGTAGTCCACTGAAGTAAAGTAGCAGTTCAGTCAGTGATTTCAGGCCTCACATGTCTAAGCACCCTTCCCCCGACATCACAGTAGCACATCAGACTTTTACAACACATATTCAATTCTCATTCAGAAATAAAGTCATATAAGCTGTTTGTTTAGAGAACTTTATCATTTAATTTAAAAGGTGTAGTCCACTGAAGTAAAGTTAGCAGTTCAGTCAGTGATTTCAGGCCTCACATGTCTAAGCACCCTTCCCCCGACATCACAGTAGCACATCAGACTTTTACAACACATATTCAATTCTCATTCAGAAATAAAGTCATATAAGCTGTTTGTTTAGAGAACTGTATCATTTAATTTAAAAGGTGTAGTCCACTGAAGTAAAGTTAGCAGTTCAGTCAGTGATTTCAGGCCTCACATGTCTAAGCACCCTTCCCCCGACATCACAGTAGCACATCAGACTTTTACAACACATATACAATTCTCATTCAGAAATAAAGTCATATAAGCTGTTTGTTTAGAGAACTTTATCATTTAATTTAAAAGGTGTAGTCCACTGAAGTAAAGTTAAGAGTTTGTCAGTCAGTGATTTCAGGCCTCACATGTCTAAGCACCCTTCCCCCGACATCACAGTAGCACATCAGACTTTTACAACACATATACAATTCTCATTCAGAAATAAAGTCATATAAGCTGTTTGTTTAGAGAACTTTATCATTTAATTTAAAAGGTGTAGTCCACTGAAGTAAAGCTAGCAGTTTGTCAGTCAGTGATTTCAGGCCTCACATGTCTAAGCACCCTTCCCCCGACATCACAGTAGCACATCAGAATTTACAACACATATACAATTCTCATTCAGAAATAAAGTCATATAAGCTGTTTGTTTAGAGAACTTTATCATTTAATTTAAAAGGTGTAGTCCACTGAAGTAAAGTTAAGAGTTTGTCAGTCAGTGATTTCAGGCCTCACATGTCTAAGCACCCTTCCCCCGACATCACAGTAGCACATCAGACTTTTACAACACATATACAATTCTCATTCAGAAATAAAGTCATATAAGCTGTTTGTTTAGAGAACTTTATCATTTAATTTAAAAGGTGCAGTAAGTAAAGTTAGCAGGGTCAGCCAGTGATTATGTTTACATGGACAGTATAATCTAATTACTGACCTTATTCTAAATAATACAGTATTCAAATTAAGGTGTTTACATAAGTTGCTTTTAATGCCTTCATGTTCCCATTTTACATGTTATAGAATATATCCATTAATTGCAGACATCATTAAATCCCCATGTTACTCCTGAACAACATAAAGTTCATCGTTGTTGTGATAGTATATTATTATTATTTTTTTAAATATTACGAAAGCTTAAAGTGCAGTTAATTATTTGTTATATGTGTTAGATGTAGGGTTGCTAACTTTGTCACCCTCACCAAATACAGGACAAAAGGTGGTCGGCTGCAGCAGTGCAGGCATGGTTTTGTGTGTATACAGTGTATTTTGTCCAAATGATAGCTAATCTCTTAATTAAAATTGTATAATAACTCTTATGCCTTGGCAACATACAATAGGTTTATTAACAGTTTGTTGGTACAGCAGGTACGTTTAACACAGTATTTAAATTGAACCATTACCTTATAAGACAAAACACTTGTGACTCCTGCACTAAGGGTAGTTAAACGTTATCCCCTTCATGTTCATCTTACATGTGACAAACTAAAACTAACATAGATTCAATGATTCTGTGAGCTGTAGTTTTGCAGAGTCAACTTCAAATACTTTAATTAAAACACACAGGATGTGAATTAGAAGTGTGAGAATGTCCAAGCAAAGTTGGAAATGTTTTGTTGGGGCCTTTGATCGATTTATTATGCAGGTCTGGATCAGTGATCTCTTTGTAATTGAGACTGAGCATTTTAATTATGAAGATCTTTGCACAAATAATAAAAGGATAACATGAAATCATATTATATGACCCCCTTTAGCGTATACTGATTGTGTTTGAGATTATTCTCAAGTGTTCAGCACTGCTTGCTACTTGTTTGACTTCATGCGGTGCCGCATGAACAGACAGGCGAATGACCGCGAGAGCATTTCGATAGCAGTCCACTTTGTCTGAATTCTCAAATCACTCTTGTTGGATTTTGTTGTCATCTGCTTCTCAGTTGTTGTGGAGCCACATGAAGTCGAGCAAGCCTGTTGTATCAGTCACTGTTTAGATCAACGTAGCAGTCAAAAACAAGACAGGTCACATACAGGACAAAATCAATGAGACCCAAAATACGGACATCCCGACTAATACGGGACAGTTGGAAACCTAGCTAGAGGGCCTTTTCTGCTTGAAGCCATCTGTTTACAGCCAAACGGTTGACCACTGTGTGTGTATATGTGTCCTGTCACAAATCTCCCACATATTGTATTTGAAATGCGTGTAGGTCATGATGCACTTTGATAATGAAGCTAAAATATGAATATGAATTTGATTTGTGTTTACTTTGATTATGACTTTAGCCAAATAAGAGTAATTAAAAACCACTGTTTACATCATAGTTTCGCAGTATTGTTATTTGAATATTGTTGTGCATGTAAACATTGAAACCCACTTGTTTTAGCCACTGATGCTCCACATCACAGCAGCACATCAAACTGCTAACTTCACAACCAGAAGAAATGAACAGGAGATTTTGTGTCATTTGAGGTTATCAACATATAAACATGCTTTTCACACTGGAAAAGTTAACACCAGGTTATTCTAAACCCCGGGTTAACGGAATCCTGGGTTATCTGTTTCACGTCACACTGTTCGTGCTTAACCAGGGGTTAAGAGATAACCCTGGGTATTCATAATCTGAAGTTACACATTGTGTATTCCTAAACCCTAGGTCAGGTGTCTTAAACCCTGCTCATACACCTGTCTGTAATTATCAAGCAACCCTGAACACCTTGATTAGCTGTTTCAGCTGTGTTTAATTTGGGTCAAAAGTTATTATATTATATTTTTTACTTTATTTGTTTAAAAAAGCTTTGTTGCATGTTTAATTTTTATTAGGTAATAAAAAAGACAGTCCAATAAGATATTGTAGGTGGAGCAGTAAATGTTCTCAAGAAACAGAGCTTTCATTAAGCTGTTTTGTTGTATGTATTAAATGTTTTTAAAAGCACCTTCCATCAATTAATTTCCATGTGGATTTGTCTACATTTAGAGGAATCTCTCTGTAAATAGCAGTTGTTTTGGACAGTAGCACGAGGTGCTGTGCTGATCCCATTGTCTGTGGCGTAACAGCAGCAACACTAAGCTGTGTTCATACAGCGCTGCGCAGATCGAACAAGATATGACATCACAGTACCGCGAGATCAAACTTTCTCAATACGTGCTCGAATCGCTCACGCGATACTTCAACGTGACATGCTTTCGGCCTTCCTATCAACGACACTTTTACTACGCAAGTCAGCAGCAGTGGATTCGTTTCCCCGGAAATGCAGACACGTGATAATGACATCACCGCTGTTAGCCCCAATTTCCCGCGAAACAGACTACACGCGCCCATTAAAGGAGGAAAGGTGAGTTCAGTCCTATGTATAATAACATATTTGTGCAAAATATGAAAGATAAGCTGGAGTAACATACGATTTGTGAAATATTTTATCTTATTTGACGGTTTGTGGTCAAAAATATTATCTTCCCGAGTAGCCCATAACGATATTGGCATTGGTCAGTAAACAAACATTCGGTTTCAGAGTAACATAACTTACTTTACTGATCTATTAATGTTGTCCATAAACGACTAAGTGCTTAGTAAAATTATGTGAAATAGCAGTAATAGATTGGGTAATTAGTAATTAATTCTTATTGTTTAATCTGAGTTTCAATCATGCGATTTTCTTATCATGCAAACAGTGGCACGAATAGCCACAGATATCTTTTAAAGATTTTAAATTGTGTATGTATAAGTTATCTAGAGTTGTGTATGTGTGTGTATATCTAAGCTATATGTATATTTACAAAAGTATACATGCATGCATATACATAAGTTAGATACATATGTTATACCATTTGTTTGCTATTTGGGTAAACAATTTTAGCAACCTTAATATTATGCTTGATTAATCGATTGATTCATTTAATTATTTTCAGTCATTGCATGTCACTGCAGTCGCTATGATGCTGGATATACCAAGGCAGAAAAAACGAAAAAGACCTCAACAGGATGCTGAGCATCACATTACTTGTAAAACAGACAAGCCTGAGCTTTATGAGCAAGTTATCAGCAAATATAAAGGTAAGATAAATTCTGTAGTATAGATCGTTTTCTTTCATGTACGCAAATGTAAGTTGCAAAGCATAGTTTATTTGTATGTGCATACAAACTTTTGATGCATGCGCATTGCGACAAAATGCAACACATCGCCTGGGCTACCTACTTCAAAATCCGTCTGTGCATGCATGATGGAAATTGTGTCACGTGCACTCTACGTGGACTTTTGTGATAGATCCTGCTGACTTAAAGGGGCAATGAATCTGTCGATTTTATTGTTTTATACTGTTGTCTGATTCAAGTGGTTTTTCCATTCAAAAACATCAAAGGCAATAAATAATAGGTTATTTTGTAACATGGATTAGTTGCTCTCTGGATAATGGTTCGTTTGAAGGGGCGGCCCGCAGTGAAGACCTGGACGTAAACGCCCACTGCTATGATCCCCGTCATTACATGTGGGGAAATGTTTTAAAAACATTGATGTGTAAAAATAGCAGCCGAACACAAATGTTTGAGCTACAAAAGATTCTGGGTGCTAAAGATGATACCCATAAATGACAATACGTATAGTAAAGTATAAAAGAACTTTAAACTCAACGTGACTAAATTACCGTAAACAACACAAGTAAGCACGCATCAGAATCTAAACCGCGGCTGATAAATCCTTATGACTAACTTTGTATATTTCTATCGTTATATTACAGTCATATTGTTAAGTGTTGCACCTTTATTAATGGTTTAATGTTTTTAGTAAATTAAAACAGTCAAATATACGTGTTTAGACACTGATGTTACAACAGGACATATCAAGCGATCTTTTACTAAACAGTAGTGACGCGTAGTAACTTAAATAAAGTAAAATGTTTTACTCACTGTGTATACTGTTGTGTCATTCCTGCCAGATGCAATATTAGTGGTGCTTTTAATCACAGTTTCTCTGCAAATCCAGCACCGACTCATGGCTTCTTTACAAATGAATCCATGGTACACAAAGTAAACAAACACTCCCCACCCGAGCTGGAACTTCTTCAAAAACAAACTTTAACCACGCATTCCTAATGTTATGTTCCAAGCCTCCGTTAAACAGCGTCTGTGTTCTTCCCATAGACGGTTCTTCCACAACCGAACACTCTGTTGGGCACTTATAACAGATCACCGCGTCAAAATAAAAGTCTCTTAGGAAACATGTTTTCAAAAGTCATTTTGGTTACATTTGGCAATCTTTAAAGACATGTTTACTAGGGGTGGCACGGTTCACAAAACCCTCGGTTCGGTTCGTATCACGGTTTAATGGCCACAGTTCACAGTTCTGTATGGTTCTTGTTGTTATTTTTACTTTTAATTTTTAACACTCCAGAAATGTATTATCTTATTAATGTAGTAATTATCCATAATTTAGGATACTTTATTAAAAAAGTTATATCATGTAATCATGCACAAACTGAATTTGACTTTAAGCACATTATTGGGACCCTCTCTGAGGAAAGCCAGGTGAGATTTTGATACAGCAAGAGGTAAGACATTGATGATTTCAACATGCTTTTCATTTATTTGGCAAAAAAAGGAGAATGTGTATATCCATCTTATGTGCCTTTTTATCACACAAAGATAACTTGCATTTATCAAACTGCCAACTTCAGTGTAGCTCTTAGATTTATTACTGAGAGGCTGCTTAAATACTGCAGAGAGTATATGTGCAGGAGAGAGAAACATAACGTTTACACCTGTAATATTTAAATCCGTCTCTCTTGTCCACTTTTGACCACTTCTGTCCTGATTACTTTGAGAGGCAATTTATGAAATAAGATCGCGCAACTTTCTCACGCTAGCAAAATGAAACTACGCGGAAATCAGCCGCTTTAGTTTTATCAATAAAAGGCTAAAAATAGCGCACGTTCACTGTGTTTTCGTGGCAGAAGTCAGAAAAGACGTTCAGTACCTTAGCTTTGATAAATGGGCGGAGAGAAGGCAATCTTCTGTGGCTGTTCGAACACATTCAACCCATAGACTGCAGTTCTATCTATTGTTTTTTTCCACTGTCATCGTAGGTAACATGAAATAAAAAGTTTACACATACCAAACTGGCGCGTCATCCAACTCCGGGCAGACTTCCTTTTCTCTCCAACTTGCCATTTCTACATGTAACATAACCTGCAGCACTCACTCTCCACACCAGTCAACTTTTCTTTCGCGAAAGGGAAACACGCCATCTGAGGCAAGGTCACATACAGGGCACGAGGCTATTGCGCATGCCATGAACCGTGCAACGCACACGCTCCGAACTGAACGGTTCGGATTTTTTTCAAGAACCGTGCCAGCCCTAATGATTGTTGAGACACTGCATGGTTTGCTTTACCCCTGACCCACACATGTCACGCAAAGCTGTGGACGGGGCTACAAAAGTGGTCATTGTATATGGGTTTGGGGAGGTGTTTCAATTCTACTCTGACATCATATTTCAGCACATTCCTGAATAGACCATTTTCCTGGCTTGGTGCAAAAAAATGTTATATTTCAATAGCACAGACGGTTTCAGTTTTGAAACTTGCAGGATGTTCATTTAAGTATGATGACCTCTTATATAATAAATTATCAAGGTAAAATTTATTGTTTGATTCACCGCTCCTTTTAATCCAGCCGACAACAACAAAATGAAAGATCCAACTAGGGCTATGTCCAAAATTGTTGGATACCACAGATAAAACTTTAGATCTAGCTATTTTTATTATTGTTTTTGGATAAGAGCTCATGAAAATAATAATTCACTTTAAAGGAACAGCAGAACTTACTCGTATTTTTTTCTTTTTAGGACGTGGAGTTTTCACCACTGAAGCATTTTTTAGAGGTGATTTTGTCCTTGAATACAGAGGTGAACTTCTGACTTCAGAGGAGAGCCTTGATCGATCTAAACTCTACAATGACGTTGAGAACACATTCTTGTTTGATTTTCAGTGGCATGGCAAAAATTGGTGGTGAGTATAGAGTTATTGTCTTGAAGTAATAGGGCGGTTAAGGGTTAGTTCACCAAAACTCCTGGGTCCTGGTGATCCTCGTCTCTGCACATTTGGTATGACGCACTCAGTACCCAGCTGATGATTTTTATTGTGTGTAAAAAAGCAGACACAAAGGGGCAGTTTACCATACAGGGTTTAGATTAATCCAGGACTAGGGCTTAGTAATATTAGGACATTTTACAAAAAAAAAACATTGCTGTGCATCTTGTGATAAAAACAGTGGCACTGATATGTTAAAGAGCACCTATTGTTTTTAAATTTCCTTTGGTGTGTAAGTGTGTATTAGTTCATGTTAACAATATGCAAAAGTTACAAACCCCAAAGTAAACCATGACGCGAGTTATCGTCTCCAACGTAAATCTCTTTTCTTGGATTACAACAAACACACGGATTGTAGGCAAAAGGTTTACTTCCTGGGATTGGTGATGTAGAAATTATCATACAGATGTGGCCTTTAAAAATGCGCGTCTCTGAGACCAGAATGCCGCGGAGACTTCCGAAATTCTGCGAGATCCCGCAAAAGGGGGGTTCGGTGGGGGACGCAGGAAATATAAAAACCTGTAGAGGGCAGGCGTGTTTCTTGTAGGCCATACTGACGACAATGTGTGTGCTCGACTTCATGCTGAGCGTATACTGTATGATATTGAAGTAACATGACACGGACTTTGATGTCATACAAATGCATGCTTTTTGGCAAACATTTTGTTGGCGAAGTTTTCTTTTGCCAGTTACATAAACAGTCACATATTCTTCATAAAAATCCGACTCAAACGCGGATCATTTGTCTTATTTTTTCCGTGTACTTACAGTAGAAGAGACGTGATGTATGATAATCGAGTCTTATAACAAAATAATTCGCGAAGACCTTTGAAGAGACCGAGCGCATTTACGCAATATCATTAACTAGTTTATCTAATTTTACATTTAGTTCATTTTTGCATCTGAACGTTTTAATAGCTTTAACATGGTTGTGGTGCGCTTTTCTGCATTACTGAACAGTATGCTACTTTTTATATTATTATGTTTCCCTTTACATGGTATGAAACACGATAAAAAGTATGCATTGGTGTTTAATACATTTCACTGAGAATTTGTATAATATGTTATACTTTTGTACTAAGGAAATAAAATCATATTGTGAGTGTAAATATTCATAAATTCGAGGAGTTTCTGATGTGTTTGTCATCGGCAAAATGCGCAGTTTCTTTGTTGCTGATTAAAAACCGTTGGCTATGTGATTGTTTAAAATTGACATTTTTTCTACTTATTATTAATTTATTTTTTGCCTACATTTACTCAAATAATATCAATGTGAAAATATAAGTAAATCATACTTCAAGTTAGGCGTAAAACTTACACATTTTTGATGTCAAATAGAAATAATAATAATTTGAAATATGCAATTATTACAGTTTTAAAAACTTAAATATATTACTCTGACCTTTTTAAATATATTGACTAAAATAATCTGTAAATGTAATACTTATATTATTAAGGCGTATACATCAAATAATATATGTACATTTTACACAAAATATCTGTTCTATTTTTAGTAATTTATTTTCCAACTAAAAAAATCGCATAACTGCATTAAGAGATTTTATTAAGTTACTTTAATCATTTATTTTAGAGATATTTACAAAGCCACTGAATCATTTTTAACAGTGTGTACATTATGACCTTATTATTAAATGCATATAAATAAAAATATGTAAAACTAAATAAAAAAGATATCATACACGGACTGTATGTAAGCATACGTTTTCTTGTTCGGTGCACGTGGGTTTAAATGCCGTTTTTCTAAAGAAGAATTTTAAAACTTTATTGGTGGTAGTTGAGAAGAATTCCTTTTTCCATTTCTAAATCATTTTGAGCGCAATATAAATATATCATATTGTTATTCTTATTATATAAGAATACGCAATTTTTACAAACTTTTTAACATATAGAAAATACACGTTAAGCATGTTGTGTGTATTTCCTAATTACAAGCTTTTGATGAAATTGCACCAAAACTAAACGTGCATAAAAACATAAAAAAGTCATTTAAATAAGCGAAAAAATATTTTTTATGAGCTCAAAAATTTGAATATAATGTGCTATTGCTGAAAATTGCCCATCTCTAAAGGAGAATATTCATCTTTAAAGTTTAAGAAACAAAAAAGTACTGATAAGCATTCTCAAACATATATATTCTGTAAGCACTCATTTATCCATAATGATGTAATTTATTTTTTAATAACATATTGTCGCTGTCGGGCAAAGATACTCTCTGGACACCAAGACCATGTCTATGGGTTCAAGAATAACAGAATATTGGCCATTTGAAACTCGAAAGTCATCACTTTATTTTGTCCCATTGTTTTCCATTTTGCGTGTGGTAAAACTCCTGTGCGCGTCGTTCAAATTCATTGAAATTTCGTACACTTGTAGTTTAGCAAGTATGTATAATAGGCTACAATCAGTCTGCACATCGTCTGAGGAAATCCGAAGTTGCATCGAGGGAAACCAAGCTGACAGCCGCGACAGCAGAGATTGTCACGTACCTACAGAAGGGTATTGGAAAAAGCTTGCATCTGACCTGCAGCGATATCATTCTGGCTTGTTGGGATGTCAGCCAGCGAGAGTCATCTGATTCTGACCTTGTTCTTTTACTCCTTAGAGTCTAAAACCAGGAGGGCATATTAAGTATTCATTTGTATTTTCATTTTAACAGAGCAGCTATGGTTGCGCATTTCACACACCTCTCCAAACCACGTTGTTAACACTATGCTTGTTCGACTTCATGCGGCGCCGCAAGAACCGACAGCCGGATGACGTCAGAGTACCGCGAGAATGATTCAAGAAATCATATTTCGCCTCGCTCTCGCGATACTGTGACGTCTTCTGGCTGTCGATTCTCGGGGCGCCGCATGAAGTCGAACAAGCCTATTGACAGCAGCAAAAGCTACGCATGCGCTTTTAACTTGTAAAACTCAAAGGTGAATGGGTAATGTAGTCTCTGCTCTCGGTGGGACGAATTAGGTAGCTTGCATTGTGAAGGGCGCTTTGAAAAGCGGCAGCGCAGCCAAATAATTAAATTAAGCCTCTGATTTAAACAGATGTGCAAATGAGCGTTCTGGTACGTTAGAAGTAGGTTCTGGGCGCAGGGAGAGATGGTGGTACGCTCAAGAGCTATATTTGGAAGTGCGGTACTGGCCCACATTAAAGCACTGGCGGTAGCAAAGGTAGACGGCCCTTTGAAAAGCAAAAGAAAGCTGATAAAAATGAGAAACCTACACTGAAATAAATTGGAGTAGGATTTAGGCTACTTAACAAAATCTAAACATTTTTCACTCAGAAAATGCTAGTAAATATAAACAAAATTATCAGCAGCTTTAACTTTATTACTTTTTTAATTCACTCTTTGTTTCAGCGATGTTTATAAATGTACTATATTTTTGCATTTTGATTACAAACTGTTCTACACTGAAAAGAAACTAATGTAACCTGATTTAATCACGTAAAACATGAGTCTAAACACAAGCACCACTTTTCTGAATGATGATAATCACAAACATCCCAGAGTTTGTAAATCAATTGTTTGTAAAACATATTTAATGCTAACTTTACTTAAAAATTCAGAAAATATTTTTTACAGTGTATAAATAAAAAGACATGAAGGAAGTTAATTCCAAAATGTAATTAATTGCACATGGTTTAGCTGCTTGTTTTAGCAGCTACCAGTGACAGAGAGTCAAGAAATTAAAAACCACCCACCCCTAGGTCTGCCAATTCTTTGCCAACCCCCAATGCTAATCGATCACCTCATCAAAGAAAACCGGTTTATCCAGTTTTCACCAGCGTGTTGGGTTTTAATATCAACCTTTGCAGTTTCTTTGTTAGAATGTAATTTAAGCAAATAGGCCTAATACATAAGCTGTATGTTATTTTAAATGAATGTTTATAACTTATAAAATTAAGTGGATATCAGGTAACTTAATTTGACATATGTTGATATAACCTAGGCTCTTAAGTCCCACGCAATCGCCATGAGACACACGCATTTCTGTCAGTTCACACGCTCACACACCAAACCTTGTAAGCTATTTATCACGCTGAGAAGTAAAATAGAACTTTTCCTGCTATACAAATTAATAAAGGAGGTGCTGGTATACAGAGCATTTCTGTCGAGTTTAGCAGTACATTTTTTAGGTGTGGTCAACTTTACGCAGCGCCACAAGAACCGACAAGCAGATGACATCAGAGTACCGCGAGAAATAAAGCGGAGGAGGTTGGTTTTAAATCGCTCTCGCGGTACTCTGATGTCATCCACTCATGTTTGAGTCTGTATCAGATGAAAATACAGATTTTGAGGAACAACTTATTGTTTGGAGATTGTCAATGGACGTTTCTGAGTGGTATGTTTGTTTTTTCAGTGTAGACCTGCAAAACGCCAAATGCATAAAAATTAATTAATATGGTAATGTCTTAGCATGATATGTTTTCTAAAATGTTTAAAAATGAACAAATCAGTTGTGCGAAACTACACAGAATTTTTTTTTAATGAAACATATTCAATGGTTACAGTGCCTCATGGTGGGGTTTAACCCCTGGTTCAGTTTACCCCATCTGTTTCACTTTGCCCCACAGCCACCGTTCTGGGAAACTGCCTAGCTTAGTAATTCAGGCTAATCTTTAGCTAAATCATTCACATGGTTTTATACATAGCCTATCACAAATATTTATGGTATGAATATTTAGACCTGGATAAATCTACTTTAACATAACAGCCTTTATACCTGGTATGTATAAATTTTACTTTGATAGGATAAAAACTGTTTGTTTTTTTTTTGTTAAAAAAATCATACTTTAATCATAACTCTTTAATTTGTCCTTCTCTTTAACATATAAATTATGGTTGCTACCTGTATTTGTGGTCACACGGCTACAAATCTGTATGGTTGCCTAGATAAAGGGGGTGGGTCAACTTACCCACTGGCTCACTTTGCCCCACTCTCCCCTACTTGGTATTGAGAAACGGTGTTTATCGAAGCCGGAGCGCGAGCTACAAACTACAGAGCGAGTGCGCGGGTGCACAATGGTGAAAGAGCAACACACGATGTAAATAATTATACCAGTGCTCGCAGTACAGACGCTTTATATTTTAGCGTACTGCGTACCTTCACTTTCTTTTGCGTGCCACCACTTCTCATGTTGCTGGTACTTTGCCTTAAAGAGTCAAAGGGCGTTTCTATGTGGCGCTGCGCAGACAGGTCGGCAACGAAGACATCAAAGTACCGCGAGAGCAAGTCGAAATGTTACAAATGGTCCGACTTTACCTTTGCTCTCGCGGTACTCTGATGTCATACGCCGACCAGTCAGCGCCGCACCATTTAAAGTCGAAAAAATATTTTTGAAAAAAAATGCACTAATAAAGATATTAGACAAGTTTTTCATGAAAGGAAGAGAGTTACTCCAAGAGGAAAATTTTATTGGAATTCCATTCTAAGAGATGTAATTTGGTGTAAAGCATGGTTGCTGCCCTATAAATTTTGTATTTCAAATAAAGTGAGAGAAATTCATTTGAAGATATTACACAAAATATACCCAACTAATTTACTACTTTCTAAATTTATGGAAATTGGGAACGAATGTTCATTTTGTAATAATACTGAGGAGTCTTTATGTCATTTATTTTTTGATTGCCAAAATGTTCAGGCATTTTGGAATGAATGTTTTTCTGTCCTATCAACTAAAACTAACACAGTCATAACATTTAATATGAAAGATATTATTTGTTACTTTGAGAATGATGATAAAAACATTTACAATTTGGTAAATTTCTTCATTTTGTATGGCAAATTCTTTATTCATAAATGTAGATTGTTAAAATCTTATCCTTTACACCTGGTTTTCTTAAAAGAAATCACTCTTTTAATGAAGTCTCTTAAACTTGTTAAAAATGTAAAAGGTACATGTATTGTTAATGTCTATGAGTCTGTATTTGGCGTCCTGTGAATGTCTTCTATTTTATTTTTATAACTATTTTGTTATTCAACTTTGGAAGTTTCTATTTTGATGCCTGTTTTCTGTATTAATGTTCATATGTTCTCTAATAAAAAAACAAAAAAACATTTAAAGTCGAACACACAAAGCGTCAAGGCAGGGCCGCTGGAAGTCATTTTGAACAGGGGGTGCTGTGAATTTTTTAACCAAAAAACCTATGAGCCTATAGGCCTATTTAAAATACATTTTAAAAATAAATACATTGAGATTTACTACTTTATTGTCATATACACTTCAGGGCACACAGCCAGGGTCTGAAACACACAGACATCATCAGTTCTCAGATGAATATGCGCTATTAATCAGAAGCAAAAATACTTATCCCAGGGGGAATTACTTTCGTTACAATTTACATACAACATATAATATTATAACAACATATAATATTAATTAAACTTCACAATTTTCAATGTCCATGCGGACGAACATATTTTACTTTCGTTTTTAAGTTAGAATCACACGTCGATTAACAGATGTAAAATATTCTCACATTAACATACCTAGTATATTTTTATATAGATCTTTTTTTTACTAAATAGTACTATTACTGTCTTTTTTAAACTTATAAATAATTCATAATTTGAACAAAAATAATGATGGGTTTAGTTCTGATATTGTATACTTTTATAAAGAAATACATGGTGTATAATTACATTTTTAGAATAGGCTTTATATAAGGTTTGTACTGTAAAAATACTCTATTTGTTACAAACAAAAGATAAAGAATTTACAAACGTGTGGAGAGCCATTTCAGCACTTGGACAGCGAAATGTTTTTTTTTAAAAGCATTACTTAAAATGTTTTCTCATCTCACCATATCTACAGGTGCAGAGTCATTATATACAATAAATCCGTTGGGTAGCATTTAAAAAAAACATTTAAAAGTAGATGCATTTGTTTAAAGCAAAGCATTTATTTACTTAGCTACAGATGAAGCAGCTATTTAAGCCTTCTAACGTCTCATAATTGATCATCATTTATGTCCAAGAGACTCAATAATAATCTGTTACATTTTAATCCTTTAATTTTTCATATTAAAAAGCGTTTTTGTGCTGCTGCGCATCCATGTATGTAATAAACAAACCCGCGTTGTCATTCCGTTAATACGCATATTATCAATGCGCTCTTTACTCGCGCAGAAAAAACTCGCGTCGCGCATTGCGCCGGTTGTATAATAGAAATACAAAGTCTCTCATGAGCTAGAGGACGAATGTCCAGGGAGTTCAGTATTTCTGTGTGGGCATGCATCAGGGAAAGGTGTGTGAGTCTTTTCTGGGTCATGGTGCTGTACCAATGTCTTTAAAAGACGCAAGACAAAGAAAGTGCGCTCGGATGAGGCCACGGATAGGCACAGTAATGAAATTAAAATCCAAAATACACGTAATAACCTACGTGTGTCAAAAATAATTTCCTAAAATATTCATAAGTAATATATCAATTGTGCAAAATATTTTTACTTAAAAAAAATATATTTCTCGCTTTTCCGCGACCATGCGTCAAGGTCTGGAGGAAAAGGATACCCGCCCGGTGCCGATTGAGCATGTAAGCATATGTTTTCTTGTTCGCTCCACGTAACACGGGTTTAAACGCCGTTTTTTTTTCTAAAGAATAATGTTTAAACTTTATTGGTGGTGGTTGAGAATAATTTATATTGCAGAATAATGTATAGGCCCTATTGCATTTTAGCGCAATATAAATGTATCATATTGTTATTCTTAATATAAAAGAATACTAATATATTTTTTACAACATTTTTAACTTTAAAACATACATATAAAGATGCTTTGTACAATAGCTTTGCTTCTGACAACAATTTTCTGTAATAAATCAGTAAATCAATCACAAAATGTGTTGAAAGTGGCGAATAAAATGCTTGTCAATTCAAACAAAGGTGTATAAAACCGCTTTAATTAACAATAACTAAACTGTGCTCTTTTGCATACCTCTACTTTTCTCATGTCTTTCTTTATGCCACCTTTATCTTTTTAAAATCTTGCCACTTTTAGAAATAATTTGTTTGCATTTTTTGTATACTGCACACTTTATTTGCATCAACTATACCCATAATAACATTTTCTACGTTTTTCTTTCAATAAAAATAAACATATTTATTATTGTCTTAACTTAAAACTTTGTTTTTTAATTTATAAATTAGATTTTATATAAATAAGTTTTAAAAGTGTTGACTGCGAACGTCTGAGATAAGATATCTGGAAGGACCTATAATATACGCCTATAATATATGTACATTTTAAATTAAAATGTCTGTTCTATTTCTAGCAATTTATTTTGTTTTGACCAACTAAAAAATACATAAGTGACATTAAGAGATTTTATAAAGTTACTTTAATCCATTATTTTAGTAATATATTTACAAAGCCACTGAATATTTTTACTGTTATGAATAACGGCTGAAAGGATAAAAAAAAATCATAACACTGACTGCCTATATGCGCAAGAAAGGTATTATTAAAGTTTTAAATATGTAAAACTAAATAAAGATATCATATGCCCACTGTACAGTATGTAGGCCCATGTTTTCTTGTTCGCTCTGCGTGGGTTTAAACGCCGTATTTAAAGAATATTTTTTAAACTTTATTGGTGGTGGTTGAGAAGAATTCCTCTTTCCATATGTAAAGCAATTTAGCGCAATATACATGTGTCATATTATTGTTCTTAATATATTAAGAACAATAATACTACTATATTTTTACAACATTTTTAACTTTAAAACATGTATTTTTATACCACATGAATCTCTTTAAAATATTAATACTTTTAGAAAAACGGACATAATTATTAATATTATGAACAAACAATGAAACGGTGTCAAAATTCGACAACACAAATAATTAAGATATACATTGTAAATAGAGTTAAGTGTATTAGGCTCACACTAAATTCTTTGTTGCACTTAGTATAAATGCCCATTGCACGTACAGTCATCTTTATATATGTATGCGCTGTTATGCTGGCAAGAATTGGTTGACGTCACTTTGCTGTTTTAATAGAAATGTTAAATATTCAGCAATGCCCTTATTAACTTCTGGAAACAACCGCAATGACAACGCATATAAAAATGTAGTTTTTTATGCGCCACCTGGTGGATTTTCTGTGAAGCGAAACACATTAAGGGAAAAGGGAAAGTAGCCCCCCCGAAAACACTTGCAGAATTCTGCGTGACTCCGCGAGACGATTTGGCGAATGCCGCGGGAGAAAACGCGCGTTTTTAAAGGCCACATCTGTAATTCATCCTGCTTCGAACTCAGCCTGTAAGTTAACTCCTGTTAGTAACTGAATCTTTCAATCATGGTAAGAAGTCTCACGTTTCCAGCTGACAGAGCTAATCAGACCAATCACAACATACAGATTAGTTGATCAATTAGGCACACAGCTCTTCAAATCCGTGCGTTTCAGGAAGAGAGTGAAATCTGGAAATACAAAAATAAACCTTATGTTTAAAATAATGTGTTTTTTAACCATAAACCACATGAACACATTATATTATACCAAATACACAAAATAATATTGTTTTTAGCAATGAAAAAGGCGCTCTCTAAGATATCTCGGTGCAAGCTGTTTTCTGTTCAGACAATTCAAACTTTTTAAGTCTGGGAATAGACTTTAGCCCTGTTCAGGAATCTGCCCCAAAATGTGTAGAGCAGACCATATAACCAGACCCACTGATGTAAAATGCCTTAAAGCCCAAAAAACTCATTTTGATTTCATGTAGTTGTTAAGATATGTTTACAGAAGTTACTCTTACGAGGTACAGGCATAAAGGAAACAACTGCTGTACAAGATTACAAATCAGTCTCTTATGCTTGGTGGTATTTTTATGTATTTATAGCATGGATGCATCCAAGGAAGATGGGTCCTTGGGAAGACTTGTAAATGATGAGCACAGAAATCCTACATGCAAAATAAGAACTGTTGAAGTGAACAAAAAACCTCATCTGTGTCTTTTTGCTGTACGAGATATTCAACCAGGAGAAGAAATCACTTACAGTTATGGAGATTCAGATTGGCCTTGGCGAGCTAAGGTACTGTCAAGTATATCCTAAGAATCTTTAACAATATTTCATGATGACATTTTTCTCTTATGCTGATTTGATACCATATGATTGTGTTCTCATATTTCTCAAATCTTTCATTTAGGTATCATCAACAGAATCCAGTGATAAAAGTCCAGTCAGCAGTTTGGATTTGCAGAAATTGGTAAGTACACAAAACACCTATATTCGGGTTCTATACAGTCATGTGGGAAACTAGCAATTTGAGAGGTTTTTGACATATTGGACAAGCATTTAATCCTCTGTGAAACAATGCCACAACTTCTAAATCGTGCATTTTTTCAGTAAACTTATTCTTGTTTGTTTTTTTTAAACGGAGGAATACTGACAGATTTAAAAAGTAGGTTCAGCTAAAGTTACTTTAGGACAGATGAACGTGTACCTTATATTACTGCATCTCACTGTCTTTTATACATCACAGTATAAAACAAAACCATACAAAAGCTTAGCAAATACAGTACAAAATTTTCCCCCTAACTCTTCTTTTCTGACTTTCAGTTCCATCAGGCTCCTCCTGTTTCCTCATCTGCCCTGTATAAGGTGTACATCAATGAACCACATAAGCAAGTTGAGCCACAACAGTCAGGCAAAGCAAGAACATCAGAGGATAAAATGGTAACCATTCTATACATGCAGAAAGTATCTTAGGCTGTTTACTTCATCAGATAACTAGTAACACTATATGGACAAAAGTATGGGACGGCAACTTCTAGTGAACATATTTAACTACTCATTTCTGTGAGCACAAATCTTAAAGGAACATGCCCACATTTTGGGAATTAAGCTTATTCACTGTATTCCCCAGAGTTAGATAAGTCCATACATACCTTTTTCATCCCCGCGCTTGCCCTAACTCTGTCTGACGCACCCCCGCTAGCTTAGCTTAGCACAAAGACTGGAAGTAAATGGCTCCGGCTAGCATACTGCTCCCAATAAGGTACAAAATAATGCGAACATTTTCCTATTTATATGTTGTGATTTGTATAGTCACACCGTGTACAAATAACTTGGTCATATGAGACACAGCCATCTTTTAATCATTTACATACTGGTAACTATATTCTCAGAAGACAAAGCACTGCTACTTGAGTGATTTGCTCACAGAAATCTAGTGGTGAGGAGCAGAGAGTTCCCTCAGAGTCACTCCGCCCATGTTCCTATTTAAACATATAAATAGGAAAATGTTGGCATTATTTTGTCACTTGTAGTATGCTAGCTGGAGCCATTTACTTCCAGTCTTTGTGCTAAACTAAGCTAGCGGGGGCTGCGTCCAACAAAGTTATGGCACGCACGAAGATGAAAAAGGTATTTATGCACTTATCTAACTCTGGGGGATACGGTGAATAAGCTAAATTCCCAAAATGTGGGCGTGTTCCTTTAATGCTACAGCATATAATGATATTTTCCAAAATTGTGTGCGTCTAATTTTATAGCAGCAGTTCGGGCAGAGCTCTTTTCTATTCAAACATGACAATGGTCCCACAATCGATTTTGTGTTTTAAAGACATTCAAGTCTTTAGTAAATCACAACAGTCGTTATTTAACAAAATGATGGTTTGAGCTGGCACAAGCTGTTAGTAAATCTGGCCCATAGACTCTTCTTACTTTATGTGCTATATCTTTTCTAACAGATTTATGGAAGACTCTTAAAGGAATAATCTACTCATTTTCAATATTAAACTGTTATTACCTTAACTAAGAATTGTTGATACATCCCTTTATCATCTGTGTGCGTGCACGTAAGCGCTGGAGCGCGCTGCGACACTTCGATAGCATTTAGCTTAGCCCCATTCATTCAATGGTACCAATCAGAGATAAAGTTAGAAGTGACCAAACACATCAACGTTTTTCCTATTTAAGACGAGTAGTTATAAGACCAAGTTTGGTGGTACAAAATAAAACGTAGCGCTTTTCTAAGCGGATTTAATAGAGTAACTATATTGTATGGCGGAACAGCACTTTTGGGAGTACTTCGACTCGGCGCAGTAACACCCTCCCTCTCCCATTATGAGAGGGAGAAGGGGAGCGCATTTTTCAGGCGAGTCGAAGTACTCCCAAAAGTGCTCTTCCGCCATACAATATTCCTCTATTAAATCCGCTTAGAAAAGCGCTACGTTTTATTTTGTACCACCAAACTTGCTCTTATAACTACTATATATAACTTTATCTCTGAGTGGTACCATTTGAATGAATGGGGCTAAGCTAAATGCTATCGAAGTGTCGCAGCGCGCTCCAGCGCTTACGTGCACGCACTCAAATGATAGAGGAATGTATCAACAATTCTTAGTAAAGGTAATAACATAGTTTAATATTGAAAATGAGTAGACTATTCCTTTAATCTAAACCAGAGCACTTGAAATTAAGCAATATTTTATATTTACCTTTTATTTTCTATATTTTTGATTGGTTTTGCCTAATGTCTTTGAGTGTCACAGCTTTTAACATTATGTACATTTTACTTTTATTTTAAGTTAAATACCTTTTCATATATCCTCAGAAACTCAAAGATTGCCATGAGCGCTTTAACAGAGCACAAATTAAAACGAAAAAGACTGCCATAGAGCAATCACAAGAATATTTCATGGTGAGTAATATTTGGATATGATCATCACATTACTTGATTAGCACCTCAGTCAATTAAGACTTTATTATTTAAAGTGTTAATAGTCGTTGAACAGTTTCCATGCTGCTTTTATTTTTAACTTTTTTTCAATTATACTTTTAAAGTTACAGACAGTATTATAGCATACACATTTAATGCACCGTCTTAGGCACCATGTGCTATGTCTACCTCTGTAAAAGCCTTATTGCCCTCATACCCTTCTCCTTCTCCTGTGCAGCCCTCATCACCTGTGAAGACCACATCCTCGTCCTCTTCTCCTGTGCAGCCCTCATCACCTGTGATGACCACATCATCTTCCTCTGCACTTGTGCAGCCCTCATCACCTGTGAAGACCACATCATCGTCCTCTTCTCCTGTGCAGCCCTCATCACCTGTGAAGACCACATCATCTTCCTCTGCCTTTGTGCAGCCCTCATCACCTGTGAAGTCCACATCATCGTCCTCTTCTCCTGTGCAGCCCTCATCACCTGTGAAGACCACATCATCTTCCTCTGCCTTTGTGCAGCCCTCATCACCTGTGATGACCACATCATCGTCCTCTTCTCCTGTGCAGCCCTCATCACCTGTGAAGACCACATCATCGTCCTCTTCTCCTGTGCAGCCCTCATCACCTGTGAAGACCACATCATCGTCCTCTTCTCCTGTGCAGCCCTCATCACCTGTGATGACCACATCATCATCCTCTTCTCCTGTGCAGCCCTCTACACCCTTGCCCTGTGCTGCTTCCACCCCTGTGATTTCCTCATCAAAGGTGTCTGAGACACTGTCTTTAATGGAGGTGGGTAATTGAGATTAGTAAAGACTGTTTAATGTGAATTCACAGACCTAATATTATTATCATCTATGTCATGGTGTAAAAAGATTTTATGATACAGTTGTATTGTACAGCGTTTCTGTTTGTGATTATCAAACCGTGCCAAGTGTGCCATCTACTAAGGCCTTATTTGCTGAGCTACAGTTTGAAATATCTAGTTGAAATAACTGTTTTTTTACTCTTAAGTGTTTTATTTTTTTAATTATTATTATTTACATTTAATTATTATATACAATTTTATGTACATTAGTTTTGTTTTTTCTTTTTCCAGATGCACTCATTAAGGCAATCAAGAAAAAGACAGGTTTGTAATTAACCATGCACTTTATATGCTTAAATGAGTTCCTCTTGTTGAAAATCAGTTGGATTCTGGCAGTTGTCTAGAAGTTTTTAAACATTTAGTTAAAGAAATAATTTTGCATGATTTAAGAAAGTGTAACATTTTTCTCATTTAGTATTCTGGGAGTGCCTACAGTGATTCAGATGTTACGGATTACAGTGATGTTGACTACATACCCCAGTTCAGCTCAGATGAATCAGATGGAAGTGCTTCTGGACAAAGCAAGGCTGAAAGGAGTTCAGATGGATCAAACAATAAGTCTGAATGTAGTGATCCTAGACCCAACAAACGTTTAAGACATACTAAATCACCCCTTTCAAAAAGGAAAGCTGAAGAGGCAGGAATTTCATCTGCCAATTGTATGACAGCAATGTCATCAAAAAGGATGAAATGCCAAACTGAAGAGACCGAAACCTCATCTGACAAAAAGACTTTGGTTCAGTCAATGCCATCACCACAAAAAAAGAGCAGGTCATATAACGAAAAACAGTATTGCCTTTATTGCTCTAAGCCATATGCAAAAATGGCAAGACACCTTGAGTTTGTACATCGCAATGAAGTAGAGGTTGCAAAGGCTGTAGCTTTCCCAAAACGTTCCAAAGAACGAAGAGTCCAGTTAAACCTTCTTAGAAAAAGGGGCAACTTTGCCCACAACACAGATGTGGTGAGAAAAGGGGAAGGTGAGATGATTGCCTGCTACCGTCCAAAAAAGTGCAAAAACCCCAAAGAATTTATCCACTGTATTCACCGTCAAGGCCTTTACAACAAGCTCAGCCTATGGAAACACATTAAAAACTGTCCACTTAAACCGAAGGATGATGAAGCTCAGGGCAGAAAAAGAGTAAGATCTCTTTGTGCCTTAAAAACACCTGTTGGCTTAGAGGTGAGTAAAGGTTTCAAGAAAGTACTTTCCCTGATGAACTATGACGAAGTTTCACGGGTGATTCATAGTGACAGATGCATCATGCAACTGGGAGAGCACATGTTTAACAGGATGGGATCTGATGTGACCAAACATGACTACATCAGACAGAAAATGAGAGAAGTTGGCAGACTTCTTCTTGAAGCAAGAAGGATAACCCCACTGAAAACAATGGAGGACTTCATGATACCAGCAAACTTCAAACATGTCATATCAGCTGTGAAAGTTGTGTCTGGCTTTGACGAAGAGAAGAACTCTTACCGCATTCCCTCTTTAGCCCTCAAACTTGGACATTCTTTAAAAAAGATCTGTAGCATTGTTGAAAGTAATGCGATGATGTATGGAGACCATGAGCGTGCTGAGTGTGCTCGAGACTTCAGAAAAGTACACCAAGCAAGGTGGAATGAATACATTTCTGCTGGTGCTATAACTACATTGAAGGAAGCCAAGTGGAATGCACCACAGATCATTCCTTTCACTCAGGATGTCAAAGTCCTGCACGCACATCTAGAAAAGAAACGGGATAAATTCCTTAATAAACTTAAAAACTGCCCCTCTGCAGACAGCTATGCTGCTTTGGCCAAAGTCACACTCTCCCAAGTTATCCTGTTCAATAGACGAAGAGAAGGTGAGGTGTCACGGATGCTTTTGTCAGCTTTTCAAAGCCGGGATTCTTCTGAGCTGCATGAAGACATAGCCATCTGTCTTTCTGAGTTCGAGAGGAAGCTGTGTAAACACTTTACCAGAGTAGAGATCCGTGGTAAGCGAGGGAGAAAGGTCCCTGTCCTCCTCAAACCTTCATTGGTTTCTGCCATGGAGCTGCTTGTTGAAACACGTGAGGCTTGTGGTGTCCCAAATGAGAATCCTTTTATGTTTGCCAGATCTGGTGCAATGTCTGCCTACAGAGGAGGAGAGTGCATAAGTAAAGCTGCTTGTGAATGTGGCATTAAGAATCCTGAAGCTCTTTCCTCAACCAGGCTCAGGAAACACATAGCTACCATGTCAAAGATTCTCAACCTTGATGAAAATGAAGCAGATCAACTGGCTGATTTTCTCGGTCACGATATAAGGATCCACAGACAGTATTACCGGTTACCAGAGGGGACATTGCAGCTGGCAAAAATGAGTAAGGTCTTAATGGCAATGGAGAAAGGAACACTGTCCAGCTTTAAAGGAAAGAGACTTGATGACATTGAAATAGACCCAAATGGTATGTATGAAATTAGATTTTTGTGCGAGTCTGTGCTTTATATATTTGCAAATCTGTATTTATCTTTCATCATCTTTTGCAAAAAATACATTGACAGATTCCTTTTATTGTTATAGAGCAACTTGAGGCCGAAGGTGATACAATGTCAAGTGATGAAGAGGATTGTAGTGACCTACCTCAGACAACATCACCAGTACCAGCAGAGACTGATCAACCATCTGCTTCACAGAAAGATCAAGGTAAAAAAAATCTTTAAACTACACAAACAGCAAGAAATGGCAAACCCTGAATTACTAAATACAATACCCATAGGCAACAGTAGCAAGACAGGAGCTTTTCAAAATTTGAGTTTGTTGTACAGTCAGTTTGAAGAAATAGATAAACATATATTATGTGATTTGTCATTTATTCACTAATTCTGCCTACACTGTAAAAACCGGCAATGAAATTCACATACACAGTATGATTTTTATTTACATTGTTATATTTTAATGCATCAATGCAGAATACTTAATTATAAAAAGGATTTTACTATACAGCTGTAATATGGTAAATTGGGTATATACAAGTCTTAAAAACAGTAATATGTGCCCCGTCACGGAAACCAGTGACACAAGTCGGCAGAACAACTTTTGAGCTAATGATAGAAAAGCATTTTTATATTTTTTGCAGAATCTGTTGAGATCACCAGACTTGTGTCCCTACTTTCCGTGTTCGGTCACATATCTAAAAATTACAATGTTGGCGTTTTGGTGTAATATCAATTTCTTTTTAGTAGTGCTGCAACGACGCATCGACGTCATCGATTACATCGACTACGAAAATACGTCGACATGCGTAAAAAGCGTCGACGCGTCACGCTGTTTACATTCATCTCGCGTAATGGCTGCTTCTGCTCCTCGAAGTGTTTTCCATACATTGATTTGTTTGTGTGCGCCACAAAATCAACAATGGTCGCAACATTTACATTTTTATTTTCATTTAAAACGGCTTAATTTATTGTTGTGAGCGCTCAGTGATGCCTCTCTTGTGCACGTGCGCTCTCTCTCTTTCTCTGCGTGAAGCCCCTAGACAGCGCCTCTCATACATGACACTGAGTGAAAGAATTAAAAGTTGGCTGTGTTTTCCGTGCGGATTCCTCTGTGTACTTGCATTTTCACGTAAACATCAGATGTTACTGACAGGGAAGACGACTGATTCGAGTTTATCATGAAAGGTTAGCAGTGTTTTCCCACACACACTGGTTCTCTATGTGCTTGTGTGCGAGCTCTCTCCTATGCCCGCGCATGTCTTCTGTAGTAACTCTGTGTAATGGCAATTTTTTTTAATTTGCGCCAAATTGTCTGCGATGTCGCGTTTATAAATAAAAATTTTAGTAACTTAGTAGTTAAAGTAACAGCTGGTTGAATTAAACACAAGGTTATTGGGTCATGTTTTGTCACTATTTTAATAGTCTTTGGGGTGGTTTCCTGGACAGAGATTAGTTTAAGCCAGGACTAGACCTTAGTTTAATTAGGAAATATAATTAGTTTAAACAAACATGCCTTACTAAAAACATTACTTGTGTGCACTTTGAGGCCAAACTAAGGGCACTGATGTATTTAAAGATATGTCAGTGGAAGATGTTTTCAGTTTGGACAGCTCTTATATTTATTTTAGTCTAGGACTAGTCTAATCCCTGTCTGCGAAAAAGCCTCTATATGTCTGACAACAGATAATATGTGAAAATAGCATTCAGTTGTGTTAAAATACAATAAAACAAACAATGACTGTCAGATCAGACAGAGAGTAGAAAACAGATTATCCAACAGATTAAATAGCAAATCAAAAAAAGAACACTTTATTAATAAAAAAAATAATCGTTAGAGTAGTCGACTAATCGGAAAAATAATCGCTAGATTAGTCGACAGAAGAAATAGTCGTTAGTTGCAGCTCTACTTTTTAGTGATCTGGCTCCCAACTGCATGAAATTTGCTGTTCAAGCTACTTTGTTTGAACTTGAAATGTCAAAGTTCAATATCTATGTAGATGTTCCTCTGTGTGGCCAGGTTATGTTTCCTCATGTCATATTCTCAAGGGGCTTCATTAATATGGGTATAATATTTAAATTACTATAGTTTTCATTCGCCACATTTATCAACACCCCTTCATTTGTGTGATGGAATTGGCCAGATGAAAGTTTAATGAATCACACATGAGTGGTGTTGTAAGATTATGTTTGCGCATGGATCTGCGCTTGTTTCTACATTTGATTGATAAATAAATCCCATTGAATTTAGTTGTAATAAGGATATGATTTTTCACTTTATAGGTTCATCAATACCTCCAAAAAGAAAATGGGAAGAAGTTGAGGTAAAAGCTGTTGAAAAACACATGATGAAGTTCATAAAGACATGCAAAGTTCCTGGTAAGCAAGACTGCGAGAGATGCATTCACGCAGAGCCAGAAGCCTTGAAGGAACGTACGTGGACTGGTGTGAAAAATTATGTGCGAAACAGGATCACCACTTTAAAAAAACAGGGTGGATTATAGGGGAGCAAATTAAAAACACTTTTTTTCTTTTTATTGTAATAAACAGAGCATGGTGAGGAAAAGTTGCCATGTTACAAAAACATAAAATAATGAATGCCTTTTCTAGAATAACTTTTTAACATGTTTAGGGCTGCAAAATGATGAATTATGACTAATCGTTTGCAGAATAAAAGTTTTTTTTTACATCATATGTGTGTATACTGTGTATAATAATTATCTATATATAAATACACACACATGCATGTTTATATTTAATAAATATTTACATGTGTATATACATTTTTATGTTTATATGTAATTTATATTATATAAACACTTAAAATATAAATAGATTTTGTTTCTTCAAATTATACATTCATGTGTGTGTATGAGCTACATAATTATTATACACAGTAAACACATATATGATGTAAACAAAAGCTTTTCTTCTGCAAACGATTCATCATTTTGTATGTTTGTAATATATAATAGGTTCCTTTCAGACAAACTGTCTTTATACTTTACACATCATGCTCTGTTTTTTAAAAATGAGTGAAAATAGTAAGGAAGAGTAAAGGTGTATGAAGAGGGAGAATTTGTTTGAGTACAGGAGGAAACAGAATATTAATGAGGTAAGCAAGACAGGAGAAGAGAGAGGATTGAATGTAATGGTAAGACGATAATTTCTGTAAAAAGCTGAGGAAAGCAAAAAGAACAAGCTGCACTGACAAATGTCTCATTTTCATTCTTTGTTTACATGCATGTTTACATGTTGTTATATGTTTACATGTTGCTATTTTTTCTGTCAACATATTCTGTTCTATATGCACTTTTAAAATATGTCAGTATTGTTTATTTCCTTTAATTGTAATTACAATTGTTCAATGTAGACAGAAGTTAATTGAGTGAACTGAAAGTAAAGAGATAAAAGGAGGAGCAAAGGTTAAAGAGAAGAGGGAGGAGCAAAAGGAAAGTGAAGTGGGAGGAGCAAGGTAGAAGGCAAGAAAGTAAAGGTGAAGAAAAGAGTGAAAGAGTTCATATCAGTTTCATTGATTATACTGTCCTATATTTTATACTGACACTTTTATTGGCAAACTAAAATGCACTTAACTTTTAAGTAACTGTGTTTATGGTTAAGTGCTGTTACCGGTATTGCCTAAAACTTCTGACATTTATAGCATGCATTTGCATGTTAAATAAATGGTTTGGAAGTCATTTTTCCTTGTTTTCTTGTAGTCCTCAAAGTGACTTAAAATCTGAGTTTGTGTATGACTAGAGACCCAGAAGTGACCTAAAATCTGAGTTTGTGTATCAACCAAAGTCCCCAAAGTGAGTTAAAACCTGAGTTTGTGTATCAACCAAAGTCCTCAAAGTGACTTAAAATCTGAGTTTGTGTATCAACCAATGTCCTCAAAGTGACTTAAAACCTGAGTTTGTGTATCAACCAAAGTCCTCAAAGTGACTTAAAACCTGAGTTTGTGTATCAACCAAAGTCCTCAAAGTGAGTTAAAATCTGAGTTTGTGTATCAACCAATGTCCTCAAAGTGACTTAAAACCTGAGTTTGTGTATCAACCAAAGTCCTCAAAGTGACCTAAAATCTGAGTTTGTGTATCAACCAAAGTCCCCAAAGTGAGTTAAAATCTGAGTTTGTGTATCAACCAAAGTCCTCAAAGTGACTTAAAACCTGAGTTTGTGTATCAACCAAAGTCCTCAAAGTGACTTAAAACCTGAGTTTGTGTATCAACCAAAGTCCTCAAAGTGACTTAAAACCTGAGTTTGTGTATCAACCAAAGTCCTCAAAGTGACTTAAAATCTGAGTTTGTGTATCAACCAAAGTCCCCAAAGTGACTTAAAATCTGAGGTTGTGTATCAACCAAAGTCCCCAAAGTGAGTTAAAATCTGAGTTTGTGTATCAACCAAAGTCCTCAAAGTGACTTAAAATCCGAGTTTGTGTTTCAACCAAAGTGAATTTATATTATGTTGTTGTGTATGAATTGAGTTGTGTATGACCAGACTGCCCAAAGTGACTTAAAATATGAATTTGTGTATCACCAGAGTCTTGGATTTCAAGAAAGCAATCATTTTGGTCTATTGACATTAACTAGGCCAGTGGTTCTCAACGTTATTCCTGGAGGCCCACTGCTCTGCACATTTTCTAAGTCTCCCTTATTTAACACACCTGATTCAAATCATTAGCTCATTAGTAGAGATCACCATGAACTAAACTAAGTCTGTCAGATAAGAGAGACATACAAAATGTGCAGAGCAGTGGGTCTCCAAGAATGTAGTTGAGAACCACTGAACTAGGCAATTCCTGTCTTATGTATGTTGAAGTAGTATATATTCATAAAATCAGCTTACCAATCAATAATCACTAAATAATAGAAGAACTTAACTGTAACCGCTGTATATCTGCACTAGGCTGTTTTCAAGTCAGTATTTGAACTTTGAATTGTAATGTTGCTTATTAGAGTGAGTCATATACATCATAATCTTAGAGTCCTCAAAGGTTAACATAATCAGAGTTTGTGTATCACCATTGTCCTCAAAAGTCGACTAGATCAGAGTTTGTGTTTGTCCTCAAATTGGACATAAAAAATACTGTCCCCAAAGTGAAGGCAAAATGTCAGGTCTGGAAAGACAGCTTTTATTGAAAATATCAACTGATATCTGTAATGAGGGCATTTCCAGTAGTGCAGGGATATCTTTATTTTGTCTCTAGACCCTTCAGAAAGGGGTGTACCCAAAGGTAGGGTGTTCAGTCATACGTCCCCACTTGGTAGATAAGTAGGTATGTGTGTGTGTGTGCGTGTGTGTGTGTGTGTGTGCGTGTTTGTGCGTGTTGGGCGATGCTAGTGTAACAACCACTTCATTGGGAGCTGAAACACAAATACATGATTATTAACAAAAAAAATATAGAAAAGCTTCAGAGAATTTCAAGACATTGCACATTGTCTTCACATTGCCTTCCTTGTGATCCTAACATTAGGAAAGTGTTGATGACTTTTAACTTTTTAATAGTTTCAGATTGCGTCAGTAAGTCACTTTTTGCTTATTCTCCTTTTTTTACTGTAGAGTTGTTTTCAAACAATACACAAAGAATTGCACATACACTGATTTCTTTCATTCACATCTGTAGATTTGCATTACAGACTCTATAAAGTGCATGAATCTGTGGTAGCCTAGATGTAATCTATACCTAGCAATAACTTAAATGTGATCAAGTTTGATTGACGACAACATGAATGAAACCTAATAGGGTTTTTGACACCTGAAATTGTTAACCCTGGGTTATTCTAAACCCCAGGTTAACAGAATCCTCTGTGTTATCTTTTTCACGTTTTACACTGTTCATACTTAACCAGGGGTTAAGAGATAACCCTGGGTATTCATAAGCTGAGGTTTCACACTATGCATTCCTAAACCCTGGGTTAACATTTTTATTTGCATATTTGCAGTGTCAACAGTCATGATTGGATAAAAAGCGATGTCAAACTGACTAAATTAAAATAGCGCCAGTCACTTTAAATAACGGGTTGTCTTGCGCGTCTGTGACAGAACAGTTTGCAACATAAATCACTTTTGGATGTTTTAAGTCTCCTGGAATGTCATTTTACTCCAAGTTAACACACAAGGGCTTTTCACACTGGGCTTAACTGCACATGAATCCCAAACTATGACATCATCTTTAACACACAACCCCTGACAGAGCTGACAAATATTGAGTTATTTACTCACCGTTTTCCGTGTGTACATCCAGAAGGTGTTTTCAACCATGATAGGTAAATTCCAAAAGCGGTCATTTTTTTTCCTATAATGCGTTTTGTTTCTCATTAAATGTGGTACAATACTGCTCAATCTACAGGTTATTTAGTGCTCTAAAACATCCTGAAGTTTCACTTTTCAAAAAAACTAAATAAATTGTGTTTAAATATATGTTGAAAATTTATATTATTCTAATTTGATTTAATGTAATTTTCATAGTGTTCAAACTGTTGAATTTTTTTTTAAATGAAAAGAAATGAAAGTTTGTACTGTTGGTTGCTTTTGAAACATTTGATAAAACTGAAATTTAAAATAAATATGTAATTTCATTATTTTTTACAAAGATAAATGACAAAAAAAAGTTTGCAGTTACTGTACATATTAACGAGGTCAGAGTCATGTGTATTTAATAAAAACAAGTGTAACACAAAAATCTTTCTTGTTTTGTTGTGTCACATTTGACCCACCTGTGTGTGACTTTCCTCCCTGCTGACGGGGTCAGAAGTAACAATTCACTACTCATATTTAAAGTGAAATTATACAGAAGTCGTTTTACATTTTTACCAATTTCCACCTGGTAGTGATAGACCACTTGTGAGTTACTGACAACAACAAAAATATATCTCTGTCTATAACATTATCTTTTTAAATTAAGTTTTTCTGAAAAATTGTACTTTCGCTCCTGCTCTCCCCTACATTTTAAAGCATTAAAAATATATTTAGCCCCCCATATATTTCAATCCAAGGAAATATATTCACGTCACATTGAAAGAAAAACTTTATTTTACGAACCTGTAAACATAACAGTTTTAAAAAAGTTGAAATTAGATATATTTTAACTTCAAAATTATACTTTATAAAATGAACTTTATTTAGCATATATTTAAAATATATTTAGTGAAAAAATACATTTCTTTCATATGGGATTTAAAATTAAACATGTTTTTGCTTGCCCTTGAAATACATTTTGAAATACATGTTAATATATAGGTTAAAACTAAATATATTTTCAAAATAGAAATATATTAAATTAATCATAACATTCTACAAATGTATTAAGCATATATTTAAAATATATTTTTAACCAGAGAAATTTATTTTTTGCTCCACGGGTCTGTCCTACAGTAGGCTACTATATTACTTAATAAATGCGTATTGTTTGAAAAACATTTTGTATAAAGACTTGATCAGAAAGGTCACCAAACTTCTTTACTAGAGTAAAATTAGGCTTCTCAGCTACAGGATCATATTCAATGATGTTGTTACACAAAACCTCTCACTGCTGTTTACAGATTTTATTACCACACCAGACAAAAGTTTCTGTTAAACTGTTCTGGTTTCACATCACAAATAAAGGATTATATAAAGCTATCAATAAACCATTCATAACTGTGCATAACAACAACACACAGATCTCCCTCCTTCACCCACAAAACAACATATACATGTCTGTTTCAACCACACACACAACATTATCTACACACTGACTGACTGTTTCATACAAACATTATTCACTTATATATCACGAGAGCAGCATAAAAAGATTTAGTAAAAAACAGGAGCAGTAAATGACTTGATCCTGTAGACAATGTGACAGTAATTGATGTGTTTTTAAATCCATAGAGAGAAGATAATACTCACAGAGAACTAGAGGAAGAAAAATCAACTCCATACTGATCTACTGATGACTGACACTTAAACATTAAACACTCTATGATAAAACCTCAAGACTTCCTCTATAACAGTTTCTTAACTGGGGTCGGTGTCCACTAGGGGGCCTCACAATGGTATACAATTATTTATTATAAGATCTTATATATTATAAGATTATAAGATATTTCTCAGTGATTGCACATAATGGTGGACAGTGTTTGTAATGGAAAAATCTATTAGAAGCTGATGAACAAATTCTGTTTTAATACATTGGTTAATATTACAGAACTGAAACCGCACTGAATTGTATCTCTATCAGACCTCTAACAATGATGTGTGTTGCTATATACTTGTGAATGACATCACTGAAAACAATAACTACCACAGTTTCACAGAAAAGGCTTAACACATGTTTGAGTTTTTCAACTGAAAATAACTTGCAGTGACATATCTTAAAATATGTACCATTAATGTGTCTCAATATATGCACCAGTAATGTCTTTTTCTAAGGAATGTTTGCTAAAGATGCTTCAACATCTTACCCTGATAGCAGTTGGTTCCAGTGCGGATCTATCACAGTATTGAGGTTTAGAGCAGAACTCATCTTCCATCATTTGTACTATAGATATTAATGATACCTGAGATCATACTTGTAGAGACGTGACGTTATGTTTCTGAATAATGGGAGGAACCTGAGCTACTGCGTATGTGGAGACCAGAATAACACAGAGACTTCATGGTGTGATGTTTTGACTGAGCCAGTCAGGAAACCACCAGAACACCATAGAAACCACATAAGCCATTTTGATCGCATTTGCACCTGAAATTTTTTATATAAAGCAAAAGCCTTTTTTGGCACTTTTTTAGCATTTGCAAATAAACAATAAATAAAGTAAATAATAGCTAATAAGTTACTGCACATTAGAAGTAAAAATTTTGAATTTGAAGAGCTTATTCTATGTACTGCTGCTGATATTATAAAAACGTTTACAGTACAAACTAGCATAAACTTTAATAATATTTTATGATGGTTTTGTCCATCTCTGCAAATAAGAATGTTTTGAATGAAAAAGAAAGTACGCGTTTTGGGCAGTATGTAGGTAAACGGGCACATGGTGAACAGCTTGATGCGTCACCATGAAACCAAAACAGACGTTAACAGTACTCACCTTTGAGATATATAGGATTTTTAAAACCTACGCGTGAAAGGGTTAACTGACCTGATAAAGTGTTGTGCTGAAATATTCAAAGTTCATTCAAGGACCGAGGCTGCTCCTCATCTCCCACTTTTTAGGAAAGGTGGAACCCCGCCCTATTCTGGAAACTCTCAATGCATCAGTGCAGTGTCGCGAGAGATTAGCGGTCCAAACATTATCGTTGACATGTTCGGCTTCTTACTAGTTTTTTAGTTTAGTGTTTGAAAAGTTATTTTTGTGTCTTTATTATGCAATTACGAGGGGGGTGGCCATGATTATGTCCATGCATGGTGGTCATGGCCACCACTGGCCACCCCCTGGCTCCACCCCTGTGCTGGTGTAACAACTACTTTACACCAATAGTGGGAGCTGACACACAAACACAGGGTTATAAGCAATAAAATTATAGAAAAGCTCAGAGAATTTCAAGACATTGCAGTGTCTTTACATTCCCTTCCTTGTGAACCTAACATGAGGAAAGTGTAACAGCTCAGATTGACTTAGTAAGTCACTTTTTGCTTGTTTCAGATTGCGTTAGTTAGTCACTTTTTGCTTGTTCTCCTTATTTTACTGTAGACCTCAAGACTTCCTCTATAACAGTTCCTTAACCGGAGACTGGGTGTCCATTAGAGGGCTTGGTTATTTTTATAACAAATATTTACCCTCTTGTTATGCCAAGCTATGAAGTACTGTGAATGGGGGCCTTCAAATTGTTGTGGACAGTTGAAGTGAGACATTTTTTTATCCACTGTTCTACAACACCATGTACATTGCTATATCAGGAGTGTGCAATGTCGGTCCTGCACTAGTTCTGCAGAGTTTAGCTCCAGCTCTAATCAAGCTCACCTGATCAGGGTAAACAAGGTCTAAAAGGTCACCTGAAATCTACAGATGGATGATGTTTTGTCAGGTTAACTGACAGATACAGTACTGATCAGCAGAATTTAACATTTAGTCATTTAGCAGACGCTTCCAAATGCAACACAAGAACAGCAATACATAAGTGCACTAGAACTAGTCTTATCAAGTCTAACACAGTGTTTTTGACGGAGAATGTAGAGATAAGGATAGAATAAAAGAAAGATATTAGCAAGTGAGTTACAAGTGATAAAATATCTTTAGATAAAAGAAAAAAAAAATCTTACAAAACCACCCTTTCACGAGGCTTCTACTTGAAGAATTAATAAAGAATTAAAGCAATACCAAAATGGAGGTGAATAGGGGTCACCAACGGGGCATTTAACAATCTCCTCCCAAAAATGTTGCGTCTGAAAGGAAAACCCCTTAAAATGTATATGCAATAAGGTCAGTCCCAAAAATAACTAGACCACACCTTTACAGCACTCTAGTTATCCACTGCACTTTTTTTTTTACAAGCGTGTTAGTAAATCTGGCCCATAATCTACAAATAAAGCAAGTTGTTTAACTTTCTCAAACAGCATTAAATGGAGCAAGACAACATTTACATAACATAGAAATGGTGGTAGAGTTTTTGTAATGGATAATCTATAAGAAGCTGATGAACAAATGCTATTTTCACACATTGGTTTTACCACAGAACTGAAACTAAACCCACACTGAACTTTATCTCCATCAGAACTCTAACAATATGTGTGCTGCTATTATGAACTTGTGAATGACATAATTGATGCATCAATAACTATAAACACACACACACACACACACACACACACACACACACACACACACACACACACACACACACACACACACACAGTTATTGATGCATCAATTATGTCATTCACAAGTTCATATATAGCAGCATATATATTGTTAGAGGTCTGATGGAGATAATATATATAAATATATATATATATATATATATATATATATATATATATATATATATATATTATGATGTTTAGAAATTTAAACAAACCCATTAAAGTAGAGCTTTAGAGCAGAACTTATCCTGCTTCATTTGTCTTATAGATATAAATGATACCCGAGATCAAACTTGCTGAGGAGTGGTGTTATGTTCTTTGATTATTTAAATTTAATATAAAAAGGAAGGAAAAAAACCTGAGCTACTATGTATCTGAAGAGCAGAATAACATAGAGACTTCTTACTGATCTTGATTTTCTGTTCATGACTGAAACCTGGCAAAGACATATGGCATTTGCTCCTCTTAATGAAATCTGCCCAAATGACACTTCATTTATTAGCCTGTAGAGACTCTAAGGCCGTGGCGGAGGGCTTTTCGCTGTGTTTAGACATTGTTTTGCCTGCCGGTTAGTAACAGTCGACCCTTTCTCTTCATTTGAACTTCAAATGATCCAAGTTGGACATTCAAATACATTTACTGTATTTCAATTTATCGCCCTCCTGGTCCAAATAGCTCCTTTTTAGATGATTTTAGTGATTTTCTATCAACTATTCTTAAACTTACAAAAATTGTGATTGTCTGTGATTTCAACATTCTGATGATGTCTCTGATAAATTGGCAAACGATTTTAAGAAAGTTACTGAGTCTTTTAGTCTTACACAGCATGTTACGGGTCCCACTCATATACAGTGGGTACGGAAAGCATACAGACCCCTTTAAATTGTTCACTCTTTGTTTCATTGCAGTCATTTGCTAAAATCAAATGTTCATTTTATTTCTTATTAATTTTTTTATTTATTTTTTGTTAAATCTACTAAGGCACAGAAACACTTTTTACTACTACTTTGTGCTACTCAAAAATTTTTTCATTAAAGATAAAATATATTAGTTTTTGAAGAAAGAAATTCAAATGTTGGAATTTTATTTTTGCCATCATCATGAGGAACATTTCAATCAAGTGATTCTAAACTTACTGTAATTAAAGTATTCTAACCTCATTATTATGACAAATAATTATCGAAAGCATGTGGCAGAAATTGGCTACCTGTCAGGATTCCATCACCGTCCACGTCATCATTCACTCCTCCCACTCGTTCACTCTCCCACCTGTGTCTCATCACCATACTCCTTTAAAACCCTCACACTTCCATTTACTCATAGTCTGGTCTCATCACATATGGACACTCAGACACTCCCTTGCTATTCATCTGAACCTTACTTGTTGTCATCATCTGTTACCTCAAAAGTATCATTCGATCACCATCTGCAAAGAAACTATATAATTTTTATGCTAAGTGCTCTCCAGAACTTTACATAACTCATATATTCACCTGATATCCATCTGCTTCTGTTTGTGTCTCAATAAAGCATTGTTATACTTACCTTCAGTCTACTTCCTGGTTCTGAGCATGACAGAAGACCAGACCGAAGATGTAAGACACCACTGATCCCAGTCGGAACCCGGCTCGCGATCCGTTTGCTGAACTGGTTCAGGCGGTTCGACTGTCATTACTGTCATCTCCTCCAATAAACCCTCCATCAGTACCTGAGGAAATCCTTCACTCTGCACGTCAACTACTGATTCCGCAAAACCCGTTGCTTTGTCAGCTGCCTCTGTTAGCCCCATGGCCTAACCAGCAACATACTCCGGTGAGGTGGAGGATTGCAGTGTTTTTTGCTTCAGGTATCTCTATGCTTCCAAATTCATGCACATCAGTTTTCTAATAACTTATCACATGTGGTGTTTATCATCTCTCTGTTGTGTGGTTGAGCTCTCCATTGGGCTCAATCTCTTTGGAACTCAAGACTCTCCTGTTATACAATCCCTGTCTAGTTTTTTCAGCATTTTAAAGAAATATTCGGCCAGACTGTGGCAGACCTAACCGTGCACGTTCAGCTCTTCAACCTACAACTCGCCGGCCGTCTTCAAAGGCTACATGAACAAAGTCTTTTGTGACTACCTCAACAGGTTTGTGATTGTCTGCACAATATCCTCATTTATTCCTCCTCTCTCTCTCTGAACATTATGGGCCTGTCACCCTAGATCTAGAAAAGCTGAGAGAACATCAGTTATACCTGAAGTTGGAGAAGTGCAAGTTCCTTACCACCACTGTATAGTTTCTAGGATACATCATCGATCAGCCAGAAGTACAAATGGACCAGAGGAAGGTGGAGACAATTCGTAACTGGCCCCTACCTACTACAGTAAAGGAAATTCTGGGACTATGTATCAATAAGAAGTTGCTATGGACTAATCATGTGTCAATCATCTGCAAGGGTGCTGGACAGCGTCTTGGAGCTCTGCGCAGGTTGGCCAATAAGCTTGATGTCAAAGGTAGGGCCAATGTCTACAAGGTACAAGTCAGGAGTACCATGGAGTACTCATGCCTTGCTTGGATGAACGCATCAGAAACCCTTGGGAAGCTTGACAACATCCAGAAAAAGGCACTGAAAATCATTTGGGAGAATGAGGACTCTGACCTAAGGAAATATGCAATCAGCCAGCTCAGCCATCGTAGAACTGTCTTGATCTCCTTTGCCAAACCACTCGAATGGCACGACCAAGTCACGCCCTTAAACTCTCAAAGTCCAACACCATATGCTTGGGAAGGAGCTTTCTTCATTTGGCTGTAACAACTTGGATCTGCCTCCCCTGTACAGTAGTAGGTGGAATCACCTCAAAGAATGTTCAGGCCTTCAAGAAGAGACTAAATAAACACCTCCTTAGAAAAAAAACTAATTTCCTGATGCTTTATGTTACTTACCCTAAATATTTAGTCCTGAGTATCTGGAGATCATGATAGGCTCTCTGTACTTGAACTGTTAAAGCCTGTTTCTGCTTAAGCATGAATAAAAAAATCTTCAGCGGTTCCTAGGGTTCACCAATTTCTATCGCAGGTTCATTAACAACTACAGCCTTATTATTGCCTCAAGAAGAAAGAACCTCAAGCCAGATACCCTCTCTCGTCTTCACAATTTGGCTTCTGAGGATCTCCAACACGAAACCATTCTCCCTCCAGCCATGTTCGTCAGCCCGATTGTCTGGGACATCGATGAGCAGATTACCCAGGAAAATCTCATCAACCCTGTTCCTGAGTATCTCACTTTTGTACCCACAGACCTTTTTGTACCCACAGACCTTTTTGTATCCACACACCTAATGAGCTCTTGGACGCCACTCACTCCACTCCGGGCTCTGGGCTCTAATGTAAATAAGCTCAAATGTAAATAGCATTTAAATTAACTGACCATCAGTGCAATTCAATTGGTTTGGTAAGACCAAGGAAAAATAGAATGATCTCTAAAAAAGAAGTACTTTTTGACTGTAAATAAAATTGTAAGTAAAAAGTACTTTTTTTCTTATAAACTGTAATTAAGTAAAAGTATTGATTTTTAATTGTACTCAAGTAAAGTAAAAATCCCCAAAAAATAATATTTAAGTACAGTAATCAACACTCAATGGCTGGGATATTTTTTGACCCATAATGGGTAAATATTGGACAGAACACACAGCTGGGTTAAAATTGACCCAAATGCTGGGTTGTTTTAACCCAACTGTTTGGGCTATTATAATCCATGGTTGCATAACAACAACCCAACGTTCAGTTATTTTTAACCTAGCACTGGGTAATATTTAACACAGCTTGTGTTCTGTCCAATATTTACCAGAGGTGGGTAGAGTACCCAAAATCTGTACTCAAGTAAAAGTACAGGTACTTATACAAAAATTTACTCAAGTAAAAGTATCAATCTAATTATTTACTTGAGTAAGAGTAAAAAAGTATTAGATGAAAAAACTACTCAAGTAGTTAGTTACTCGTTACTTCCGATCTGATAGAGAAGTAGCGCAAAAGCACTGAATTTCAGACTACTTGGAGGGTTTTCACAAACCTCTCCTTAAACGTCTCATTGTTCTCGTTGTTTTCTGACGGTTAACTCTGTATTTATTTTCATGTTCACAACACAAACTCGTCAGCATCTGCCTTTAAACATGCAAAACAGTAAACAAAAAAGAACGTGTGTGTCTGTTTGTTATCATGTTTTTATATGAATAGGTTATTTTCATTTCCATTAAAGTGCAATTACTGAACATAAACAGGAGCTTAATAAAAATGATCATTTTAGAATTTCATATGGAACTTATCTGTTTGTGCAAATCAACTCTACATTTACTATAATATATAATACATGTTTCTTTAAAATCAAACTTTATTCTTTTATTTTTATTCATTCATTCTTTAGGAAGGATTTAAATAAAATACAATCCCGTTTTTATTTTAATGTATTTTCTACACATTAGTGAGGTGTCCGGATTTGTGTATAAATGCAAGACGTTGTTAAGTTCAGTTTGTTTAGTTTTCTGGGGAAATGATATGGAAATGTGCTGTTTATATGGTTTAACTTACACTAGGTTTTGTCATCGCTTGCACAAGAGTGCATATGGCAAAAAATCTCGGACAGTGTGTGAAATGACCAGTGTTCAAATACATTACTGTGACTTACCACTTCAGGTTGGATCTTGAATTCCTGTACGCTGAGATGTCAGCTCATTTATTGAACAAAAAATGCATAGCATTATGAAAAGAGGTCTTTTTGACCTCTTGGAGTGAAAACATAGACCGAACTTGAAGCCACGCATGATCTGCCTCCGATATCTCGCACAACGCACACGCGCCCTCATCTGCTTCTCCTATCATCTACACTCGGTCACGCGCGCTAAAGGGTGACCGCGCAGTCGCGCACGCGCTAAAGGGTGACGCAGCCTGTCTCGCGGAACTTTCGAACACGCCCTATAAACTTTAAATATATATATATATATATATATTCATTAATAATTACCATTTGACAGTAGCGCAGTAACGCCGCCAAATGTAGCGAAGTAAAAGTACAGTTTTTTCACTAGAAATGTACTTGAGTAAGAGTAAAAAGTACCCCAAAGTACCCAAAAAATGTACTCAAGTAAATGTAACAAAGTAAATGTAATTCGTTACTACCCACCTCTGATATTTATCATTATGGGTCAAAAATAACCCAGCCATTATTAGAGTGAAAACTGGTGAAAACTGACTTGATTAAATAGGCTCTCAGGCTTTGTCCACACGAAGCCGGTGCATTCCCTATCTGATCATTTTTTTTCCTCGTTAAAAAAAAATTATCCGTAAACACGGCGTCGTCTCAAGAAATATCTGCGCACACACGAAACCACAGAAAACCGACTGAAAGCGGTGTAGTATATATTCCAGACCAGTATGGGGCGCTATAATTCTGCCACAGATATACACTATACACAGAGAAGAAGACTATGAGCATGCAAATAAAGAGCAAGAACGGAGTCTTTCTCCTGGTTGTCTTCCGCGGTGGATCTAAGAGCATGTGGCGTATGGTGTTGTCCATTATCGCTTGTTGCTCACCACAATTGCATACAAGCAATAGATTTTGCTGTAATAAAGCTAGTAGGCTTAGTAGCTTCTGTAGCACGAACACAATCATGTAGTCCGCAATTATTGTTGTTGCTTTTACGTGTGACACTGCCGACACGTGATGTGATGACGTTTTCGCTTCACAAAATATACGGATTGGCTGTACACACGAAACAGCAAGGGTGTCGATTTCAGATTTATCCACTTTAGGACCCGGTTTCAAAAATAGCGGTTCCAGTCTCCCAAAATGGCGGATCCGTGTGGACGAAACCCCAATACGATAAAAAATTTATATGTATACAGTGATACGCATCTCCGTGTGGACAGCCCCTCAATGTGATTGACGGTACTGAATGTTTAGGCTCCTCCGAACCTACGTTTAGAACTTCACTGGCTGCATGTTCATTGACAATAGCCATTCATTGTAAAAACCCTCAATTTCATCTTCTGCATTCATCATTTAGTTTGTCAAAACCCCTAAAAATCACAAATCAACACAGACAACTTCTAGTTTGAATCTTGTAGAAGTTCAGTCTTGCGAGTTATAGTCTACGCATTTTAATATAAATGAGTAACAATAATAAAAGGGGGATATTGGGCCAGAGGACCAGCGTCACATAAATTTACAAATCATAATGAATAGAACAGCAAAACTATCTTTACAGCAGTATTGAACTGCAGGGAAATAGTCATCTAATGTTTCGTGTCTAATTAAATAAAATACAAGAACCAAAATTTGCATTTTTGTAAAACTGAAAAAAGTTTTACCAATTATTTGATTTACAATTATAACATACTGTAATTTTAAATAAGTAAAATAACTTTGTATTCAGATGATCTCTTCACCAGTTTGAAAACAAAAAGAAAAGAGAAAAGCAAATTTTTCGTTTTTATATTTATTTGTAAACAAAAAATGAATAGATGCAAAAGTACACAGATTGCTCTCCAGTCACTTTTGTGGTAATTTGATTTCATACGAAGATCGGATCGCGCAGTGCCACACAACATTAAACACACCAAATATATATATATATATATATATATATATATATATATATATATATATATATATATATATATATATATATATACTGTATATAAAGTCCAAAGTGTCAAATTTGTTCAATTAAGTAATCAAATATAATGACCCAATAAATCAGACAGATTTTTAACCTTTCAATCTACAGCATTTGACAACCAGCACGACTGTCGCTAACAGATATGGACAAACTGCCAGCGGAAAAGTGAGAATGTTGAGTGCAAACACCTCCTCCTGATAAACAACTGAAACTGAAACACATGTTACCATGCAGTATATCTGAACAACAAACACAATCACTTGAGATCATTTCTATAAACTCTCACCTCTGACTGAGATCCAGCTCTTTGGAGACTCTCCTCTCTCTGGGTGTTTACAGGAGTAGAAACCCTCATGTGACTTTGAGACTGTAGGGATGATCATCATGTCTCCTGTAGTCTGATTCTGCGCCACTGATCCATCTTTATAAAATTCAGCTGTGAGGTTAGAGGGGTTTTTATCTCGATATAAACAGCGTAGAGTCAGAGGATCTCCTTCAGTCACAGGATGAACAGGACTGTCCAGAATCACATCAGCATCTACAAAACAGAAGAAAGACTGATGATTATACAGTTGCTTGTCAAATAATTAGAACAGGGATGGGCAACTTCGGTCTTGGAGGGCTAAAAGTTTCTAGTAGTCAGTTAAAATTATCAAATATATCAATCGTGTAATGAATGAATACAATATACAAGTTTCACTTTTAGAATCGAATTAGTGAAATAAATTATATTTGAATTATATGACCAGACCTGTAAATTACAAAAATATATCAGACTGATTTTAAAATTTTTCTACCAGCTTCTTACATCTGGCAGATGGTAAAGAATAAAGCAAAATCCCATAGACTTAAATTGAAAAAGCATCTTTAACCATTATCTAGAGTTCAGAATATAATAGAGAATCTTAGCATCCAGCAAAACCCTTGGAACCTTAAACAGTAGCGCTGGTCTAAAAACACTTAGAAAACTACAGCTATCACACAGCAACACCCCGGCAACCAACCACAACACTTAAATTGTGTTATTAAGTTCTGCAGAATAAGTACCTGCATATTATTTCAGAAGATATTAAAATCGTTTTTCAAATTTGTTTAAATTACTGAATTTGGTTTAAAGGCTGAATGTGTTCTTTATGCACTGATTTGAAAGATTTTCTTCTTTCAAAATGGATAAATAATGATTTGCAGACTTACAGTGTACTGAGATATTAACAGGATGAAATTTCTCTCCAGATTCAGACTGACACCAGTACACTCCAGTATCAGATGTGTAGAGATATCTGATTGTACATGTAGATGTTGTTCCTGTAGATCTCCAGTCTGATGATGAACAAGGGTTCAGTTTGTCTGTGTATCTTCTCACTGTCCATCCAGTAGAGTTACTGTGATCCTCACAGCTCAGAGAGAGAGATTCAGATGAGAAGTGTTAAGATCTGTTGGGTCTGATGATCAGAGAGACTGAACGAGAAACACCTGTTTCTCCTCTGACCAGCTCTTTGTCAGGATCAACAATCATTACAGGTTTAGGACTCTCTGTAAAAACACAACAAATTACACAAAGAAAAGTACCATCAAACAGTAGAGAATTGGCAAATCAAAACTATAACAGTAGCCCTTTTCACACAGAAATTCCGTAAAATACACGGGTAGGGCATCCTGGAATTTTCCGGGACCATTTGATTTTTTATTCATTCACATTGCCATGACTGATGGTCCCGGAAAGACACGTGACCTGTTGAAAGTCCCGCCCTCTCTTCTACGCAGCGTCTGAAGTTTGCAAATTATTTATTATTTCTCTCTCCTAGAACCACTCGTGTGCATTTTTGTTTATAAAAAGACTATAAAGGAGCGCGTGAACGCACAGTTCTATGCTGGTGAATGATCTCAGCTTCAGAGTGGATATTTGACGAGCTCCATGATCTCTGCTTTGATACAGTTTTCAGACATTTCTCATCGTGATTGTTTATATGCATTTAAAACCCGCATTTTGAGGAGCTGAACGATATATCTTGTTGGGATGACGCGCCGGTATTTTCGTTTATTATAGCTCAAATGAGCACATGACGCGATATTCTTTTATGCTGCTGAATGATCTCCGTTTCAACGCAGTAAGTAATGAGCTAACTTACCTGATTCTGCTTCAGTCCAGTTTGCTGACATTTCTCGTCGTGAATGTTGTAAATCCCTCATTTTAAAGAGTTGAACCAACTTCATGTTGCCATGACACGCGCGTCCTCACTACGGCACGTGCGTCATTGTTTATGCGTCTCATTTATCATTTCCTGATAACTGCTTCAATCTAATTTGCAACATTTCTCGTGGTGAATGTTTATATTCATGTTATCTCTCGTTGTAAGGAGCTGAACCATAACTTGTGTTGTGATGATGACGCGCGCATCCTCACTACGACACGCCCATTACGGCATTCTTGCGGCTTCTTGTTTACACAGAGGGTTATCCGGGTATCTGACTAGGTCCTCTTTCCGGCAACGATCCCAGAAGATTAACGGGACGAGTTTTTGTTCACACAGACGCTTGTCTGGCAATTTTACGGGTATTTTCTGGGACCAGAGGTCTGTGTGAATGGGGTTTGAGACATACAACAGTGCATGAAATGTTAAGTGTGAGTTTCATAAATAAAAAAACTTTGTGAAGATGGTTCTATAAAAATATAAAAAATAAGCTATAGTTCTACTGTATTATTGTGTACCTTTATGTTGATCGTTAAAATACATTCAAAATGTACAGTGGATGAGAAATGTGGGTCGTAAATATTAGACAAACATAATTCAGATTTTGTGTTGTCTCTCACCTGTAACATTTATCCACAGTTCATCACTGTAGTCTGTGTAATAGTCTGGTTTTTCTTTTCCAGCTCTACACCAGTACTGACCTCCATCTGAAACTTTAACACTGTGGATTGTGTAAGAGTTTGTTTCTGTTGTCATCTTCTCAGTGTTTTGTGTGTGTTTGTACCAGTAAAACTTCCATCCAGTAGACCAATGATCAATGTGACACTTCAGAGTCACTGTGTTATCTGTCAGTACAGACCCTATAGTATCTGATGTGAGTTTAGGTTTTGATCCTGTAAGAGAATAAAACACATTAAGATCCTGAAGACGCTTCTTTTTGAGTCTTTATCACAGTCATTACTAGGGTTGCCAACTGTCCCGTATTAGCCGGAACGTCACGTATTTGGAGCCTAATTTATTTCTCCCAAGAAGTCCCATTTTTTGACTGCTATGCTGATCAGTGACTGATACTACAGGCTTGTTTGACTTTATGTGGCGTCACAAGAACCGAGCGGCAGATAACATAAAAATATTGCAAGAACGTTTCGAGAAATCATACAGAGGAGACTGCTATTGAAATGCTCTCACGGTACTTTGATGTAATCCACCTGTCAGTTGTAAGCAACAACAGCAACAGTGCTGATCACGACAGTTGAGAATGATCTCTGACACATTATATCCAATCACAATCTGTATACGGTTTAAGATGGTCAAATAATACGATTTATTTTTCTCTTTTTTTATATAGTGCGTTATTTAGCGGTTTGTGCATGTATAAGATCTGCATAGTTACAAAGTTCGTTCTAAATTCTGAAAAGATCGCTGATCCAGAGACCTGCCTAAAACTCCTCAATCTGAAATGCCCCAAGGCGTTTTCAACTTTGATAGGAAATTCTCGCGCTTATGATTTACAGACTGTAAATGTGTTTTTTATCTTTTATATAAAGTATTAACTGTTGACTCTACAAATGCTCACAGAATTGATGTTAGTTTTAGCTTATCACACGTAAGATTAATGTGGAGTATAATGTTTTTTAACCCTTGCAGGAGTCACAAGTGTTTTATTTTAGACAGATATGCATCAGGCCTGTAAGTGTGTCCTATATTTCAGAGTGAGAAAGTTGGCAACCAGTCATTACTGACCTTTAACAGAGAGAGTCACATGATCACTGTCCTGTGAGGATGAGGGTCGTCCATCTCTCTCTCCTCTACACCAGAACTCATCCTGATCTGATGGTGGGCTGATGGTGTAGATGTTTCCCTCAGACACTGAAGTCCCAGTTCTGCCTTTATACCACAGATATCTCCAGTTACTGTATTGATTCTCTATCTCACACTTCAGAGTGACTGTCTCTCCAGTGAACACAGATCTGTCTGGTGTTACACTCAATGTAGCTCTGGGTAAAACTGAGAAAGAAGAAAATGAACTTAAAAAATTAGTACAAAATCTAAAATGCCATTTGTTCTTTGAAGTTTCTGAACAATGATCCAATCACAGTCACTACTGACCTGTAACAGAGAGAGTCACATGATCACTGTCCTGTGAGGATGAGGGTCGTCCATCTCTCTCTCCTCTACACCAGAACTCATCCTGATCTGATGGTGGGCTGATGGTGTAGATGTTTCCCTCAAACACTGAAGTCCCAGTTCTGCCTTTATACCACAGATATCTCCAGTTACTGTATTGATTCTCTATCTCACACTTCAGAGTGACTGTCTCTCCAGTGAACACAGATCTGTCTGGTGTTACACTCAATGTAGCTCTGGGTAAAACTGAGAAAGAAGAAAATGAACTTAAAAAATTAGTACAAAATCTAAAATGCCATTTGTTCTTTGAAGTTTCTGAACAATGATCCAATCACAGTCACTACTGACCTGTAACAGAGAGAGTCACATGATCACTGTACTGTGAGGATGAGGGTCGTCCATCTCTCTCTCCTCTACACCAGAACTCATCCTGATCTGATGGTGGGCTGATGGTGTAGATGTTTCCCTCAAACACTGAAGTCCCAGTTCTGCCTTTATACCACAGATATCTCCAGTTACTGTATTGATTCTCTATCTCACACTTCAGAGTGACTGTCTCTCCAGTGAACACAGATCTGTCTGGTGTTACACTCAATGTAGCTCTGGGTAAAACTGAGAAAGAAGAAAATGAACTTAAAAAATTAGTACAAAATCTAAAATGCCATTTGTTCTTTGAAGTTTCTGAACAATGATCCAATCACAGTCACTACTGACCTGTAACAGAGAGAGTCACATGATCACTGTACTGTGAGGATGAGGGTCGTCCATCTCTCTCTCCTCTACACCAGAACTCATCCTGATCTGATGGTGAGCTGATGGTGTAGATGTTTCCCTCAAACACTGAAGTCCCAGTTCTGCCTTTATACCACAGATATCTCCAGTTACTGTACTGATCCTCTATCTCACACTTCAGAGTGACTGTCTCTCCAGTGAACACAGATCTGTCTGGTGTTACTCTCACTGTAGCTCTGGGTAAAGCTGAGGAAAGAAAAAAATTAAGTTATAAATCTAATAACAGTCTGTTTACATGAATTTAACCCTAACCCCAATCCTAATCTGATAAAATTTTAATAATACAATACATTTATGATCCCTCTAAAACATTGACACAACACAACCAATGACATAACATTTCTGGTAATTAACACACATGAGATGATTATGTCTTTATTTCTCTGTTTTACAGACATTGAAGTTAAACTCACCATTTACAGTGAGATCAACAAATAAGGTGGTAACACTTTACAATAACAGTACATGAATAATCATGTACTAATACATAAATTAATAATCAGTTTAATATGAACTAATGATGAGTTAAGCTATTTACTAATCAATAACTAACCGTAACTATGTTATGAGTCATATGAATTCATGCATGAATTACACCCACCTTAACTACACATTAATACATGTTTGTTAGTTAATGCATTAACTAACACTTGCGTACTCCATATCAAACAAGCTCTCTAGAAGAACGAAAATAACTTTTGTTAATGCAAAATGTTTAGGTTTGTAATGCAAAACTGTTTATATATTTGCTCCTGCAGCTGAGCTAAAAACATTGAATGGCACTGGATGTCTTGCAACATTTACAGTTAACGTTAATCATTAAATGTGCAATTATGTATTAATAATAAAATTAGTTCCACTGCTGCCATTAAGAGTGACAGACGCTATTCTTTCTAAATTTAAATCAGTGTTAGCCTACAGACGATGGTTATTGTGTGAACTGGCTCATCTTAATATCAAAATGCACATACAGTATTTGTTTTGTTCTTCTTTTAAGCCATTATTACCCCTTCCAAATGTCTGACTAATTTTCACATTTGCTCCTCTCCTTTAAAACCACCAAAAATTTGGATTTTGATGAGCTGAATTTGTATAGAATGTGTAATTGATAACTTTTTAACAGTGTACCCCTCCAAGAAAAGTCATTGTGTAGGGCCTACACAATAATACATTAACAAGTCATTAATTTATGTTAGTTTATGAGTAGTTAACGATGAGTTAATAATGATGTGCCCCTTCAAGTAAAGTCATGACCTAATCATACATTAACAAATCATGAATTTTTGTTAGTTTATGAGTAGTTAACGATGAGTTAGTAATGATGTGCCCCCTCAAGTAAAGTCATGACCTAATCGTACATTAACAAATCATGAATTTATGTTAGTTTATGAGTAGTTAACGATGAGTTAGTAATGATGTGCCCCCTCAAGTAAAGTCATGACCTAATCGTACATTAACAAATCATGAATTTATGTTAGTTTATGAGTAGTTAACGATGAGTTAGTAATGATGTGCCCCCTCAAGTAAAGTCATGACCTAATCATACCATAACAAATCATGAATTTATGTTAGTTTATGAGTAGTTAACGATGAGTTAGTAATGATGTGCCCCCTTAGTAAAGTCATTTTTGTGTTTTTGATAGGTGGGCATCTATACATCTTCGGGCCAGAAAAATTCACATACTTTTTTTAACTTGCGTTAATTGGGAAGATAAAATGACTGTGTTTTTTCCGTCAGTTTTGTACATTTTAGATGGAATTACGTTATTCAATCTAACTGTATATCGTCTCTCAAACAGAAGGCTGCATCCTCCGGAGGTCGGATATGCAGGCTGCATACGTCATTAAGCTTGGTTTATTTCAATTAAATAAGCATAACATTCGCAAGTCATAAGCATATTACAACGATTTACGATGAACTATTTAAGCATTGAGCATTTATTTAGCTAAACGCCCGTGGTTTACCTAAGCACTGGTTCTGAAACATAGAGGACCCAGAAGCAAAAAATATCAACACTGCTTTATTGAAAATCAACTTAAACAGTCCAGTCGGGCCGTCGAGTCCCGAGCCACCAAGAGCGAGTTTACTTTAGTGTTGCTGGTGTACACCGTTTTTATTTAGAAGTCTTTTCTTTACCGCAGTGATCCACACGTTCACACGAATCTGCTACTCAGTGCAATGATTACCTACCGCGCTCTCTTCAAACCCGCCTCTTCCGCTCTAGATGACAGCAGCGATTGGTGGACGGAAAGCAAGACATTACCGTAATAAACCATATATTGCCAAAAAGCGCAATATGTTTTCTTTAGGAGCAATTCTAATTTTTTTATAGTTCAAATGTTTGAAGAATTACGGTTTGAATGAAAAAACATAATGTATTTCCATGAATCTGTTTGGGTGGGCAAGCTGTCAATCCACCCGTAGATCCGCCTCTGGCTGAACGCTGATCCTGATACAATGCGAAAAATTAATTAAACAATAATTATAATAACATCAAGATAACATTTTAATAGCTTTCACAAATAAACTGGTATGATTGACGGTTTGATGGTCTTTATATGAACACTATACATTTGGCATTGTGACTTTGGTTAACATGTTTGTCATTTCTGAGGAATAGTCAGAATGATTTTAACTGAAATATTTTGACAGCGCCAAAAGCAGCAGACCACAAGTGTAACGAGCGGACAGCCTGTTGTAGGCCGTAACGTTTACATCCACCTTCCTTTTGATTTTGCAATCTACATTGACAAGCACACAAAAATAGAGAACAATTATCTTACATAATAAAATACTTTAACTACCTGCTATCTTGGTATTGTGAGCACATGAATTTGAAAAATATCTTTTGTTTCTAAAATTATAAGTGGAACATTTTATGCATCTTTATTTGACCTCAAACAAAGCATCAGATCCTGCAAACCGTTGGGAACCACTGTTCTAGAGCATGTTTGATTTCGGTTACCCAAAGTGTTAATTAATGCATTAACTAACAAACATGTATTAATGTGTAGTTAAGGTGGCTGTAATTCATGCATGAATTCATATGACTCATGACATAGTTATGGTTAGTTATTGATTAGTACATGGCTTAACTTATCATTACTTCATATTAAAGTAATTATTAATTTATGTATTAGTACATGATTATTCATGTACTGTTATTGTAAAGTGTTACCAATAAGGTTGATAGTGAAGTTTGTCGTCGTCCATCTCTGTCTACTGTACACCAGAACTCATCCTGATCAGATTCCGTAACTCCATTGATAGTGAGAGAGCCTCTGTTTACAGTGTAACGCTCAGAGTTAAACACTTCAGTACGACTGTTATTCCACTGATATCTCCAGTTTAATGATCTGTACTGATCCTCTATCTCACACTTCAGAGTGACTGTCTCTCCAGTGAACACAGATTTGTCTGGTGTTACACTCACTGTAACTCTGGGTAAAGCTGAGGAAATAAGAAAATAAAGTTATTGTTACGTGGAGGCAAGGCAAGAAAAGGTGGCGGAACCAACTGCAGTTAATGGTTTTATTTATAAACAGGATTAACAATTACCGACAAACAGGCAAGAAACAGACAGAAGCTGTGTCCGAAACCACTCCCTCGTTCACTCATTCGCTATTCCCTATATAGCAAATTACTATTGAGTTATATGGGGAAAGAGTGAACAAAAATGAGAGTGCCATTTTGGACACTGACGTAAATACCATGGTTCATTGGTGCATTGTGGGTAAAAAGTAGTGAACAAATGTAGGGAATGATGTTGTCACCTACCGGAGCGGGCCTCTAGTGCCCCTCCGGACGTTTCCCCTCGAGGAGGTCCCCAAAAGCACCCCAATGACCAGACACGAAGCCAGATAAGTAAAAAAACTTGAACACTTTATTTAAATTATTTAAAAACAGAATGGGGAGGGGTAAAGGGGATTAAAATAATCTCTGCTGTGCTTCTTTTGCAGGAGGGGAGTGAGGACGAGGCCAAGGGGGAGGGGACGTAGCTCCTTCGTCCCCGGTAAGTATGATTTCGTCTTGTGCGTGCTAATCGTAACTTCCTTGGTTTCTCCTTTATGTACACGTGGCGCCCTCCTCGGCTCCTGGAGGCAAATGGAACACACAATTAATAAGAGGTCTAAATCCAGTGGTCACCTGTTCGTTGAGGCCCTCTCGTCGGAGCCTGGTGTTGACTGGGAAACAGGGCCAAGGCCGTGCATCGCCGTGAGAGGTAAATCTTTTCTCTTGTTCCTCAGTGGTACTCCCTTCGCCGTTTCCTGTGATCACAAATCAATTAGAGACTAGCGAACACACTACGTGGGACTCTCAGACGTGACAGGTAAGTGTAACTCTTAGCTTCAATTTCAGGTTTTCAGCTGGGCGGCATACTACGTGGGACTCCCAGACGTGACAGGTAAGTATAACTCTTAGCTTCAATTTCAGGTTTTCAGCTGGGCGGCATACTACGTGGGAATCTCAGACGTGACAAGTAAGTGTAACTCTTAACTTCAATTTCAGATCTTCAACAGGCGGACACACTACGTGGGACTCTCAGACGTGACAGGTAAGTATAACTCTTAACTTCAATTTCAGGTTTCCGGCTGGGCGGCCTACTACGTGGGACTCTCAGACGTGACAGGTAAGTATAACTCTTAGCTTCAATTTTTAGGTTTTCAGCTGGGCGGCATACTACGTGGGACTCTCAGACGTGACAGGTAAGTGTAACTCTTAACTTCAATTTCAGATCTTCAACAGGCGGACACACTACGTGGGACTCTCGGACATGACAGGTAATTGCAACTTTTAACTTCAATTTCAGTTTTTCAACATGTAAATAGAATTTACTCTCACTACCCACTGTCTTCTTTCACAGTGTTGAGGAGTAAAGAGGGAAACTGTACATCACCTGACCAGAGGACCAGAACGGGCAACTGTACCTTCTTTGGTAACTCTCCCGGCGAAACGCCGATCTTCTTCGATATTCCAACGTGTCCTTGCTTCTGTCTTCAGCCTGTCTCTTCAGTCCTCACCCAAAATGCCGCCGCTTAGTCCACGCACCGCCTCGCGGTGCATTCACACGACCACAATCGACCACTTCCTGGTTCCCTGTCGCTGCTTTTATCCTTCTATCTTGCCCATTTAGTCCAATGGGCTTTCGCCACGTCATCGCCCGCACCTGGTGTGTATTTCACCCGGATTGCCGTTGCTAGGGGTTACAAAAATACCCACCTGTGGTCAGTAGAGGTTGGCATGGACGATCCATTCACTGCTCCTTTTTGTGTTTTTTTGTTTGTTAAATCTGTTAGTATAGTCTGTCGCATAACAGCTTTTCCCCATTTAGACGAATTTTCCCCATGTTTTTGCTGATTTCACACTGTACACAAATTCTGCTGCTCTGTCTTTTGCCACTCAGTGGGCGTAACCGCAGTCACTTTCACTGAAGGTGACATCACGTGCATACCCTCTATAGTGCACTATATAGTGGATAGGGAGCGGTTTCTGACACAGCTACAGTATTTAAACATTGGCTACGTTCAGCCCCGACAGTTCCCTGACAAAACGTTGCACAACTTTTTTTAAAACATAAACGGTGATGCTTTGAACACCCTGTTCTGATGACGCAAGAGTTGCAACTACGGTAGCTGAGAAAGTCCATCTTTGTGTTCTTTTTAAATGTTTCTGGAGCCAGACGAAATTGTTATAAATATGTGTTTAATACTGTAAAAAAAATTTGCAATGTTACAGTCACTGCCCCTGCCATCTAGAATGAAGGAGAACATCACAACTTGGACCCATTGTGCAAGCTGTCTCTTTAGTACCGCGTGGTTTATTTTTGTGTCACTGCTTATTGGACTGCAGTTCTGACACACCCATCAAACAAGAGAAAACGTATCTCAAACCCTGTTGCACACCAAGCGCACCGTTTCCAGGAAACATGTCGTTCAACATGGAAACCATAGCAAAACATAGCGCACTGGTTTGAACTTGAATGTGCCCATGATGACAACCAATCACAAAGCAAAGACAATAAATCACAACAAACAAGAGGCAGAGGGTGAGTCAACGAATGTCCATGGCAACAAACAAGGTGGCGGAGCAAAAAATGAACAAGAGGGAAAGCAGGGCTGCGTTCAGCCACGGCCAAACGTTGCACAACGTTTATTAAACAGACACAGTGATGCGTTGAACACTCTGTTGTGATGACGCAAGAGTTGCAACTAAGGTAGCTGAGAGGCCATTCTTTGTGTTCTTTTTAAATGTTTCTGGAACCTGATAAAATCGTTATTTATACGTGTTTAATACTGTAAAATACGCTCGATGTTACAGTCACTGCACTTGCTGTCCAGAATGAAAGACAACATTCCAACTTAAACCCATTGTGCGACCTGGCCTTTAGTACCGCATGGTTTATTTACATGTTGCTCTGATTGGACTGTAGTTCTGACACACCCACCAAACAAGAGAAAACGTATCTCAAACCCTGTTGCACATCGGTGCACACTGTTTCCAGGAAACATGTCGTTCAACCCAGAAACTGTAGCTAAACGCTGTGCACCTTTTTGAACTTGCCCCAGGCAGATTAAAACAGGCCAAACACAGACAGGACTCGTGACAGTTATAAACCTCATTACAGACTGTTTACATGTAATCACAAACCTAAATTATTATTGAAATAAAATATATTTCTGTGTTTAAAAAAACATTGAAACAACACAAGCATTGACATAATGTTTTTGATAATTAACACATGAGATACTTCTGTCTATATTTCCTTGTTGTACAGCTTCACAAATATTAAACTCACCCTTCACAGTGAAATGAACATTAGAGCTTGATAGTGAAGATTGTGGTCGTCCATCTCTCTCTGCTTTACACCAGTACTCATTCTGATCAGATTTAGTAACTCTGTCGATAGTGAGAGAGTCTCTGTTTACAGTGTAACGCTCAGAGGTAAACACTTTGGTACCGCGTTTATACCACAGATATCTCCAGTTACTGTACTGATCCTCTACCTTACACTTCAGAGTGACTGTCTCTCCAGTGAACAAAGGACCATCTGCTGTTACTCTCTCTGCTGTAGCTCTGGGTAAAGCTGAGGAAAGAAGAAAATTTGCTAAAAATCTCATCACGGACTCTTTACATGAATTTATAAATCTGATTAAATTTAATAAAACAATATGTTTCTGATCCTTCAAAAACACTGACACTAAACAACCATTTACATAACTTTTCTGATAATTAACACACATGAGATGGTTCTGGAGTAGATGGAGTAATGTAATGTAATTTTACCACAGGACGTCTGTAATATTGATGGTCAATTCGAACAGGATTAGAAATCCTTGTAAAACATTTCAGTGGTAGGGGTAACTAAATTACGCAGCGAGTCAACTCCCTCGTCTTTCTGATATCACATGTGCAAACTGAGAGGCAACCTTCCTATCTCTCTGGGGCTTTTTACACCTGGTCACTACATGCGTTTTCTCTAATTGGATAGCTATATATGTGAGGCCACATATGTCAGCGCATACCTCCTCCCAAACGTAACCATGCCACCCGGAAGTTAGCCGGCAAAGAGGCAAACAACCAAAGATGACACGCTCGTTGCTTTATGAAGTGACCAGGTGTAAAAAAAGCTGTCCAATGAAGCCAATATGGAAGTGATTTAAACTGCAACTCATCGACTGGCCACTAGAGGCTGGCTCCAAAAGGGAGTCAATTCCCATAGACCCCCATGTTAAATGCCAATCTTTAGAGCAGAAAATAATATGTTTACAGCCTGGTACAATTTTTTTTTGGGGGGGGGGTCTGTATAGTTAGTTTTGCCCTTCATGACAACTGTGAGGGTGGTGAATTGTTTTGTAACTCATCCATTTAAATTATATTAAGTCTTAAAGTTATGCATAATTAAGGGCGTGGCCACTTGAGTGATGGGTGAACTGCCACAGTTGTCACTCGGGGAGTCGAGCTGGGGGGTGTGGTTTCAGCAACCAATCACCTCAGCTTCACTAATGTCCCGCCTCTTTATCCATTTTCAAATATCTGCAAGTGATGCGCATTGACGCGAGGCCAAGATGGGGATGGCAGGCACCGTTTACTTTAGGCCTCAAAAACGATCTTCAGAAACCTATGGGTGATGTCACGGACACAACGTCCATCTTTTTTACAGTCTATGGTGCAAACACGCAACATGACACCAATGAGAAAAAGTCAAAAATGGACCAGGGAGGAAACACTGTTTAATTTTTGACTGGGGAGAAAGTTAGTTTCAGAAAAAGTTTGTTCCACCGCATAAAACACAACTGAATGCTTTTCTATGTTAAAAAAAAAAAACCTGCGCAGAATTACAGGAAATTATTTAATTTACGTGTATATTTACAGCTGGTCTATTCGCACTGGATTAGTATTACTTGAAGTAATTTCTTCGGACCTTTTAAGAGAACCTGTTTGGTTCAATAATTTTACAGAAGAATGATTACTGACATGGAGCATTCAGACGGGACTAAAATCACTGAGAAGCTCTGATAAAATTTATTTACCCCACCTCCCTATGTAAAACTAATCCCGTCCTTAAAGTACTTTTATTTCTCTGTTTTACAGACATTGAAGTTGAACTCACCCTTCACAGTGAGATAAACAGGGGAACTTGTTTGTGAAGACTGTGGTTGTCCATCTCTCTCTACTGTACACCAGTACTCACCCTGATCAAATTCAGCAACTCTATTGATAGTGAGAGAGAGTCTCTGTTTACAATATAACGCCCAGAGTTAAACACTTTAGTTGTGTCTTTATACCACAGATATCTCCAGTTAAATGATCTGTACTGATCCTCTATCTCACATTTCAGAGTGACTGTCTCTCCAGTGAACACAGATCTGTCTGGTGTTACTCTCACTGTAGCTCTGGGTAAAGCTGAGGAAAGAAGAAAATTTGCTTATTACTCTTATCACAGATCTGTTTACATTAAAAACAGAAATCTTTGAAATTCAGTCACCTTCAGTTTGTTGAGAGTGGATGTTTGAAATCAGCACTGTAAACAACAAAGAAAAATTGTAACAGCGTAATAATTCAGTGATTTTTTATGACTACTGTCCTTAACTGTCACCTTTAGGGTTCCCAGCTTCAATACAGAAAAATAAGAGACGTCTGCCGCAGCGGGGGCCACACCCCTTGAGGCCACGAGGACCACAGTCCTGATGGTGTGCCAGTGATGGTACATCATAACTTAAAATGTTTTATACAAATATTAAGATTGATACCAGTGGACATTATAATAAGATAGCTGCTATTGTGCTAGTGTGTTGTGAACAAATATTTTGGCTAAAATATTTTTCATTGTTTGCAGTAACACCATCCAAACAGTGCTTGTAGGGCGCACCTTTGTTAACAATTTTAAAATTTTCTCACGATTTGACAATACTGCAGATATTGAAAATACTGTATGTAAAGATGGTACTAGCACAGACTTTAACTCAGTGAAAACTCATAGTATTGTAGATAATACAGAAAATGTTAGTTCAGGTGAGACTTGGACAGACATTAATGCAATGAAAATTAAGGAGGGAGAGGTAATTACAATTCTCAGAAGAATTAAACCAAATAAGGCTACCGGTCCAGACGGCCTTAAGGGCATTGTTTTAAAATAATTAAACACCCCAATTAGGGTATGTATGTACCAGATTGTTTCAAGTGTTCTTAGATAATGGTTTTGTACCAGTAGCATGGAAAAACACCACCATTAACCCAGTACCTAAAACACCAGAATCTAAGGTCTTTAAAGACTTTCGCCAAATTGCATTAACACCTATCATGTGCAAGTGCATGGAGCGTATACTGTGCAAAGAACTAATGGCACAAATTACAGACTTTTTAGATCTGCTGCAATTTGCCTACATGCCCAATCGAAGCACGGCAATTGCCTCTTTGACTTTATTGCACAAAGTTCAACAGCACTTAGACAAACCAATTCTCATGCTAGAGTTCTTTTTATGGGTTTTACATCAGCATTCAACACTGTCCAGCCATAAATCTTAAAAAGCAGATTACAAGATTTAGGTGTGAGGAGGTGGCTAAACTCTGGGTTACCACAGGGTTGCGTATTATCACCACTACTCTTTTCTGTTTACATCAATGACCGTCAGTGCAACAGGGAAGACCCTAACCCTGATTAAATATGCAGATGACTTCGCTCTGATTTCTTGCCAAACAAATATGAACTGTCCAACCTATTTTGAGTACATTGACTTGTAAATTGGTTCAACAACAGTTACCTACAATAGGCTTTATGCCCAGCTGCACTACTTCCTAAACTTCAGCCAGCTCCTTGTTTCCTGTCTGCCATTATTGGACAAACTGATTAATCCAGGTGTGTCTGATTATTTTTGTTGTGACTACTGAGGTCAGGCACACCTGGATTAATCAGTTTGTCCAATAATGGCAGACAGGAAACAAGGAGCTGGCTGAAGTTCAGGAAGTAGTGCAGCTAGGCATAAAGCCTATTGAACATCTCAAAGACTAAAGAACTGTGGGGTGGGAGTCAAAAAAAGGAGGGGTATGGCAGAAACCTCTTATGAGCAAGTCACTATCAGAGGAGTAAAGGTAGAGAAAGTATCACACATGAAATACCTGGGCACAATCATTGATGGTGAAAAATTTCGGTCATAATTCCACTAAACGTGTTTGGAGGAAGAAGAATGATGAGTACCATCCCAAGAACACCATCCCTACTGTGAAGCATGGGGGTGGTAGCATTATGCTTTAGGGTGATTTTGGGAAACAACCTCCTTCCCTCAGTAAGAGCATTGAAGATGGGTCGAGGCTGGGTCTTCCACAGAGGTGTAAAGTACTTGAGTAAATGTACTTCGTTACTGTACTTAAGTATTTTTTGGGCTACTTTGTACTTTTACTGAGTATCAAAAATATAAGCAACTTTTACTCTCTACTCAATTACATTTTTGATTGGGTATTTGTACTCTTTACTCCACTACATTTGAAATGACACTTAACGTTACTCGCTACATTGTTTATTCGTCAAATAAAAACGAGACGAAAGTGTCAGAGGGTGATGATGGATAGAATCTGTGGTCGCAAGGTTACACGCACACACACACAACTTCATTTGGCGCTGCGCAGAGCAATCGTATGAAATCAAAGTACTGCGAGAGCGAATGAAATGCATATGGAGAAGTCTGGTCTCGCGGTACTTTGATGTCAAACGCTGAATGGCTTGCGTTGAGCCACCGTAGCGGGACATCTGCATGCTGCGTATGTCATAAACGTAGAGAAAAGTTCGCGTCTGGTCTGAGAGAAGAGATAAAGAGCAAACATATGGATGCATATCACATTTGCTTCAGTCAAGGGACCCTTTGTTAAACTTGTGATGCTACAATCAAAATAAAAGTGATGCGCGATTGCAGGAGGGTCATCCCGCAACTCAAAGGCAAGCACAAATGTTTATATACTCTGATGCTACCTTATCAGCTAACCTGAGCTGGTACATAACTTGATATAACTTACTATATAAACCAGCGAGGTCCTGTACTGATTGCCCGAGTAACTTAAGTACATTATAAGATTGATAATAAGTTAATTTCACTGTCCTCACATTTAATCAAGTATGCTGTAATGTATTTACTGTAAAGAGGGATGCATGATGGAAGAAATGTAGTGCACTTGTGAGATAGTGGTGTTACGTACTACATGTGTTTACAATTAATCTTTCAAATGAACAACTTCACGTTTTTAATATGCATTATCATATTTCTGTTAGTGTAATTTTAGTTTACTGGAATTTTTTAAATATTAAAATTATATCTTTTTTAGGATAGGCCTATATAACAATATTTGGTAACACTTTACAATAAGGTTCATTAGTTAACAGTAGTTAATGTATTAACCAACTTGAACAAACCATGAGCAATACATTTGTTACATTATTTCTTCATCTTTGTTAATGTTAGTTAATAAAAATATAAGCTTTAATTGTTTGTTCATGTTAGTTCAGAGTGCATTAACTAATGTTAACAAGATTTTAATAAAGTATTAGTAGGCCTAATTGTTGAAATTAACATTAACAAAGATGAATAAATGCTGTATAAGTGCAGTTCATTATTAGTTCATGTTAACTAATGTAGCTAACTAATGTTAACTAATGAACCTTATTGTAAAGTGTTACCATATATTTATATCACAAAGTTAGGCTATATATTTTTCAGCATGGCACATTCAAGTACACAATGACACTAGACTAAAATTAAATGGGTTTAAATTAAATTTAATGTAGATTTCTAGACTAAAATCTCATGGTATTTAGTTGAATAAAATTAGACTAAAACTAAATCAATTCAGATGACAAAAATATGACTAAAACTTAATTTAATTTTAGTCAAAAGACTGTGACTATGTTTAATCTGTGTTTGTTCTGCCAGGTCAAAATTTTGAGGTGTTTGATTTCTTTTCTATATTAGGAAATAAAACCTCATAAATAAACTTTCTTAGTTTTCACTGCCCAGACCTACAATGTCTCTTTGTGTTGAGGACTAGTGCATCTTTGAGCCAACATTCAGTACGAGTAAAAATACTTGAGTACTTTTAAATTGGGTTACTTTAATACTTTTACTCAAGTAGTATTTAAATTGGTGACTTGTAACTTGTAGTGGAGTAATTTTTACAGTAAGGAATTTGTACTTTTACTCAAGTATGGCTTTCAGCTACTCTTTACACCTCTGGTCTTTCAACATGACAATGACCCAAAGCATACAGCCAGGATAACCAAGGAGTGGCTCTGTTAGAAGCATATCAAGGTTCTGGCGTGGCCTAGCCAGTCTCCAGACTTAAACCTAATAGAGAATCTTTGGAGGGAGCTCAAACTCCGTGTTTCTCAGTTACAGGCCAGAAACCTGACTGATCTAGAGAAGATCTGTGTGGAGGAGTGGGCCAAAATCTCCCCTGCAGTGTGTGCAAACTTGGTGAAAAACTACAGGAAACATTTGACCTCTGTTATTGCAAACAAAGGCTACTGTACCAAATATTAACATTGGCTTTCTTAGGTGTTCAAATACGTATTTGCAGCTGTATCATACAAATAAATAGTTTTAAAAAATCATTCATTGTGATTTCTGGATTTTTTTTAGATTATGTCTCTCACAGTGAACATGCACCTACGATGACAATTTCAGACCCCTCCATGATTTCTAAGTGGGAGAACTTGCAAAATAGCAGGGTGTTCAAATACTTATTTTCCTTACTGTAAGTATATGAACCTCATAATCATGGCTGTACCCACCATTACACCATTATAATTATGGCCGTCCGGACATCGGTCATTTTCTGACGCTCGTCTTATTTGACTCAACGCTCAGCGCTCGTTTGGCTTCTTGCTGCGCAGACTAATCGGCATGTGACGTCTTTGTACCGCGAGACCAATTCAACAGTAAATGAGTGCGTTTACATGCACAGTCTTACGCCGATTATGCTTAATAAACTGATAACACGTGTAACATGTAAACGCGTAAAACGGTTTTCTTTAATCGGGGAAAGCCCATAAACGGCGTAAGCAAAAACCGATCGGCACTGGAAGTTTTTTGCTCATTACGCCGATTTCGCGTGGCATGTAAACACCTTAACCGGCTTTCTCACGGTTTTTCCCATGTGCGCATGTCTCCGCGTATGAAAGATAAACGTCACACGCGGAAGTAAGTGCAAAGTAATGCATAAAAGTCTCCGCTCGACTAAAGCAGTTGGCAGAGAAACTGTTAAAATAGAAGCTCATGTTACATTTACAGGTTCTGCAGACACAAGAAGAGATACAACAATATAGCTTAAGACAGATATGCTGTCGGCTTTCTGATCGACTATTATGTACTATAGGCGGTGACGTCACTGCCTGCGAGAAAACTAATAATTCTCCAAGTCCCATGTAAACGCAGTTGACTGCAGAGCCGGCTTATTGATTTGCATGTAAACGCATGAAAACAGTTTTCTATAATAAGCAGATTTTTAATAGTTATCCGCTTATGCTGTGCATGTAAACGTACTCAATGACTCCGAGGGGAGGGGGGGGGCATTGCGCTCAAGATGGCGAGTGGTTGTGTTTTTTCGAGCTGAGACAGAATAATAGGGTCCACTTAATTTAATACTTCTTTAAACTCTAATGTTGCTTAATTCTGTTAACGGAATGTTTTAAAGTGACCTTCCGCAAACGTTTGTGACTTGTTGTGTATTTTAACAACTCTTGACAAGCCCATGCTTGACCGTGTAAGTGAAACATGGAGAATTATTATTTTTTCTATCAGCTCGAACCAGTCTGGCCATTCTTTTCTGACCTCTGGAATCAACAAGGCATTTTCGCCCACAGAACTGCTGCTAACTGGATATTTTCTCTTCTTCAGACCATTCTCTGTAAACCCTAGAGATGGTTTTGCGTGAAAATCCCTGTAGATCAGCAGTTTCTAAAAAATACTCAGTCCAGCCCGGTCTGGCACCAACAACCATGCAACTTTCAAAGTCACTTAAATCACCGTTTTTGGTCACTCGGTTTTAACTGCAGCAGATCGTCTTGACCATGTCTACATGCCTAAATGCATTGAGTTGCTGCCATGTAATTGGCTGATTAGAATTTTTCGTTAGCGAGCAGTTAGACAGGTGTACCCAATAAAGTGGCCGGTGAGTGTATATTCCCATTTATACTAACATTTTCTTAGCACACCAAGGTGACTAGAAACATGATAACTTCCAGTTAAATAAGTAGCCAAACCCCAAGTCCCATTAAAGGTGCTCTAAGCGAATTCACACATTTTAGAACATAAAAAATTTTTTGTTACATACAGCAAACATCTCCTCACTATCTGCTTGCTGCCTGTCCGCTGATCAAACTGTAAAAAGACGCGATGTCTGTAGACAGCCCAGGCTGCAATAAACACACAGTGGCCAAACCTAGCACCACGAAACAAAACAAAGTGTTCCAGCCAATAAACGACAAGAAGGATTTGGGGGTGGGGGCTGGGCGCGTTCATGAAAGCATGGAAGGGAGGGGGAGGAGGAGGAGTTAGCTACACTCCGTTTGTTTGAAAACAGTTCAAACATCAAGAGAAAGCGACTTCTCACAGATTCGCTTAGAGCGCCTTTAATTACCCATAACAATGGACAAAACCAAAAGATGCAGCAGCAAATATTTTGTCCACAACTGTAACCATAAGGTTTTGTTTAATTTGTAGCCAGACATTTACTATAGGCTCACCACAATAACCATAGTATAACCGTATAAAAATCCTTACATTTATATAGCGCTTTTCTCAGTACTCATTTTGTAGTGATTATGAAAAATAATTTTCAGCAGAGGGTTCCATTGCCAAAAGATGACTTTATTGCATACAACAATAAGGCCGAGTTGGTGGCCAGGCAACTAAAGAGTCTTTTTCAGAATGCAACCTAATATACAGTTCTCTAAAAGTTGAAACCCCTCCCATGTAGTTGTTTTTAGCATGTTTTTATGTTTGACAGGTGTGGTAACTTCATTCCTTCCAAATGTCAGCCTATGCATTTTTAGCTCTGCTCTCAGTTACCATATTTTAAACACTGCATACATTGCAGTCTTTAAGACTGCTAGTCTTCAGCTTACAAGCATGAGACATACATACTTGCAAAACACATTTGAATCTGAATACCACGTTCACCAAAGATATAGGTCTGAATTAAAAAATCTTCTTCATTCCACCCTTTGAGACTTTCACAAGTCTCACCCAAAGTGCAACTTCATAATCCAGTTCAATTAAGTTAAGATAATTAATGGCTTAACTAAGCCATCTTTCCCTTACCAATGACTAAATCATGCTGCCGCACTTTGGTGGAGTGTGGAACAAACATCTTCTCTTGGAGAAGTAAAAGAATCTGCTCCATAATTTAACAAACCTTTATGATCATGGAATATACTTCATTATGTCATTGTTGCTGTAAAATCAGAACTCATAAAAACATTCATCATAAGAATGTAAATTAGTCAAATACCTTTTCAATTCTTATTATCTTTTTCTGATGTAGTATTACCATTTTCAAACTTTTGCAAAACCCATTTTTGATGCACTTTGTAATTTCTTATATGAAGTAACTTTTCATCTTGATATTTCAACATTAACATTTGTTTCAATATAGGAAGTACACAGTAAAATAACAATTCATCCAATTAAACTTGCAAATCCTTAACCTCTGATAATTTGCATCATTTACCTTATACCTTTGATAATATTCATCCTTTAACCTATACCTTTAATCATTTGCATCATTTAACCTATGAATCATTTGACATACCAAAATATATCTTTGATAATTTGACAAACCAATCACCCATTTTCCTAATTTTAAATCACACCAATTCCACATTAAGATTTTTTCTTCCTGTATTTGTTGCAGTTTCTTCCCTAAACTCTTAAGCTTATTGATAGCTTCAATGAATATCTATGTTGTATTTTTAGCATAACATTAATCTCCATACAATAAATCTATACCCCTTTGTAGTATCTCATTGTTTTTCTAAAATTGTTAAAACATCAATTAGTTAAATTTACCTTTGTTGATTATAGTAGATATAATTTAGTAATTCTAGATTAAATCAATATTTATTCTAACCATGATTTTATCTCATCTCTTGCTTAAATTATACTTCAATATAATCATGATGATTTCTTAAATTAACTTTAGTCTTGTACATATATATTTCTTCTCTAATTGCAAAACCACCATAAGTTATCATTTCCCATCAAATCAAAATTAAACCAAAAGAATTCTGCTAACATTACTGTTTGATCTTCATATGTCCACTGCTATGATCTGATTCCCACATTCTTTTTACTGTATACTAGCATTGTCCACCCTTTCCATACCTAAAGCCAAAATTATTAAGGATTTATAATAGCTTTTGGAATTTTATATTTGATTTGTTCAAGTTCTATGTTATAGAATATTCCCTTTAAATATTTTTTCCTATTCTGCCTTTTTTCTATTTTAATGCTTTTATTAACTTTCCAAAATTGAGACTATTTACCAAAATATGCCCAATCAAATTGATATTTAAACCAGAATTTGTCAATTTGTTAAATTGAACACCTTTATAATATCATGTTGACTTTTGATTATTATTACCTTTCATAATTCAGAGCATAATAAGCAATTGTTCATACCAATTTCTCTTAGCTTTGAAAGTTACCCATTTGTACTATTCATTCATAATGGTTTTTTTTTTGTTTCCCATAAAATGTCCAACATATTTTTTTTCCTTCCGTTGACGTCCTTTTTCTTCTATTGATGTCCTTGTCTCCTTTTTGTTTTGGTATCTTCAGTATTTTATCTAAATTTTGGTTCTGCGGAGATTATTGTAGAATAAATTCTCACTGGTGTTACTTGTCCTCGCTGAAGTGTTACTGATCCTTGCTGATAGGTGAAAGTTAATTGAAGAGAAGTTTGATTATTGACTGCAGTTATGTGAATTTACCATATGTTGCTGATAATTGTCAAACTGGTTATAAGCTTTATTTTTCAATTTTCCATGGCTAATTCCTTGAACTTTTCCTTGTGTGTCCTTTACACATTACCAGCAACTTTGTCTCTGTGTATTGCTTGTGAACTCCACTGCTTTGCACTCATTGGTTGTTGCTCCTAAAATTCTCTTCTCATTTACACATTTTTCTTAACTTTGTTGTTGTTGCTTGATATGCCCTGAGTGGTCATTACTTCGTTCTTTTATCTCTTTGTAGGCTTGAATTGCTTTTCATTTTTCTATTGTTGTCTTCTGTAACATGTCTTTTATTATTTTCTTTTCCTCAGTTCTCCTCTTCATTATTGTGTTTAAGTTCTCCTCTGCTCCTCAGCTCTCCTCTTCTGTATCGTGTTTTTGGTTCTCCTCTGCTCCTCAGCTCTCCTCTTCAGTATCGTGTTTTTGTTGTCCTCTTCTCCGACTGGTATTGTAGGAACTCTGTGCAATGGCTCAGATGACATCAGATGTGCTCCTTCCCCCTGGCCTGCTGTTAGAGCTGCTCTCCCTGCTCCTTGTTTTATGTCACTCTCTCCTTAAGACCCTCAGATCCACTATATCCCATGGCACAATATGGCATTTTATCTCCATCTCCTCATCAGGCTCCTTTTCTTTTTCCTGCACACAAATAGCTTATGCATACAGTTAGTTTTATCACATAAGATCTCATCTTTATTTGTAATTGTTCCAAAAGCTCCATCTGCAGTCGTTCCAGAGGATGTCCTTTTTGGGGATGAATTTTTATTATATAGTATTGCGCAGACATTGGTATTGGCATTGGTCGACCAATAAGCATTCCATGCAGTGTTAGTTTGCATTCTGTCACTCATTATTGCAAGAGACAAAGCATCCAGTCAGTTCAGTTTCATGCTTTCACATTTTTTGCTGAGTTTGACATTGAAGGGATGGTATACTTTTTATGATTAAGGATGGTAAACACATCTTAGTCTTTTCTTTGTTCTTTATTGTTGCAGTATTCACTTAGTTTTTTGTTTTTTTTAAATGAATGCTGATCCATTATATAAAATGATTCCTAATAGTATTTCAAATCTAGGGATTACTTCTTCTATCATTATTTTTATCATTACTCTTGGCACAAACTTTACCTGTCGAACAGAAATTTAACCATAAATGTACTCAAATATTGAGACCATTTTTTCACATATGGAGAATAATACCAATTTTTTTCCTCTTTTTAATCTTTAATTTTAATTAGTTCTTTTATATCTCAGTTTTTAATTTGAAATTAAAACCACCCATCTGGAAAGGTAACATTTTACTGTACAATAGAATGATTATCCCCAAGGTGTACATTAGATGTCTTGAATGTCTTTCTTTGTCCCCCTTTAGGTGCCACAAAATATTCCTAACATCCAGCATGTTCTTTTTTTTCCTTATATCTTCTAAGTAAGGCTTTTGTATTAACACTATAGAAGCACTACTTCTGTATGGCATTCTGAGGCTTCTTTAGCTTCCAAATCTGCTGTGTTGTTACCATTAATAAATTATCATTCATTTTTATATAAGTTTAATCTTTTTATGATTGCCAATTAATTTAATAATATTGTAGCAGAAATTAACCCCACTTGTCCAGTACATTGAATATATATTCCCTCATTATTTTGAAAGCCTCTTTGTTCCTATACCAAATTGTATATTGTTTATTTTCATAAAAAACATACAAATATTTCTTCTTTTTGAATACTCAAATATATAAAGCAAAGATCAATTACAATATTTGTCATCTGGGAAAACATTTGTTAGCAATGTGGATCTGGATATCACCTGGTTAGTCTTACAATGTCATTAATTGGATACTTCAATTAGTACTTTGTTCTCTACATTTTTTAACAATTAATACATCTTCTTTATCTTGCATGTTGTTATCATCTGTATTTATTCTTTGCATTTACAAATTATTTTTACTTTAGCACATAAGTCTAATGTTATTCCTAAGCATAATGGATTTATCCCCCTGGCTTTGTATAGCTTTTTGTTTTCATCATATCCCATAAATCCTTTTCTTCCCAATTTTTTCCAGTATACAAGAGACCTGTGGAAATAAATCAGTTACATTAAGTCATTATTCTATTAACTGATTTTCAACCATACTCTTAACTACTTCTTATTTACCTTCCTGTGATGGTATGTCAATTTCTTGTCCTATATTTTATTTTTTCCACTTTTTAAGTTGAATATCTTTCTCATGATCATATTATAATACACTGAAGTTCCCACTTTGATAACTTTGCATTAAAAATGTGTGCTTTAATACATTTCCCCCTTATTCATTGTTTGTTATACATCACTATTTATTACACTAATATACATTTGCTTTGATTCAGTTAATATCACTTTAATATACTTGTACCCTTCTGGAGAACACTAAATCCAGTGGCTTAATTCAAATTATGGATATCTTCCTAACCAGTAAACAGGAGTGTGATTTTGATATGAGAATAGATATGGTCATGGTTTTGTTTATTGTTTATAGACATACATTGAATTAGCAATACTTGTCCAGAGAATCATATTCTTAACAAATCTTACAACTGGACCATAAACTGGACTTTGAAAGGCTGCTGTCACCCTCCCCCCCTCACTCACAGAGCTGGTACATGGATATAGCGAAAGTCTCTCTTGGCGTGGCCAGGCTTTTTGTAGTCCTCAGCATGTTTTCTTTGTCTCTCCCAGTTCAAGTTGTTTTCTTTCTGGGATGGTGATGCTGCAAAGTCATTTATGATGGGTACAGGAGTCTGGCTTGCTTTTGGAGAAATTGCTGAAAGTAGCTGAACACAAGAGTCATCACTGTTATTCACTTTGCATTTCAAAACAGTGTGATCATTCCAGGGTCTCCTTCTGGATTTCCCTCAGTCTCTTTTTATTGTCTCTGAACAAAACTGGATTCTCTGTGTCTCCCAGTTTTCTCTCTGTGCTTTAGAGTCCAAGCAGTGGCTGCCACACTGCTATGATATGTTCAAAAATAGTCCCTCCTCATGTAACGTTAGTCCACAGGTCAGAGGTTTGGAGGATTTCTTTCATTTCTCCATTGCCACAACTTAGTCCTTCTCCCAGTCCCATGAATGCCTGAGGGTAAGTGATCAGCCTCCCAAGGTCCTTAATACCTTTATTAAATTAAGAAATTGTAAGGCCAATGGCCTAAGCCATCCTTTTTTTTCCCATATATACATTTCTCCATCAGATGACACCTCCTCTTTACTCTCCCTCTCTACTCTCTCCTTATTTTGCTTCATTCATTCTTTTTAATGTTTTTCTTATTTTTATTTCTTATTTTATTTATATCTTCCTACCTCATCTTCTTTTTCACCTCTTTGTGTAAACAATGCCTCTTGGCTTTTTACTCTACACTCTTCACACTTATACTTTTTCTGATAATAATTAAATTTCTTTCATTTAGGATATTTCCTCATTTGTAAGATTTACTCCCAAACCTGTTTAATTTTCCTATTCTATAACTACTGATCATTTCATTTACATTTTACCTATAATTTCCACAGTGCCCTTGAGTACTGGAAATCAACCTTCTACAGTATGCATGATAAATATAGAGTAACATTTAACACACTTTCTTTTGTTCCATTATCAACTTCCTTTAACATTCTATCATATATATCTCCTTTATTCATTAATAATGCCAATGCTTTTTTCTTCAAATCCATCCTTCTTATCTTTCTTTTGATTTAATATAGGTTTATTTACAATATCCATTTCTTTACACATTGCCACGTCAAATGTTTCCTTCATGACAATTTCTTGGACACATTCTTTATCAGTTCTCTGCCCAATAGATGTTTCCACAAGAAGAACTGCTATGACTTTACACTACATCTGCTAATTCTACATTTTATCCTTTCTATCTTGTTCAGCAATTTTTTAGCTCCATTAGACAATAACAAATAAAAACACTTTAGCAATATTCCAGTAGTCTTTTATACATAAACGTCAAGCTTACCATCTTCTCTCCCTTATTACTTTTTCTACACTGCAAATGTTTTTCAAGCAGTTCCTTACTTAATTAATGTTTCTCTTTCAATTCAATTTGTTTCATTTGTCAAGTAATACTATTTTTTCCTTTAGTCTTAAGCACAAAGATTTTTCATTGGATTAAGATTTAAAATATAGATGTAAAAACCTCCTTTCAACCTATATATACCATTTACTTATAGTTTTACCTATAATCTCTTATTACTTTATTATATAAATAATATATAATTATTATTATTTTACTTATATTATTTCACTTCACTGCTAGCTCCTTTCATCCACAGCACTCAGTCAGGCCTGCACTCACTCTATTTATAACATACACCCAGTCATTCACACTTTAAACATGACACCACTTGTTTTTCACTGTTGAGGATCCTTTCCACTTTTACTCACACAAACTTTTTATCATGCATTAGGGCGGTATCCACAGAATAATATTTTATCCATTCAGACCTCTATTATATAAACATATATAAAGAGCTGTTTCATAAAAATCAATTCTACCCTTGCAGACCCCTGTCCACTTTTTAACACTTTTGTTTCATGCTCTATTTATTTATGTTTTATTTTTTATATCATTTTTATCCATACACTGTAAAATATGCAGCATTAATGTCAAATTAACATATATGTTTGTTACCTTAAAATAACAAAATAAAACATGAATGGCTTGCAAAACCAAAGTACTTTTCCTTATTTTACAGTGTATTCGCTTATTCCATAAGCATTTTTAATAGTCTGTTCCAGTCTACCTGTATCCGTCAAGGCCCTCTTACAGAGTAAACACAGATTATTTAATTTTATCTTTTTTTTTTCATACACTGTAAATAAAATGCAGTATTGATGTCAAATCAACATATATCACTACTTAACCTATTAAGGCAAAAACATGGATTGGCTTGCACCATCACATAACTTTGTCTTAATGCTATCATTCATTTACAGTGTATCAGCTTATACCATAAGCATTTTTAATAGTCTGTTCCAGTCTATCTGTATCCATCAAGGCCCTTTTACAGAATAAACACAGATTATTTAATTTTATCCTATTTTCTTTTCCATACACTGTAAATGATATATTGTATTAATGTCAAATCAACATCTACATAGTTACTTAAACTAACAAAGTGCAACATGTATTGGCTTCCAAAACCAAATCACTTTCATTTTTATACAATTATGCATTTACAGTGTATCCGCTTATTACATCTATCAAAGCCCTCTTGCAATAAGCATTTTTATAATCTGTTACAGTCCATTTGTATCCGTCGAGGCCCTCTTACAAATAAACACAGATTAATTTTATTTCTGTTTAATGCTATCTTCGAAGCCCACTTAGCTATTAAACTATTATCTGTTCCAGGTTAATGCTGTCCAATCAAAGGCCCTCTCAGCAAAACCACAGATTATCCACCTGAGCTCAGGAATTTTTTCCTCTTTATCATTTCAAACAAATCACACCATGCAATCCTTGGAAGTGGAACCCTTTTTAACTGTATTAATCTTAGTTCTTTTATTGGAAGAGCATTGTGAAAGTCTTTCCACCATGAGCCAACCCAGATGAACAACACAACAGTAAACCAGTAAATAAGCAAAAACTGCTTACCTGGTCCTGTGTATGCCGCTCATCCAAACTCAGCCCACAACGGTCATCCACCTCCATGCTCCTTTCCAATCCCATCCTCGTCGCCAAATGTTGTGGATTTTTGTAGTGATTATGAAAAATAATTTTCAGCAGAGGGTTCCATTGCCAAAAGATGACTTTATTGCATACAACAATAAGGCCGAGTTGGTGGCCAGGCAACTAAAGAGTCTTTTTCAGAATGCAACCTAATATACAGTTCTCTAAAAGTTGAAACCCCTCCCATGTAGTTGTTTTTAGCATGTTTTTATGTTTGACAGGTGTGGTAACTTCATTCCTTCCAAATGTCAGCCTATGCATTTTTAGCTCTGCTCTCAGTTACCATATTTTAAACACTGCATACATTGCAGTCTTTAAGACTGCTAGTCTTCAGCTTACAAGCATGAGACATACATACTTGCAAAACACATTTGAATCTGAATACCACGTTCACCAAAGATATAGGTCTGAATTAAAAAATCTTCTTCAACTCAAAGCGCTTTACATATGAACAGGGGAATCTCCTCAACCACCACCAATGTGCAGCATCCACCTGGATGATGCGACGGCAGCCATATTGCGCCAGAACGCTCACCACACACCAGCTTATTAGTGGAGAGAAGACAGAGTGATATAGCCAATTAGTATGAGGGATGATTAGTAGGACAATGGGCAAGTTTGGCCAGGATGCCGGGGCACATCCCTACTCTTTTTCGAAGGACATCCTGGGATTTTTAATGACCACAGAGAGTCAGGACCTCGGTTTAACGTCTCATCCGAAGGACGGTGCTTTTTTGACAGTATAGTGTCCCCATCACTATACTGGGGTGTTAGGACCCACACAGACCACAGGGTGAGCACCCCCTGCTGGTCTCACTAACACCACTACCAGCAGCAACTTGGTTTTTCCAAAGTGGTCTCCCATCCAAGTACTGACCAGGCTCAGCCCTGCTTAGCTTCAGTGGGCAAGCTGTCTTGGGCTACAGGGTGATATGGCTGCTGTATAATGAATCTACTGTATATACACCTAGTAATAAATGTATCATTAAAAACTAAGGTTATACTTAGTTGTTCTGAGAACTGCACACTAACATCAAGCCTTCAGTCTGAACTTCACATTACAAATACAGGCTAATACACTGCTAAATCTACTTATGGCTAAAACAATGATAGCTGTACAAAACAAAATCACATGACTGATTTAACACACGCACACACGCACACACACACGCACACACACACGCACACACACACGCACACACACACACACACACACACACACACACACACACACACACACACACACACACACACACACACACACACACACACACACACACATTCTGGTTTCCATGTTTTGTGGGGACATTCCATAGACGTAATGCATTTTATACCATACAAACTGTATATTCTATTCCCCTTACCTGCCCCATTCCCTAACCCCAACCATCACAAAAACCTTTCTTGTACCTTAGATTTTCAATAAACATCATCTTGTTTGATTTATAAGCTTGTTTCCTCATGGGGACATCAAAATGTCCCCACAAGGTCACAAAAACACTGGTATTCCTATCTTTGTGGGGACAATTGGTCCCCACAACGTGATAATTACCAGGTACACACACACACACACACACACACACACACACACACACACACACACACACACACACACACACACAAACATCTGAACACAGTGTTCTCCATTACCACACAACACATTCAATTCTGTTTCACAGACAAACAACATTATTTGTACACTTAGGGGCGATTGGGGATTAGACTAGTCCTGGACTAAAATAAATATAAAAGCTGTCCAAACTGAAAACAACTTGCAATGACATATCTTAAAATACATAAGTGCCCTTTGCATTGCCTCAAAATGCACAGTAGTAATGTATTTAGTTAGTCATGTTTTTAAAACTAGTTATATTTCCTAATTAAACTAAAACCTAGACCTGGTTTAAGCTAGTCCCTGCCTGGGAAACCACCTCTTACTGTCTCAAACAAACATCATTCACTTATATATCATGAGGTAAAGATTTAAAGAGGAGCTTGAAAAGATTTAGTAAAAATACAGGAGCAGTAAATCTCTTGATCCTGTAGACAGTGTGACAATAATTGATGTGTAGTCAAATCCATAGAGAGTAGATAATACTCACAGAGAACTAGAGGAAGAGAAATCAACTCCATACTGATCTACTGATGACTGACACTTAAACATTAAACACTCTGTGATAAAACCTCAAGACTTCCTCTTTAACAGTTTCTTAACTGGGGTCAGGGTCCACTAGGGGGCCTCACAATGGTATGAAATTATTTATTATAAGATCTACTGTACACGCATTAAAATTATTTTCTTAAAAAATATATTTCTTAATTAAGATATTTCTCAGTGATTGGTTATTTTTAACAAACATTTCTTTCTATTTATGTCAAGTTATATAGTTCTTTACTGGATTGTGAGGAGGGCCCACAAATTGTTGTGAACAGAGGAGGGGCTTAAGAAAAACTGAGATCCATGGCTCTACCAACGTTTACTAAATGAATGTTTTAGATATAATCTACAAATGAAGCATAACATAGACTTACATTTCTACACAAATGGTTTGTTGTTTAACTTTTATCCATGAAAGGGAGCAAAACAACATTCATCAACTGCACATAGTAATGTTGGACATGTTTGTAATGGAAAAATCTATTAGAAGCTAATGAACAAAGGCTGTTTTACACATTGATTAACATCATAGAACTGAAACTTTATCTCCATCAGACCTCTAACACTTATAAGTGCTGCTACTTCTGAATGACATCACTGAGAATAACTATCACAATTTCACAGAAAAGGCTTAACACATGTTTCACCATCTCAGCTGAAAATAACTTGCAGTGACAGATCTTAAAATATTTACTATTGATGTGTCTCAATATACGCACCATGTATTTTTCTAAGGAATATTTGCTAAAGATCCTTCAACATCTTACCCTGACAGCAGTAGGTTCCAGGGCGGATCCATCACAGTATTAAGGTTTAGAGCAGAACTCATCCTGCATCATTTGTATTATAGATATTAATGATACCTGAGATCATACTTGAAGTAAGAAGTGATGTTATGTTTCTGTAAAAAGGAAGGAACCCGAGCTACTGTTTATCTGGAGACCAGAATAACAGAGAGACTTCATGGTGTGATGTTTTGACAGAGTTAGTCAGCAAACATCCAGAACACCATAGAAACCACATAAGCCATTTTTATCACATTTGCACCTGAAATTGCACCTGTATTAGATTCTATTATACACGCACGCACGCGCACACACACAAAACATAATAAGCATATTAAACTACTAAATGTATTGAGTGTTTTTTTACAGTGTATATTCTTTCATACAATCCACAGCCTCTGCCTAGCTAATCATGTGCTCATTTACAGACTAATGTTTATATATCCAAACAGTCAATAACGGATGATTTTGGAAACGCTGTTTTGTACTCTTTCGTTCACAGGTCGGAATGCGCTGCTTCTCACTGCTGCTCACTTCACGAAGTAGACGCAAAGAGAAACGATCCCTGAGCGGGAAAGCAAGACCCCTTGCCCGCGACCTGCAAGATTTTAGTACCACCCCTAGCACACCCTCATGACCACCTGATGATGAGAAGGGTTTCAGTTTGTTACTGTCATCCTCTCTTGGGCCTTGGAGCCATAGTCCACGACCTTCAAGTCCAAAAAAAGTGCGTCCATCCTTCACAAATTAAATCCAAACGGCTCCAGGATGATAAACAAAGGTCTTTTGAGGGTAATCCGTGCGGTGTTGTTGTAGAAATATCCATATTTAAAATTTTATTAACGTAATTAAGTACCTTCCTGTAGCGCCGCCATCTTAGTCTAGTGATGTTACAAGTGACACCGAAGCTCCGAAGCGTGTGTCAAAAAAACGAACCGATTTTCATTGAAGCTTTGTATCGAAGCTTGATTCGTTCTGGCAAAATCACGTGGCCAATGACGTCCGAAGCTTCGTTTCACACACAGCCACGTGACTGCTTCGTTATCTGATTCAAAGGTTTAGAATTGTGCGATGCGCGGCGCGCCCTCATGGGTTGTATTGGAGTATTGCATTACACGGAATCAATTACTGTATAGTGAGTTTATGATATATATAGAATATATTAGTAGTACAAAGCCTTTTCTGCACCACTTAATACCATGATATATTTTTTAATTAGTTCACACTTTATACTTTTGAGACAAGGTCTATCCTTAATTTGTTATTTTTGTTTGAAGTACCATTCGCATGAAATGGAACATGCTTTGGTCATGTATTTAATATAGTGTTACATTTATTTATGAATCTATCCTTAATTTGTCAATCCATTAAGTTTTGCTTTTATAATTAAATTAATACGTTGTTTGGTTGTGGAACATGTTGTGAAACAGCACTTTCACCAGCAGAGGTCCTCATTGAGCTCTGATTTGAAAAGCTTCGAGTAATGAACCTTTTTCCGATACAATTGGGTTGAAAGCTTCACTGCTTCAAGAAAGCTTCACTTCGCCATCACTATCTTAGTCTCATCCGCATTCAGGAGGAGAGCTTACGCAGCCTACGGATGTGACGACAGGGTTGTAGGGACAGGACGCAAAAGCAAACTTCGAAAATAAATAACATTTAATGATAAAACACGAGGGATAACACGGTGAACACAGGAACATCCAAGACAGGGAACAGACGGGGTAGCAATGACAATAATCCGGCAACCGGTGTGACAGAACAAAGGCATATAAATACAAAGACCATTAAACATATGACAGGTGTGGTGTATTGGCGTAATGAGTCAATGAAAGTCCAGGTGAGACGGATCAGTGCAATACACAAAACATGACACGGACTTGTCGTGACATAACTCCTCCCTCTACGAGTGGCTACCAGACACTCAAATAAACACAAAACAAAAACAAAGTCTGGTAGCAAAAGTCCAAGGGAGGGGTGGAGGGCTTGGGGACCCTGGCGAAGCCGGCAGCCGCCGGGATGAGACCAACAGGACGGTTGGCCGGACTGCGCCAGGAGAACCGGAGTGATCGCTCCGAGAACCGAGGCAGACGAATTACCCCCCTCCTGGGAATCGTCGAAGATCAGATGCCCCCGGAAATCATCTCCCGTCCCCTCGCGGAAATGGAGACCCTCGCTCGGTAGCCACCCCGGGGAAATGATCGGGCGTGGTCCGTTCCGGATCCCCCTGCGAGCAGGATGGTGGTCCTCCGAGGGACCGTCGACGAAGACTCAACCGTTGGGGGACCGCCTGGGCCGATCCTCCTCCCGCAGGCCCGCAGGAGCGAGCGATCGCTCACGGTGGTCCCCAAGAGACATCGGGGCTGATGGGGAATGAACCCCGATGTCACTACTCCCCCTCGACGAAACTCCTGGGGGAGCCGCCCTTCGTGAACCTGCTGCGTCCAGTTTGGCCGGATTATTCTGTCACGACAGGGTTGTAGGGACAGGACGCAAACGCAAAGTTCGAAAATAAATAACATTTAATGATAAAACACGAGGGATAACACGGTGAACACAGGAACATCCAAGACAGGGAACAGACGGGGTAGCAATGACAATAATCCGGCAACCGGTGTGACAGAACAAAGGCATATAAATACAAAGACCATTAAACATATGACAGGTGTGGTGTATTGGCGTAATGAGTCAATGAAAGTCCAGGTGAGACGGATCAGTGCAATACACAAAACATGACACGGACTAGTCGTGACAACGGAGGTTACTCTGCTGCTGCTCTGTCCCCCCGCCCTCCGAATTTGTCATACGTCACTAAGAAAAGTGCGTACACTACGCTAATACTCTCTCCTGAGTCTAAGATGGCGGCGCTACCGGAAGGTAGTTAATTACTGTTACGGCTGGCTCACAAACCGCAACATAAAAGAGGAGAACAACAAGTGATTTAAACAATAAACCAATTTATTGTCAACACAAAAAAAAACATTAAACAACATACGTCTAGGGGAAAAAAGAACACGCGCGTGTGGTAACTAAATATGCATAAAGTCTGACACAAACAATCATAGGGAAAAAAAGATATAAATGGGAAAAAATATATTCATATATTATAGAAAATAGAGAGAGCGAGACTCAGGCGCCACAGATATTTTATACCCACACCACATAAGAGGGTTGATTACAAATACAATGCACCTGTTACCCAACTGACATCTGCACTGTTTAGCAGAGCCAGCAGGGGGAAACAGGGAGGCGTAACACCTCCCCCACAAAAGTATTCCTCCAAGGAATGCAGAAGAGAAAAAAACACTTCCAATTATTTCCCCACTCCACTTGGTTCCGGCTTCCTGGGCCCTAGGAAACAGGATAGAAAGAGAAGAGAAGGAAATAGGGAACACAACAAAACATACAATCTCACACTCGAGATAAGGCATCTGCAATGACGTTTTCGCTGCCTCGAATATGTTTAATGTCAAGGGAAAATGGTTGTAAAATGAGACACCATCTCATTATCCTCTGGTTGTGATTTTTCATTCGATGTAAAAACACCAAAGGATTATGGTCTGTATAGACCACAATGGGACTAGCCGAAGACCCCAAATAAACTTCAAAATGTTGAATAGCTAGGACAAGGGCAAGTGCCTCCTTTTCAACAACTGAGTAAACTCTCTGATGAACATTAAATTTTTTTGAAAAGTAACAGATTGGATGCTCTACTCCATCTTGACTCCTCTGTAAGAGAACAGCTCCAGCTCCCGTATCACTTGCATCTACAGCCAAACAAAAAGGCTGAGAAAAATCTGGTGCAACAAGCACGGGGGCACAAGCCAACAGAGCTTTAGCTCCATCAAATGCCTGCTGAGCAACAGTGGTCCACTCAAAAGGTACTTTAGTACTTATAAGGTCGGTCAAGGGTGACACAATAGATGCAAAATTTGGGCAGAACCCGCGATAATACCCAGACATTCCCAGAAACCTACGCAATTCTCTGCGATTTGTAGGTACTGGAAAAGCACAGATAGCCTCAATTTTTGCATCAATTGGACGAACCTGTCCATTTCCCACGATCTTACCTAAATAAGTGACAGTAGCTTTTCCAAATTCACATTTTGCCAGATTTAAAGTTAAAGAGGCCTCTGTCAAACGAACAAAAAACTCCCTTATCTGGACTAAGTGGTCTGCCCAGGATGAGCTAAACAAGACCACATCATCCAAATAAGCCTCACAACCAGCTAATCCAGACAACACCTTGTTAACAAGGCGCTGGAAAGTGGCTGGAGCATTTCGAACGCCAAATGGCATAACACGGTATTGGAGGAAGTCGTCAGGTGTTACAAATGCAGAAAGTTCCCTTGCCCTAGAAGTCAATGGGACCTGCCAATACCCCTTTAAAAGATCAAATTTGCTCACAAACTTGGCAGAACCCACTCGGTCCACACAATCATCTATGCGGGGTAAAGGATAACAATCAGGCTTAGTGATGGAATTCAATTTACGATAGTCGGTACAAAACCTGTAAGATCCATCAGGCTTATTTACGAGGAGACAGGGGGAACTCCAAGCACTAAAACTGGGCTCAGCCAAGTTGTTCTTCAATAAGTAAACAACCTCCTTTTTTAACAATTCACGCTTCATAGGATTTACCCTATATGCATGCTGTTTGATTGGTAAAGCACTTCCCACATCAATGTCGTGTTCAATAATGGTAGTGCAACTAGGCACATCAGAAAACAGGTTAGGAAAAGACTCCACTAACTGAAGAATGTCACTTTTCTCAGACTCAGAGAGATGGGGTAAATGATGGATCAAGTTTGCGTACATCTCCGAATTATCTAATCGTCCCTCAATAATACCTCGAGAAGGAAGATTGATGTAGTCATCTCCAATACAATCCAGAGACAAGCCGTTTAAAGAGGAGGTTTCCTTTTCACTCAAATGTGAGGAATCAAACACCGTGGTTACTAAACCAACAGAAGATGCAAGAGGAAAATAAGGCTTTAAAAGATTTATGTGGCAAACCTGTACTCCCTTACGTCGTTCTGGTGTTTTTAACAGATAATTCTGTCCAGAGAGGCATTTTAAAACAGGATAAGGACCTGCAAAACGGGCTTGAAAAGGGTTATTTACAAGAGGCAACAAAGCTAATACTTGGTCTCCAACCTTAAACCTTCGAGACACAGCTTGCTTATTAAATAACCTTTCCATCTTTCTTTGCGACTTTCCCAGCTTCCTTTGGGCAATTGCACGAGCTTCATACAGCCGATATCGAAACCCACTTGCGTAATCAAGAACATTTTTAGAGGGTTCAATGGGGATCCAGTTATCAGCAAGAACTGCAGTAGGACCACGAACTTCATGTCCGAAGACCAAGTCATTGGGACTAAATCCAGTACTCTCCTGAATAACTTCTCTAACCCCAATAATCAGCCAAGGCAACCCCTCCTCCCAATCAGAGCCAAGATCCACACAATATGACCGCAGCAATGACTTCAGGGTCTGATGAAATCTTTCTAGGGCTCCTTGACTCTGAGGGTGGTATGCACTGGAAATGTTATGGCTGATTTTTAACTGTCGCAAAGCTTTAGCAAACTGGTGACTCATAAAATTAGAGCCCTGGTCAGACTGGATAGTTCTAGGAATGCCAAACGTTGACATAAAATCAGTTAAAGCTCTGAGAATAGACTTTGTAGTGATGGACCTAACAGGATACACAGCTGGATATCGAGTAGACAAACACATAACTGTAAGTAAGTACTGATGACCTGTCTTTGATCTAGGTAAGGGACCTACGCAATCAACAAGCAAATACTCAAATGGCTTTGATATTGCTGGAATAGGTTGGAGAGGAGCCACAGGGATTTTCTGGTTTGGCTTACCAGTGAGTTGGCACACATGACAAGTTCGAATAAACTTGGACACATCTCTTTTTAATTTAGGCCAAAAGAATTTTCGCTGCAGTCGATCATACGTTTTCCGCACACCCATATGTCCAGCCACTCCATCATGAGCTAACCTGATCACAGATTGTCTAAATTTAAGAGGAACTACCACTTGAATATAAGATTTGGTAATTGGTTCAGTTTCACTGACCCACCGTCTAAGCAACAACCCCTCTTTTAAAAAGTAGCAGGAAGGTAACGAAGTCTCAATATCTCCTTCAGGACACACAATTGAAAACAAAGATTTAAGAGTTGCATCAGCTAACTGCTCTTGAATCAAGTTCTCTCGAGAGACGTTTAAAAGAGAAGACAAAAATTGTTCTGATATCCCATCCTCCTGAGAAACATGTTTCTCAGAAAAGTAATCAGATGAATCCTGAATGATGTTATCAGTTAAGGTCATGCTAAGTGATACATCTTCACCTGTCTCACTACCAACTTCCTTAGAGGGTAAATCACTTTCCTCAGCATAATTCTCAGAAAAAACAGGTAAAGTTTCCTCTAAGGTTACCTCACAGTCGGGATTTAAAGAAACTTCACCTTCACACAGTTGGTTGGCTTTTAGTTGTTTTCCTCTAGCTCGGGTAACAGCACAGGTAGGAAACACATGGGGAAACTTTTTCCCACACTCATCAGGAATATCTGTAAACACAGGCTTGGAGACTACAACAGTAGATGGTACAGGTTTTAATGTTCCCCAAACATTTCCCTGAGCAAGATCATTCCCCAGTATAAAAGTAACCCCTGGCACAGGGAGAGAAGATCGTACTCCAACAATCACCTCACCAGTTACCAGATCAGAAGAAAGATGTACCTTGTGTAAGGGAACTTTTAAGAAAGTCATTTCTATCCCCCTAATCAACACATCCTTCCCTGTTGCTGTCTGACATGAGAGTGGAAGAATTCCCTCTAACAAAAAGGACTGAGCCGCTCCAGTGTCTCTCAGAATTTGCACAGAAACTTTTTCCTCCTGTCCTGGCAGAGACACAAAACCAGTAGTGATAAATGGAGCATACTCTGTACAATGATCCCCAACGTTAGCCTGAGTTGATATCACCTTAGTACCCACAGAATTCTGTTCGTATGCACAAATCTTCAGTGGTTCAAGCCCAACTAATCCAACTGGCTTAGCTGACTTCTTTAAAGCGTTACATTCAGAGATTTTATGTCCTACTTTATGACAATAAAAGCAGACCACCCTACCTTTTTTATCAGATGGAACATTCAAATTCACAGGGGGTACACTTGCCACCGTACCTGATGTAACTACTGGAGGTGTCCACCGATTTCGAAATAACTTTTTATTCTGATCACTTGATGCTCTATCAGGAAAAGAAACTCTGTGAGTCAGAACAAATTCATCAGCTAACACAGCTGCATTTGCTAAGGTCAAGGCCTTTTGTTCATTCAAATAGGTAGATACCGACCCTGGTACACAGTTTTTAAACTCTTCTACAAGAATTAACTCCCTCAACTGGTTCAAGGTTTCTACCTTCTGAGAATGACACCATCTTGTAAACATCATTTCCTTTTCCCGAGCGAATTCAACATAAGTTTGTTTTTCAAGTTTTTTGTAACCCCGAAATCGTTGTCGATAAGCCTCAGGCACTAATTCATATGCTCTCAAAATGGCGATTTTTACCTGTTTAAAATCTACACTTTCTTCTTCGGAAAGAGAAGCAAACACCTCCTGAGCCTTCCCTGTCAAAACACACTGCAAAAGTAAAGTCCAGACATTTTCTGGCCATTTTAGAGAAACAGCAACTCTTTCGAAATGGGCAAAATACTTGTCTACATCACGTTCACAAAATGGAGGAACCATCTTAATGTTTCGACCAACATCAAAAGAAGTCTGCCCTACCGGAACGGACTTAGAAGCTTCAGCTTTTTTAACTTCCAGTTCAAGCTCTAGCATTTTCATCTCATACTGCCTCTGTTCACGTTCACTCTCACGTGCATACTCTAATTTTTTCAACTCAAACTGAGCACGCTCACGCTCCTGTTCAAGCTCCAATTTTTTAAACTGAACCCGTTTTTCCCATTCTCTCTCTTGCAATACTTGAGTATCTTCAAACGATAGTTTCCCAGTTTCAAACTGTGTTTGTTTTTCTCTTGACATTAAATCGCTCTCTACACTTGGAGACAATACCTTACCACAACTACTCTCATCTCCTATAACAAGAACTCCTTTAATTATCAACTGGCTTTTAACAGCCTTTAACAAATCTTCCTTGCGCTTCTTATCATTACTAGTCAAAACAATAGCATAACTCTCTGCAAGTTCTAGAAGTTGTTCTTTGGTGCACCTATCTAGAAACCTTTCAGAAAATTCTACATTCAATTCCTCTTTGGACGTCATTTTGAATCAGTATTTAAAAATTCACACAATGAAGATTAGTTAATAAATTGACCACAATAAATCCAAATAATCATAATAAACCTTCCTAAAATATGAAGTGCCAGAAAACATCCTAGACTTAAATGATTATTCAATATTACCCCTATTGACATAATCTTTCATACAGCCTAGCTAAATAATCCACTATAATAACACTAGAACACATAAGATGAATAAACAAACCCAAATTCATTAGTTTTATTATTCAAATTATTCTCCACAGACCATAAAGTCTGTTTCAATACCACAATTCCAGTGTTTTAAAGTGAACAAAATCAAAACCGATTTACACCAGTAATATTTGTATGACGTGCATCATCCCGCGATGCAGTGTTAATTTACAAATAGTAAACACTCTCGTGTCATACAATATTCAATAGGCTACAACAGTGATTTCACCCCGATAATCATATAACCTACTGTTGTCCCTAACACAAGACTTCCGTGTAAACAAAACCAATGTTTTATCCGGTCTACACAAACGTCCACCTATTTCCTACAATGGCATAACTAGCACATAGTACCAACACGCGAGAGAAAAAAAATGCTCTCTTTGTAATTATTTTAAGCGAAACACAGGGAGAGAGAAAAAATAGAGTACTCACCAGGATTTCCATTGGCTTTACATCTCCGATATGTCTGCCTGTTGAAACTAACCTAACTAGTCTTCAAAGGACTGCCGGGCTCGAGGCAACTTGAAACGCTAAACCTCGTAACAGCTGTTCCCCAAATGAGTTCAGCTGCGCGAGAAGCGTACCCCCACCCAGGATTTCCTTCCAAAAACTCCAAACAAAATAGAAAGAAATCAACAAAACAACAAACAGCGTTCCGACGGAAGGACCGCGCACAGGCAGCCCAGCTGAAACACTCTAACTAACCGGAGTGCAAGCCGATTCTCAGGAAATCCTGAAGAGACAATAAAAATACTCCCTCAAACAAAAACGCTCAAAATCCGGGACAAGACCCCATTTTTATGTTACGGCTGGCTCACAAACCGCAACATAAAAGAGGAGAACAACAAGTGATTTAAACAATAAACCAATTTATTGTCAACACAAAAAAAAACATTAAACAACATACGTCTAGGGGAAAAAAGAACACGCGCGTGTGGTAACTAAATATGCATAAAGTCTGACACAAACAATCATAGGGAAAAAAAGATATAAATGGGAAAAAATATATTCATATATTATAGAAAATAGAGAGAGCGAGACTCAGGCGCCACAGATCTTTTATACCCACACCACATAAGAGGGTTGATTACAAATACAATGCACCTGTTACCCAACTGACATCTGCACTGTTTAGCAGAGCCAGCAGGGGGAAACAGGGAGGCGTAACAATTACGTTAATAAAATTTTAAATATGGATATTTCTACAACAACACCACACGGATTACCCTCAGAAGACCTTTGTTTATCATCCTGGAGCCGTTTGGATTTAATTTGTGAAGGATGGACGCACTTTTTTTGGACTTGAATGTCGTGGACTATGGCTGGACCCTGTAACATTACATTTAATCAACTGAAAGATCTAAAATATTTTCTAAAATATCCGAAAATGTGTTTGTCTGAAAAACGATGGACATATGCAACTTGGAAAGCTTGGGGGTGAGTAAATCATGGGTTTAATATCGTTTTTGGCCGAACTATCCCTTTAAGCTGACTCAAACAAATTTAAAACATAACTAGATTTTATTTTCATGAAAACAAAGATTGTCTGCATTCATTTGCATTTTAATCAACATTTAACTGTATGACTGAAGTAGAAAGAAACATTAATGTGCATGATTAGTGTCAAGGTTATGTCTTGTCATGTTCAAGTCTTTAATTTTGAAGGCATAGTTCTCATGCATAGACAGTAAAAAAATGGACACAGTGACCCCATTGGATTCAACGGAGACAAGTGAAGTCAATTAGAAGCACGCACTTTCTGGGGGTCAAGCGTGCACAGATTCAAACTGAGCTTGATTACGTGAGCAAACCTGTCTCACATATGTAAGTCCTCAAATAGCTGTGCCAAGAGAAATCTGAAACACCCACCGAATCTTGCAGAGACGGCGAGCATGAACAGAAGCAACTTTTGGTAAGTATTCTGATTAATAATCTCCCTTGACTTTATGCCTCCACGTCGACCTGATTGCCTCATAGACAGTAAAAGATTGCCTGCAAGCTTCTCCTCCTGTCCATACGGTAATTTATCTTCTGTGCGATAGAAAGTTGCAGGTTATGATTCAATCGTTAAGATATAACGTAAGATACAAGGTTAGGGTGACCATACGTGCCATTCTTCCCAGACGCATCCCGTCCAGGATTTCGGTGCGTCTTCCGGAAGTCGTATTTGTTGACCGCATACGCCATTCAGTTAAAAACATAAGATATACAATCGTAGTTTCATTCTTACGTTAAAATGTAACGGTTGCTTTTCTGTAATAATAATAATAATCCTCTATGACGTATGCGGTCGACAAATACAACTTACGGAAGACAAACCCAAAATCCTGGACGGGATGCGTCCGGGAAGAATGGCACGTATGGTCACCCTATACAAGGTTATGGAGCCTTTTATACATTTTCGTGTTCTTTAGAAATATTAATGGACAAATGGAGTCTTTAAACGCCTCAGATGTAAAGTTATTTGCTGTCAATGTGACGCCAAATTGAATGGGAGTCAATGGAATGCTAGTCTCAGTCTTTGACGTCAGGCCTACAGACTGTTGGCTAAACGTCATTTGTTTTTCGTACACTTTTCTGGAAACCCTGTGGGAATGTCTAAAGTCGTCTTTTTATTGGTTGAAATAAACCGGATTTCCAGGATACGCGAGTGTCGCGATTAGTTTCGGTCCCTGAAAAACAAAGCTCTGACGTTCCATTGAGGAAGAGAATCAGTTGTGTTCACGTGGATGATTATGGACCAGTTATCATGATCAGCTAAACATTGGATTCTCAAAAATATGCAAAGTTCGCGGCATAGACTCTCAGAGTCCCAGAGTTTTGCTTGAAGCAGTTAGTGGAGTCAAAAAGTTCTGTTCTCCTGAATTGCTTGTAGGTGTAACAAAGTGAAGAGATATGCTTCAAACAGACGTTTAACAGGAGCGTCTCACTGGTGTGGCTGTTGATAAAGTGCACAATGTTGTTCTATGGTGAGTAATGTTGTTTATCTAGATGCTATTTGGTTGGCTGATTATTTCAATAACTGACTTGTTGCCAGCCGGCTCGTTATTGTGGGGAGTCCGAAACATAATTCACAGTACTTTGTCTGAATAGCATAATCATAATCATAATCACATAATCATTATTAAATAACACTGGGTAACTATTCATTACTTTGCTAACAGAGGGCGTCACCAATATCTTACCTCTACATGTGACCCTCAGACTCACTCATAATCTCTCTGTCTACAGTATTACTGTTGTGTTATGAAACACATACAGAATTTTGATTATTAAATTATTTTTCATCATCAGTTGATTGTATCTTTTTAATGAATAAATGTGCATTTACAGACATTAAATGCAGTACAGTGGCAATTTAAAATATTTACACAGAAATCATAATCACATAAAACAATAGAGCTCAGATGCAAACCCTCTAGGTGTGTCTGACATGTTTTCTTGTAAATAAGCATTTTTATCAGACTCTTATTGCATTCTGCCAACACACCGGTATTTCTGAGTGGCCTGAGGCCATTGAATAAAGAAAGACAAGAAAGTATTTGATAAACGTATAATATGTGCAGAGAGCATTCGGTTAATATCATTCTCTCATTTTTAAAGGTTGTGGCATTTGGTGGCATGTAGCAGCTTCTGCATCTGAGCTCCTCATAAAAACCTATTAAATGCTATAGAGAATCAAAGATAAGAAAGTATTTAATCGAATGCACACAAAGGCTTGAATTGATAATATTAAGCATTAGTTGCCACCTCTTTATTCTGTGTTTTTTTAGTTTATCTGAGCATAAGTCACATCAACAGATCTAGAAGCAACATCTGAAAAAAGTAAATCCAAAGACTAAAATGGATACTGAATACAGATACTAAGTGCTGTGTTTGGTGCCGTTTTCATTTTTGTTTAAAATATTAGTTTATCTCAACTTGACCTCCTGGTTTCTTCAGTTTAGAGTACACAGTATCACCATCTTCACTGTTATTCCCTAAAAATGAAAAGAATGGGAAACTTCATCTTCTGACAGTTAGTTTAACCTCTTGGTAATGACGACAGTTTAGCTACCTGTTTATAGATATTAAAGGGATAGTTCACCCAAAAATGAAAAATCTGTCATCATTTACTCACTCTCATGTTGTTACAAACTGGCATAAATTTCTTAGTTTTGATTTTTGAACCGAACCGTTCGTGGACCTCATTCACTTCCATAGTAGGAAAAATAATACTATGGAAGCAAACGGGGTCCCAAAAACGGTTTGGTTACAAACATTTCTCAAAATATCTTCCTTAGTGTTTATCAGAACAATGAAATGTATACAGGTTTGTAACATCATAAGTGCGAGTAAATGAATAAATGATTTTTTTTTTTTTTTGGGTCAACTATCCCTCTAAACAAAAATATATAATAATAGATTAAATGGTTATTAAACAGACTACATTTTAACTTTCTGTTTATAGATCTGTTTTATAATCTATGTCTATTCTATATCTCTGTTGATCATGATGTTTTGTTTTACCTTTCTTCTCTTTCTTCATTTCTTTTTTAGGTTTCAGTTCAATATCAGCATAGGTGAGATCAGCTGATTCATTTACATTGTCTACAATAAAGAATAAAGAAATGATTAATAGTTTTCTTCTCTCAGTCTTTAGTTTGACATTTTCTAGTTGTTTTTACCTTTGCTCTCGAGTTTGTTTTTCTCGAAGTTGGCCTGTGAATAAATGGCATCACTGTGGCCGGCCTGAGTCACTGAGAAAGGAATTTATTTTTACTGTCGTTAGATGAACAACATTAAATAACATCAATATGTTACCTGTGCTTGTGTCTTTATTGTCTGTTGTATTAATAGAGTCATAAAGATGAGCCTCTCCTGTAGTGAATAAAATAATTAATAAAGTTTCAAAAGACAATGTGCAAAAGCTTTATGTCTGGTAAAGCCTTAATAAAAATATTGTATAACATGTTGATATTGACTAAGCATATACATGCAACACTCAAGTACCCTGCTAAGCTGTTCTGAGTGGTTGCTAGGGTGTTTCTAGCCTGTTTCTATGCAGTTACTAGGGTGTTCCTGGGTGTATGTTGTGATTCATCATCTCTTATAAAAGCAGATTTCTGGCACTGATTATACTGGATGAATGTATTGTAGACTGACCAGTCTGCAGGTGACTGTAACTATCTTCAGTCTGTTTTTGATCTGATATCTGACTGATGTTCTGCTGTTGACTGACAGCTGAGGGACACTGAGAGAGTTTTTTGTTTTTGTAGCACCACAGCAGGACCAAGAAAAAGATCAAAAACACGACGCACAGTCCAAGGCACAGACCAACAATAAGACCAAGAGATGAAGATCCTGCAGCTGGAAAAGCAGAGATACATTCTTATATAACTATATATGCATATGCAAAAACATTTCAACACTGCTTATAGAGGAGAGAGATCACCTCTGACTGAGATCCAGCTCTTTGGAGACTCTCCTCTCTCTGGGTGTTTACAGTAGTAGAAACCCTCATGTGACTTTGAGACTGTAGGGATGATCATCATGTCTCCTGTAGTCTGATTCTGCACCACTGATCCATCTTTATAAAATTCAGCTCTCAGGTTAGAGGGGTTTTTATATCGATATAAACAGCGTAGAGTCAGATGATCTCCTTCAGTCACAGAATGAACAGGACTGTCCAGAATCACTTCATCATCTGCACAACAGAAGAAATGACTTATATCAGATTGATTTATACAATTTTCTTTCAGCTTGTTATATATGGCAGATGATTAAAAAATAAAGTAAAATTCCATAGACTTAAAATGAAAGAGCATCCTTAACCATTATCTAAGGACCAAAAAATACTATAGACTCTCACAACATCTTAGCAACCAGTAAGAAAATGTTTGCAACCATATACAGTAGCACCGGTCTAAAGACCACTTGGGAAACCATAGCAAACTCTGCAACCATCTGCATTTGCATTGTTGTTAAAGTCAGTTTAAATTCATTTCAGAGAACTGTTTAGAAACACAGTTTAAATGTTAGAAAGGATTTGCTGAAATACATTACTAAGACTGTAATCTGTGTAGTACTGAATTGTAAAGTTACACCGTTAAACAGTTTTTCCACATTTCTGTGTTCAGGATAAATTGGGGTGGGTGATGAGGTGAAGCCACAGAGCACGGGCTCATCCCTAACATAATCACAAGCATCCAATCAGGTTGTAGTGGTATTTGACAGCTGAAAGAGGCAGCTTTCCTGTGAGTGGGCGGGGTTTCAGCACTGACAGAGGACACGCCCCCAGTAATTTAGAGCAGAGAATTCAAGAATCCTGCATGTATTACAAGATTTTGATTAGGGCTGCACAAAAAAATCACATGTGATTGTCATGCACATCTCGTCAGTAATGCCGGTTCCTTGATTACTATTAAAGGTGACATAGAATGATTGAACGGGGTATTTATCCTTGTTCTGTGATGTGACATCTAGACAAAAATGTTTTTGTTTGGGTCTGTAATGCCTTAGAAGCTTCCTATAAACCTCTCTCAGATAGCTCTTTTATGGCGGGGGATTTTAAACAAGTGGTTTTGCACCTGTTTGGCTCCCCCTACTGGCTTAACTTGCAATCTCATTACTGATTGGCTGACTTTGCTGCCACTCAAAAAATGTAGCCAATTATTTTAAAGTGGAGGGGCAGTGAAATGCCTGTGATGTCATAAGCATCAGTTTTTCAGATTGGGCTGTTCTCTGGCTGATATTTCTAAAAGAGGAATTTCTATGAGACTGAGATCTTTAGCATGTCTAGCACTTTTTGTATGTTTGTGAATGCGGGTAGACTACCATTATTCAACAAAGACAAGGTAAAAATGGTTTTTCATTCTCTGTCCCCTTTAAATCACCATCAGCTGTTTTCAGATGAAGCAGCATTTACTAAACAGAGCCGTAGTAATTTTTGTTGCAATCAGGGCAATTTCGTATTAATCATCATGGATGTTTCGCCTGCGATATGCCCCAGCTTGTCAGTGAACTATGGCTCTGTGTAGTAAATGCTGCTCCATCAGGTGATTTGTCTGGGTGGTTTATCACATTTGAGACGTGGTGTCACAAACTGAGAACTTAGATGGACTTTAAGTTCTGCAGAAGCGAGTATATGCATTTATAGTTTAAAAAGTTATTTAATAGCAACTGATTATTGAAAGGACTGAATTCTGTTTATGAATGAGTTCATTATGCACTGATTGTAAAGATTTACTGCCTGTAAAATAAATAAATACAGACAATATACAAACTCACTGTTTACTGAGATATTAACAGGAGGAAGTTTCTCTCCAGATTCAGACTGACACCAGTAAACTCCAGTATCAAATGTGTAGAGAGATCTGATTGTGCATGTAGATGTTGTTCCTGTAGATCTCCAGTCTGATGATGAACAAGGTTTAAGTTTGTCCGTGTATCTTCTTACTGTCCATCCAGCAGAGTTACTGTGATCCTCACAGCTCAGAGAGAGAGATTCAGATGAGAAGTGTTGAGATCTGTTGGGTCTGATGATCAGAGAGACTGAATGAGTAACACCTGAGAAGAAAATGACAAAAAATCATCTTTATAAGAGATAAATGAATAAATGAATGATATAAGACATAGAGTGTAAGATATTGTTGTTGTTTATTTGTGTGTGATGAACTCACCAGTGATCCACAGTGTTTGTGTGTTACTGTACTCTGTGTGATAGACTGGATCTCCTCTCTCTGCTCTGCACATATAAACTCCTGTGTGCTTCACAGTCACTGAACTCACCGTGTAGACACCTTTAGATCCTCCACTGCTGTTTATGAGCTGATAATCATCTTTATTCACTGAAGAGTCAAAATTGTATTTAACCCTTAAAATGTTCTGAGTTATACCAGTTGATGTATTTGTTATGAGATGAATGATATATTACCTGAGTAAAGACTCTGTACAGTGAACCAGCTGAATGTCCAGCCTGTAGATGAATTTATAACCTCACACATCAGAGTCACTGAATCTCCTTCAGTCAACCACTGCTGTGGAGAAACACTTAAAACTGTCTGTGGTTTATCTGAAAGTGATCAATCTCTCATGAATAACATGTTACACTTCATCTCTTCACACTAATAATGATGAACAAACATATAAACTCACCTGATGATACAGTCAGTGTAACAGCATCACTCATCTCAGTGTTGTGTTCACGTATCTTTCCTCTACAGGTGTATTTACCACTGTCAGTCTGTTGAATGCTGGTGATTTTACACTCTTGTGTGTTGCATTGGTTTTTTATATACCAGTTAAATGGCTCTGCAGTCCAGCTGTATGTCCACTCAGTGTCTCTTGTATTCTGTATGTCACATCTCAGAGTAACAGTTTCTCCTCTGAACAGCTGTTTGTCAGGATCAACACTCACTACAGGTTTAGGACTCTCTGTGCAAACACAATTCATATTTTTTTTTTTAAATCATAATATCATAATTTGACCATTTATCTCATGATTCGGAATGTAATCACTGGTGGATGCCAATTTTCTCCCTAGCAACCAAACAGAGGTACCCTAGCAACAGAATAAACAAAGCCTTATATCTCTGCATCAGAACATCATAGAGACACAGGGTTGAATTGTTATACTTGTGGCTTGGATTATAATCATTATTGGATGATACAGTCTCCAGAATTGTGCCACAGCCAGCACCACTTCACATTTTCTTAAGAAAATTTACCTATCTACTTATTTTTGTGACCTTATTGCATATGCAATTCTAAGTTTTCCTTTCAGGCACAACATTTATTGGAGGAGATTATTTAAATAATTCACACAATGCGATTTACTATTTGCATGTGTGCTATGTCTGGTATTTGCGCCATTATGTAATGCCGCAAAAAAGTATGTCTTAAATTATTTGGCACTTGAAATGGCTGGAATTGTTGCTAAAAGAAAAGGCATCACAGAGATCAAAGAGTGTGTGATACAAGGCAAGGGATTGTTTTAACATGTAACAGTTTATTTGGAATGAGAAAGGATCATATTAAAAATATTGTTTGCCAAGCCATATTATTTTTTATTTGATGGAGGAAATAAAATAGGAGTCCCTAGGAAAAGTCACACACTATCAGACGTTTCAAAACGTCTTGTAAACCTTAACTTTTTGTCCTCCAGTTCTTTTCAGTGTACTATGGCTTTGTTAGCTGGGATTACACACCCCAAATTTTCTGCTGCAATGTCCGTGGTGCTGAACTCAAGTACAGATCACTTGCACCTCATCAGCTCTGCTTATTTGCGATCTTGAACTAATTCACGCTGCTCTTAGTAGATTGCGTTATTCATTATGTAAATCAACTCTTGTGCCTATGTGCGATCTCACACTAAGTTTCCCTGTTTAGAAAATCTGGCCCTAAATATGGAGTCTACACTGACTGAGATCTTAAATTTCATGTTGTCTCTCACCTTTAACATTTATCCACAGTTCATCACTGTAGTCTGTGTAATAGTCTGGTTGTCCTCTTCCAGCTCTACACCAGTACTGACCTCCATCTGAAACTTTAACACTGTGGATTGTGTAAGAGTTTGTTTGTGTTGTCATCTTCTCAGTGTTTTGTGTGTTTTTGTACCAGTAAAACTTCCATCCAGTAGACTGACCAATGTCACACTTCAGAGTCACTGTGTTACCTGTCAGTAAAGATCCTTCAGTATCTGATGTGAGTTCAGGTTTTGGTTTTGATCCTGCAGGAGAATAAAACAAACAGTCTCTGTTTACAGTGCAACACTTTCATGATCTTGCTTTAGTTTCTTGTTTATTTCATGTTTCTCATAGTCATTATCTTGTTCATTTTACTCATCTTCCTGTTAATTAGTTTTCATTATCTCCTATTGTCATCGCCTGCATCTTGTTCTAGTTAAATATCAGTTCTGTGTATTTATACCTGTCTGTATTCAGTTCCTCGTCCAACCTCCGTAGATGTTACCCAATGTTTCTGTGTGTGTGAAACCAGCCTGTATGCCATTTTCTTGTTTTCAAATTAAAGTTCATCAGTTAAGTATTAACTCCTTATCCTCACACCAGTATCATTACAAACGCTCAGTGTTAAATACCTTAGTTGTGTCTTTATACCACAGATATCTCCAGTTTTTGTACTGATCCTCTATCTCACACACTCTCTACACTGATGTTTCTTTTTGCATTGGAAAAGTTAAAGGTAGCTTTTGAAATGTATTTAACTTTCAATAAAATTGGCATTTAAATGTTTTTATCTTATTTCATAAAAATGAGATTTTGTTGTACATGTTGTATAGGTCATGTCGCTCTTGTAGAAGTTTTAACCTGGTAGGTTGAAGTGAAGTTTGTCATGATAATTAATATATGACTCTTTATTGAGAATGATAATAACCAGACTCACCTGATACTGTCAGTGTAACTGCATTACTGATGTCTGAGTATCGTGATCCACTGGTCTCATTCCCTCTACAGGTGTATTTACCTGTGTCAGACTCAATAACAGATCTGATTGTGTAATACTGAAGTTCATTTTGCTGGATGATTGAATCATCTTTATACCAGCTGTTCTGCCAGCTGCTGACTCCTCCTCCATTGATGACACATGTGAGATTGACAGTTCCTCCTCTGTATACATGATCATCAGGGTCAACAGACAACAGAGCTGTTGGTCTTTCTGTACAATGACAACAATTCACATTGAAAATAATGTCAAATAAACACTTACTTGATTGCAAAACATATATGATCATATTATAGTTTTCCTCTGTAACTGATATTGCCGCTCGTTCAATGCCTTAGAAAATAATTTGATTGTGCTTTTTAAAACAAAGTGTATGTGAGTATACTTACCCTGTACTGTCACTGTTATTGGTTTACTGTATTTTGTGTCAACGTGAGGGTCTCCTTTTCTGGCTATGCACTTGTACTCTCCTCCATCAAAGACTTGCACAGATCTGATTGTTTTAGTTCCTGTAGTTTCATTATAGTCAGTGTTTGATGGTGTGATAAATATAAACTCCCATCCAGTGGACTGATGAACCTCACAGATCAGAGTAACTGTGTCTCCAATGAACACAGACGTCTGTGGCTGCACAGTCAGAGTTGGTGTTACATCTGTCAATATAAAATCATTGAGAATTGTAAAAGTTTATTGACAAGATTTTCTTGCTGATAGATCACTAGTGTATTTTTTAGCCAAGGCACATTTATTTACAGTATATTGCACATTTCACAGGTAATTTAAAGTGATTTACATACAAATGATTTACAAAGAGAACGAAAATGTACATAAAATAACAGTAAAAATAAGATATTTAAAACCACTGTTAAAAGATATATAAACATTTAAAATAACAAAATTATTTTATTTTATGAAAGGATTTTTAAGAGTGTTTGAAAAATATAAAATGACTGGAATATAAGAGCAGTAAGTATGAATCAACACAATGCTCATTTAGTATTTATGATTAATTAGGATTTTGCAGGTTTTTTGTTTTCTTTTAAAATTAACACTATTTTAAACATAAATTTCAAGCAGAATTAATCTGTGTATACAGTTTTCATTTCTTTAAAAAAATATCCTGCTATTCAAAAGGTTTTAAAGTTTCATCCTCTACTGTAATTGCAACTCATTCAGTGTCACATTGTTTTATCAGAACAAAGTGTAATGTGAGTATAAATACTTACTCTCTACTGTCACTGTTATTGGTTCACTGTATTGTGTGTAAACCTGACGGTTTCCTCTTCTTTTGGCTCTGCACTTGTACTCTCCTCTATCAGAGACTCGCACAGATCTGATTGTTTTAGTTCCTGTAGTTTCAGTGGATTCAGTGTTTGAAGGGTTTATGAAGATAAACTGCCATCCTGTGGACTGATGAACCTCACAGGTCAGAGTAACTGTGTCTCCAATGAACACAGACGTCTGTGGCAGCACAGTAAGAGTTGGTTTATCTGTCAATATAAAATCATTAAGACTTGTGAGTTTTTTTTAACAAGATTTTGTTTCTGTAACTAGTAAATCATCATTAGTGCATTTTTATTTTACAGATAAAACCCACAGATAATCCACAGTGGGTATTTTTATATTTTAAGATATATACATTAAAATGTAATTAGTGTCAAAATATTAAAGGTGCCAAAGAGTGCATTGATACAACATGTAACATTGTCCTCTGATACATACATAAAGTATGTGACTATTAGGTGCAAAAATGATTGAGAGACGTCCATTTACAACCCGAGGATCTGTCAAGAATGAATAATAATGTTGAGCTCTGCTCTGATTGGCTGTTTTTTAGAGCAGCTAATTTTAGTAGCGATGTGTGTGTGCAAACAGACTTTGGAAATATAAAGATTAAATGGCATAATAATTTATGGTTTTCAGAGAAACTGTCGGATTTAATTCATGAGCGTGGTCTTAGTCAACGACAAAGAAATCTAAAAACAGCTCAGATTGGCAACATTTTAGACGTTTAAGAAAGAAATGTGTCTTTCAAGTACACAAAGCAAAATCTTATTTTTATGTAAATGAAATATGTGACAGCTCAGCGAATCCTGCTAAATTTAGGAAACTTATAAAATCGTTGTCCTCTGATTTTAAGGATACTGTTATGCGCCATTGAAGTTCAATTATAAAATTATTACAAATAGAAAAATTATATTAGATTCCCAAAACCAGCAGTTTGGGTTGTTGTTTGAGCATACAACACATCAACAGAGGAGAAAAGAAGAGGTTTATTCTTTGTAAAGGGGAAACGTAGCTATCGGTTTTGATCTTGTTCCTATTGTCACAGCAAAATCACAAGTGTTAAATGTACTCTGCTGGTTTATATATGGGTTCCACCAGGTCTGGTATAACATGACAATCTTTCACGATTATCATACTGTAGACATTTGCCTATCCACGGTTTTAAGCAAAATTAATAAAGCAGATCTCACCTGCGCTACTGCGCACAAGCAACTTCATTCAGCGTGACTGCTAGACTCCACTCGTTTATGTACAGCAGAGAAAATGTCAGAGCCAGAGACTACAGATTCTAACCTATCCCCCACCAGAAAAAAAGTTAAAATCTACATTATGGAAATTCTTTGGGTATCCGAAAAACTAATGCGGGGTTTTCCTTGAAGATGGATATCCAGTTTGCAAGAAATGTGGACGAAGAGTGGCTGCAAAAGGAATCACTAAAGCCCATTTAAGTGATTTATATTACAGATCAATTTAAGTTGATTATACTTAGGCCATATAATAAAAACAATACATCACTATATGACGATGTGAACAAATTAATATATCCAGAGCAGCAGTGTGAAAATTTAATGAGTATTTCATCATTTTTTTTAAAAGAACAAAAAATAGTAATAAATTAAGAATCAAAGTTTATTTTTTTCAAAAGTTTTTTTATCTTTTAAAGGCATTTGATACAGTTGATCACTATATTCTGACTTAGAGATTGTGGATTTTCCATTGGAATGTCTCCAAATGCTGTTAAATGGTTTGGCAACTATTTAAGTAGCCGAACACAACGCGTTCAGGTGGATTGTGTGTCTTCAAATGGTGCATTTTGGTTCCCATTTTATGTAAATCTTTAAACTAGTCTTACAAGTTAGTGGTATATCACTAACCGAATCGGTACGGGGTGACGGTTTGGTGCATGAATTTAAACGGAGAATAGACGGTATGAAAATAAAAAAAACTTGCGTGCAAAATAATTAATGTAATCCAGAACTACTGTTAGATACGCGGGTTCTTTAGGGACAGCTAATCTGTAGCCCCGCTTTAGCTCTGAAGCTCTGATTGGCGCTGATTCAGCCGAGATCCGCCTATGTATGCGCTCTATCAGAGCCCGTCTACATTCTGGCACTCTGCAGTTTTTTGTCAGGTCGACGCCAGTCCAGTCAGTGAGTGAGCAGCGAAAGCGAGTATGGCTGTGGCAAGTGGTGGTGTTCCACAAGAGTTAGACGCTCTTTAAGATCGCAAGTTTGGCAAAACTTCAGTTTTCCAGTCAGTTACAGTAGTACAGGCGAGAGAGTGGTGGAAAAGACGAGGACAGTGTGTCGGCGTTGTTCAGCAGTTGTTGGGTATGTGAGTGGAAATACATCTAATTCAGGGCTCTCAAGTTTCACTCATTTACCTTGAGACACGCACATTTCAGTCAGTTCACATGCTCACACGCCATACTTTGTATTTCTTACGCTGAGAAGTAGGAGATAAATTGTCCTGCTAATATACAATTAATGGACGAAGCGAAGGCATACGCAGGGCAGTTCTGTCGAGTTCAGCTGCTTTAATTTTTTTAAGTGTGCTTAACTTTACGCAGTGCCATCAGCAACAGAGTACCACGAGAAATCTTGCGGAGGAGGTTGAATTCAAATCGCTCTCGTGTTACTCTGATGTCATCCACTTGTCGTTTCTTGCAGTGCCTCGTGAAGTCGTACACACCTATTAATTCATCCTACAAGACACTTTTTTTGTTCTTTAGTACATTCATATGAAATAAGGCCAAAATGTAATTTTAAAATGTATTTAGGTAACACTTGTAATACATTTGAACCCATATTTGTATTAAAGATGAGTACAAGATTACTTAAAGTGGTATACATTTTTGTAATACGAGATAGTATGTTAAATGCATTTCTGTTCATATTCATGACATCTCAAAATAACACAGATAAGGACACCTATGTTTTTTAGATTATCTTAAAGTCCTAAAAAAATTGCCTTCTACATTTATGTTTTGCTTTTCCCTCCATTGAACCGAAAGTGAATCGAACCGTGACGCCTGAAACGAGGTACGAACCGAACCGGGACTTCTGTGTACCGTTCCACCCCTACTAATAAGTCATGACACATAATGATTCCAGAGTAAATTGTGATGTAGCAGTCTCAACAATACACTCGTTTTCCCTGGACAATGCTAACATATTCCCGTTATAAAACATTTTCAAAAGCATTATTTTCACAAATTACAGAAATTAAGACCCGGTGGGGGATGTATACTGCTTGTGGACAGCATGCTAATTACATGTGATAAGAGACTTGTGGGTATGTTAGCCTTGTCGGAAAAGCCGGGTCGGTAAGGCCTGGTCTTGGTTAGTTTGGCAAAACACTATGACTTAGTTCACCCACTCGACATGCACCAATTCGTGGGCGGGATGATGTCAGTTTTTTATGCTATCAATATCTATATAGCCGACTGTCTACAAACATTAATAATATATTAACATTACTATACATTGTTTAAAAGGTATAACTTACGGGTTTAGCATCAGTGTATTTTCTCTGTTTTGAGATACAGATGCTCTAGCATCATAAATGTAGTATTTTGTGACAGAATGACAACATGCAATATATAAACGTGACTTCTTACCATTTTTTGTTGATATAACGATCGCGAAGCGAATCCAGTCTGTTTCAGATGTGTGAATAATCCATGAAAGTCCAATAAAATACATCCAATGACCATACATCCACAAATGCGTATAATCCGTGAAATATAGATATATAGTCTGTTGTTTACATCCGATTTCGCATGAACGTCTTGTAATAGAATATAATATCACCTACAATCTGAAGACTATCTACGTCGTAACAAACTGTATATGAGGTTACACTATAGGTTCTAATAAACATGCGTTAAAACTTTGTTTTTAAAAGTAGGTGGGAGTATAATCCATAATATACAAATAGCGCTGTTATTTCCGTGAGACATGATAACAGTAGAGGATATCAGTAAAGTGACTTCACTCTACTTACCTGGAGGGTGGAGACCTGCGAGTGGGGTGGAGGGCGGGAAAATTCAAATGGAATGTGAAGACAAGGCTAGTTACGTCACAACGGAGCTGAATTTGAAACTAGGCAATCTGAGACTCAAGGCAGAGGACATTTAGAAACCCGTATCTCACTCAAAACAGCATGGATGGATTTTTTCCAAGTTTGTATGCGTGTGGAAGCACCAGAGACACAAAAGAACACCACAAAACCCAGAAAAAGTGAGTTTTTCATAATATGGGCACTTTAAAGACAGCTACACAGTCAGCAGATTGTGTCACGACCAGCAGATCATTCCACAGTTGTGGAACACCTCCTGAGAAGGTAAGCGCTAATGTTTTTTACCCTTTTTGAGATGGCAGCACAAGTCGAGCTTTGAATTTGATGCGTGCTGCTAAAGGAGGAGTGACGTGCGCCCTCTTTGGCTCATTGGAGACCACTCTTGCCACTGCGTTCTGAATTATCTATAGGTGTTTGGTCATGCAGGCTGGAAGCCCTGCCAATATCGCATTGCAGTAATCCAGCCTGGACAGGACAAGAGCTTGGACTAGGACCTGCGTAGCATGCTTATTTAGGAAAGGTCTAATTTTCCTAATATTGTAGAGGATAAATCTACAAGAGCGAGTGGTGTTGGCAACATGCTCCGTGAAGCTAAGCCGATCGTCAATGACCACTCCCAGGTTTTTGGCCATCCTGGAAGGCATGATGGTCGAGGAACCTAGCTGAATGGAGAGGTGGTTCTGAATCTTTGGTTCAGATGATATGACAAGCAGTTCTGTCTTCGCAAGGTTAAGCTGGAGATGGTGATCCTTCATCCAGAGTTAGTCCCTCACGCATGCAGAGATGCGGGCAGAAACCGTGGAATTATCAGGGTGGAACAACAAGTGGAGTTGAGTGTCGTCCACATAGCAGTGTTAGTAAAAGCCATTTTTTTTGGAAGACAGAGCCCAGGGATGTCATGTATATCGAAAAGAGCAGCGGCTCAAGCACAGAGCCTTGAGGCACCCCGGTATTGAGATGTTGAGGTTCGGAGACGTCACTTCTCCAGGATACCCCAAATGACCTACCTGAGAGGTACGACCAGTGCCGGTCCTAGATGCTGGGGGGGCCTAAGCAAAGCTGTAACTGTACATTTAGAATTTGGTGCCTATTTGACAGAGAAAAGGGGTGTTTGTAGTCTCACTCCCTCAACAAAGACATTGCACTTCCTTCTTTCAATGATGCAAAATGATGATTTTTACATCATTGAAAGAAGGAAGTGCAACACTGAAATCTGTATTTCTCCTGTCTCAGCTGCAACGATGCATGACCATTCAAAAACATGATTGGGGTTCTAACTATACAAAGCTTAATGGAAATGGGTGAAGTGTCCCTTTAAAGCTGTCCCAGAGGTTGACCCCAAATATTTTAAAAAGAGTGTCTGATTTTAAATATTGCAAATCTATCCAAGTCATTATGCACAATTGATCAAACTTTAAAAGGAAGTTAAAAGAACCAACCTCCTTGAATAATTCTAGATTTCCAAAAAGACTCAATTAACAAGAAAAGGTACAACACACAGTACTGTATCAGCAACATTTCTTATAAATTAGCCATAGAGATTCCCTATGCTGGTCAGCAGCTAAAACAATCATATAGTTAGGTTTTTTTGAGTAATCAAAATACATTATTTTATTAAACTATACAATGCGTTACATCCAGTGTTATCCAGTTAACATACTGTTATTAAACGAGTGACATATAATTTAATCCTTTACAAATTTCAAGTCTTCTATTAAGTTTTCTCGACGTGGGCACCATTCTTACCTCTCTCTCTCTCTCTCTCTCTCTCTCTCTCTCTCTCATGTCAAATTATCCTGCGTGAGAGCGCGTTCTTGAAGTTCAAAGGGAAAAGCGTGTGTTTTCGCGTCATTTGCATCGCCCCATGCTAGGACGCGTGTGGATGCGTCTTTGCATTGACTTTGTATGTATTCTGCTCGCGCAAATCCTTTATCTTGTTCCCTTGCTTCATGTTTTTTCCCCTTTATTCTGCCCCAGACTGATAGCTTTGTTTTAAATCAATGGTGGGCATATAATATGCGCATCGTTACCAAATCACTCTTCTGCGTCATTCACGCCGCCGTATCTAAATTTGAAGGCTGCAACCTCCGGATGTCGCATATGCGCGCTGCATACGTCATCAAGGCTGATTTATTTAAGTTAAATAAGCATTTCATTTGCAAGTCATAAGCATTATATAACAATTAACCATTAACTAAGAATAACAGTCAACATTATAATTGTTAATATTCTGAAATACGTTTTTATGACGCATATGCAGCCTACAAATGTGACCTCTGAAGGCTGCAGCCTTCGGAAATAAATTCGGAAGTTTGCAAATTATTTAAATTATAGCGTCTTGTTTTCATTAAACATAATAATAATTTTTCTTTGGTATAATGGTTTTAAATAATTCTGAGATCAAGGGGGCCCCCTAGTGGTCCGGGGCCCTATGCAGATTGCGTAATTTGCGTATAGGAAAGACCGGCACCGGGTACGACTTGAACCATAGAAGCGCTGTGTCAGAGACACCCATAGCCATGAGGGTCGACAGGAGGATGCGGTGATTTGGGGTTTGAATTTATTGATAAGTCCCGCTCGTCTGGGCGGAGGGGAAGTCTTGCTATGGTTCATCGCTCCTGTTATAAGATGGTGCGTGTGACTCTGCAGGATTGAGGATTTGAATGTCTCGCTCTGAAATTTACTGGTAGTCTACCATTACTTATCTTGCTTATTTATAGACCCCCTAAATCATCACCCACATTTTTTAATTAATTTGCTGACCTACTATCTTTCGTATGCCCTCTGTATCCATCTATTCTTGCTCTGGGTGAATTTAATATACATGTTGATTCAAACTGCTGTAATTTTGCAAACAAGTTTCTCAACAAACTCCTTTGATTTTGTTCAGCATGTAAATTTTCCCACCCACTCAAAAGGCCACACTCTTGACCTTGTTTGCACTACAGGCATCACTCCATCTGATCTCTGTCCTAAGGATCTTTGTGTCTCTGACCATAAAGCTGTACTGTTTAATATTGATGTTCCTGAGCCTCATCGTCTCCCCCGTGCTTTACGCTCCATCACATACAGGAACAAAAAGAACATTAACACAGTGGAGCTATCTGACACACTACAATCTCAACTCACTGAAAAGTCACTTAACATGTGGCCAGACGATCTTGTCTCACTCTATAACTCTGATCTATATGATACCCTAAATAATCTTGCCCCATTAAAAACACACACTGTCTCATTTCTACGCTCTGCCCCATGGTTCACACCAGAGGTGCGCAAAATGAAGGCAGCTGGCCGCCAACTGGAGAGACTAAGCAGAAAGACTGGCCTAACAGTCCATGCTCAGGCATATAAAGACCATGTTCTGGCGTACAAGGAGGCTCTAAATGAGGCTAAATCTCTACATTACTCCACCATCCTTGCCAGAGGCCAGAATAACCCTAGAGCTCTCTTTTCAACTATAAACAACTTACTCCAGCCCAACAAATCCTTTCCACTTACTCCGTCTACTGATCTTTGCTGTGAATTTCTTAATTTTTTTGAAGACAAAATTAACACCATCTATAAGCAACTTCAATTGCACCCCACTGCTGATGCACTCAGTGATACCTCCATCACCCCTGTATTACCAGTCCAGTCCTTCTCTGCTTTTACACCTGTGGATGAGCTCTATGTCCTTGACCTTGCCACTAAGGCTTAGTCCTCTACATGCCTCCTGGACCCTATGCCTACCCCACTGGTCAAGGCCTGCATACCGGTGCTGTGTCCCCTCATTGTTCACATTATAAATTCTTCCCTTCTCACTGGTTCTGTCCCTCACTCTCTCAAAACTGCAGCTATCACTCCTGTACTCAAAAAGTCTGGAACAGCTACTGATGAACTTCAAAATTATTGTCCCATCTCAAATCTGCCATTTATTTCTAAACTCCTTGAGCGCACTGTAGCCTCACAACTTCAAGAGCACTTGACTGTTTATGGCTTATGGGAAGTCTTCCAGTCTGGTTTTAGGGCTCAGCACAGCACAGAGACTGCCCTAGTCAAGGTCGTAAATGACCTATTCATTGCGGCTGATACAGGCCATGTTAACATTTTATTACTACTGGACCTCACAGCTGCTTTCGACACCGTCTGTCACAACACACTGCTCACCCGGTTGGAAACACTTTTGGGTATCACTGGCATTCCACTCTCCTGGTTTAAGTCATATCTCACAGCCAGGGAACAGTTTGTCTCCATAGGTAATTTTAGGTCACCCAGTTCACCCCTATCACATGGTGTTCCCCAGGGTTCTGTCCTAGGTCCCCTGCTCTTTGTCATCTACATTCTACCCCTTGGTCATATTCTACGTCAGTATGGTTTAAATTTTCACTGCTATGCTGACGACACACAAATCTATATTCATACTAAGCCCTCCCATACACCCCCCCCCAATCTGGTCGCTTGTCTCGATGCCATAAGTAATTGGATGACACAGAACTTTCTTAGATTAAATCATGACAAAACCAAAGCCATACTCATTGCCACCCCATCTGTTCTGAAAAAGCTAAAACAATCTCAGTTATCCATCCCTGGCTATTTCACCACCACAACCTCTGAAGTCAAAAACCTAGGTGTCATAATTGACTCTACCCTTTCCTTTGACTCCCATATCAAATACATCACTAAAACGTCTTTCTTCCACCTCAAAAACATTTTTAAACTTCGCCCATACCTAAATCATTCCACTGCTGAAACTCTCATACATGCCTTCATAACCTCCAGACTCGACTACTGTAATGCCCTGCTTTTTGGTGTCTCAGCTAAGAGATTAGACCGGTTATAATACATATAAAATTCCGCTGCAAGAGTTCTTACCCATACCAGGCCCTGGCAACATATCACTCCCATCCTCCATCAATTACATTGGCTCCCTGTAAACTACCGTATTCAATTCAAAATCATCCTTCTTGTTTTCAAAGCCCAACATAATCTTGCACCCTGTTATCTTTCAAACCTCTTGACCCCTTACCAACCAACACGTAACCTATGCTCTGCTGATGCCCATCTCCTATCCACTCCTACTTCCCACCTCTGTTCCATGGGTGACAGGGCTTTTAGTGTGGCTGGTCCCAAACTCTGGAATTCCCTCCCACTTGCATTACGGCAAAGCACTTCATTGTCCACATTTAAATCCATGCTAAAAACTCATCTTTTCACTCTTGCTTTTTCTACATACTCATAGTGGCACCACTACCTTCTTTTTTGTTCCTCTAATTCACATCTTAATATCTCTATTTTATTTTTATTTCATTACCAAGGTTGTCTCTTTTTGTATATATTACTTATGTTACTAAGTGTATAGTGTACATGTACTGCCCCTGTTTTCTGCTTTCTTTGTTGAATCTATCACTTATGTTATTGTCATTTTATCTTACAGTACAGTGTCCGTGGGTGACTTGAAAGGCGCTTTAAATCAAATGTATTATTATTATTATTAAAAGCAGCAGATAGATCCAGTAAGATCAGCACAGATGATTTGGAGGCTGCCCTTGCCTTCCTTAGGGCTTCAATGACTGAGAGCAGCATAGTCTCAGTGGAGTGACCGCTTTTGAAACCAGACTGATTGCTATCCAGGAGGTTATTTTGTGTGAAGAAAGAGGAGAGCTGGTTAAACTCCACGAGTTCAAGAGTCTTGGCAATGAAGGGAAGAAGAGAAAGGTCTGTAGTTCTCTAGCATAGCAGAATTGAGTGTGGGTTTCTTTAGCAGCGGGGTTATCCGAGCCTCTTTAAATGCCACGGGGAAGGTGCCAGTGGAAAGGGATGAATTGATAATGTGGGTGAGAGCAGGGATAACTGACGGAGAGATGGCCTGAAGGAGATGAGTGGGTATGGGATCTAGCAGGCAGGTAGTTAGATGGTTAGAGCCAAGACCTTGGAAACATCCGCTTCAGATAGGAGAGAGAAGGAGGGGAGGGAGCATGTCTCAGAGGATGTCTTTGAGCATGCGCAAGAAGCGGCGGCTCGGAGAACTGACTGCTGATAGTTTTCGTTTTCTTCACAAAGAAGGAAGCAAAATCATCAGCAAATTACATCAGTATTTAGATGTAATTCGCTTGTTGGTTCTTGCAATGCCAAGTCAAACACACTTCGGGCCCTATCATACACCAGGCCCCATGCAGCGCAATGCAATTGTCTTTTGCTAGTTTAAGGGCATATGTTTTTTTTAAAGACCCACATGGATAACTTATTTGTTTATAATTAATTAACAATGCAACATTCCAGTAAAAAATAAGAATTGTCAGTTTTGATTTTATTGGAACTTTAGGCATTTCAATTATTTTTGTACAGCATAAAACAAAATATACAATCAATCAAAAACATATTGTAAAATAAATGAAATTGATTCACCTTCAGTTTCTCGAGAGTAGATGTTTAAAATCAGCACTGTAAAAAGAAAGAAAGAAAAAAACTTACGGTTTAAACATGAAGCTGATAAACCATCTGAAAGTAAAATACTTTATATTATTTGTGTGTGTGTGCGTGCATGCGTTTGTGTAGTGTTGGGCAACAGCCAAAACAAACTAAACAACACATCTTAAGGCTGCACTTGCACTTTCTGCCATACATAAAAATTTTACAAATAATTAGTTTTTTTAAAGTATGTTAAGAAAGGGTCATGAATTGAGAAATCAAATTTCCCTTGATCTTTTGACCTTTAAGAGGTTGTTGTGCCATAAATTCTTTAGAACTTCCTCCAGAAACAGCACTTATTGAAAGCAAGCTCTCAAAACATTTAATGTCAGATTTTCGACACCTACTTCTACCTTTTTGCTTCTTAAGCCCCGCCCACCAATTCACACAAGCAATACAAATATAGAGATGCCTTTAGAGAATAACAAGACATTGTACGGTCTCTACATTCCCTTTCTTGTGATCCTAAAATTTATAAATTGTAAATGACTTTTAACAAAATTTCAGATTGCATCAATAAGACCCTCTGTGCTTGTTCACTTTACCATATATTAGTTTTTAAACAATACAAAGTACAACACAAAGAAACTGAGAATAAAAGATAATGCAGTACTAGAACTATTCAACCTATTCCTGTTTAACAATGTAAGATTACCAAACTAAACTACACTACAAAATGAAAACACTGATTTCATAAAAGATTTAAAAGTGATCATCATGGTGCATACATTATATGTCTTCAAGTTCCTTAAGAAAACATTCTTGCTGAAATTTCTTGCACACAACTGATACATTTGCTTCAACAAAATGCAACTCAAAAACAAGGTGATGATGTTACGAATATATTAAAAAGTGTGTGATGTAATTCAGCCCCACAGATACACAAAATTCTAGCAGAAACACTGATATCTTATTGTATTCAGTACACAGTACAATTTTATCATCCATGGACATTCAGCTACATCAGCTGTCAATGAACCAAGAAATGCAACTTCCTTATTTGTCTCATCAGTCGCAGCATTTACCTCGTTTTGCAAACTTTTGCATAATATCCCTATATGACAACAATTGCATATTGCATTCTTGCTGGGAACTGTTGGGTATTTTGTGTCACCACATCTCAAACACTGTGTTTGCTTTTTTTGGCCTTTCTTGAGCTGTGCATTTTGCTTTATTACTATTATTTTGTTAAGCCCACTGTACAGTAGCTGCATGTTTACAAATTGCATTTAATGTTTTTTTTTATTTGTTCACTCTGTCAAACTCTTGCCACAGCTTTCTGTAGTGTTAATTCAAGTTATATGTGTTCTGACAGCTTTTTATCTATAAGTTCCAATACAAGATCATCTCATCGTGCAACTATAAAGTGATAATTCAGTCGATTCTTTACTGTAACATACTCACTTGTTTCACAAGTGCTCAAATGCAGCAATGTTAATATGTCTTCAGCTTCCTCACCCATCATATACAAAACGTACAACAAAACTCTTTGAACATCTTGTGCATTTTTTATAATTATGCCTATCCTCATACACGGTAAAAAGAAAAATGCAGCATGAAGTTAAAACAACTTGGTTTTGCAAGTCAATTCAACCTTTAAGTTGACTTAACTTATAAAAACAAAGTTGAAACTGTTTTACTCAATTTTTTTTAAAGTTTAACATTAAAAATATATACTGATTTGACAAAAATGCTGCATATTTTTTACAGTGTATGCACTCCGAAAATCATTTGTATACATGATATATAACAGGGGTGACAACCATGTGGTGAACCCGTAAAACAAAACTATTTGGAATAAGCATTGTTGACTTCAACAACACACTGTGGTCTTTCTATAAAAAATCTAAAATTCATCCAGCAACATTTAAATCAATATTAAAATTAGATATTAATTACTCTTTTAACAAATGTGGCAATAAATAAAAAAATAAAAAAATATTTATAAATAGCAGAAGAGAAATCAATAAATAACAATCTGGCACATGTCTTAGGTTTCTCCAAATATTTGTAAACCAAATTTAAAAGATAGAGAATAGCATCCTTCACACCTCTACCCTAAGGTTATAGCCTCAGTCTGCTGTAGAATCAAATTTTTTTATTTCATAAATAAAGACATCATTGCACTGGTCTAAAATATTATTATAAAAACTATATTTGACAGTAATACTGCGTGCGACACACGTTAACAGTGCATTTACTATAGTAACGTAACAGATCGTTTAAAATGTGCGTATTTATAAGTTTTTAACCAAAAATACCCCTACTGATCTGACTGTCATGAATATTTAAACTTTTTTATATACAGTAGACACTTTTTTTCTTTCATTTACATCTGCAGATGTGCATTACAGACAAGTGCACAATATTGAGGAATTTGTATTGCTTGAAAAAACACTTTATATAAAGCCTTAATCAGCAAGTTTGCAGCAAGTACCAAAATTCAGCTTCATATCAGCTACAGAATCACAGTTACACAAAATATCTTTGGTGTTTGTGCTGTTTACAGGTTTAACACTATTGACACAACTGACTGACTGTTTCATATAAACATCTTTCACACATATAATCATGAGAAGAGCATGAACAGATTTGGTAAAAATACAGGAGCAGTAAATCTCTTGATCATGTAAACGGGACAGTAATTGATGTGTAGTCAAATCCATAGAGAGAAGATAATACTCACAGAGAACTAGAGGAAGAGAAATCCACTCCATACTGATCTACTGATGACTGACACTTAAACAAACACTTCCTCTATAACAACATGTACATATCCTGCCTACAACTTTACATACCATCTGTCCTAAACAGTATTTAAAGCTAGAATTAGTGTCCCAAATCATATGTTGAAACAAGTATCTTGATAATACTTGGAGGACATACTGTAAGTATAGACCTATAAACAACCTAACTGCTGATATTACCCACATCTCATTGTGAGAGGGAAGTGTTTGGTTATGTTTTACTGAAAACTAGATATTATATAAAGTGAACATTGCATAAGACATAATGAATGAACAAAAGCTAAAATGTAAAGAGAAGTTGTCTTTAGATGTGTGTGAGACAGTACATGATAACTGGATGTGTCTTGACAAAAACAACCACTTCTGTTGTGTGTTAAAATGTCCAAGAACTTGCACAATCTTTAACTGTACATTTACACCGACCAACATTATAAACACAACAGTTTTGTTTTTTCCCACATTTCTCATGAGCTGAACTAAAAGGTCATAGGGTGCTTTCACATCTGTAGTTCGGTTCATTTGGTCCAGACCAAAGGCAAATAAATATACATTGCTTGTCCACACCGATTGTTCTGGTCCGCACCAGTTGAAACGAACCAAAATGCAGTCATGTGATAACATCCACATCCCTCATTGGCCACATGTCTTTGAATGCATTTCCTAAATTGCTTCTCGATTGGTGAGAATCAATGTGTGGGAAATTTATACAAGACCAACAAGTAAACAAACGGAGGAAAATACAGCAGACACTATGGAGAGACGACTGCACACTGTAATTAAGTGTGTGGTTGTTATATACTAAAGCAATAAGCCCCAAGAAGCAGTGGGTTACCAGTGCATTTTATAACATTTTATAACGACCTGAAGCGGAGTGCCTAAAACCCCCTTAGCTGTTATAAAATGCACTGTAACCCCACTGCTTCACGGGGGTTATTGCTTTTATAAAACGGTTACTTCACATTCATAACGTTAGTGGGATTTTATAAAACAAAACACAAATAAGCTGTAATTATATTAGTACACATATTACTCTTCCGCCAAACAAAGTAGTCCCTTAGAATCAAGTGTGACTGAAACAGAGCGTGAAGCTGGGTTAATTTTGGTTAATCGGTCTCATGCCACTAGTTAACAACTTACCTCTCAACTAGGTTTAAACCCTAAGTTTATGATTATTCATCCTGTACATGCAGATGATAGGCTGACGTTTTCAGTGAACAGCCAATAGCGTTTAAAACAGAAAAAAAAGAGGTGTGCGTAATTCTCTATTGAAGAAAGTAAAATGCGCTAATATGAGGAGTTTATAAGCATATGCGCATTGCAGAAAGCAACAATATTTGCTTTAATTAAGTTTATAAGAATTTTAGTGTACATTAAGTCTCACAATGAGGATAAAACCGATTGAAAACTCAGTCATAGAGTCAGTCATTCAATTCAATTCAATTCAATTTTATTTATATAGCGCTTTTCACAAAAGTCAATTGTTTCAAAGCAGCTTTACATAAATAGAAGCAGTGAAAAGCACAGAAAAACGACAGATAGCACAACAAAATACATGATAGCATGAGCAGTTAAATTTGCTGCGGCTATGACTCAATATTATAAGTGCACGTATTACTAAAGCAACGTATAGAAGAGGAAGCTAGGTAAAGCCCAAAAAGGCTTTTTAAATGACTTATAAAAGCAGTCATAACCAACTCAACGCAGTCATAACCAACATATTTCTTGTAATTATTAAATATTAATAAAACAAAGTTTTTGATAACACAGGTACAATACAGTGCATGAATAATGACAAAGATATTGAGGAGTCAAAATAAAAAAAAATTATTATAATGAAGAGACTGTAATTATATTCAACCTGAAAAAAGAATAAAATTGCATTAATTTAAAATGTTGAGTAATTGCAAAGTTGTCTTTATTGTCCTTGTGTGCTTTTTTGTTAACACTAAAAGGATAACTGTGTCATGCGTCAGACTTGCATCACAATATGCTTATAGCTGATTGGTCCAGTTTGGAATTTGCAATTCTTAACCAGAATAAAACCTCCAGAGCAGATTAGCCGTGTAGCACAAGTTCCCATGGCAATGAACACCACTTAAAATCAATCCACCGTCATAAGAGTTTGCTTAAACTAAACCCAAACTTACCGGGGTAACCACTGAAACCAGCTTTGTGCAACAGCAAAGGTTATCCTCAGTTTCCACTTTTAGGTGTGTTTGACTTCATGTAGCAGCATGCAAAACGATCGGTGTGTGAAATCAAAAGTATTGTGTTGCTCTCACAATACTTGATGTCAAAAGCCAATAGATCTGCACAGCACAGCATATGTGGAAGCAGCACTTGAGGCATCTAGCACACACCTCTGTTTCTTCTGTCTATAAGCTTAGATTATAATGTAATGGATTTAAAACTTTGATTTCATGATGTCATCTTTGAACATGATATGCAAGTCCTGTCAGATCAATTCCTGTCGACAATGAAGGTAAAGACTACAACTCTCATCATGCACCTGCTTTTCTTTTTTTCCGTCAAAGTCATTAATTTCAAGAGGATTTATAATAATACAATTATAGTTTTCTGAATAATGAAATATATATTTTTGTCTACCACAATAATTAAAAAAATGTAAATACCTTTAGATTAAAAGATTTTCAAGATCATAAGAAACATTTCATTCAAGTGACTCTAAACTTGTGAACCTTTGAACTAGTTTATTACTAATGATTAGCAGAAATTGGCTAAAATATCAACCTAACTAGAAAACAGACTACAAAAGTCATGTATGTGTTAGTATATGTATACAGTATGTGTATCTAAATGAAAAAAGAGAAAGAGAGAGACATTTATTCTGTAAAGCGCTTTTAATTCTCTATGCATATTGTTTAAAAGTTACTTTATAAAGAAAAATGGCTGACCTAGCCAGCAAGCCCATAGTTAGCAAGCTGAATGGGGCAGCGGCGGATGTCTAAGGAGATGAAGAATAAACATTGAAAAAATAGAGACTCAACAGAATAAGCTCTCAGACTGGCACATATTTAAACAACTAAAAACAAAGCATAAATCTGTACATACAGACAGAGAGGAACATCACTGTAAAATGATGAACACAACTCATCCAACCTTTAGAATAATTTCCTACATCAACATTATTTTATCCGTATATATTCCAGCTACATCCAGTGATAATGACTATATAAACTTATTTGATGAATTTCAGTAAAATAATCAAATATAAGTGATCTAACAAACATACTCAGACAGATGTTTTACTTCTCAATCTGTAGCATTTGACAACCAGCACAACTGTTGCTAACAAATATGGAGAGACTGCCAGCAGGAAAAGGAAAATCTTGGGATCAAACATCTCCTGATAAACACCTGAAACTGAAACACATGTTATCATGCAGTATATCTGAACAACAACAACAAACAAAATCACTTGAGATCATTTCTATAGACTCTCACCTCTGACTGAGATCCAGCTCTTTGGAGACTCTCCTCTCTCTGGCTGTTTACAGTAGTAGAAACCCTCATGTGACTTTGAGACTGTAGGGATGATCATCATGTCTCCTGTAGTCTGTACCACTGATCCATCTTTATAAAATACTGCTGTAAGGTTAGAGGGGTTTTTATCTCGATATAAACAGCGTAGAGTCAGAGGATCTCCTTCAGTCACAGGATGAACAGGACTGTCCAGAATCACATCAGCATCTACAAAAAGAAAGGAAATGACTGATGATTATAAATTATGATTTTGATTTCTACATTTTCTATTTTATTGCTTCACCTGCAAGATGATAAAACCATAGTACCAGCCCAGCACACCCTGAAAACCACCCGCTTCATTATTTTGTGCATTGAAATGTTAAGCATTAATGGCAGCATTTCTGAAAAATTTATATCTTGGCAATAACTTTAGTGATGTTTTGATTTATTATGCACCAAATTAACTGAAATTACTGAACAATATTGAATTTTGCGCTTGTTGTTTATGCATTAATTGTAAAGATGTATGTCTCTAAGAATAATAAATGCAGACTTGTAAACTCACAGTGTACTGAGATATTAACAGGATGAAGTTTCTCTCCAGATTCAGACTGACACCAGTACACTCCAGTATCAGATGTGATGAGAGAACTGATTCTACATGTAGATCCTGTTTCTGATCCATAGGTTAGTGATGAACAAGGGTTTACTTTATCTTCTGTGTATGGTCTCACTGTCCATCCAGTAGAGTTACTGTGATCCTCACAGCTCAGAGAGAGAGATTCAGATGAGAAGTGTTGAGATCTGTTGGGTCTGATGATCAGAGAGACTGAAGGAGAAACACCTGAGAAGAAAATGACAGAAAATCATCTTTATAAGAGATAAATGAATAAATGAATGATATAAGACATAGATTTTAAGAGATTGTTGTTGTTTAGTTGTGTGTGATGAACTCACCAGTGATCCACAGTGTTTGTGTGTTACTGTACTCTGTGTGATAGACTGGATCTCCTCTCTCTGCTCTGCACATATAAACTCCTGTGTGCTTCACAGTCACTGAACTCACTGTGTAGATGCCTTTAGATCCTCCACTGCTGTTTATGAGCTGATAATCATCTTTATTCACTGAAGAGTCAAAATTTTATTTAACCCTTAAAATGTTCTGAGTAATACCAGTTGATGTATTTGTTATGAGATGAATGATATATTACCTGGGTAAAGACTCTGTACAGTGAACCAGCTGAATGTCCAGCCTGTAGATGAACTTCTAACCTCACACATCAGAGTCACTGAATCTCCTTCAGTCAACCACTGCTGTGGAGAAACACTTAAAACTGTCTGTGGTTTATCTGAAAGTGATCAATCTCTCATGAATAACATGTTACACTTCATCTCTTCACACTAATAATGATGAACAAACATATAAACTCACCTAATGATACAGTCAGTGTAACAGCATCACTCATCTCAGTGTTTTGTTCACGTATCTTTCCTCTACAGGTGTATTTACCACTGTCAGTGTGTTGAATGTTGTTGATTTTACACTCTTGTGTGTTGCATTGTGTGATTATATTTCTGTTATTTGTCTTCTCTACAGTCCAGCTGTATGTCCACTCAGTGTCTCCTGTATCCTGTATGTCACATCTCAGAGTAACAGTTTCTCCTCTGAACAGCTGTTTGTCAGGATTAACACTTACTACCGGTTTCCCTGTATAAACACAATTCATTTTTATAATTAATTCATCATTATAGCATATCATGTAAACTACTCAACAAAACACATGTACACACCATTTCATATAGTTGAACACTAAATTTGATTTATGCAAACAATAACAGACCATAGTTGGGGAAGGAGCAATATTTTGGGTGGTATAAATAAGAACATCATGTTTGTTTTAAACTTGGATGAATTTCTTTCCTCTGTAGAAGCACAACAAGTACATATTGAAAAGATTGTCAGATTTACACTCACCTTTAACATTTATCCACAGTCCATCACTGTAGTCTGTGTAATAGTTTGGTTTTCCTCTTCCAGCTCTACACCAGTACTGACCTCCATTTGAAACTCTATTGATTGTGTAAGAGTTTGTTTCTGTTGTCATCTTCTCAGTGATTTGTGTGTTTTTGTACCAGTAAAACTTCCATCCAGTAGACCAATGATCAATGTGACACTTCAGAGTCACTGTGTTACCTGTCAGTACAGATCCTTCAGTATCTGATGTGAGTTCAGGTTTAAGTTTTGATCCTGCAAGAGAATTAAACACACAGAGTCTCTGTTTACAGTGTAGCACTTCAGTTGTGTTACAGATATCTCCAGTTACTGAACTGATCCTCTCTCACACTTCAGTCTCTCCAATTACTGATGTTTCTTTTTGCATTGGAAATTACAAGTAGCTTTTTGGGATATTGAACTTTTTTAATGTGTATCTCTTATTTAGAAATAGTTAAATTCTCTTGCACATGTTGTATAGGGCAGGTCCCTCTTGTAGAAGTGCTTTTAATCCTCAGCATATAACCTGGTAAACTGGGCCCAATAACATCTGAGAAATGGATTATGAAAACAAGCCTTACGGCTATTGGGTACATTTACTTTTGTTGATGTTGATCAATGTACTGTACATTGTCCCTTGTAAACTAAACATTTAAATAAACTACATGTTAAAATGAGATTTGTCATGATGAGTTGAATATGACTGTATATTGTGAATGATGATAACCAGACTCACCTGATACTGTCAGTGTAACTGCATTACTGATGTGTGAGTATCTTGATCCACTGGTCTCTGTTCCTCTACAGGTGTATTTACCTGCGTCAGACTCAGTAACAGATCTGATTGTGTAATGCTGGGGTTTATTTTGCTGGATGATTGAATCTTTATACCAGCTGTACTGCCAGCTGCTGACTCCTCCTCCATTGATGACACATCTGAGATTGACAGTTTCTCCTCTGAATACATGATCAGCAGGCCAAACAGACACTTGAGGTGTTGGTCTTTCTGTACAATGACAACAATTCATACTGTAAATAATGTGAAATGATGTATAAACAATTACTTGATCCGAAAATATATATGCTGTATTATATTGCACGATTCATGGTCTAGAACTGTAATTGCCACATGATCAGTGTCTTAGGAAATAATTGTATAATGATATTAAACAAAGTGTATGTGAGTATAAATACTTACCATGTACTGTGAATTTTATTGGTTCACTGTATTGTGTGTCAAAGTGAGGGTTTTCTCCTCTTCTGCCTATACACAAGTACTCTCCTCCATCAGAAACTCCAACAGATCGAATTGTTTTAGTTTTGTTAGCTTCATAATATGTGTTTGATGGTGTAATAAAGAAAAAATGCCATCCAGTGGACTGATTAACCTCACAGGTCAGAGTAACTGTGTCTCCAATGAACACAGACATCTGTGGCAGCACATTCAGAATTGGTTTTATATCTGCCAATATAAAATCATTGAGAGATGTGAAAGTTTTTCCTAAAAAACCTACTTTCTGTAACTGGTAACAATGAGCATGTTAAAGCAATTAATAAATCATTCAGTATATAAAATGTGTCAGTTTTGTGTTGATTCAGAGCTGCTGTCATCTAAAACCCTAACAGGAGTGACATCATCTCTTCATCTCTATTATTTCTGTCCAACTGCCTTGAAAAACTGACAGCTTGTCTGATCCAAAAGTAGATACAGAAAACACCACACAAAGGGACATCTGGCACTATTTATTACTCTTTTTGAAAAATGTGATCCAGACATCCTCTGCTTAGTAAGAGCTTTCATTTTCTGCTGATCACCATAACAGACAAAGAGCTGACCTGAGGTCCTAAAGCTTTGAGTTCGGTCCACGTACAGTCGCAGTGCGTGTACAGGACATAATGAAGCCATGGCTGGGTCTGCCTCCTCCTAAGGCAGTGCTTGGAGGCTCACCACCTGATCTCTGAAAGGAGTGGTGGGAACCTTGGGCCTGTAGCCGTGCCGGGGTCTTAGTGTTACGCCAATTCAGCAGGCCTGAATTGAAGGCATGAATTGTTGACTGGGAATGCATGGGAGGTCCCCTATCCTCTTAACCAAGGCCAATGCGAGTCTAAGTTTTCATTGTTAGAAACTTGACATTTACAGACTGCAGAGGCTCGAATGGAGGATTCTGTAAGGTTTTCAGCACCATGGACAGATCCCAATGAGGAATAAAAGGTAGCTACAGGGGATTTAGCCATCGTGCACCACTTGATAAACCTTATACCAGGTTGTGCTGAATCACTGACCTACCTTTTCTCAGAGTGTGAAGATATCGCAGCAATGTCTACTTTAATGGTGGAGAGGGACAGCCACCTCTCCAAAAGCACAACGTTGACAGGGAATTCTCAAGGTTTCCTGGTTGAGAACACCAGGCGACAAACAGGTTCTGTGCAAGAAGGCTCACTGGGGGAAGCGCATATTTGCGCAGACCCTGCAGCCAGCTGTGTGTCAGTGCATCCACACAGAGTGTAAAAAGTGTGCGCATGTGAAAGTGGTCTGCCACTGTATTGAGTGACCCCAGGATGTGAATGACATGAGAGGAATTCAGATTCTTCTGATTCCATATGAGGAGATAAGGGGCGAGATCCGACGGGTGACGAGAGCACAAATTGCCTTGGCGATTGCAACATTCGAGTGTTGTCAGTGCAAACTAATAATAAACAAATCTTTGCCTTGAAGCTTGTTGCCAAAACAGACGAGAACATGATATAAAGCCCACAACTCAAAGCAATGTTTATGCCAGTGCAGCTGGGGTGTCGTCCAGACACCTAAGGGTGCAAGCCCGTCATACGTGACCTGTCTCAGAGCCACACCAGCCCAGAGAAATGTTAGGTCTGACCACAGAGTGAAAGTGGTTGTTGAACATTGAAGCGAAGATGCTAAACAGTCTCATATAGAGCAGCCGAGCGGTATCACAGCCACTGCTGCTGCCATATGCCCCAGGGGCCATTAAAATGGTTTCAGTGGGACTGCGTTCTTGCCTTTGAAGGTATTCAAGCAAGTCAGTATCAACTGTACATGCGCTTCTGTACATGCTGTTAGATCGACCAAATCCAATTCCAAACAGAGAAAAGAGATCTTCTGCATCGTGGCTGGGCAGGAGAGACTCCGCTGTGAGGTGCCCAAGCTGCTCAAAACACTCGCTGACAATTGAGGAAGAGGAGGACGATGGGTTATGAGCCCGGTCTTATCTTCAGAGTTCCTCAGAAGACCTGGAGAGGGAGGGAAACATGCTCTTGTTCACTTGTGGGTGCTGGCTGAAAAGCCAGAGAAATAGAAAAGAGTCTTCTGCCCGGTCCTCTCTGGAGGAAGAGCAGTCCGCTGCGTCTCCAGGTCACCCGACCCAGCGGAGCTTACACCCTTTTCTTTTTGTGCAGTGGGTTGAGCGGGCTGTTTACAGATGCTGTCAGTGCAGATGACTGCTTGCAGGCCCGCGATTGGCTGGTCTCTTCAGAACAGGAACCCACTGTAACCTTTAACGGCTCCATCAACGAGAGAGGTGAGGGGTGATGGCTGAAACGGCTGGTTCTGGGAGGAAAACAGGGTTTTCCACAATCGAGCCAGCTCATCATGCACCTCAGAGAAGAATGGTATGGGAGGTGAGGGCTGAGATGCCCGAGCAACCCCGAAGTACCATTTGTAGAGGCAGGACGGTTGAATCCACACCTAGCCGATTGCCACCGCCATCCGAGAGCATGGCTGCCATCTCGGGGTCGAACACAGGCTCCACAATCCTACCTGAAGGTAGGAGCAGATCCGAGTCTGCGTCCGAAATAGACGGCCCCCCCGCCGATACTACGACAGAAATAGAATCCTAGTAAGATTCTATGTCTGAGATCGAGGGCGTCGTAGAACATGCGCCATCGGTTTCCATCGACGCCTTAAATGGATGTGGATCAGGGTGCTGAGAGCCACTGGATGAACCAGCGTATCGATTTAGCACCGTTATAAAGAGATGGTCCTTCCAGAGCTTTGCCACCACACGTTTAACGGGGCTCAGCAACAGAAAGGGGAACCGTCTCCGCAAATCCACGAGGGTCATATTCACACAAGCAGAACATGAGCCCTCCATGAAAACTGCCTTAGCATGCTGGATGCCCAAGTACGAAAGACAGAGATTGTGACCATACTTAGGACCCATATTTTTGCCAAATTTGGAACTGCATGGACAAAATTATATCTTTAGAAAGACGCACTCGCTGTGACACAAGATAATGGCTGTCTTTAAAAAAAACACACAAATTCAACTCTTGTTGCTCTTTAAGGAAAATCACCTTTTTTTGCTGTGCTGAGTTGATGAGGCACACAGGAGAGTGGCAATGCACACTCAAATTCAAGTTCAAAAACTTAGAACTCAAAGAGGTGTAAAACCGCGAGACTTCACTGCAGTGCTGTTCGTCCATGGGGACTTTAAGTATATTTAGTATTTAAATTATTTTGTCAAAAAATACAATATACAAAAACATATTAACATTATATAACTTAAATTACCTTTAGTTTCTTCAGAGTGGATGTTTGAAATCAGCACTGTAAAAAATAACAGAAACACTGTTGAACCATTGACAGATCTTGTTGTTTTTGTATATGTTTGTATGCGTGTGTGTGTGTGTGTGTGTGTGTGTGTGTGTGTGTGTGTGTGTGTGTGTGTGTGTGTATGCGCACGCGTGTGCAGCAAACAGCATTTATTGAAGCCAAGCTGCAAAAACATTTAATGACAGGTTTTATCTTAGTATGACATCATAGTTCTGTTAAAGACCACCCCTGGTAAAAGGTCAACACCTACCACTACGTCACTGACTCTTTAGCCCAGCCCACCACTTCACACCTATACAAAGCTACACAAAGATGGGTTCAAGTTTACTACAATTGGTACCTAAATAAATTATTAGCACTTTTTAGTTCATAATATTCATGGTGTCTCAAAAAATCACAGACAAGTACACTTAGATGTTCGAAAGATTATCTTAAGTAGTACTAAAGAAGAATTTTTTGTATATTATGTACAAATTTAGTGCTGAAAAATAGAGCACCTAAAGTACACTATGGAAATGTACTTCTTTTTCACCTGGGTTGTGCTACTCTGAAATTCACGTAACTGTGCTGTGCGCATCATAAGGTTTTTACGAAGGAATATGAATGTGAGTGGTCGCACAATTGAAGTCTCTTCTGTTGAACCGTGCTCTGACGTGATTTGCGATCACACTGCACATTTCACGCCTAAGCCAAAGTGAACCACGCCTGAGCCAAACTCTGTAAGCAGACTAGGACACGATTAACCAAACTGCGCCTGGGCATGTCACAGTAGTCAAATGAACGGCTCGGAAGTGGTTTGATTTGGATAATCTGAGTGCACCCTAAAGGGGATCGCACACCGGCCGCGCTGCTCAGGGCCGCGCAGCGCCGTGCCGTTCAAAGAAAAAAAAAAAAAAAAAAAAAAAAAAAAAAAAAAAAAAAATCGAACACATTGTTTTCTATGAGTATACGCACACCGGCGCGGACAGGCTCCACCTGCCCCACTCACATAGTTTAACATTGAATAACATCATATTTGTCCCAAATCGTTAACGATTAACATTGGCTGCTAACGTATTTTTTGCATTTTGAAGTAGACGCTACCCTGGTGATATAGCGTCACTGGCACATTTCCTTTACTTTCACAATAATACAGTATCTATTTTCAACACTGCGTTATGGGTCAGTTTTAATTTGAGTCATCTATGGACACAGGGTTGCCAACTTTGGTGATTTGTCTGGAGTGAGATTTCTCCCCAAACATGCGTATGCAGCGGCATACTGGAAATTTTGGCCAGTGGCCACTGCTTCTGCCACCACAAGCCTCTTACCATCTAAACCTACACTGACTACATTCATTTCCAAATGTTTGATGTTTTTGTTTTGATAAGTTTCTTTTAGTTTCTGGCAAGTTTCTTTTTGTTTTGATAAGTTTCTTTTTGTTCACTGTTACTTTGACTATTTGATTTATAATGTGATTGTTATGATCAGTTCATTGCTGAAAGAGAGGTTAATGTTAATCTATGAGGTTAATGCATGAGTGAGGACTAGCATTGCATTTATTCTACTTTATTGTCAACTCATGATCTGATTCAATAGGTTGTGTTAGTAAACTGAGGTTAATACACAGATGAGTTTAATACATGGTTTTGTTTTTTGTTTGTCATTTACTGTTGAATCGATTTCGCAGTGCTTAGACTTCACATGCAGATGAGCGCTGAGCATTGGGTAAATGAGACAAAGACCCCCATGGTGGGTATGGCCATGCACATGATTGAAAAAAATACAGCAAAGAATGTCTATTTTAGCGTGAGATTTCTTTTTTGAGCATGAGAGCGTGAGATTGAGGCTGAATGCGTGACTGTCACGCCAGATGCGTGAGTGTTGGCAACCCTGTGGACATCCAGCTACATCATCTGTTAATCAACCAATAAATGCAACTTCCTCATTTGTATCCTCAGTAAGAGCCGCAGCATTTACCTGAATTTGCAAACTCTTGCATAATGTCTTGCAAAAAGATTGCATATCGAATACTTTGCTGGGAACTGTTTGACCTTTTGTGGTTAGCTTCTTGTATACAATGTTAGCTTTCTGGGCCTTTCTTGAGCTGTGCTCTTGGCTGACGTCAATATTGTGGCTTTGCTTGTTTAAGTTTATTACTACTATTTTGTTGAGCCTGCACAATGTATAAAATGTAGGTACAAAACGAGACCTTAGGGTACCACCCCAGGACAGAATAGGTTTTGAACTTTTTTTTTTCTGACCGTGTAACTCGCTCTTGGTAAGCAAATTGTAATGGATCAAGGTTATAGCATCGGTCTGCAGTAAATCACTTCTTTAAACATTTTATAAAAACATTTCATAACTAATGCTGTTGCAACTGGTCCAAAATCATTACTGTGATTCCGACAGTAATACTGCAACACAAATTTATACCATGTTTACCATCATACGGTTACAGATTATTTGAAATGTCCCGAGTATTTATAAATTTAATGAACAGAAGTGTTTTAATATGCACAACTTTACAGAAACTTTAATAGAAAATAGCCTATTAATTAATAATAATTTTTTTAGACCGCACTCGTGTTTAGGATGATAAGGAGTTTCTTTCTAAAATGACAGATTCAAAAACATCGGCTGTTGTGTGATGCCCCAACCACAGACAAAATGTCAGTATAAAAATATTGAACTAAATTGTTGAATTTGCTATTCAAGTATATTTCACTTGTTTTAATGGACACTCACTAACTTCTTTTTTATTCACATCTGTAGAGGTGCATTACAGACACTCTTAAAAGTGCATGAATGTGCAGTAACCTGTGTGTTATCAACAGCCATTTACTGGGTTTACAGATGTTTACAGATTTTACTATCACACCATATAAAATGTTTCTGTTCAACTGGTTTCACATCACAAATACAGGAACAAAAACACTAAAGTCCATTATTCACCTATAGAACACAACAGATACACTTCTGTTTAACACACACACACACGCACAAACAAACAAACATAATTCCCTCTATATCATGAGAGCTAAGATTATGAGAAATACAGGAGCAGTAAATGACTTGATCCTGTAGACTAAGGTGACCAGACGTCCCCGTTTTCCGGGGACAGTCCCGTTTTTGGTGTTCTGTCCCCGACTAAAGCTGTCCCCGGAAATGTCCCTGTTTTACAGCATGTCCAAAACAACCAGCAAATACACTGAAAACCCGATCAACATAGCGTTTGTAGTACCAGACCGGAGCAATCATGTAATGATTATTTTCACCAGCAGAGGGGGCCACGAGCTACTTATTACTTGCGCACGCCACTGATTTAGCAATGAAGAATTTATTACGAGACACACGAGAAAGCGTCATTATCATCAATTAAGTTCCCTTTCAATACGGTTCACTTCGCATTGCGTCAGTTAGCTGACGCTATGGGGGAAACTCCTGTTTACTCCGTGACTGAAGCCTATTGGTTAACGTCTGTACAAAGTACAGACCAATGACGTTTGAACCCGCGCGCGGGAGGAACGCGTCCCTATATAAGCGCGGTTCAATCGTCAGGAGCTCTTTATTTTCTCCTTCAGCGCGAACCTCTCGCTGCTCCGAAGAAAAGAAGAAGCCTTACCTCGCCGTTGACAAAAGCCCTGCAGCGGAGTCCAGGCCTAGCGTCTTCCCCTGCCGTTTTCCGGCTGAGAACCGAAGATAGCAGAGTCCAGGTCTAGCGTCTTCCCCTGCCGCTTTCTGGCCGAGAACCGAAGATAGCCTTCGCTTGCCGTGGTACGAGCCCTGTGCAGCGGACACGCCTGACGAGGTCTCCCCTGCGGCCGCCCGGTAAGATCAATATTTTTAATATAAAGCTATAAGCTAAAAGAGCAGGCGCTGTTGTAATAGCGTCCAGCACAGCGGCTCGGTGAGCCTCTCTGCTATGAATTTCCTCCGAGCGCGTTACCGGTCTGGCACCTCCCACGCCGGGACCGCGCTTATGCTTTGGTTGTCTTATCCATGTTTCGTGCTCCCCCTGCTGTTCCTCTCTCGCCGGGATGAACACACGGCGAGCCATGAGACTAGATGGATGCATAGACAAGCACACACGGACTAACCCCCCCTGTGTTCTGTCACACCGCAACCGTTCATGCTTACAGAGTCCCTTCGCTCCTCTCAAATTCAGTGGCGAGATCTCTGGCACATATATTAATCCCCCGAGTGCATCGGGTGATACCGTCACGACGCATGGCTGTTCTGTCTGTGTTGCTGCTCCCCTCTGCCGTTCCTCTCTTGTTGAGATGAACAAGCGGGGAACCGTAGACCTGGATAGATGCATACGACAAGCAAACACGGGCGGTCTGCCCCTGTCTCTGTCATAGCACAGCCACTCGTGCTCCACGCTCGCGGAGTCCCTCGCTCCTTTCCCCACAGTGGTAAGGTCTCTTAACGGCTTAGCTAGCACGCGGTATTACGGCTCGCTGCCTCTAAATGCAGCTGTCCAGTGTTCAACGATTACAGAGCTTCATGCCCCTCCCCTCTGGAGCGGCGCGATCTCATTCGTCTGCTCGATAGGGCCGATTCGCCGCTATTGGAGCACCAAGAACACTCATTATAAGAGAGCTTCATGCCCCTCCCCTCCTGGAGCGGCACGATCTCATTCGTCTGCTCGATAAGGCGGACACGCCTCTATTGGAGCGCTAAAACACTTATTATAGAGCTTTACTGGCCTGAGCCGATCTCACTTCAGATAGCTCATTTTTCGTCTGCCTGGTAATTTCTCTCTGGTTTAGACGGAATCAGAGGCAGAACGAATTTGTTTATAATATACTGAGGCCCGAATACCTCCCTTTATTCAGTCCCGTCCTATATCAGTGCGCTGAATATTGGTACATTCTTATATATATATATATATATACCCGGTTTTTCTGCCCTTTTAATAAACGGCAAAACCGCGGGCCTCACGGCAGACTTCCTCTCTGCGATGGGTTCAGTCTGACATTAAACCACCTAGACATACTGCTCTGCTCCGTGAGCCGTTCGGTCACCGTCACTACTGAGGCTTGTGCACCTGAACGGCTGAGCTCTGGTCTCCGCAGCACAGCTGCATCAACAGAGAACGAAACTGTCTGGGAGAAAAGGGGTTATGTCGCGCCTCGGCTGGACTGCCCTGTAATGTTTTCTGTGTGCTGTTTATCCAAACATACTGTGTAATACTGTCGGCTATGCGACCTCACTATAGTGGCGAACGGTATTTAATTCCTCTAAAAAGAGTAATTTCCGTGCTTACTATACTGTGTATTGACACCCACGGTTGTACGGTGTCTCTAAACACTTTATCGCCTTACTGACAAGCAATCAGTAATACGCACACACGGTCCGCTGTCCATAATTCTATCGACGCTAGCCGAAAACACCCCGGTTTGGCCATATACTGTGTATTGACACCCCACGACTGTACGGTGTCTCTAACACCTTTCTGCCAAATTCGCTCGCAGCCCACCTCAGTTTCTCCGCTACGATGCTGATGGCGCAAACGAGCACGGTCTTACGGCTGTTATTCTCTCTTCCTAGAGGAAGGACAGCCTCAGACTTTTGCATGGCTCCAAGCGTTTGAATCGCGCCCTCTCCGGACGGCCACTCAAAGGCTTACAGCCAAGCGGTTTATGACGTTTTTCGGCCATATAGCTGATTTATATTAGCGGATCCGAAGACGCTCACACCTCCGCTCCAATACTCGGAGATATTAAGGGTAATATCAACCTCAAGTGAGCTTGCTACCCGCCACAATAAGTTTCAAAGCTTAAAGCGCGCGCACAGTCAGACGCGCGCGGCATCTCGTTTAAGACGGGCACACGTACCCCTCTAACGAGCCTCAGAAAGCTGAATATCGTGGCATTCTGTTCATAAGTCCACTTCAGTTTGACTAAGCAAAGGTCCCGCCCCGAGCTGACGGCCGGGAAGCTTGCAAGTTACACACGGCTGCATGAAGTGCTGTCATTACGAGCTAGCCCAGCATTTGCTGTGGGTTGAACACGCTTTACGACGGCAATCAGCCTTCGGCGCGTGGAACGCCGTTTGTCTCATATAAATCACCTTGTACTGTGAATACGGTACATTATGAGGATGATTTAGCACTGCAGCACTCTCGACCGTGTTATTGTGATAATGCGGTCGGGCAATCTACGGTGGTTTCATTATTTACCGAACCAGACTGAGATCTCGCCCCCTGAACAAGCTGACGAGTCATCTCCTTTATAAACTCATTGCATCGCTTTATAAGCTATGTTCAATCAGAGTGATACGCATCTCATGCTTAAACTACCAATATTAACCCATTACGATGGGCGTGCGGAGATGGCATCCGTGGGACACGACCTACATTACGTGCCTTATGACACATTGACACAAGCTGCTAGGACCCCTTACACGAGGCGTCCTTATGCAAAGTCTGATCCATTCTGTCTAGTGACATTTGAAAGTCAAAACCCCCCGCGAATCGCCGGTGGAACACTTTTCTCCTCACTACAGAGGCACGGCGGCTCTCTCCCCTACCTATATCTATGTGGCCGTGATAACAGCGAACCACGCTTTTACGACCGACCATTCATTTAATTCACAAGCCTGTCATCTCTCAGATGCGGACGGCGGCGGTAACAGCGAACCATGCTTTTACGGCTGGCCATTCACTTTATTCATAAGCCTGTCATTTCTCAGATGCGGACGGTGCCCGAGGCACAGCGCTCTGGAACTGTCCAAGGTCCTGTATGACACATACGTCTGACGTACATCAGACGATCAGCTGTTTATCTGCGTCACAGATCACTCACTAGAGCACCTGTCAATACAGGCTATTTATGGATCGTTGACGTTATCACCTCCCGTGACAATTATGCTCACTTGTCTTAGAGCATGGGCATGGTCTTAGAGGTTTCTCATTTGACAATTGTGACACGGCCGGCTGGTCCCCGCCGTCCACGTTGTCAGTTTACAGCTTCGACATCCCTGCTTCGCGCACTACTGAGGTTTGTTGCATTAAAGGTGCGCCCATTAGCTCACCTGTATGCACGATATGGGTTTTAATTATATGCGTCCACCGTGCGCTTAGAGAAGCTCACATGTACACGCTATAACATTTTGGTATACAATAAGATGCGCTTGGGAAAGCTCACCTGTATACACAGCTGTGTTATGCTTTGTGACACATACATTGTTGTTCATCTGTGTACGTTCACGGTGCGTTGGGTGCCCACCGTTACGTTCATCAATCATATCTGTACACATTCACGGCGCGTTGTGTGCACTGATTTATCTATACGCATTCACGGTGCACTGAAGAGTTCACCCGTGTGCGCACAATTTATTATCAGAACACATGACGGCGCGCTCGAGAATCTTGCCGGCCTGTGCATTATAACACTCTGATTCATCTATATGCATTCACGATGTATTCAAGTGTTCACCTGTGCCCGTGCAATTTATAGTCAATACACATTTACGGCGCGCTTGGAAAGCTCACCGATCTGTGCACTATAATACTACCTATATGCATCCCGATGCGCTCGAGGGTGCACCGGGGTTCACACTATTGTGGTATCTGTATAATCCCACGCTACGAACCGTTCTGCCGCATATTATAGTCAGATCGGCCGTTCGTGAGCTTCGCAGATCACTCACTACGTATGTCTGTTGCTAACAGTGGTTATTTAGATGGATCGTTGAAACCATCGCACTGGCTCACGCCCCTCTATGAGCTATGTCCTATATAGAGCCCACTCTGTGCGAGTTTGGCTTCTTCATGAACTTGGTCTACAGGGGTATCTATATCTATATTTAATATCTGCTACGCGGCCGGCTGGTCTTCGCCGTCTACGTTGTCAGATTGTACAGCTTAGACGTCCCTGCCCTACGAGCGCAGGTTCTCTCGGCTCAATCATGCACGCTCATGCGTTTTATGTGTACACCACGGTGCGCTCAGCGAGCTCACCAACGTGACTCTGAATTTACTTATCTCGCACAGCCGCGGCGCGTACCTCGCCGTCTTGTGCTATGTTATGTGCCCCCGGTGCGTTTAAAACCCCACCGTGTGCGCGTCAACAATTTATATGGTGCTTACACATTTGCTTTTAAAGCTGTGAATATGCCGGGTATAGGGCCACACGCAGTGTCTCTCCGGTAAGGCACTTCAGTACGTTGTGTATGCACGGCGTGATGGGATTACGTTCCCCCATAGCGTCAGCTAACTGACGCAATGCGAAGTGAACCGTATTGAAAGGGAACGCTTAGGTTACTCACGTAACCCCGGTTCCCTGAAATAACGGGAACGAAGCATTGCGTCTCTTGCCGTGCTACAAACGTCTACGCAGCGAGTGTTATTCGGCTGCGCGCTTCAGTCGAATAATAATGAGCTCCTGACGATTGAACCGCGCTTATATAGGGACGCGTTCCTCCCGCGCGCGGGTTCAAACGTCATTGGTCTGTACTTTGTACAGACGTTAACCAATAGGCTTCAGTCACGGAGTAAACAGGAGTTTCCCCCATAGCGTCAGCTAACTGACGCAATGCTTCGTTCCCGTTATTTCAGGGAACCGGGGTTACGTGAGTAACCTAAGCGTTATCATAAGATATGAAAACTGATCACAGTATGTTACGAAGCAATTGTTTTGTGTAGGCTAAATATGTTTACATTTTGCATGATTCCTTCTGTTCTTCACGTTTACAATGTTATGAAATCAGCTGAAGTAGTACCTTAGAGGTCATTTTTGATGATAGGGTGTGTCTCTTGTAAAAAACGGAAAAAATAGATTTTTAGGATACAGAAATTGTTCAATGCATTGAATTAGAAACACTGCAAAAAATGACTTTCTTATTAGTATTTTTCTCTTGTTTTCAGTACAAATATAAAAAATTCTTAAGTCAAGATGCATTTTCTTGATGGGCAAAATGACCTAAGAATATAAGTCAAATTTTTTGACCAAAATATCACATTTGTGCTTAAAACAAGCAAAAAAAAAGAATCTACCACAACTTAATTCAAGTTCACAACTTTTTTTTGCATGTTTTAAGCACAAATTCACTTACATTTTTTTCTTAAAGCTAGATTTTTCTTAGGGGATTTTGCTTATCAAGAAAATGCATCTTGATTTAAGATTTTTTTGATATTTGAACTGAAAATACGACAAAAATACTATGAAGTAAGAAGTAAGTCATTTTTGCAGTGAACCCACAACAATAAAAAGAAGTAAACTTTCAAAAAACTTTTTGTCCCCATTTTGTAATTCATAGAAAACAACAAATTAGATTTTAATGAGATTTTGACCATTTAACTAGGAAATGTCCCCGGTTTTCATTTTAAAAATTTGGTCACCTTACTGTAGACGATGTAATTGATGTGTAGTTAAATCCATAGAGAGAAGATAATACTTACAGAGAACTAGAGGAAGAGAAATCAACTCCATACTGATCTACTGATGACTGACACTTAAACATTAAACACTCGGTGATAAACACTCAACACTTCCTCTATAACACCTTGTACCTCCCTGCATCACAATTTACAAACTTTCTGTCCTAAATAGTATTCAAAGCTAGAATTAGTGCATCCTATAGTCTGTTGAAATTAGTATCTTTATAATACTTAGATGATTTGTTTCTGGAGAAAATTTGAAGTGTAGATCTATTAACAATCAAACTGCTAATCATAACCCACTAATCATTGTGAGAGGGAGGAGTTTGATGATGTTTCACCAAAAAATTAATATAACATATAAAGTGAACATTGCATAAGAAATAATGAATGAATGAAAGATAAAATGTAATGAGAAGTTGTCTTTTTATGTGTGTGATAGTAAATGATAACAGGATGGGTCTAGACCAGGGATGGGCAACTGGTGCCCCGAGGGCTGCAAACGGCTTCTTTACTTTAAATCATCATTACACCACTGTTCACAAAGGCAAGTATTATCTGCCGGTGACGCCAGAATTGCTCTCATCTCAGATTTGAAAGGTAAAATACATTGCCAGCAAAACCTTTTTTTGCCAAATGCATGACAGTGCAAGAATCATCACTAAAGGCATTTTAATCAGTTTCACTTGTACTTGCTAAAGCAAAGATCATGTTATCAGAGGACAAAACTGTAAAGCAATGCGTGATTGAGATGGCATTTGTGAGATGAGAAAACGGTCAACAACTTTAACTCTGTATCTTTGTCCCGCCGAACAGTAAAGGGCGATTTATAGTTGTGCGTAGGTCCTACGCCGTAGCTATTTTACCCCTGGCTATCCATAGCCTGTGCGTAGCTCTGCGTAGGCTGACGCGCACCTCACAAAATTTTTAACAGCGCGTTAGATCTACACGGACCACACGCGCTGTGATTGGTCCACCAGAACCCCTCCCGTCAGGTAAAAAAAACTGCGTCATAGGTATTTCCGTTTGTGACGGTGAAAACAAAGATGAGCCAAGTTGAGGAGTGATTTAACTCAAACTGCATCAAAAGTCGCTGTTTATTTACTTCCATCATTGCTGGTCTTCTCAAATTATACACAACAAGTTGCTGTTTCTTCTTCGTTTGTGGGTTAACTTGCTTATCTTCTTCTTCTGTGACTTCTTTTGCTGCTCCTGTGGTTACACGCGTGATTACTGCCTACCAGCGGTCTGCGGGTGTGTTTGCACGTCGACGCGGAGGACGACGCAAAAGTATAAATGAAAACCGACGCGGAACCTACGCCGTCGCGGCTACGCCGTAGGACCTACGCACGATTATAAATCGCCCTTTATGCATCGAATTTCTTACATTCAACGTCAAGTTCATGACAAGCTAAAGCAAATAATTTCTCTCACGCTTGATGAAAGCACAGGTGAAAAAGTAGTACACTTCCATAGTGTATTTAAAGTGCTTTATTTTCGCACACTAATTTTGTACTTAATATACTAAAAATTCATCTTTAGTACTTTTTAAGATGTTCTTAAGATTATCTAAGTGTACTTCACTGTGCTATTTTGAGACACCATGAATATAAACTAAAATGCACTTTTAACATACTATTTCTGTATTAAAAAATGTATTTAGTTAACACTTGTATTAAACTTGAACTCAACTTTCATACAAAGATGGTTTCAAGTTTACTACAAGTAGTACCTAAATACATTTTTTAAATACGTTTTAGCACATTTTAGTTCATATTTATGGTGTCTCAAAATAGCACAGTGAAGTACACTTAGATGATCTTAAAAACATCTTAAGAAGTACTAAAGATTAATTTTTAGTATATTAAGTACAAAATTAGTGTGCGAAAATAAAGCACTTTAAGTACACTATGGAAGTGTACTACTTTTTCACCTGGGGACAGACAGCTACTAATCTTTGCAAGAATGATTACAGAAAACTTTGATGTTCACAGAGGTGGAAAGAGTAATAAAATATTGTACTCAAGTAAAAGTAAAGTTACTTTAATTATATTAAGGTCCAGAACTAAGGCTTTGTGCAGTAAATGCGGCTCCATTTAAAAGCAGGTGATGGCGATTTACTACTTATCAAGGAACCGGCTTCACTGACGAGATGCGCAATGACTATCGCATGCAAATTATCGCGCAACCCTATTGGGCACAAGTGCTTAATGCAGCAAACTACGGGATCCAGAATTTCTTTGCGACATGGCCTTTATAGAGATATATTTTTTGCCAAGTACAGAAAAGAAATCAAAGGTCTAAAAGAGAGGGCAATTCAAAATTTGTTTCAAGGACTTTCACATCATGCAACGTTGCATAGACCTTTTGGCAGACCTTCTGAACATGTCTGTCAGTGAGCAGCCTGGAGATTTGCGGCTAGAACTCAGCGAACTTCAGTCCAAGCCATTTTTTCAGTCAAAGCGCAACAAAAGGGGGCTTGATTAACTGCTACCAGAGTCCCGTTTTCCTCTCCTCAGAAATTTTGCACTGCAATCAAAGTTGTCATTTAGAATAAGCATAATTGCTAAGTTTTATAGTTAAAATCTTTATAGACACATTAATTGTACAAAAAAAGGAAATTAAAAATTATGTCAAATGTGAGCATGTGGTTTTTACGGTCTGGCCCCCTTGGTATAAAGGAGAAAAATGCCGGCCCTCGTCATTATCAGAGTACCCTGGTCTAGACAAAACCAACCACTTCTGTTATGTGTTAATATGTCCTAGTACTTGCATAATCTATGGACGTTTAGATACAGTATACTTTCACAACCAAACAGTACATGAGTTTGAAAAAGTACAAACTTTAAAAAGACTTAATCAACCGTTAATGGCACATAGATTAACTCAAAACAAATTATCCTTGATGCAGTTTTATTTTAAGATCATCCAAATAATAGCTTGCTTGATATTCTTAACTTATTTACTTAAATTTAGTGCTTAATTCAGTTTAGCTTAATCCAATATGGCATAAAACACATTTCCCTGACCAAAAATATGTTTTAAATATATGCTAAATACATTTTTTAGAAAGTAAAGCTTAATTAAATATTTTTGAATTTGAAAATATATTCAGTTTTAACCTTCATTGTTCTGAATCATTCATTAACGTTTAATGTTTGCTATTGATTCCAATAGCAAATCATTGATTTGTGATCTTCTGTAGAAAGCATTGTCTGTAAGTTTCAATCTTTACAAACTGTTTGTGATTAATTTGTATTCAGTTTGTTAAATTGACTATTTATAAATAATGTGTAATTTCAGCTTAAGAACAATGAATTCATATTAGTTTTATGTTGTTGGAGATAACGGAGTAGTTACATCTTCTTTCTGTAGTTTCACTCTGTTTCAACATATTCATTGTAGTGTGGAATAAAAATAAAGCAGCATTCTCCCACAAGCTTACATTACATTTAAAAAAAAAAAAAAATACATTTCTTATTTACAATCCATACAGCAAAAGAGTGTTTCCTTACAAAAATTTTAAGGTTAAGAGTATGTATAAAATATAATATTTTTGCAGTTAAAAATATATTTAACTTTAACCTTTTCACCTGTTACGTACAGGTTTGTAACAAAAACAAAGGCTTTCTTCCAATGTGACATTAATTTAAATCTTTTTTAAAAACGTAAATATATATATAAATTTTAAGTAGCCTAAATAAAAAACGAAAAATTTTTGGTGCAAATTGCTTCCACTACCTGGCACACGTTCAAGTTCAACTACGGTTTCCGGGTTGAACGTCATGTTTCACGGGCTCCGTAGTGTTCCACTCCAGTTTTAGATGCACTCATGAACTTGCCTAAACACTCCCATCGGGGAAATCCCTGTCGCAGATTCAACAAAAAATTGGAGCGGTCTTTTTTCAGACTGCAAAAAACACTCAAAGTACAAGGAAATCAGTAGCAGTAGCCATGTGTCAGGTAAGCTATGTACAATTTTGGGATAAAAATCCTATATAATATACAAATGAATACTCTTATTCTCTGTAATAGCAAAGTTTTGTCAGTGAATCTTCATTAAAAACATCCATTGTGATGATTGTAGAGTTGTGTTCTACAAAGGTGGGATGGTTTAATACGTGTTATGCAAGACAAACATATATGTCAGGAAAAGCAATGTCTGGCCATATGCCAATGTCCACAGACTATTGGTTGTTTGGCAAGTTGTTAGGGTCCCTCTTGCAGCCAACTTAATTTAATTTAAGCTGATAATAGTCAGTTTTACTGCCGTTTTGCGCAGCAGCAGCTATAAAAACGGCTCTCCTGATTTTGCCAAGTGATTGATGTCCTCAGAGCAACATTATGTTGACCCTGGGGCAACATTTTAATCAACCAATCAGATTTCAGAAATAAGCTTACAGTTTGTTTTAAGTTTAAGCTTACAACCAGGATTAGCTGTTTCTAGACCATTGTTTTTCACTTATCATGTCCATCTGATTTTAGGGTTTGGTTATGGTTAGGTTTGGGGTAGGTTTAGGTTTTATTTAGAAAAATGTTGTCCTTGGGTCAACCCAATATGTTGCCCTGAGGACATTAACCACTTGGCAAAATCAGTTCGAGCTATAAAAACCACCAATTTTGTTGAACGTTTTGCTACTCAACAGGACGAGCTCCTGGTTACATGGAAAAGTGAGGTCAATGCAAAGTCAAGTGCAAAGACCACAAGTGTGGGTATTTGGACGCAGCCTCAATTTAAAAAACGTTGTGCAACGTTTTGTCGGGGCTGAACACAGCCCTGAAGTAAAGGGAGATTGTTTCGAGGAGGGGAGGAGATTTGTGTTTTGATTAAAGATTATGTGGGCACAAGAATTAAAATTATAATTGAATATATATATATATTTTGCTGTATGGGATAATTTGTGAAGATATACAGATATCATACTGCATCAACACACATAACAAGTTCACTTAAGGATATTAAACTCATTTTTACTACAAACAATATTGCTTCAATACTCACAAATCACATTAAAATATACATATCAGTTCAACAACAATACAAAATCAATCCACTAAAGTGAACTGCACATGGCTAATTAGCATATCAGAGGCTAAACTGCTAACAATACCAAACAACCTAGGTGTCATAGCGTTAGCCTATTTAATATTCTTCTAAACACTCTGCATTCACTGAGAAAATGAGCCTTTATCCTACCAGAAACATCTCAAAGTTGATAAACTCTGAGTGGCTTTTTCCATCTGCCCTTAAAATCCTTCAATGAATTCAACATGCAGTTTACTCCAAAGTAGACGGCTGCATCTAGATGGATGGACGATTTCGAATCACTGCTTCGTGAATCAGTGGAACGTGTTTCAAAATGTTGTGGCTAGAAGGGATACAGCTACTGCCAAAATCTCGAGAAATCTTGCCGGAGCCATGTTTTCATCCAAAAATATATTTAATAATTGTGTAAAAATGGAAAAATGTTTATTTAACAAAAAAATAAATACAAATAAAAAAACATCCTTTAAATTAATACATAGGTTATATCCAGTTAAACATGTGCTGGAAAGGTTTAAACTGAATATTGACTACTCATGTTGTTTTTTGTCGAGGTGAAAAGATAATAATTTTCAGAGGTGGAAAGAGTACTGAAAATTTGTACTCAAGTACAAGCACAAGTAGTTGCTAAAAAAATACTCAATTACAAGTAAAAGTACTGGTGTTAAAAATGTACTGAAGTAAAAGTACAAAGTACCCCTCTTAAAAACTACTCAAGTACAAATTACTTTTTAGCCGGTGATATTTATTGAATAAATATTAAATCCATTGAATGAAATCAGAGATATGAATGGATTAAAAACAGGCAATTTGTGTTTTATACGAATAAACACATAGTACAGGAATTTTGTCTGTTTAAAGAATGTTAAATGATTTTAACAGCAGCTATATTATTTCATATTGTTTCTTCATATAATTTTTATCAAGTTATAAAAATGGTCTAATGTTATTATTATTAATGAATTATGATACAATATAAATAAGCTTGTTGGGTTATTTTATTTAAAAACAGATTTTTTTACATTAACTCATTCCCCGCCAGCCATTTTTCGAAAAGTTGCCCGCCAGCATTTTTTATGATTTTCACAAACGTTTTACAAAATGCCTTCCAGGAATTTTTTTTTCTAAAAATATATATATCAAATGAAAGAACAGACCCTCTACTTTCAAACAAACAATAAAAAAAGTGAAAAACCGTTCCATCCTATTTTTTTCCCTGCTTATAAACTCTTAAATATTGGTGTTATTCTTTACAAATACAAATTTTTTTTAGCAAAAAGCTGAAACAATTGCATTTTTGTGAAGGAATTTAGTTAGAGATCAGATTCAGAACGAATATCAAACATAAAATTAGTAAATAACGTTTTGGCTTCAGTTTATCCATAAATTGGGTAAGTCCGCTTTCTAGTGGACAATCGCGGTATTGCACATTAACATAAATTCTTCAGAAACACGTTTTATGCAAATGTTTTTTTTCTTAATTGACAAGATAACTCGTCAATGGCGGGGAAAAGAGTTAAAAATATTATTGGACAAGAAAGCTTTCCAAAAGTACACTACAATATTTCAAAAGTTATCAGCATTTATGATTTAGCACTGACATATGTGTAATTTAGACAGGCTGTCAGTGCAGTTACACTGCTACGCCAGTGGGACGCGGCAACAGACTAATTTGATAAAAGAGTCCTTATTTGACTGTTTATTATTATAAGCTTAAAACACTGATTCAATATGAATAATACAATGTTGACAATGACATGAAATTTAACTTTAAGCGCCATTTTACAATGTTAAATCTTTTTTTACGGTCTACGTGCTCGTCACCTAGGTAACTGAAGCTCATGTTTTAGGTATGTGACAAAAAATATAAATACATATATAATTATAACCATATGATAGATAATATAAAGAACTTTAAAATGGTTTTTAAATTATTAAAATCGGATAATTATTAAGAAAGATATGGAATTTTTTAACTCGAAAATTAGGGGGCATTTTTGTACCCAATTAAAACTATAAAACTATGAAAAACTTCCGCTTGACCAAACACTTTAAAATATCATAACTTTCTCATTTCTTGGTCTATTTGCATAATTCAAACACCACATTGTATGTAATTAAAAGCCCAAGATTAAGATGACATCTTTTTAAAAGATATATATATATATATAAATGTTATTATTTTTGATTAACCACTAATTAATGAAACCGAGAGCATCAATCCACGCATATCTTTCCATATGAAATCAAAGCCCTCTCAAATAAAAGCTGTATTTTTATATATTAAAGAAACATTTCATTGTTTCTTTAATATTTCTTAATTGAATAATAATGCTGGCGAGCAATTTAAATGGTCAGATATTATTAATACATTAATTGATGATTATGTTATTTATCATTAATAATAATTCAATAAATGCATGCATGTTGCATGCATGTATTTATTTATATGTTTGACAAAATTATGCCAATAATGTAATCTAGAGATTCTAATCCTTCGTTCTGTATGATTACTTTAAAAAATAATGCACGGATTAATGAAAACGGAGAATTTTTGGAAGCCAAAATGATTGAATGGGCGATTCTGCTTTTGACAACAACGTCACTTGCGGATCTTAAAAAAGCACATGCGAATGTTACAATCAATCCCAAACTTCACCTAATTCAAGTTAAATGTATATTCTATCAAAAGAATTTGGTTTGAAACAAAAAAATACTCGCCTTCATAGAGGATTTCAAAGCCAAACACGAGAGAAATTTTGCTTCGCTTATAACTTTCTTCTTACAACAGCAATCTTGGAAATTCGAACGTGAGAATCAACGTGAGGAAGTAATTTATGTCACTAGTATATGGGCTTTAGAGGTATTCACAAAGCAAAGATATGACAGATTTCCTAAGTCAACAACGCGTCTGGCGCTGAATACCTGCTAGGAACACAGCCGTGGGAACAAAGCGCTCGTGCGTATTACGTCATTTTGTCACATACCTACATGTTTCAAGTGATGTTTTCAGGCAAATTATCGTGAGGTCTACCCAACATTAAAAACGAAAACGATCAAATAAATATGGTTATAAGTCTTCTTACCATAATGTGATTTTTGAGATTAGAGGCTGAAGTATTGTAAGCCGAAATCACTGCAGATGGCAAACAAAGTTTGCATTACATTTACACGCTGTCTCCTTTCCTTCCTCTGTTTGAACAACTCCCAGGTGCGGCCATGGGCACTCATCATCCGGTATTTCTTCTGAATTTTTAATTAATTCAGCGTCCATAACGCCAAAGTTCTTTGACATTAAAACACTAAATACAACGTCACAGTGAAGGACGCACGAGGATCGATTGAATAGCTCTCCAGAGACCGGGCTTTTTTCCGGTTCAAATACAAGGGTTTTTATTGGCCCGCCCACGATCAATTATTTCTATTGGATATCCAAATGCTGTCAAAGATTTGAATATTAATTTGATTCAAATTCTACAAGTACTTAGTAACGAATGTGATTTTCAAAGTAGCGAAGTACATTACTGACCTAAATTTGTACTTAAGTACAAGGGAAATTACAGACTTAAAAATGTACTCATAAAAGTACAAGTACACGAAAAAACTACTTAATTACAGTAACGTGAGTAGTTGTAATTCGTTACTTCCACCTCTGATAATTTTTCATTTATTTTTCAGTATACACATTTCACTATGAACAGTTTTGGGTTGATGAGGATCGAATCATTATGAGGAAATTGAACATTGTTTTACAGCTGATTTGAAAAGGCATCTTATTTAATTTTAAATTTTACTGGCATACGGCAAAAATATTTAAATATACAAAAAAATTCCCAAAGAAATTATTTGCTGAAATATAGTTTGGAATATGTTTACAAAAATATATTTTTCACCGATATATATTTTTTGATATAAAAACCTAACCTAGACACTGGGCAACGGGTTCACTTTGTGATTAACTAAAAAAAACCCTTTGTGATCAACTCCCCCTAGTGGTAACACATCGGATTTTCTACACAGTTTTGACGTAATGAAGCCTCGTTTGCTAAAATCATGTGACTTCTGTTCGAAACGGTTCTGACTAGATGGGATACAGCTACGGCCAAATCTCGCGAGATGTTGTGTTTAGGTGTAGGTTTGGGGTACGATAAGGATTAAAAGCAGCGGTTCTGACGAGGAAGGATACAGCTACGGCCTAAATCCCGAGAAATGTTGTGTTTTTATGGTTAGGTTTTGGGGTAGGATTAGGATAAAAACTCACTTATCTGGCGAGATTTTGACCGTTGCTGTATCTCTTCTAGCCACAAATCTGCCCGTCTACTCTGGAAAAGCTCAAAACACGTGACTCTTCTTACTGGAAAATATGGCGGCGCCCTGTGCTACCCAATGCTTTTACAAAGCAGGTGAGATTTAGGTTAGGATAGCAAATTTAACCTTTAACTAACGTTAAAAACAAGATTATTCAGACTGACGGTATTGCTAGTGACGCATACGAGACCGTAATAGCTCGTGCATGGTTATTATTAATCGCATATTGAGTAATCTCTTATTCATTTTTGTTTCATATGCCATGTATATCACTGTTTACTATTGCCGTCTCTCAATCCGAAGGCTGCAAACTCCGGAGGTCGCATCTGTACCTCAAGACTGTCTTATTTCAGAATATTAACAAGTATAAAGTTGACTATTATTCTTAGTTAATCGTAAATTGTTGTAATATGAATATGACTTGCGGATGCAATGCTTAGTTAACTTAAATGAACCAGGATTGATGACGTTTGCAGACTGCATATGCGACCTCCGCAGTATGCAGCCTTCGGACTGAGAAACGGCCAATATGACCATATATTAAAGGGATAGTTCACCCCAAAAGGAAAATTCTGTCTTAAATTACTCACGCTCATGTGTTCTGGACCTGTTTAACTTTTTTTCTAATAAACACACACACACAAAAATAAATTTTGATATATCAAAATAATCAATGGTTGAAACCATAGTAGGAAAACCAAATACTTTGGAAGAATTGTGATAAAAGATAATGTACATTTTTTAATAAAATATGGTAAGCACAGAGCTGAGCACCGGTTCGTTTTTCTGACTATTAAAGTCAATAGGCTTGTTCGACTTCATGCGGCACTGCTCGAATTGTTCTCGCTGTACTTTGACGTCATCTGGCCGTCTGTTCTTGCAGGGCCGCACGAAGTCGAACAAGCATAATGGTTTCCATCAGCTGTGTGCTTATTATCATTTATCAAAAGTTTTTTTTTCACTTTTAGCCAAAACGTCTTGATCGCGCCCCAGTGACTGGTCCCAGTATAGGTCATAAACCCCGCCTCCCCATGTTATTCAATGGGACGTGAATCCAACTTAACAATTTAATTACACTTCAATTATCTTTTTTCCGAAGCTGGTTTCTGTCATTTACTGTAGTTTTTATCACGCTGATGTAAATGCAAGTGTTTGTTTTAGAAATAAGTTTGTTTTTAGTTAGTTATTTAATGCTATAAAAACGGTGGTGTCACGTCGTAATTGACAGCTGTGATATGCGCATTCTGCGAGGGCAGGCCTTGCTTTCGCGGCTTTACTTCCTGCTCACTACTGCGCAGGACTGGTCCGAAATCGCTACTACGCACACTCAAGACCCAAGATGTTAGCGCTGTATCGGGACACTGACGGCTTCACTTTTCACCAATGAAAGAGAGTGAACGGGCATTGTCCATCTTTTTTACAATCTATGAATAGCGCTATGAATATCCAGTCAGGAACACTATTTTCACGCAAGTAACTTTAAATCACAGACATTTATTGCAAGGCTCTGAAAATGTACAAATATTTATATGATAAAACTGCACCAGAGTGGATCAGAAGTCAACAACATGCACAGAGAAATGAAGTACAATTCACATCCTTGGCCACATCCCTCTCTACTTCCCAAATTGTTGGCACTGCATACCCGCTACCACCCTGGGTTGACCCTCAACTGTTTTTGACCCCATCACCCTGATGGGTGGTAGATCCCAGATAACTGGATTTTCTGGTTCAGCTTCTAAATTAAGCATCGCGGAAACATTATCATATTTAATCATTTCATGAGATATATGAATGGATTGAACCTTGACTTGTTCTGTTTGTGACATAATAGTGGCTATTTAACTGGAGATATTTGGCAAACTTACTGAAATGCAACTTTTTGATATTTACAAATATTCCTTGGGACCTGAATTAGTTTGCTGAGATGTATTTACTTAGGGTCAGAGCTGCTTGTTTACAATATTTTCATTGTATATCAAGGTGGATCCAGGCTGCTACAAAGATTAGGACAGCTGCCAGCTTACTACAAAAGTTCATCTGGTGTCCAATGCCCATCTCACCGAGGCTTCTTCTGGAAAAAGTCGAAAGGGTCCCAGAGCGTGGTCCGGCCTGCCATAGTGCGTCCCTCTTATGCTGTACCTAAGGTAATATGCAACCTCATTAAGTTGCAGTAAAAATAAAAAGTTAGTGAATAAATTAATTTGTGAATAATATTTATTCCAAATGTTTCTTGTCCATCATAACTCTCCTCTCAGCACATCCAGAGGCCAGATTACGTGTCATCAAGCAAAGTTCCTGAGTGGCCAGATTACTTGGAGATTAAAGATGAAGAGCAGATTCAGGGATTAAGAAGAGCATGTCAGCTTGCCAGACATATACTGATGCTAGCAGGGAAGAATTTAAAGGTATACACTGCATCGTTTTTTGAATATTGACTAAGCTTTATGTAAGATGTCCTTGAATTGTTGTTTGCAGACGCATTCACCAAATTGTTTCTTTTAAAGGTTGGTATGACGACTGATGAAATAGACTTTATTGTCCATCATGAAACAATCCGTCACAATGCCTACCCCTCTCCTTTACACTATGGGGGCTTTCCGAAGTCAGTCTGTACCTCTGTAAACAATGTGGTATGCCATGGCATTCCAGACAGGTAACGTACATGATTTATTGCGACCGAAGGTTAATATATTCATTTGTTGGCGTCAATATTGTGCTTTGTTTTCTAGTCGGCCATTGCAAGATGGAGATATCATCAATATAGATGTCACGGTGAGTCTTCTTTTTTTAAATGATTGTACGTCATGCATAAAATCTCTATATTGTTTAAAAAGTGAGAAATAATTGTTCACGCATCTTTAAATTGCGATGATGTATTCTGCAGGTTTATCTAGAGGGTTACCATGGTGACACCTCAGAAACATTTTTGATTGGTTCAGTAGATGAACAGGCGAGGAAGTTAGTAGATGTGGCTCGTCAGTGTAGAGATCAGGCCATTGCTGCCTGTGGACCAGGACAGCCATTAAACGTCATTGGCAACACTATCAGGTGTGGATTTGCACATGGTTATCCAAAAACAATTCTCTTACATGTGTCAGCATACATTTTTCTCTTTCTGAATTACAGCAATATAGCGAATTCACATGGGTTCTGTGTATGTCCATATTTTATTGGTCATGGGATAGGAACTTATTTCCATGGTCATCCAGAGATTTGGCATCATGGTGAGTGCATCTTTTGACTAATTTCTCATTTAACATTATTGTGGGTGAAATGTTTGTATTGAGGCTTGACAAGTTGAATAGTTAATTTTTATTATTAATGCTTGCCTTATCTATTTAGCCAATGACAACGACCTACAAATGGAAGAGGGCATGTCCTTCACTATAGGTTTGTTGGTGTACTGTTTATTATTTTAGATGATAGGATTAACAGTGATGAGAGTTGTATTAAAAGTTATTGAAAATGTACAAAAGTAAGTGTAATACAAGCACTTACTTGTTAACTATTCAATTTTTCCAGAACCTATTCTTATGGAGGGTTCCTCAGAATTCAGGATTTTAAGTGACAAGTGGACTGCTGTATCTGTGGATGATAAAAGGTCTGTTCAGTTTGCTCTTTTACCCCTTTTCCAAGAGCCATTTCAATACTCTACTTAATTATTTATTACTTAAAGGATAACACCACCGTTTTTTTATATTTTACTATGTTCTTATCTCAACTTAAGTGAATTAATACATAGCAATTTTTTTCAATGCGTGCACTTTTAATCTTTGTACAGCGCGTCGTGAATATGTTAGCATTTAGCCTAGCACCATTCATTCCTATGGCTCCAAACACGGATGAATTTAGAAGCCACCAAACACTTCCACGTTTTCACTATTTAAAGACTGTTACACGAGTAGTTACACGAGTAAGTATGGTGGCACAAAATAAAACTTTTGTTTGGAGCAATAGGAATGAATGGGGCTAGGGTAAATGCTAACACATTAGAAGCGCTGTACAAAATTAAAAGTGCACGCATTGAAAAAATATAAGTATGCATTATTTCATCTCAGTTTATGTAAGAACATAATAAAATATTGAAAGACTGTGATGTTTTCTTTTAATGCAAGCATAATACAGCCTGTATGTACTGTCGGAATTAACATGACATAAAATTTCTCAGGGCTAACTATCATGCTTTGAAAGTCTTTCTATTTACTGTAAATGTAAAATTTAATAAAATAACATTCAGTATATATTGTGTTGATCACCTGTGTGTGTTTGTTTTAATTCAGATCGGCACAATTTGAGCACACTGTTGTCATCACTTGTGATGGTGTGGAGGTTCTGACTAAACTACCAGATGAAGGTTGACAGACCTACAGAAGAATTATTCGTAAGGGGAAAACTTGAAGTTTGTGTGCTAATGGGTGTAAATGTTAGTAACAAAATTTGTTAGTAAAAGTTATTAAAAAATGTTTCATTATATTGTTTCTTATTTTAAAATATAGTAGCTTGACCAAGTCTTCTAAAACATGGTTATGCAATAAATTTAACTTGCATTAACTTGCACAAGGTCTTAGACATCAGGTGCCCTGGCCAGGGAAATTGAAAAAAAAGACACAATAAAGGATACAATAGCCATGACACTAATCTCATTAAAATATGCTAATTGTAATACAATATGGATAGCAATGGATATAAATTTTGGTGTATATAGTTTAATTATATCATGCATGTTACCTGCAACAAATCAAATTACAACCTGTAGTGACTGTATACTAATTTATAGCTGCTGACCTAAAATCAGCATAAAGGAATCTCTATGGCTAGTCTAAAAGACATCATTTTTTTCTGATATATAGGATAAATTTAGTTGTAAATTGAGTCTTTTTGCTTTTATCTAATCTATTAGAAGCTGATAAACAAATGTTCTTTTTTACACACTGGTTTATACCACAGAACCGAAACTAAAAACACACTGAACTTTTCTTCATCCGACCTCTGGCCACACTGATGTGTGCTGCTATATAGGAACTTGTCAGTTTATAATTATCCGTGACACTTAAGAGAAAATAACGTTGGTTGTTAGGTAGGTATAGAAATATAAACAAACCCATCACAGTATTCAGATCAAAACTCAGCCTGCATCATTTTTGCTACAGACATTGAATGATACCTGAGATCAAACTTGTGCTGTTATGTTTCTAAACAACCGAACTTAAGATGTCTGTTTACTGGATAATAAAATGAGAAAAAAAACAGAGTTTCTGGAGACCAGAATAAAATGGCTGGGATTTTTTTTACCCATAATGGGTTAATATTGAACAGAACACATGTTGGGTTTAAAATGACCAAATGTTTGGTTGTTATTATGCAACCATGAGATATAATAACCCAGCTGTTCATATTTGTGCTATTTGTCATAATCTGAATTTGTTCTAATTTTATTAAGGACCATGTACTTCAAATATAACAATATTTAAAATGTATAAAAGTTAGGCTAGTTTATTTTTTGTTTTTAGTTTTTGTTCTGCAGCCATTAATCAATAATGTATAAAGAGGAACCACAGCAACCCCAGTGAAATGGAACGGTTTACATTTGAATATTTTGCGAGCGTAAATACATTATTTCGTGCGGTAAGTGCACTCAAATAAAGAGCAACGCGCTCTTTTTCCTGACGTGTTAGCCCTGCAGCCAGTTAAAAATACTTTTCTTTTCATCGGAAAGCGCGTTGAAAAGAAGGAGGAAAGCGGCAAGTGTTTTCCGTGCGGTTTTACATGTAAATTGTGAACCGACCCTAATGACATTTTCAATATACAAAATTTTTTAACATACAGCAACAAAGACAAACATCATCATATACTCATGCATCTCATGCTGTTGTTTGTTCTGTTTACAGATTTTACTGCTAAATCTACTTATGGTCAAAGCAGCGATAACTGAACAAACAAAATCACATGACTGATTGAACACACAAGCAGCATCAGACACACAAAACTGTACTACTAACTGTAGCTGCTGACCTAAGATCAGCGTAGAGAATCTTGTTGATATAAAAGACATCAAATTTTTGCTGATATGTAGGCTACATTTTGTTGTAAATTGAGTTTTGTTGTTTTTATCTTATGGCTGGAATTGTATGATTCTTTGGTTCACAACTTTCTATTCTGAATGTCCATATGTACAACATTCAATTGTAAGTATGGACATGTGCAGTAAATGCATAGAGAGTTAAGTCTATTTATTATCAAAGTATTTATCAGTAACACAGTTATTTTGGGGGGAAATGTCAGGGCACAGCCCAGGGCTCCTTCCCCGGTCAAGGGACGAAGGTTTCGAACTCGAAAGGTATTTCCCAATCTCAGAACCCTCGCCCCGTGATAGCACGCCAAACACGCATATCAGCATTCCCACTTTATTGTCAGCAAGGCAAACTCATAAAAGAACTTCAAATGATGGAAATATATTTTTGTCTACCAAAAAAATCTTAAACATTCCACAGTTTAGATTAAAAGATTATTTGGTTCAGAAACATTTCAATTAAGTGACTAAACTTTGTCTTCTAATCTCATACAGTAAGTATGACTATTATGTGTATCTAAAGGAAAAATTAGATGGGTTTGTTTCAGTTTTGTGTAGCAATTTTATTTTAATGCATATCATTTCAAAAAAAGTGGCTGACAATGTGAGCAAGCTGAGGCTGACAATAAGAAGCAAAATAACCCTGAAAAGATGTTAAAAAGCTATTGTTCGATTCACAATTTTACATTTCCTTTGGTGTGTTAGTGTGTGTTAGTACTTGTTACGATATGGAAAAGGTACAAACCAGGAGCATCACATTTCTGACTGACGTCAGAGGTATTCAGGCCAATCACAACGTACAGATTAGCTGACCAATCAGGGACACAGAGCTTTTCAAATCAATGGGTTTTGTACAAAATCAGAGTGTTTGAGGAAAGCAGGGATATCTGGAGCTATGTTTTTTTTTTACATTAAACCACGTGAACACGATGGGCCCTATTTTAACGATCTAAGCGCATTGTCTAAAGCGCACAGCGCAACGTCTAAATGGGCGTGTCCGAATCCACTTTTGCTAATTTAACGACGGGAAAAATGGTTTTTGCGCCGAGCGCATGGTCGAAAAGGGTAGGTCCTATTGTAATGGGAGTATTTTGGGCGTAACGTGCAGTAAACCAATGAGAGTCTCAGCTCTCATCCCCTTTAAAAGCCAGTTGCGCTGGTGCTATGTCTAATCCCTATTTAGATGACGGACTTTGTAAACTGAAAAACTAAGCGGAGGAAGAAGATCCCTAGTTTAAGATTAATGTTAAATAATTGTGTTGTTTTTCACTTGTATTGAAATTTTTATTTTTTTATTAAAACCTTTAAAACCCGTTTTCTTTTAGTCATGGAAGTAAAAAGCAGGCTTGTAATTGCTTTAAATGTATGGCTATCCAATATCATCAAAAAATTATTTACAAGTATGTAAGATAAGGTTTGTACTCTAAAAATACTTTATTTGTAACAAACAGGAGATAAAGAATTTACAAACGGCTCTATGCGCGTTTCAGCACTTTGGACAGCGGTTTTTTTAGCAAAGAGTTTTTTTAAGCATTACTTAAAAATGTTTCTCATCTCACCATATCCACAGGTACAGAGTCATCATATACAATAAATCTGTGAGGTAGCATTTAAAAAAAAAACATTTAAAAACAGATGCATTTGTTTAAAGCAAAGCATTTATTTACTTACCAGGCTGCAGGTGAAGCAGCTCTTTACGCCTTCTAACGTCTCATAATTAGTCCTCATTTATGTCCAAGAGACTCAATAATAATCTTTTACATTCAATCCTTTAATCTTTCATATTTAAAAGCATTTTTGTGCTGCTGCGCATTCATGTACCTTGTGATAAGCAAACCCGCGTTGTCCTCCCGTGTATAGGCGCATTTTACTAATGCGCTCTTTAAATAACATAAAACACATTGCGCCATTGACTTTAGACTTTAGAGCAGGTTTTTGTTGGTCAATGGCGTAGTCTATTTTAGTTGCCTCAAAATAGCAACGCGCCAACAATGTGCCTGAACACACCTCGTTTTCAGACCAGAACGCCCACGGGCGCAAAAGGGGGCGCAAATGCATTTGCTATTTAAACAACGCGGCGCTAAACGTGAAAATTAGGGTGGAAACTAGCAAAAGACACTTGCGTCGCGCATTGCGCTGCATTGCGCCGGGTGTAAGATAGAGCCCATTGTATTATACTACATATACAAAAATAATGTTTTTTTTAGCAATGAAATTAGGGCACTTTAAGTAGATAAGGAAGAAACATTAGAAAAATCTAAATCAAAGGATCTGTACAGACAGAGAGAGAAGCGTCACTAATAAAGTGAAAGATGATACAAAAATTCAAGAGGCCACAACAAATTCAACACAACTCGTCTATCATACAGACATTAATGTTATTTTATCCAGCTATAATCCAGCCACATTCAGTGATCATGACAAGACAGACTAATTTGTATAATGACCCAATAAATCAGACAGATGTTTCACCTCTCAGTCTACAGCATTTAAAAACCAGAACAACTGTCGCTAACAGATATGGACAAACTGCCAGCAGATAAGTGAAAATCTTGAGCCCAAACATCTCCTGAAAAACACCTGAAACATAAACACATGTTATCATGCAGTATATCTGAACAACAACAACAAACAAAATCACTTGACATCATTTCTATAAACTCTCACCTCTGACTGAGATCCAGCTCTTTGGAGACTCTTCTCTCTCTGGGTGTTTACAGTAGTAGAAACCCTCATGTGACTTTGAGACTGTAGGGATGATCATCATGTCTCCTGTAGTCTGACTCTGCACCACTGATCCATCTTTATAAAATTTAGCTCTCATGTTAGAGGGTTTTTTATCTCGATATAAACAGCGTAAAGTCAGCGGATCTCCTTCAGTCACAGGATGAACAGGACTGTCCAGAATCACATCAACATCTACACAACAGAAGAAATAACTGATGATAATAAATTATAAAATATATCAGATTGATTTTTATTTTTCTATCAAATTGTCACATCTGAACTCATAAAACAAATAAAATAGAATTCCATATACACTTTCTTTACTCAAACAAAACCCTTAGCAATAAAACCCTTGTAACAATTTACTGCTATAATGGTCTAAAAACACTCAGCAAATACATAACAACACCCCGGAAACCACACCAGCATTAAATCTTAGCATGAGCAATAACATCTGCAATTCAGTGGTAGAGCATTGTGTTAGCAGCGCAAAATGCTGTGAGTTTGATCCCAGGTAACACCCATACAGATAAAAGGCATACCTTGTAATTCAATGTGAGTCAAAAAGCGTCTGCCAAATGTAACTCTATTATGAACCAATGATAATTTAAATTACTGAATTGTACTTATTGCTGCACTTGTTCTTTGTGAACTATTTGTTAAGCTTTTGTGCCTCTAAAATGAGTTAATACAGCCATGTAAACTCACTGTGTACTGAGATATTAACAGGATGAAGTTTCTCTCCAGATTCAGACTGACACCAGTACACTCCAGTATCAGATGTGATGAGAGATCTGATTGTACATGTAGATGTTGTTCCTGTAGATCTCCAGTCTGATGATGAACAAGGTTTCAGTTTGTCTGTGTATGGTCTCACTGTCCATCCAGTAGAGTTACTGTGATCCTCACAGCTCAGAGAGAGAGATTCAGATGAGAAGTGTTGAGATCTGTTGGGTCTGATGATCAGAGAGACTGAAGGAGAAACACCTGAGAAGAAAATGACAGAAAATCGTCTTTATTTATAATAAATTATTTTTTAAATAAATGTATTTATTAAATTATCTTTATTATATTTGTGTGTGATGAACTCACCAGTGATCCACAGTGTTTGTTCGTTACTGTACTCTGTGTGATAGACTGGATCTCCTCTCTCTGCTCTGCACATATAAACTCCTGTGTGCTTCACAGTCACTGAACTCACTGTGTAGATGCCTTTAAATCCTCCACTGCTGTCTGACACCCGCTTATAATCAAAATCTTTATTCACTGTAGAGTCAAAATCTCATTTAACCCTTAACAATGTTTTGAATAATATCAGTTGATGAAGATGTTATGAGATGAATGAGATATTACCTGAGTCAAGACTCTGTACAGTGAACCAGCTGAATGTCCAGCCTGTAGATGAACTTCTAACCTCACACATCAGAGTCACTGAATCTCCTTCAGTCAACCACTGCTGTGGAGAAACACTTAAAACTGTCTGTGGTTTATCTGAAAGTGATCAATCTCTCATGAATAACATGTTACACTTCATCTCTTCACACTAATAATGATAAACAAACATATAAACTCACCTGATGATACAGTCAGTGTAACAGCATCACTCATCTCAGTGTTTTGTTCACGTATCTTTCCTCTGTATTTATCACTGTCAATGTGTTGAATGTTGTTGATTTTACACTCTTGTGTGTTGCATTGTGTGATTATATTTCTGTTATTTCTCTTCTCTACAGTCCAGCTGTATGTCCACTCAGTGTCTCCTGTATCCTGTATGTCACATCTCAGAGTAACAGTTTCTCCTCTGAACAGTTGTGTGTCAGGATCAACACTCAATACAGGTTTAAGAATCTCTGTACAAACACAGTTTTTGTCCATGTCAATACATTTGTCAAACAGTGTCATTTTTCATAACATTTATATCTTATTTTGTGATGTTTACATTTATTATCCATGTTTTGTATGACAGGGGTCTCTTGTAGAAAACCTGGTAAACTACAGGTTGAATTTAAGTTTGTCTTTTACCACAGGTCTGTTGAATGCTTGTTCTGATTGGTTGAGAAATGTTCCACAAGTGTTGATTATTTTTCTGTAAAACGCACACCCAGCCTCTCAAATGTCTTAAGATAACCACCAAAGCAATGTTTGTGGTAACCGTGGTATAAGCAGAATAATTGAGTCCAGTCCTTTGACATATTTGAAGATAATGCACACTCCGCTTCGTGCCACATTACCACCATGGGTTTGCATTATTCTCAAATAATTCAACACCTGTCGTCAATAATTCCTTACATGATGAATTGACTTGAATGATAATAAACAGACTCACTTGATACTGTCAGTGTAACTGCATTACTGATGTGTGAATATCGTGATCCTCTCATCTCTGTTCCTCTACAGGTGTATCTACCTGCGTCAGACTCAATAACAGATCTGATTGTGTAATACTGAAGTTTATTCTGCTGGATGATTGAATCTTTATTCCAGCTGTACTGCCAGCTGCTGACTCCTCCTTCATTGATGACACATCTGAGATTGACAGTTTCTCCTCTGAATACATGATCAGCAGGGTCAACAGACACTTGAGGTGTTGGTCTTTCTGTACAATGAAAAACAATTCATACTGTAAAATATTGTATAAACAATGTAATAATCAGATTACAGTTTTTATCTTCTGTAACTGTAATAATCATTTATTCATTGAATTATGAAATAAAGGTCATTGTTTTCTCAGAACAAAGTGTATTATGTGAGTATATATACTTACTCTTTACTGTCACTGTTATTGGTTTACTGTATTGTGTTGAAGCCAGAGGGTTTCCTCTTCCAGCTCTGCACCAGTACTTTCCTCCATCAGAGACTTTTACAGATCTAATTGTTTTATTTCCTGTAGTTTCAGTGGATTCGGTGTTTGATGGGTATCCAAAGATAAACTGCCATCCAGTGGACTGATGAACCTCACAGATCAGAGTAACTGTGTCTCCAATGAACATAGATGTCTGTGGCTGCACCGTCAGAATTGGTGTTACATCTGTATAAAGGGTAGATTGATCAGTGTCTGTGCACCAAAGCTTTGGAATTCTCTACAGTACCTCAATCACTTTGCAATGTCAACAACATTTTTGAATTTAAAAAATTACTCAAGACTCATCTGTTCTCTGGATGTTTTAATCTATAAGGTGTTTAGTTTAGTTTGTTCTGTTCTGTCATGTGTGTATTATTCAGTTTTTAATTTTTCTTTATTTTTCAACAGTTTTTGCCTGTCATTTTTAACTACTGTTTGTACATCATCTATTTGATTGCAATGCAATTGCGGCCGGTGACTTCTTTTTTGAAGGCGCACGATGCAAAGCTCATCACAAGTAGGAAAATAAGTATTTGAACACCCTGCTATTTTGCAAGTTCTCTCACTTAGAAATCATGGAGGGGTCTGAAATTGTCATCGTAGGTGCATGTTCACTGTGGGAGAAATCACAGAAAATCCAGAAATCACAATGTATGATTTTTTAACCATTTATTTGTATGATACAGCTGCAAATAAGTATTTGAACACCTGAGAAAATCTATGTTAATATTTGGTACAGTAGCCTTTGTTTGCAATTACAGAGGTCAAACGGTTCCTGTAGTTTTTCACCAGGTTTGCACACACTGCAGGAGGGATTTTGGCCCACTCCTTCACACAGATCTTCTCTAGATCAGTCAGGTTTCTGGCCTGTCGCTGAGAAACACAGAGTTTGAGCTCCCTCCAAAGAACTATTGGGTTTCTTACAAAGCCACTCCTTGGTTATCCTGGCTGTGTGCTTAGGGTCATTGTCATGTTGAAAGACCCAGCCTAGTCCCATCTTCAATGCTCTAACTGAGGGAAGGAGGTTGTTCCCCAAAATCTCCCAATACATGGCCCTGGTCATCCTCTCCTTAATACAGTGCAGTCGCCCTGTCCCACGTGCAGAAAAACACATCCAAAGCATGATGCTACCACCCCCATGCTTCACAGTAGGGATGGTGTTCTTGGGATGGTACTCATCATTCTTCTTCCTCCAAACACGTTTAGTGGAATTATGACCAAAATGTTCTAATTAGGTCACATCTGACTACATGACTTTCTCCCATGACTCCTCTGGATCATCCAAATGGTCATTGGCAAACTTAAGACGGGCCTGGACATGCGCTGGTTTAAGCAGGGGAACCTTCCGTACCATGCATGATTTCAAACCATGACGTCTTATTGTATTACCAACAGTAACCATGGAAACGGTGGTCCTAGCTCTTTTCAGGTCATTGACCAGCTCCTGTGTAGTTCTGGGCTGATTTCTCACCTTTCTTATGATCATCTTCTATTTTCTAATGATTGCTCCAACAGTTTACCTTTTTTTTCACCAAGCTGCTTGGCAATTTCCCTGTAGCCCTTTCCAGCCTTGTGGAGGTGTACAATTTTGTCTCTAGTGTCTTTGGACAGCTCTTTGGTCTTGGCCATGTTAGTAGTTGGATTCTTACTGATTGTATGTGGTGGACAGGTGTCTTTATGCAGGTGCATCTAATTTAGGATAATAAATGGAGTGGAGGTGGACATTTTAAAGGCAGACTAACAGGTCTTTGAGGGTCAGAATTCTAGCTTATAGACAGGTGTTCAAATACTTATTTGCAGCTGTATAATACAAATAAATAGTTAAAAAAATCATACATTGTGATTTCTGGATTTTTCTTAGATTATGTCTCTCACAGTGGACATGCACCTATAATGACAATTTCAGACCCCTCCATGATTTCTAAATGGGAGAACTTGCAAAATAGCAGGGTGTTCAAATACTTATTTCCTCACTGTATGTAGCTCGTCATGTGTGTGGCTCGTCATGTCAAAATATGAGCCTGCTGCAGACGCTTCGAATGGGTTTATGATTAAAGAGATGCTCGCATTTGCCAGATACTCGTTTAATCTCATGTGTTAGTGTTAAGTTAGTGCAGGGGTGAGCATTCCTGGTCCTGCAGAGCCACTGTCCTGTGTGTCTTGTGAACGTAAGCATGTCTTGCAATATTTGCATATTTTGTGAATGTGAGCATCTCTTTTTATCATAAACCCTTTCCATCCGTGTGCAGCAGGCACGTATTTTGACAAGACATACTTTGAAATGGCGAGCAACACACAACATTGCGTTAGCCTGGTTTAGGTCGTATCTAACCAATCGCTATCACTTTGTTTATGTAAATGAGGAACAGTCATATCACTCCCTGGTTAAATATGGTGTACCGCAGAGATCAGTTTTAGGTCCTATCCTGTTCTCATTATATATGTTACCTCTAGGAGACATTATCAGGAAACATAACATAAGTTTTCACTGCTATGCGGATGATACCCAGCTTTACATTTCCTCACATCCCAGCGAAACCCACACGTTTTCTAAGCTAACAGACTGCATTAGCGATGTTAGTGACTGGATGGCATATAACTTTCTTAAGCTCAACTCCAATAAGACAGAGATGCTTATTATTGAACCGAATCGCTACAAACATAATATGTCAGATTACAAGTTGCACATAGATGGCTGCACTGTGGTACCATCTTCCTCGGTTAGGAACTTAGGTGTGATGTTCGACAGCAATTTATCCTTCGATAGTCATATCGGCAACGTCTGCCGCACAGCATTCTTCCATCTTAGAAATATCTCAAAAATCCGCCATATACTGTCTACATCTGACGCAGAGAAGCTTATCCATGCTTTTATGACCTCTAGAATAGACTATTGTAACTCGCTACTTGGGGGATGCCATGCAAATCAGGTAAACAAGCTGCAGCTAATTCAAAACGCTTCTGCAAGAGTGCTTACTAGATCTAAGAAGTATGACCACATAAGTCCAATTCTAGCATCTTTACACTGGCTACCAGTTAATTATCGCATACAATTTAAAATATCACTAATCACCTACAAAGCCTTAAATGGCCTAGCACCCTCATATCTTAGAGAATTACTATCAGAATACAATCCATCACGTGCACTGCGTTCGCAAAACTCTGGTCTCTTAGTTATCCCTAAAATATCAAAAGTGTCTAAAGGTGGAAGATCCTTTTCCTACTTAGCCCCTAAGCTCTGGAATGATTTACCAACCGTTGTCCGAGAATCAGACACAATAGATACCTTTAAATCTAGACTTAAAACTTTTCTCTTTAACAAGGCATTCACATAATTTGTTTTAGTAATGGTACTCATCTCACAATAGATAGCTTGTACAACCTAATAAATAAATAAACTAAATCCTCATTTTCGTCAACATTTCAAAGCATGGTAAATGCTATTAATAAACTTAAGAAAATGTTTAATCTCTCCTTACTTGTTTACATATTTGCAGCAAACCATGGGCCGAGGCATAAACTTTCAAAAACAAATTTCACGTATAAAATAGAAAAGGCTACATATAAGGAAAAGAAACGCTACTTTGTGCACATACAAACCACAATACAAGGCCAAAACTTCAACACTAGACCAATAAAACCCCGAATCGGGCCATTAATTGCCAAGCGCAGAGGAGTGATTGAAAATTATGTATGGAATTATGTTATCACTTGTTCGGCCCTCCACCTGAGGTTTCTGAGTCGAGTAGGGGAGTACTGTGAAGCCTAGACAGGCATCAGGGAGATGACTGGCGCAGTCACGTCCCCGTCTCCCCTTTACTCCCTTGCTCGTCCGGATTTTAATAAAGCTCGGTGGGTATAGATTTGTGGTGTTAAGCCCACTAGTCGGGGGCGGGACTTCAGTCCTTAAAAGGGCGTCACTGCATCCATTTCCTAAAAACATTCGCCGTCCCGTGCATTTTTCTCGTTCTCCCTAAACCGAACTGTGCAGAGTCTGTCACTGGAATGACGTATCTTCAATACGTATATGTATGTGTGTGTGTATGTATGTATGTATAAGTATATATATATATATATATATATGTATGTTTGTGTATATGTACATGTGTATACATATGAATGGCCCCTACGCTAATTGGGTTTTGTTTTTCTTTCTTCATGTCTCGTCCTCGTCTCCGAGGACACTTGAGACAAACAGACCCAGTTCCGGTAAATGTGAAAGTTGGCACACCTCTGACTCACCGGCAGACCGTCAACGTGATGCCCAGCTGATGCATGACCAACGACCACCAGCAGAACCCGCTTTACCTCCGCCTAATCTCCTTAATCGTTTCAACGTATATATAAATATATCTCCCAAGGGTTTTTTCCTCCTAAGACTTTTTTTTACTTCCCCTGCTGAGTCTGGGGTTTTTTTTCTCATAGGGGGTTTTTCAACCCGGGGAGGCAGCCTTCTTGGGCTTTACTTAGCACCCTCTTCTTTACGTTACATTAGCAATACGCACGCTTATAATGTTGATTCATAGCCGCAGCAAATTTAGCTGCTATCGTGTATTATGTTGTGCTATCTGTCGTTTTTTTAAGCTTTCCACTGCTTCTATTACTGTAAAGCTGCTTTGAAACAATCACAAATTGTGAAAAGCGCTATATAAATAAAATTGAATTGAATTGAATTGAACACATATTTTGAATTCGCACCTGGAAGAGAAGTCAGCGACCACCACTGTTGCAATGTAAAGTGACCTTGAGCTCTGGAGTAAAAATAGTTATGTGAGTATAAATACTTACCCTGTATTGTCACTGTTATTGGTTCACTGTATTGTGTGTAAACCTGAGGGTTTCCTCTTCTGGCTCTGCACTTGTACTCTCCTCCATTATGGATTTCCACAGATGTGATTGTTATAGTTCCTTTAGTTTCATAGTATTTAGTGTCTGGAGGTTTGGTAAAGATAAACTCCCATCCAGTGGACGGATGAACCTCACAGATCAGAGTAACTGAGTCTCCAATGAACACAGGCGTAAGTGGCTCCACAGTTAAAGTTGGTTTAATATCTAATGATTCTGAATATAAAATCAATAGGAAGATATTTTTGTAACTGGTTATGAGCATGATTAAGCAGTATTAACATCTTGCAATCACAAGTAAAATATGGTAAATTTGGCAGTTTTGTGTTGATTCAGAGTTGGCATCATCTCTATCATTTCTATCCAGCTGCCCTGATGAACTGACAAATTTTCAGCTCAAAAAGCAGATACAGGCAACAAGGAGAAGGTGACGCCACACAAAGGGCTGTCTTAGATAATGAAAAATTGCATTTTTATTACTGTTTGCCAAGTGTGATCCAGACAGCTATGGTATGAGAGTTTCCACTTCAAGGACTCCAAAGCACATGGATGAGATTGAAATTCACCTCAAGTTAAGTAATAAGTGGGATATTGTATAGACAGCAGAATGTTATAGCAGAAATAAGTCCCAACAGTGTTGGAAACAACTTGAAGCGTTTTATTCTCATTGAAGACATTTATATAAATTTTTGTAAACAAAAAAATTTAGTTAAGGAAGAAATACTAAAAATACAGCTCAATTTTTTCCCATAAAAGAGTTTGGTGCACCTACTGTACATGCAGAGATGTATTCATCATGTCAGAATATTTTAGGGTGGTCACTTTTTTAATATAAGGCAATAAATCATGTTTTATGTTTAACGTGCCTAAATTCTCAAATTAGCTGAAATTTGTCAATTAATACATAATTCTTAAAACGAATACTCAATTCCTAATAAATCAAATGTTTGTACAGTACTCTGTGACAGGTGTTTTTTACTTTAATCCACTGTAAAAAAATTACTGTAATTTATGCAGCTGGTTGCCAGTAACTTACTGTAGATTGAAATTCATGTTATTTACTGGCAACAGTTTGTTCAAAATTAAATGAACATTAAACATTAACAAGTCCTACAGAATAAAACTATTAAATAACAGCCTCATGCAAAGCATTCTGGGAACCAGAAAACCTTATCAACCTTATTCTGTTTTTTTTCCTTCAGATTTTGTTTATTTGTTATTTTAGTTTAATTCTGAAAAAATCATATGTGTAATGTTTAATGTTCATTTAACTTTGAACAAACTGTTGCCAGTAAATAATTAAAATTTAAATCTACAGTAAGTTACTGGCAACCAGCTGCCAGTAATACTGTAATTTCTACAAATAATTTTTTTTCAGTGTACCCGTCAATAAAACAATGAGACAATTTTTTTATTAAAACATTTAATTAAAACGTGATGTGTGTGTTCGTCAAATCGCTTCTCTATTGCACATGAAAACAATGCCGTGTTTTAAGTCTGCAGTTGTTTAATTTAAACGCTGCTAACAATAACCTTGACTAATCGAAACTGAAACTAGCAAGCTGTACTATTTCAAGTCGAAGGTATGCACAAGGCTCATTTCATGCAGCCCAATGTTAAGTGTTGTGTTTCTAAAAATATCTGCAAATGTTTAGAGGACACGGCACACTCGTTACAGTGTGCTGCTTAATGGAATATGGTGCGAAGGGGCCATTTAAGTAGAAAAAAATTACCCTTAAAAAAGTGACATGTTTGTCAAGTATGGAACGCATACTCGAAATGTGACCTCTCCATTTAAACCATCACAGTGAGAAGTGAACACATGCACTGTCAGTCGTAAACCCACACAAACCCAGAGCAGTGGGCAGCCGTACCCACAGCACCCGGGGAACAATTGAGGTTAAGTTGCTTGCCTCAGTTCTCACCGTGAGACTTGAACCAGCAACTCGTGTGTTACAAGCCCAACTTCTCTAACCACTAGGATATGACTGTCTTCTTAGATGTATCTACTGTTATTGCAGTGCAGCTTATATAATAAATATGATGGATGGTCTTTTGCGGATAATCAATGCAATATTTTAAGAACAAAATATATATTTTTTACTTACATTATAAACTATAATGACTAGCTTCCCTTAAGGACGCCATTTTGGACTCTCGCGATTCACGAACACTTGCTTGGGGGTAAGTAAATCATGGGGTAATTTTGATATTTGGCTGGAGTGTCCCTTTTAGCTTTCTTCACTGCAATTAAACCTCTCTGTAAATGGTTCTTTCAGGTGCAATACTCTTGTGGCAATTTTCTTTTTTCATTTTTCATTTCTTTCCTCCTTTTATACCTAAACACTGCAGATATAATTAGTGAAACTATGTTAGCTGGTCTTTTTGGGCCAGGGCTAAAAATGAATTGGCTTTTGTGAAAGGTTAATTTTGTAAAATGTATAATTTTGGATCAGATTTGGCACAGCACTCTGCACAATAATCTAATATTATGTGAATGAACACCACAACAGCTCAAGCTTTGTCTCAGCTGGTTGTATCTGTAACGTTGGAATATAAGAAATTAAAATGTAATACCTGCAGTTGTTTCTGAGTGGATGTTTGAAATCAGCACTGTAAAGGACAAATAGAAACATTCATTACAGTTTTAACATGAAACTGATAAACCATTTGTATGTAAAATACATCAATTTATAGATCATGCTGTTTCATGCACATAACCAAAATAACCAAAAGTTAATAACAGTCTGCCATAGAGTCCATGGTCTCTTTTAACTCACCACTCTGCAGCTCATCTTGTATGAAACAGAAACACACACTTCACCTTATACAGGTGCTGGTCATATAATTATAATATCATCAAAAATGTGATTTATTTCACTTATTCCATTGAAAAGTGAAACTTGTATATTATATTCATTTATTAATTACACACAGACTGATATATTTAAAATATATATATTTTTTAATAATGATTATAACGGACAACTAAGGAAAATCCCAAATTCAGTATTTCAGAAAATTAGAATATTGTGAAAAGGTTCAATATTGCATACACCTTGTGCCATACTGTAATCAGCTATATAACTCAAAACACCTGCAAAGGCCTTTAAATGGTCTCTCAGTGAAGTTCTGTGGGCTACACAATCATGGGGAAGACTGCTGACTTGACATTTGTCTAAAAGATGACCATTGACACCTTGCACAGGTCATTGCAAAAGAGGCTATCTCTGTGTCCAAGCACATTAATAGAGAGGCGAAAGGAAGGAAAAGATGTGGTAGAAAAAATGTACAAGCAATAGTGTTAACCGTCCACTGTAGAGGATTGTGAAACAAAACCCATTTAACAAATGGGGGAGAATCACAAAGAGTGGACTGCAGCTGGAGTCAAGAACCACTACGCACAGATTTATGCAAGACATGGGTTTCAGCTGTCGCATTTCTTTGTCAAGCCACTCTTGAACAACATTGTCAGAAGCGTCTTGCTTCTGGACTGCTGCTGAGTGATCAAAGTTCACTCTGAAAGTGATCCAAAGTTCACTCTGTTCTATGATTAAAGTTAATTTTGCATTTCCTTTGGAAATCAGGGTCCCAGAGTCTGGAGGAAGAGAGGAGAGGCGCAAAATCCACGTTGCTTAAAGTTTCCACAGTCAGTGATGGTTTAGGGTGCCATGTCATCTGCTGGTGTTGGTCCACTATGTTTTCTGATATTGATATACTTCTGTTTTCCGTATACCAGGAAGTTTTAGAGCACTTCATGCTTCCTGCTGCTGACTAACTTTATGAAGATGCAGATTTCATTCTCCAACAGGACCTTTTCAACCTGCACACAGTGCCAAAGCTACCAGTATCTGGTTTTAAGGACCATGGTATCCTGTTCTTAATTGGCCAACAAACTCGCCTGACCATAACCCCATAGAAAATCTATGGGTTATTGTGAAGAGGAAGATGCGATATGCCAGACCCAACAATGCAGAAGAGCTGAAAGCCACTATCAGAGTAACCTGGGCTCTCATAACAACTGAGCAGTGCCACAGACTGATCGACTCTATGCCACGCCACATTGCTGCAGTAATTCAGGCAAAAGGAGCCCCAACTACGTATTGAGTGCTGTACATGCTCATACTTTTCATGATCATACTTTTCATTTGGCCTAGATTTCTAAAAATCCTTTCTTTGTATTCTTTATATTCTAATATTCTTATAAGTAATATTCTAATTTTCTGAGATAATGAATTTGTGATTTTCCCTAGTTGTCAGTTATAATAATCAAAATTAAAATAAATAAACATTTGAAATATATCAGTTAGTGTGTAATGAATGAATATACTATACAAGGTTCACCTTTGTAATGGAATTAATGGAAATAAAAAACCTTTTGATGATATTCGAATTATATGACCAGCACCACTATAGTAATACAAACAGGGGCGGAGGTCTGTGGTGGCCGGGGGGGGGGGCAAGCCTGGTTTATTTTAGTTAACTGAGCATTACATTCACTGGTCATACGCATATTACAACAATTAACGATTAATTAAGTATAATAGAAATTTATAGTTGATAATAGGACAGTCTTTATGACGTATGCAGCTTGCAAATGCGAGGATGCAGCCCCCCCGTTTGGAAACGGCCAATGAGAAAACCTGGCCATCATCAGCAACCATAGCAGCTGTGGGAATGGTGTGAGCAAGCGCAAAAATTAAGTTGTTTTTATATTCTTTCATAGACAAAGGCTATACAAGTAATACATTACAGTGATTTTAAATCTAATTGTGATTATGTTAATTAAAAATTAATTCAATTAAATCTTATGCAAATTTTTATGACACAGATCCAGTATGCGCTTAAAAAAATGCGGGGTCATGAGCGTAAGTCAATATTAAGTGACAATCAAGTGCCACCCCAAATAAAAGACTGGCCCAGGCTGCCCCCCCCCCCCCCGGAAAAATTATGTCCTGGCTACGCATCTGAATACAAATGGTAATTAATCTTCCTAAAATAAGGTTTTACTACAATAAAATCATTATTTATTTTCCGAAGGGACTTTCGATAAAGACTTTATCAGCAAGTATATCTTTTCACAAACCTCTTTACTACAGTAAAATAAGCCTCATCACAGCTACAGACTCTACAATGCAGACTCTACAATGCGAGGTAAAAAAAATACTGGTATTCCTATCAATTGGTCCCCACAATGTGATAATTACCCCCCCCCCCCACACACACACACACAAAGATTTAAACTCTAAGAGCAACATGAAAAGATTTTGTAAAAAATACATTAGCAGTAAATGGCTTGATCCATAAGACAATGTGACAGTAATTGATGTGTAGTTAAATCCATAGAGAGAAGATAATACTCACAGAGAACTAGAGGAAGAGAAATCAACTCCATACTGATCAACTGATGATGACTGACACTTAAACAATAAACACAATGTCTTAAACCCTCAAGACTTCCTCTATAACAGTTTCTTAACCAGGGGCTGGGGGTCCACTAGGGGGCCTCACAATGGTTTGAAATTGTTTATCAAAGATCTACTGTACACGCATTAAAATAAAAATATTAATTTATTTAAACAGATTTTTTTATCAATATGTTTTTCTTTGATTGGTTATTTTAAACAAACATTCATAATTCTAGTTATTTCAAGTTATGGAGTTCTTTACTAGGTTGTGAGGGGGCCTATAAATTGATGTGAACAGAGGAGGGGCTTGAGAAAAACTAAGATCCACTGCTCTACCACAACATGTACTACAGGAATATTTTAGATATAATCTACAAATTAAGCATCACAGACTTACATTTCTACACAAATATTTTGTTGTTTAACTTTTTCATACAGCAATAAATGGAGCAAAAATAAATAAATAAATAAATAAAAATAAATAGAAAAAAAATAGAAACGTCTATAAGAAGCTGATGAACAAATTCTGTTTTTCACACACTAATATCACAGAACTGAAACTAAAACCACACTGAACTTTATCTCCTTCAGACCTCTAACACTGATGTGTGTTGCTATATACTTGTGAATGACATCAATGAGAACAATAACTATCACAGTTTCACAGACAAGGCTTAACACGTGTTTGAGCTTCTCAATCAAAACTAATTTGCAGTGACAGATCTTAAAATATGTAGCACTGAGGTGTCTCAATATATGCACCAGTAATGTCTTTTTTCTAAGGCATGTTTGCTAAAGATGCTTCAACATCTTACCCTGATAGCAGTAGGTTCCAGGGCAGATCCATCACAATATTGTGGAATCCTTTTCCTACTTAGCCCCTAAGCTCTGAAATGATTTGTCAAAAAACGTTCGGGAATCAGACACAGTCAATCAATTTAAGTCTAAACTAAAGACATTTCTACTTAAAGCATTCACATCATTTGTCTAGTAAATATACTTATCTCGCAATAGTTCGCTTGTCAATACTTTGTGACACTTGCATAACATGTGAACGGCTCCTACGCTAATAGGATTTTGTTTCTTTTTCCCTGTCCCGTTTCCCGAAGGACAATGGGACTAACAGACCCAGTTCCGGCTGCCGTGGAGGTCATCACGCCACTGATCTACTGGCCTTCCTTCAACGTGATGCCCAGCCGATGTCAGACCAACGACCACCAGCTGCCCCCATCTAATCTACTTATCTGTGTATATCTGCATATATATCATGTTTTAATCCCCATCAAAATTGTAAAAAAATGTACCTACTATATAATATATTCTTTATAGAATCAGCTATGTCCGGCTCTCTCCCAAGGGGTTTTTCCCCTCCTAGGAACTTTCGGCATGGTTTTTCTCCTAAGGTTTTTGTTACATTATTACTACACTCACTAGTACAGTTAAAGGGCCATTTCACCGATAGGAACATTAATCTTTATGGAAAGTGAGTCATATTTGTAGTCAAAATGTAACATAAATGTAGAATTGTGTGCCTATTTGACCGAGAAAAGACAAAATGTGACTTTAGAGCACATTTGTATGAAAAACTACAACTCCCACTATGCACCACAATGCACAGCACTGCAAGCCACTCCCATTAATCGGAACACGGCTCAGATATGATATTGTGTACATAAATGCCACGTTAGTAAAACAAAGAAAATAGCCACCACCACTGTGTCTGACAGAGACCAATCATGACTTACTTTTAAACGTGATGTTACATTGTGGTACACACAATAACACTCTGGCCTGGTGTGTAGCAAAGTCTTATTCAAACAGTAACGTGCGGTTTCAGATCCGCAGTACAAATGTCTTTTCAAGTAGTTAAAAAAGGGTATGCATTTTAAATGTTTATTTAGTTTTACCAATTTTCTTTGTGTCTCTTGTTTACTGTAATTACATCTGTGTAATATCAGCCTCACTGCTCTCACAATATAGACATATAAAACACCGCTCAGATATGCTATTGTGTATATAAATGCCACCTTAGTATAACAAAGAAAATAGAAGCACTCACTTTAGTTAGACGTCCGTTTATCCCTGCATCCTCCACACAAACGCGTCCCCTGTATAATATCTCCACATACGCGCTGCCTCAGCTCTTGGAGCTTGTGCTCGTAAACCGAAACACGTCTTTGAAATAAGCACGCGCCCAGAAACATTAACAAAACAAACGTTCATATCCTTATCTGATCCAAAAATCTTAAACCGAAAGCACACAGCGCGAGTCTGTCCAAGCTCATATACTCCGCAGCGCGTTTGCTCGTCGAAGCCGAAGCAAACGCGTATGTGAAATAAACATGTCCAAACGCACGCAAAGTTGCTCCCTTCCCCCCAAACCTTCACCAAACGAACGTCCATATCCTTATCTGATGCAGAAATGTTATAAAGAAGCCACACAGCGAGAGAACAGGCAAGCTTCTCTAGGCAGCAGAGGCCGATGGTTGCGGTGTCTTCCCCCGGCTCCTCTACCCAGCCGACGCCCAGGCTCCGGCTTCTCCTCGGGCTTCTGTTCCTCCATCTGCCTGAGCGCTTTGCTGTATTGTGGCTCATAAAGGTGCAATGAACAGCGGATTAGAGCATCACGCTTGCGAAATCACCCTCTTCTATATTATATTGATTAACTTCCACTGTTATTGTAACATGAATTCTGGCTCGCTCCACAACTTCTGTTTAGCTTAGCTTAGCATAAAGATGGCGGCTGATCGTTTTTTTCCCGTCTGTGTTCGTATATTTTCGTAAGTTCCACCCACTGATCTGTAATTGGTCTGAAGCGTGAGTGGGTCCCACCCATAGCCCCCACCTTGGAAAAATGAGGAATGAGTGTCTGTAGTCTTTCACACTCAATAGAGATACAGGATTTCCTTCTTTCAATGACGCAAAATGACGATTTTTACATCATTGAAAGAAGGAAGTGCCTCACTGAAATCAGTATTTCTCCCCTCTCAGGGGAAACTGAGGGAATGATGCACGACCATTCAAAAACATGACTGGGGTTCTAACGGTACAAAGCTTAATGCAAATGGGTGAAGTTTCCCTTTAATCTTAACCGCTGTATTCTGCTGCTTGTGTTTTATGTTTTATGATTTTCTCCTGCATCTATTAATGTAAAGCTGCTTTGAACCAATTGTGAAAAGCGCTATATAAATAAAATTTTATTGAAAAAAAAAATGAATACATAAATTGAATATTGAGCTTTAGAGCAGAATTCATCCTGCATCATTTGTACTATAGATATAAATGATACCTGAGTTCAAACTTGTAGAGGAGTTATGTAATGTTTCTAAAAAAAGGTTGGAACCTGAGCTACTGTGTATCTGGAGACCAGAATAACACAGAGACTTCATGGTGTGATGTTTTGACAGTGCCAGTCAGCAAACATCCAAGAGAGCACAGATGATTTATCCATCAAATGCGCATGAGGGTTGCGTCCGTGTCTGAATGTTTGCGCATGAGCGGGTGCAGAGGTGGAAAGTAACGAATTACATTTACTCACGTTACTGTAATTGAGTAGTTTTTTTGTGTACTTTTACTTTTTTGAGTAGTTTTTAAAATCTGTACTTTTACTTTTACTTAAGTATGTTTGGTTTAAAGTATTGTACTTCGCTACATTTTAAATCATATCCGTTACTGAGTAAAAAAATATTTTAAAAAGGAAGGTGATAAAGACGCGCAACGGATGATTGATGGGCGGGGGAACGCGCAAAAAGAACCATGGAGACGGACGAGACAGGCGCGCGCTAATGCAGACCCGCCTCAGTTCAAATCATATGATAGAAACCCCTGGCCATATTTAAGCGACCACGGGGAAGCGAGTGTTTCATTCCTATGAATGGTAGGATTCATGCTCTCGAGTACGAAATTGCAGAGCGGGTTTTACAGCTCATTTGCACGACGCGTTTTTAATACAATGCGCATTATCCTCCGCAGTCTAGCAGCTTTTCGTCAAGTCAAACACAACTTCAGAACGTCCTCTCTCCCTCTCCCTCTCTCTCCCTCTCTCTCTCTCCCTCTCTCTCTCTCTCTCTCGACACAACAGAAGACAACCATGACAACATTACAATAAACAACAACGGTAAACAAACATACGTGACAAACGGGTTGGGGTGATTCAACAAAAACAGAACATCATGAAGGGGTGGTGGGGCAATAACAGGGGGAAAAAATGTCCAGAATGTGGAAAATGAGTCCTAGAACTCTGCTGAAAAGCAGAGGAGTGACATGTCCCGGGTTGCGCGGTTGGCTGCGCAGACGGCTGCGCCAGTGGATGACGTGTCTCCGGCTGCGCCGGCGGGTGACGGGTCTCCGGCTGCGCCGGCGGGTGACGGGTCTCCGGCTGCGCCGGCGGGTGACGGGTCCCTCGTCCTCTTCCTCCCTCGTCTGGAGGCTGGGAGTACTGGACGGATTTCTGGTGCGGACGAGAACTCTGGTGCCGGGGCGACGGGAGGCGACCTCCCCAGTCTGATAGCCCCGGTCATAATGCCCCTCGGACTGCACGGAGTCGGACGGGATCCGGCAGCCGGAAAACATCCCTGCTGGGTTCAGTTGGGCGCGTGCGTAAGTCACGGTGGGATTACACCGAATAAGGAAAACTAAAGAGAGAACCCAAACGCAAGGATGTATCAAAAATATAACTATGTATTTATTAAATACAAAACAGAAAAACCCACGAGGGGGTAAAACAGAGGATAACTAAAACACTGTGATAAAACACAAACCAAAACACGGGAACAAAACAGGAACTGGAAACAGAGTACACGGAAAACATGGAAACTCTGAACGTTCAACAACGCACGCGCACAACACAGAGAACATGAGGGCATTATAAAGACAGCACATCAATGGGGAACAGGTGAACATAATTAATCACGTAAGACACGAGTACATAAGGGAGTAGGGTGAAAGTGACAAGACACTGGGAACACGTGACACACATACATGATGTGAAAACACGTGTTCCTACGTAAACACAATGCTGCCATAGCCTTGCCCTCTAACATCCGACCTGGATAATAACCAAGGTCAGGCAAGACCATGACAGCCACAAAACACTGGGAACACGTGTAAGCCACACATACTATATGACTCCACATGTTCCCACACAGAACATAGTACTGTCATGGTCTTGCCAGATGTACTCAGACATGGATCTAGCACAAAAGATCTGGCAAGCCCATGACATATAGTGATTGTATTTACAAGCTGCTGACCACCTTCAAAAGTGCATAACTCACATGTAAAAATCATTAAACAATTCCATAAATGTTTCTTAGTTTAAAAAAGCTTTTTATTTTATTAACTTTTTGTTATTGCACTTTAATTGTAAAGATGTTCCTACAACTAAAAACAACTAGTTTGAGATTTATATTCCCTTGTCGTTATTGAACTATACTAAAATCCTCCACCTCTCCCCGCTGTAAAAAAGTAACTTTTACTCTGAGTAAAGTTAAAATGATTTACTTTTTACTTTTACTTGAGTAGATTTTTAGACCAGTAACTTTACTTTTACTTAAGTAAAATATTTTAAAAGTAACTTTACTTTTACTTGAGTACAATATTTTAGTACTTTTTAGCACTCCATTCACTCCATCATTAGAAAGCAAAAACCAGAATGCATAAACGTTACCTTCGGTGAGTCATTCAAGCTAGCATAAATTACTGTAACAGTATGCTCTCTGTACATGAGGCTATGAGGTACAAGTTTTCTTCAGTTTTCTTGAGTCTATAAACTGACAACTTTCATGGCTTGACATTGCTTTAATGACCCAAGATCAGCTTACGGTGGGGCCTTGAGAGACAATTCCAAAGAACTACTTCAAAATTACCTTGCAAGCATAAGGTTTAAATATACTCTGTGGTTTGTCTGTCGGACAAAAGCAGCGAATGGCAATAATATCAGTGTTTCCCTTTTGTCACTAGAGGTTCAACATTGGGAGACCAATCACTCTGATTATCTATATAAAAGGCTAATAAAATTTGGCAAAGGAAATACAAATGAAATTTACATACCGTGACTCTGCCCGGAGATCCAGGTATAAAACGAAGGTTGGTAGGCGATTTCATTCAGTTTCAGTTCTTCTGAGTTTTTTCCCAGGAGTCTCCCGTATTTCACACCTATTTCCCGCCCCCTCCCATTTTGTAACTCACACAATAGACACATCATCCAATTTGAACCCATTTTTGACCGCAACCTGGCAACCTACAACTTGGTAGCGCTGTTGATATCTGCGCAGGTAGACGGGGAAATTGAATAACTAGACCGCGCATTTGCTGCTGGATTGTGGGTCAATGGCGCTGCCAAATTAGTGGTGGCAACGTTTTCGTTAGTATCATAACAACTGGAGGTAAATGCCACAGTGGCTCCGTTGTGTGCAGTTTGGAGGTGTACAAACCTTCACACACCTCAAAAAGAGTCTCAGGAATTACCTTTCACAAGTAAGACTGAACAGTTGTTTCTGGTTGTGTTAGGTAAGTGTAACATTATTTTGAGAGCTGGCAACTGGAGGCAGACTAATAGCTAGCAATATCGCTATGTAGCCATGAATGTTGATACTTAATGAGAATTACCATTGTTTACATGTTTTTATTTTTTATAAAATTGTTATGCGTATTAGAGTTAGGCTATATTAAATTTTCCGTCTTACTGAAGTTCGCTGGTTAGGGTTTCCTAGAGTGAAACATAGGAAGCATTGGGAGGTTGTTGAAAATATTGTTAAAAACAGTTTTCCTCAAATAAATCCTCAAATAATTAATCCTTATTTTCTTAATCGGTGATTTACATACTTATTACACATACTTGCTACTTATTATAATGATATAATTATAGAGCTGTAAAAACGAAAGCATCACTTTTAGCATCAAAGCTGCTCAGGTGGTGCTACAGCGACAAAATATATATATAGCTGCAAATTTAACAGCTGGATGGATGAGTTTAGATTCTTACTTACTGCAAATCAACATTGGGAACTCCCATGCTTAACAAGTATGTTGCGCTGATTTGTTTTGGACATGGTGGGAAAAACGACTTATCGCAGCACAATAAATCACAACAGGACAATCGAACTGTGGAGGCAAGAGCATAGACATTAAAGAAATAACTATACTTGCGAGTTAGCTGCTGGATCATGGGTCAACAGTGCCGCCATATTAGTGGTGGTAACTTCTCCATTAATCTCATAACAACTGGAGGTAAAATGTATCCATCCTGTGCAATTTGGAGGTGTACAAACTATCACACACCTCAAACTAGTCTCTGGGAATTACCTTTCACAAGTAAGACTGCACAGTTGTTTCTGGTTGTGTTAGATCATTAAATCACAATCATTAAAACATTATTTTGATAGAGTTGTCAACGAGGCAGACTATTAATTGCTAGAAATATCACTTTTAGCTATGAATGTTGATACTTAATAAGAATTAACAATGTTTACATTTTTTGTTTTTATAAAATTCTAACAAGTCAGGCTATATTAATTATATGACAAGCAGTACTTCCGCTTTCAGCGATCTTTGTGCATGCCAGTTCTGGTGGTCCAGATTGAACAGAAACGTTGTTGGGAAAGGTGCATAAAGGAACAATATTGTTGTAAAAATGTAGTAAAGTAAAAATACAGATAATTTGTTGAAAAATGTAAGTGAAAAGTATGCACTATAGATTCTACTTAAGTAAATTACAAATACATGGAAATTTTACTTAAATACAGTAACGGAGTATTTGTACTTTGTTAACTTACATTCCACCACTGCCTAACAGGATGTTAGATAACTAACTCGGAAGTGGACATGCACAAAGTTGTCAAGTCCCGCCACTATTGTTTCCTGCTTCTTGTAAACCTTGTGCATGCCAAAGACTGCCGGAAAAAACAGGCCAATCTCAAAATAAAACCAACAGTGACATTACAGTTGAGACGTATGCCCCAATATTAAATTACAAATAAAATTCTGTACAATGGTGCTGCAATGCTAAAAACAAAGTTGTGACTGCTGAGTTAGCGCTATATGCTAGTTAATGCTATATGTTAGCGCGTAGGCTGAAGTTCTACTATTGATGTTATAGTTAGGTACATACTGGAAAAAAAACTTAACACTCAGAAATGCCCATTACAATCTCCAAACAATTGACTATTCCTTAAAATTCTGTATCTTTGTCTGATACAGGCTCAAACATAAGGTTTGTTTGCACACAAACAGAGCTACTGAAGGAGCCGCTCTGAGAAACAGCCAATCAGAGCAAAGCTCAACATTATTATTCATGACCCTTTCAAATAAGGTAATAATAGACCAAATCCTAAGGATTGTAAATGAACATGTAAAACCATCTCTGGATCATTTTTGCACTTAATAAAGCCACATACCATCTATGTAGATATCAGGAATAATCTACATGTTGATGCCGTATTAGGTCTGTTACATCATTTAGGATGTTTAAACAAATGTTATCGCAGTATTTTTTTATTGAAATGCACATGTTATTACTGAACATTTAAAAACTGGTTAATTGATATTTATTTTTGTGTTTTATGTATAGGGGGCCCCCTTGAAAACAAGACATTTCATCTCAGGGGTTTAATCCATAAAAATTATAAATATAAATGTATTTCATTTATCACTTGATAACATATTGTAACTTCAATACATTAACAGTGATCCTGTAACTCACATGGTGAATCGTTGCATTAACAACACAAAGGTCATGGGTTCGATCATATACATAATGATAGAAAAGTATAGACTGAATGCACTGTAAGTTGCTTTGGATAAATGCATCTGCCAAATGCATAAATGTGAAGTTATAAAGAAACAAATGAATTAGTACAATTTGCAGACAAATGTTGCTGCATTTGAGGGAGAAAACAAATGTCATTGTCAGTAACAACCATAACATTAAACATATCTAAAATGTTCAGTATACATGATGAATAGTATACATCTGTCTTTGTCTTTCTCTGACTCTCAGTTGAAGAACAGACTGCAGCGCAGCAATGGTTTCCTCTGCAAAACTAGTAAAGTTTAAACTTTATATACAATAAAATTTCATTAAGTATTAAAAAGTATTAGTACATTTCTTGCCATCTAAGTATTGAAACTTTGATGATCTCACTTCTTCTCTATCACCAAACTCTTACTGGTACTGAATTTCTTTCCTTTAAAGTAGAACGTTAAAAGATTTGTAAATGCTTCAGATATGCCTAATAATCAAATCTTAAGTGGTATAATAATCACAGGTTGTTTTATGGACACATCTCTCTTTTTTTTCTCCTCTGGTCTTTTATTTTTTCTGAGCATTAGTCACATCACTAGATCCAGAAGCCACATCTGAAAAAATGTAAAAGACTCAAATGAATTAAAATTATTTATTATTTTACATTACTCTTGAATACTGACTGATGCTTGTAGTTGCTGTTTTCAGATGATACTTTTGAATAATGGTGTTATGTTATTTTGGTTTATCTCACCTTGATCTTCTCCCTTCTTCAGTTTGGAGTACATGATGTCGTCACCTTCACTTGTATTCTCTAACAAATTTCAAGTTGGGAAACTTCATTAGAAACAAAGTTTTTTTTTCAATAAATATGTTTTCTCTGATGTCAATTACTCAATATAAACTTCTTGTTTATAGATCTATTTTATAAAAGCACCTCACATCCACAGTAAAACACAGTATTTTATACACAAACATCTAATATGCCTATAGATATCTATGTACATTAAACTGCGGTAGAATACCGTTTTTGAACATCACATATATTACAAGCATTAACCTTTAAGGGCATAAGATGAACCTTTCTTCTTTCTGTTGGACCACAGCACCAAGAAAATGCTCAAAAACATGACGCTCACTCCAACAACGACTCCAGCTATCAGACCACGATATCTCATCGACCCAGAAACTGAGGCTGAAGAAGAAGAAATGTTCTCATACAACCAGAACATCTGCAAATTATGCAGAAATGTTTAAATTGTGCTTATACTTACAGAGGACAGCGTCACCTCTGACTGAGATCCAGCTCTTTGGAGACTCTCCTCTCTCTGGGTATTTACAGTAGTAGAAACCCTCATGTGACTTTGAGACTGTAGGGATGATCATCATGTCTCCTGTAGTCTGACTCTGCACCACTGATCCATCTTTATAAAATTCAGCTGTCAGGTTAGAGGGTTTTTTATATCGATATAAACAGCGTAGAGTCAGAGGATCTCCTTCAGTCACAGGATGAACAGGACTGTCCAGAATCACACCAACATCTACACAACAGAAGAAATTACTTCTGATTATAAATTATAAAAATATAAACATTTGATTTACATTTTCTGTTTAACTGTTTTGCCTAGCAGTTAAAGCAAATTATATAAAATCAGAGTTAATTTGAATTAGAAACCTTAATCATTGTCTAAGGACCAGAATATAATGAGGCTTGACCTGTGTGTAGGTGAACCCTTGCACTGCCCCAGCAATCATACAGATACAGTATGCTACACACCCACAAGACTTTAGTATTGTCATTTCAAGTATCAATATAAGCATTTATATCTCAAATATCAAATCTTAGTGTGAGCAAAAACTTTAGTGGTGTTTGCTTAAAGCTCCACTGATTATTGAAATTAATAAACTGTATTTAATGCTGCTTTTCTTCATTATACAGTACACTGATTTTATGGTTTTCACACATCTGCAATTAAAAACTACAGTCATGTTGACTCACAGTGTACTGAGATATTAACAGGACGAAGGTTCTCTCCAGATTCAGACTGACACCAGTACACTCCAGTATCAGATGTGTAGAGAGATCTGATTGTACATGTAGATGTTGTTCCTGTAGATCTCCAGTCTGAACAAGGTTTCAGTTTGTCTGTGTATCTTCTCACTGTCCATCCAGCAGAGTTACTGTGATCCTCACAGCTCAGAGAGAGAGATTCAGATGAGAAGTGTTGAGATCTGTTGGGTCTGATGATCAGAGAGACTGAAGGAGAAACACCTGAGAAGAAAATGACAGAAAATCATCTTTATAAGAGATAAATAAATAAATGAATGAATGATATAACACATCGTGTAAGAGATTGTTGTTGTTTAGTTGTGTGATGAACTCACCAGTGATCCACAGTGTTTGTGTGTTACTGTACTCTGTGTGATAGACTGGATCTCCTCTCTCTGCTCTGCACATATAAACTCCTGTGTGCTTCACAGTCACTGAACTCACTGTGTAGATGCCTTTAGATCCTTCACTGCTGTTTGACACCAGCTCATAATCAACATCTTTATTCACTGTAGAGTCAAAATATAAAACATGTTTATAAATTAAATACTGAAAATCTTATTTGACCCATAAAATATTTTGAATAAAATCAGTTAATATATGATAGAAATTAGATATTACCTGAGTAAAGACTCTGTACAGTGAACCAGCTGAATGTCCAGCCTGTAGATGAATTTATAACCTCACACATCAGAGTCACTGAATCTCCTTCAGTCAACCACTGCTGTGGAGAAACACTTAAAACTGTCTGTGGTTTATCTGAAAGTGATCAATCTCTCATGAATAACATGTTACACTTCATCTCTTCACACTAATAATGATGAACAAACATATAAACTCACCTGATGATACAGTCAGTGTAACAGCATCACTCATCTCAGTGTTTTGTTCACGTATCTTTCCTCTACAGGTGTATTTACCACTGTCAGTCTGTTGAATGTTGTTGATTTTACACTCTTGTGTGTTGCATTGTGTGATTATATTTCTGTTATTTGTCTTCTCTACAGTCCAGCTGTATGTCCACTCAGTGTCTCCTGTATCCTGTATGTCACATCTCAGAGTAACAGTTTCTCCTCTGAACAGCTGTTTGTCAGGATCAACACTCACTACAGGTTTAAGACTCTCTGTACAAACACAATGTATTACACAATATTTGATTACACAATATACAGAAGATTGATCAATGTGACACTTCAGATTCACTGTGTTACCTTTCAGTACAGATCCTTTAGTATCTGATGTGACTTCAGGTTTTGGTTTTGATCCTGAATGAGAATAAAACACATTCAGATCCTGAAGAAGCTTCTCTCTGAGTCTTTATTACAGTCATTACGGACATAAATTATGTAAATTTTGGTAAAATAAATGACCCAAGGTTGCCTAAAATGATCCAATCACATTCACTACTGACCTTTAACAGAGAGAGTCACATGATCACTGTACTGTGAGGATGAGGGTCGTCCATCTCTCTCTCCTCTACACGTGAACTCATCCTGATCCGATGGTGATCTGATGGTGTAGATGTTTCCCACAAACACTGAAGTCCCAGTTCTGCCTCTATACCACAGATATCTCCAGTTTCTGTACTGATCCTCTATCTCACACTTCAGAGTGACTGTCTCTCCAGTGAACACAGATCTGTCTGGTGTTACTCTCACTGTAGCTCTGGGTAAAGCTGAGGAAAGAAGAAAATAAGATTAAAAAAAATTTCATCACAGACTGTTTACGTGAAATCACAAATCTAAAAGATCAATTAAATTAACAAACATATTATGGTCCTTATAAAATTAATGAACCACAATCATTAACAAAGTTCCAAATAGTTAATGCACACATGAGAAATACTTTCATATGTTACAGCAACACTAATAAACTCACCCTTCACAGTGAGATAAACAGCAGATCTTGAAAGTGAAGTCTGTGGTCGTCCGTGTATCTCTGCACTACACCTGAACTCATCCTGATCAAATTCAGTAACTCCAGTGATAGTGAGAGAGTCTCTGTTTACAGTGTAACGCCCAGAGTTAAACACTTCAATACCACGTTTATACCACAGATATCTCCAGTTTAATGATCTGTACTGATCCTCTATCTCACACTTCAGAGTGACTGTCTCTCCAGTGAACACAGGACTGTCTGGTGTTACTTTCACTGTAACTCTGGGTAAAGCTGAGGAAAGAAGAAAATGAAGTTATAACAATCTGAGTCAAAGATCAATGCATCAACCTTCAACAACATTGATGAAGCATGACATTTGGCAACATGTTACTCATAACTAACACACACATAAGATGATTCTGTCTTGATTTCCCCGTTTTACAACACTGACATTAAAGGGACACTTCACCGATTTGCATAGTTAGAACCCCAGTCATGTTTTTCAATGGTCGTGCATCATTCCTTTAGTTTCCCCTGAGACGGGAGAAATAAATATTTCAGTGTTGCACTTCCTTTTTTCAATGATGTAAAAATCGTCATTTTGCGTCATTGAAAGAAGGAAGTGCTATATCTTTGTCGAGGGTGTAAGACTACAGACACTCATTCCTCATTTTTCCAAGGTGGGGGCTATGGCTGGGACCCACTCACGCTACAGACCTATTACAGATCAGTGGGTGGGACTTACGAAAATATACAAACACAGACGTAAAAAAAACAATCAGCCGCCATCTTTATGCTATACTAACAGACGTTGTGGAGTGAGCCAGACTTGTTACAATAATAGCGGAAGGTAATCAATATGATATGAAGAAGGGTAATTTCGCAAGCGTGATGCTCTAATCCGCTGTTCATTGCACCTTTATGAGCCACAATACAGCAAAGAGCTGAGGCAGATGGAGGAACAAAAGCCCGAGGAGTAGGCTGGAGCCTGGGCTTTGGCTGCGTAGAGGAACCCGGGGAAGACAGCGGAAGGTAATCGATATGATATGGAAGAGGGTGATTTCGCAAGCTTGATGCTCTAATCAGCTTTTTATTATGTCAATTATGGTAAAATAAATGACCCAAAGGTTGCCTAAAATGATCCAATCACATTCATTACTGACCTTTAACAGAGAGAGTCACATGATCACTGTACTGTGAGAATGAGGGTCGTCCATCTCTCTCTCCTCTACACCAGAACTCATCCTGATCTGATGGTGATCTGATGGTGTAGATGTTTCCCCCAAACACTGAAGTCCCAGTTCTGCCTTTATACCACAGATATCTCCAGTTTAGTGATCTGTACTGATCTATCTCACACTTCAGAGTGACTGTCTCTCCAGTGAACACAGGACTGTCTGGTGTTACTTTCACTGTAACTCTGGGTAAAGCTGAGGAAAGAAGAAAATGAAGCTATAACAATCTGAGTCACAGATCGATGCATCAACCTTCAACAACATTGATGCAGCATGACATTTGGCAACATGTTACTCATAACTAACACACACATAAGATGATTCTGTCTTGATTTCCCCATTTTACAACACTGACATTAAAGGGACACTTCACCATTTTGCATAGTTAGAACCCCAGTCATGTTTTTGAATGGTCGTGCATCATTCCTTTAGTTTCCCCTGAGACGGGAGAAATAAATATTTCAGTGTTGCACTTCCTTTTTTCAATGATGTAAAAATCGTCATTTTGCGTCATTGAAAAAAGGAAGTGCTATATCTTTGTCGAGGGTGTAATACTACAGATACTCATTCTTCATTTTCCAAGGTGGGGGCTATGGCTGGGACCCACTCACGCTACAGACCTATTACAGATCAGTGGGTGGGACTTATGAAAATATACAAACACGGATAAAAAAATGATCAGCCGCCATCTTTATGCTAAGCTAACTTTATGCTAGAGCTTGATGCTCTAATCCGCTGTTTATTGCACCTTATGAGCCACAATACAGAAAAGGGCTGAGGCAGAGGAGCCTGGTGAAGACGCCACAACCATCGGCCTCTGCTGCGTAGAGAAGCCCGGATTGGCTAGAGCTTGAACGTACTAGTGGCTGTACTCTCGCTGTGTGCTTTCTTTATAACATTTCCGCATCAAATCAGGATATGGAAGTTTATTCTGTGAATGTTCCCGGACACTGCAAATGTTTCGCTTACGAGCACAAGCTCCAAGCCCCTGAGCCTGAGTCTGTGGAGATATTGTGCAGTGGACGCGTTTCGTTTGTGTGGAGGATGCAGGGATAAACAGACGTCTGACAATAAAGTGAGTGCTTCTATTTTCTTTGTTATACTAACGTGGCATTTTTTTACACAATGGCATATCTGAGCGGTGTTTTATATGTCTATATTGTGAAAGCAATGATGTAACACAGATGTAATTACAGTAAACAACAGACAAAAAGAAAATTGGTAAAACTAAATAAACATTTAAAATGCATACCCTTTTTTTAAGTACTTGAAAAGACATTTGTACTGCGGATCTGACACCTCACGTTACTGTTTGAATAGGACTTTGCTACCCACCAGACCAGAGTGTTATTACTAATGTGGCATTAATATACACAATAGCATATCTGAGCGGTGTTCCGATTAATGGGAGTGGCTTGCAGAGCTGTGCATTGTGGAATTTATAGTTTTTCATACAAATGTGCCCTAAAGTCACGTTCTTTCTTTTCTCGGTCAAATAGGCACAAAATTCTAAATTTATGTTACATTTCGACTACAAATATAACCCACTTTCAATAAAGATTAATGTTTTTATCACCGAAATGGCCCTTTAAACATTCCATTTCAGTGACTCTATTGATAGTGAGATAGTGAGAGTCTCTGTTTACCATGTAATGCTTAGAGGTAAAAACAGCAGTATCACATTTATATCACAAATATCTACAGTTTAATGATCTTTACTGGTCGTCTATCTCTTACTTCAGTCTCTCCAGTGAACACAGATGTTTCTTTATGTATTAGAAAAGTTATAAGTAGCTCTTGTGAAATTCAACTTTTAATGAATTTGATATTTTAATGTTTATCTTGATATTTAAAATGTTAATCATATTTGATGGTTAAATTCTCTTGTACATGTTGTATAGGACAGGTTCCTCTTGTAGAAGTGATTTAACCTCCTGTATATAAACTACAGGTTAAACTAAAGTTTGTCATTGTGAGTTGAATATGACTGTATATTGTGATTGATGATGATAAACAGATTCACCTGAAACTGTCAGTGTAACTGCATTACTGATGTGTAAGGATTGTGGTCCACTGATTAGGGATTACAGGATTTAAAGTGATAACTGTAACTGCCCCTCATCCAGTGTCTTAGGAAATAATAAATACTTACTATTTACTATTACTGTTATTGGATTACTGTATTTTGTGTAAACCTGAGGGTTTCCTCTTCTGGCTCTGCACTTGTACTCTCCTCCATCAGAGACTCGCACAGATGTGATAGTTTTAGTTCCTGTAGTTTCAATTGATTCAGTGTTTGATGGTGTGATAAAGTAAAACTCCCATCCAGTGGACTGATGAACCTCACAGGTCAGAGTAACTGCGTCTCCAATGAACACAGACGTCTGTGGCTGCACAGTCAGAGTTGGTGTTATATCTGAAGAAAAGAAGTTGTATAACTTTATCAACACAATCTTGTTGCTGTAGGTTATAAATCATCAACAGTGTATTTTTTATTTTACAGATAAATGTTTAAAATTCATTTGACTGATGTGTGTGTGGATTTAAATAACAAAATTCAATGGTGGCTGACTTTAAAATAAAGGAACTAAATTGGTTAAAATGTTTTATTGAATCTTTTTCATTTAAATGTACATCCATTAAAATCTATTTATAATCAAAATACTGCAGACATTTTTTTAAGCTTTTTTTCTGCACAATTTAAAACATGGAAAATTATTCAGGACAATGTATTGATTCATTGACAATTGTATTGTCTTAGATAATTTGCCCCATTTAAACCAAAGCACTAAAGGCCGGGGTATACTTTTTTCCGCGTCCGGCTCGCGCGCGCACGCGTCCGCGGCTGCCCGCGGGTAAATGCGGATGGCCGCGTTTGAAACTATACGAAACTATACGCAATACAAATGATTTCTTATTCTTATGCATCAGGGCAGCACTGATTTGGTGACATTTACAGTACATTAAAACATTAGGATAGGTGAAGAAAAGTATCCGATCCACCATTGCAAACACAGTTTAGAACAAACAACAAGACAACAAAGAACAAGAATCAAACATTATGGTAACAAACATGTTCCACAGCTTTCTGTTCTTGGAATTAAACAGCAACAATGTTGACGTTGTCATTTAAAAAGGAAATAAACAGTTTATTTTTGTATCACTTACATACACCGGTAGGCTAATCTAAAGGTCTGATTCAAATAAAAACATTTGACAATCTTTTAAAACAATTGTTGATTAACAGATCAGAAAATAATGTGACAGGAAATATCGCAAAGCTCAGATATTGTGATATAATGAACAAGATGTGTCAACGCATTTATCATGAAGCGCCACCATGTGTCCGTTCATTCACTGTCCTTTGTCTGACTGTAGCGCGCGTGACAGAGGAGAAGCACATACGAGCATCGGTAGCTGTCACCGGTGCTGTTAATAATCTTTTTGAGCCGCCAAACTCACTTTGTTGAGACGTTATAATAAACGCATCTTTGAATAGCGTCACCACGCTCGCAGTATGTGTTTCTCATAATCTAGCCAGACGTTTAATTGTAAAAAAAAACATATTTAAACCTCATATGCTAGTTTAAAGTTAATCCCTCACTGAGATTTAAAACAAAAAGTTTAAAGTAATGGAGCAACATGATTAAAGATAATCTAGGTTTACTGTAAAATTTAAACTTGAATCAAAATGGCAGTTTAAATGAAAACCGGATTATTTTTAAACAGGTTTAAAGTTTGGTGCAACAGAATTATTAAATAAGCGTTGATTTAAACCAGATTAGGCCTAATCCTTGTTGATGCAACACACCCTAAGTGTTTTTTCTTCCGTAACTGTCACTCGTTCAGTGTCCTATTTAAACATTTTCATGTGTTTTTAGAACAAAGTGTATTATGTGAGTATAAATACTTACCCTGTACTGTCACTGTTATTGGTTTACTGTATTGTGTGTAAACCTGATGGTTTTCTCTTCTTCTGGTTCTGCACTTGTACTCTCCTGCATCAGAGACTTGCACAGATCTGATTGTTTTAGTTCCTGTAGTTTCAGTGGATTCAGTGTTTGATGGTGTGATAAAGATAAACTCCCATCCAGTGGACTGATGAACCTCACAGATCAGAGTAACTGTGTCTCCAATTAACACAGGCGTCTGTGGCTCCACAGTCAGAGTTGGTGTTATATCTGTTAATATAAAATCATTGGGAGTTGTTAGTTTTTTAACAATATTTTGTTACTGTAACTGGTAAACAATCATTAGTGCATTTTTATTTCACAGAGAAACGCGATAACGTGAGGATGTTAGGGGCATCAAGGTGTTTTCGTGAAGGTGAGTTTATACCAAAGATTTAGAATGAGATGAGCTTACTTGTAACGGCTTGCAGAAGAATATGTGCTGCGTCCGAAAGTTTAAGCTTAATGACTTATTGATTTGTGGTTCGGTTCGGCCATTCGTCCATACTATCAGAGCACTGAAACCGAACATTTTTGAACACCTCTGCCAGGGTGAGGATTTTAAGAAACGCCGGCTGCAGCATTGTTGTGTAGACAGTAAAACCGGGGGTTTTGCATGTGACATCAGAGTGTGCAACGTTAACCGCTGTGTTTGACGTCAGAGGTTATATCGCCGCCTGTTGATATGGCATGTTCTTGACAGCACTTGATATCGTGTTTTTGCTTTTTTATGTGGACAGAGATTTCTTTTAAACCGAGCATGTATGCTGTTGACAGGATTTTTTTGGAAGAAAAACTAAATAACCGTGTACGTTTGGACTAGGCTAGGATTCCCCAAATCTTACCCTGGAGGGCTGGAGCACTGCAGAGATTAGCTCCAACCCTGATCAAACACACCTGAGCAAGCTAATCAAGTCTTCATGATCACTAAAAAAAAATCACAGGTGGGTAAGTTTGATTAGGGTTGGACCTAAACTCCGGCCCTCCAGGGTAAGATTTGGGGAGCCCTGAACTAGGCCATTAGGTGTGTTCGACATCGGCTGTGGCTGGATGTAACCGATCGGCGAGATTAGCCGCGTGCAGGCGGGGAGGAGCTGAAAACGGAGACGTGAAGTCAGACGCGCTGTGGTTCCTGTAGCTTGCTGCATTTAGGTCAGGCATGGCTGATCACGTGCCGTTTGCTTGCTTAATCGCATTAAACATGATTTGTAAGATGTAAACTACATAAAAAGTGAATTATACTGTTTTGAATGTCCGTGTATGAGCATGAGTGGAACTGAAGAGGCTTACAGCAGTGTTTTTACAAGAATAAAGAGTTCAACATAAGCATATATTATTTAAATACCAATGTAACTTAGTGGGGTCTACGTTTTTTATCCATTTTATTTTGATGAAAATGACACAATATAACATCGCGACTACATGAGAAGAGCTTTAACTGTTATAAAAATACAGATTTGTGAGCATTTGTGGAACCGAGGGCGTGAAAAATAAACACGAAATACACGTGATTGTTGTCATGTGGTGAATCCGACCAATCGTGAAACAGCTGTGTCGTCATTACAGCCCGTGCAGCTCCTCTTCGCGAACTGCGCTGGCTAACTCAGGCGGCTGATCTCGAACCGCTCTCGCGGTACTTAAAAGCCATATGACACAATCACGTGCCTGCAGCGCCAGCTGAAGTCGGACAAAAATACTAACCGGAATGCACTGCTTCAAGTCAGCCGCCGATCGGTCTGCGCAGCGCCGCATGAAGTCGAACACACCTTTAGTCTGCCTGCTTTCCATCCTGGTCCTGTGTTGCTCCGCCCCCTTGTTTGTTGCCACTGACATTAATTCATACTCCACCCACTACCTGTCTGTTCCCATAGTGATTCATTGTGTCTGTTCTGTGATTGGTTCTTGTAGTGTTTAAATACCCTCTCTATTCATTGCCTGTGTTTGTGGGTCATGTTTTCTCTCTTTGATGTTCTGCTATGTGTTCCTACCGTGTTCTTTGTTCCTGTTTTGGATTTATTAATAAAACCTTTAAAAACTGCAGTTGGATCCGCCACCTTGTCTTGCCTTGCCTACCTGAAACAATTACACTGACAACAATGAATATTAGCTACTAAAAAAACACAGATGTTTAGCTCTTAAAAAAATGTTGTCAATAGTAACAAAAGTAGCTAAGCTAGCTAATGTTAGACTTCATGCTAGATTTGGCTAATGTTTTTTTTTCCTTTCTTTTATACAAAAAAGCACTAACAACAGATCTAGCATCTGTTTGGATGAACCTACTGTAGCTTCACATCTGTACTGCCCCAAGAGTGCCAGGCATTGCTTTCCCGGTGAAATGCACGCATCTTTCTATTGACTCTCTGCACTGCAGCTGAACCAATCACATTCATATCTGTGTTCAATATAGAGCAACACCCACTGCTTACAATCCAACAATTTACAGATAAAAAAATCTTAATATATTACCTTCAGTTTGTTCAGAGTGGATGTTTGATATCAGCACTGTGAAGAAATAAGGGAAACACATATTGTCCTGGTTTCACAGACAAGAATTAGCCAAAGGCAGGACTAGGCCTTAGTTAAATTAAGACGTTTAAGCATCTTTTATAAACATGCCTTAGATAAAGACGTTACTGGTGTGTATCTTGAGACAAATCAATACACTGGCATATTTTAAGATCTGTCAGTGCAAGATATTTTCAGAAGCTCAAACATGTTTTAATCCTTATGTCTTGTCTGTAAAACCAGGGATTACAGTTTAAACAGAAATAAAACAAACAAATAAAGGAATAAAACAACCTTCTCACAGTGATAGAAGTAATACACTCTAGTATAATATATTAATTTAATAGATGTGGATTCTATCAAGAAGAACATTTGAAGCGTTTTATTCTGATTTATATGTGGAATTGAGTCTCCTATCTATCTGACATGACTTGATCCCAGCGTTTATCAAAAGGGAATTTGTCTTTGTCCCCAGATTTCCTGAGATTTTTTATGTAAGCACTGATCGCATTAATTGCCATTAATTTAAATTAGTTTAAATATATTAAGCTTTACACATAGACAGATTATAGTATTTATTAATTTTTTTTTCATTTGTGTTTCTTCATTTGAGATGAAGACACATCATGTATCAGTCTTTATTTTTACAACAAATGTCAATGCAAAAAAAAAACAAATGATACATTATATAAATACCTGAGATTTTAATCTCAATCCCTGCGCTCTGCCACAGAGCAACGGCTTGTGGTGTGATCTCAAAAAGGGAAAAAACATTATCGCATACCTTCTCGGTAGCTGTTCCACAACTGTGGAAAGATCTGCCGGTCGAGACACGATCTGCTGACACTGTAGATGTCTTTAAGACTCGGCTAAAAACTAATCTTTTCCGCCATTACCTCACTTCCTAATAACGGACTTACTATCTTTCTTTAGTTACCTTTATCTTTATCTCTTTCTCTATTTACCTTCCTCTACATATCTCAAAAAAAATAATAAATTTACTAACAAACCCTTGGCTATGTATATTGTGTTGGACTTGATGAGACTATTTCCAGTGCGCCATAGAATCCATAGAAAGAAGATAATACTCACAGAGAACTAGAGGAAGAGAAATCAACCCCATACTGATCTACTGATGACTGACACTTAAAACACTTGAGACTTCCAAAACAATGAAAATTACAGGAAAACCTTTAGGAACATAAAGTCAGAAGAAAGACATAAATGCATTTTATACTATAATGGTACAACATGTAACATGTTTGGTAAAATGTAACATTGAATTTGTTTCCTATAGAATTTTTTTTCTCTCTTTATCACACAGCATACAAATGTTCATTTTAAACATCATTGGTTTGTCACCATAACCACATAATACTTTTATTTGTATAATTTATTTAACTTATTTTTCATCTTTTCTGCTGTAAATGTGATCATATTTGTAACTTTATGCTGCAAATAACAAATACAATGCACGTTGTTGTCAATTGCTGTTTCTCACACGCTGCTATTTAATAACACGGAGCTGAAGTGAAAGTGAAACCAAAACCACAATGATGTCATCTCAATCTGTTTAACCGCCTACACTGATTTTCTTTATAAGATTTTATACATTCATAACAAACAAAAACAACAAGCGACCTACATCTTCTACAGAGACAAAATTACCGTAGAGAGCTACGAAACATTGGAAAAACTTCTGCTTGACCACAACTAGCCAAAAACATTACAAACCGTCTAAAATAACGGTTTCATATCTCAGTATTTACCTGTGATGGCAAAGTCTTAGATTCAGCAGCCATTAATTCGGTCAAGATCAATCAAGAAAACAATCCCTCAGTTGTATTCGTATGGACTGGTCTGGTACAAGAGTAAACATTTGTTATCTTATGTGGCGAGATAAAAGAAAAGATGCGTCAGGCCACAGTGTGGTGTTTATTTGACGTTCGACTTCACGTTGTGCTGCGCAGACCAATCGATGACATCATAGTACCGCGAGAGCGATTTAAAAGCATACGGTGGATTCGCTTCCGCGATACCTCACTGTCACAGGCTGATCGTTCTGCGCATCGCTGTAGGAATTTGAGGTGCGGCTTGCCCCGCCTGAAATTTAGACGAGAGCAGACGGCTGCAGTGAGGGAATAAAAAATTAAGGCGGACACCACTCTCGCAGTCCAGTCGACCAAGAGACAGAGATCGCGTTCGCCTATTTTATCGCGGATTGAAGAGATGCAACAACAATTAATGCAATTACTGTACATGAAGATGGTTATGGAAAATCGGTGTGAACTGTTCATTACTAGAAAAGGCTACTTAGTAAATAAGGCTAGTCTACCCAGGTGAAAAAGAAATATATTTAAATAGTATTTTTTGGGACATACTTAATATATTTAAAAGCTACTATACTAAATGCATATTAAATGTATTATATTGAACCCACTTCAAATATATTAAATGCATTTCAAGATATATTTAAAGTCAATTTTAATCTATTTGCATTATATTTAATATATTGAAATTGTGTTAAATTGGAACAACTTCAAATATATTTAATGCAATTTAAGTGTACTTCTTTAAAATTCATTTGAAATGCACTTCTCATACACTTTTTAAATACAGTTAGAATACATTTAAAGCTTAATTTAACTGTGCTTTAAGAACACTTTAATAGTACTTCAGCATATTAGAAATATACTAGCATTACATTAATAAAAATGTATTAGCATTACACTACTATTTTATTATAAAGCTGTTTTTAATATTTAAAATGTTATATTAAAATCATTAAATATTAAGACACATACACAGATTTTGAATACAGAACAATTTAATATACTTCATATTGTGTTGTGTACATTACAAAAATACCTAAAGTAAATTAATCAAGCACAGAGACATACATAATCTCTTGACCAAAGAGAAACAATATAAAACAAATATCAGAGAAATGCAATTACAGAGCTACTTCTATCAAATTGTACAACATTAACATTAAATGTATTAATGAAAAGTACACTATGAATATGCAATCACTAAATATTCATAAGCAATGATTATATAATAATCATAATGTAATTCTCTGCATAAAAAGTTAATGAAAAAAAATGTTTAAGTGCAATTTAAAGACGGAGTGCACAATGTTTGAAAAACGCTTTGGAAAAGGAAATTGGGCCGACTACCAAAACACACTTGTAGCCAACCAGCAGTAAGGGGCGTGTCTACTAACTGACATCCTTGCCGGGGTTGCGTATGTGTGTGGTGGCTCTATCAAAAGAAGGTCCAGATTCTATTGGGGTAGAGGCATGTTTGTTTAGGTCATTTCAAATGTTAACATTGGCTTTCAAAAATAGTGCACTCCACCTTTAACCAACTTAAGATAAACCTATAAAAAGCTGAACTAAAACCCAAAACAGTTTAGATGTCACATGTTTAAGTGGAGGGTCACTTCTTGCAATTCAGACACCGTAGTAATTGAAGACTGCTTTATCACACGGGCTGTGAAAAGGAAACAGAATATACCAATTAACCAATAATGAATGAACATTTGGCTATCCATGTTTAAAATAAATTGGCATGTATGGAAGTTTTGTTAACTTCTCAGTTTACCTTTTAAAGCTTTGACTGTGTCCTCATCAAGCGTGTCAGTTTTATCTGTCAGAGCACTCTACAAGTGGGAATGAAGATAGGATTAGAACAGGCTCATGAAATAAAGCAACCTGTGTGTATTACAGGATATGTTTTACATTGATAATTGTGTTTTATTTGAACCTAGATCATTTTCCATTGTTTGTCTATTGTGGTCTTGCAAACTTACGGTTCACCTCTGTTTAAGGAGATTTAAGGAAATCAGAAATGATGCCAAACAGGGCTCCAGACTGCTATCAAATGGTGGCATTTTGCCACCTAAATTTGAGAGTGTGCCACTGAATTTAACATCCGGTCGCATATGTGTGACCAGCAAATTTGACCTTTTTTTTGTGAAATGACACTGAATTTGAAACAGCACATTGTACTTTCTGAATCTATAATTTAAGTATTTATTAGTAATACAGTCTAAATTAGTAGACATGTGAATATTTGGTTAGCATGTTGTTTTACCGTGTGTGCCCCTAAATTTTCTGGTTGCGCCCCTAAAATTTTCAGTTGGGGGCCACTGTGCTCCTAGTAAAAAAAGTTAGTCTGGAGCCCTGCCAAATGATATATGCAAGGATGACTAGGCCAAGCCCCTTACAGCTTTACAATAAAAAAAAAAAAACGTTTTTTACAAGAATAATTCAAAAGGACAGAAATTAGCCACCTGGAATGGATGTGTTGCAAACGTTTTTCTTCACTCCACATTTGCCCCGATTCAAAAATGTCAATAGCAGTTGATCTGAAAAACAACAGGCAGGTAAATGATGATTAATGATTTGTTTTCGTTTTAAGATTTACTTACCCCGAGTACAATATATTAAGACAATATAATATAATCAAACCCAGCCTCGGCAGTTTTACAATCTCTCATAAAAGTATCCCTTCTTACAATGTCATTTTTGTGTCCATATGTAATTAGAAATACATTTAAAAATATACAAAAAGACAATAAGGTTGTCAAGATTGAACTGATATAAACATTAGCCATTGAACATTACTGGAGTTATAATAACCATATGGTCATATCATGGTATTTTCAGGTAAGACAGCTCAAAAATTCATTTTAAACTAACGTTAGCGTTGCAAGAGAAACATTAGAAAAACTTAAACGTGAAATCAAATAGCAACAACAAACTTACCACCAAGAATAAGTCTTTCTATGCGCTATATCTTCATTTGTTCCTGTCTACTTGGGATCTGGTTGGTCATATTTATGTCGCTGTGCTAAAAAAAATGAAAGGTTTTAATGGTTTCTGAAATGCTTAAGAGAAATGCCTAACGTTAGTCAGAAAATAAAGATGTTCCAATTACCACACGCAACACAGACATAACGTTACATAAAGAAGCTGGGTTAAATGTAATGTAATGTTTTACTTATTTAATAGTTAACTAAATAAAGAAATGTGAAAATCTGTATCACTTACCCTCGTGTTGTCTCGTTCATCTCCAAACAAAAAGCGAAATACTTTTTCCCTCAACGTCAGATCCACTAAAACTGCTCATATTTTAAATCGAGTTGTTTTATCTTAGTCCTCTGGTGAAATATGATCGCCGATTAATTAAATAAATACGTTTAATGCAGAGTCGCCATCTAATTTAACAGTTATACGTTTAATGCAAGCAACCGCATGCACCTCGTGAACAACTGAACTGAACAAGTTTCAAATAGCGCCGTGACGTGTTACTATGACAACAACCAATCAGGTTTAGTCACGTGTGTCACGTGTGTTGTTTGAATATAAACACTAGCAAACGTAAGATTTTAAGCAAATCTTTGAAAAAATAGTTTATTATGCAATCGGAATGATATAATGTTGAAATGCTTGAGGAAAGTTAAATGTTAGCTTATTACAATTAATGAATCATGTTTTGAAAAAAGTATGTTTTATCCAAATATACTAAAACTTCACTAGAAGTACATTTGTGTTTAGCATATTTCTTAAAAGTGTAATTATGCATATATTTATTACCAGCATACTTTTAGTACACTTAATATAAATACATTAAAAATATTTTTAAGTTTAGCATATTTCTCAAAAATGTAATTAAGTATATATTTATTACCAATGTACTTCTAGTACACTTAATACAAATGCATTAAAAATATTCTTAAGTTTAGCATATTTCTTTAAAATGTAATTAAGTATATATTTATTACAAGTGTACTTCTAGTATACTTTTAAAAAAATATGTTTAAATGCAATTTAACGTATTTTTAATACACTTCAAATAAGTATGTTGGAAATACAAATGTATTATAAACATACTATTTGTATTTTAAGTATATTTTTAATACATTAAATACTACGTCTTTTTGACCTGGGTAGTGCTAATACAAATTATTTTCTATTGCGCGAAAACAGCTCATAATTTAGCATCAATAAAAAGTTATTAAAATATAAATGTCATAAGTCAATAAAAAAATCCAAACGCACACATTTGCTCAAAAAAACCACAGCCTTTTATGTATTGCATTTTTAACATAATACATTAAAATATAACATGTTGTATTTTATTAAATAACCAAACTGTAAAATGTGGTTCTAAATAGTTAGATTATCAGAAAACAAAAACACTTTTTATAGTCTTGTTGATATAGCACAGTCAGCAGTATAAACCAGTTCACTCATATGAAAATAACTAGTATTTCATTTTGACTTAGGCCCTCAGGTAATATCTCATTCATCTCATAACAAAATACATCAACTGATATAATTCAGGGGTGAAGTTAAAATATAAAATTGGTGAAGATAATTGTACACACTTCAAAGGTTGAAAGTGACAAACACATTTAAATGTGGCCAATGAATCCCCTAAATGTTGGTTCCATGTCTGTATGAAACAAGACTCACTACTGAAAATGTGATGATTGACAAATTGATGATTGAGGTATAGCAAAGGTTCGTCCAACTCGCATGGTTACCATTAACTGCTTTTACCAAAATAATATTACAGCATTATGTTCTGCAATTATAATAAACCTATATCTGTCTTTTTTACGATTGCGGCGCTTAACCATTTATGGCTTTGGGTCATGAAGCAATGACGTTTTGGTGTTATGAAAATGGGAATGTGCCAGTCCCAATATTTTGGCCTCTTAGATAAAGCATTTGGACTTATGTCAATTTAAATTATTTTTTGCACGCACCTCTGCGATTTTCTCCACCATGCACAACAGACGTACTGTACAGTATGAGACAAAATAATTTTGGGACAACTGGCAATTTTATGTACTCCATTAAGCTGAATAAAACATCAAAACACAAGAGCATTCAGACATTGTGCATTTATGAGAAAGTATTAAAAAGATTATTCATGTATATTAGGTCAGGACTGAAAGTCAGGTCATCTTACATGCTGCACACCAGACTTAACATGAAATGTTTATAAAAAATATCCTAACAAAAAACTCTATCATGCTATTAGACAATCAAAGATTAGCAAGCATTTACTCTTATGATGCATGTGAAGGTATAGGCTGATCATATTACTGGATTATTGATAAACGTACAGCCATTTTTTTCTTCTCATATTTTTTCCTCAAGCACCATCTGAAAAAAAATTAATAGAATTGAATCCTTCAAAATTGTATTTTAACTTTGGATGCTGAAAGATGCTGTTTTCATTTTGTTTATTGTTTATTGACTTATCTCACCTTGATCTCTGCTCTTCTTCAGTTTAGAGTATACAGTGCCTTCCCTTTCACTGTTAATTCCTAAAAATGCCAAGAGTTCAGAAAAGTAGTTATAGAACACATTTATTTTCTTTTACTTGTTATTTTATTAGTATATATGTTTTCTCATTTTTACATAACTTTGAAATACCCCTGTGGATAAAATGTGCTATACAAACAAACTTGCCTTGCCTACCTTTCTTTTCTTTCTCTCTTGTCTCCATTTCTTTCTTAGGTTCCAGTTCAATATTAGCATAGTTGAGATCAACTGATTCGCTTACATTGTCTATAATAAAGAATAAAGATATGATTACGTGTTTTCTCTTTTCGTCACGTTTATATGTGAACATGTATTAGCAATATATGAACACAATTCAATGAAAATATATAATTTAAATCAATATTTCATATGCTTATAAATGTATATTTTCCTATGTAAACTCTGCACCACAATGCGAGGCTATTGAGGGCATTTGCAAAGGTGTTGCTATGAGTGTTTTTAGCCTGTTGTTATGATGTGTGTTGGTTGTTTTGTAAAGTAGATTTCTGACACAAACTGACCAGTTTGCAGTGGAGTGTCTTCAGTCTGTGTTTGATCTGATGTCTGACTGATGTTCTGCTGTTGACTGACAGCTGAGGGAGACTGAGAGAGTTTTTTGTTTTTATAGCACCACACCAAGAAAAATATCAAAAACATGACGCTCAGTCCAAGACACAGACCAACAGTAAGACCAAGAGATGAAGATCCTGAGGCTGGAAAAGCATACATACATCCTTTTATAACCAGTGCATATGCAAAATGTGCAAAATTCAACTGTGCTTACAGGGGAGAGAGATCACCTCTGACTGAGATCCAGCTCTTTGGAGACTCTCCTCTCTCTGGGTGTTTACAGTAGTAGAAACCCTCATGTGACTTTGAGACTGTAGGGATGATCATCATGTCTGCTGTAGTCTGACTCTGCACCACTGATCCATCTTTATAAAATTCAGCTCTCATGTTAGAGGGGTTTTTATATCGATATAAACAGCGTAGAGTCAGAGGATCTCCTTCAGTCACAGGATGAACAGGACTCTCCAGAATCACATCAACATCTACAGAACAGAAGAAATTAATGGTATTAAATTAGATCAAAGTTACATTGAAGCAGAAACCCTACTGGGGAAAATAATATACTTGGGTGTGACTTAGGCATCTGTGCATCCTTGCACTGCCCTAGCAAACATTCAGAAAACCCTAGCAATCATAAACTACAGTCATGTATACTCACTGTGTACTGAGATATTAACAGGATGAAGTTTCTCTCCAGATTCAGACTGACACCAGTACACTCCAGTATCAGATGTGTAGAGAGATCTGATTGTACATGTAGATGTTGTTCCTGTAGATCTCCAGTCTGATGATGAACAAGGTTTTAGTTTGTCTGTGTATCTTCTCACTGTCCCTCCAGAAGAGTTACTGTGATCCTCACAGCTCAGAGAGAGAGATTCAGATGAGAAGTGTTGAGATCTGTTGGGTCTGATCATCAGAGAGACTGAAGGAGAAACACCTGAGACCTCTTTATAGGAGGTAAATGAATAAATGAATGATGTAAGACATAGTGTGTAAGAGATTGTTGTTGTTTAGTTGTGTGTGATGAACTCACCAGTGATCCACAGTGTTTGTGTGTTACTGTACTCTGTGTGATAGACTGGATCTCCTCTCTCTGCTCTGCACATATAAACTCCTGTGTGCTTCACAGTCACTGAACTCACTGTGTAGATGCCTTTAAATCCTCCACTGCTGACTGACACCAGCTTATAATCAACATCTTTATTCACTGTAGAAAGGGTAAAATTTGGGTTAATCATTATCACTTAATATGGTGTCTTAATTTACAGTAAAAGAGACAAAGGGGAAATAGAATGAATGGAGATAATTTCATAATATTTTACAGTTGCATACAGTGCAAACTTGGACAATGAAACTGATACACAGGTCAATATATATTGAAGGATTCACAACTATATACTGTATGTGTGGTCTTGTGGCCAATCTTCACTAATTGCAAATTTCACCAGTAAAAGCAAAATGTGAGGACAGGACACAGGAACTGAGAAGAATGAGATATTACCAGCGAACCAGCTGATTGTCCAGCCTGTAGATGAACTTATAACCTCACACATCAGAGTCACTGAATCTCCTTCAGTCAACCACCGGTGTGGAGAAACACTTAAAACTGTCTGTGGTTTATCTGAAAGTGATCAATCTCTCATGAATAACATGTTACACTTCATCTCTTCACACTAATAATGATGAACAAACATATAAACTCACCTGATGATACATTCAGTGTAACAGCATCACTCATCTCAGTGTTTTGTTCACGTATCTTTCCTCTACAGGTGTATTTACCGCTGTTATATGGTTGAATGTTGTTGATTTTACACTCTTGTAATTTGTTGCATCGGTTGAATGTATACTGGTAATTTGTCTTCTCTACAGTCCAGCTGTATGTCCACTCAGTGTCTCCTGTATCCTGTATGTCACATCTCAGAGTAACAGTTTCTCCTCTGAACAGCTGTTTGTCAGGATCAACGCTCACTACAGGTTTAGGACTCTCTGTATAAACACAATGTACAGTATAACACAAAGAAATCCATCATCAAACAATACAGAAGTGGTAAATCATTTGTTGTGGAATATTAATAATAACACAGACATACAACAATGCATTAAATGTTTAGTATGAGTTTAAAAAAGGTTGTGAGCACTAGTGTTGGGCGACATGCCCTATTTTGACATCGTCCTATTGTCAGCCTGTGAGATCAGCGATACACGATAGTATCGGGGGGCAGGCAGTAGTTTACTTATTTATTTATTTGTTTTTTTTTTAACTCATTATGACAAGTCACTTGATTGGTGGACAAAAAAGAACAAGAGCAACACTGTCATGATCGCAACCTTCTTAAAACGAATGCCATTCATCCGAGTGCTTCAATAAAGCCCAGGCGCTCAAAAATTTCTTTCGTGCCAGGGAGCGAGAACAAGACACTCGTTGGTTTTAACCCTCTGTGCTCCCGATTATTTAACATGATTACTTGTTGACTGTAAAACATGCACCTGCGCGCGCACACACACACACACGCAGCACAAATACAAATAATTCAATGCATTTGTTTAGTGCTGTTGCAGAAGGCTACACGTGTCAAGCAGTGGTGCTCTCAGAGGTGCCTATTTAAACACATCGGTCCAGCGGAACGCAATCATATTTTAAACACAATCATATTTTAAACACAATCATATTTTAAACACGAGGGATGTATTACTACAACTCATTGAAATGCATAACATAAACAGGATTACCATCTGACTTTAGATCGCAGCTCTCTGATTTGGGTGCTAGAATAAGTCCAAGCATTAAGTGCAGGTGCGTGCAAGAAGGAATTCTCTCTTTACAAGCTCTCCGTGTAAAGTGAAGCCCACTAACCCTCATGCGAGGAAAACCATGCAAGACTATGATGATAATAATAATAATAACAACCATTCGCCAACTATCGTCATGACTATTGCCATGAAAGCCTTGGCGATATGTATCGTCTATCGGCACAGCCCTAGTGAGCACCTGCCCTGACTGAGATCCATCGCATATTAAAATCCATGTTGTCTCTCACCTTTAACATTTATCCACAGTACATCACTGTAGTCTGTGTAATAGTCTGGGTTTCCTCTTCCAGCTCTACACCAGTACTGACCTCCATCTGAAACTCTAAAACTGTGGATTGTGTAAGAGTTTGCTTCTGTTGTTGTCTTCTCTATGTTTTGTGTGTGTTTGTACCAGTAAAACTTCCATCCAGTAGACCAATGATCAATGTGACACTTCAGAGTCACTGTGTTACCTGTCAGTACAGATCCTTCAGTATCTGATGTGAGTTTAGGTTTTAATCCTGCAGGAGAATACAACACATTTAGATCCTGATGAAGCTTCTCTATGAGTCTTTATTACATTCATTACTGACCTTTAACAGAGAGAGTCACATGATCACTGTACTGTGAGGATGAGGGTCGTCCATCTCTCTCTCCTCTACACCAGAATTTATCCTGATCTGATGGTGCCCTAATGATCAAGATGTTTCCCTCAAACACTGAAGTCCAAGTTGTGTCTTTATACCACAGATATGTCCAGTTTAATGATCTGTACTGATCCTCTATCTCACACTTCAGAGTGACTGTCTCTCCAGTGAACACAGATCTGTCTGGTGTTACTCTCACTGTAGCTCTGGGTAAAGCTATAGAGATGATACAATATTTAATCAGGGCTTTAGTACACACACGCACCACACACTCACACACAATTACACATACGCACGCACGCACGCACGCACACACACACACACACACACACACACACACACACACACACTCTGCCTTCCATGTTTTGTGAGGACATTCCATAGACGTAATGCATTTTATACGCTACACTGGGGTTAGGGTTTGGGTTAGGGGAAGGGAATAGAATATACACTATTCCCTCCCCTAACCCAAACCCCAAACATCACAGAAAACTTTCTTTTACCTTAGACTTTCAATAAACATCATTCTGTTTGATTTATAAGCTTGTTTCCTCATGTGGACCTCAAAATGTCCCCACGACATTAAACATTAACAAGCCTTTGTCTTTACAGATACATTGCATCCTACTAAAAAAGAAAATAAGACACATTCCATTCATGTGACAACAGAACAAATTGTGCCAGCAGGACTAGATGGTTATCCAAAGCTGATTCGCACTACTGGAACTTTACCAGGCAAATACACAATTAAAATCGATCCAGAAGCAAAAGGTGTAGTCCATCCTGTCCACCGTCAGCCAGCTGCACTGAAAAGGAAAATCATTGAGAAACTACATGAGATGATTAAAGATGGATATATCACAAAAGTCAGCCAACCGACAGAGTGGGTGAATTCAATGGTAGCAGCTGTCCACAATGGCAAGGTAAGAATCTGCATTGACCCAATGGACTTGAATGAAGTCATAAAAATGGAACATTACCCAATGCACCATCGAAAAGGTTGTCTCCACAATGCCTAGTGCTAAAGTCTTCTCGGTCTTGGATGCAAAATCTGTCTTTCTGCAAATAGAACTAGATGAAGAATCATAATTTTTTGACAACCTTTAACATACCCATTGGTAGATTTAAGTGGCTTAGGCTTCCTTTTGGCCCAAAATGCTCACTGGAAATCTTTCAGCTTATAATAGATGAGATGCTTGAGGGCATCAGCAGAGCAATAAGTGTAATGAATGACATTCTCATTGCAGCACCCTCAGTAAAGGAACATGATAAGACCCTCCGCAAAGTAATTCAGAGAACAATCTGAGCCTCAATTTCGACAAATGTCAGATCAAGCAATCTTCTGTGCCCTATGTAGGACACCTGATAACATCAGATGGTCTGAAGGCAGACCCAGCTAAAATAGAGGCTGTCAAATCCATAACAACACCAACAGACAAGGATGGTGTTCGTCGTTTCCTAGGTTTCGTCACAGATCTGTCAAAGTTTCTGCCAAACCTCAGTGAAGTCGACGCACCTCTAAGACAGCTTCTGAAAGTTGATGTTGAATTTGCATAGCAACCAGCGCAACAATAAGCCTTTGACAAACTTAAGGACTTGTGCATGAAGTCACCTGTGCTACAATTTTTTGATCCATACAAGCCGGTTGAAGCCTGGAGACGAAGTAAGGATGCAACCACATCCTGGCAGTCACAAATGGTCCCCTGGAGTTGTTGTGAGATCACATTGTGCCCCAAGATCTTATGTTGTTGACTGTGGAAATAGAGTACCGTCGCAACATTGAGGATCTTCGCAAAAACACAGCAACTGCCAACGAGTCCCGTCACAGGCTTAATGATGATCAGTGGGCAGAGATGCCTGAGCCAGTGAGTGTTGAGGAGCCAAAGTCTGTGGAACGTCCTAGTTCATCCCAAGCATCACCTGCAGAACTCAGAACTGCTAAGCAGACGCTGTCAACTAGTACACTACCAGACTGTCATGTCGGGAACCAGGAAGGGGACTGAAGGTAAGTATAAATGTTCTTTATTTAAACACACACGGCGATAGAAAGCAAACAGGTGAGTAATGGTATTTAGGCAGTGCATATGAGCACTTAGCTGTAAGTAACAATGTCTCGATGAGGAAGATGAACTGGACAGACAGGGTTTGGAAGAAGAGCATAGGGATATCCAGGTAAGTGACGCAGGTGAGTCCAGCGTTCTTGTGATGAGACCAGACGGGGATTTAGTACTAAGGGTACTTAGGGGAATGTGAACAAGGGGGAGTAGTGAATAAGGATGTGGATGGCTCTGGTGACACCATGTTTATGTTCAGGAGTTCATTGTTGTGATAATTGATATCATTGACTAAGTTGAGTCATGTGAGTCATGCCAACATCTCTTAAATATTTGGATATGCAAGTTTTATGTCAATTCCCGGGTTAAAGAGCAAATGCATGTTTAATACTACTAATAATTGTATATGTATACAAAGTGATTTTGTTAGCATGGTTTTTGTTTCATGCTTATGAGGGGAGATGTAATGTATTGTCATTTTCACAATGTTTCTTTAAGTGACGCACCGGCCTCCGTAGCTGAAGCTATGACTACTCCTATCTTGTATATGCACTCCAGTTCTAAATAAACTGAGTACCTCTTACTTAAGCTCTGGGTCAGTCTCATTATTTTACAGCATAAAGCATTTACTAGCATATATAACTCAGCAGTAACAGATATGCATTTAGCATTATATTGTAACAACATTGTACTTAATTTATTGTGTAATTTAATGTTGGGGCATACAACGTGACTGTAACATCACAGTTGGTGTTATTGTTTTCCAGTGGTCTTTTGCATGCACAAGGTTTACATAAGAAGGAGGAAACCGTCACGGTTAGTCTGTGTCATGTTTTGTGTCTCTTCTGATTATTATCACCTGGACACTTACTCATTGATTGTCTGTCTTGTTTCACCTGTTGTCAGTTAGTGTGTGTGTATATAAACCCTTGTCTCTGCCATACTCACTGCCGGATCATTGTGTCACAGGTGACGTTTTGAATGAACGACGGGCGGAACCCGGCTTCCACATTTTGAATGAATGACGGGCGGAACCCGGCTTCCACATTTCATTTCCGGGGTTTCCCCGAAGTCAAATTAAACCTGTTCTGTGCTTATAGCAAATACCTACCTGTACAAGTGAAGCTCTGTGTGTGTACGAAGATCCCCAGTGCTATGAGTAACGTGACCTGTGAAGTAAACCTGTTCTGTGCTTATAGCAAATACCTACCTGTACAAGTGAAGCTCTGTGTGTGTACGAAGATCCCCAGTGCTGTGAGTAACGTGACCTGTGAAGTAAACCTGTTCTGTGCTTATAGCAAATACCTACCTGTACAAGTGAAGCTCTGTGTGTGTACGAAGATCCCCAGTGCTGTGAGTAACGTGACCTGTGAAGTAAACCTGTTCTGTGCTTATAGCAAATACCTACCTGTACAAGTGAAGCTCTGTGTGTGTACGAAGATCCCCAGTGCTGTGAGTAACGTGACCTGTGAAGTAAACTTGACCTGTGTACAAACTCTTACTTACCTGTTCTGCCGAAGGTCCCGGGTGGACGAACAGCGTTTGACCTCGAAGTACTTTACCTTGTTTGACTTTTGTTTGATTCTGCCTCCAGGAGAAGCGGAGCGCGCCACAGATTGTTGGGCCAGAGCCCCTACGGAGCCTCTGTCCCCAGTCTTTCCCTCAAGTGGCCCTGGAGGCGAAGAAGAGACACATTAGTTTTAAATTGTCCTTCCCCCTCTCCCCCCTTTTCCTTTTAAATATTTAATAAAGTTTATTTTAATTATAGTATACTCGTCTGTCTGGTCATTGGGGTGGTCTTGGGAAACTCCTCGAGGTGGAAGAGTCGAGAGGGGTGTGACCCTTAGCATAGTTGGGTCCGCCCTCGGGGTGTGACAATTGTCGTTACCTCCATGTTGTTCCTGTGTTCCATGTTCTGAGTGTTCCTGTGTTACCTACCTGCCCGTTGTTTTAATCCTCATGTTTTGTTTCCTCTGTTTTATTAATAAATGTTACCATGTCTCGTGAAACTCCGCGATTGTGTCCTGAATCCTGTATCCAGTCGTGACAGAATGATCCGGCCATTCAAGGACGCAGCGGGTCCGTGGAGGAGAGCTTCCCCTGAATTTTTTTTTAGGGGGAGTAGTGGACATCGGGTACTGCAAGCTGCCAAGCCCCGATCCCCCTTGGAGCTGACCGTGAGGGAACGCTTGGAACTCCTGGACGGGCATAAAAAGCTAGCGGTTGCCTCACCCGATTCAATCGCCCGGGGTGGTCACCGCGACACACGAGCCTGTTCCTTTGAGTACCAAATCGGTTCAGTGGGTTCCCCTGCTGGTCGAGTCAACTGCTCTGATTCCTGGGAGGTCCACCACCGTGATCGATTCGGGGCTCGGAACAGACGCCACAGCCAATTGTTTCCCCCGGGTGGTCGCCACTGTGTGCGAGCCCGTTTCCTCGAGATGGTGGGAGGTGACTTCCGGGGGGATCGGATCCCCGTCGATTCCCAGGAGGGTCAAGTTGTCAGCCTCGGATCCCGAGATGGCCGCTCCGGTTTTTCCGGCTTCGTCCCGGGTTCCTGCCCTGCGGGTTTCACCCCGGCTCCCTGCACTGCCGGGTTCGCGCCGGCTCCACCGTGGTCTCCAAGCCCTCCGTCCCTCCCCCCAGACTCACCCTCCCAGACTTTTGTTTATGTTCATGTTTATGTTTTAGTGGTAGTGTCTGGAAGCCACTCTTTGAGGGGGGGTACTGTCACGGTTAGTCCGTGTCATGTTTTGTGTCTGTTCTGATTATTATCACCTGGATACTTACTCATTGATTGCCTGTCTTGTTTCACCTGCTGTCAGTTAGTGTGTGTGTGCGTGTATATATATACCCTTGTCTCTGCCATGCTCACTGCCAGATCATTGTCGATACTTCCATGTTGTTCCTATGTTACTTACCTGCCTGTCGGTACTCCTCGTGTTTTGTTTCCGGTTTTATTTATAAAGGGTACCATGGGACATGAACTCCGTGATTGTGTCCTGACTCCTGTATCCAGTCATGACAGAAACAATCACGTTTGATACTCGCGTCTCATACTCAAGTTGTCACAATAATGTAACTAAATCAAGCTTTGGTGCTTTTAGAAACAACTACACCCCCATTAGAAGGTAAGCTTATATTAATATGATAGTAAATATAATTAAATTGTTGTAAAGGGCTTACTCTTGACACTGGATGTGAAAATGATAACTGCGTTGGGCTGAAACTAGCAAGTCATGCATCAAGCCTGCCATCGCATTGCGCCGGATGTAAGATAGGGCCCATGATGGTCAATTTTGTGCTACATAACAGATAATTTGTATTTTTTATATTTTTCTCAGCTGTTACTTATCAGTAATCTAATTTTTGAAAATGTGATGTAATGAATGAATAAAAGTGATTCACCTTCAGTTTGTCCAGGTTGGATGTTTAAAATCAGCACTGTAAACAAAAAAGAAAAAACTTATTACAGTTAAATTAAAGACCTAAAATAAAGATATTAATATAAGTATAAATACTGCCACATAATACAGCAAACAACAGTAAAATCAGAAGTGGAGTATTACTGTCAGCGCTTCCGGTTATGTGACAACAGGCGACAGCGCGTCTAGGTTGTGTCATGATTTGTGTCATGATTCTTTTTTATTTGATGCCTGGATTTTCCAAATGTCACCAAGCACCAATTTTAGCATGAAAACAGCCAAATAATAAATGAAAATGATTCCAAGCAGCATATCATCGTATTTACAGCACTGTCACAAAACAAATTCAAACTATTTTCTTAAACTGACGTCTTTTTTAAGTAGGCATATATTTATTGCTATATTGAAATTATGTTGTGCATTGCATTTGTTGACTTAATATTATAATTGTAAACAGGTGAGTAGTTATAACGGGCCGGCATTCGTCAAACTTTTATGACCCCCTCCCCCACCCGGTGACAGTTGCTGACTGACAGGTCGTTTTTATGACCCCTTTGACAGGGGGGCGGGCCCATCAATCAAAAGCTGTACAAGTTGTCAACTTTAGACAGAGAGTATTTAATGGGTTTATGACGGGTCATTTAGTGGTTTGTTTATTCCTGAGTGTGTTTTATGTCAAGCGTATGCTGTCATGTTTAATGACAGGTTGTGTTTGTGACATTTGCTGTTTATTGACATTTGATGTCAGCTCTCACCCTTCCTCCCTCCTTTCTCACAAGACCTGCATTCTTTCACAGGGTTGCGTGTTGTAAAGCGATTAAAGATTTCTAAAACTCAATGTTGGTAAAACAATCCCCCATTACGGGGTCAAAAAAGTAAATGTTTATTTTAGATTTAGACAAATCATGAACAATGCTACGATTAAAACTTTTGATTGTAACATCACAAGTTATTTAATTAAATATTCCGTATACGGGTATAGTTTAAGCAATGATCTGAGCCAATACTACAATCTTTAGACGATAGTCTAAACTAAATAAATTTTTAAACGGTTCAGGAATTCCGTGAATCTTTTCATAACCTGCACTATAGTTTCACGTGTATTAAAGATCCGGCGGTGCCTGACAAAGCGCCGGGTGAGCGTTCATATCTGCCATTTTAAAATAATGTTAATAAATGTAATTCTGTCCACTATGGCAAAATAGGATTTTATTTTAGATTTAGTGGAATCTTTAACCAAGTCTCTGATTAAGACATGTGTATACGTGCACAGATGGTGACAGAGAAACTTATATATGACGTTAATAATCTTTTAAATGTTTTTAAGACGTATTCACCCCATTTTTGGGGTTTTATTTTTAATTAAAGGCTTCTTAAAACATGTGTGAATAAGTGTATATTATACAAAGAGTCTTATATTGTCTGCTCTGACAAAAATAAAGTATTATTTTAGGTTTAGGGAAATTGACTGCGTGTGTCTTATAAATACAACTTGATAATACGTTTGTTTTGTAAAGAGACTTCTTTAAAGTCACGCAAGAATAAAATATTTTAGTTGTAACTGGTTAAACTTAAAGCCGATATTTTCTATCGAACTAGTCTATTTTCTGTTCAGACACAAAGTTTTTCTGATGCTGATATTATGTCAGTGTGTGTTTGTGTGGGGGTCGTGTGATGTAATCTTTGAAAGTTTATGACCGAACATTTATTGGGGAGCGACAAGAGATCTCCCGGAATCAGCTTGGATGGAGCAGAGCTGTTATACTCAAGTCTATTGGTATGTATGTGTTTCGCTGTGTTCGTTCCAGTATTTTGTCTGATTTATTTAAAAACTAAAAATTCGATCTCTGGTATTGCAGCGAAATGGTCTAAACTGGTATTTAACTATTCCTGGTAAATCGCGGAGAAGAGTGGCCTGAACAAAAAAAGTCAGACCGAGACTAGAACATCCCGCAGTGTAACACGGAAATCTTGGAACAAAAGAGACGCCGAGTGGATCGTGTTGTCCGGTGTGTTTTTATTTAACCCTGTTACAATAGATTTAAACAAACTGGTTTGGTTTAATATTTTCTAATAATATGTGTTATCTGTTTACAGATTGGATATCAGAGGCAAAGCGAGTATTGTGTGTACTATTGCAAATATATATATAGCGGATCTCCACGGTATGTTTATATTGCATAAGAAAAAAGTTGTTTTATTTAGATATTTGTCCTAATAACTTGTTTTTATCTGTTTACAGGCTAGGATACAGACCACAACACTTTGGAGGTATCTTTAAAAAAGTTTCGGATACTGGATACATGTGTTTGATTTGTCCACAGAGCTTGTTTAAGACGTCTTCACCTCATTTTAGGGTTTATTTTTAATTAAAGGCTTCTTAAAACATGTGTGATTATGTGTATATTATACAAAGAGTCTTATATTGTCTGCTCTGACAAAAATAAATTATTATTTTAGATTTTAGGACAAATGACTGTGTCTATCTTATAAATACAACTTGATATATACGTTTGTTTTGTCAAGAGACTTTTTTAAAGTCACGCAAGAATAAAATCTTTTAGTTGTAATTGGTTAACATTAAATGTACTATTATCTATTTAACTATAAGCTATATTTTTCTGATCAGATATTTTCTGTTTCTGATGATGGTCTTATAACAGTGTGTGTGGGATGATGATGGCTGTTCACAGCAGGTGGCGGGTTGTAAACTAGGGTCTTTTTAAAACTGTAGTGGTAAAAATGTAATAGCACACTGACAAAAATAAAGCATTTGGTTGTAACAAATTATTTAATGAAATATTCAGTATGTGTATAGCGATGAACGGTGTCAAAATCACCGGGGTCCCAACAATACTATAGTCTTTAGACTAAAGGGTATTTATTTTAATATAAATAAAATCTTAATCTTTTCGTGCACAATATTCTGATCACGCCATTAGATTGTGTTCCAGAGTTTACAATAGAGAACATACGCAGATGCGTGTTCATATACACCGTTAAGAAACTTTAAAACGATTTAAAAATTACATATCTTCTGGGTTTTGTTTTAAATTAATGACATCTTAAAACCAACTGGGGATATGTGTTTATTACACAATAAAATGTAATTCTGGCCGCTCTGACAAAATAAGGGTTTAATTTTAGATTTAGGGAATTCTTTAATCAAGTTCCTGATTAAAACACATGAATGCGCGAACCACAGTTGCCAGAGAACGTACGCTGAGGTGCTCTTATGGCGTTAAGAACCTTTTTATTGTTTAAGACATTTTGACCCCATTTCCTGGTGTTGTGTCCGCTGTGGATCCCAACCTATGTGTTTATTATACAACAAATGCAATTCTGTCAGCATTTCTAGTTTAGAACGCCTCTGATTTAAACATGCGGGTTTTAAAATGAAACGGCCATGTGACTTTTATGACTATTCGATCTTAATTTTTTGTTTTAACATCCAAAAGTTTTTTATACACATTCCATAATTAAACATCTAGGTGTGTATGAGTAAGTTTATATCTAATGTCACACGAGCAGCACCAAATCGCGCTTGTGTCTCTGGGTGTGCATCCAGGCTGTTTATATGGGGGCGTGTTTATGAGCCCGTGTCTTTGCAAGGTGTGTGTGCGTGTGCGTGTGTGTGTGTGTGTGTGTGTGTGTGTTTGCATGGGGGTCTATGATGTCTCTGTTTGTTACTAAAGTTTTGATATTAAGTCTGTGTCCTCATTGCCAATAAGTAAGGGTTTTTAGATGTAGGCTTCATTACACAGATACTGATTAAATCATGTTATCCATTATTTGCGCTTTAAAGAAACTTAAAAGGTTTAAGACATTTTATCTCACATTGTGGTGTTGTTTTTTAATTAATGTAACCTTAAACCCCTCTGTTATCCATTTAGGGAACAATAAAATGTTAGCAAATATTATTTATCAAAGTTGACGATGTTATAAGCCAGGATGTCACTAACGTGACAACAAACATTTATTTAAAGACAAAACATTTTAACAAAATTGCCATGGCTTACAGAGACACACTAGACTTAATAATAAAAATAAAAATATACTATTCGAACATCCTAACCTGATATTAGGTTAGATTAGGTTTAAGGTCAATCAGCGTGTTTAGCTTTACAACTTACAGCACAACCCCCCCCCCCCAATGACAGGATTTTTATGAAGTGGAGCAGACCATTGGTATGCCTGTGGGGTTAGGTTCAACTAAGGTCAACATCTATCAGTGCATAATAAGCAAACATGAAATTATATTTTACCTATGGTTTGTTAATGATGTTGCTAGGTTCGCGTATTTTTTCTGAAACAAACTTTTCTTTTCAAACTTAGTTAGGATACACATGTTTGTCGCCTCAAACACCTGATCAAAGTTTTTTCTTCGCTAGCGACAACTAATGTCTGAGATTTTGTAAATTCATCAGATGGTTTTACGTGTGTATTTCTTAAACAAACATGTTGCTTTTCAATCTTAGGCAGAGTTCATACGTTTTGTTTTTTCATAAGTTGTTCATAGTTTTTCTTCGCTAGTGTCAACTTATGTCTGAGATTTTTTGTAAAATCATCAGATGTTTCTTACTTGTGTATTTTCTTAAACAAACTTTTCTTTTCAATCTTAGACAGTCTTCATACTTTTGTCTTTCGATAAGTTGTTCACAGTTTTTTATGTGGTAGTGTCAACTTATGTCTGAGATTTTGTAAATTCATCAGATGTTTCTTACGTGTATATTTTCTTAAACAAACATTTTTGTTTTTCAAACATAGTTAGGATACACACTTTTGTCGCCTCAAACACTTGATCAAAGTTTTTTCTTTGTTAGTGTCAACTAATGTCTGAGATTTTGTAAATTCATCAGATGTTTCTTACTTGTGTATTTTCTTAAACAAACTTTTCTTTTCAATCTTAGACAGTCTTCATACGTTTGTCTTTCGATAAGTTGTTCATAGTTTTTCTTCGCTAGTGTCAACTCATGTCTGAGATTTGTAAATTTCATCAGATGTTCTTACATGTGTATTTTCTAAAACAAATTTATGCTTTTCAAACTTAGGTAGTCATCATACTTTTGTCTTTCGATAAGTTGTTCATAGTTTTTTATGTGGTAGTGTCAACTTATGTCTGAGATTTTGTAAATTCATCAGATGTTTCTTACGTGTATATTTTCTTAAACAAACATTTTTTTGTTTTTCAAACATAGTTAGGATACACACTTTTGTCGCCTCAAACACTTGATCAAAGTTTTTTCTTCGTTAGTGTCAACTAATGTCTGAGATTTTGTAAATTCATCAGATGTTTCTTACTTGTGTATTTTCTTAAACAAACTTTTCTTTTCAATCTTAGACAGTCTTCATACGTTTGTCTTTCGATAAGTTGTTCATAGTTTTTTCTTCGGTAGTGTCAACTAATGACAGAGATTTTGTAAACTCAGCAGATTCAAACAAAACTCATTCATTTCTGTAGTTTATGTAACACCTTGTCAAACTCTTAAAGGTAGTACTAACTGTTTAAAACAACAATGCAAAGTATTTTAGATTTACTTGATAAATCTTTTACATCAAAACAAACTAGGATAGCAATATGTCTGAATCTGTAACAGGTGATAACACCAATAGCGTGTTGTACATAACAAAGTCTGTAAAATAATAAAGATTGATTAGGTTTTTATTTAGTAAACCTTTTAACATAAAGTGTAGAGTCTTTTGTATGTAACAACAAAGATGCGATGAAACAACGCAAAACAAGAGAGGATGCGTTTGTTAAAACACATATAAATTAAGATGCATACATCTACAAATGGGGCAATGTTTGAAATAGTTTGCCCGTATAGCCTCTAAATTCGGGACCAATAGATTAAAGACATTGCCCCATTTGTAGATGTATGCATCTTAATTTATATGTGTTTTAACAAACGCATCCTCTCTTGTTTTGCGTTGTTTCATCGCATCTTTGTTGTTACATACAAAAGACTCTACACTTTATGTTAAAAGGTTTACTAAATAAAAACCTAATCAATCTTTATTATTTTACAGACTTTGTTATGTACAACACGCTATTGGTGTTTTCACCTGTTACAGATTCAGACATATTGCTATCCTAGTTTGTTTTGATGTAAAAGATTTATCAAGTAAATCTAAAATACTTTGCATTGTTGTTTTAAACAGTTAGTACTACCTTTAAGAGTTTGACAAGGTGTTACATAAACTACAGAAATGAATGAGTTTTGTTTGAATCTGCTGAGTTTACAAAATCTCTGTCATTAGTTGACACTACCGAAGAAAAAACTATGAACAACTTATCGAAAGACAAACGTATGAAGACTGTCTAAGATTGAAAAGAAAAGTTTGTTTAAGAAAATACACAAGTAAGAAACATCTGATGAATTTACAAAATCTCAGACATTAGTTGACACTAACGAAGAAAAAACTTTGATCAAGTGTTTGAGGCGACAAAAGTGTGTATCCTAACTATGTTTGAAAAACAAAAAAATGTTTGTTTAAGAAAATATACACGTAAGAAACATCTGATGAATTTACAAAATCTCAGACATAAGTTGACACTACCACATAAAAAACTATGAACAACTTATCGAAAGACAAAAGTATGATGACTACCTAAGTTTGAAAAGCATAAATTTGTTTTAGAAAATACACATGTAAGAACATCTGATGAAATTTACAAATCTCAGACATGAGTTGACACTAGCGAAGAAAAACTATGAACAACTTATCGAAAGACAAACGTATGAAGACTGTCTAAGATTGAAAAGAAAAGTTTGTTTAAGAAAATACACAAGTAAGAAACATCTGATGAATTTACAAAATCTCAGACATTAGTTGACACTAACGAAGAAAAAACTTTGATCAAGTGTTTGAGGCGACAAAAGTGTGTATCCTAACTATGTTTGAAAAACAAAAATGTTTGTTTAAGAAAATATACACGTAAGAAGCATCTGATGAATTTACAAAATCTCAGACATAAGTTGACACTACCACATAAAAAACTGTGAACAACTTATCGAAAGACAAAAGTATGAAGACTGTCTAAGATTGAAAAGAAAAGTTTGTTTAAGAAAATACACAAGTAAGAAACATCTGATGATTTTACAAAAAATCTCAGACATAAGTTGACACTAACGAAGAAAAAACTTTGATCAAGTGTTTGAGGCGACAAAAGTGTGTATCCTAACTATGTTTGAAAAACAAAAATGTTTGTTTAAGAAAATATACACGTAAGAAACATCTGATGAATTTACAAAATCTCAGACATAAGTTGACACTACCACATAAAAAACTGTGAACAACTTATCGAAAGACAAAAGTATGAAGACTGTCTAAGATTGAAAAGAAAAGTTTGTTTAAGAAAATACACAAGTAAGAAACATCTGATGATTTTACAAAAAATCTCAGACATAAGTTGACACTAGCGAAGAAAAACTATGAACAACTTATGAAAAAACAAAACGTATGAACTCTGCCTAAGATTGAAAAGCAACATGTTTGTTTAAGAAATACACACGTAAAACCATCTGATGAATTTACAAAATCTCAGACATTAGTTGTCGCTAGCGAAGAAAAAACTTTGATCAGGTGTTTGAGGCGACAAACATGTGTATCCTAACTAAGTTTGAAAAGAAAAGTTTGTTTCAGAAAAAATACGCGAACCTAGCAACATCATTAACAAACCATAGGTAAAATATAATTTCATGTTTGCTTATTATGCACTGATAGATGTTGACCTTAGTTGAACCTAACCCCACAGGCATACCAATGGTCTGCTCCACTTCATAAAAATCCTGTCATTGGGGGGGGGGGTTGTGCTGTAAGTTGTAAAGCTAAACACGCTGATTGACCTTAAACCTAATCTAACCTAATATCAGGTTAGGATGTTCGAATAGTATATTTTTATTTTTATTATTAAGTCTAGTGTGTCTCTGTAAGCCATGGCAATTTTGTTAAAATGTTTTGTCTTTAAATAAATGTTTGTTGTCACGTTAGTGACATCCTGGCTTATAACATCGTCAACTTTGATAAATAATATTTGCTAACATTTTATTGTTCCCTAAATGGATAACAGAGGGGTTTAAGGTTACATTAATTAAAAAACAACACCACAATGTGAGATAAAATGTCTTAAACCTTTTAAGTTTCTTTAAAGCGCAAATAATGGATAACATGATTTAATCAGTATCTGTGTAATGAAGCCTACATCTAAAAACCCTTACTTATTGGCAATGAGGACACAGACTTAATATCAAAACTTTAGTAACAAACAGAGACATCATAGACCCCCATGCAAACACACACACACACACACACACACACACACACACACACACACACACACACACACACACGCACACGCACACGCACACACACCTTGCAAAGACACGGGCTCATAAACACGCCCCCATATAAACAGCCTGGATGCACACCCAGAGACACAAGCGCGATTTGGTGCTGCTCGTGTGACATTAGATATAAACTTACTCATACACACCTAGATGTTTAATTATGGAATGTGTATAAAAAACTTTTGGATGTTAAAACAAAAAATTAAGATCGAATAGTCATAAAAGTCACATGGCCGTTTCATTTTAAAACCCGCATGTTTAAATCAGAGGCGTTCTAAACTAGAAATGCTGACAGAATTGCATTTGTTGTATAATAAACACATAGGTTGGGATCCACAGCGGACACAACACCAGGAAATGGGGTCAAAATGTCTTAAACAATAAAAAGGTTCTTAACGCCATAAGAGCACCTCAGCGTACGTTCTCTGGCAACTGTGGTTCGCGCATTCATGTGTTTTAATCAGGAACTTGATTAAAGAATTCCCTAAATCTAAAATTAAACCCTTATTTTGTCAGAGCGGCCAGAATTACATTTTATTGTGTAATAAACACATATCCCCAGTTGGTTTTAAGATGTCATTAATTTAAAACAAAACCCAGAAGATATGAAATTTTTTAATCGTTTTAAAGTTTCTTAACGGTGTATATGAACACGCATCCGCGTATGTTCTCTATTGTAAACTCTGGAACACAATCTAATGGCGTGATCAGAATATTGTGCACGAAAAGATTAAGATTTTATTTATATTAAAATAAATACCCTTTAGTCTAAAGACTATAGTATTGTTGGGACCCCGGTGATTTTGACACCGTTCATCGCTATACACATACTGAATATTTCATTAAATAATTTGTTACAACCAAATGCTTTATTTTTGTCAGTGTGCTATTACATTTTTACCACTACAGTTTTAAAAAGACCCTAGTTTACAACCCGCCACCTGCTGTGAACAGCCATCATCATCCCACACACACTGTTATAAGACCATCATCAGAAACAGAAAATATCTGATCAGAAAAATATAGCTTATAGTTAAATAGATAATAGTACATTTAATGTTAACCAATTACAACTAAAAGATTTTATTCTTGCGTGACTTTAAAAAAGTCTCTTGACAAAACAAACGTATATATCAAGTTGTATTTGTAAGATAGACACAGTCATTTGTCCTAAAATCTAAAATAATAATTTATTTTTGTCAGAGCAGACAATATAAGACTCTTTGTATAATATACACATAATCACACATGTTTTAACTCTTTCCCCGCCATTGACGAGATTTCTCGTCAATTAAGAGAAAACGCTTCCCCGCCAATGACGAGATATTCCGTCTTTCCGCAATACCGCTATTATCCACCAGGTGGCGCCCTTCCGCAACTTTTTAAAACCGGAAGTATTTCCCTATGCCAAGCTGCTGCATGTCCGTGTCTGTTTTAAAGATCGCTCTGAATGGATGTCTATGAAAAGTCCGTCATAAAAATGGAATTATTTCTGCTTTTTGCTCAAAATATGGTGTTTTTGCAAAAACCTACCCATATTCAAAAGCTGATTGCAAAAGAACCACTAAAGGTAGGATGAAACGGTTTTTTTTGTTTGAAAGCAGAGGGTCTGCTCTTTCATTTGGTATATTGTATGTTTATATATTTAAAGAAGAACATTTTCTGGAAGGCATTAAACTTTGGTGAAAATCATGAAAAACGCTGGCGCTGGCTGGCAACTTTTTTTAAAAACGCTGGCGGTGAAAGAGTTAAGAAGCCTTTAATTAAAAATAAACCCTAAAATGAGGTGAAGACGTCTTAAACAAGCTCTGTGGACAAATCAAACACATGTATCCAGTATCCGAAACTTTTTTAAAGATACCTCCAAAGTGTTGTGGTCTGTATCCTAGCCTGTAAACAGATAAAAACAAGTTATTAGGACAAATATCTAAATAAAACAACTTTTTTCTTATGCAATATAAACATACCGTGGAGATCCGCTATATATATATTTGCAATAGTACACACAATACTCGCTTTGCCTCTGATATCCAATCTGTAAACAGATAACACATATTATTAGAAAATATTAAACCAAACCAGTTTGTTTAAATCTATTGTAACAGGATTAAATAAAAACACACCGGACAACACGATCCACTCGGCATCTCTTTTGTTCCAAGATTTCCGTGTTACACTGCGGGATGTTCTAGTCTCGGTCTGACTTTTTTTGTTCAGGCCACTCTTCTCCGCGATTTACCAGGAATAGTTAAATACCAGTTTAGACCATTTCGCTGCAATACCAGAGATCGAATTTTTAGTTTTTAAATAAATCAGACAAAATACTGGAACGAACACAGCGAAACACATACATACCAATAGACTTGAGTATAACAGCTCTGCTCCATCCAAGCTGATTCCGGGAGATCTCTTGTCGCTCCCCAATAAATGTTCGGTCATAAACTTTCAAAGATTACATCACACGACCCCCACACAAACACACACTGACATAATATCAGCATCAGAAAAACTTTGTGTCTGAACAGAAAATAGACTAGTTCGATAGAAAATATCGGCTTTAAGTTTAACCAGTTACAACTAAAATATTTTATTCTTGCGTGACTTTAAAGAAGTCTCTTTACAAAACAAACGTATTATCAAGTTGTATTTATAAGACACACGCAGTCAATTTCCCTAAACCTAAAATAATACTTTATTTTTGTCAGAGCAGACAATATAAGACTCTTTGTATAATATACACTTATTCACACATGTTTTAAGAAGCCTTTAATTAAAAATAAAACCCCAAAAATGGGGTGAATACGTCTTAAAAACATTTAAAAGATTATTAACGTCATATATAAGTTTCTCTGTCACCATCTGTGCACGTATACACATGTCTTAATCAGAGACTTGGTTAAAGATTCCACTAAATCTAAAATAAAATCCTATTTTGCCATAGTGGACAGAATTACATTTATTAACATTATTTTAAAATGGCAGATATGAACGCTCACCCGGCGCTTTGTCAGGCACCGCCGGATCTTTAATACACGTGAAACTATAGTGCAGGTTATGAAAAGATTCACGGAATTCCTGAACCGTTTAAAAATTTATTTAGTTTAGACTATCGTCTAAAGATTGTAGTATTGGCTCAGATCATTGCTTAAACTATACCCGTATACGGAATATTTAATTAAATAACTTGTGATGTTACAATCAAAAGTTTTAATCGTAGCATTGTTCATGATTTGTCTAAATCTAAAATAAACATTTACTTTTTTGACCCCGTAATGGGGGATTGTTTTACCAACATTGAGTTTTAGAAATCTTTAATCGCTTTACAACACGCAACCCTGTGAAAGAATGCAGGTCTTGTGAGAAAGGAGGGAGGAAGGGTGAGAGCTGACATCAAATGTCAATAAACAGCAAATGTCACAAACACAACCTGTCATTAAACATGACAGCATACGCTTGACATAAAACACACTCAGGAATAAACAAACCACTAAATGACCCGTCATAAACCCATTAAATACTCTCTGTCTAAAGTTGACAACTTGTACAGCTTTTGATTGATGGGCCCGCCCCCCTGTCAAAGGGGTCATAAAAACGACCTGTCAGTCAGCAACTGTCACCGGGTGGGGGAGGGGGTCATAAAAGTTTGACGAATGCCGGCCCGTTATAACTACTCAGGTGTTTTTGCATGTCTGTTGCAAAGCATAAAGAAGTTATGCACTCTGGCATGTCGGTAAAGTTCAGATTTGTATAATGGAGGCAAGTCAGTGAGAGCTGTGCAGTAAAAGTTAACCTCACTCCCCAACCTTAAGAAGTGCTCTAGTGACAGACGTTAAAGCTCATGGCCTTTGGCCTCCTTGTTAGAGCGTCTGACTCTTATGCCAGATCGAGCAGTTTGAATCTCGCTTAGGGCAGGTGCGAGTAGGACTGGTTACATTTCTATACATATTACAAGTTGCAAGAAATAGCTTAATACCCTTAATAATCAATATAAGCATGTGCTTCGTAATTTATTTTCATTAATAAAAAAACATCCGCCCTCTTTTTTTTAAATCGCACCCTGAAAACAGGAGTTGACCATATGCTGTACAAATACAATACAATCCAATACAAAAAATAAAATAAAATAAAAGCAAAGAAGAGAGAAAAGAAAAATCAATAAAACATTTTAACAAACAAGATGTAAAATGCCAAGTTAAGAAAAAGTGACTTCAACTAAGTTTAAAACTCATGGATAGACTTTGTAGCTTTTAGGGGAGTTTATTTCATAGCCAACTGCAATAATTCAAGTGCGATAATACTAAGGTAACTGTCGCTCTCATAAGATTGTTAAACGATAACCAAGATTTATCTTAAGGAAGCAAAATTTAATTAAAGGCAGACTCAGTACTATGTTGTTGTTGTTTTAAAACCTGATGGAAATGTTTTACAAGTATTATTTGTGTTCAGGAATTTTTGTACTTGCAAAAGTGCCAATTTCTCTAAAATTTTTTGATAAATGCATTACTATAATAAACACAGTAATTTGCTAACTGTATAAACCATAATTTATACTAACAAGTTTACTTTCTGACATACAGTAAATATGTATTTTCTGTAAAGCAGCTCTGAAAAAATGTGCATTGTGAAAAGCCCTAAATAAATCTGAACTGGTGGGATTTAAATTGTTATACAGTATCTACACTGATGTCACTCATTCACCTAAAACACAACAAATTAACACAACACTTTCTGTACACTTACTGTCTCATACAAACATTATTCATTCAAATGGTAAAGCATGAGATAAAGATTTAAACTTTGAGAGGAGCATGAAAAGATTTAGCAAAAATACAGGAGCAGTAAATAACTTAATCCTGTAGACAATGTGACAGTAATTGATGTGTAGTTAAATCCATAGATAGAAGATAATACTCACAGAGAACTAGAGGAAGAGAAATCAACTCCATACTGATCTACTGATGACTGACACTTAAACATTAAACACTTTTTGTTAAAAACTCAAGACTTCCTGTACAACACCCCACACCTCATCTGCATGCAATGTTATCAGTCCTGAAAAGAATTCATAACTGGCTAAACTCAACTCTTTAACAAATACAATACTCTACAAAAGTCTTAGACCGTCATGCCAGAATTAGATTTGTTGTTTTTTGCAATGTTAAAGTGATCATATATAATTATTTCTCAGTCTCTTTTAATAGAAAACATCCAGAAAATACAGGAAATGTGTATATAGTATTACAACTGTATACATTTTTAAGATGTCAAGTTTTTTCCCTTCCACCTGAGCAATGGTAGGAAACTACAGGATCTCTTTAACCTTAATAAAATTAAATCCTAATTTCTAATTTTAAAGAAATTAGTCTTTTTACTGTATTCTGCTCAAAAACGCTCAAGATGTGTTTAGTGCCAAGAGAGGTCACACTAAACACTGACGATGCCTAAAGAAGACATTTAGTCCTGAAAATGTATTGTTTTATTTTGTACATATTTCGTGTATATTTTCTGTTTGTATCTTAATAAAATAGATTGAAAAATAAATTAAACAAAGACATAGGACACTTCTAAAACAACAAGTCTGGTGGTGGTGACCTAAGACTTTTGCACAGTACTGTACATCATTTAAAAAATATCACATTTTTTGATTTCCTAAAAACGAGGGGAGACGGTGATCATGGATTGAATACATTATGTAGTACACATTATACACAGTAACGTAGCTCAGTGTAGTTTTTGATGTGCTTTATTTTAACTAAGGTAATCTACTTGTTGTTTATTTTGCTTGTTATCCTGTAAACTACTCTAAAAGGACTCTGTTGTTATTGAATCTTTGTGGAGTTTATTGGAAATTGCGTTTTGTTGAAAGCCAGTTGTTTATGTATTTTAATTACTGCTAAAACCATCTATACTGAATAAATAAATGACATAATTGATGATTCACCGAATGAATAAACTAATATTATATATTGTAAACATAGCATAAAAAACTAATTAATATTAACATTCAATGTTTGTCATTTAAATATTTCACATAGGGGAGAACCGGGGCGTAAGTAACAGAAAAAAAAACAAACAGATTTTCTTAGAGCCCTGACTACATTTGCATTCCAAACTATGACAGCATCGTTCTTTAGCATGCAACCCTTGACAGAGCTGACAAATATTGCATTATTTCTTCATCCGTTTTTGACCATGGATCAAGTAAATTCCTAATTTTTTTCTTATAACACGTTGTGTTTCTGGTTTCATGTGTTAAAGTACTGATCAATCTACAGCTTTAGTGCTGTAACACATCCTGAAATTTGCCTTCTCAGAGTATTCCAATATTCAGGAGTTCCTGGTGGGATGACAGTAACACTTGTTACTTTTGTCCTGCTGCTAATACTGTTGCATGATATTGAGAATTTATATTATGATTTTTTTTGTGTGTGTGTTCATACTGTTGAAAATGTGTTATTCTCAACAATTCAAGTATGTTTGCAGTTACATACTTGTATATTTAAAAAAAACAAGTGAGACACAAAGATCTATCTTGTTCTGTTGTGTTACTTTTGACCCACCTCTGTGTTACTTTTGTCCCAGCTGATATGGGTTGAAAGTAACAGTGCTACTTATGTTCAAAGTAAATTCATTTTACATTTATTTAAAATTCCACCTGGTATTGAAAGACCACACTTGTGAGTTATTGACCACAGTTAAAAATATCTCCGTCTAAAATATTCGCTTTGAAAATTAAACTTTTCTGAAAAAAAAATGTAATTTCGCCCCTTACAAAAAGTGTACACACTTTTAGGTTGTGGTATAAGTACCCAATCGGAAAGCATTATACATGCTTGGTTGCAATTGTGGTAGCGGCAGTTGTAAGTCAATGGAAAAAATTTGAAGCTGTTGAGCAACACATTTGTTAAGACCACAAAACTGAAATAGAACTGAAACTTTTACCACTTATGATCAGGTCAGAGTTTGACAATAGCTAGCTATGTTTCCATAGCTATACCTTCATTCACTCGATCTTCAAGTTGACTTTTGAGACTTTGGGCTTCACACCTGTGATTGGTGGATTGTTTGATCAGTGACACGCATGATCCTTTGTTACACACTCGTCGTGAAATACAAGTCGTGTTCTGTATCTCATTGTCAGCCAAATCTCATCTTTAGTGTATGTCTAGTCTAAATGCTTGTTGTATCTCACAGTAAGTATTTTTATGCAATATGAACATGTGGTTCACATACATAAATGCAGGCAATATCCTACTTACAACATCGCTTGCTGGTGTTTGTTAGCTTAGTTTGTTAGATCAGTCTGAATTATAATCAAATGCTTCCCCTTTGTTTCTCATTATTTTTTCTACACATCATAAGACGTCACCTATGGAAGGTTTTTATGGACTTATTTAAATTCATTAATTAAATTATAAAATAATTAATTAAATTATAAAATAATTAATTCAATTATAAAATAAAAATAAAAATCGCAAAATATGTCCCAAATTTGAAAATGAAATGCTAAAATAAAAATTAAAACATTATATTAAATTATTTCATTTTCATTTTTAACCTGATGAAGCATCATTCCGGCCAGATTAAAAAATTAAATTAAATTAATGATTTGACATTTCATTTTCAATATAATCTTGAGTCAAGACTGACAATATTAAAATAAAAAGGCAAGCTTGAAAAGGAATCTGTAAATAAATTTTTTTAAAAGGCTTTTTATTCATGCCCAAGCAATAATAGGGACAAAATTGAAATGTAAAGTTTTTTATTTTATTTTATGTTCTTATTTTCTTTTTCATTTTCGTTTTAATTTTCGTGTTCACTTTTATTTTCAACTTGTATGCAAATTCAATGTTAATCAGTGGGTGGGGCTTACTTGCTTAAAAAAGGGGATTGGCTGAAGCTGTGTTGCCAACACAGTGACTGTGTTGCTTGCCAACTTAGCGACCTTATTGCTACATCTAGTGACTTTTAGACCCATTTAGACAAACTTAGCGACTGTTTGGATGAACCTTAGCTTCACATCTGTACAGATATGCTATTGTGTCGATTGTACTGGCCAACGAGTGCCGGGTGGTGCTATCATGGTGAAATGTGCGTCTACCCTCTGTGCAGAGGGTAGATGCACATTTCTAAAAAATAATGATTTTGTATCATTTTGAATAAGACAATAAGCACTATTTTTATCTTTTAAATTGAATAGTTTTTGTCTCATACGATGATTCACCCTCAAGTTTTGTCTGGCCTGAGCTTTCTGAAAATTCAGCAAGAGTCTCCAATATAGGACCCAAAAGTGTCAGCACTTTACTGCACCTGACCACAATCACAGGACCTGTCGATCTCCAAAGTCGTTTTCCCTGGCCGCTGCTGTTGCTAGATTTCCATAAATCGAGCATGTGACCCCATCATTAAACTATGCAAGTTGTTAATGATGTCAAGAAATTTTGATATGCTTGGGGACACCTTTGATGCTGTGCACAGGATGAAGTCAAAGCGGTGGGAATTACAATGTACATATACTGCGTGAGGAATTATTTTTTTTTTTAAATCACATGTACTGCACACATCCTTTATTGCCCGACATAACTGATGCCCCGTCAAACTCAAATCCAACACACAAAGCTGGATACAGCTGTAAACACTCCAATACTTCCAGGATCTTTCCTACACCTGCCTTCATGTCACAGCTATTTCCTTCAACACTCCTTTATGTATGTATCAGATACAGACTGCCACAAGCTTTTTTTTTTTGCCAAATCTTTACATTCGTCTGCCAAAATTGCATATGTGTCTGCATCATCGAGCAAATCCCCTTTTGTTTTGGAATTTATTATTAATGATGCTATTATTTCCAGTATTTCATTTTGGATGTCTGGGCTAGTGAGTTTTGCATTTCGAGGCAATTTGTCCAGTCGCCTTTTTATTTCTGGGTGATAGCTGGAGATCACATTAAAGAAGTTGCCTTTATTCAGTGCCTCTTGGTTTTTCCTGATTTTGCACAGAATAAAATGAGGGCTATTACATTTTGAATGTGTTCTCTATTTAAAATTTTGTAAAATGCTGTTCATTTTAGTTTAACATACTGTACCTATGTTAGCTAAATGTCAGTGTGCCTCTGTAAAATGTTTTTTTTGCGGTGTGTGTGTGTGGGGGGGGGGGGGGGGTCGAGTGGCAAGACGCTGTTCAAAATATATTGCACTACTACTCGCAAAATTTACTTATTCCTTATCATGATATGGAAAACAAAGTTGAAAACAATATGATTTATTTTTATACAGTAGGTCAAAAAGATTAAGATTATACAGAATTTCATTTACATCATTTTGAATTCTGCACAACAGACATTAAGAAACAAACAGAGCATTCAGACATTTGTGCATTTATGAGGAAGTACTAAAAAAATATTCATGTACATTATGTCAGGACTGAAAGTCAGGTCATCTTACATGAAACGCTAATAAATATATGCCAAAAAAAAATTTCATGCTATTAGACGATCAAAGATTAGCATGCTTTTACTCTGATATACATGAAGGTTTGGATTGATAATATTAAGCATTAGTTAAAGTATTGATGTATTTTTCTCCTCTGGTCTTTTAGCATAAGTAACATCAACACTTCCAGAAGCAACATCTGAAAAAAAAAGTTATTATAACACTATAAAGAATTTGAATCCTTCGATATTGAATTTTAATCTTACATACTGAAAGATGTTGTTTTTATTTTGTTTATTATGTACGTAGTTGATCTCACCTTGATCTCTCCTCGTCTTCAGTTTAGAGTATACAGTGTCTTCACTTTCACTTTTAATCCCTAAAAATTTCAGAGTTGTGAAAACTCATTAGAAAAAAAAACTAACATTTCCCAGTTCTTTTCTGTCAGTTAGTTTAAACTTTGGGGAATGACACCCGTTTAACTTCCTGTTTATAGAAATTAAACAGAAATATTAGATATACAGCCACCCGCCACTTCATTAGGTACACCTGTTCAATTGCTAATCAGTTGCTAAACCCAATTAAGCATTAGTTTAATAAAACACAATTATGTAATTTGTACCAATTTAGCATCATGTAAATGCCACAGAGAATCTAAGTATTTCTGACCATGTCCATCTCTTTATGACCACAGTGTACCCATGTTCTGATGGCAACTTCCAACAGGAATATGCATAATGTCACAAAGCTCAAATAATTTCAAACTGGTTTCCTGAACATGACAATGAGTTCACAGCACTCCGATGGCCTACACAAGTCACCAGATCTCAATCCGAAAGAGCAGCTTTGGGATGTGGTGGAACGGGAGATTTGCATCATGGATGTGCAGCCGACAAATCTGCAGCAACAGCTTGATGCTTTCATGTCAATATAGACCAAAATCTCTGAGGAATGTTTCCAACATCTTGTTTTATCTATTCCACGAACAATTAAGGCAGTTCTGAAGGCGGTCCAACCCGGTACTAGCAAAGTCTACCTAATAAAGTGGCCGGTGAGATAAATCTATTAAGTAGATATTAAACTGATTACATATTAATCTCTAGAGGCAACAATTATGCTGCTGTACTGAATTTCATCAAAGTTATTGAAGCAAAAAACTATAATATGCCTGTTGTTGTTGTGTTATTTGTGTTTTTTAATGTTTGTATATCACTGATGATCAAGAAGTTTTTCTTTACCTTTCTTTTCTTTCTTTCTTGTGTTCATTTCTTTCTTAGGTTTCAGTTCAATATCAGCATAGGTGAGATCAGCTGATTCACTTTCATTTTCTGCAATAAAGAATAAAGAAATGATTAAGGGGTGGTTTCCCTGACAGGGATTATCTTAAACTAGGACTAAGGCCTTAGTTTAATTAGGAAAAATAACTAGTTTTAACAAACATGCCTTACTTAGAAAAGTACTGCATTTTGAGGCACAACAAAGGGCATTGATGTACTTTAAGATATGTCTATGCAAGTTGTTTTCAGTTTGGACAACTCTTAAATTTATTTTAGTCAAGGACTAGTCTAATCCCTGTCCGGGAAAACCGTCCCATGAGTTTTCTCCTCTCAGTCTTTAGTTTTACTCTTCTAGTTGTTTCTACTTTTGCTTTTGAGTTTATTTTTGTTGACCTGTGAATGGCATCACTGGGGCTGGCCTGAGACATTGAGAAAGGAAAATAATTTGTTCCTTAAAAAAACATTTTACTTTTATGAGATGAACAACATTAAATTACATCACTTTGTTACCTGAGCTTGTGTCATAAAGATGAGCATCTCCTGTAGTGAATAAAATAATTAATAACGTTTTAACAGAGCATTTGTCCAAACTTTATATCTTACAAAGTAAGCGTTTATAAAATATATTTGTTACATGTTTACATTAAATAAAATATTGGTAACACTTTACGGTAACACTTTATTTTACGGTGTCTTTGTTACACATGTTACATGTAATTATTATAGTAATAACAGTTAATTATGCATAATTACATGCAACTAACCCTAAACCAAACTCTAATCCTAACTAGAGCTGTAATCGGGCCTTAAAAGTTAGGGCCGAAATATCCGGAGCCCGACAGAATGCAGCCCGAACCCGAACGTACATTTAGATTGACAGCTTTTTAAGAGCCCGAACCCATTTAGAGCCCGACATTATTTAAATGTGTGCACACACACAGCTTTTGACAAGACTGAGATATTTACACAGGTTTTAACATTATTTATTCATGACTAATAATCTACACGCCACTTGGAAGTTGAAACAAAGAAATAAAATAAGTCATCTGTAACATTGTAACATCTCATTCTAAATAGGCTTATGCAATACACTATAAATATGCCAATAAAATTATTATTTCTTAACAAATTAAATTAAGATAATACATTCTGAATTAAGATGGGTATTTGGCAATAACGAAATTAAGGCTCCGCGGGATTTGCGTCGGCACTTCTCTCCATTACTGCCAACATTAGTCTATATCCGCTGTCTAAATTATGTATTTAAGACTCGATTCATATTTAGTTATACATTGAAAAACCTACTCACCAAGATTAGGCTACATGTTTTTGATGAGGAAAATCATTAAATCCACTGTAAATGAATTCAGCGCGATCCTGCGCTACTGATAGTGCAGCAGCATTGAACTTGACCGCTCATTTACCTCACAAAGCCGGAGCGCAAGCCCGAGCCCGCCCCGAGCCCGTGTAAAATGTTAGAAATGAAGCCCGAACCCGCCCGAGCCCGTCGGGTTCCGACGGGTCCCGTCGGGTTCGGGCAAAGATCTTCAGCTCTAATCCTAACCCCAAACCTATAGTAAGTACATGTTGTTAATGATTTTACTTAGTACTTTTAGGTATAATTACACTGTAACAGTGATACCGTAAAATAAAGTGTGACCCACTTTACAATAAGGTTCATTAGTTAACATTAGTTAACTACATTAGTTAACATGAACTAATAATGAACTGCACTTATACGGCATTTATATTCTTCGTTAATATTAATTTCAACAATTACTAGTACTTTATTAAAATCTTGTTAATGTTAGTTAATGCTCAACGTGAATAACGCGGAAGAGACTGGTTATGTAAACACATAGGCACGTAGTAGGCTGACGTCATCAGAGAGAGACGCTGAGAGAGAGACGCTGAGAGAGAGACGAGAAGTCGCAAGCTCGAAGCTCCGTTGAGCTTATCAGCTAAATCCTATTTTTTCACTATCTTATTCCTATCTATATAATATAACTTATTAGTTTATCTTAGGAATACTTTACCTTGACGATTACTGAATTGTATTACTAAGCGAAACGATTTTATCCCTAGTAACACCCAGTGTTAGCATATAGCCGCTAGCATCACCAGTCGGTGCCGGCTAAAGCTAGCATTTCTTACCGTCTGTTTACTTAAATCTGCCTTCATTGGCGATCTAATGGCGGATTCATCCGATGTATGCTTTTCTGACCTGTCCACACCAGATCGGGAAGCTGTGAAGTAGGTGCTGCCCGGCCTTCGCAGAGTCAGCGTGCCTCACATCACCCTGACCACAGACGCTCGTAGGCGGCCGAGGCATTCTGCGAGTGAGCACCCGTCTCAATGCAGCTTCACGGACCGCGTTCAGGCGAACGGAGACGCCATTGCCCAGCATGAAAACGGTAAGACTCCGCTTGTCATTGTAACCTGCACTACTTGGGACATGTACAGTTTAGCTTCTTCCGTCAGCATAGAAGGGTTTACATGTGCTAAGTGTATTGAAGTAGTAAGGCTGACAGAGAAGGTTGCAGAACTAGAAGCGCGCATCCGAACGCTAGTTGAGGACAGTAAGACCGCTAATGTTAATGTTACAAACACTGTTTCGGGTGCGCCTAGTGTTAAGCGTAATACACATGGCTCGGTTCCGACTTCAGAGTCAAGGCGGCTGACCAACTGGGTGACTGTCAGGCGGCATAGTCACATTCGGCACCCAAATCACGCTCCTGTTTTAATATCAAACAGATTTTCTCCACTCAGCATGAAAAAACATATATAAACATATATGTTTCAATATAGGTTTTGATATAGGTTTTACATATATGTGACATATATAAAATTGGCCGTTTTCCTATATTATATGTACATATATGCACATATATGTTAACCTATGTATTGGTAAAATTATTAAAATCTGTAGCTGCTAATAAATTAAACATAAATAAAGGTCCAACCAATGACAGTCTGCACCTGCAGGAGCCAGGATTCAAACCTCCAACCTTCCGATCACAAAAAAAGATGCAATCCCATGTGCCACTGTTGGGATTCAAACACCCAACCTTCCGATCATTAGACAACTCACTCTACCATCTGCGCTACTGTCGCTGTTAAAGAACTTGGAACAGTAGCTGTTAAATTGTAAACCATTTTTTTATACATGTCCTAGACAGACCTTGTAAATGTTTTAAACGTGCAGACATCATAACTTTTCTCCCTGTATTTACCATACACTCTTAAAACGAATGTGTTAAAATAAAACATCTAATGTGTTGTCCTTAACTTAACACAACTCTGTGTTATTTTTGTGACAACACAATTTGTGTTGTTTTAACACATCTTGGGTGGGTTGCACCAACAAGGATTAGGCCTAAATCTGGTTTAAATCAAAGCTTATTTAATAATTCTGTTGCACCAAACTTTAAACCTGTATAAAAATAATCAGGGTTACATTTAAACTGTCATTTTGATCCAGGTTTAAATTTTACAGTAAACCTAGATATCTTTAATCCTGTTGCTCCATTACTTTAAACTCTGTTTTAAATCTCAGTGAGGGATTAACTTTAAACTTGCATATGAGGAGGTTTAAATATGTTTTTTTACAATTAAACGTCTGGCTAAATGATTAGAAACACATACCGCGAGCGTGGTGGCGCTATTCAAAGATGCGTTTATTATAACGTCTCAACAAAGTCAGTTTGGCGGCTTAAAAAAGATTATTAACAGCACCGGTGACAGCTACTGATGCTCGTATGTGCTTCTCCTCTGTCACACGTGCTCCAGTCAGACGAAGGACAGTGAATGAACGGACACACGGTGGCGCTTCATGACAAATGCGTCGACACATCTTGTTCATTATATCAAAATATCTGAGCTTAGCGATATTTCCTGTCACAATATTTCTTGATCTGTTAATTGTTTTAAAAGATTGTCAAATGTTTTTATTTGAATCAAACCTTTAGATTAGCCTACCGGTGTATGTAGGTGATTTATAATAAAAAAATTACATTACCTTTGCTTGCATAAACTGTTTATTTCCTTTTTGAATGACAACATCAACATTGTTGCTGTTTAATTACACCGGAAAATTCACCATGGCAGACAAAATAAATCGCAGATGAAGGGTTTAATACAGTTTAAAGTTTTAATCTAAGATTTGTTAATCTGTGTTTAAATTTAAGTGGTGCAACACAACTCGAATTAAAATTAAACTGAGATCAACAAACCCTAGATTAGCTCTAAACTCTGCTTAATTTAATCCTTGTTGGTGCAACCCACCCATAGTGTGTTAAATAGGATTAACACATCCTTTCATAGAGTGTAGTTAAATTCCATAAAATGCCAATTACATGTGACACAAATTTCATGTGTTTGCACATACATAAGTTCTTGCATTTTTTTTGTTAGTTCTTAGTTATTGCCTTGATAATAGAAAATATGAGCTGGGCATTTATGACATTTGCCAAAGTGAGATATGAGCTACAAAATGACCAGATCCTGCTTTATAGGAGACATAACTTATAGGGCTCATATGTGGATATAAAGAAGCAATACAGGAGACATATATGGCCTGTATATGCACATATATGCACCTCAATTTTTTATCATATATGGGCATATATGTTGTATATGTGCAGCATATATGTGCATATTAGCTCCATATAGGTTTCATATATGTGCATATACGGAGATACAAATAAAGAGGTGTGTGAAATTGCAAAAACAATGTCAGACAATGTAATTTGCTCTGATCCCCTCCCCGCCTACCGGGGGGATGAAACTTACAGTAGATTAGTGTCTCTTCATGGCTGGATGTCAAAGTGGTGCCCTCAGCATAACGTAGGGTTTATAGACAATTGGAAGCATTTCCGGGGAAGACCTGACCTGCTAAAGAGAGATGGCCTCCATCCGTCTCTGGAAGAAAGTGCTATACTCTCTAGAAATCTGACCAATAGTCTTACTTTTGATATTGTCTGATTATCCAGGGCCCAGGTCAGGAAACAGACAGATCGGCTTACCCATCAGTCTGTTAGCTGCCTTGACATGTCAAGATCACATATATCCCAGCACATAGAGCCTTTTTTACCAGAGTACCAACACATCTTGACTGTGTCTGTTTCTCGAACAAATAAATACAGAGCACCGTTTACCTCATCTCGTACAAATCTTATTAACATAAAATTAGAACACAATACATTAACAGATGAAACTCAAATGTTAAAATTCGGCCTTCTTAACATTAGATCGCTTACCAATAAAGAACCTATTATCAATGAAATAATTACTGACCAAAACTTAGATGCACTCTGTTTAACAGAGACCTGGCTTAAAACAGACGATCACATCAGTTTAAACAAATCCACCCCACAAGACTATTATTATAAACACGTTCCTCGTCTAAAAGGGAGGGGGGGTGTAGCTACAATATATAACAAAATATTTAAAGTAAACCATAAATCCGAACTTAAATTTAATTCGTTTGAAATAATATTGTTAAATATGGAAATAACTGATCATAACAACAAACAGCTTTCGTTCATTTTAGCTACCATCTATAGACCTCCGGGCCACAGATTTCCTTAAAGAAATAGCAGACTTCCTATCTGAGCTTACAGTCACTGTAGATAAAGCTCTTATCATCTGTGATTTTAATATTCATGTGGATAACTCAAAAGATGCATTAGGACGTGCGTTTATCGATGTTCTAAATTCTCTCTGTATTAAACAAAACGTGTCAGGGCCCACGCATACTCGTAAGCACACATTAGACTTAATTCTGTCACTAGGACTCAATATTAATGACATCGAAATATCACCCCAGAGCGATGCCGTTTCAGACCATTGCCTTGTGTCATACACAATACTTCTAGATAGGACCGCTCAGTCTACAACATGCTACAGATTAGCCAGAACAATAATTTCCACCACTAAAGATAGCTTTATAGCACTCTTCCAGACCTGTCTCAAATGAAACATGTAGCAGATAACCGTGAAGATCTGGATATTATAATAGAAAACCTGAACAACGTTTGCTCTAGCACGTTGGATGGCGTTGCTCCCAATCCCATTCGAAAAAAATCAAAGAAAAAACGACAGCTCCATGGTATGACCATCATACTGCAGCCCTTAAAAAAAGTAGCTAGAAAAATGGAAAGAAACTACCGAAACACAAAGTTAGAGGTATGGCGTGCAGCATGGAAAGAGAGTGTTCAACACTACAGACAGGCTATTAAAACAGCCAGATCTACCTTTCTCAGTACGCTTATCCTCTTTAGCACAGTTGGGAAACTGACTAGAAACAAAGAACAAACAGAAACCAATTGTAAACTCCAACACAATAGTAACGACTTCATGAACTTCTTTACTAACAAAATTATGTTTATTAGGGAAAACATAGAAACTATGCAAGCAGCCACCACTCTACCCAATAGTACATTTACCTCTAGATTACCATACGAACATCTTGAGTCATTTAAACCTACTACAATAGAAGAGCTCTCTAAATTAGTAACATCATCTAAATTATCTCCCTGTATATTAGACCACGTTCCCACAAAATAACTAAAAGAGGTATTTCATGTAGTGTCAGACACGGTACTAAATATCTTTAACTCATCGCTAGCTTTCAAACTAGCAGTTATTAGACCACTCATTAAAAAACCAAACCTTGACCAGGGAGATCTTAATAACTTTAGACCAATCTCAAATCTACCTTTTCTTTCTAAAATATTAGAAAAAGTAGTGGCAAGCCAGCTACGCACATTCGTAGAGAATAATAATACATATGAAAAGTTCCAATCAGGATTCAGGCCCCACCATAGCACAGAAACAGCGCTGCTTAGAGTTACAAATGACCTCCTATTAACATCCGATTGTGGTGAAATCTCAATCCTTATATTACTAGACCTTAGTGCAGCCTTTGACACAATAGATCACAGAATCCTACTCAATAGACTAGAAAACTATATTGGCACCAGTGGTCAGGCGTTAGCCTGGTTTAGATCGTGTCTAACCAATCGATATCACTTTGTTTATGTAAATGAGGAAAAGTCATATCACTCCCCCGTTAAATACGGCGTACCTCAGGGATCAGTTCTAGGCCCTATCCTATTCTCGTTATATATGTTGCCTCTAGGAGACATTATCAGGAAACATAACATAAGTTTTCACTGCTATGCGGATGATACCCAGCTTTACATCTCATCACATCCTAGCAAAACCCACCAGTTTGCTAAGCTAACAGACTGCATTAGTGATATTAGGGACTGGATGGCACATAACTTTCTTATGCTAAACTCCAATAAGACAGAGATAGTTAATATTGAACTAAATCGCTCCAAACATAATATGTCAGATTACAATTTGCCCATAGATGGCTGCACGGTGGTGCCATCTTCCACGGTTAAGAATTTAGGCGTAATGTTCGACAGCAATCTATCTTTCGATAGTCATATCTCTAACGTCTGCCGCATATCATTCTTCCATTTTAGAAATATCTCAGAAATACGCCATATGCTGTCTGCATCAGATGCAGAAAAGCTTATCCATGCTTTTATGACCTCTAGAATAGACTATTGTAACTCGTTACTTGGGGGATGCAATGCAAATCAGGTAAACAAGCTACAGCTGGTTCAAAACGCTGCCGCAAGAGTGCTTACTCGATCTAAAAAGTATGACCACATTAGTCAAATTCTGATATCTTTACACTGGCTACCAGTTAAATATCGCATACAATTTAAAATATTACTAATCACCTACAAAGCCTTAAATGGCCTAGCGCCCTCGTATATTAAAGAACTACTATCAGAATACAATCCACCACGTTAACTGCAATCACAAAATTCTGGTTACTTAATTATCCCTAGAATATCAAAAGTGTCTAAAGGTGGTAGATCCTTTTCCTACTTGGCCCCTAAGCTCTGGAATGATTTACCAAATAATGTTCGAGTATCAGACACAGTCGAGCAATTTAAATCTAAACTTAAGACATTCTTCTTTAACAAAGCATTCACATAGAATGTCCAGTAAATGTACTTTTCCCGCAATAGTTATTTTGTCTAGAACAAAGCACTCACATACCTCATATGGGTAATATACTATTGCCGCAATAGTTAGCCTGGAACCGAGCTGACTTAAACCACTATAATGTATGAAACTTGCATGACATGCGAACGGCCCCTACGCTAATACAATTCTGTTTTTGTCTCCCTGTCTCGACCCCGAGGACAATGAGACAAAGAGACCCAGTTCCTGCTGCTGTGAAGGTCATCGCACCACTGATATACTGGCTGTCCTTCAACGTAATGCCCAGCCGATGCGTGACCAACGACCACCGGCTGAACCAGTTTAATCCACTTACCCGCTTCCTATCCCTACCGTGTCTATATATATATAAATATATATTAATTTCTCACAAGGGTTTTTGTCCTTCTAGGAGTTTTTCCCACCGGGTTTTCTCCTAGGCGTTTTTTCGTCCCAGGGAGAGTCAGCCAACTTTGGCTTAACTTAGCACTTTACTGTATACGTTACATTATTAATACGCTCGCTTGTACGGTTTATCCTTAGCCGCTATATTCTACTTCTTATATTATCTATTGATTTTCTGTGTTCTCTACATCTACTCATGTAAAGCTGCTTTGCAACAATTAACAATTGTGAAAAGCGCTATATAAATAAAATTGAATTTAATTGAATTAACTAACATGAACAAAAAATTTAAAGCTTTATTTCTAACATGTCTAACTAACATAAAAAAATATTAATAAATACTGTAACAAATGTATTGCTCATGGTTTGTTTGTGTTAGTAAATACATCAACTAATGTTAACTAATGAACCTTATTGTAAAGTGTTACCAAAATATTTCATATTCTTATAAATGTATATGGTGTTTTCCCATGTTAAACTCTGTACCACAATGTGAGGCTATTGATTATAATTCTGGCACAGATCATAATGAATGTAGACTGACCAGTTTGCGGTGGAGTGTAATCATCTTCAGTCTGTTTCTGATCTGATGTCTGACTGATGTTTTGCTGTGGACTGACAGCTGAGGGAGACTGAAAGAGTTTTTTGTTTTTGAAGCACCACAGCAGGAACAAGAAAAAGATCAAAAACATGACGCTCAGTCCAAGACACAGACCAACAATAAGACCAAGAGATGAAGATGCGGCTGGAAAAGCAAAGAAACATCCTTATATAACTAGAGAATATGCAAGTCAAGCAGCTTTATTGTTTATTTCAACCATATAAAATGCAGTGTAGTACATAGTGAAATGAAAAAAAACATTTATTTAGAACCATGATGCTACATACAGACACTGTACGTTGTACTACATAAAACAAAATAGAGTATAACCACATCAAGTGCATGTGTGTAATGTAGTGCAACAGTGCCATATAAGAGACAAAAATCGCAAAAATTGTGTAAAAGTATCTCAACAGTGCTTATAGAGGAGAGAGATCACCTCTGACTGAGATCCAGCTCTTTGGAGACTCTCCTCTCTCTGGGTGTTTACAGTAGTAGAAACCCTCATGTGACTTTGAGACTGTAGGGATGATCATCATGTCTCCTGTAGTCTGATTCTGCACCACTGATCCGTCTTTATAAAATTCAGCTGTGAGGTTAGAGGGTTTTTTATCTCGATATAAACAGCGTAGAATCAGAGGATCTCCTTCAGTCACAGGATGAACAGGACTGTCCAGAATCACATCAACATCTACACAACAGAAAAAAATGACTGATGATTATACATTATAAAAATGTATGCCACGGACCTATTGGATGCTGTATTCTGATTGGCTGAGAAATGTTCCATGGTTGTTGATAATTTTGTAAAGTGTTTTAATGCTACAATATATGGAGTGCTGCCCTGTTCAGGTTGAACGGTGGCTACTGGAGTTGAATTTTCCTATTGGATGTTGCGGTACCGCGAGACTTAAGCGGTACGACGAGATGTAAGCAGGTTCAAGCTCTCCATGCCCTTGTTATGATCTCACCACACCCTTGGCATGAGCTCAGTTCGTCCCCACTATCTCCGTTGGGATATGCCCACTTTTCTTGCATTTTTCAAATATTGCCAGTGGGTGGAGTCAGGCTCTGACCAGGGGTTTAGTTACGCTTTAAACAAACAGAGACCAGAAGTTAAGTTCCTTCCAGACGCATTACCGTGACAATGCATGTGCATTTAACGGAGGCGTCTATAGACGTATATAAGTCTATAGAACAAATATCTCGTCAAAAATAATAAATGTTTTGGTTTCCTATAAATGAGGGGAGACAGTGATTATAAACTACTAAAAATAAACTACACTTAAAGAACTTTGTAGTTATTGAGTCTTTGCAGAGTTTACCGGAAGTTTAACCGTCTATGCTACACTCTGGAAACTTTAGAAGTTGCATAGCAACACCCTGGCAACCAACTACAACTATAGTATTGTTAAGCAAATATAAGCATTTTTATTTCAGAAAATCTTAAATCTTGATATGATTAATAATGTTGGTGATGTTTAATTTAATCTCCACTGATTATTAAAATTACTGAATTGTGTTTAATTCTGCACATATTCTTTATGCACTGATTTTAAAGCTTTCATTGTTAAAAACAACAATTTAGAAAGACTGAAGGAGAAACACCTGAGAAGAAAATGACAGAAAATCATATGTGATTTGCTGTGCTAAGTTGACCTTGACTTTTCATTGGAAGATGTGTCCATAGCGGCCTGACAAATTTCGGCATTTCGCCATAAAACAGGAAGTTGTTCTAGCTCAGGCTTACAATGCCTGACCTGCCCCAAATGTCACATTTAAAAAGAGTCCTGGCCTGAAAACATCAACATGCCAATATTCAGTTATAGTCATAGCGCCACCTGCTGGCAGCAGGAAGTGATGTTTTACACTGTGATTTACTACTGACAAAGATGTAATACACATTAATATAACAATAATCAGTTGGCCCTTCCATCACTGCTTGTAGCTTAAATTCTGGTTATATTATTGTGTACCTTTATGTTGATTGTTAAATACATTCAAAATTTACAGTGGATAAGAAACGTGGGTTGTTGTAGGTATTAGATAAAAGATAAAGGAACTGTTCGTCTTAAATTGTAAATGTTAAGGAAGCTTCTCTCTGAGTCTTTATTACAGTCATTACTGACCTTTAACAGAGAGAGTCACATGATCGCTGTACTGTGAGGATGAGGGTCATCACATAACATTGACATAATGTTTTTGATAATGATGCTTCTGTCCATATTTCCCGAATCCCTATTTTACGGCAACACCAATATTGAACTCACCCTTCACAGTGAGATGAACATCAGACCTTGATTGTGTTTGTGGTCGTCCGTTTATCACTGCACTACAGCTGAACTTAACCTGATCAGATTCAGTAACTCCAGTGATAGTGAGAGAGTCTCTGTTTACAGTGTAACGCTCAGAGTTAAACACTTCAGTTGTGTTTTTAGACCACCAATATCTCCAGTTTAATGATCTGTACTGATCCTCTATCTCACACTTCAGAGTGACTGTCTCTCCAGTGAACACAGATCTGTCTGGTGTTACTCTCACTGTAGCTCTGGGTAAAGCTGAGAAAAGAAGAAAATGAAGTTATAACTCATCAGTCTGTTAACATGAATTTACAAATGTGAATGAATTTAAATAAAACAATATATTTCTGATCTCTTTAAAACACTGACACAACACAACCATTGGCATAATGTTTCTGATAATTACCACATCTGAGATGTTTCTGTCTTTATTTCTCTATTTTACAGACATTGAAGTTGAACTCACCCTTTACAATAAGATCAACAGATGAGCTTGTTTGTGAATATTGTAGTTGTCCGTGTCTCTCTGCACTACACCAGTAATCATCCTGATCAGATTCAGTAACTCCAGTGATAGTTAGAGAGTCTCTGTTTACAGTGTAATGCTCAGAGTTAAACACTGAAGTATGTCTGTTATACCACAGATATGTCCAGTTTAATGATCTGTACTGATCCTCTATCTCACACTTCAGAGTGACTGTCTCTCCAATGAACACAGATCTGTCTGGTGTTACTCTCACTGTAGCTGTGGGTAAAGCTGAGAAAAGAAGAAAATTAGCTTATTAATCTCATCACAGATCTGTTTACATGAAAAACACAAATATCTTAAATTCAGTCACCTTCATTTTGTCCAGAGTGGATGCTTAAAATCTGCACTGTAAACAACAAAGGGAAAAACTGGTTGGAATGTTAAATACTTTAACATTTGAGATGTGCCTAGAGAAGTGGGTATACTCTTAATTTATGCCTTCATTTTTTTAAGTAGAAGTGGATTTACCCTGTGCCATCTAATAAAGAAGTGGTTTACTCCGTATGCGTAAACCCTGCACTACACCACTGAATAACAATATGGGCTCTATCTTGCACCCAGCACAATTGACTTTGTCAGTGACACATGTATCATTTGTATTTTGCACCGGCGCACAGCGGGTTTTTCCCTCCACAGACGCACGTCGGCAAACTAGGGAATGAACTTGCGCTCCCTGGGCGGTTCAGCGCAAAAAAAAGAGGCGTGTTCCGGCGCAAACTATCCCTGATGCTATTTTGCAGTTTCAAAAAACAATTGCGCCACTGACCAGAAAAAAAAAATTAAAGTCAGTGGCGCGTTGCGCGTTGTTCATTATGCTATTTTAAGGGCGCATGCTTGACCATAATGTATAGCGTGCACAACGCTAAAAAATATTAATACACGAGATAAGGGAAATCATTGTGGTAAGCATTGTGGTGATAGTTTTTATTTATTGTGTGGCTGCGTTAAAAAAATTCTCATGCAAATAGCGATTAAAATATTTTCATAAGTTTGTTGTGTGGCTGTATTACGTTTATTTTATGTAAATAATAATTAAAATGTTTCATAAGAAACCTTAATGTATATGAACTTGATTTGTAAGAGTACTTTGGGGTTGGACCTTGCTTGCGTTTCTTGGGTCCGAATGCAAAGCCCCCAAACCCTTTCAGCGGTGAGGGTGGACGCAGCAATGTCCTCTGCTGGCGTCAGGTCATGTATAGGCAGATCCACCTCCCGTTACACGGCGTGTCCGATTTATGCTGGCAAGCTTGGGATTCCCCCGTCTCCTGACATTATTGTAGCGCTTGGCGCAACGATGGGGATGCCAGCTGATGAGACTGTGGCTATTTCCTCTCACACCTGTTTAACCTACGCTGATTTGGGCGGGTTTCTCCTATCCCCATACAAAACAACTTCTCTGTCTTTGACTGCTCTTACAAGAACGTCGGTCTCCTTGGTTGTAAGCCGCTCCTGGCGTACGCCTGGTAAATCCGTCATAATAATAGCAACCCGCCATGGAACTTGCGCCCTTGCGTTTAAAGGGAATGTTGGATAGCGTTCTGATTGGTTTATTTGACGTTACGCCCAAACCACACCTATGAATAATGAACCTACTTCAGACCAACCCCTTATTGATTTGCGCCCGGCGCAAGAGTTATTCCCAGGCCGGGAAAATAGCAACAGCGCCCAAGATCCACCCACAAAGTCACTTGCGCGTTGCGCTTCGCACTTGCGTTTCAGATCGTTAAAATAGGGCCCTATATCACAATGTGTGATCAACCGACAAAGAGGTCCCTAAAATTCAGATGTTCTTGTGGCATTTTCTTCATTCCCTCAAATACAGTGTTTATTTCAAACAATAAATGAAGACAGAAGAAAGCCTTTTTCGTTTTTTATATTTCTTTCCATTTTAACCTGCCATTGTATAAAGCTGCTTGTTTATCTTCAAACCAACGAACACCTTTAACACTGCAGTCAATGTAAATGTAAACTCATGAGCACTACATAATGAAAGACACTCTGAGTCATCTGGTGTGTGCGGGTGTGGCTGAATTTTTATTTACATGAGTGAATTTGTGACGACACAACAGAGGATGTGTGTTGCAGTACAGTTTCATAAAGCTGTTAGTTGTAGTTCCTGAAAATAGTTTTGTGTTAAAGAAAAAAAATCTCCTTTTGTATGCCGCAACCGCAAGGAACACTTTGGATAAAAGCGCTTGTCAAATGCATAAATATAAATGTCCCTTTGGAGTGGACTGTGAACTTTGTAAGTTTGCAGATGTTTTTATGCTATAACAGAAACATTACACACTAACTAAAGCTGAAAAAGTGAAAGGCATGGGATCCCTTCAAGACTTTTTACATTTTCTTTAAAAATAATTTACAACAAGAGTATGTGTTGGAGACAAAAATCTCTAAGTTTTTGTATCTGAAATCTTCTGTTTTTTCTTACTGGCTTATTTTTGCTGCCAGACATCTTTGAGCATATCATTAACCAGAGCCGTTGAAAGAGATATGCGACAACGGAAGAAAGAGAGTTGCGACAACGGAAGTCAAAATGCTCTGCTGTCAGATGATTCATGTAGATTTCAGTTAGTTCCCGATACTCATAGTGAGCTATTGAAATACACTGAGTTAGAGGCAAAAGAACTGTGATTTTTCATAATTATTAGTGAAGAAATGCATTAATTTACAATATTTATATATTACAACAACATGTGTAAGTAGAATTTGTATGTAGTTACATCAACAATGTTTTTAAAAAAAACAAATCCACTATTATAGTAAGAGTAGAGTGGTCACCTGTTGGTACGTGCCTTGTTAGCATTTTTACTGATAAACATCTGATGGGAGATGTCATCTTCATGACTTTAAAATACTGTTTTAATAAATGCATTTAATTAATACAAGTTATAGATTAATTTATTACATTTAATTTAATTCAGGTGGTAATGAACAGAATCACAGTGCCATACTGTATAATTTTGCATATATAAACATTTATCTCTAATTACACAATAATGGATGAATCTGCATAAAGAGAATGAAATTTACCATTAATAGGATTGCTAACTTTATCCAATATCCTGTCCTAGCCGACCAGTCTTCTAATAACATCTCCAAAACTACTAATATAATAAAAAAATAAAGTGATTTGAATCACATGTGGTGATATTCAGCCTGATCCCACTGTTACTACGTAGTTTTAATACGTAACTTTTACATGTTTTATATTACTGCCATAAAGCAATGTGTTGTGAAGCTTCTTGAGGTGCAACATTTGAATTCAAATTCACAATGAACGCATCACAGTCGCTGCTGACAATTATTGCATAGGAGAAAAGGCCTTTTGTGTGTCACAAACTAAATATTACAAAATGGTTAAATGATGACGGAAATGTTATTAATGGTAAGGTATTAAAGTATAGTCTTGTTTAATAATGTGTAATTCTCTAAAGTGATGAACATTTCATTAGGTAAATGAGTGAAATAAGTCAGAAAAAACGACTGAAAACATGTCTTTAATATGAGTTAGAAACACAGATGCCTGTGATTTTAATATTTATGAATAGGAAAATGTACAATTTTGTACAAACATATTCGTCCTGTCAACACGTCGACATGATAGGCTACGTCTCAGTGTGTATTAAAACGTAATAGTACGTGAAACCACACTTTACGTAAAAATACACACTTATTCTCAGATCATCACATTGCAATATTTTAAAGTCATACCATATTTTTAAAAGTTAAGTCTTTTATCAAGTTATCACATTCACGCTGGTCTGCTGCAGCTCTGTGGGCTGAAGTAACTTCTGGTAACTTTTGAGAGGCTTGATGATTCACCATTGCTGTCAACGTCTTGGTAAAGACAAACTCTCTTTTTTTACCAATGAAATGTCTGGTGACTAATAAATATATAGGAAATGATGGCATGACAGTTCTGATGGCACCACAGACTAAACATATATGCACAAAGTCCTAAACAAGCAGTTTTTACTCACCTAATTTAAATACATTTGCTATACACAGTTACATCTATGTTTCAATTGTGAAAGACGCTCTTCACACAATCAGCAGTAAACTAATACTGACAGACATTCAAAGTTTAGTGGTATTATAATGTCTGATATATTTTTGTGAAAAACGTAATGGTGAAAGAATAATCAGATTTAAAATTTTTGCAAAAGAAAACACAACAGCGCTAAAATCTCTGATTTTTAATTCCTTACTTCACTAAATTGTGCTAAATCTCCTTTTCAAATCACACTTTACAACATTTTACAAATTTTTTTTACACATTATTTGACACTTACTGTTGTCTTTCTCTTACATTATAACCACTTACACATTTGTTATCAACAGTTATCTGAATCTCACAGTGTTTGACTGACAAACATGATTTAATAATTCATAGCCACACATTTGCTATGGGCTTCCCACAATAAACAGTATTTCACTCATATATCATGAGATAAAGATTTAAACTCTGAGAGAAGCATGAAAAGATTGTAAAAATACAGGAGCAGTAAATGACTTGATCCTGTCGACAATGTGTCAGTAATTGATGTGTAGTTAAATTCATAGAGAGAAGTTAATACTCACAGAGAACTAGAGGAAGAGAAATCAACTCCATACTGATCTACTGATGACTGACACTTACAGTAAACATTAAACACTTTGTGTTAAACACTCAAGACTTCCTCTATAACACCATATACCTCCCCTGTGTGCCAACTCTCTTTCCTAAATTGTATTTTAGAGTAAGTATGTCCAAAATATTAGCATCCATAAAGTAGACTATTATTGGAAGTGTAGATCCATGAAGACTGATGGCTGATATTACCCAGGAGTTTAGTGATGCTACACTTAAGTTAAATAAGTGGTGATTCCTTGAATAAATACAATTATATTATGTACAGTAAACATTACATAAGACATAAAAAAAATGATGAAAAGCTGAAATGTGGGAAAGAGTTGTATTTTGATATGTGTGTGTCACACCCAGGGGCTGGCTATGTTTAGCTAGAGCCACGCCCCTTCTCAACTTCCACCTCGAGGAGGTCCCCAAAGCCAACCCAATGACCAGACAACACGAGAACAGGTAAGTAATAAAACAATCTTTATTTAAATATTTAAAATAACCTGGGGAATGGGGGAGGGGCAATTAAAACTAAGCTCTGACTCTGCCTTCCAGGCAGGCCACGTCACAGGGAGGTGGCAGGAAGGGAAAAGGGGCAACGGGGGTCCAGGGGGCTGGAGACCAAGGGGGAGACGTGGGAAACGGGCTCCTGCCTGTCCCCACTATCCGTGGCGCCCTCCTCTTCTTTCCTGGAGGCAAATATAAAATAGTGTGAGTATTTGGGGGTTGACTCTTTCCACCTGCGTACCTGTGTTGCACTCTGCAGAGGCTTCACTGCCGGCTCATACAATCTTTTGTGTTCAGCTCACTCTCCTTCCTTCCTCTTTCCACAGGCGGCAGCTGAGGCACAAAGACACGGTTAATTTGGACTTGGATGTTGCTCACCTCTCCGCTGTTCACAGCTCTTGGTAAGTGTAATTTTCCACAGGTCGTTCTCCTGACGTTCACTCTTGTTCTCCTTTTCTCCACAGGCAGCAGCTGGGGCACGAAGACACTATTGCTTTGGACTAAGTGGCTCTCACCTCTCTGCTGCTTACAGCTCTTGGTAAGTAATTTTCCACAGTTCGTTCTCCTGACGTTCACTCTTGTTCTCTTTCTCTCCACAGGCAGCAGCTGAGACACAAAGACACGATTAGTTCGGACTTGGGTGCTTCTCTCCTCTCCGCTGTTTACAGCTCTTGGTAGGTATAACTTTCCACAGTTCGTTTTCCTAACGTTCACTCTCGCTCTCTCTTTCTCTACAGGCAGCAGCTGGAACACAAAGACACGGTAATTTCTGACTCCGTTGTTGCTCACCTCTCCGCTGTTTACAGCTCCTGGTAAGTGCAGCTTTTCCACAGCGCACTATACTGCATTCTAATGTCAGGGATGGATCGACAACGTAACGGGGGCGGACTTACGACGGCTGGCATACACATGACGTCAAACGGGCGATGATTTCCCAGAAGACGCCGGGGGCAAAACCCTCTCGGCGAGTTCGCTGGTCAGCAGAGGGGCGAAATGTCACACCGTCTCGCCGGGTCGAGCGCTGCCCTATCCTCGCTACCCGTAGGGCGATCGAATACCGGACAGGGGCGCCCTTTCGTAGAGACCACGGGGCGGCGGAACTCCTTCGCCTCTAACTCTGCAACAAGGGCATACACACAGGTAAGGTATCAATGCAAATGGCCCGTATTACTACTCACACATGCTGCCAGCTCCCAAATCTTCACCGCCGTTCTCCGAAATCTGCCGATATACAGACGGGGGTGGCTTCCAGAGGCCCACGCCGTCACTTCCACTCAAAACCGCACACAGCGTATGATAGATGGTTCTTCCTAGGACCGTTAGCCTCTCCGTCTCTTCCTCAATGAAATGGATGATGCGGGGTTACGTCTGACAAGACACACAGCACTTGCACAGCAACCCACAGCAAATACACAGCACCACTTCAACGTGAAAAGGTTTCAAAATACAAGGACTCACCCACCACACTACAGGTGTACACAAAGAGACGCCCGTCGTCCTCCACTTCGCTTGGGTTGGATGGGGGCGATGGTATTACGGCCTGGATATTTTATTCTGCTGCTGTGGCTGCTTAGATGAAACGTTCCTGCGGTTCACCTACCACGCTGGTTCAGGGGTAGGGCCGCCCTCCTCCTCCTGGAGGTATTCAGTAAATTCACAGGTTAGTTTTCCACTTCGTTTTAATACAGGAGTTGATACTCACAGCAGTCCACCTTTGTTTACGTTCCAAAACACAAGACGTTTCCTTCCTCCTTTGTTCCTCTAAATGTGTCACTTCGACCGATGTTTCTTCAACCCGTAGGGTTTCCTATTACTCCAGTATTTAAACTGCAGACTACGAAAGAGAGAGAGAGAGAGAGAGAGAGAGAGAGAGAGAGAGAGAGAGAAAGAAAGTATAAACAGCCGCCAATGCGTATCGGACGAGCACAGCTCAATCACCTGGCGCTCCTCTTAACAACGCACAGCTGTGCTCGATTTGCTGATTACAGCCCTCGCGATGCTACCGGATGTCCGGTGTTTCCTCTTCCCGGTCTGGGAGGAAACATCCGGGCGGAACCAAACTTTCCCAACTTTTGGTTCCGCCCAAAAAGATCGTCACCTTGTGACATGTGCGTGTTAATGACAATATTATCTACAACAACAGTCACTTTTGTTAGGTGTTAGTATGTGCCAGTGTTACATAATCTTTTACTGTACATTTAAATGTATACAGCAGGGCCGTGCAGAGACAATTGGAGAGGCAGGTGCTCAAAAAATAAAAAGGGCACTTTGCTCGCTGACACGCAAGCACACAACTGAAACAAATAATAAAGTAATACAGAATAGAAAGATGATTTTAAGTCTAACGTTTTCCTTTATTTTTCTTGCAAATAGAGTGAGAGAGAAAAATCTATATAGACTGAGTTTTATATCTTTATATTTATGCATTTGGCAGCCACTTTTATCCAAAACGACTTACAGTGCATTTCATTTTGTGTTTGTGTGTGTCAACAGTATATGCAGTTTTGAAATTATATGATATTATTGCAGTGTGACATTAAGATATTATTACGTTTACAGTCTTGTGTTTTTGTTGTCATATTTAAAATATAATTCTATTCTATTCTAATCCTGTTCGAAATTTGTATACAAAGAGAGTAGCCTAGAGTTTTGAATCGTGTTTGTGTTGTTTTTTTTGCACACTTTGATGCCTTGATGACACGGCAATAAAATAATGACATTCATCTCTCCTTTCATTCATTTTATGAAGCCTCTAGTACTTTCTTTATTTTCAGGTAAACTAAAACTGGTTGCAAAGCTGGAGAGTTTTTGACTGAGTTAATAATTTAGCACGAGTATGGCTATATTACCCAACATCAGCTCACATTGTCTTTTATCAAAGGCGAGTCCAGGAATCGTAAATTCAATATGATACAAAAATTAAACGAGTTTTTTTACCGTATTCATCGGATCTTGCTCCTCCAACAAACTCCGCGTGACAGGTGGATGACATTAGAACAGCGCGAGAGCGATTTGAAATCAAACTCCTCTGTATGATTTCCCGAATATTTCTCGCGGTACTTTGATGTCATATGCGTTTCGGTTCTTGCATTGCTGCGTGAAGTTGAGCACACCTAAAAACTCGAGACAGCTACCTGTATGAACTCCCGGCAGAGAACGTCCCTGCCTTTGCCTCATCCATTGTTTTTATATGGGAAGAATGTTTTATTTTCAGCGTGAGAAATGCAAGGTGTGGCGTCACTGGCGTGTAAACTGGCTGAAATACGTGTGTCTCCCGCCGAATGCGTGAGACTTGAGAGCCCTGTTTGCATCTAACGTTGTAGAGATGTTAATACACACAGACAGCAATAAACAAAAGCTGTGCATGCTCTCCTCACGTTGTTCTTGTAAAATAATAATAATATAACAAGCATCGCTTCGGTTCAATGCCGGCTCGAGGGGGATCCTCCCTGTACTGCGCACCGTGTCGTGCACGTGTGGGCGCTGCCTGCTACTAGCGCTGTGAGCTAGCTAGTGATGATCGTCCCTAAAGAGATTGTCCAATGAAAGGTCAATACGTCATCATGTGACTAATTTTATTTGCGTCTAAATAATTTTTTATTAATTTTACTAAAAGTTAGATTGGGCAGGCCTTCACAAAAGGGCATTTAATTACAAAAAAATGCCTTGACAAAAAGGGCACTTTGGTCATCCAGGGGTAAAGGGGTAAAGGGGCAGGTGCTTGGGCACCCGCCGCCCCCCCCCCCCTCTGCACGTGCCTGGTATACAGTGTATTTCCACAATAAACGAGTACACTGTTAGGTCAAGTTTTTAAATGTTCAACGTTGTACAAATGAAATGTCACACAATTTTTACACAAATGTTTGCTTATGAGTTTTTCATACAGCATCAAACGGAGTAAAACAATATTCATTTGTCACTAACTGCACATAATTATGGTGGTAGTGACAATATTAATGGACAAAAAACTATTAGAAGCTGATGGAAACTGATGTCTTTGACACAATGCTAATACCACAGAACTGAAATAGATCAGAAACTAAAACCACAATGAGCTCAACTTCTTTCATCTGGTCACGCATGCAGATGGTGCAGAGTATTAGACTAGTAAAGATAGCATAAGATAGGAGCCAAGGTGCCGCATCGAAGAGACCCCCATCTAAGATCCCATAACCCAACAAAACCTCACACCTCCAAATCTGTTCCTTTCTCCCCATCTCATCATCATCTCAGCCCAGAGCATCCTAAATTTCACTCATAAACTAAACATAAACTCATAAATGCCATATTCTACATGCAAAAAAAATTAAATACTCTTGTTTGGTATCATTTGAAGTGCGATTGGTACAATGGTCTCACTTCTATAACAACAGAATACAATAATAAAGTGTACCAATAAATAATTGATTATTGTGATGTTTTGTATTGTATTGTATTGTCAAGGCAGCTAACAGACAGATGGTTAAGCCGATCTGCCTGTTTCCTGACCTGGGCCCCATATAGTCAGACAATATCACCAGAAAGGCTATTGGTTAAATTATTGGTTACAAAAAAGTTCCCCTTATTTCAGAGATATAAAATGTTGTGACTTTTCCTAATAATCTATCTATACATACACAAAACCTGGGCTTGAAATGTACTTTTTTCCATTTGTCAAAAATTATCAATAAATCCAGCATAAATCAGAACATTTCCACACAGAAATGAAGGCCTGGTACCTGTGCACAAATGCAATGTAGAAAACACATGCTCACACTCACACACTCACACTCTCACACACACTCTCACACACACTCTCACACACACACACACACACACACACTCTCACACACACATTCTGGTTTCCATGTTTTGTGGGGACATTCCATAGACGTAATGCATTTTATACCATACAAACTGTATATTGTATTCCCCTTACCTGCCCCATTCCCTAACCCCAACCATCACAAAAACCTTTCTTGTACCTTAGATTTTCAATAAACATCATCTTGTTAGATTTATAAGCTTGTTTCCTCATGGGGACATCAAAATGTCCCCACAAGGTCACAAAAACACTGGTATTCCTATCTTTGTGGGGACAATTGGTCCCCACAACGTGATAATTACCAGGTACACTCACACACACACACACTCTCTCTCACACACACACACACTCTCTCACACACACACTCTCACACACACACACACACACACACACACACACACACACACACACACACACACACACACACACACTCTCACACACACACGCACGCACGCACACGTTGGTGTATGTGGTTTACGGGGACGCAATGCATTTTATACTGTTCAAACTGTTATATTCTATTCCCCTTACCTACCCCAGTCCCTAACCCCAATGTCACAAAAACCTGTTGCCAGTCTTTAATCTATGAAAAACTACCATTTAGTATGTTTTTCAGCTTTTCCGTTTATGGGGACACTCTACTTTATGCAGTAAAAAATCTCAGACAAGGGTTCCCGGTGTCAAAAGGTACATCTTTATTGTTCACTGTCAGAAATAAAGGTACAAAACTGTACCTTTTCTGTCACTGGGGCTGTACCCTTTCAAAAAGTACAGCTTTGCACCTAAGGATTTCATTTTAGTACCTCAGAGGTAAATACTGGGACCAAAGAGAGCTTATTAGTACCTCAAAAATACATATTAGTATCTCAAAAGGTACATATTGGTACTAAATGTTTACATATCTGTACCTAATGGTCCATACAATTACCTTCTTAAAGGGTGTTGCCCCACTGACAGCTAGGGTACATATTTTGACTTTTTTCTAAAAATGTAGGTCCTTAAGGTACGCTAATCTACCCAAAATTGTATTCTGTTTTGTATTCCTGCAAATGTACCAAACGGAAACCTAGGGTACAGCCCCAGTGACAGAAAAGGTACAGTTTTGTACCTTTATTTCTGAGAGTGTTCAAACAACAAGGCTGGGATGCCCCAAAAACATCAAACCTGTCTATGCAAGCATTCATTATTAACTTTAACTGTGGTGAAGTTAAATATTATGTTTTCCCAAACTGTAGTTCGCCAAAGAGATTGACATGTGAAATAAGAAGTGAAGTAAGTCCCAGATATGTCAGAGTCTTACACCAGTCTTTCTTGATATCAATCACTGTAAATATCTTCTCTTTCACATCAGGATACTGTTTTTGACACATCAGCACCAAGACATGTTATGATTTCAAAACAAGATTAAATCCAAATATCATTAATTAGCCCATTAATAAGTATTAGTACACGTATTGCCCTCTCAGTAATTAAACTTTGATGATATTTTTCTCTATCACAAAACTTAAAAGTAGGGCATTGAAAGATTTGTTAATGTATTAGATTTGATTAATAATCAAATCTTAAGTGTTATAATAATCACAGGTTGTTTTATGGACACATCTCTCTTATTTTTCTCCTCTGGTCTTTCATTTTTTCTGAGCATCAGTCACATCAGTAGATACAGAAGCCACATCTGAAAAATATAAAAGACTAAAATGAATTAAAGGATTTATTGTTTCACTTTACACTTTATTCTTGAATACTGATTGATGCTTGAAGTTGCTGTTTTCAGGTGATACTTTTAAATGATGGTGTTATGTTATTTTTGGTTTATCTCACCTTGATCTTCTCCCTTCTTCAGTTTGGAGTTCATGGTTTCGTCATCTTCACTTGTGTTCTCTAACAAATTTCAAGTTGGGAAACTTCATTAGAAACAAAACCTGACATTCTCAGTTCTTTTCTATATAGATGTTTTTTTCTGATGTAAATTACTCAATATTAACTTCTTGTTTATGTTTCCGTTTTATAAAAGCACCTCACATCTATGCTGCAGACTGAAAATCATCATATAATATTTTTTAGTGCAGTACAAAAGTAGTACCTGTGTGAATTATTAACATCTGGATATGAAACAAATTTTAATATAAAAAAAATCAATAATAACGAAATAAGTTTTATGAAGTGGACTGAAAGTGAGTAGAGTCCAGACAAACTGTAATTCCTTAGATCAAACAAACAAAACAAAGTTTTGAACACACAGCATTTTATACACAAACATCTAATAGGCCTAAATATCTTTGTTACCTTAAACTGTGGTAGTTTATGATATTACAAACATTAAAGGAACAGTATGTAAGATTGTGGCCAAAACTGGTATTGCACTCACAAACCTAGTGGCTAAAACTGGTACTGCAATCACACAACTAGTGGCCAATATGCAAAATGACAACATAAACATCAGTTGAGGGCTGCAACTCCACTTTTTAAATGACAATATCCTGGCCAGGCCACTGATGTCAGTGATATAAGTATTTGAAATGAAAATTAATTCTTAATGTCTAGTGACATATCAGGGCCATTTTATGATTAATTGATATAAAATTCTTACATACTGTTCCTTAAACCTTTAAGGCCATAAGATAAACCTTTCTTTTTTTGTAGCACCACAGCAGGAACAATAAAATGCTCCCAGACCTATCACCCTAGGCTGGAAAAGAAAATATGTTCTTTTATAAAACAGGGGCCTATTCATGAATTTCAGCTGACGTCACTCACATCTCAAACTTGTCTTCCGCCATTTTGACCATTACATGTGATCGCAAAAGAACTAGAAGCTATGCCTTCAATATGTTGTGAGCATCGAATCGCTATTTTTACAACACTAAGAAGGCTCGACACAACATGATACTTTGCTCAAAGTACAGTTTCACCTGTGTCTCTACACGTTAACTCGAGCATTGAAAACATAGTTTGTGTACAAAGAGTTTACTAAAAAGAAGGTTTTGAACAACTGACTTCGGCTGTTTTGGTGTCTCCTTGCCGCCATCTTGCCAGTCAAGAGGTATCAATCTGTAAATGAGACGTAAGGAGGGTGGAGAGTAAAGATGGATAGCTCCTAAAGCATAGTTCCATGTAAATGCACAAATAATTTGTTGTTTTGTCGCAAGTGAAAAAAAATATTGACTTTCTAGTTGAAAAAGGAGCCTCATATGAGATTCATTCATTCACATTCGGAAATTGATTCTTCATGTCTGGCAAAGATGGTGAGCGGACGCCATAACAGCCAAAGGCAGTTATTCAAAACCTTTCTTTTTAGTAAACTCTGCGTACACAAACAATGTTCTCAATGCTCGCGTTCATGTGTAGAGATCCAGGTGATACTTCGAGCAAAGTTTCATGTTGTTTCACTTCTTCTTAGTGTTGTAGGAATAGTGTTAGTTTGGTAGCAGTGGACAGCGGCTGGAAGAAGGCATCAGGGATCGAGTGGGCATCACACCCTAACCAAGATAATTTTTTGAAAGTAGCATTTCTTTTCATGACAGTCGAGGTGCAAAATGTTGTCTTTTGTAGCCATTTACTGTATTCGTACAAATCATAGACAGCAAAAGATAAGAAATCCAGAAATCGTAGCAACCTAGTTTATGCTTGTTAGTAGCCTACTGGTACTCGATAGTTACTCAAGATGGCGGCAGTAAGCTGGAAAAAGAGCGGATGACTTAAAAAGTCCTATGACTGATATTCATGAATACTATGAAGCCGGTTTAGTTGGTTAGCAAGGTAAATTTAGGATTAGCTTGTGCAAATCCTGCGTTTTGGGTACCATTAAAATAGCTTGTACACAAAAAGGCCTGTTCACATTGGCTTGGTTTTATCTCGAAAATAATCCTGTAACCTTGAGTTTGTTTAACAATTTTCATGGTACAGGTCCCGTTTTTTTTCTGGTTCTCAAATCTGATTGCCTAACAGCCCTTCCCAGCCATGCGATATTCTACTAATATCATCACACTTTTTTTAACTTGTGCCATTGAACTGTTGTATAAAAGCAATATCGCTCTTGAAGTTGTGTGATACAGCTCTTAAAGTTCTTAAAACTACATTTTAAACAGTACTATTGAGCAATATTGCTTTAATACAACCAGAGCATCTGCAAATTATGCATAAGTATTTCTATTGTGTTTGTACTTATACAGGATATACTCTCACCTCTGACTGAGATCCAGCTCTTTGGAGACTCTCCTCTCTCTGGGTGTTTACAGTAGTAGAAACCCTCATATATCTTTGAGACTGTAGGGATGATCATCATGTCTCCTGTAGTCTGATTCTGCACCACTGATTCATTTTTATAAAATTCGGCTCTCAGGTTAGAGGGATTTTTATCTCGATATAAACAGCGTAGAGTCAGATTATCACCTTCGGTCACAGGATAAACAGGACTGTCCAGAATCACATCAGCATCTACAGAACAGAAGAAATGACTCATGATTATAAATTATAAAAATATAAACATTTGAGTTACATTTTCTGTTTAACTTTTTTGCCTAGCAGTTGATGAAACAAATGAATTAAAATCAGAGTGACTTTGAATTAAAAACCTTAATTATTTTCTAGGGACCAGAATATAATGGGGCTTGACCTGGGCAACCCAGTCTCACGGCAAATTGTGTTATAGTCACAAAATATTTGAAACATTTATTTGTGTTCAGGACACGATTTTCCGTTTTTTGTGCCATGAGCACGAATGTCTTTTTCGTGTCACTCAGCACAATTTTCTATAAATAGGTTTTTGTGTCTGTGTCATGGCTTTATTTTCTGTGACATTTTATGTATTGTTTTCTCATTGTTTATTCTCTATTTTTTTACCATTGTCCCTTGGGGTTGGGGTTAGAGTCGGGGTTAGGATGTCTGAAATGTAACAGAACGTCATTCTAACCCCAACCCCAAGGGACAATGGTAAAAAAAATAGAGAATAAACAATGAGAAAACAATGATTTAAAAATAGGAAAAAAACTAAGAGAAAAAACATAAAATGACACAGAAAAGAAAGTTGTGCCACGGACATGAAAAACTGTTTATAGAAATTTGTGCTAAGTGACACGAAAAAGACATTCATGCTTATGGCAAGAAAAAAGGAAAATAATGTTTTGTGACTATAACACATCATGAGTTATGGTAGACCTGGGTGTACCTGCCTGTAGGTGCACACTTGCCCTGCCCTATGAATCATACATATATGCTACACTTTGGCAAGCACCCACAACACCTTAGTATTGTTATTTCAAGTATTAACATTAGCATTTATATTTCAGAAAATTTCAAATCTTAGTGTGAGCAATAATTCTAATGCTGTTTGCTTAAAGCTCCACTGATTTTTGAAATTACTAAACTGTATTTAATGCTGCTTTTCTTCATTATACACTGACTGTAAAGCTTTCATGCATCTGCAATTAAATACTACAGTCATGTAGACTCACTGTGTACTGAGATATTAACAGGATGAAGTTTCTCTCCAGATTCAGACTGACACCAGTACACTCCAGTATCAGATGTGTAGAGATAACTGATTGTACATGTAGATGTTGTTCCTGTAGATCTCCAGTCTGATGATGAACAAGGTTTCAGTTTGTCTGTGTATCTTCTCACTGTCCATCCAGTAGAGTTACTGTGATCCTCACAGCTCAGAGAGAGAGATTCAGATGAGAAGTGTTGAGATCTGTTGGGTCTGATGATCAGAGAGACTGAAGGAGAAACACCTGAGAAGAAAATCATCTTTATAAGAGATAAATGAATAAATGAATGATATAAGACACAGAGTGTAAGAGATTGTTGTTATTAAGTTGTGTGTGATGAACTCACCAGTGATCCACAGTGTTTGTGTGTTACTGTACTCTGTGTGATAGACTGGATCTCCTCTCTCTGCTCTGCACATATAAACTCCTGTGTGCTTCACAGTCACTGAACTCACTGTGTAGATGCCTTTAGATCCTCCACTGCTGTTTGACACCAGGTCATAATCAACATCTCTATTCACTTTAAAAAGGATCAAAAAGACTGCATGTGAAATACATACAATCACCTTTCACCTTAAAATGGGTTTGAATGAATCCAGTTGATGTATTTGTTATGAGATGAATGAGATATTACCTGAGTAAAGACTCTGTAGAGTGAACCAGCTGAATGTCCAGCCTGTAGATGAATTTCTAACCTCACACATCAGAGTCACTGAATCTCCTTCAGTCAACCACTGCTGTGGAGAAACACTTAAAACTGTCTGTGGTTTATCTGAAAGTGATCAATCTCTCATGAATAACATGTTACACTTCATCTCTTCACACTAATAATGATGAACAAACATATAAACTCACCTGATGATACAGTCAGTGTAACAGCATCACTCATCTCAGTGTTTTGTTCTCGTATCTTTCCTCTACAGGTGTATTTACCACTGTCAGTCTGTTGAATGTTGTTGATTTTACACTCTTGTGTGTTGCATTGTGTGATTATATTTCTGTTATTTGTCTTCTCTACAGTCCAGCTGTATGTCCACTCAGTGTCTCCTGTATCCTGTATGTCACATCTCAGAGTAACAGTTTCTCCTCTGAACAGCTGTTTGTCAGGATCAACGCTCACTACAGGTTTAAGATTTTCTGTACAAAAAACGTATTACACAAAAAAAATCCATTATCAAACAATACAGTAGTGGTAAATCATTTGTTGTGGAATACTAATAATAACACAGGCATACAACATTCAATGTTTAGTGTAAGTTTTATAAACAATAGGTTGTGAGTGTCTGACCTGAATAAGATCTTAAAATTCATGTTATCTCTTACCTGTAACATTTATCCACAGTCCATCACTGTAGTCTGTGTAATAGCCTGTGTTTCCTCTTCCAGCTCTACACCAGTACTGACCTCCATCTGAAACTTTAACACTGTTGATTGTGTAAGAGTTTGTTTCTGTTGTCGTCTTCTCAGTGTTTTGTGTGTGTTTGTACCAGTAAAACTTCCATCCAGTAGACCAATGATCAATGTGACACTTCAGAGTCACTGTGTTACCTGTCAGTACAGATCCTTCAGTATCTGATGTGAGTTTGGGTTTTGATCCTGCAGGAGAAGAAAACACATTCAGATTCTGAAGAAGCTTCTCTCTGAGTCTTTATGAAATATAACAATAATATATTTCTCTTCCTCCTAAAACAATGACACAACTGACATAATGTTTCTGATAATTAACTGAATATTACTGTACATTATATTGTGGATGATGATGAATACAGATAAACAGACTCACCTGATACTGTCAGTGTAACTGCATCACTGATGTGTGAGTATCGTGATCCTCTGGTTTCATTCCCTCTACAGGTGTATTTACCTGCGTCAGACTCAATAACAGATCTGATTGTGTAATACTGAAGTTTATTCTGCTGGATGAATGAATCATCTTTATACCAGCTGTACTGCCAGCTGCTGACTCCTCCTTCATTGATGATACATATGAGAGTTACAGTGTCTCCTCTGTATACATGATCAGCAGGCCAAACAGACACTTGAGGTGTTGGTCGTACTGTAAAATGACAACAATTCATACTGTAAATACAAATAGTGTTAAATATCGTGTTACTTGATCCCCAAACATTATGTGCTGTATTGATTTACAGGATTTAAAGTGAAAGATGTATGGTCTAAACTGTAATATCCACTCATCCAGTGTCTTAGAAAATAATAATGTGAGTATAAATACTTACTCTGTACTGTCACTGTTATTGGTTTACTGTATTGTGTGTAAACCTGAGGGTTTCTTCTTCTGGCTCTGCACTTGTACTCTCCTCCATCAGAGACTTGCACAGATCTGAATGTTTTAGTTCCTGTAGTTTCAGTGGATTCAGTGTTTGATGGTGTGATAAAGATAAACTCCCATCCAGTGGACTGATGAACCTCACAGGTCAGAGTAACTGTGTCTCCAATGAACACAGATGTCTGATGCACAGTCAGAGTTGGTTTATCTGTCAATATAAAATCATTGGGAGTTGCTTTTCCTGTTACATGGCGATAGCACAACCGAACCCCACAGCAGCACTTGTTATTGGCTATTTGCTTGTCACTCAGGGCACGCTCATTTATCAGGGCATAAAATAGGCTATTTAAGATCTAGGAACGGCGATGTAATGTGATGTATTAACAGGCGTCATATTGAATGTTTTGTCTCTATTGTTATCGATAAAGGCAGGCGATACATATCGATATTGTTTCATCGCCCAGCCCTAATTCCCCCTCAAAAAAATCTTTGGCCTTTTTACTTCATTTTATCTTACACACTACATTTTAATGCTCATGCAATAATAATGACAAAAATCTTATTCAAATATAAAGTTTACTTTTAATTTTATGTTCTTTTATATTCAATGGTTTTATTTTCAAAGTCAACCTTCAAATTCTATGTATATATCTGAATCTCAGGAGACAGGAAGTAAACCTAACATTAGATTCGGACCGTTTGTATCATTTCACCACCTACTGGTCATTTTCATTTAAAGGAATATTCCATTTTCTTAAAAGAAAAATCCAGATAATTTACTCACTACCAAGTCATCCAAAATGTTGATGTCTTTCTTTGATCAGTCGAGAAGAAATAATGTTTTTTGAGGAAAACATTGCAGGATTTTTCTCATTTTAAGTAAGGGATAATGTAGAGGCAGCCGGTAGTTATTGGGAAATAAGCCCCGACAGTGTGATCAGGACCCGACGCGAAGCGGAGGGTCTTGTATCACACTGAAGGGGCTTATTTCCCAATAACTACCGGCTGCCTCTACATTATCCCGCTTATTACACGGCTACTTGCCACATAAGAAAATAAACTGGACATGAATATGAATTTGAAACATTTTATTGGCATATTTGTTTTAAATTAACATTTTTATCCTTCCGCGAAACTTTGCACAGATGCATAAAATGATCGTAATACCTTATTAAGATCCTCTGCTTCATACTTGTCTGTCTCCATTTTTTCCTCTTTAACCAGTCTTTGAGAAGTTTTAATGCCCATTCTGTATATTTTTTGTGTGTTGGCTTCGTAGCTGTCATGCTCTATTTTGTCAAGTTCAGTCTCAGTAAGCTCTCTGTGTCTTGTCGTGGTTGTCGAGTGTTTGTCACAAGATGGCGCCAAACAGACAGTAATCTTTATTGATCTTTATTGGCGCGGAGCGATTTTACTGGTTCAAGTAGTCCGGCTATGCGTTATTATTTTGGAGCGGTTATTATTTGAAAAGAACGAACCTGCAAATGTCTCAACTGACCAATCAGAATCAAGCATTCCAGAGAGCCGTGTAATAATGGACTTTAATGGACACCACCACTTAACACTTAACTCAACACTTAACAGTTTTTTCAACGGAGTTTCAAAGGACTCTAAACGATCCCAAACGAGGCATAAGGGTCTTATCTAGCAAAACGATTGTCATTTTTGACAATAAAAATAACAAATATCCACTTTTAAAGCACAACTTCTCGTTTAAATCCGGTCGTCATGCGCTAGCGTGACCCGACGCAATACGTCATGACGTCAAGAGGTCACAGAGGACGAACGCGAAACTCCACCCCAGTGTTTACAAATGTGTTGAAAGAGGACCGTTCCTACGTTGTTGTATGTCAACTGATACTAATTAATGTCTTTGTGTCAGTTTATTGTTTAAAATAGTCAGCAAACGTGAGTTTTATATTTGTAACACGTGACCTCCCTACGTCACTACGCATTTACGTTAGGTCGCGCTGGACCGGACCTAAACGAAAAGTTGTGCTTTAAAAGTGTATATTTGTTATTTTTCTTGTTAAAAATGACAATCGTTTTGCTAGATAAGACCCTTTTGCCTCGTTTGGGATCGTTTTTAGTCCTTTGAAACTCCGTTGAAAAAAAATGTTAAGTGTTGAATTAAGTGTTAATTGTTGGTATCTATTAAAGTCCATTAAAATGAGAAAAATCCTGCAATGTTTTCCTCAAAAAACATAATTTCATCTCGACTGAACAAAGAAAGACATCAACATTTTGGATGACATTGTGGTGAGTAAATTATCTGGATTTTTCTTTTAAGAAAATGGAATATTCCTTTAAGAAATAGTGATGGAGGCTTCTTTAAACAATTACCAGATGAAAGAAATCCCATCTTATTATTATTACCTTCAGTTTGTTCAGAGTGGATGTTTGATATCAGCACTGTGAAGAAAAAAAGAGAAAAACATATTGGCATTGTTTCACAGACAAGGATTAGCTAAAGCCAGGACTAGGCCTTAGTTAAATTAAGATGTTTAAGCATCTTTTATAAAGACAAATCAATGGCACTGGCATAATTTAAGATCTGTCAGTACAAGTTATTTTCAGTTGAGAAGCTCAGACATGTTTTAGTCCTTATGCCTTGTCTGTAAAACCAGGGATTACAGTAAACATAAATAAAACAAACAAACAAACAAACAAATAAAGGAATAAAACAACCTTTTCACGGTGATAGAAGTAATACAGTCTAGTATAATATGTAAGGGATAATGTAGAGGCAGCCGGTAGTTATCGGGAAATAAGCCCCGACAGTGTGATCAGGACCCGACGCGAAGCGGAGGGTCTTGTATCACACTGAAGGGGCTTATTTCCCGATAACTACCGGCTGACTCTACATTACCCCGCTTATTACACGGCTACTTGTCACATAAGAAAAAAAACTGGACATGAATATGAATTTGAAACATTTTATTGGCATATTTGTTTTAAATTAACATTTTTATCCTTCCGCGAAACTTTGCACAGATGCATAAAATGATCGTAATACCTTATTAAGATCCTCTGCTTCATACTTGTCTGTCTCCATTTTTTTCTCTTTTAGCCAGTCTTTGAGAAGTTTTAATGCCCATTCTGTATTTTTTTGTGTGTTGGCTTCGTAGCTGTCATGCTCTATTTTGTCAAGTTCAGTCTCAGTAAGCTCTCTGTGTCTTGTCGTGGTTGTCCAGTGTTTGTCACAAGATGGCGCCAAACAGACAGTAATCTTTATTGATCTTTATTGGCGCGGAGCGATCTTACTCGTAAAAGTAGTACCGGCTATGCGTTATTATTTTGGAGCGGTTATTATTCGAAAAGAACGAACCTGCAAATGTCTCAACTGACCAATCAGAATCAAGCATTCCAGAGAGCCGTGTAATAAATTAATTTAATAGATGTGGATTCTATCAAGATGAACATTTGAAGTGTTTTGTTCTGATTAATGTGTGGATTTGAGTCTCCTCTCTAACTGACACGACTTGATCCCAGCGTTTATCAAAGGGGAATTTTTTTGTCCCAGAATTTATTTTGCATAATTTATTATTTAATCACTGATCGCATTGTAATTGCCATTTATTTAAATTACTTTAAAGCGTTACAGAGCCATGATAACCATGAGCCCCACAGTAAAATAATACTGATAATATTTAATCTTCACTGATATAGCATTGAGATGTCTGATAACATAATACAGAGAAATACAGATACAGTAAATGACTTGATCATGTAGACAATGTGACAGTAACTGATGTGTAGTCAAATCCATAGAGAAAAGATAATACTCACAGAGAACTAGAGGAAGAGAAATCAACTCCATACTGATCTACTGATGATTGACACTTAAACATTAAACACGCGAGACTTCCAAAACCATGAAAATTACAGGCAAACCTTTAGGAACATAAAGTCAAAAGAAACACATAAATACATCTTATACTATAACGGTACAACATATGTAATAATATGTTTAGTAAAATATTAACATTGAAATTTGTTTTCTATAGAAATGTTTTTTTTTTTTTGTTTCTCTTTATCACACAGCATGCAACTGTTTGTTTAAAACATCATTGGTTTGTCATCATAAAAGTATAATATTTTATTTGTATAATTTATTAATTACAATATATATATCCTGTAAATGTGGTCTTATTTGGAACTCTATGCTACAATTAACAAATAAAATGCACGTTGTTGTCAACTGCTGTTTCTAACACGCTGCTATTTAATAACACAGAGTTGAGGTGAAAGTGAAACCAAAACCATGCACAATCTCATCTCCATCTGTTTCCGCTTACACTGATTTTCTTTATACATTCATAACAAACAAAAACAACAAGCGACATACAGCGTCTACAGAGTATAAAGTACACGTAACACATTTATTTTAAAGAGTTAGGAAACATAGTCGGAAAAACATCTGCTTGACACAACTAGCCAAAAACATTACAAACCGTCTGAATTACCGGTTTTTATCTCAGTTTTTACCTGTGATGGAAAAGTCTTAATTTCAGCAGTCTATCAAGAAAACAATCCTTCAGTTTTATTCAAATGGACTGGTCTGGTACAAGAGTAAAACTTTGTTATCTTATGTGGTGAGATAAAAGATGCGTCAGACCACAGTGTGGCGTTAATTTGAAGTTCTGCTTTACGATGTGCTGCGCAGACCACACTATGACATCACAGTACCGCGAGAGCGATTTAAAAGCATACGGTGGAGTCGTTCGCGCGATACCTCAATGTCATAGACTGATCGCTCTGCGCATCGCTGTATGAAATCAAGCACACATTATTTCACAATATTTTAGTCAGTCCTTCGTTGTTTTTTGGAAGTGTTATTGTGACATCACTACACTAATACATGCCAATTTGTCATTAAGATCCAAATTTTATAACTACAAGTATCTTACCTTCTAAAATTTATTAAAATATACAAAATAAAATGCATGAGCATTTATATTTCCAGATCTGCTTTTCTTAACTGCAGTGCAGTTCCTTCTAGTTTAATATAACAACTGGGTCAGTGGACTAAAAGTATATATTTATACTTTTAAATGTATTTATTTGTATTGTCTATTTCGCTTCACTCCACATCATTTGTTTGAATTATTTTATCAAATGAACTTTTCTGTTGTTGTTGTCATGTATGTTTTGTCTGTTTGGGTTTTTTTAAACAAAAGCACCAACATAAAAAATTCTCGTTGGGGAATAGGATATACATTCGTAAATACAACATAAATGTTTTCAATGTACAGAAAGAATTTCCTGATAAAACAACAATCAATATCAAATTAACTTGATCAGAATCATTTATTGATTCGTTCAGTGATGTTACATCATTACACCTGAAGGTGGCGATCAGTGAGTGCCTGTGGTAAATATTGCTTTTCAATTTCTTTCAATTTCATTTGTCTAATGTGGTATTACAGTATCATAGAGACCATCATAATGGGATGTATTTGTGACACCTGGTGCCACAGATTGTGCCTCATGTTTTTGAGCCCTCTTAAACAATTGAATAAGAACTACATACAAAATTAATGTAAGTGTAATGTAGGCATAATGTAAAATGTAATGTGAGTTTTACAAAGTGCATAGTAAGAATAAGTAAAGCATGAGTATGAGTATGATGAGAATATTGTTAGAAATTGTAAAAGACTAGGAATACACAAAAAATTGAGAAAAAATCCAAATGCACATGTTTGCTCAATGCAACCACAGCCTTTAATGTATTAAATTTTGAACATAACAAAGTTTATTTAACAAAGTTTATAATGTGATCCAACCAATCAGCAGTAAGAGCTCTCAGCTCCCTGCTGAAAAAACCAGCTAAAACCAGCTTAAGCTGGTCAAGCTGGTTTTAGCTGGTCTCCCAGCCTGGACGTTTCATGCTGGTTTAAGAGGGGTTTTGGCGACTTTTTTAGCTGGTCAGGCTGGTTTTAGCTGCTCAGGATGGCTGGTCTTAGTTGGTCAGGCTGGTTTTAGCTGGTCAGGCTGGTTTTAGCTGGCCAGGCTGGTTTAAGCTGGTCTTAGCTGGTTGGGTGGCTGGTTTAAGCTGGCCAGACTGGTTTAAGCTGGTCTTAGCTGGTCGGGTGGCTGGTCTTAGCTGGTCAGGCTGGTTTAAGATGGACAGGCTGGTTTAAGCTGGTCAGGCTGGTCTTAGCTGGCCAGGCTGGTTTTAGCTGGTTTAAGCTGGTCTTAGTTGGCCAGGCTGGTTTTAGCTGGTTTAAGCTGGTCTTAGCTGGCCAGGCTGGTTTTAGCTGGTTTAGGCTGGTCTTAGCTTCTCAGCCGGCATATCAACGTCAGGGACCAACGTTGCATCAATGTTGAATTACCTTTTGGTTTTGCAAAGTGAATCAAAGTTGACTTCACAACGTTGTTTCAATGTTGATTTCACAACATTTCAATGTTGTTTCAACATCACACTTTCAACAAAGGTGAATCAAGGATGATATCGCGACGCAGTTTTAACACACTTTTTACCCCTAAATATAGATTTTTACTTTACATTTCAATACTCACCAAATGATTTGCTGTAATCAACATGTTTTTAGTGTAATTATTACAAGAATGCAATTTGCTGCTCATTACCTACAGTACAACCCCATCCATAAAACTAAACACCTAAAGTAGGTAAAGTTTGTGAATGATGGCATGTGCCTACCCTTTCTAAATAAACATAAAAGCAGCTGTTAAAATTGATCTTTTATAGATAAAAACAAATTCTTTCAAACAGTTAGGTTTCCAGTTAGTAGTGCAGAAGTGGAATATTCCAAATACAGAATAAAAACATAAAATATGAAAACAAAATAATATTTTAAAGTCATTTTATTCATCTGAATAGAAAAAAATATTCTAGGAAAACTGCAAATATGAATTTTGTTGTAGGTTTAGCTCACAGTCTTCTTATGGCCACCAACACCCTTCCATTCTGGCTCATACTGTACTTAAAACCTGATGACAGCATCTAAAGAGGAAACAAAAGTTATTTCATTTTCAAAAAATGATGCATTTTTAGCCAATGTATAAAAAAATCTTGTTATTGCACATCAGGGTGTGTGTGTGTTCTTTAATAGTCTGTCTAGAAACATTGCATAGCCATCTGATGAAGGAAGAAAGCTTTTGTGTTTACAAAGGTGACAATAAGCCTCAATCAAGATCACCTACAGTGCATTCAGAAAGTATTCAGGGTAGACCCTTTTCACATTTAAATTTTAAGGTGGTTGCATGATACTGCAATTGTTTAGATATTTTCCTCATAAATCTACAATACATACCCCATGACAAAGTTAAAACTGAATTTTAGAAACTTCTGCAAATGTATGAAAAAAGAAAACTGCAATATTATATTTACATTATACATATTCAGATCATTTGCATCAATATCTGCAATTTAGCTCAGCTGTCTCCAATTTCTCTTCATGGTTGCTGATGGGTTCGCATAAACACATGAAGATATTTTAAGGAATGTCTGTAACCAAACTGACCGGAAGCACCATTGACTTCCATAGTAGGCTAAAAGAATACTATAGAAGTGAATGGTGCTTCTGATCGCTTTGGTTACAAATTAATCCAGGAGTTGCAAAGATTGCTACTTCAAAAGGTGCTTCAACTAAGTACTGAGTAAAGGGTCGGAATACTTGGGTCATATCAATTTTAACCCCCCCCAAAGAGATGCTGAACAGAGCAAAAATTGACTGGTTGCTTTAGGTGTGGGTCAAACAGCCTTTTGTGCAGTCACTTACCAATAAAAGCTAAGATGGACTCCAGACCTTCTGGACTGTCTGTGAGAGACTTCAAACTCGCCCAGACCAACAAGGCATTTTTTTTAGCAGACATCCCGACCTGATAAAAAAAAATTTGATTAGGAGATGTTCTGGTCTTATTTTTAATATATGTTTTACAAACTTACCACAGGTGATCTGGCAAAGCAAAGACTTATAAAACAGCATCTTCCCAAATCTCCTCTTCAGGCTCATCTTAGCTATCATTGCATTTGATAAAGTTCAGAAAAAGAAAAACATATTTCATTAGTATACAATCATAAATGTAATGTTTTGGTTAGAAATACAAAAAACTGTGGCCCAAGTACAACTTTTAAAGAAATAAAGAATGTTTACATTTTTTGTCATGGTACACTGTCACCTCATTACTTTTTGAGTGGTACAGATTTGGGCATCTGGAAAGACACATGACTTCACCTCTGTATATCACACTTCTTCAAATTGCATGGTAATCTGCCTACAATATAAAACACATAATAAAATAAAAAACAAGTCATGGCCCCTTTTCAAAAGAAAATATAAATTGTAAAATACAAAACACTGCATCTTAGTTATTATGATTAGTAGAATTTGATCTGAATACAAAACAAATACTAAATGCATTGTAATGTTGTAGGGGAGATGCTTCAAAAATAAATGGTAAATTAAAGTGTTCTGTTACAAAATGCTAGCTTGGTAGTGCGTTACGATGGTGGGTGGCTCATGGACATAGCCATCATTTTAAAAATTATGATTAAAACCATAATACATAAAGATGGAAAAAATGCTGTTATGTACACCACCACAAAGACCAATTTTATATGTCAATATGAAGCCTCTCTAAAACTTGTGTCAACATCCACTCTGAACTATGAATTAACTTTTGTAAGGGTTTGAAATATGTAAGCCTACATACTGTAAAAGGAATAGTGACATTCAAAAGAAATGAATTGCTGTGCTGAACAATAACCATTGTATCCTAAATTATTTTCTTATATTTTCCTAATGACAATGATAAACCAGATATGCACTTTTTGAGCACTTATGTTTTGGATGCAAATATAAACACAAAGTAATACTTACTCTTCAGCCAATGGAAAACATCAAAACACAACAAGAAAATGACCTGTAAAGAAAAGTGAACATAAATATACAATAGTTATTAATACAGAACTGATAGCTTCTGTTTAAATTCTTAACAGTTTTAACAGGCTACTGTAAACTGTGTGCCCGTACGTTAAATAACCTTACATTTACGCGCCAAACCCTACATTGAAATCACTTGCGTTATAATTAACTAAACAATGTCAAATAAATTTGAAGAACGAGGATAACACATTTTTATAGAAGGTAAAGACAAATAAAAGATCTGCACTACATTAGCTCAGATGCGTCACGAGCTCAGTCAAACCACTGCATCAGTCTTCAACATTAAAGTTCAGAATATTTTAGTCATGTCGAATTAACTGTTACTAAAAACAAAATAAACATAACTGTGAACTTATTTTAATGACTTAACCAGGAATTAATAAAAACTTACCTCAGAATTTGCCATAGAAATGAAAACTGTCGTCTGAGGTAAACGGTTAAAATCCACTTTGAACTCACGAGGACGGAGGCGCGCGCCCGCAAATACGTGTGTTTGACTTCTTGCTGCGCTGACAGGTTGATAACGTCAATGTACCGCGAGAGTGTAATTTCTTGTCTCGCTCTCGCGATACATTGACGTCATCAACGTATGATGTCGGTTCTCGCAGCGCTGCATGAAGTCGAACATGACTAATAACCATAGCTAATAACACATAACAAAAGACAATGTTAAAAAAACAATAAAGATGGTAAAAAAAGATGTCCCATGTCCAGACTGATCTGAAAATTAGAACTTGTTTAACAATAAATATTTCTTGTATTAAAATAAACAGAAATATTGTGCTTTTAAAACATAGCTTTTTAGATCTTCACTCGGGGGTGGGTTCAATTATTTCATAAACATGAATGCACATTTTGTTCTAAATGGACAGAGGTTTATAAAAAAAATAAAAATAAAAAATGGTTTTATAATAAAAGTGTAGTTACTGGTTTTTGATTTAACAACAACAAACATCAAAAGAAAATTATCTGCTAAGATAATAACAACCAATGATAATTTGGGGGCCCATTTGGGATGTGGTGTGAGTTTGCCTTGCCCACACTGTCCCACAGTATACCCCACAGTGGGCCCGCATGGGCATGTTTTGCTTACAAAAGGCTGAGGGAGCTGTCTGTGGCACCGTAAAGAAAGCCGATAAAAGGTTGGATGTTCTTATAATATTAATGGTATTCTTAAAATGTATATTTGAAACGTTATATTTTAGACATTGTGATGAAAATTTAATAAAAATAAAACAACCATAATAATGCTTACAAAAATAGTCTAATCTATCTCCTGAATTCATATGGAAATCACATGCCCCACCAGTGTTAAAATCAATCATATATTATACATAAAATATTTTTAGCTTCTTAAACATTATGGGGCGGTTTCCTGGACCAGGATTAGCTTAATCCAGGACTAGGCCTTAGTTTAATTAGGAAATATAACTAGTTTTAACAAACATGCCTTACTAAAAACATTACCTGTGTGCATTTTGTGGTAAAACAAAGGGCACTGATGTATTTTAAGATATGTCAGTGCAAGTTATTTTCAGTTTGGAGAGCTCTTAAAAGTGTTTAAGTCTAGGACTAGTCTAATATATAATATAATAGATAATATATAATATGAGCAACCTAGAAAAATATTTACCAAAAAGTCACTTGTTTTGAAAGGAAAAAATAAAGATACAAAGATGATTTATTTGCATGTGTCTAATATATTTTTAACTTGATCAATTACTTTTGTTAAATTTTAAAAATATGAGTATTTTCATTAAATGAGTTTTTAAATTTTTATCTAAACGATTCACAAATTAAAATGTCATAAAACAACCATTTACCATTCACCGAACTGGCATTATTTCAACCAAATTTCAACGTTGATTTTTAAGCATTGTATTAACCTTTTGCAATCGTTTACCATTCACCGTTATTTCAACATTGTAACAATGTTGAAAAAACAACTGAGGTTATTTCAACCAAATTTCATCGTTGAACGTTGGTCATGCCTGCTTGGTGGTCAGGCTGGCTTGTCTTAGCTGGTTTAAGCTGGCCAAGGAGACCAGCTTGACCAGCCAGGCTGGGAGACCAGCTTGACCAGCCATAATACCAGCCTGGCCAGCCTGGGAGACCAGCTTGACCAGCCTGGCCAGCCTGGGAGACCACCTTGACCAGGCATAATACCAGCCTGGCCAGGCTGGGAGACCAGCTTGACCAGCCTGGCCAGGCTGGGAGACCAGCTTGACCAGCCTGGCCAGGCTGGGAGACCAGCTTGACCAGCCTGGCCAGCCTGGGAGACCAGCTTGACCAGCCTGGCCAGCCTGGGAGACCACCTTGACCAGGCTGGGAGACCAGCTTGACCAGCCATAATACCAGCCTGGCCAGCCTGGGAGACCAGCCTGGCCAGCCTGGGAGACCAGCTTGACCAGCCTGGCCAGCCTGGGAGACCAGCTTGACCAGCCTGGGAGACCAGCTTGACCAGCCTGGGAGACCAGCTTGACCAGCCTGGCCAGGCTGGGAGACCAGCTAAAACCAGCTATTTCCATCTTAAACCAGCCAACCAGCTTAGGCTGGTTTAAGCTGTTTTTTTCAGCAGGGCTAGTACATCTGTCCTAGTTAAAGAGGGGGGAGTACTCTGGGTTCAGGCAAAAATTTTGAAAATTTAGCTTTTCTCGGACAGCACGCCATACAGTATGCTTTATATCATTCCCTATCGATTACATGTTAAAGCAAACTTGTGAAATACATTAAGATAACATTTTGTATTTTTTTAAATAACCAAACTGTAAATTATGCATCTAAATAGTTAGTTTGATTACTTTAAAACAGAAACACTTTTTATAGTCTTGTTGATACTTCACAGCTATTGCACAGTCAGCGGTATAAACAAGTTCACTCATGAAAATAACTATCAGTCGTATTTCACACACACTTCAAAGTTTGCGAGTGACATCTACAATGTGGGAGTGAATCCCCTAAATGTAAAAGACTCACTCCCAAAAATGTGATGACTGACACAAAGGTAACCATAGCACACATTATGCTGTCTCAAGTGGATACCATTCACTTCTTTGACTAAAATACTATTACACGATTTTGTTCTGTAATTTTAATAAACCTCTGTCTACCTCTGTGATTTTCTGCACTTTGCAAACAGAAGATGTCTTCTCTTCCTAAGCATTTATTTTTTCAGAGAAGAGACATGTCATGATGATGCACGTTTAAATACTTAAACAACAACTAGTTGTTCAGTTCTGTACACACTACACAGAGTTTCTGTAAATGCGTTGTTGTCACTTCCTGCATTTTGCAAGATTTAATTTGTTGGTAGAATGTGGTCGTCACTCCTGTAATTGACATTTGTGACTTAAAGGAACACGCCCACATTTTGGGAATTTAGCTTATTCACCGTATCCCCCAGAGTTAGATAAGTCCATACATACCTCTCTCATCTCCGTGCGTGCTGTAACTCTGTCTGACGCAGCCCCCGCTAGCTTAGATTAGCACAAAGACTGGAAATGCATGGCTCCAGCTAGTATACTGCTCCCAATAAGTGACAAAATAAGGCGATCATTTTCCTATTTATGTGTTGTGATTTGTATAGTCAAACCGTGTACAAATAACAAGGTGATATGAGACACAGCGATCTTTTAACAGTATACATACTGGGAACTATATTCTCTGAAGACGAAGCACTGCCGCATGGGCGGAGTGATCTGCTCGCAGCACACGAGAAGCCCCTGGTGAGGAGCAGAGAGTTCGGTCAGAGTTGTGCAAATCACTCCGCCCATGCGGCAGTGCTTCGTCTTCAGAGAATATAGTTCCCAGTATGTATACTGTTAAAAGATCGCTGTGTCTCATATCACCTTGTTATTTGTACACGGTTTGACTATACAAATCACAACACATAAATAGGAAAATGATCGCGTTATTTTGTCACTTATTGGGAGCAGTATACTAGCTGGAGCCATGCATTTCCAGTCTTTGTGCTAAGCTAAGCTAGCGGGGGCTGCGTCAGACAGAGTTACAGCACGCACGGAGATGAGAGAGGTATGTATGGACTTATCTAACTCTGGGGGATACGGTGAATAAGCTAAATTCCCAAAATGTGGGCGTGTTCCTTTAATGGGGAGGTTCTGAAAAGATTATTCATGTATATTAGGTCAGGACTGAAGGTCAGGTCATCTTTCATGCTAAAAGCTGCACACCAGACATCAAACCTTAATAAAAATATGCTTAAAACACTATTGTGCTATTAGCCAATCAAAGATTAGCATGCTTTTACTCTGATGCTCATGAAGGTTTGGATTGATAATATTAGGATTAGTTAAAGAATTGATGTATTTTTCTCCTCTGGTCTTTTAGTTTATCCAAGCATAAGTCACATCAACAGATCCAGAAGCCACATCTGAAAAAAAAAATTATATTATAAGACTATAAAGAATTTGAATTTAAATCTTACATACTAAAATATGTTGTTTTAATTTTGTTTATTATTTATGTAGTTGATCTCACCTTGATCTCTCCCATTCTTCAGTTTAGAGTATACAGTGTCTTCACTTTCACGGTTAATCCCTAAAAATTTCAGAGTTTTGAAAACTCATTAGAAATAACCAAAAATTTTCCAGTTCTTTTCTGTCAGTTAGTTTCAATTCTGAGGAATGACACCAGTTTAACTTTCAGTTTATAGAAATTAAACATAAATATTAGATATACAGCCACTCGCCACTTTTTTAAGTACACCTGTTCAAATGCTAATAAACCAATCAGATGCAGCAACTAAGGCTATGTTTACATTAATGCGTTTATCCTTTAAAACGCGTTACTTTTGCTACATTTACTCCTTTCATTTACACTACACCACCGTTTTCGACCCTCATAAACGGATTTGTTCGCAAACACTGCAGACCCTGTTTTAGTTTGAGAACTCAGACGTTGCACTGCAAAGTAAATGAACGTAGATGGAGTCTTATGTAAACGAACAGCTGATGTTAACATGACAGCGCATCATTTTCAAAGTAAAAATTATTTTTATTCAGGCAAATGGAGGTTTGCAATGGAGGTTTGGCCAAAAATAGTAAACATCTACCAACCAGCTATTATAAACGCTATATCAGATTTTTTTAACATGTATCCTTATAGATAATGTCTGTTTTATATTTATGTTTGAGTAGGCTATTTTGGGGTTTGAATATTGTTGTAATGTTGTTTATGTTTTGTTTAAATTTAGTTAGCTTATTACAAAAAGGCCTAGACTGTAATTTTAAACGCCATATAGGGCGTTGTAAAGGCCAATATAAGGGAGAATTGTAATGGGTCAGACATTATTTTCAAGTTTAATTTAAGTTTTGTTTGCTACTTTCAATAAAGAATTTTGTTTCATACGGACCTCGCACACTTTTAAAAATTAACGTCATATTAATTTTTAATACTTTAGCCGGCCACGCTTTTTTATCGGAGAATGCATGTGAGGGAACACACACACGCACTGAACAGCAAGAGGTAAGGGAAGATAAGTTATTTGGTGTTTTTTTGAAGAATACAGTCAGTTGGTACGAAAATGTTCAAATGGACTATAAGATCCTAAATATGAACTGCGAACAATGAACAATAAATATAACAGCATGAAATGGCTGAAGAAGCAATAAGCATTTAAGATACTAAACCTCTTATTATGTTTGATTGAAGTTTGCATTTGCTGAAATTTATTTTTGCTTCAAGTTCGCTACTGTTTAGTACGGTTCACTTGAATGCTTCCTTTTTAAATCATAAAGACCTTTCTGTTTGGTTTATAACATCAACATTAACCTATAAATCATATTAATATGTTGTAGGGGGGAGCTAGAACAATATAAGACTTTCCCAAACACATTTTTATAGGTCCAAAAATAGTGTCTGTTGTAGTTGCCGGCAAAGGATCCAGGTATGAATTTTTGTCAATACCGCACACCCATAGGCTGCATACATGCGCAAAGGTAAGCTATTATTAGAGTAATAAGTTATTTTACACTTTTATGCACATGCCCGGTGACGCGATTGGTCATGTTTCATGCGTTTATGGTCGTGTATAGTGTGGATGAAGATTCTTTTTAAAATGCCAGTATAAACGAGGATCGTTTTCATTTTAAAATGCCGTTTTAAAACGAAAATGCTCTAATGTAAACAGGGCCTAAAGCATATGGACTACAGCAGCAGAAAACCACACCGGGTGTCACTCATGTCAGCTAAGAACAGGAAACCAAGGCTACAATTCACGCAGGCTCACCAAAATTGGGACAATATATGATTGGGAAAACATTCCTTGGTCTGATGAGTCTCAATTTTAGCTGCGACATTCACATAGTAGGGGCAGAATTTGGTGTAAACAACATGAAAGCATGGATCAATCCTGCCTGGTTCAGGCTGGTGGTGGTGTAATGGTATGGGGGATCTTTTCTTGGCACACTTTGAGCCCAATTAAGCATTAGTTTAATAAAACACAATTATGCAATTAGTACCAATTTAGCATCATTTAAATTACACGGATAATCTAAGTATTGTTTCTGACCATGTCGATCCCTTTATGACCACAGTGTACCTATGTTCTGATGGCAACTTCCAACAGGAATATGCACAATGTCTTAAAGCTAATTTCTAACTGGTTTCCAGAACATAACAATGAGTTCACAGCACTCCAATGGCTTTCACAGTCACCAGATCTCAATCCAATAGAGCATCTTTGGGATGTGGTGGAACGGGAGATTTGCATCATGTGCAGCCGACAAATCTGCAGCAACAGCATGATGCTTTCATGTCAATACAGACCAAAATCTCTGAGAGAGATCTTATTAAATCTATTCCACGAAGAATTAAGGTTCTGAAGGCAAAAGGCCGCCCAACCCTGTGCTAGCAAAGTGTACCTAAAAAAAGTGGCTGATGAGATATATCTATTAAATAGATATTAAACTGATTACATATTAACCTCATAGAGGCAACAATAATGCTGCTGTACTGAATTTCATCACAGTTGTGAGTAACAAAATGTTACTGAAGCAAAAACTATGCCTATTGTTGTTGTGTTATTTGTGTTTTTTAATGTTTGGATATCACTGATGATCAATACGTTTTTCTTCACCTTTCTTCTCCTTCTTTCTTGTGTTTTTAGGTTTCAGTTCAATATCAGCATAGGTGAGATCAGCTGATTCACTTTCATTGTCTACAATAAAGAATAAAGAAATGATTAAGAGTTTTCACCTATCAGTCTTTAGTTTTAATCTTCTAGTTGTTTCTACCTTTGCTCTTCAGTTTTTTCTTCTTGAAGTTGACCTGTGAATACATAGCATCACTGGGGCCGGCCTGAGTCACTGAGAAAGGAAAATAATTTGACCTTTAAAAAAACATTTTACTGTAATGAGATGAACAACATTAAATGACATCACTTTGTTACCTGAGCTTGTGTCTTTATTAGCTGTTGTATAGTCATAAAGATGAGCCTCTCCTGTAGTGAATAAAATAATGAATAAGGTTTTAACAAAGCATTTGTCCAAACTTTATATCTTTTAAAGTAAGCTTTTATAAAATATATTAGTACCTGTTTACATTAAATAAAATATTTCATATTTCATATGCTTATAATTGTATATGGTGTTTTCCCATGTTAAACTCTGTACCACAATGTGAGGCTATGATTATAATTTTGGCACTGATCATAATGAATGTACAGTAAACTGACCAGTCTGTAGTGAAATGTAATCATCTTCAGGCTGTTTCTGATCTGATGTCTGACTGATGTTCTTCTGTAGACTGACAGCTGAGCGAGACTGAGAGAGTTTTTTGTTTTTGTAGCACCACAGCAGGACCAAGAAAAAGATCAAAAACATGACGCTCAGTCCAAGACACAGACCAACAATAAGACCAAGAAATGAAGATCCTGCGGCTGGAAAAGCAGAAATATTCATATATAGATGGTGCATATGCAAGTCAAGCAGTTTTATTGTTTATTTCAACCATATAAAATGCAGTGTAGTACACAGTGAAATGAGACAACATTTCTTCAGAACTAACATCATAAAGTGCATGTGTGCAATGTAGTGCAACAGTGCCAGATAAGAGACAATGGAAATATTTTGTAAAAACATTTTAAACGTGCTTATGGAGATCACCTCTGACTGAGATCCAGCTCTTTGGAGACTCTCCTCTCTCTGGGTGTTTACAGTAGTAGAAACCCTCATGTGACTTTGAGACTGTAGGGATGATCATCATGTCTCCTGTAGTCTGATTCTGCACCAATGATTCATCTTTATAAAATTCAGCTTTTGAGTTGGATGGGTTTTTATCTCGATATAAACAGCGTAGAGTCAGAGGATCTCCTTCAGTCACAGGATGAACAGGACTGTCCAGAATCACATCAGCATCTACAAAACAGAAAAAAATGACTGATGATTATAAGAAGAAATAAAGATTATGAAGGAGGAAACATTTGGAGAGACTCCTCCCTTTTGCTTTCTCATTGGCTGTAGTTCATCGCCGATGTTATTTTCAGTCAAAACACATTTCACACGGCATGATTTTGAATCGCCGACAGGTTCAGATATCTAGCATTCCAGATATCTCACAGGTGTTCGGCGATTCTTTCGGAATGCGTCTTTGATAATTCACACTGTGTGATTGTCACTCGCATGCACAAGCATCAATTTGCCTGTGATTTTGGGCATTTGTCGGCGATTTCTCAAAACCTGTCAGTGAGTCAAAACCTGTGCTAAATTCGTCCAGTCTGAACTCGGCATAACAAGACGTAGTGTTATGCATAACCATGCTACAGTTTGCCAAGGAACTATAAAACTTCGAGTTTAAACCATAGACTGTATAGATTTAAACAAATATGCTGAATTACCTGTGGAGAAGATAGAAAGCATCTTCAGCGTCCCTTGAACCTCATTATCTTGGAAAACTAACATTACTCCAATGGTCTTGTTGTTTTTCCTGTCGCGTTGTCTTTTTAATTCTCTTTTTCGCTTCCTTGGCGACTTGTTTTAATGTCCTCGAGAATATGTCTTTAACAGGCTTTCAAATCTGCCTCAAATCAAAGCATTGGATCACGGGATCATCACGGTGTGCGGCTGTTGTTCAATCCAAAGGCTTTCAGTCTACGCAGGTCGCATATGCAGGCTGCATACCTCATCAGGTCTGGTTTATTTAAGTTAACTAAGCATTATATTCTCAAGTCATAAGCATATTACATCAATTTAAGATTAACTAAGAATAATTGTCAGCTTTATAATTGTTAATATTTTGAAATACTGTCTTGACTGTCTTGATGACGTATGCCACCTACAAATGCAATCTAGGGAGGCTTTAGCTAGTAGCCAGCATGAGTGTAGTCTGAAAGCGCGAAAGCGGAGATTGAATTTCAGGAATGTCTCTCGTCAGCGAATGTATTTCAAAGATGGAGGCACAACATGGATTCAGCCAGTCGAGCGACTCGCCCGTGTGTATTTAAAATAGCAGATTCTACACTTACGAGAATACTTTGATTAGTAGGTGGAAGTAATAACACATGAATGAGCACATACTTTTGTAAGAACACATGGGTGTTTGCTAAGAATTAACTCGAAAAACTACACAGTGGAGCTTTAAAGCTTTCATAGTTAAAAACAGCAATCATGTACAGACTCACTGTTCACGATTTCTGAAAAACGCTTTGGAAATGAGAGTAGGGCCAAATACCAAAACATACTTGTAGCCAATCAGCAGTAAGGTGCGAGTCTACTAAATTCAGTGGCATGTTTACTATTTTGGGGGCGCTATCCAAAGTCCAAGAACCAAGGCCCCCCATGCCCCAGCATTGCCCAAGGTTTTTCAATTGAATTGCACAACAATAATATTCAGTATATAGAATTAAGTGAGATATATATAAACCAGGTTTATTTTGTTTTACACTGCTTAAAATAACACTAAATTGTTACAGTTTGGTATGACAAAAATTCTTGCTCGCTCCCCTCTTAGATATATATTTTGCTTGCAAATATCTTATAGGATGTATTTAAAACAATGTAATTAATACTGCAACTTCAGTGTCTGACATAATGAGGAAAAAGAGGAAGCATTAGATTATGATTCAGACTGATCTAACAAACTGAACTAACAAACACCAGCAAACAATATTGTAAGTTGGTTATTGCTTGAATTTATGGATGGGAATCACATAACTCTCATGTTCATATTGTAAAAACAAACTTACTGTGAGATACAACAAGCATACAGACTAGAAATACACTAAAGATGAGATATTAATGACAATGATGAGATACAGAATATGATTTATGTATTGTAGACATGTTTAAACCCCTGCGTGGTGTCTTTATCATGTTTATACCTGTATGAGTGTGGAACAAAAGATGCGTGTCACCGATCAAACCAAACCACCAATCACAGGTGTGAAGCCCAAAGTCTTTAAAGTAAACTTGATCATCGAGTGAATGTTGTGCAGTTATGAGAGGACAGAGAGAGTCGAGCGAGCGCTCATTCCAGCACTTTTGTGGCTGCTTTTTGTGCGCGCTGTGCAGAGCAGAGGTGCGCTTTCCCATAGAGTTCGCTTATCTGCGCGCTCGCAAGGATGCTTGGTTTTAGTACGCGCAACTTTTGGGTCTGATTAAAGGCCATAGCCGCGCATATAATTGGTTCGCGCAGATCACTCGAGTGGCGCAGTTTCGTCCTTCTTTTGATGAGTTCGGCTTCCCATACTATATGTGCCCTCGCGAGGATGCGCGCATATATTATTCTGCGTGCATACTACTTGCACATCTCTCACTCGCGCGTGCTTTATCCGTGCCTATTTGGGTCTGAATAAACGTAACATACTTTCGCACACCTTGTGGCCAGTAGGGGGCCCCCCAAGCCCGCGAGGCCCTACACAATTGCGTGGTTTGCGTGGTGGGTAAACACGCCACTGACTAAATTAAATCGTTCCCTGAGTTGCGTATGACTTGTGTGGGGTGGGTCTATCAAAAGAAGGTCCAGATTCTATTGGGGTAGGGGGGCGTGTTTGTTTAGGTGATTTCAAATGTCAACATTGGCTTTCAGAGATCATGGACCCTGCCTTTAATTATGGTTATAATATTGTGTACCTTTATGTTGATGGTTAAAATACATTCAAAATATACACTGGATGAGAAATGTGGGTTGTTTTAAGTATTATATAAAACATAAAGTTTTGTCCAAAGATGCAAATGTTGAAGAAGCTTCTCTCTGAGTCTTTCTTTATTACAGTCATTACTGACCTGTAACAGAGAGAGTCACATGAACACTGTACTGTGAGGATGAGGGTCGTCCATCTCTCTCTCCTTTACACCAGAACTCATCCTGATCTGATGGTGATCTGATGGTGTAGATGTTTCCCACAAACACTGAAGTCCCAGTTCTGCCTTTATACCACACATATCTCCAGTTACTGTACTGATCTATCTCACACTTCAGAGTGACTGTCTCTCCAGTGAACACAGATCTGTCTGGTGTTACTCTCACTGTAGCTCTGGGTAAAGCTGAGGGAAGAAGAAAATGAAATTATAACTTACCACCGTCTGTTTACATGAATTCACAAATGTGAATGAATTGACATAATGTTTCTGATAATAAAAACACATTAGATGTTTCTGTCTTTACTATCCTATTTTACAGACACTGATGTTGAACTCACCCTTCACAGTGAGATAAACAGGTGAGCTTGATAGTGAAGTCTGTGGTTGTCCATCGCTCTCTACAAAACACCAGTACTCATCCTGATCAGATTCAGTAACTCCAGTGATAGTGAGAGAGTCTCTGTTTACAGTGTAACGCTCAGAGTTAAACACTAAAGTACGACTGTTAGCCCAGCGATATCTCCAGTTTCTGTACTGATCCTCTATATTACACTTTAGAGTGACTGTCTCTCCAGTGAACACAGATCTGTCTGGTGTTACTCTCCCTGTAGGTCTGGGTAAAGCTGAGGAAAGAAGAAAATAAAGCTTTAACAATCTCATCAAAGATCTGTTTACATGAAAGACACAAATCAAATTCAGTTACCTCACCTTCAGTTTGTCCAGAGTGGATGTTTAAAATCAGCACTGAAAACAACAAAGAGAAAAAACTTGTTGGCATGACTTAATACTTAAACATTTGATATGTAAATATGAAAAACACTACTGTATATCACAATGTGTGATCAGATGGCAAAAGATCCCTTAAATTCAACGTTGTGGTGTTTTCTTTATTCCTTTCCCAAATCTTATAACACAATGTAGTTTTCACGCAACTTCACACAATAAATGAAGACAGAAGTAAGCCTTTTCCCATTTTTTGTAATATTTCTTTCCATATTTGCCCAATTTTACCTTCCATTGTATAAAGCTGCTAGCCTGGGTGCCAGCCGATCTTAGCCCCGCCCACCACATTTTGAAAAACGGGAAGATCGGTCTGGCGTTTTTCCGTTGAGGAGCTACTATGCGAGTACCAAAACTGGCCGACGAATCAAATTGTGAGGGTGGGCTTTATACGATGATGGACAGATGATCAACACAACCACGTCACCAAAGAGCGCGTGTGTTCAATCTGTTTACAATGAAATGGCTGCCGCTGTAGAATTCAGATGTGTGGAATCTGACATTGAGTCTGTTCTAAAAGATATCGACAGAGCATTGATTTAAAAAGAGGAACAGAGAAACGCGATCAAGGCATTTGTTTATGTTTTTGCCGTCCTTCCTACGGGATTCTGCAAAAGTTGGTCGCACTTATGGAGGACAAAGTTAAAGAAGCAACTGAAATGGGTATCACGGCGATGCAACCCGGCGTGCACGACGAGATGGATATAATTAGCGGTCGTTGCCAGCTTCTTTTTGGAAGCCCGGAATCGTGACTGCTGAATAAGTGGAGGGACATGGGACACCTAAGGTACAAATGGTAAGAGATAGTCTTACTGTATGACTTAGTAAATACTTAATGTTGTGATATAATGTTGTGATATAAATGAAATGTAAACATAGTAGGTGTTGATGTACCTTCGCTAACTCAGACTTAGTATAATTACAGTGATGTTTGTATCATTGTAGCAAAATTACTAGCAGTTCGGTCAGGCTGCAAAGACGACATTTCAACATACGTCACACACTCCGTTGCTCTGATTGGTCATAGGTCTATCCAATTGAGTGGAGAGGCATTTTTCGGTTGAGACACGCCTCATAATTTTAGCTCAATGGAGCGGTATCAGACTCAAATTCTGACTAGAATTGAGTATGACAACGTCAGGCCATAAAGCTGCTAGTTAACTTTTAACACGGCAGTAAAATGTAAATGTAAAGTCATGAGAACTACATAATGAAAGACACTGTGAGTTATCTCATCATACAGTGGGTGTAGCTGAATCTTTATTTACATGAATGAATTTGTGATGACACAACAGAGGATGTGTGTTGCAGTAGTTTTATAAAGCTGTTTGTTATAGTTCCTCAAAATTGTTTTGTGTTAAAAAAATCTATAAATTTGGATAAAAGTGTTTGCCAAATGTAAAATATAAATGTCCCTTTGGAGTGAATTGTGAGCTTTGTAACTTTGCAGATGTTTTTATGCTATAACAGAAATGTTACACAGTAACTAAAGCTAATTGAAAGGCATAATAGGATCCCTTTAAGACTTTTTACTTTATTGTATTATTGAAATGTATTAAAATATTTTGTCTTTTGAAGAAGATAATAAGTAAAGTATTTTTTGCTAATTTTTCCGTGGCATTCTCACGGATCTCCGCATATTTCCGTGGCCCTGCCACGGACTTTCTTTACCGTGGCATTCTCACGGATTGGTTACTCAAATGCTTTTTCCTATTTTCAAACCATTGTCGCTTCGGTTTAGGGTTAGATTTGGTGTTTGCGTTAGTATGTCACTTTAAGTATTGGTTTATACTATTTTTTCTGATGTATTCTTTTATATTTTCTAAACTTTAATAAATTGTTGCCTGGTGTTGGGGTTAGAGTTGGGTTTGGGTAGGGATGTCATTTTATGTAAATCTAACCCTAAACCGAAGCGACAATGGTAAGAAAATAGGACAAAACAGTTGAGTAACCAATCCGTGAGAATGCCACGGAAAAGAAAGTCCGTGGCAGGGCCACGGAAATATGCGGAGATCCGTGAGAATGCCACGGAAAAATGAGCAAAAAATTCCGTGACTATGCCACGGAAATTCGTGAGAAAGTAGCATAACACAAAAATGTGCAAAAAATGAACACATCCTTTCTTAGAGTGTATATTAGTCCTGTCAATATAATTCTCATGAGATCAAGTTGTGATATTATAAAACATTACATTATTTTTACTGTTTATTGTTTAAGTCTTTTGTCAAGTTCATCACATTCAGTTTGTTCTGCTGCAGGTCTATAGGGCTGACAGTAACCTCTGGTAACTTTTGAGAGGCTCCATGATTCACCATTGTTGTAAAAAAAACCTGTTCCATTGAAGTGAATGTAGTTGACGTAACTCTCTCTTTCAACAGCCATTTACCATCAAATGTCATGTGACTAATGCATAGTCAGGAAATGATGTCATGACTGTGCTGATGGCACTACAGACTAAACATAGCTACAGAGGCGATTCTAGGGTCTATGGGGGCCCCAAGCAGAAAATTCCCTGTGTACAAGAAGTGTGCAATACTTCTATGCAATATCCTTTGCCACTATTCTACAGTGCAATAGTTACTGCGAAAGATACATATAATCTTCATCATACCTAACATTATTAACATGTTTGGATGCATAAATGGCATAACATGTTTGGAAATAATGACAGCAGAGAAATATTTTCTACATTATACAATGATAGCAATGATTAATGACTTATTTTTACAAGAATATTTTTACAAGAATATTTTAAGAAACCAGTCATTTTATGACTGCTACTAAATAATCTCAGTCATAGTTACTGCTAACTGTTATGTAAGTTAGTGTCCTAGACTTAAATATTAGTAAACTAAATATTAATTTCATATCTGAAAATACAGAACAGTATAACACATACATCTGTTGATTTTCTCAGCAACAATGCAATTCTACAGACTTGACAAAAGGTTTTCCTGATATTTGTTTGATAATGTTTGAGACCTGACAGGGTGGGGATGTAATTTGTCTTACCTCCCTTAATGAACTCATCATCTCTCCTTTCTGCTTCCCTTTCCCTGCGTTGCACAAAACATTTCTGATGTATATCTACAGAAGCCAATAATGATCGAGTCAAAATAAGATTAGCATTGTTATTTAGAAACTTCCTTTAGTCTCGACATGTTTTCATAAGCTAACTCACTCGCGTGGCGTCTTTTGAATGCGGTTGTGCGCGAATGAACGCAAAGACGCTCGCGGACATGAATACGTGCGTGCACGCCTCATTGCGACTGCTTCGTCGCTTTTACAAGCGTAAATTGGGTAACTACATTGCATATAGATCCGTTTTTGCCGCGATTGTCTTTGTAAAGGATTGCACTAGGTAACTGTTAAAATTTAAACTTGAGATTTACACCAGAAGATTTACACTTGGGCACGTGCCTGACTGGAGCTGGACCGGGCACATTAAACCACATGTGGGTACAGAGGGCTGCTCACTTTAGCGCCTTTTATATGCGGTTAAATTGTTTTAAATCACTTGAGTGTTATCATTTGCAAGCCTTTGAAACACGTGCAAATGATAAACTTTTCCTATTTAAATTTGCGTATTAATCTGGCAATCACATGCGAGCCAAACCGTGGGTTGTGATCCATACGGATCCACTGCGACATTACGACTGAATGATACAACGTCACCCATTCGCTACGTTCATTTTCAAAACTGGCAAGTTATCCACCTGGGTTGGATTTTGACTGGGCTAAGCCAATGTCAATCAACATTCCATCCAATCGGAATTTTGATATGCAGTCATGTTGTTCATCTACCGGGTGTAGCTGGCCATCCAAGAAACAAACTCGGGGGCCCTCTAGTGGCTCGGGGCTCCAAGCAGTTGCCTGCCTTGCCTGTTGACAAGGTGCGCCTCTGCATAGCTATATGCACAAAGTCCTAAACAAGCAGTGCTTAAAATACTCATTTACTTTAAATTAATTTGCTATACACGGTTACATCTATGTTTCAGTTGTGAAAGACGCTCTTCACACAGTCAGCAGTAAACTAATACTGACAAACATTCATCTGTTATCTACCGTTATCTAAAGCTCATAGTGTCTGACTGACAACATAAATAAAACTCAGTCAGCACACAGTTAGTTAACTGCGAGTTAACTACTGAATTTGATATAGATTGTTTAAAAACACCCCTAATGAATATTAACCACGGTTTAACTATAGTAACCATAATGTTTTGTTTAATTTGTACACTCTTAGAATGAATGTGTTAAACATTAGTGTTGATTCTGGGACAAAACACTTAATGCGTTGTCCCAGAATCCACCCATCTGTGTGTTATTGTTGAAACAACACATTTTGTGTTACTTTAAACACAACTTGTGTTATATTTTAACAAAAAATCAACAAAATGACCCATAATGTGTTAAAATTACACATAATGTGTTAAAAGCTTAACGCACAAAGATGTGTAAAAAATTAACACATCCTTTCTAAGAGTGTAGCCACAAATTTACTATACACAATAACCTCAGTATTTTACTATCACACCAGACAATAGTTTCTGTTTAACTGTTCTGAGAACAGCACACTGATATCAAACACACACACACACACACACACACACACACACACACACACACACACACACACACACACACACACACACACACACACACACACACACACACACACACACACACACACACACACACACACACACGTTGGCATATGTGGTTTACGGGGAAAATTCCATAGACACAATGCATTTTATACCGTACAAACTGTATATTCTATTCCCCTAACCTACCCCAGTCCTATATCATGAGATAAAGATTTAAACTCTGAAAGGAGCATGAAAAGATTTAGTAAAAATACAGGAGCAGTAAATGATTGTATAATTGACAGTAATTGTTGTGTAGTCAAATCCATAGAGAGAAGATAATACTCACAGAGAACTAGAGGAAGAGAAATCAACTCCATACTGATCTACTGATGACTGACACTTAAACATCAAACACTCTGTGTTAAAACCTCAAGACTTCCTCTGTAACACAATGCACCTCCCCTGTGCGCCAATTTATAGAATTAGCATGTCCCAAATATTAGTGTTTAAATAAGCATCCATAAAGTCGATGGATGGTCTACTATTGGAAGTGTGGATTCATGAAGACTAATGGCTGATATTACACCAGGAGTTTAGTGATGCTATATTAAGTTAAATAAGTGGTGATTCACTGAATAATTAAAATTATATTATAATTTTAATTATTCAGTGAATCACCACTTATTTAACTTAATATAGCATATCAGCCATTACAGTAAACATTACATAAGACAATGAAAAGCTGAATGGGGAAGAGTGGTATTTTGATATATGTGCTTGTTATTGACAATATTATCTACAATGTTGGTGTTGGTATGTTAGTATGTGCCAGTACTTGCAATCTTTTACTGTACATTTAAATCTATACAGTGAATTTTCACAATAAACACTGTTAGGTCACAGTATAAGTTTTTGAATGTTCAACATTTTACAAATGAAATGTAATTACACAAATGTACATGCATTTTTAATTCAATTCAATTCAATTTTATTTATATAGCGCTTTTCACAAAAGTCAATTGTTTCAAAGCAGCTTTACATAAATAGAAGCAGTGAAAAGCACAGAAAAACGACAGATAGCACAACAAAATACATGATAGCATAAGCAGTTAAATTAGCTGCGGCTATGACTCAATATTATAAGCAAACGTATTACTAAAGTAACGTCTAGAAGAGGAAGCTAAGTAAAGCCCAAAAAGGCTGCCTCCCCGGGGTGAAAAACCCCCTAGGAGAAAAAAAAACCTGGGCTTTTATCCAAGGAAAAAAACAAGTCCTAGGAGGGAAAAACCCTTGGGAGAACGGATAAGGAGATTTAGCGGAGATTAAGCGGGTTCTGCCGATGATCGTTGGTCAGGCATCAGCTGGGCATCAGGTTGAAGGACGGCCAGTAGATCAGAGGTGTGCCGACTTTCACATCTACCGGGACTGGGTCTGTTTGTCTCGTTGTCCTCGGGGTCGAGGACGAGACAGGGAGAGAAAAACAAAATCGTATTAGCGTAGCGGCCGTTCATATGTATTGAAGTGTCACACAGTGATGTGGTTTAACTCAGCTTAGTTCCAGACAGACTAACTATTGCGGCATAATTATATTATCCACAGTTGAGGATTTAGCAAATTATAGTATATATGGTAAATAAGGGTCACCTTTTCCGATCCTTAAGAGATAATGAAACCTGACGACCCGTTTGACTAAGGCCTAAAGCCCCACTGTCGTCGTTAATGCAGGTTCAGTGGCAAACGGGTCTATATTGTATACCATTTACAAGACCACGAGAAAACGCCAAACATCGCAACCCGACCATACGTGCTAACCCGTTTGACTAAGGCCGGAAGCCCCACTGTCGTCGTTAATGCAGGTTCAGTGGCAAACGGGTATGTATGGCATACTATTCACAAGACACACGAAAACGCGAAAAATGCATCCCGACCGTACATGCCAACCCGTTTGACTAAGGCTGGAGGCCCCACTGTCGTCGTTAATGCAGGTTCAGTGGCAAACGGGTATGTATGGCATACTATTCACAAGACACATGAAAACGCGAAAAACGCATCCCGACCGTACATGCCAACACGTTTGACTAAGGCTGGAGGCCCCACTGTCGTCGTTAATGCAGGTTCAGTGGCAAACGGGTCTGTATGGCATACTATTCACAAGACTTACGATAGCGCCAAAATCGCAACCCGACCATACGTGCCCACCCGTTTGACTAAGGCTGGAGGCCCCACTGTCGTCGTTAATGCAGGTTCAGTGGCAAACGGTGGCAAACTATTTAATGCAATTCATTTTTAAGTGTTCATGCAGAAAAGGTTTTTATTTATTTATTTGGTTGGTGTTATGACCGTGAGTGCTTTGTTCCGTAAAAATAACTATTGCGAGTTAAGTACCTTTACTAGACAAGTTATGCGAATGCTTTGTTGAAGAGAAAAGTTTTAAGTCTAGATTTAAAATGATCGACTGTGTCTGATTCTCGGACATCGGTTGGTAAATCATTCCAGAGCTTAGGGGCTAAGTAGGAAAAGGATCTTCCACTTTTAGACACTTTTGATAGTCTAGGGATAATCAATAGACCAGAATTTTGCGACCGTAGTGTGCGTGATGGATTGTATTCTGATAGTAATTCTCTAAGATATGAGGGTGCTAAGCCATTTAAGGCTTTGTAGGTGATTAGTGATATTTTAAATTGTATGCGATATTTAACTGGTAGCCAGTGTAAAGATGCCAGAATTGGGCTTATGTGGTCATACTTCTTAGATCGAGTAAGTACCCTTGCAGAAGCGTTTTGAACTAGCTGAAGCTTGTTGACCTGATTTGAATGGCATCCCCCGAGTAGCGAGTTACAATAGTCTATTCTAGAGGTCATAAAAGCATGAATAAGCTTCTCTGCGTCAGATGTAGACAGTATATGGCGTATTTTTGAGATATTTCTAAGATGGAAGAATGCTGTGCGGCAGACGTTGGCGATATGACTATCAAAGGATAAGTTGCTGTCGAACATCACACCTAAGTTCCTAACCGTGGAAGATGGCACCACAGTACAGCCATCTATGTGCAATTTGTAATCTGACATATTATGTTTGTAGCGATTTGGTTCAATAATAAGTATCTCTGTCTTATTGGAGTTGAGCTTAAGAAAGTTATGTGCCATCCAGTCACTAACATCGCTAATGCAGTCTTTTAGCTTAGAAACGTCTCGGTTACGGATGTAACCCTCGTTCCCTGAAGGAGGGAACGGAGACGTCACGTCGTGACCGACGAATTGGGAACTCGCTTAGAGAGACCAATCTGCTTCGAATACTACTAAAACGCCAATGAACTTGGCCATTGAGATATTTGCATAATGCTGGCGCCCGCCCCCGCCAGGTGCGTATATAAGCAGGCAGGTGCAAATAGGGAAATTAGCTTCTTATTCGCTGAGAGAAAGCCGGAAAGTGTGACCGGCCGTAACAGCAGGTGGCAGCACCTGTGAGCGACGGGACGTGACGTCTCCGTTCCCTCCTTCAGGGAACGAGGGTTACATACGTAACCGAGACGTTCCCTTTCAGTCGGTCACTACGACGTCACGTCGTGACCGACGAATTGGAATCCCTATCAAAACGCCACTAGGGGCTGAACCTCTTCCAGTGACTGCGTAAAAGCCTCCGGTTCCACTTAAGGAGGAGGAGGTAGGTTTTAAGGCAGAAGGCCGGGCACTAGATGTTCCTTTAACCACACAGAAGTGCCAGCGACTGGGAAGCGCCCTACCTGAGCGGGATAGGAACGCTGCGGAAGCCACCACCCGTCTTAAGGGCTAATGGTGGGCGAAAGTCAACCGTAGTTGAGGAATAAGACAGCCGTGGCTGTGTGAGCAAAGCAGTGCTCTGCTAAGGGAAACGTGGGCTAGTAGGATTAACCCCACGGAAAAATACTCACAATGGAACCCGGTGGGACACAATGTGGAGCCCGAGCAGACACGTAGGTTCGCGAGGATACAGCTAGTGAAAGGCTGACAGCCAATGCCTCCGCAACAAAGGCTGCCAAGGCAGCGGAGGAAGAACAATTCAAACCATTACGCATTTTTGTTCTGAAGGCCTTCCACACTGACACAATTTATGAAGCATCAGTTTGGAGGCTGCAAGCCGACCTGTGAGACTGTTCTCCGTGCTCCCCCTGGTGAGGAAAGAACACGAGAGGATACAGGCTCAATACGAACACTGTAAAATCTAATGAACGTATTAGGTGTCGCCCAACCAGCAGCTCTGCAGATGTCTGTTAGCGAGGAACCACGAGCTAAAGCCCAAGATGAGGCAACACTCCGTGTGGAGTGCGCTCTCAAATTAAAGGGGCAAGGAATACCCTGAAGATTATAAGCCAGGGCGATAGTATCAACTATCCAATGAGACATCCTCTGCTTAGTGACAGCTTTCCCTTTCTGCTGGCCACCATAACAAACAAAGAGCTGGTCTGAGGTCCTGAGGCTTTGCGTGCGGATCCACGTAGAGTCGCAGTGCGCGTACGGGGCACAAACAAAGCCACGTTTGGGTCTGCGTCCTCCGGGGGCAGCGCTTGCAAGCTCACCACCTGGTCTCTGAAAGGAGTGGTGGGAACTTTGGGCACGTAGCCTGGTCTGGGCCTCAATGTTACACTCGAGGCAGCAGGACCAAACTGAAGGCACGAGTCGTCAACAGAGAATGCATGTAAATCCCCTACTCTCTTCACTGAGGCCAATGCTAGCAGGGTCAGAGCTTTCATTGATAAAAGCTTCAGACTCGCAGACTGCAAAGGCTCGAACGGGGGGCCTGAAGGGCTTTCAGCACCATGGACAGGTCCCAAGGAGGAATAGAAGGAGGGCGCGAGGGGTTTAGCCTGCGAGCGCCTCTTATAGTGTAATAACCAAATCATGCTGGCCAACTGATCTGCCGTTGATAAGTGAGTGAGTGACGAGCAGAAATAGCGGCGATATCAACTTTAATGGCGAAGGGACAGCCTACCATCTAACCTATGTTGAAGATATAAAGCACAATGTTAATGGGGCATTCTCTGGGGTCCTCGCGTTTCAAGAGCACCAGGTGACGAAAAGGTTTCATTAAGCGCGTAAGCCCGTCTTGTGGACGGTGCTCGAACCGCGTCGATGGTGTTAGATACCGTTTGCGATAAATCACCTAAACCTTGCGCGCGCTCAACGACCACACATGGAGATCCCACGGGTCGGGGCGCGAGTGCCAATGTGCCCCTTCCTAAGAAAGAAAGTCCTTCCTCAGGGGAATCCGCCAGGGAGGGCTGTCGCGAGGAGCATTAACTATGAAAAAACCAATTCCCAGTCGTCCAGTACGGACGATAATAAAAGGTTCTCCTCGTCCTGCCTGACTTTGCACAGTGTCTGTGCGATTAAGCTCACTGGAAGGAATGCGTATTTGCGCATCCCCCGAGGCCAGCTGTGTGCCAATGCGTCCACGCCGAGGCTGCCCTCGGTTAGTGAATAAAATAGGCGACAGTGGGTATCGTCCGGCGACGCAAACAGGTCTGTCTGCGCACGACCGAACTTCTTCCAAATTAGCTGGACCGTCTGGGGGTGGAGTCGCCATTCGCCGGGGCGCGCAGCTCGAGAAAGCGCGTCCGCTGCCTGTATTGAGCGAGCCCGGAATGTGAATGGCACGAAGGGACCTCAGATGCTTCTGACTCCAAAGGAGGAGATGACGAGCGAGATGCGACAGGTGACGAGAGCGCAAAACCGCCTTAACGGTAAATAACGCAACAGTCGCAATGTTGTCGGTGTCGGCTAATACATCCTTCCCTCGCATCTCCACAGCGGAGCGTACAAGTCCCAGATATACAGCGCACCGCTCGCGGCAGTTGGGGTGCTATGCACACCCCTGAGACTGCAAGCTCGTCATACGTGGCGATCATCCCGTGCTAAGGGCATACATGCTACAGAATGCCAGGAGACCCTTCAGGGGCGCATTGTCTATCGGAAATGCCGGGTCTACCACGGGGAAAGTTGGAATGACACGCAGGTGTAATGTTTACACGGTGTATGCCGGTGCGCCACGCTCTCCTCGAGACTCGATCGTAAGCCAACGCTGAAGCGGTCTCATATGAAGCAGCTCGGGCGGTGTCACAGCCGCAGCATGCTGTCATATGTCCAGGAGCTTCTGAAATTGTTTCAGAGGGACCGCGTACTTCCCTCGAATTAAACCGAGGCAAGTCAGAACTGACTGGTTGCGCGCTCTTGTAAAACACGCCATTTAGTCGATCGAGTCTAATTTCCATACTGAGAAAAAGAATCCTCTGCACGGGGCAAAGTACTCTTTCCCAGTCGACCTGAAGACATAAACGAGCGAGATGCCGAAGCATTAACTCTGTGTTCGCGCACGTCTGCCAAGAACGGGCTATTATAAGTCGACGTACATAAAAGCAGAATGCGAACAACCCTCTCTCTGATATTTTAAAGCCGTGACTAGCACATGGAGACACGGAGAGAGAGAGACAGCTCGAATGATGTACTTAGTATTAATATGCCCACCCCACGACGCAGAGCGAAAAAACGGTCTAAAGCGAGGGGAGATGGACACATAAAGTACACGTCTTACAGGTCTAAGGCTGCAAACGATCTGAATATTGAAATACGAGCCTCGGCGTTATCGTCCAAAAAGAACACCTTTGTAGAGCCGGTGCGTAAATCAAATCGATCGTAACCTGCCGCGTATTTTGGGTACTATGAGATAAAGGCTGGAAAAACCCTATCATCATCATCTCGGTAAGAGGGACCGGCTCGATACATCCTTCGCCAACAGGACATCGACCTTTTGCACGCAGTACATGTGCATCGGGACGCTTTCACCACAGTGAAACGAAAGCCCGAATTTTGGGGTAGTGCCGGATTCTGTAACCGAGGCGGATTGTGCGTAAAACCCAACGAAACGGGCTGGGAACTGAAGCCAAGCACCCAGGCACCGTACGAGGAGAATAACGACACTACCGAAGTACCCGCGGTGGGGCAGCGAAGCGAGACAGGTGGGACTGCCGGTGCGTCTGCTGTGACAGCATAAACATCTACAGTATGTGTGTGTGACACTGACCTGAGCCCGCTGAGGGTGACGGTCGTCTGGTCTCCTCAGCGGAGAGCACAGACTCCGAAGAGGGTGCTGGTGGTCCCGTCTCCTCAGCGGAGAGCTGGAACTCCTCAGGACACCCGCTGGCGATAGAGGAGAGGGAGGAAGAGCACGTAAATGCCCGCTCACATCTCTCTCGATCCTCTGGAGACCTGGAGAAGGAATAGGAATGCACCCTTTTGTGGTTTTGTGGGTGCCGGCTGAGAAGCCGGCGGAACAGAACAAACGAAACCAAAGATTCTCCACCCGGCCCTCTACCGGTGGAGGGAGCGATGCCATCACCGTCTCCCATAGAGTGATCCCATCCGAATCCAGGTCGCCCGTCTCAGGGCCCGCTTCGATTTTCCGTTTACCACGGGAAGCGGGTGGGCGGGCTGGGGCGGGCTGCCGACGGCTGTTCCCCCTCGTGGCCTGGAAGATGTTCTAGTGGGGGGGGTGGAGGCAGCCGCCGCAGGGGCGCCCTCGGCAAGGAGCAGACGGGGCCCGCCGGCGCTGGAGGGCGAGATGCAGGTCGCTTGCGCCGGGGCAGATCTGAGCGATCGCCTCCGTCTGCTTCTGGGCGGCGGAGAACTGCTGGGCAAAAGACTCCACCGACTCACCGAAGAGACCAGCCTGGGACACGGGAGCGTCTAAGAACTTGTTCTTCTCCGCATCCGACATGTCCGCCAGACATAGCCATAAGTGGCGTTCCTGGACCACCATCGTGGACATGGCACGACCAATCGCCTGCGCTGTCACCTTCGTAGCGCGAAGAGCCAGATCAGTGGCAGCCCGGAGCTCCGAAAGGACAGGCGAGTCGTGTCCTCCCCTCGTGCAGATCCCTCAAGGCCTTGCCGCTTGGATGAACCTGCATCAACGCCATTGCGTGCAGGGCTGAGGCCGCCTCTCCACATGCCTGGTGGGCAGCGCCCGTTAAACCGGAGGACTGTCCTGCAGGCACGAGAGGGGAGGGTGGGCGGTCCTTCCAAGAGGGAGCGTGAGCCGGACACAGTTGCATCGCGACCAGCACGCTCCACGGGAGGGATCCCCGTATAACCCTTAGCGGCTCCGCTGGTGAGGGAGGTGAGGGGGGAGGGCTGAAACGGCCGTAATCTCGTGGAAAACGGCGACTTCCAGGTTCTAGTCAGCTCCTCGTGCACCTCGGGGAAGAAAGGCACCGGTGGAGAGGGTTGTGAAACCCGGGCAGCTCCAAAGAACCAATCATCCAGGCGGGACGGTTCGGGCTGAGGGGGGGGAACCCACTCTAACCCTACGGTCTCCGCCGCTCGAGCGAGCACGGCCACCATCTCTGGATCGAACTCCGGCGTCCCAACCCGACCAGAGGGAGGAAGGGCGTCGGGGTCCACGTCAGGGGGAGGAGGCCCACCCTCGGATGCTGCGGCGTCGGTGGACCCGGAGGGCGGCACGATGGATTCTAGAGACATCGTAGAACACGACGCTGAAGTCTCCATCGGCACATCAACCGGCTGTGGATGAGGAGGCTGAGAGCCTGAGGACGAATCCCCCGCTCGGCTCAGCACAGTGATGCGCAGGTCGTCCTTTGAGAGCTTCACAGCCGCACCGTGGCGGCGTTCAGCACTCGCATGACGAGGGTTGCGCTTTTCCCGGAGGAAAGACAACCGTCTGCGCAAATCCACAAGGGACATGCTCTCGCAGTGAGAACACTTACCCCCAGCGAACGCTGCCTCTGCGTGCTCGATGCCCAAACACGAAAGACAACGCTCGTGACCGTCCTTCGGACCCATGTATTTGCCGCACCCAAGATCGCACGGACGAAAAGCCATCCTGAAAAGGACGCTGATGTCCGGATATACGAGAGAGTGGCTGCCTTTAACAAGGCACAAAGCTCTCTCGTATCACTCTTTTAGGGAAATTCACTCAGATGCTTAGTTGATGAGCGCACAGGAAGGCAACGCACACACTAAACTCAAAAACAACAAACAGATGTAGAGCCGTGGAATAAGCGAAGCGTCCGCTGTGGTACTGCTAGTACAACCAACTTCAGCAATCAGATCCCAACAGAGTAGAGTAGCTTCTCAGTAGCAGATACTGCAGGCTTTCGAAGCGAATAAAAGCTAATTTCCCTATTTGCACCTGCTGCTTATATACGCACCTGGCGGGGCGGCGCCAGCATTATGCAAATATCTCAATGCCAAGTTCATTGGCGTTTTAGTAGTATTCGAAGCAGATTGGTCTCTCTAAGCGAGTTCCCAATTCGTCGGTCACGACGTGACGTCGTAGTGACCGACTGAAAGGGAAACGTGTGTGTTTCGCTGGGATGCGAGGAGATGTAAAGCTGGGTATCATCCGCATAGCAGTGAAAACTTATGTTATGTTTCCTGATAATGTCTCCTGGGGTAACATGTATAACGAGAACAGGATAGGACCTAAAACTGATCCCTGTGGTACACCGTATTTAACCAGGGAGTGATATGACTCTTCCTCATTTACATAAAAAAATGATAGCGATTGGTTAGATATGACCTAAACCAGGCTAGCGCCTGACCACTGATACCAATATAGTTTTCTAGTCTATTGAGTAAGATTGTGTGATCTATTGTGTCAAAGGCTGCACTAAGGTCTAGTAATATAAGAATTGAGATTTCACCACGATCGGATGTTAATAGGAGGTCATTTGTAACTCTAAGCAACGCTGTCTCTGTGCTATGGTGGGGCCTGAATCCTGATTGGAACTTTTCATATGTACTATTATTTGTCAAGAATGTGCGTAACTGGCTTGCCACTACCTTTTCTAATATTTTCGAAAGAAAAGGAAGATTTTAGATTGGTCTAAAATTATTAAGCTGTCCTTGATCAAGCTGTGGTTTTTTAATCAGCAGTTTAATAACTGCTAGTTTGAAAGCTGTTGGAACGTATCCTAATTCTAGCGATGAGTTAAAGATATTTAGAACCGGGGTTGACACTACAGGGAAAGTAGTTTTGTGGGAACGGGGTCTAATATACAGGACGATGATTTGGATGATGTGACTAGTTTAGAGAGCTCATCTATTGTAGTAGGTTTAAATGAATCAAGATGTTCGTATGGTAGTCTAGTGTTAATTGAACTAATGGGTAGAGTGGTGGCTGCCTGGGTAGCTACGATGTTTTCCCTAATAGCCGATATTTTGTTAGAAAAGAAGTTCATGAAGTCGTTACTATTGTGTTGAAGTTTACTATTGGTTTCTGTTTGTTCTTTGTTTCTAGTCAGTTTCGCAACTGTGCTAAAGAGGAAACAAGGGTTATTATGATTCTCATTTATAAGCTTGCTAAGATATGTAGATCTGGCGGTTTTAATAGCCTGTCTGTAGTGTTTAACACTCTCTTTCCATGCTGCACGCCATACTTCTAACTTTGTGCTTCTATAATTTCTTTCCATTTTTCTAGCTGCCTTTTTAAGGGCTGGGGTGTGATGGTCATACCATGGAGCTGGCGGTTTTTCTTTGAATCTCTTTTTTCGAATGGGAGCAACGGCATCCAATGTGTTAGAACAGACATTGTTAGGTTTTCTATTTCAATATCTAGATCGTCACAGTTATCTGCTACATGTTTCATTTGGGACAGGTCTGGAAGAGTGCTAATAAAGCTATCTTTAGTGGTGGAAATTATTGTTCTGGCTAGTCGGTATAGAGAATTTAGAACATCCATAAACGCACATCCTAATGCATCTTTTGGGTTATCCACATGGATATTAAAATCACCAACAATAAGAGCTTTATCTACAGTGACTACAAGCTCAGACAGGAAATCTGCTATTTCTTTAAGGAAATCTGCATGGTGGCCTGGTGTTCTATAGATTGTCGCTTAGGCAAAAGAAAGCTGTTTGTGGTTACGATCAGTTATTTCCATATTTAACAACATTAGTTCAAATGATTTACATTTTAGTTCAGATTTTTGGTTTACTTTAAAAATTGTGTTGTATATTGTAGCTACACCACCCCCTCTCCCCTTTAATCGAGGTTCGTGTTTATAATAATAGTCTTGTGGGGTGGATTCATTTAAACTAGTCGTCTGCTTTAAGCCAGGTTTCTGTTAAACAGAGTGCATCTAAGTTTTGGTCTGTAATTATTTCATTGACAATAGGTTCTTTATTGGTAAGCGATCTAATGTTAAGAAGGCCGAATTTTAACATTCGAGGTTCATCTGTTAATGTATTGTTTTCTAATTTTATATTAATCAGATTTGTACCAGATGTAACAAGCGGTGCTCTGTATTTATTTGTTCGGGGAACAGATACAGTTGAAATGTGCTGATATTTCGGTAAGATTGACTCGAAGTGCTGGGATATAAGTGGTCTTGACATATCACGGCAGCTAACAGACGGACCAATAAGCCGATCCGTCTGTTTCCTGACCTGGGCCCTGGATAGTCAGACTATATCAGAATTAAGACTATTGATCAGATTTCTAGTGAGTATAGCACTTCCTTCCGATGACGGATGAAGGCCATCTCGGTTTAGGAGGACTGGTCTCCCCCAGAAATGCTTCCAATTGTCTATAAACCCTACATTATGCTGAGGGCACCACTTTGACATCCAGCCATTGAAAGAGACTAATCTACTATGTGTTTCATCTCCCCGGTAGGCGGGGAGGGGACCAGAGCAGGGGATCGAATCTGTTAGAAATTACCGTAACGTTATGGGTCTTAGAAGGACGCTGTTTATGACTATGCCGCCTGACAGTCACCCAGTTAGACCGCCGACTTGACTCTGATGTTGGAACCGAGCCATGTGTATATTGATAAACACTATGCGCGCTCGATACAGTATTTGTAATATTTACATTAGCATCTGATGTCGGAACCGAGCCATTAGTCTTTTCGCTCGATAGATTATTTGCAACAGTAACATTAGCGGTTTTGCTATCCTCAACTAGCGTTCGGATGCGCGATTCTAGTTCAGCAACCTTCTCAGTTAACCTTAATACTTTAATACACTTAGTGCATGTAAACCCCTCTATGCTAACAGCAGAGGCTAAACTATACATGTGGCAAGTAGTACATGTTACAATAACAAGCGGAGTCTTAGCGCTTTCATGCTGGGCGATGGCGTCTTCGTTTACCCGAACACGGTCCCCGGAGCTGCATCGCGTGGGGTGTTCGGTTGTGACACGCCTCGGTCGCCTGCGAACGTCTGGGGCCAGGGTGATGTGGGGCATGCTGAATCTGCGAAGGCCGGGCAGCGGTTCCTCCACAGCTTCCCGATTGCTTTCATGTTGGGCGATGGCGTCTCTGTTCAGTCGTTCACGGTCCGTGAAGCTGCATCGTGTGAAATGCTCATTTGTTGCACGCCTCTTTCGCTTGTGGACGTCCGAAGACACGGTGAAGTGGGCGCTGTACCTCGCGTTGGATCTGCTAAAACCGGGTAACAACTCCTCCACAGCTTCCCGCTCAGGTGAGGACAGGTCAGAAAAGCATATATTAGATGAATCCGCCATTAGATCGGAAAGATGCTAGCGGGCTATATGCTAACACTGGGTGTTTATTAGTGATAAATAGTTTCACGTGGTAGTACTGCTCAATAATCGTCACGGTAAAGTATTCCTATGTAAAACTAATAAGTTATATTATATAAATAGGAATAAGATTGTAAAAAAATGATTTTAGATGATGAACTCGACGGAGCTCCGATGTACGATCTGTTCAGCGTGACGTCTCTCTCTCAGTGGGTGCGCATGCGCATGCGTGAGATCGAAAATAGTCAGATAACAGTCTGACCACACAAATGATTGATTATGAGTTTTTCATACAGCATCAAACGGAGTAAAACAATACTCATTTGTCACTAACTGCACATAATAATGGTGGTAGTGACAATATTAATGGGAAAAAAATGTATTACAAAACTGATGTCTTTGACACAATGCTAATACCACAGAACTGAAATAGATCAGAAACTAAAACCACAATGAGCTCAACTTCTTCCATCCGGTCACTCATGCAGATGGTGCAGAGTATTAGACTAGTAAAGATAGCATAAGATTGTTTCTGCTTAAGACTATGCCAACTGACAGTCACCCAGTTAGTCAGCCACACCTTGACTCGAATGTCGGAACCGAGCCATATACGTTACCCGTAACACTAGGCGCATCCAAAACAGTGTCTGCAACATTAACTCTTTCACCGCCAGCGTTTTTTAAAAAAGTTGCCAGCCAGCGCCAGCGTTTTTCATGATTTTCACCAAAGTTTAATGCCTTCCAGAAAATGTTCTTCTTTAAATATATAAACATACAATATACCAAATGAAAGAACAGACCCTCTGCTTTCAAACAAAAAAAAACGTTTCATCCTACCTTTAGTGGTTCTTTTGCAATCAGCTTTTGAATATGGGTAGGTTTTTGCAAAAACACCATATTTTGAGCAAAAAGCAGAGATAATTCCATTTTTGTGACGGACTTTTCATAGAGATCCCATTCAGAGCGATCTTTAAAACAGACACGGACATGCAGCAGCTTGCCATAGGGCAATACTTCCGGTTTTAAAAAGTTCGGAAGGGGCGCCACCTGGTGGATAATAGCGGTATTGCGGAAAGACGGAAAATCTCGTCATTGGCGGGGAAGCGTTTTCTCTTAATTGACGAGATATCTCGTCAATGGCGGGGAAAGAGTTAACACTAACAGTCTTACTATCCTCAACTAGCATTCAGATGTGCGCTACTGGTTCTACAACCTTCTTCGTCAGCCTTATGCTGCGTTTACATCAGCCGCGGTAGAGGCGGCAAGCGCGGATGATTTACATGTTAAGTCAATGCAAAGACGCGTTTAGGCATCCTGCGGCGCGAAAACCCGTCAGTTAAAAAATCTGAACTTCTGCGCCATGTTAACCAATCAGGACCTTGCTGTAGTAGTGACGTGATTACAGGAAGGTTGCGGAGTCAGCAGAGTCGCAGAAGCCCCTCCCATGAAGCGAATTTCCACTCGAATGTCTCAAATGACTAGAATTTCATGCGCGGCTTTCACGCGCCAATGAAGCAAGTAAACTCAAATGTTCAAGCGTCCAACTACGCGCTGATAGCACGTTTTTGCCGCCTCTACCGCGGCTGGTGTAAACACAGCATTACTGCTTCATTACACTTAGAACGTGTAAATCGCTCTTTGCCAATAGAAGAAGCTAAACAGCTAATACGTACATGTGGCATAAAATGCAGTTTACAATAACAAGCAAGTCTTACCGTTTTCACAGTCCTTGGGCCAGTCCTGGCTCGCTGCGTTCACTGGCGGTGATATAGGATCAGGGTGATGGTAGGCGAGCACAGATCTGAAAAACATATATTGGATAAATCCGCCATTAGATTGGCAAGGAAGGCAGAGTCACATTAAACAAATGGTGTTGAACAAATGTTAGCCGGTAGCGTTTGGTGACCCTAGCAGGCTATATGCTAAGAATGGGTGTTCGTAATAAAAGATTGTTACGTTTAGTTATACTATTCGATAATGTCAAGGTAAAATTTTCCTGAGTTTAACTATTAAGTTATATTAAATAAATAGAGATAAAATAGGAAAAATTAGGATTTAGATTAGATGATAAAAACATAAGATCCAAACTTGCGGCAGCAGTGATCATGCGGCAGCGGTAATCATGCAGCAGCAGTAAACCAGACGCAAGCTAATAGGATTCACACAGGGGCTGATATGCTAGTGTTAGATCACTGTAAAAAATGTCTGAAGAAATTACAGTGTTACTGGGTATTACTGGCAACTAGCTGCATGTAACTTACTGTAGATTTTACATTTATGCTATTTACTGGCAACAGTTTGTTCAAAGTTAAATGAACATGAAACATTTTCAGTTTTTATCTTCTACAATAAGTTACTGGCAACCAGCTGCATATTTACAGCTAATTTTTTACAGTGTAGGCTAAAAATTTACTATTGACGTTACAGTTACGTTTTGCAGGTCCGTAATAAAAAAAAACACACAAACTTACCACTCAGAAACGTCCATTAACAATCTGCACACAAATAGAGCTTTTAAAAGGAGACGCTCAGAGAAACAGCCAATCAGAGCAGAGCTCAACATTATTATTCATGACTCTTTCAAATAAGATAATTAGAGACAATTAAATTCTAAAGGCAAATCCTAGGGTTGTAAATGGACATGTAAAACAGTCTCTCGATAATTTTTGAACATAATAAAGCCACATACCATCTGTATCAAATATCAAAAACTATTTTAAGATATTATTTCAGTGCATTCTTTGGCACCTTTAAGTTTTACCCGGATTATTTACAACAATACCTTGTCCCCTTTTCTACAAACTGTGAAGTTAGATCCCTCATGTTAAGAATTGTTTTTTTTTATTCCGATGGACTGGACATTAAATGTTGGTACCCTATTAGGTCTGTTACATAATTTAGGATGTTTAAACAAATGTTATCAGTACTTTTTTTATTTGAATGCACATATTTATATTGAAATGGCCATTTTAAAACTGGTTATTTGATTTTACAATTGAATAAATTTTCCATAATGTTTTGTGTATATGTGTTTAGTGTTTGTTTTGTTATAATGTTACGTTTGTGTATTATGTGCTATGTATTGTGGGCCCCTTGAAAATGAGATGTTTCAGGGACAACTGTTGCTGCATTTGAGGGAGAAAACAAATGTCAATGTCAATAACAACCATAAAACATATCCAAAATGTTCAGTATACATGATGAAGGCATTAATAATAACCTGTGTACTTGATGGTCAGCTGTCTTTGTCTCTAACTCTCAACTGGAGAACAGACTGCAGTGCAACAATGAATTCCTCTGCAAATCTACTTGTTTAGAGGAATTGTGTGATTAAAGGCTTTCATGTTCACATATTCCATTCATTTTAGTAGGCCCACTCAATACCTGATTAAAACTTAATCAAATATGTACTTTTTCAGACTGCATGTAATTCTGTATAATCTAGGCAAGGCAAGGCAAGTTTATTTGTATAGCACATTTCATACACAGAGGTCATTCAAAGTGCTTTACATAGCAATGAGAAAACAATAAATAAAAGAGAAAAAAGAAAATGTAAAAATAAGAGATACACGATTAAATAAAATAACAGATACATGAGAGTTTAAAATAACAATTAAAGAAAATAAATTTGATTTTACTAAAATTGGTTAAGAATATGATAAAAATAATAAAACAGGAGTATAAGTGACTTGAGTTAAAAGTGTAGTCAGTGTGAAGCAGCACAGCGCTCATTCAGTAAATGCAACAGAATAACACAATAGAATAAACACCTCACCACTATAAGAAACAGAGTATTCAGAAAAATATTATTCATGTATATTAAGTAAGGACTGAAAGTCAGGTCATCTTAGATGCTATATGCTGCACACCAGACTTACATGAAAAGTTAATAAAAATATGCTAAAAAAACCTATCATGCAATCAGACAATTGAAGAATAGCAAGCTTTCTCTGATGCACATGAAGGTTTATATTGATTATATTGAACATTAGTTAAAGTATTGCTGTCTTTTTCTCCTCTGGTTATTAGTTAATCTGAGCATAAGTCACACCAACAGATACAGAAGCAACATCTGAAAAAAAAAATTAAGTTTTAAACTGTACGACCACAAAGAATTTTAATCTTTCAATATTTCTTTTTAATTTTTGATACTAAAATATGTTTTTTTTTACTTTTGTTTATTATTATTTATGTAGCTGATCTCACCTTGATCTCTTCCCTTCCAGTTTAACTTCCTGTTTATAGAAATTAAACAGAAAAATTAGAAATACACCCACCGGTCACTTCATTAGGTACACCTGTTCAATTGCTAATCAATCAGAAGACAGCAACTCAATTCATTTAAGCATCTAGACATGGTAAAGACGAACTGTTGAAGTTCAAACTGAGCATCAGAATGGGGAAGATAGAGTATTTAAGTGACTACAAACCTGTGATACACTGCATGTTTTTGCACTCTGATAAGACCTTATGACACCTTATGAAACTATCCCTTTAAAACACCTGTTTCAGAAAATGTTCTTTAAGGGGAAAAAAATTTCTTTAGATTATATAAATGTATAAAAAAAAATTGTTCTTTGAAGAACAAATAAAAAAAAACTTTTAATCTACTGGGAGTTTCAAGCACAATCATCTCTAGGGTTTACAGAGAGGTAAGGAGAATAGGCAGTCTTAGGTTACAGTTTAATATTAGCATAGGTGAGACCAGCTAATTCACTGCATTGTCTACAATAGCTACATTTACATGCAACCAAATAATCCATTTGTAATCGTATTGATGGCTCATTTGGATTGAAAAGCCTTCATGTAAACACCTTAATCAATACGACTGAGGACGATCAGATCCAAATATCATTCGCATTTAAAGGGGTGTTGTCGTTCAATCTGTGATCCGATCATCAGGAGAAAAGTATGCATGTAAAACTTGTGAATCGTTGGATTTAATCAATTAGGCAGGAGTGTGAACTAAAATATAAGTGCATAACTGCATATGACTCAATTTGTTCAAGTTCACAGTACTCAAATGCAGGGGCGTAGGCAGAAATTGTATTTTGGGCGGGCCGGAGCAAAAGTGAGTGGGCCTATAGTTTATCAGAATAAAATTACTTAAATAATAAATAAACCTTAGAGTGGAAAAAAACTATAGACAAACTGCAAAAACAGTAACATCTTTACTTTTCAATTTTTGGCGAAGTCAATAATAAAACACTGTCTAAACATGTTAAACCAACAGAGCTCAATAAAGGCTGGACAAACCAGGCTTATTCAGGCTAGTCAGCAGTCCAAAAACAGTTCACCTGAAATAAAGTAGGCTAAAAATAAATTGAAATGACGAAAACTCTCAGCAGAGCACGGTTTGAAATAAATAACAACACACTGCCTAAGTTATGTTAAATCAACCATATACAGTGCAATCAGCCTTATGGAAATTAAGCTTTTGTGCCAAAAATAGCAACTCATTTAAATTAAACAATGTAAGTTTAACCTATAAGGCTGGCATACATCTATACACAACACACCACTTAGTTAAATCACTTCACGAGCAAAAATAAGGAAATTAGTTAAACAGCATGCCTACCTTTGTTGTTTTAATTCTACAAAACAAGACGCAAACGCCTGGGTTTGATGTTGAAAACAGAAATGATCTCATTATAGTCCGAAGAGTCACAGAGTTCTTTTTCAAAAAACAAAAGGTTGTTGAGGCGGGTAGTAACTCATGGATGCAAATTGGGTTGTGAAGGTGGTTCATCAATTGCAGTTAGATCGGCGGGTAACCTGTTTCAGACTGACCGGGAGAGAGCACTGAAACTGCCGCCAGGGAGCAAGCGGCAGCCGGCGCCACCAGCGTCTGAAGAACTGGGCTGGTAATACTCGGTAGATGGAGGCAGTGGCGTATCTTCTTCGTCAAATCTTGCTTTTTTAAATAACACATTAAAGAAACTTTAGCCATTATTGTGGCAATGTTAATATTAGCTAAAAAAGCAGTTAGCAAAGTTAGCTGGCAGACTGCCAGAGCCCGCCGGCCGCCGCCCCCCACAGAGTCTATCAGAGCTCCTAGCAACCAAGCAACCAATTACGTTTCGGAAGCTTCCCACAACTTGCTTCAACAATTCCATTTTATTTAGAAAGCAAATTAAACACACACCAGTCAATAATAAATCCGATTTATGTTAACATATTTTATTAAATACATTTTAATAATAAAAATAAACGAAAAATGTATTTTGGTTAAACTTGCCTGGGCGGGCCAGGGAGTTATGTGGGCGGGCCAGTGCCGCCCTGGCCCATTACTGGCTACGCCCCTGCTCAAATGTATGTGTTTTAAAACTTAAATCGTTTAATGCAGGGGTCTCAGGGGCTGTCCACACGGAGACGCGAATCACTGTATACGTATAAATTTGTTATCGTATTTGCGTTTCATCCACACGGATCCGGCGTTTTGGGAGACTGAATCCGCTATTTTTTGAAACCGGGTCCTAAAGTGGATAAATCTGAAACCGACACCCTTGCGGTTTCGTCTGTATAGCCAATCCGTATATTTTGTGAAGGGAAAACGTCATCACATCACGTGTCGGAAGCGCCACACGTAACAGCAACAACAATAACGGCGGACTACGTGATTGTGTTCGTGCTACAGAAGCTACTAAAGCCTACTAGCTTTATTACAGCAAAATCTATTGCTTCTATGCAATTGTGGTGACCAACAAGCGATAATGGACAACATACGTTGGTTATGCGCATGCTCAAAGTCTTCTTCTCCGTGTATAGTGTATATCTGTGGCAGAATTACAGCGCCCCATACTGGTCCGGCATATATACTACACCGCTTTCAGTCGGTTTCAGTGGTTTCGCGTTTACGGATTATTTTTTTAGAGCAAGGAAAAAAATTATCAGAGAGGGAATGCACCGGCTTCGTGTGGACATAGCCTCAAACTCAAACTGGCTTGGGGCCATTTCTAAGACAGATATTTCATCGGGGGGCCGCAAAGCTATTTTAACGTTAAAAAAGTACTATATTTCTGTAAATGCCATGTTTATTTTCTATTATTTAATGTATAATAATACTTGAAAATATATAAGCAGTGGTTTTATCTTTTTAAAATACATTATTTTATAAAAGTAAATAAATCTTTTCTTAACCTTATCTTAAATAACTAAGACCTATTAAAGCCTTGCACTAAACTAACAAATTTAATTCCTGTATAGATTTATAAACTATTATTAAAAATTACCACCAGTAAGTGTTTGTGTTTTGATTTATTTTGGATTGTTTTTAGTCATAATAGCTAGTTGGACAGAAAAAAATAATACTGCTCTGTGTAACTGAATAGTAAGCTACATAATAATATATTATACTTCATTATATATAGCAGTATACATTCTTTTATCTTCTGTACATTTCTCCTCATCTTTTCTCTTTTCTTAACCTGGGCACTTTGATGGCTTTTTTCTTATCTGTAGTTTAAAATGTGTTGCATTACATCTACCGCTCTGCCTCCCTCCCTATGTGTTGTCTTCATTAGATGCTGTAACTAGAGGTGAACTAACCCCACCGCAGCTCAATCTTCTCTGAGTAACAGCTGAGTATCCACCCGGAAGTAACAAATCTTCTCTGGACAAACACTACAAAGTCCCGACCAAATTAACTGATAGCATGGTTAAAATGATATGATTGACGCGAGGTTCAGTTGATGAATTAAAATCAGATCGTGCATTCCGTTATCCTTGACATCACGGAACGCGTGGCTCATGGCTGCGTAGCAACGGGTGACGCTACACGCGCCACGGAGCGCAACTTCCGCTCCCGAGCACTTTGGAAAGTGCTTTGACTTGTTTTAACGCGTTGTTAGATGCAACATGTGAACGAACCCTTAAACATTTAAATTACAAATAATTTCCCCAAGAGAGGGGGAGGGCGGGCCGCAAATGGCCCGCGGGCCAGGAGTTTGAGACCACTGGTTTAATGCAACCGGTTTTTGCAATTGTGTTTTCATTGCCTATATCTAAACACTTCTTCAGAACAACTTTCTCCAACTCAACTCAGCTTTGACTTTGTACATTTATCCAGAGATAAAGTGTGAACTTGCAAGACCGCAGCGTGGACAATTTCTCAGCTTTTTCGAGTTCAGATTGGGGCTACTGCTTAAACAGTTTCCACAAGATTTTTGTTTATTAGTTATTGGCCTTTAGGCTGTGAGTTGTCATTGGGATGCTTTTGGGCTAGTTTTGAATTTGGGTTAGTCCATTGCAAATCTGGCAACCCTGTCTGTGCACTTATGCAGACGTACGGTTTGGATTATATAGAATGTACGTAAGATGTTAACAAATATATGAATCAGATTGCAATGTTTAGCGTGCATGTAAACTGTTCTGTCGTAACTTAAATTGCATTAAATTCAGTCAGACTGACAAAATTTTATCCATGGAAGTTATCAAAGAATAAAGAAATGATAAAGAGTTTTCTCCTTTCGGTCTTTAGTTTTACTCTTCTAGTTGTGTCTACATTTGCCCTTAAGTTTATTTTTTCTTGAACTTGACCTGTGAATACATCACTGGTCCAGCCTGAGTCACTGCTCAAGGAAAATAATTTGACCCTTAAAAAACATTTTTGCTTTTATGAGATGAAAACATCACTTTGTTACCTGCGCATGTATCTTTATTGTCTGCTTTATTAATACAGTCATAAAGATGAGAATCTCCTGTAGGGAATAAAATAATGAATAAAGTTTCAACAAAGCATTTGTCCAAACTTTATGGGTTGGTTCCCCGGACAGGGATTAGACTAGTCCTAGACTAAAATAAATGTAAGAGCTGTCCAAACTGAAAACAACTTGCACTGACATATCTCAAAATACATCAGTGCCCCTTCTTTTGCCTCAAAATGCACACAAGTATTTTCTTTAGAAAGGCATGTTTGTTCAAACTAGTTACATTTCCTAATTAAACTAAGGACTAGTGCTGGTTTAAGCTAATCCCTGTCCGGGAAACCACCCCTATATCTTATAAAGTAAGCTTTAATAAAATATATTTGTTACATGTTTATATTAAATAAAACAATGCAAAGCTATTGAGGGAGTTTGCCAGGGTGTTGCTTGAGCGTTTTTTACTATGCTGTTATTAGGTGTGTGTTAGGATCTCAGTTATTATAAAAGCAGATTTCTGGCAAATACTGTATGAATGTAAACTGACCAAACTGCAGTGGAGTGTAAACATCTTCAGTCTGTTTATGATCTGATGTCTGACTGATGTTTTGCTGTGGACTGACAGCCGAGGGAGACCGAGAGAGTTTTTTGTTTTTGTAGCACCACAGCAGGACCAAGAAAAAGATCACAAACATGACGCTCAGTCCAAGACACAGACCAACAATAAGACCAAGAGATGAAGATCCTGCGACTGAAAAAGCAGAGATATATTCTTATATAACTACTCATAACCATATGCAAGTCAAGTCAACTTTATTGTGAAACATTTGCTACAAACAGACACTGAACTACATAAAACAAAACACAACTAACCAAATAAAGTGCATGTGTGCAATGTAATGCATTGCAAACAGTGTCAGAAAAGAGACATTGCAAAAATTGTGTTAAAGTATCTCAACAGTGCTTATAGAGGAGAGAGATCACCTCTGACTGAGATCCAGCTCTTTGGAGACTCTCCTCTCTCTGGGTGTTTACAGTAGTAGAAACCCTCATGTGACTTTGAGACTGTAGGGATGATCATCATGTCTCCTGTAGTCTGATTCTGCACCACTGATCCATCTTTATAAAATTCAGCTCTCAGGTTAGAGGGTTTTTTATTTCGATATAAACAGCGTAGAGTCAGAGGATCTCCTTCAGTCACAGGATGAACAGGACTGTCCAGAATCACATCAACATCTACACAACAGAAGAAATGACTGATGATTATTTCATTTCATATTTCATTTCATTTATTTATTTATTTCAAGCAAATAGTATAACAATGGAAGAATACTCAATAATAATAATAATAACTAGCACTTATGCTTGAAATGGAGTGGGGAGAAGTAAAACTTATTGAACCCCACCCCAGTCTATTAAAGAATTAATACCAACCGAACAAAATGCTTCCGTCTTCAATTATATCAATGGAAAAAAGAAAGAGAGAAAAAAAACATAAAATAAATAATGGTAATAATAATACCTCGTTAAGAAACATTATTCTAGTTGTTATATGTGCACAACCATACATACAGACATACTATACATATTCATAATATTCAAATATTACCGCAAGTAACATTGATCTATCAAATACCAACAATGGTAGACAGAATACACACAAGGGTACATAACAATGACGGACAGCTACCAACAATGGTAGACGGAATACCACAAGGGTAAATAGAACCCAATATTAAATTATAAATTATAAAAATATATCAGACTGAATTACAAATGAAATAAAATCAGAGTTACATTGAAGCAAAGACCTACATCATTAACTGAGGAAAAGAATATAGTCGGGTGTGACTTGGGCATGTATGCATCCTCGCACTGCTGTAGCAACCATTCGGAAAACCCTACATACATACATACATACACATACACTTACCTAAAGGATTATAAGGAACACCATACTAATACTGTGTTTGACCCCCTTTCGCCTTCAGAACTGCCTTAATTCTACATGGCATGTATTCAACAAGGTGCTGAAAGCATTCTTTAGAAATGTTGGCCCATATTGATAGGATAGCATCTTGCAGTTGATAGAGATTTATGGGATGCACATCCAGGGCACGAAGCTCCCATTCCATAACATCCCAAATATGCTCTGACTCAGCTCTGAAGATCTAGTGACTGGGGAGGAGGCATTTTAGTACAGTGAACTCATTGTCATGTTCAAGAAACCAATTTGAAATGATTCGAACTTTGTGACATGGTGCATTGTCCTGCTGGAAGTACCCATCAGAGGATGGGTACATGGTGGTCATAAAGGAATGGACATGGTCAGAAACAATGCTCAGGTAGGCCTTGGCATCACGCCTCAAGGATGTGCGTGTTGTGGCTTCACAAATGCTTTGCAGCATACCTCTGTTGTAACGGGTGGTTATTTCAGTCAAAGTTGCTCTTCTATCAGCTTGAATCAGTCGGCCCATTCTCCTCTGACCTCTAGCATCAACAAGGCATTTTTGCCCACAAGACTGCCGCATACTGGATGTTTTTCCCTTTTCACACCATTCTTTGTTAACCCTTGAAATGGTTGTGCCTGAAAATCCCAGTAACTGAGCAGATTGTGAAATACTCAGACCGGCCCATCTGGCACCAACAACCATCCCACGCTAAAAATTGCTTAAATCAGTTACTGTGTTAAAATGAATGTAAACAATGTTAACTACAGATCGGCTGCCAAACCTCCCTTCACAAAGCAGTGATCTATGATCACCCTCTCCCCTCATCTTTTTGAAACCATAACATTTGCTATTTTTGAAAAGGTATTTGTTTCTAGAGTTCATTTTAACCACTAACCAGACCATTAAACAAAGAGAGACCAGAAGTTAAGTTCCTTTCAGACGCATAAGTGTCTACAGAACAAATACTTCATTGAAAATAACAGATGTTTTGGTTTCCTAAAGGTGAGGGGAGACGGCGATTATAAACTACTAAAAATAAACTACTCTAAAAGGACTCTGTTGTTATTAAATCTTTGCAGAGATGATATGCTACATCATGAAACTTTAAAACTTTTCCTCAGTCTTCGATGGTTAATGATGACGTAGAGTGAGAACACGAGGATGCAAGATCGCTGAGGAACGCATATTGAGAAACAGCCTACTTCTCAAAACCAAACGTACGTGAGAAGTGACGCGAAGGAAACAAAGCGAGGTCACACATGCAAGACCGGAGTTCTCACATGAGACTAGAATTATTATTTAAAATAGTAGCCCGCAAGAAGCTTACCATACAAATTGCATGTGCACTCATTTGCAGAAGAAAGAAGAAGAAATAAAGATTAAGAAGGAGGAAATGTTTGGAGAGACTCCTCCCCGAACTTCCAGCTGTCCTGTATGTTGCTCTGTCAATGGCTGTAGGTCATCGCAGATGTTGTTTTCAATAAAAATACATTTCACACGGCATGATTTTGAATCAGAATGCGTCTTTGATAATTCACACTGTGTGACTGTCACTCGCGTACACAAGCATTGATTTGCCTGTGATTTTCAGGCATTTGTCAGCGATTTCTCATAACCTGTCAAAGAGTCAAAATCAGGGCTAAAATCATGCAGTCTGAACTCGGCATAACAAGACGTAGTGTTCGGAATCACGCGAAGAAATACACTCGCCCGTGTGTATTTAAAATAGCAGATTCTACACTTACGAGAATACTTTGATTAGTAGGTGGAAGTAATAACACATGAATGAGCACATACTTTTGAAAGAACACATGGTTTTTTGCTAAGAATGAACTCAAAACACTACACAGCGTAGCTTTAAAGCTTTCATAGTTAAAAACAACAATCATGTACCGACTCACTGTTCACGATTTCTGAAAAACGCTTTGGAAATGAGAGTCGAGCCAAATACCAAAACACACTTGTAGCCAATCAGCAGTAAGGTGCGTGTCTACTAAATGACATTGTGTACCTTTATGTTGATGGTTAAAATTCATTCAAAATATACAGTGGATGAGAAATGTGGGTTGTTTGAAGTTTTAGACAAAACATAAAGTTTTGTTCAAAAACGTTAAAGAAACTTCTCTTTGAGTCTTTATTACATTCATTACTGACCTTTAACAGAGAGAGTCACATGATCACTGTACTGTGAGGATGAGGGTTGTCCGTCTCTCTCTCCTCTACACCAAAACTCATCCTGATCTGATGGTGATCTGATGGTGTAGATGTTTCCCACAAACACTGAAGTCCCAGTTCTGCCTTTATACCACAGATATCTCCAGTTTAATGATCTGTACTGATCCTCTATATCACACTTCAGAGTGACTGTCTCTCCAGTGAACACAGATCTGCCTGGGGTTACTCTCACTGTAGCTCTGGGTAAAGCTGAAGAAACAAGAAAATAAAATTATAACTCATCACCTTCTGTTAACATGAATTCACAAATGTAAATGAATTGACATAATGTTTCTGATAATTAACACAAATGAGATGTTTCTGTATTCATTTTTGTATTTTACAGACACTGATGTTGAACTCACCCTTAACAGTGAGATAAACAGGTGAGCTTGATAGTGAAGTTTGTCCATCACTCTCTACTACACACCAGTAATTATCCTGTTCAGATTCAGTAACTCCAGTGATAGTGAGAGAGTCTCTGTTTACAGTGTAACGCTCAGAGTTAAACACTGAAGTACGACTGTTAGCCCAAAGATATCTCCAGTTTAATGATCTGTACTGCTCCTCTATCTCACACTTCAGAGTGACTGTCTCTCCAGTGAGCACAGATCTGTCTGGGGTTACTCTCACTGTAACTCTGGGTGAAGCTGAAGAAACAAGAAAATTAAATTATAAATCATCACCATCTGTTCTATTTCATCCCTACTGACTGCCAGAGGCGGTGCTTAAGCACTGAATGATCCATCTCGCGCATGCGCAGGTCAAGTGTTTATACCAACAAAGTCACCCATGACCCCTGATGACTACAGAGAGTCTATAATTTCCGGTGACATCAGAGGATCTGTTCCTTTTCCTCTTCTCGCTTCGCAGGTTGTTTTTTTCCGCGCTAGCAAAAGACTAAAGGATATTGCTAACTGTTATGTGTTTCATTCGTTGCTGGTGGCCTTGTGACATTTTTTGTCGGAGCTGCGAGTTGCTCGCCCTCCAAAGGCCGCAACGGAATCCACCGAGAGGTGAGTTACATACTTTACATAGCTGCTTGTTTATTTGCTTGACTATTGTTTGGTGCATTTGTTGGTGACGACTGTGTTTTCGCTCCCTCTCCCGACATTTGTAACCTAACGTTACCGTTTATATTATTGGATTAATCTGCGGGCGCTGCCTCGATTTATTGTTTATTTCTTGTAACACGGACGCGTTTCTGGTTGATTGTTCAATTGCGCTCGTGTAGTTACTTCGTGCCAACTCGGTTGTGCCGGTTTATTTTGTTCAACGTCTTTTTGTGCTTTAACTCCGTTTGGTGTATTTCGTGCCAACTCGGTTGTGCCGGTTTATTTTGTTTAAAGTCTTTTTGTTAAACGTCCGGCGCTTAACTGCGCTTGTGTATTCGTGCCAACTCGGTTGTGCCGGTTTTTGTTAACCGTTTCCGCTCCCAGCATATGTGTGCCCCTGTGACTAATTGGTGGCAGCGTTTCCGCTGAGGCTACCTTTTTCTCAGTTGCCAGCATGGTTGGCAACCACTCCTGCTCGGCCTGTATGGCTCCTCTGCAGCTTGAGGATGGCCATGATTTATGTCCCTCATGTCTTGGCTTCGAACATTTAAAGGAGGGTCTTTCTGACGACCCCTGCATGAACTGTGGTATCATGCCTCAGGCAGTTAGGGCAGCTAGACTGGCTGAGGTGGAGCAACTCTTGGGCTCTACATCGTCAACTGGAAATTTGACCCCAGCCCAGCGACTGGTTCCAGATCAGACTTGGCAGTCTAAACGTCAGGCTGCTGACACCGCAGGCCCCACTCCTGCAAAAAAGGCTAAGGGACCCCTGCTTGCCTCCAAAGTGGACCAACTAACAGCGGAGCTCAATACTATGAAGTCCCTCTTCCTGGCCTTCCAGTCCGGGACTGGAGCAGAGCTGCCAGATGATTTTGTTCCTTCGGCAGCCTCCTTGGAGTCGGAGGACGATGTGCTGTCAGCTGCGCTCGTGTAGTTACTTCGTGCCAACTCGGTTGTGCCGGTTAATTTTGTTCAACGTCTTTTTGCGCTTTAACTGCGCTTGGTGTATTTCGTGCCAACTCGGTTGTGCCGGTTTATTTTGTTTAAAGTCTTTTTGTTAAACGTCCGGCGCTTAACTGCGCTTGTGTATTCGTGGCAACTCGGTTGTGCCGGTTTTTGTTAACCGTTTTGCCGCTTAACTGCGCTTTGTGTATTTAACAACAACTCGGTTGTGCCAGTTTTTTGTTAATCGTTTCGGCGCTTAACTGCGCTTTGTGTATTCGTGCCAACTCGGTTGTGCTGGTTTTTGTTACTAGCGCTTACCCTTAACTGGCTTCACAACATTTGCGGTGACGGTTGTGCTTTCGCTTCCGCTCCCGGCACCTGTACCACGTTTAGTGTCTTATTTTCGTTACCCTTAGCTGGTGAAGGCAGTGCTTTCACTCCCGCTCCCAGCATATTTGTGCATCAGTGACTAGATTGGTGGCAGCGTTCCCGCTGAGGCTAATCTTTTTTCTTTTTTGCTACTTTTGTTGGTGAAGGTTGTGCTTTCACTCCCTCTCCCGGCATCTGTACTGCATTCTGTGTCTTTTTCGTTGGGGTAGTTTACCCTTAGCTGTTGAAGGCAGTGCTTTCGCTCCCGCTCCCAGCATAGGTGTGCCCCTGTGACTAATTGGTGGCAGCGTTTCCGCTGAGGCTACCTTTTTCTCAGTTGCCAGCATGGTTGGCAACCACTCCTGCTCGGCCTGTATGGCTCCTCTGCAGCTTGAGGATGGCCATGATTTATGTCCCTCATGTCTTGGCTTCGAACATTTAAAGGAGGGTTTTTCTGACGACCCCTGCATGAACTGTGGTATCATGCCTCGGGCAGTGAGGGCAGCTAGACTGGCTGAGGTGGAGCAACTGTTGGGCTCTACATCGTCAACTGGACATTTGACCCCAGCCCAGCGACTGGCTCCAGATCAGACTTGGCAGTCTAAACGTCAGGCTGCTGACATCGCAGGCCCCACTCCTGCAAAAAAGGCTAAGGGACCCCGGCTTGCCTCCAAAGTGGACCAACTAACAGCGGAGCTCAATACTATGAAGTCCCTCTTCCTGGCCTTCCAGTCCGGGACTGGAGCAGAGCTGCCAGATGATTTTGTTCCTTCGGCAGCCTCCTTGGAGTCGGAGGACGATGTGCTGTCCATGGCAATGTCAGCTGGCCAGTTTAATGAATATGAGCCGGAGGTACTTCCACAGATGGAAGCCTCCCAACCTTCTGCGGCCGGCTCTCGTTCTTCAGCCCATAGCTCTACTGGTGGTGTTGAGGACTGCTCTATGGGAGCCATCATTCGTATGGCTCTAGCCCGTCTCCAGTTGGACGTGCCGCAAACTCAGCCGGCTCTGGCCAGTGCTTTTTTCAGGCGTGTCCCAGCCTCCGTCAACTTTACTGCGCCCCCATCGGAGGAGTATCTGAGGGAATTGCAGGCATGTTGGAGGGATTCTAGAGCCCTCTCTCATGCAACGTCCGACGGCCGGACCCTGGCAGCCATGCAGGACGCAAAAAAGTTTGGATTGGACCGCATGCCAGCAGTTGAGCCGACTTTAGCGGCTCTTATCATCTCACCTGATGAGGCTTTGAGGCCGGATGCTAGGTGCCCTCGTCCCCAGTGCCGGGTTACAGATAACTTGCTTTGTAAGGCCTATGATGCAGCGGCTCGCATGGGACGCATCGGTAACTCCATGTCCCACCTGATGCTCACTTTGTCAGCTTCCCTGCAGGAGGCTGAGTTGGATGCATCTCTCCACAATTTTAGCGATGCTTCACTACAGGCATTCGCATTGATGTCTAAGGAATTGGGGCGGTTGATGTCTACTCTTTTGCAGGCTTGCCACCAGGTATGGTTGGCACAATCTCCTCTCACTGAGGCCTGCAGGAGAACCCTCCGCAGTGTTCCGGTGGAACCAGGGGAGCTGTTTGGTTCCGCAGCCCTGGAAGCGCTGGAGCGCACGGTCCAAGCCGGACGGACTCGACAGCAGCTGTCCGGGCTTCAAAAGAGCGTGCCGCCTCCTAGCATGCCTAGAGGTCCTCCAGCTGTCCCACAGCGCAGCTCTCGTCCACAGGCTCACCCCAGGGGCTACCTAAGGTCTCTGCCCCCACGTCCACAGCCTGCTCAGCTGCAGCCACCGACCTTTCGGGTGCCAGAGCGACTGCCCTCGAGACAACCTCAGGCCTATGCAACCCGTCGTGCCTCTGGAACCTTTAGAGGCCGGGGGCCCCGGCGCTGAAGCCCGGGGCTCGGCCGTCGGCTGTTTTTCCCAGCAGCAGCTCAGCTATAAGGCTGCCTCCACCAGGGACCCGTTGGTGCTTTCCACCTTAACTCACGGGTACAAACTTCAGTTCTGACGCCGGCCCCCAGCCCATGGCCGGGTCAAGATGACCATCATAAGCGACCCGGCAAAAGCTGAAGCCCTCACCCAGGAGTTGTCCGCCCTCCTGGACAAGGGTGACATCGAGCCGGTAGATCCCCTATTGCACCCCAGGGGGTTCTACTCAACTTACTTTCTGGTAGCAAAGAAAGATGGCGGACTCCGTCCTATCCTCGACCTGAGGGGTTTCAACAGGTTCCTGAAGGTTCTGAGGTTCCATATGCTGACCACTGCAGAAGTTCTGCGTACAATTGCCAAAGGAGAGTGGTTTACGTCAGTAGACCTGAAGGATGCCTACTTCCACATCCACACCATCGGCAGTTTCTGTGGTTTGCCTTTCAAGGGCGTCATTTCCAGTTCCGAGTGCTCCCATTCGGTCTCTCCCTCTTCCCTCGGGTGTTCACCAGGTGTGTGACGGCAGCCCTCTCGCACTTGCAGTCGCGGGGCATGAAGATTCTCCCATATCTGGACGACTGGCTCATCTGTGCGCCATCCCAGTCTCAGGTGGCCTTGGACACGACGTGTCTTCTCTCTCATGTGGCCCACCTGGGCTTCCGGGTGAATTTTACAAAGAGTTGCCTGGTTCCATCGCAGGGCACGCTTTTTCTCGGGATGACTCTCGATGCAATCACCATGAAGGCTCGCCCATCACCACAGTGGGGGGAAGACATCCTTCGCCTCCTTTTCCTGTTTCGGGAGGGCAGGCAGTTACGTTATGTGGAGTTTTTGCGCCTCCTAGGGAAACTGACAGCTGCCGCTACCGTGATTCTTCTAGGACTTCTGTCGCTGCGTCCCCTCCAGAGGTGGTTGCACAGCTTTCATCTGGATGTCAAGTGGCACCGGCACAGGAAACTCAAAGTGTCACGTTGTTGCCTTCTTGCTCTGGCCCCATGGAGAGTAAGGTCATTTCTCCTGCAGGGCATGCCCTTGGGTTCCATCGCAACTTGTCGGGAAATCCTCACAACAGATGCTTCCCTCTCGGGGTGGGGTGCTGTGTGGCAGAATCAAACAGCTCAGGGGCTGTGGTCTGTGCGGGAGCGCTCACAGCACATCAACGTTCTGGAACTGCGGGCTGTGCACAGGGCATTGCAGGTTTTCCTTCGACCTATTGCCCCCTCTGGTTCTCCTGGACGGAGAAGAGCAGCCCTCTGGGCCAGGATGCTCTCGCACACGATTGGCCAGAGGTTCTCCTCAATGCATTTCCACCAATCCCTCTGATTCTTCCAACACTACAGAGAGTCCTCCAGCAGGGTCACAGGCTACTGTTGGTAGCCCCCTTCTGGCCAGGAAGAACATGGTTTCCACTGTTGTACAGTCTCTGCAATGGTTCACCTTGGGATCTACACCTGGTGCTCGATTATTTATGTTCACCTCCCTTTGAACCCCTGGCTCAGGCAGAGCTGAAGTGGGTCTCTATTAAGACTGCCTTTCTCCTCGCTGTCACGTCAGCGAAGCGTGTTGGGGAACTTCATGCACTCTCTGTAAGTGACTCATGTTTGAGGTGGAACCCCGATGGCTCAGAGGTTACCCTGTGGCCGAATTCAGCTTTTCTCCCACAGGTTTTGTCATCATCAAACCTTAACCAACCTATCCACCTGGCGCAATTTACTCCCCCAGAAGGGGAGGACAGATTATAGCTGCTGTGTCCTGTACCGGCTCTCAGAACCTACGTGGTCGCGACTGCGAGTATAAGGCAGTCAGACCAGCTCTTCCTCTGCTATGATGGTCCTAGGAGGGGCTGTGCTCTCTCCAAACAGCCATCTGGGGTGAGGTGCCACTCTACCAGGGCGGTCTCAACTTAATGGGCGGTCCTGCACGGCATGCCCCTGGAGCGCATCTGTGAGGTGGCATCATGGGCATCACCAAGTACCTTCTCCAGGTTCTACAGGGTGAATGTCGCCACCCCCCATCCACTGGAGGTGGTCCTGTTGCCGTGCTCTGCACTCTCCTCTCAATAAGGTATGTGCTAAATTCCTCATGACTTTTTTGGTATGTGTCATCCAGTGCTTAAGCACCGCCTCTGGCGGGCAGTAGGGATGAAATAGAATGAGAGTTACGTATGTAACTATGGTTCTATGAATCCCGGATGACCGCCAGAGCGTTCTGTCACTCAGAATCCCTGTGTACTCGCGAGAAGATTCTGTAGGAACAGATCCTCTGATGTCACCGGAGTTATAGACTCTGGCGGTCATCCGGGATTCATAGAACCGTAGTTACATACGTAACTCTCGTTTACATACGTAACTCTCGTTTACATACGTAACTCTCGTTTACATGAATTCACAAATGTAAATGAATTGACATAATGTTTCTGATAATTAACATACATGAGATGTTTCTGTCTTCATTCTCCTATTTTACAGACACTGATGTTGGACTCACCCTTCACAGTAAGATTAACAGATAAGCTTGATAGTGAAGTTTGTCCATCATTCTCTACTACACACCAGTACTCATCCTGATCAGATTCAGTAACTCCATTGATAGTGAGAGAGTCTCTGTTTACAGTGTAACGCTCAGAGTTAAACACTGAAGTACGACTGTTATACCACAGATATCTCCAGTTTAATGATCTGTACTAATTCTCTATCTGACACTTCAGAGTGACTGTCTCTCCAGTGAACACAGTTCCCTATCAAAAGCTTTACTCGATGCTGCGCTGCTAAGCGCTATGGGGAAACGTCTTTATCGTTGACCAGCTGAATATAGTGTGCAAACACGTCAATGAAATTGACCCGGAGGTATATAGCCTCGGTTGATGACGACATCACAGCGCACCCGATGCGAGGCTATAAAATAGATGAGCAACAGCTGTGTCATCAGGTCTTTTTATTTTCAGACCAACTACTGAATGAGTGTGTGCTACACTGAAATGCAAATCTCTCTCTTACCTTTTGAACTTCACTTGAGATCTTTGTTAGGAGTTAGATTCCAACAAGATAGAGTGCAGACTTTCTCTCTTTCCGATTTTAAAGGAGTTTAAGTTAAAAGGAAAATATGAGTAAGAAGAGTCACGAGCAGTCTAAGTCGTGTTTGTTTTCGCTTTATGGCGAAGGACGACACACACACTTAACTGTTTTGTTTGTTTGGGGGAGGAGCATGCGGTCATGGCTTTGTACAGTCTGATGAGTGCGAGCATTGTGAATCATTCACAATATAAATGATTCGTGCTCGCCGTGATTATTTCTGACCGCAACCTTAAATTAAGTTATATTTCTTCGCGTGATTCCGAAGCGCACTCCGGTGTTTCTTCGGGTTATGTGGGGTAATTATAATAATGACGTTGATGATATCTCTCTCGGTTCTGCGGAGTTTCATAAACCAGCCTCCGAGCGTTTCTCGCGCGATGAAAGTCGGTCGAGGAGCTTCTCGAGGTGGTAACACGCGCCAGTTTGCAAATTGATTGGCCTCGCGAGCCAGAGAACCCCAAACAAAGCAAACTAGCGGATAGGTTTCTATAGTGACAAAGGGAGAGGACGAAACATGAGCCTCTCTCTTTCTTTGAGGATCTCCATGGTGAATTAAATAAATCATGGGAAAGACCATACTCATTGCGTGCTTCATGCCCACGGCGTCAATTTACGACTATCGTGGGTACGAAGACGCGCGGATATACCGAATTGCCACAGGTGGAAGAGACGCACGCGAGTTATCTCTCGCCTGGCTCGGCATCCTCATTAAAGAAGCCTACCCTGCCCACGAAACCGTGTAAAATAACTTCAGCTCTCGTGGGCAAAGCTTATCAAGCCGCAGGTCAGGCTGGTGCTGCGCTGCATACTATGGCAATATTACAGGCATACCAGGCTGATCTGTTAAAGGATTTGAGTGCAGGCGAGACGATGGACAAAGAGACATTTGGTTTCCAGCATAATGTTAAAGGCCCTCTGTCTTCAATGTTAAAGGCCCCCCGTGCAGGGTTTTTAGCATTCCCCTAAGAGGAAATAATAAAATTAATACCATTATCAGAGAGTCTGGCAGCGTGGAAACTCCTGCCAGCCGTTTCTGCTTGGGTAATAAGCACAGTACACTTAGGATACATAATCCAATTTATTCGTCGTCCTCCGCACTTCAATGGCGTGATATTCACTTCCGTGAGACCGGAACGAACGCACGTACTGTTGCAAGAAATACAAACTCTACTGATGAAAGGGGCCATAGAACATGTTCCCCTTCCAGAGAGAAGGTCAGGCTTTTACAGCAGATACTTCCTGGTTCTTACAGTCTGCCTAGCTTTATCACCCCGCACACAAAATGTATGGATGCAGCACTGGCTCCATTGAGACTCCGGGGCATCCGCATTTTAAATTACATGGATGATTGGCTAATACTAGCAAAATCGCGATAGGTGGCGCTCCAACACAAAAACATTGTGTTAGCACATCTACTTTTTCTAGGGTTGAGACTCAACGCCAAGAAAAGCGTTCTTTTTCATGCCCAGAGAATGACTTATTTAGGGATAGTCTGGGATTCGATTACGATGCGGGCACATTTGTCTCCCGCACGAATCGAGGCCATTCAGCATACCCTGAGCAGAGTCAGGCTAGGCCAGGATCTCACTGTGAAATAATATCAGAGGATTTTAGGGTTTATGGCATCAGCATCCACGGTGATTCCTTTGGGGCTGTTGCATATGACGCCGTTTCAGAGCCAGAGGGTTTCATCCAAGGGCCAACCCTCAAAGGCTGATTAAAGTGATGCGCCACGGGCTTCATACACTAACTATGTGGATAAGACCCCGGTTTGTTGCCTTGGGTCCCACGCTATGAGCGACTTGTCATCGCAAACTGCTAATGACAGACGCCTCCCTGACGGGCTGGGGTGCGACCTTAGATGGTCGTCCGGCTCAAGGGGAATGGGAGGGTCATCAGCTCGGTTGGCACATCAATTGCCTAGAGCTGACGGCTGTATTTCTGGCCCTGAAATATTTTCTCCGCCAAATGAGAAGCTGTCATGTCCTAGTGCGGGTGGACAACACAGCGACCGTCTCATACTTAAGTCACCAGGGAGGTCGGCGCTCGCGCAATCTGAACAAGATAGCGAGGCAGATTTTTCTCTGGGCTCAGGACAAGTTCCTGTCACTCAGAACAGTGTACATCCCAGAAAACCTATATGTAGGAGCAGATTTACTGTCCAGGCAGACATTATCGACTGGGGATTGGAAACCCCACCCAGACATAGTGTCTCAGATATGGACCTGATTTTACAGAGAGAAAGTGTACCTCTTGGCCTCTTTTCAGATAGCGCAATGTCTCCTTTACTTCTCTCTGAGTTCCCCAGCCCCCTGGGTCTGGACGCAATGGCGCACACATGGCCGGACAAACGCCTTTATGCGTTTCCTCCAGTGGCGCTGCTCCCGCAGGTTCTAGCCAGAGTTCGCCAGCAAGGCTCTTGCCTCTTTCTGATAGCACCGCGTTGGCTGAACAGAGTATGGTTTTTTAGAGATAATATCTCTCCTCAACGGCTCGCCATGGGCAAGTCCGGAGAGGAGGGGCGTTCTGTCTCATGATAATGCATCTCAGGCCCGACCTCTGGAATCTCCATGTTTGGCTCCTAAGGGTACCAACTGAGGGACACAGGTTTGTCGCCTGATGTTACTGACACTATTTTGAGTGCTAGGGCTCCTTCCACTAGAAAGAATTATGCCTTTAAATAGGGTGTCTTTGAAGCATGGTGCATGACACATAATGCAGATCCTGTTAACTGCCAGTTTGCTACAGTTCTGAGTTTTCTGCAGGAAAAGCTGTCAGCAGCTTATGCCCATCCACTCTCAGGTTTTATGTGGCCGCTTTTTCGGCTTGCCACGCTTTGGTGGACGGGGCGCCGCTCGGGAGGCATCCAACGATTGAGGCCTACAGCAAGAACTAAGATTCCTTCGTGGGACCTAGCTATAGTCCTTGAGGGTCTGGTTCAGACCTCCTTTTGAACCTCTAGAGTCAGCGTCTGATAGACTTCTGACGCTAAAGATGGTTGTTCTAATGGCGATAACTTCTTTAAAAATAATTAGGGATATGCAGGCTCTGGCGATCTCGCCATCCTGTCTAGATTTTGCCCCAGGAATGGTGAACTTGATTTTACATCCTTATCTTGATTACCTGCGTAAGGTTCCCTTTTCGACTGCACATCCGGTCATTCTTGAGACTTTCTGCCCTCCGCCGTTCACCACGCCGGAGCAGGAGTTATACCACAGATTGTGTCCAGTCCGTGCTCTTCAGACTTATGTCCACCGCACTAGCCAGTGGCGTAAGTCAGAGCAGTTGTTTGTCTGTTTTGGGGGCCGCAACAGAGGTGCTGCGGCCACCAGGCAGTCCATATCACATTGGGTTAGGGATGCCATTGCTCTTGCCTTTGAGGCGCGCTGTCAAGTCTCGCCAGCAGGTCTGAGAGCTCACTCCACCAGGGGAGTAGCCTCTTCTACTGCTTTAGTAAAAGGGGCCTCCTTGCAGAGCGTTTGTGATGCGGCAGGCTGGTCCTCTCCGCATACATTCATAAGATTTTATAGCTTGGATGCTCATGTCACTCCAGGATCTCCTGTCCTCGAGTCAACATCTCAAGCTGATGTCTATGCCATTTGTCCATAAAAGGGGTATCCCCCACTGCTACTTTTAGTAAGGGGTGCCTCCTTACAGAGCGTTTGTGATGCGGCGGGCTGGTCCTCTCCGCATACATTCATAAGATTTTATAGCTTGGATGCTCATGTCACTCCAGGGTCTCATGTCCTCGAGTCAACATCTCAAGCTGCTGTCTAAACCATTTTTCCATAAAGGGGTATTCCCCACTGCTATTTATTAGGAAGGGGTGCCTTCTTATAGATGTTTGTGAGGCGGCAGGAGCATCCTTTCCGCACACATCCACTATTTTTAGCTTGGTTGTTTATGTCTGAGATTTCTTTGCGGTCCTTGTGCACACACTTACACATCCGTAAGGGGTCCAGACATCTCCAAGCACGGCAGCGTGGGTATTGTCGTTCCCCATAGCGCTTAGCAGCGCAGCATCGAGTAAAGCTTTTGATAGGGAACGGAGGGGTTACTTGACTGTAACCTTGTTCCCTGAAAAAGCGGAACGAGATGCTGCGCTGTCTTGCCGTACAGTAGATGTCCCAGGACTGGTCTTCAAACAAAAGATCTGATGACACAGCTGTTGCTCATCTATTTTATAGCCTCGCATCGGGTGCGCTGTGATGTCTTCATCAACCGAGGCTATATACCTCCGGGTCAATTTCATTGACGTGTTTGCACACTATATTCAGCTGGTCAACGATAAAGACGTTTCCCCATAGCGCTTAGCAGCGCAGCATCTCGTTCCGCTTTTTCAGGGAACAAGGTTACAGTCAAGTAACCCCTCCGATCTGTCTGGTTTTACTTTCACTGTAGCTCTGAGTAAAGCTGAGGAAAGAAGGAAATAAAGCTTGAACAATCTCATCAAAGATCTGTTTACATGAAAGACACAAATCAAATTCAGTCACCTTTAGTTTGTCCAGAGTGGATGTTTAAAATCAGCACTGAAAACAACAAAGAGAAAAAAGTTGTTGGCATGACTTAATACTTTAACATTTGATATGCAAATATGCATAACACTACTGTATATCACAATGTGTGATCAGATGGCAAAAGATCCCTTAAATTCAAAGTTGTGGTGTTTTCTTTATTACTTTCCCAAATCTTATAACACAATGTAGTTTTCACGCAACTTCACACTATAAATGAAAACAGAAGAAAGCCTTTTCCCAGTTTTTCCCCTGTGCATATCTAGTCCTTGTTCGGTATCTATGTAATCCATTTTTGATTTCCTAAATGATAATATGCATTATGTTTAGGAAACTCTTCTTCATAATAATATTATGAAACTCTTTAACATTTCCACCTTAACATCGAATCCAATTCCATATGCAAAACAGCATGTTGGAAGACAAAGACAGTTAACTTTCCCTCTGAAAGTGTGACCTCTGATTGGGTCAGACACATCTTAAAGGTGTGACCTCTTCACAGCTTAAAAACCCCTACCTACAGTAAGAACACACCAGGAGTTTTTGTTGAGTTGGGGGAGTTCTGAGGTCTTCTTATGCGAGATGGAGTTCTGTTGAATTGTGAGTTGTTATCTGAGTTTTCTTAGGAGTTGGGAGATGTTCTGAGTTCTTATCTGAGTTGTGTGTGTGTTTTCTTTCTGGATACATTTTGGGTCCTTTCAAGACTCCCATCAGGATAACGATGCGAAAGTAGACGTTTCCAGCGTACCTCTACGTTTCTGCCAGGCCTACATGTAGGCCTTGTTTTTTCATTTATGAAGGATCATCTGCATCAAGCTGGTTTTTCTCTCATCAATCCTTTCAGCCAATATCAACGGAAGCCTCACCAAACTACATCAGGAGACTATCTTTTAATGGGCAAGACATGCAAGTATCATACTTAAGTCTTCTCCACTGATGCATCATGCATCATTATTCCCTTTATCAAAGGAACATTTGCATAAAGTAACTGATGGTTCGTTTTAGGCTTTGATCTCCTGAATTACAAATACTGCCATAACTTCATGCTTTATTCTTTTCTTTATTAAAACCTTTACCTTCTTCCAATGCTGACCTGTATGTGTGTGTGTCTGTGTGTGTGTGTGTGTGTACCTGGTAATTATCACGTTGTGGGGACCAATTGTCCCCACAAAGATAGGAATACAAGTGTTTTTGTGACCTTGTGGGGACATTTTGATGTCCCCATGAGGAAACAAGCTTATAAATCAAACAAGATGATGTTTATTGAAAATCTAAGGTACAAGAAAGTTTTCTGTGATGGTTGGGGGTAGGGAATGGGGTAGGTAAGGAGAATAGAATATACAGTTTGTACAGTATAAAATGCATTACGTCTATGGAATGTCGCCACAAAACATGGAAACCAGAATGTGTGTGTGTGTGTGTGTGTGTGTGTGTGTGTGTTTGTATGTTTAGAGTAGTATGTTGATTTTTTTTATTTTTATTTATTTATTTCAGACTGACAGTCAACAAGCATGTGTTTAGTTAGTCAATAAAGTCTGATTTGTATTACACATGATGTTGTTTTTAGTTCATGCTCATAATCTGGAGTCACTAATCATTAAAGGTATCGCTACCTGCTCTTAAAGCTGTTGGATCAATTTTAGGATATTCATCTCCTTAGCCAAGAGAGCTATATCCTAATATAGTCTATAGTGTCTTACTAAACATTCGCTGTACGAGTGTTGGCCAGACACCCAAGACCTTTATTTGATCCACATACTTATAACTGATTACAATCCATTGTAAGTAATTTACATTTGAGCTTATGTTTGTTTCCCATAATTGGGATGGTGGAGAATGTTTTTAAAATATTAATAATTAATATTATTAATTATTAATTACCATAAGCCCTTCCTTTAAAATCGCTACATCATCATACAGCAGGTGCAGCTCAATCTTCATTTACATGAGTGAATTTGTGATGACACAACATACAGAGGATGTGTGTTGCAGTAGTTTCATTCAGCTGTTTGTTATAGTTAATCAAAATTGTTTTGTGTTAAAGAAAAAAATCAATAAATATGGATAAAAGCGTTTGCCAAATGCAAAAATATATATGTCCCTTTGCAGTGGACTGTGAATTTTGTAAATTTGCAGATGTTTTTATGCTATAACAGAAATGTTACAAACTAACTAAAGCTAATTAAAAGGCATAATAGGATCCCTTTAAGACTTTTTACATTTTCAGTAAGAACTTTTACATTAAGTTTTTGTATTATTGAAATGTTTTGAAATATTTTGTCATTTGTAGAAGATAATGAGTTAAACAGCATAACAAAAATAAAATAAAAATGAGCACATCCTTTCTTAGAGTGTATATTAGTCCTGTCAATATTATTCTCATGAGATCAAGTTGTGATATTAAAAAAATATTACATTATTTTTACTGTTTATGTTTAAGTATCAAGTTCATCACTTTCAGTCTGTTCTACTGCAGGTCTATGGGGCTGACAGTAACCTCTGGTAACTTTTGAGAGGCTCCATGATCCACCATTGCTGTAAAAAAAAAACTATTGCATTGAAGTGAATGTAGTTGACGCAAATCTCTCTTTCGACAGCCATTTACCATCAAATGTCATATGACTAATGCATATACAGGAAATGATGTCATGACTGTGCTGATGGCACCACAGACTAAACACAGCTATATCCACAAAGTCCTAAACAAGCAGTGCTGAAATACAAATCTACTTTAAATTCATTTGCTATACACTGTTTCAATTGTGAAAGACGCTCTTCACACAGTCAGCAGTAAACTAATACTGACAAATATTCAAAGTTTAGTGGTATTAAAATGTCTAATATATTATTGTGAAAATGTAATGGTGAAAGTATAATCAGATTTAAAACCTTTGCAAAAGAAAACACAACAGCTCTAAAATCTCTTTTCTTCCTCATCAGTTTTAGCTTTAGATTTTTAATACCTCACTTCACTAAATTGTGCGACGTCTATTTTTATCTCCTTTTCAAAAGACATTTCATAACTTTTTTACACAATTTATTGGACACTTTTTGTTGTCTTCCCATACATTACAATCACTTTCACATCTGTTATACAGTTATCTAAAGCTCACAGTGTTTGACTGACAACATAAATAAAACTCACTGTCAGCACACAGTTATAAACTTTATAATATGTTTAGTCCTAGTTAACTACTGAATTTGATGTAGATTGTTTAAAAAAAAATCCCTAATGAATATTAACCACGGTTTTACTATGGTAACCATAATGTTTTGATTAATTTGTGCACTCTTAGAACGAATGTGTTAAGCATTAGTGTTGATTCTGGGATAACACACTAAGGGCTCTATCTTACACCCGGCGTGTAAGTGTCATTTGCTAGTTTCCACCCTGCGCAATTGTAATTTTCACGTTTAGCGCCGCGTTGTTTAAATAGCAAATGCATTTGCGCCCCCTTTTGCGCCCATGGGCGTTCTGGTCTGAAAACGAGGTGTGTTCAGGCGCATTGTTGGCGCGTTGCTATTTTGAGGCAACTAAAATAGACTACGCCATTGACCAACAAAAACCTGGTCTAAAGTCTAAAGTCAATGGCGCAATGTGTTTTATGTTATTTAAAGAGCGCATTAGTAAAATGCGCCTATAAACGGGGGACAACACGGGTTTGCTTATCACAGAATGTGCAGCAGCACAAAAATGCTTTTAATTATGAAAGATTAAAGGATTGAATGTAAAAGATTATTATTGAGTCTCTTGGACATAAATGAGGACTAATTATGAGACGTTAGAAGGCACAAAGAGCTGCTTCACATGCAGCCTGGTAAGTAAATAAATGCTTTGCTTTAAACAAATGCATCTGTTTTTAAATGTTTTTTTTTTAATGCTACCTCACTGATTTATTGTATATGACGACTCTGTACCTGCGGATATGGTGAGATGAGAAACATTTTTAAGTAATGCTTAAAAAAACTCTTTGCTAAAAAAAAACGCTGTCCAAAGTGCTGAAACGTGAGGAGAGCCGTTTGTAAATTCTTTATCTCATGTTTGTTACAAATAAAGTATTTTTAGAGTACAAACCTTATCTTACATAGCCTACTTGTACATTATGTTTTGATGATATTGGATAGCCATACATTTAAAGCAATTGCCTGCTTTTTACTTCCATGACTAAAAGAAAACGGGTTTTAATAAAAAAATAACAATTTCAATACAAGTGAAAAACAACACAATTATTTAACATTAATCTTAAACTGGGGATCTTCTTCCTCCGCTTAGTTTTTCAGTTTACAAAGTTCGTCATCTAAATAGGGATTAGACATAGCGCCAGCGCAACTTGCTTTTAAAGGGGATGAGAGCTGAGTCTCTCATTGGTTTACAGCACGTTACGCCCAAAATACTCCCACTACAATAGGACCTACCCTTTTCGACCATGCGCTCGGCGCACAAACCATTTTTCCCGTCGTTAAATTAGCAAAAGTGCATTCGGACACACCCATTTAGACGTTGCGCTGTGCGCTTTAGACAATGCGCTTAGATCGTTAAAATAGGGCCCTAAATGCGTTGTCCCAGATTCCACCCATCTGTGTGTTATTGATGAAACAACACATTTTCTGTTACTTTTAACACAGCTTGTGTTATATTTTAACACAAAATCAACACAAAATGTGTTAAAATTACACATAAGGTGTTAAAAGCTTAACGCACAAAGATGTGTAAAAAATTAACACATAATTTCTAAGAGTGTAACCACACATTTACTATGCGCCTACCACAATAACCTCAGTATTTTACTATCACACCAGACAATAGTTTCTGTTTAACTGTTCTGAGAACAGCACACTGATATCAAGCCAACAGTCTGAACGTAACATCACAAATACTGGATTATATATACATACTAAGTGACTGTAATATCTACTTAGTTATGGCTAAAACAACCATAGCTGTACAAAACAAAGATAAAGATTCAAACTCTGAGAGGAGCATGAAAAGATTTAGTAAAAATACAGGAGCAGTAAATGATTGTATAATTGTTGTGTAGTCAAATCCATAGAGAGAAGATAATACTCACAGAGAACTAGAGGAAGAGAAATCAACTCCATACTGATCTACTGATGACTGACACTTAAACATTAAACACTCTGTGATAAAACCTCAAGACTTCCTCTGTAACACAATGCACCTCCCATGTGCGCCAATTTGTAGAATTAGCATGTCCCAAATATTAGTATTTAAATAAGCATCCATAAAGTCAATGAATGGTCTACTATTGGAAGTGTGGATTCATGAAGACTAATAGCAATGAGTCGGCGGACCACCGGCGGTGCTCTGGAGGCAGTAAGCGTCATAAGGGCGTAATCGCAAACAGGTCTGATGGCGGACCGCCGGCGGCAGCCGCTTTTGCATAAATTAAGCAGTCGGTCCGCCGGCTGCATGCTGGTGGCAAATCGCAAGAAAGGGGAGTGACGTATTCGGCGGCAAATGTTTCATCCCCGCCAGCGGGACGCACCTATAGCCGAAAGCTTAGGGCTGGCGGCAAAAAGAAGTCCTGCGGATATTTTTTGCTATCTGGCTGATATTACACCAGAAGTTTAGTGATGCAAAACTACGTTAAACAAGTAGTGATTCAGTGAATAATTAAAAGTATATTATACAGTAAACATTACACAAGACAACGAAAGCTGAATTGATATTTTGATATATCTGCTTGTTATTGACAATATTCTCTACAATATTGGTGTTAGTATGTTATTATGTGCCAGTACTTGCAATCTTTTACTGTAAATTTAAATCTATACAGTGCATTTTCACAATAAACACTGTTAGGTCATAGTAAAGCAATGAACCCCAAGAAGCAGTGGGTTACCAGTGCATTGTAACCCCACTGTAACCCCACTGCTTCGAGGGGGTTTATTGCGTTTATAAAACAGTTACTTCATATGCATAACGTTAGAGGGATTTTATAAAATAAAACACAAATAAGTTGTAATTATATTAGTACAAATATTACTCTTCCGCCAAACAAAGTAGTCCTCAGAATCAAGTGTGACTGAAACAGAGCGCAGTTTACAACCAACAGAGATGCAGCAAAGACACAATGTGAAAATAGGATTTAAGACTGTGGTGTTTATTTCATAAATCAACATTCATCTAATTTATACATTAACATTTATATCGTGCAACTGTTGTGATGATCAAATATGCTTGGAAGCATTCTTAACTCTTTCCCCGTCAGAGTTTTTTTATGTTGCCACCCAGTTTTAGTTTAATGCCTTGCAGAAAAATTATCTTCTTTAAATAAACATAAAATATCAAATGAAAGAACAGACCATCCGCTTTCAAAAAAAAAAAAAAAAAAAACGTTTCATCCTACCTAAATTTGTTCTCTTATCACCTCTCAATTTTTTTAGCTAAAAGCGGAGATAATTCCATTTTTGTGAAGAACTTATTTAAGAGATGAGATGCAAAGCCATCAAAACTTACACGCTGTGTTTTTAGTGATGAGTGAATGCGTCAGTGTTTAAGTTGGGTAAGATCGCCACCCAGTGGATAATAGCGGTCGTATGAACTTGACTTATAAACTCCTCAGACAACGTTTTCTCTTTATCGACGAGATGACTCAACAATATTTATTTACATTTATCTGGATATCGCCATTAAATGTGCAATTGTAGACAAATTAAAAATATGATTAAAGACACTGTTGTTTATTTTCATAAATCAGTACGCAGCAACAGTGGCGCAGTGATACTAATGTAATGTGGTCTGAACCGTGAGGTTACCGGTGTATTTTATCACGGCTTAGAACGCGTTTCAACCAATCAGAATGAAGAACCAGAACTGCCCGTTTTATAATATAAGTTTTTGAATGTTCAACATTTTACAAATGAAAAGTAATTACACAAATGTACATGCTTGATGTTTGATTTTGAGTTTTTATCAAACGGAGTAAAACAATATTCATTTGTCACTAACTGCACATAATAATGGTGGTAGTGACAATATTAATGGGAAGAAAAATCTATTACAAAACTGATGAAAAACTGATCTCTGACGACACATTGCTAATACCACAGAACTGAAATAGATCATAAACTAAAACCACAATGAGCTCAGCTTCTTCCATCCGGTCACTCATGCAGATGATGCAGAGTATTAGACTACTAAAGATAGCATAAGATCGTTTCTGCTTAAGAGTATGCCACCTGACAGTCACCCAGTTAGTCAGCCACACGTTGACTCTAATGTCGGAACCGAGCCATGTACGTTACCCGTAACACTAGGCGCATCCAAAATAGTGTCTGCAACATTAACACTAGCAGTCTTACTATCCTCAACTAGCATTCAGATGTGCGCTACTGGTTCTACAACCTTCTTGGTCAGCCTTACTGCTTCATTACACTTAGGACATGTAAAACACTCTTTGCCAATTGAAGAAGCTAAACTATACATGTGGCATGAAATGCATGTTACAATAGCAAGCGGAGTCTTACCGTTTTCATGCCGTGTGGTGAGTTTCCATTTACCAGAACATGTTCTGTGAAGCTGCATCACGTGTGGGACAAGGTCCTTGGGCCAGTCCTGGCTTGCTCCGTTCGCTGGTGGTGATGTAGGATCAGGGTGATGTTAGGCGAGTACAGGTCTGAAAAACATACATGGGATAAATCAGCCATTAGATCGGCAAGGAAGGCAGAGTCACAGTAAACAGACGCTGTTAAATAAATGTTAGCCGTTTGGGGGTACAGTAGCAAAAAGAGTGAGAGTGTTGTTTACTTTATGTTGTTGTTTATAATGTTGGAGAAGAAGGTCTGTCTAGCTGTGCCTAGTTCTACGTTGAAAGCACGAAGACTGTCCTTATAGATGCTATAATGTACTTCAAGTTTTGTTTTCCGCCACATAAGTTCAGTTTTTCTGCATGTTCTTTTCATGTGCTGTACTGCTGTTGTGTTTTTCCAGGGTGCTTTACGTCTGCCAGTGATCACCCTGACCTTTACTGGAGCTATACCATCAATAGCATCTTTAACTTTTATGTTTTTAAGGAGAACATCAACAGAGTCTGCCGATATGTTTGGCAACATTGATATAGCATTCATAAATACCTCACTGGTGTTCTCATTTATGAACCTTTTTTTTTACATAGACAGACCAAAAGTGGCAGGACAGATCAATAAATCAAAGTAAACACAGAAATGGTCAGATAGCGCTTCATTCTTGATAACAGTGGATGAAATGTTTAGACCCTTGCTAATGAGCAGATCAAGAGTGTGTCCCCTATTGTGTGTAGGACCTTGCATGACAGTCTAATGTCTTGAACACCTTTGGGTCTCGCATCCTGTTTATGCCATCGGTTTGTGTCCTCAATTACTTTAGGTTTTGTCTGTGCTCACTATGACCTGTTTAAAAGCATTAGGTTCACAAGACTCACCAGCTTTATGTTGAGAGGGACCACGATGAAGCTCTGCTGTATTTTCTGGCAGGGTCGGCAGCACCACAAGTAACTTGTTTTCGAGAACTGCAATCTTTTGTAAAAGTCTGTGGCAGTTTGAGCAGCAGGTGGATTGAGATCCAAAAGAAGGCATTTTTTCTTCTGTTTGAGTGTGGGCAGCTGTGCTGTCCTGTTTTAGGATTGTCAGCTGCTGGCAATAGCAGACTGGTAGACCGCTATGACAAATTCCCCAAGTTTTTGAATATTAGAAATATCAATATAGTTCCAGGAATTTGTAGTTTTAGTGTGAGTGCCCATGATTTAGTTTGAGCACCGTGCTGAACTGCTGGTGGTTGAATCAAAAGATAAAAGTGAAAAAGCAAAAGCGCAAAGCACAGAGCCAAGTAAAAGCGTCCGAACAGTAGCGAAGCAGGAAGTTTGTTTTTAGGTTTACCCAAGTGTCTAGCAATTTCTCTTTACCCCTGTGTACACATAAGATGCTTTATCCAGTACAAAGGCGATGAATCCAGAAAACTGTCAATGTTGACTTTTATATTAAACATTAGTAAAACAACTATAATACGATCAGAAAGCATATTGTTTGGTTATGTTACTAATGACTGAAAATTAAACTGTTTTTAAATGACAACAGTAGCTAATGGCAATTTTATTTATTTAGCAACATTGAATTCAACCCAATTGCAATCTTAAAATAAATTAACCAATTATAAATTTGAAGTTATAAAACGGCCAGTTCTGGTTCTTCATTCTGATTGGTTGAAACGCGTTCTAAGCCGTGATAAAATACACCGGTAACCTCACGGTTCAGACCACATTTCTGCGACTTCCTAACCCAAACCCCAGCTCTAACCCCAACTCCAGGCGAGAATAGTTTTAAAAGTGGACGAAAAACATGTAGAAACCAATGCAAAAAATAACATCCTAACGCAAACCCCGGATCTAACCCTAACCCCAAGCGACAATGATTTAAAAATAGGAAACAACGATGAGAAAACAAAATATAAAATGACACGATAAAGAAAGTCGTGCCACAGACACGAACAGCCATTGATAGAAATTCGTGCTGGGAAGGACGAAAAAGGCATTCGTCTCCAGAGACACGAAAAACAGCGGAAATTCGTGTCATCAAACACGAATAAATTAATCAAAATTTTTCGTTACTATAACACGATTTCCCGTGAGACTGTGTTGCAGGAGAACAGGATAAGCGCTCAGTATGCAGACAGGCTAATAATACTTTGCAGGGAATGTACAGATTGAACCGGTTATATACTGAACAGACAGGAAGTGTAGGAAGTGAAGTGAGACACTTACACTGATTTTCCATATACGATTTCATACATTCATAACAAACAAAAACAACAAGTGACCTCAGTCTAAGAGTACAAATCTAACAAAATTACTTTAAAGAGTTTAGGAAACATGGTTGAAAAAACATCTGCTTGACCACAGCTAGCCAAAAACATTACAAACTGTCTGAGTTATTGTAAAGCCTTGTGATGGTAAAGCCTTAGTTTCAGCAATTCAGTCTTACATTCCTTCAGTATTCAAATGGACTGGTCTGGTAGAGTAAACCTTTGTTATCTTATGTGGCGAGATAAAGAAAATATGCGTCAGTGTGACCACAGTGTGGTGTTTATTTGAAGTTTGACTTCACGCTGAGCTGCGCAGACAACTCGATGACATCACAGTAACGCGAGAGCGATCTAAAAGCATACTGTGGAGTTGTTCATACCTCAATGTCATAGACTGATTGCTTTGTGGATCGCTGTATAAAATAAAATACACTATATATTTAACAATATTTTCAGTCAGTCCCTCCTTTGTTGGTTTGTGAAAGAGCTATTGTGACATCATTACCCAAATACACGCCAATTTGGCATTGAGAGATTACGTTTTTGTTTTTTCTTCTTAACATTAAGGGCCCAATTTTAACAATCTAAGCACATTTTCTAAAGCGCACGGTGCACGGTCTAAATGGGCGTGTCCGATGCCACTTTTGCTAATTTAACAGCAGGAAAAATGGTTTGTGCGCCGAGCGCACGGTCGAAAAGGGTTGTACATATTTTCCTAATGAGTAATGGGTGTGTTTTGGGCGTAACGTGCAATAAACCAATGAGAGTCTTATCTCTCATTCCCTTTAAAAGCCAGTTGTGCTGGCTCTATGTCTAATCCCTATTTAGATAACAGACTTTGTAAAACTAAGTGGAGGAACAAGACCCCCAGTTTAAGAATAATATAAAAAATTTTGTTGTTTTCATTTTTATTGAAATGTCATTTTTTTGGATTAAAACCTTTTAAAAGCCTTTTTCTTTCAGTCATAGAAGTACAAATAGCAGGCTTTGAATTGCTGTCAATGTATTGATATCCTACATAATCAATGTAATCTCATGAAATAATTTGCAAATATCCAAGAAAAGGTTTGTACTCTAAAAATACAAACAAGAGATGAAGAATTTACAAACGTGCAGAGAGCCAAAGCGTTTCAGCACTAGAACAGTGCCATGGGATTTTTTTTACAAAGCATTACTTGACAGTGTCATCATGTACAATAAATCCGTAAGATAGCATTTAAAAACATTTAAAAATAGATGTACAGTATTTGTTTAAAGCAAAGCATTTATTTACTTACCAGGCTGCAGGTGAAGCAGCTCTTTGCATCTTCTAACGTCTCATAATTAGTCCTCATTTATGTCCAAGAGACTCAATAATAATCTTTTACATTCAATCCTTTAATCTTTCATATTTAAAGCTTTTTTGTGCTGCAGTGCATCCATGTGTGTGATAAGCAAACCTGCGTTGTCGTCCCGTTTATAGGCTCATATTACTAATGCGCTCTTTAAATAACAAAAAAAAACATATTGCGCCATTGACTTTAGACCAGGTTATTGTTGGTCAATGGTGTAGTCTATTTTAGTTGCCTCAAAAAAAGCAACGTGCCAACAATGCGCCTGAACACACCTCGTTTTCAGACCAGAACACCCATGGGCGCAAATGCATTTGCTATTTTTACAACGTGGCACTAAATGTGAAAATGATAATTGCGCAGGGTGGAAACTAGCAAAAGACACTTGCGTCGCGGATTGCGCTGCATTGCGCCGGGTGTATGATAGAGCCCTAAGTGTAGTATGTAGTGTAGTGATTATTAAAATTTTTAAAAATAAAATGCATAAGCATTTAAATAGTCAGATCTGCCTTTTAAGCTGCTGTACAAAATTTTCTAGTTTAATATAACAGCTGGGTCAGTTAACTATATTTATAGGCTACTTTTAAATATATTTATTTGTATTGTCTATTTCGCTTCAGTCAGCAGTATAGCCTAAGCAAGTTCACTCATATAAACCTTTTTTATGTCATTTTGACTAAGGCCCCATACACACGTATACAAAGTTTCGCGAGTGACATCCACATTTAAATGTGAGAGTAAATGTAAAAACTCACTCGGGAAAATGAGATGATTGACACAGAGATAACCATAGCAACGTTCTGCTGTCAAGTGGTTGCCATTCACTGCTTTGACCAAAATAGTATTACAGCATTATGTTCTGCAATTTTGGTCAAAGTCTTGGCATTGTGTGTTACGCATTTGTGAGGCTGCTTCCCAGAGCACTCAGTGTTCCCATTTCTGTCTTTTTTGTGCTTTTGTGTTTGGTTCATGAAGCGATCAAGTTCAAATGTGCATTGGAATTTATGCCGGTTTATAATGGGATTTTTTGTTTGCTGTTTTTATGTGTAAGATCTGGCAACACACGTAAGTAAACGCTTGTACCTCTGTGATTTTCTGCACAAACAGAAAACATTTTCCCCTCCTAGGCATTTATTTTTGCAGAAGAGAAACATGTGCACGTTTATGCAGTGCCGCTGCTAGCCATTTTGGTGCCCTAAGCATAATTCCTTTATAATGCCCCGACCCTGAGAAAAACAATGTTTGTTTTTGCCAGTTTAATTTTTTATTGACAAACATATAACTTAATAGCAGAAAGTAAAATCTTCACAGCTTTAGCCAACACACACTACACATTTGAAAGTGCAAACTTTTATAGAATAGCAAAACAGAAAAAATTACCAAACTTAAATTATCAAAATAATCCAGACATGGTTTTCCCAAGTACAATGTCACTTTAAATAAATTACATTAAATAAACATCAATAAGTAAACAAGAATACTCAATATTCTTAAATAAAACAAAGATTCAGAGAACTAAGTGTCACAGTAATGTTTGCTTCATATCATGACGTTTTATATTTATATTATATATTTAAAGTGATGAATTGTAACATGTGCACTGACTGCTAACGTTAACTTTTACTGAGAAAGTATTAACCACCGTCACGTCAAAATAAACCACAAAATAAACTGCTGCTCAATATCTAAAGAAACGTAGAAAAGAAAGTAACAGCTGCGTCAGTTATTTGTAAAGTGAATATGCATAGGTAATGTTTTACAGTAAAATCTCAATTTAGCTTGCACTGAAGTTATAAATTATAACAACATAGTTTGCTAAACATTAATATCAGCACAGCAAGTTCGAGGCGCATTACGATTAGCAGCAGCTGCAGCACATGCGCATTTCCCTTAATAGGAGTGAATGATAAAACATGATGGATTTACCTGCAAGTGATGCACGGGCATCATCCCGCAGTTTCTTCCTTTTTCTTTTTTCTGATCCTGACTCCTGCTGTCTTTTCGGGACCATTTCCAAAAGTTGCCTTCTGACTGGCCGTTTCTCAATCCGAAAGCTGCAGCCTGCGCGAGGTCGCATATGCAGGCTGCATACGTCATCAAGCCTGGTTTATTTCAGTTAACTGAACATTACATTAGCAAGTCATAAGCATATTACAACAATTTACGATTAACTAAGAATAATAGTTCTCTTTATAATCGTTAATATTACGAAATAAGTAAGTTTTAGTGACGTATGCAGCCTCTAAATGCTACCTCTGGAGGCTGCAGCCTTCGGATTGAGAAACGGCCTCTGTCAAACTTCAGGCGCCCGCGCGATCAACCGGCACGGACCATCAAAGGCTGGGGGCATACTTTCTAGACTAGAGCCATTAAATTATCTCGTTCCCCCTTTTTTGTAACATATACATGGATATAAAGGGCCTAATAATATTTCTATAGACTAATGAAATAATTTCAGCATTATAATTTTTTTTCATTAGGCTATTATTTTTGGGGTGCCCCCTCAGCATGTGATGCCCTACGCACAGCGCGTGATGCGCGTTATGGGAGCGGCGGGGCTGTGTGTGTGTGTGTGTGTGTGTGTGTGTGTGTGTGTGTGTGTGTGTGTGTGTGTGTGTGTGTGTGTGTGTGTGTGTGTACCTGGTAATTATTACGTTGTGGGGACCAATTGTCCCCACAAAGATAGGAATACCAGTGTTTTTGTGACCTTGTGGGGACATTTTGATGTCCCCATGAGGAAACAAGCTTATAAATCAAACAAGATGATGTTTATTGAAAATCTAAGGTACAAGAAAGGTTTTTGTGATGGTTGGGGTTAGGGAATGGGGCAGGTAAGGGGAATAGAATATACAGTTTGTATGGTATAAAATTCATTACGTCTATGGACAACCCAGTATCACGACCAGACGTGAAATACTCACGTTGGTCCACGTTGGAAAACGTGTAGATGTCACAGTTTAACACCCTCAGACGTGAAACTTACACGTTTGAGAGACGTGAATCCTACACGTTTGCGTCCAGTGGCGAAATACCCGGATGTTGACCTATTCCACACGCAATCTCTGTAAACTCTGCCATATTTTGATTTTCATTAAACCGAGCAAAATGGCATTCGGTTGTATTGACGATCACTGAGAAATTTTCTATTTAATTATTTAAAATGTAAATAACATATTTAAACGGTGAAAAGCATTAATTTGCCTTGTTCCACGCAAAAAAAACACGTCTAAATGTCATATTATTATTAAAGTAATGAGGAAAACGTCTATTTTTCTTGCTTCCCCCAGCTCCTCGTTTAGGTGAAAGGTAAACAATGTATTATATCGACGTTTACCATGTTAACCAACCTTAAATACTCAACCTAGTTCCGTTGCCTAGCAACTCCAGTAACTTCAGTGCCATTGGTTTAAGAACCTGCTTAAACAGATTAGGAGACATTATGTGTTCGCTGCATTTGTAATGTTTTAATTCCGTAAATATTTTTTTTTTTGCTGTGTATGGTAGAAAACATCAATAATCACATACTCTTTCCAAACGTGAGAACTACACGAAAGGGGGACCTCGCGTGACGTCACCGTAATTTGCTAAAGTTTAATTTAAAGAAGAAATAAAAAAAATGCCGAATAACTATTCACAGGATTAATACTCTCAAACGTGAAACTTGCATGTTTTTTCAGCTGTGGAAATTTTGGAAAAAAATACCGTTATTGCCCATTAATGATGACGTTATTCCCGCTTGCAACCACGACTTCCTCCTCTTCGAACTTCATCAAGCAGGTAAGACGCGTTGACAACAATTGGAATAACAATGTAATTATACAAGAGCTATATATTAAATAACATATTTAATATGTGTATGGTGTTCTTTGGTCACTGTAGTTATATAATATTCAAAGCTATAAACTTTCAATGTTGACCTTACTGTATGTAACCTTAGGTATTTGGGTTATTAAGGATTTACCAAGAATAAATGGGCTATTCTATGAGAATATGGAAATTGGTGAATACAGGCCTAATAAATGAATATTGATGCTCAATGCAGGCCTTATTAGGCTCTCATACAGACATATTAACTTTAGTTATTTGTTAATTGCTAATAATTATTCCCTAAACTTAAATGTTACCATCATTTCATCAATCAGTTCAACTTAAATATTTTATCAGTTAATAATTTTAATCATTTCAATTGATATGATTAGAGCTCTTGTTTAAAATGGACCAGTTCGGTACATCAAAAAAGGTTTTATGATTGGCTATGTATACCCAGATAGCACAGGTACGTCTGCAAGATGTCTGGTAAAGATCTGGAGATCTGGAATACATCTGTTGTGTAAAAACATCTTATAAAGGTCTTAGAAAAAGCTGCTTTACATAAATCAAAAACGTCTTGCAGACGTCTTCAATATGTCTATATGACATCTTTGGAAACGTCTCAGAGGCGTATTGCAGATGAGCAAACAATCTAAATAATACTTCTTGCAGATGTAAACGCAGACATCAAATAGACGTCTTCGAGATGTATGTGTGCTATCAGGGTAGTGCCTGTTGTATTGCTAATTGGGCTTACTTTAGCTGTCCCTTATACGTAGGCTATAAACTCATCATCAAATATGATTATTTAAGTTATAGGTTATTGGTTGTATTTTTGTGGCAGCAAATGTGACTATCGTTTAAAGTACGAAGAACGGAGTAAGCATTCTAATGTGTAGGCGATTTTAGACCCCCCCTCAAAAAAAAAATGCCAGAGACACCGTGCCCTAATGTTAGTGACTAGCCAGCCAAAGACCAGAAAAATTAACGTTTATTTCATTTCATCGTATCATTGTTGTGAAACCCATTTTTTATGTCTCTTTCCAAACAGATATGCCAGGACCTGGTTCAACTGTAAAGAAATGTGTGTCTTGTTGTATGCCACTCAATGTGGCTTGCAAGACGTGCAAGTACTGCAAAGCAGCGCAGCCCCACAATCTGCGTTTGAAAAAAAAAATTGAGCGATTTGATTTGAAATCAGAGACATGGGCCCAGGCCCAGAAAAAAAACAACACATCATCCCACCTGAGGGATGACGCTTCTTTGTTGGTATGTTACAGACTATTATTATTTTGTGCTTGCATACATAAGTAATTAAACACCTGTTTTTTTTAGTTTTAGGTTTACACTTATTGACTCATCTTCTGAATGAAAAATCACTGTAAAGCTTCTAATTGCTGATCCCAAAATTCTAAAGACAATTAGCAGCGAAATAGTTCTTACGAATATGTATGCACGCAGCATATGTCATTATGTTAGTATACAAAGAACTTGCTTTAACTGACTCTGAAATTTACCAGAGCATAAATGCTCAGAAATAATGTAGATTTTGCTTTACTCTTGTTGGAAGCTGGAAAGGTTTCAGGCCCTCGGCTCCAGGGGTGTGTTATTTATATCCCGCCCTGGGACCAAATCGTGGACCTGTGAGGTTCTGATGCCCAGATGTAATATCACTGAGGCAGCATCTGCCTGCCTAAAGAGGATGGAGGCGTTGTTTGAATTTGTTGTTCAAGGTATTGTTGTATGTTAAAGTAAAATATGACATCATTATATAAATAGTAAATTTAGTTTTTTTTATAGCAGGTATGCCATAATAAAATCAATTAAACCCTTTAATTACATGGTGTTATTGAATTTGTTTTTTCTTTATTTGTTTGACTTATGTTAATACTAGGTTGGAGTCAGTCAGAGAAAGTGACAGCCTCAGCAGCAGAGATCCCACAGCCTCCTGTGGACAACTCACTGGCCACATCAAGTAAGTGTTGCATAGTTACATAATGTACTGATATTCCACCCTAGATGCTGTTTATAATTTCACATTTTGTATTACTGGTTGCTTTTAGGTTATTATGGAGCCCCTACTCTTGCCATTCCTACCCTTACAAGTGCTAATCTTGCCATTCCTACTCCTCCAGCCCCCACTCTTCCCATTCCTACCCCTCCAGCCCCCACTCTTCCCATTCCTTCCCCTCCAGCCCCTACTATTCCCATTCCTACCCCTCCAGCCCCCACTCTTCCCATTCCTTCCCCTCCAGCCCCTACTATTCCCATTCCTACCCCTCCAGCCCCCACTCTTCCCATTCCTTCCCCTCCAGCCCCTACTATTCTCATTCATACCCCTCCAGCCCCTACTCCTCCCATTCCTACCCCTCCAGTCCATAATCTTCCCATTTCTACCCCTCCAGCCCATACTCTTCCCAGTCCTACCCCCCCAGGCCACACTCTTCCCATTTCTACCCCTCCAGCCCATACTCTTCCTATTCCTACCCCTTCAGGCCACACTCTTCCCATTCCTACCCCTGCAGCCACTTCTCTTCCCATTCCTACCCCTCCAGCTCCTAATCTTGCCAGTCCTACCCCTCCACCCCCTACTCTTGACATTCCTACCCCTCCAGCTCCTAATCTTGCCAGTCCTACCCCTCCAGCCCCTACACCTGCCATCCCTGCTCCTGGAGGAAACAAGAGGAAGAAGAAGAATGGTGGGTGTATATGTTTTTAAAAACGTGTATCTAATTTTTTTTGAGACAAAGAATCTAGTGATTGTTTTGCATTAGAAAATATATGAACATTTCACCAAAAACAAATTGTGTATTTCAGATTGCTCTCACAGCAGCCAGGAAGTATACAAGGGAGATATTTTAAAGGAACGAGTTAAAGAGGTTGGTCAGCCATTACCTGATATGGATAAAAAAACTAGGCAGTAGAACATTAAAGAATGGATGTTATTGCAGGGTTAGAACTGAACTTATTAACCTGTAAGACTTATCTACATGCACATAATGATATGACATGATATAACATATGATTTTCCACTATTATTTCACTTATGTTTTACATTTGTGGTTCAACATTTCATTGCAGTTATAACCAGCAGTGAAATGTAAAACAGGTCCGCTCCATGGACAGTGCCATTATTATCATAATACAAACACAAGAAGAAATATATATATATATATATATATATATATATATATAAACTAATTGCACAGAAGTATTAGACTAATACATTTCAGGTGAATAGAAATGTACAGAGATACTTACAGAAATATTTGGGTGAACAGAAATTTACAAGACATATGTGCAATGTAGAACAGGTTATTGTATATACTGTATGTAGACAGATATCATATACTGTATGTAGACAACTTAACACAAAATACAGTCTTTTATTTATAAAAGTGTATTGATAGTTATTGCACGTGTAAGCCTACTTAACTACTGTATTTTAAGTTTAGATCTACAGATTACGTTACTTACAGTTATTAGGTTTTTTAACACGTTTGCTTCATTATTAGGGGGTTTTGTGTGTAGATTGAGGGGGGATTATTTTAAACTATCAAACTAACTTAATATTATCCTTTTTCATTAGGGAAGGAAGGAATACCTTCTGAAATGGCACCCTTGCAGTTTATGGTATGTATAGAAATGTTCTTTACTCTTTAACTCCTTTTTATTTTTAGTGTTGTTTGTTTGTCTGTAAGCAGGATTACGCAAAAACTACCAGCACGAGTTTCATGAAAGGTGTATCATGGGTCAAGGAAGTATCCATGACATTTTAGAGCAGATCCAAATCAATGGGCAAAGTTGCACATTTACCAACATTGTGCCACACAGCATTTTTCCTAATCTTTCCTTTTATGGCCCTAATTTGTTGGTAGTTTCAGTAGTTAAATACACATATTCAAATAAGAATGCATTGGAACTACTAGGAAGCTACAGCAAATTCAGTAAAATTAATAGTTTAATTTTTTGTAGTTAAAAAAAAATGATGAGAATGTTGAAGATCTCAATCAAAAAGTAGTTTATTCAATCAAAGCAGTAGAAAAGTACATAAAGCACTCAGGGTTCATCGGAGTTGGAGTCTTAACACTTTATACAGTTTAAAATCTGTTTCCCCACACTGTAAAAAAAAAATCCGTAAAAAAACGGTAAATCTCTGGCAGCAAAGTTGCCAGAGAAATTCTGTCAAATTACGGGAAAAAAATGTTTTTCAAAATAACATACAAAAACCGTTAAAATACAGAGAATCTTTTACAGTCATAATTCATTAAATTACAGAATATTACTGTTAATAACTGTTATAAAACTGTATAAAAACGTAAAAAGTATGTGAAAATACATGAAAAACAACTACCTTTCAGGTTAATCTCTGTAAAAATACGGCTTTTATTAGTTACTTTATTAAGTTACTCTGTATTTATACAGTAATATTCTTTTTAAATACAGTTTATCTATGTAAAATAACTAAAAAAGACCTGCATAAAAACATAGTAAGTATGTGAAAATACATCAAAATACAACTACTTTTCAGATTAATCTCTGTAAAAATACAGCTTTTATTAGTTACTTTATTAAGTTACTCTGTATTTATACAGTAATATTCTTTTAAAAAACAGTTTATCTTTATTAAATAACTAAAAAAACCTGTATAAAAACGTAAAAAGTATGTGAAAATACATGAAAAACAACTACCTTTCAGGTTAATCTCTGTAAAAATACGGCTTTTATTAGTTACTTTATTAAGTTGCTCTGTATTTATACAGTAATATTCTTTTAAAATACCTAAAAAGACCTGTATAAAAACGTAATAAGTATGTGAAAATACATGAAAAACAACTACTTTTCAGGTTAATCTCTGTAAATGAACGGCTTTAAATAGTTATTTTATTAAATTGCTCTGTGTTTATACAGTAATATTCTTTTAAAACACAGTTTATCTTTGTAAAATAACTAAGAAGACCTGTATAAAAACATAGTAAGTATGTGAAAATACATGAAATACAATTACTTTTCAGGCCAATCCCTGTAAATATACGGCTTTTATTAGTTATTTTATTAAATTGCTCTGTGTTTATACAGTAATATTCTTTTAAAATACAGTTTATCTTTTTAAAATAACTAAAAAGACCTGTATAAAAACGTAGCAAGTATGTGGAAAATACATGAAAAACAACTGCTTTTCAGGTTAATCCCTGTAAATATACGGCTTTTATTAGTTACTTTATTAAGTTGCTCTGTATTTATACAGTAATATTCTTTTAAAATACCTAAAAAGACCTGTATAAAAACGTAATAAGTATGTGAAAATACATGAAAAACAACTACTTTTCAGGTTAATCTCTGTAAATGTACGGCTTTTAATAGTTACTTTATTAAGTTGCTCTGTATTTATAAAGTAATATTCTTTTAAATCACAGTTTATCTTAGTAAAATAACAAGGAAAATTTCATAAAAACGTAATCAGTATGTGAAAATGCATGAAAAACAACTACTTTTCAGGTTAATCTCTGTAAAGGTATGGTTTTTATTAGCCATTTTATTAAAAGACATGTATAAAAATGTAATAAGTATGTGAAAATACATTGTTAAAAAACAGTTTACTCTTAAATATAGCTTATCTTTACAAAACAACTAAGAGCAATGTATGAAACCCAATAAGTACATAAAATCAAAGACTAAAATATTACAAATATATTTTAACAAAATGATTGGACAATAGAAAAATAATCATAGTATGTTAAAATACCTCAAAAGTAGCTACATACATAATCTGTAAATTAAGGTATTTAGTTGTCGTTATATAAAACAGCCATGTCTACCAACATTAATTTTGTGTTAAAATATAGCCAATCTCATGTATAGTAACTAAGAAATGTTATTTCTTGCAGTAAAATAAAAACTATAAAAAATGTATAGGGTACCTCCTTTAAAACAGAACAGTCATTTTAGTCAATTGTAACCAGTATTTAATGTTAACTGGACAGTAGAAATACAAGCAAACCATGAAAAAACAGCTACATTATGATAATTAATAAAATAATTGTGTCAAATAAAATGTTTTACTGGCAAAATAAAAACATTTCATTGAGGAAACATTTCAGGACTTTTCTCCACTCAATGGACTTCAATAACTTTATAATCAAAATTATCTAGCTTCTGCAAGACGACAGTATGCATTCATATGGTGTCAGAAGAATTGTCCATCTTATATTACACAGATTTCAGATTAAAAACAGTCTACTATTTCCACACCTGGGTTGCCATGGTCATCCGATGTAGATCCACAAGCACAGGTTTTTCTATAATCTGAAATCACAAAAGAAGGAAATATTTAAAAAAAAATAAACTATTAAAATTTAGGGTTAGGACTAACTATGAATAACTCTTGCAGAGTGCACCTTTAAAGTGTAATGGATTAGTTTAAAGGGACACTCCACTTTAAAAAAATAAAATAAAAAACACAGTTTCCACATTTTCCCGCTCCCTTAGAGTTAAACACTTGATTTTTACAGTTTTGGAATCCATTCAGCCGTTCTCCAGGTCTGGCTTTACCACTTTTAGCATAGCTTAGCATAATCCATTAAATCTGATTAGACCATTAGCATTGCATGTTTAAAAATAACCAAAGAGTTTCAATATTTTTCCTATGTAAAACTTAACTTCTGTAGTTACATCATGTACTAAGACCGACGGAAAATTAATTTGTGATATTCTAGGCAGATATGGTTAGCACTAGGGGTGGGCGATATCTCGATATTCGACCTATAACGATATATTATTGGGACTCGAAATGGATTTTGACATATCGTATATATCGATATGATGTTTATATTAAATTCTGATTTCGCCACTTTGCTTCTTTGCCTTTTCTGTGTGCTGTGCTCGCCCCTGCCTCCTTGCTTTTGTTCCCCCTCCCCTCGCGTGTTTTCTCATTTAACATGGCGGCGCCCGTCACGGAATCAACACTGGCCACCACGAATAGATCTTCCATGATTCCCATTTACATGTATATTTTACTGTTTAAAACGGCTTAAATTCATTGTTGCGAACATTCAGCGCACCCCTCTCTCGTTCCGTGAGGCGCTTCGACAGCGCGCATCTCTCTCTCAATGACAGTGAAAAGGTGGCAGTGCTTTAATGTCCGTTTCTCCGTATACTTTCTTTTTTCACGGATGTTACTGACAGAGAAGACGACTTATCTAGTTTATCATGACCAAACAAAGGTTAGCAGTAGTGCTACATACACACACAGACCCAAACACACGTTTTCTTGATGTGAGAGCTATCTCTCTCCCTATGATGCGGTGTGCAAGTGCACCTGTTCTTAAGTTTTCTGTGTAACAACAACAGTGTTTTCTCTCATATTTAACCCATTTACTCCTAAAACCTATGTTAGTCCAGGATAAATACCCTTATCTCCTGAGGGTTTTCAGAAAAAAAATTCAGTTGTTTTATTTTTGAATAAAAAGACGAAAATATGCATTTTCTTATTTTATAGTTAAAGTATAATTTTTGTATATATTTTTTTAAAGGGGCGGTGAATTTGTCGATTTTATTGTTTTATACTGTTGCCTGATGTCTACTTCTGATGTCCGCGTGGTTTTTACATTCAAAAACATCAAAAACAATAAGTAATAGGCTATTTTGTAACATAGATTAGTGGCTGTCTGGAGAAATGGTTCGTTTGAAGGGGCGGGCCGCATTGAAGACCTGGACGTAAACACCCACTGCTATGATTGGACGGCTTCATTCCCCGTCATTACATGTGGGGAAATGTTTTAAAAACATTAATGTGATAAAAATAGCAGCCGAACACAAATATGTTTGAGCCACAAAAGATTCTGGGTGCTAAATATGATACACATAAATGACAATACGTATATTAAAGTAGAAACAAAACTCGACGTGACTAAATTACCGTATACAACACAGTAAGCGCGCATCAGAATCTAAACTGCGGCTAATAAATCCTTATCAATAACTTTGTATAATTCGATTGTGCTTGTGAGGTTACTTTTACATTCACGTAATGTTAAATACCACAGTTATATGATAAAAAATAAGCTTTGTTGAGTGTTTGACCTTTCAAACGTAACTCGCCTAAATTACCGTATACAACACAGTAAACGGGCATCAGAATCTAAACTGCGGCTGATAAATCCTTCTTTATAAATAACACTGAATATTTCTACCGTTGAATTACAGTCGTGTTGTTAAGTGGTGTATCTTTATTAATCGTTTAATGTTTTTAGTACATTAAAACAGTCAAACATACGTGTTTAGACACGGATGTTACAACAGACATATCAAGCGATCTCTTCTAACAAAGCAATAGTGAAACGCAGTAACTTAAATAAAGTAAAATGTCTTACTGTGTATAATGCTGTGTCATTGTTGTCAGATCCAATATAAGTGGTGCTTTTAATCACAGTCTCTCTGCAAATCCAGCATCGACTTCTTTGCAAATAAATCCGTGTAACCAAAGTTAACAAACACTCCCCACACGAGCTGGAACTTCTTAAAAAGCAAACTTTTTCCAGGCATTTAATGTTATGTTCCAAGCCTCCGAATTAAAGTATTTAGCTTCTGTGTTGTTCCCACGCGGTTCTTCCACAACCGAAAATGCGTTTCCAGTCTATCATAACAGATCACCGCGTCAAAATAAAAGTCTCTCAGAAAAAAAATGTATTTAAAAGTCATTTTGGTTACATTTGTCAATCTTTAAAGACATATTTACTTGTTGAGACACACGTGTGTCACGCGAAGCTGTGGGCGGGACTTCAAAAGTGGTCCTTGTATTTGGCTATGGGGCGGTGCTTCAATTCTACTTTGACGTCATAGATTTCCGAATTCCACACTGGCTTGTTTTACTGGCTTGGTGCCAAAAACAGTTATATTTCAGTAGCACGGACGTTTTCAGTTCTGAAACTTGCAGGATGTTCATTTAAGTATGATGACCTCTTATATAACAAATTATCAAGTTAAAATTGAGTATTTGATTCACCGCTCCTTTAAATGTTGCAGAAGCACTTTGTTCCTACCTCTTTGCGCATTAAAAAAAAAGCCCTTGTGGATTTTGACATTTGTTTTTCAGTAGTTTTTTTTTTTTTTGGGGGGGGGGGGTATTTTTCCATGCAAAGCCACTGGAATATATATCGTCCATCGAGATATAGCAAATATAATTTTCACTCCATATCGCCCAGCCCTAGTTAGCACTATACTCTCATTCTGGTGTATGAATCAAGGACTTTGCTGCTGTAACATTACGCAGTGCCCTGTGATTGAAAGTTACTAAGGGGACTACTTTCGGGCCCTGCGTAATATAATTGCCCCTGCTGCAGCCATTTACGGCAGCAAAGTCCTTGATTATTACACCAGAATGAGAGTATAGTTCTAACCATATCGGCCTTAAAAAAAAAAAAACTAATTTTCCATTGGTCTTAGTAACCTACACAATGTAACTACAGAAGAGTCAAGCTTTGAATAGGAAAAATATCGAAACTCTTATTTTTTAGCGCGATGCTAATGGTGTAATCAGATTCAATGGATTATGCTAAGCTATGCTAAAAGTGGTACAGCCAGACCCAGAGTGTTTAACTCTAGGGGAGCTGGAAAAGTAGCATATTTTCTAAAAAAGTGGAGTGTTCCTTTATGCATTTTTTTTTTATTTCCAAACTCATTATGGAGGAAGCATTGATATTTTCCACCAAGGGAGAGCTGGAGCTGGTTTGGAGCCAGAGCAAAGCAAACCGGTTCTTAGTAAGCTTGTCAGTTAATCCATGTCTTTCTTTCCTCAGTGGAAGAGAAAAATGATTTCTGAACTTTTCTTCACAGATTGGAGTTATAACCCAAACTCTTCTTAGTTCAAATCAACGCAGTTTCAAAGGTCTTTGAGGTGCTTTCACAGGCTCTGCACGATACCAGCTGAGGACGGGGGGTGGGGGTCTAGCAAAACAATTGGTTAAAAAAAGGTATATACTTTATATACAATAATTCGGATTGAGCTCAAGCCGGGAACTGTCATCACGCTCAATGGCGCATGCGCGAGCGGAAGCACCGCCCCACTCTTTACACACAAACCGGCCGAGCGTGATGACGTACTAACGCCGCAGAACTAGTTCCCGGCTTCTTCCGGCCTGAGCTCAATCTGAACTATCGGATAAAAAGTACATACTTTTTTTGTAGAAAATAATCCTTTCGTTAGATTGTTTCGTTAAAATCCCCCTCGTCCTCAGCTGGAATTGTATTGAGCCCGTTGAAGCACTTCAAAGACCTTTGAAACTGCATGGATTTGAACTGACAAGAGTTAGGTTCCACTGAACCCTATTTTGTAAAGAAAAGTCCAGAATGTTTTCCTTAAAAAAAAAAAAAAAAAAAAACTATTTATCTTTCACTGAGGAAAGATAGACATCGATATCTTGGATGGCATTGGGGTCTTTAAAGGGTTAGATCACCCAAAAATGACATTTAGCCTGTGATTTACTCACCCTCAAGCGATCCTAGGTGTATGACATACTTCTTCCAGACAAATAAAATCGGAGTTATATTAAAGTGCCCCTATTATGGAATTTTGAAAATTACCTTTCATAGTATGCATCATAGATCTAAGTGAACGAAAACATCCAGAAATGCACTTTTACCATGGATAGATGCACTTTTATCAACTTCAAAACAGAAGCACCCATTGACTTCTAATATAAATCTGGGAAGAGCCAGGGCATTTGTTAACATGATTGTATTATGATTGTATTTGTCTGAAAGAAGAAGGTTATATACACTTAGAATGACTTGAGGGTGAGCAAATCATGGGCTAATTTTCATTGCAGGGTGAACTATCGCTTTAAGGCTTTAAAGGGACACAAGGCAGCATTTTTATGTTAATAAATCATCTTCGTAAGTCGGTATATGGTTAAATGACTCATTACATGACGAATGAAGACTCTCTCGCCCGCCCCTACCGTCTGTAGGAAGAATACCCCACTTGCAAGTTCGCTGTATCCGACCCGGTGTCCTTCAGTCTCGTATAGTCTTAGATATAGAACGCATTTACTCCCAGACACTAGGGGGAGCTAGTAGAGAAATAATACTCAGACTTGCCTTGTGTGCCTTTAACATGCAATAAAGGGACAGATTTGTGACCTTGTTTACAAATAGAACTTCAAAATAGAACATTTGAGATTTTTTTCCCCTAAAATAATTGTTTTCTGTACTATTACCGTGCGTTCACACAGACGTGTTAAGAGATGGCAAAAAAAAACGCTATTCGCGCGTAGTTGGATGCTTGAACATTTGGAGTTTACTCGCTTCATTCACGCCTGAAAACCGCACATGAAATTCTAGTTATTCAAGACATTTACGCGGAAATTCACATCACGGGAGGGGCTTCCGCGACTCCGCTCGCTTCCTGTAATTACGTCACTACTAGAGAAAGCTCCTGATTGGTTAAAGGTAGGGTAACAGATTTGATCCTGAAACATTTTTAGTTATGCTGGTTAAAAGTCTCCTCACATCCTGATAGCAATCACTGTGTTAAGTTGTTTAAATGTATTTGTAGAAATTTATGTCATCTGTGAAAGGCGTAGGACCAAAAAATGTTCAACAAATCATAGATTTCGGTCCGAACGGACGTTTCCTTTTTTGTCCCTCATACGCAAGCGTAATTTGAATTCCCACCGCGCAGCGAGTCCATGCAGACACCATACGTCATCGGCGCGTTCACGTGCGCTCTGTCTGTAAACAGCGAGAATAGCAAACTTTTCTGCTGAATTGACAACCTACACAGGAGCAACAAAACTAAATGCATCTTTTATAACAACAACAGCAAAAACTGCCTGGATCAGCAAGAGCAAAAATCCAAATTAACATCTGTAACTTTACTGCTTTACCACGAGATGCAAACAGCTACAGGAGGCAAAGAGTCTGAAAGGGTCGTTGCACTGTTTATTTTGGTAAGGTAGGTACGCGATATGTTTGTATTGAGATGGATTCAGATATTATACTTTGATGAAACGTTGTGTTGCTTATGAAATTTGTGTTCGTTTTCCGGATTAGCATAACGATATAGTTACTACGTCTACAAAACCGAACGTGTGCTTAAACTAATTCTGATGTAAACCAGTTGTTTATGTTGGTTATTTTGGAAGTGTTATTCACTTTGTACTGCAAAGTTTTCTCACTGGTGAATGAGACATGAGACGTGGCCGTCTGATCTGTGCGTGTTCATGTGTTTGGAAAGAGGCGTGACTTTGGAGAGCGATTTGACTTGAGGGTGGGATCGGGATTTCATTGCTAGGCGGCTACCGTTAGCATTTTTCAAAATGTGTTACCCTACCTTTAATGCGGGGCGTTTTTCCACCAAAGTTCAGATTTTTCAACTGCGCAAACTAGACACACAATTGAGGTGGATTTGCGTCTACCGAACCACGCTTAATGCCTCATTAGCAACGCAAGACCTCCAGATGCGCGTAAACACGTTTTTAAATTGACATAACATTGAAATCACTGCCGCTTTGTGCCTCTACCGTGGCTGGAGTGAACGCAGCATTATGATAGGAAATAATGTAATAATCTGACCTGGAGTAATTCAGTTTGCCCAGTAGAAAATGACTAAAACAGTCCCCTCTTGGGACCTGGGATGCTGTGGTCATCTGCAGTAGATCTCCACCAACCACAGGCTTTTCCACATAACCTGAAATCAAATTTAAATATTTTAAAATACTCTTTACATTTAGGATTTGCGAAATTGATACGTTTAAGCATTCTTTAAAATTTCCAAACTCATTAATGGAGGAAACACTTAACCTGTTATTATGATTGATATTAAGGTTTGACCACAATACTGTGGTGAATATATCATTTGATAAAAAAAAAAGTTTACTTTACTCTAATGATACAAAATAATATAAATATTTGACCACAGGATCACTTCTAACATTTCCAGGGTGTTAAAGAGGCTAAAAGAACATAACTGGGCCCGTTTTAGTCAACTGGGTGCAAATTTTAAAGAGGATAACACAGTGTAGCCAACAACAATTGTTTTTATTGTTCTCTGTACTGACAGCTAAAATGTTAAAATTGACCAAAGTTCTCCTTTAATGCACTCTAATAGTGTATAAGTAACGTTATACAACAACATTAAATATACTAGATTACATTGAAATATGTTATTAATTCATATTCCTATGATTTAACCTTCTAATGAAACAACTACAATGACATTAGGAACATCCAAATGAAACATACTAGCACCTACCTACACCATGTGCAGGCCTGACCACGTGCGTCAAGCACAGCACAAATCATTCAAATGGATTCTTAAAACACAATGCATGTTTATTAACAGGTAATAAGATCTATTTTCTTTCATAAAAAAATAACTAAACAAACAACATACCTGTAAACAGACCAACATCATCAGTGGATCGACGGGGCAATGTCTTTTCTCTCACTCTGTCCTGAAGACACTGAGCATAATATGATAATTATAAGATTATGAAATTCATAATATGCTTATTACAATTAAACACTTCATCACAACCAACACGATCAAATGCTGTTGAGCACTTGAGCAAAAATATGCATTTGGACGATAAAACTCAGCATACCAGAGAAACGTCCACGAGAAAAGCACCATCACACGTCGTACATGGAGGAACCCGGGAGATGTTCCCCCGAAGACGCTCCCACCCTAAACGAAGACCCGAAGAAAAGTTCCTTTAATTTAACGTTATATTCTCTTACTTGTGAACAATGATATGAACAAAATTGTTTGAGGTTCATTAACCCATTTTAATTACAAAACGGAGTATAACCACCAGTAAATTTAAGAAAATAATACAATATAGGAAAAAACGATTCAAATAATTCACACCAGTTACAAATGCATACTTTTTATATTGAACTGAAAACACTCTTACCTTCGTTCGAAACGCAGGAGAAAACATATTCCTTATTCCGAAATGCCAATGCAGCTCCATGATATCCGAGGATGGCTCACCTAAACTCAGAGTGAATCGAAAAATACCGCGCAAACCCGTTGACTGCGTTGAGACGCATCTGACATCCGTTTGTAAATTCAAACTTCTAAAACACGTGACCAAATCATTGCTGCTCATTCGACTGTTACGACCTACGACACATTCGCCGTTGTGGGCGGGAATTGGCGGCAAATTTGAATCTGTGTTGCACACATACACACACAAACAAGAGATGTATCGGAATAAAGTGTGCTGTTGAATAAAATTGTGAATGTTAAATAGTTGTATGGAGTTGAAATTAGAATAATGTTATTTTTATTATTCTGTGGAAATATTTTGATCTTTGTCAAAACAAACTCTGAATAGGCAACAAAAGTTACAATCACAAATATATATATATATATATATATATATATATATATATATATATATATATATATATATATATATATTTATATATATTTATTTATTTATTTATTTATTTATTTATTTACACATACGTAGTAGCAATATGTTATAGGCCATATGTGTGTGTGCGTGCGTGTGTATACACACACACACACACACACACACACACACACACACATATATATATATATATATATATATATACATATACATATATACATATATATACATATATACATATATATATATATATATATATATATATATATATATATATATATATATACATATTTATTTATTTATTTATTTATTTACACATACATAGTAGCAATATGTTATAGGCCATATATGTGTGTGCGTGCGTGTGTCATTTTGCATCATTGAAAGAAGGAAGTCCAATATCTTTGTTGAGGGAGTGAGACTACAAACACCCCTTTTCTCAGTCAAATAGGCACCAAATTCTAAATGTATGTTACATTTTGACTACAAATATGACACACTTTCAATAAAGATGAATGTTTCTACGGGTGAAATGCTTCTTTAAACGTGTAGGCCTGGAAAATTCCACAAGGAAAGATTCTGTTGGGGTTTTTCCCGTATGACTGTTGACCCTATTCTTCATTACATCATCCACCCTATTTTTCAACATGGACAAATCAATTTCATACAAGATAATTTTATGTATGAGACTTTTCCTTAGTCACTAGTTAAACAGCCTGAAAAATAACAAGAGTGTGGTAAACAGTAAAAATTACTTGTGCTTTATGATTATTGTGTGTTTATGATTATGATTACACACTTGCTGCACAGGTTAAATTAAAATCTCTGAGAACTGTGGGCAGGATAATTAAGTGTATTAGGGATGCTTTGCCCCATGCATTAATGTCATGTATAAACTCAGCCCTGGTAGATGATTTTACACCTCAGAACTTGCCTGAGCTGAAGGTGACCCCTAAAGATGGAGGAGATGTAATATAAACCAGACTGCATTGTTGAAAGGGATTTGGTTGTTCATAATGTGGCAAAGAAAAACGTTTATATGTGTGTTAAATCTTTGCATGTTGGACATTTGCAAGGAAACAGATACTAAATGAAGGGATAAAATCTCTATTTGCGAAGAAGTGCATCCATCATGGAGAGTACTGTGTAAAGCTCTTATCTCCAAGCGATGTGGAGATCTTCAGTGTAGAGTTGTGCTACAGCCTCAAATAGATATCAAAGTTTAATAAGATTGTTCTGTCCTGTAATGCTCATGATGTTTTTCATATGTTTTTTGAATGTCCAAGACTTTCCTTTATTTGTAATACTTGAAAGTTGATCACAAAATTGGGGTTTTCATATAACAATACCTTAGTTTATATTAGGATATAAATATAGAAGTTCATGGCAACAACACCAATGATTCTTGTCATTTTTTATGACAAAAGTTTGACCTATGTTTACATGTGACTGCTACTCTGAACACTTCCAAGATCACATTTATGTTCATGCAAACTCGTTTTGTGTGTTTGTTTTTGCAAATACAGCTGCTCCATTATGTCGAGCAGAGACGAGTGCTCGGAGGTCAGCAATTTTACGCGTGTTTGACTTCATGTGGCGCTGCAAGAACCGATCAGACGGATGATGTCAAGGTACCGCCAGAGCGATTTGAAATTAGACTAGTGATTCCTCAACTCGCTCTCGCGGTACTTTGACGTCATCGATCACATACGGCAACAACTCCTCCCTCCAACATGAACCAGTTTGCGTCACCACGAGCGCTGCCGGTGATTGGCTTACGTGGGCTTGAGCTTTTCTTGACGGCATATATGCACGGGTACGTGTAAATAAACACTTTTCTGAAAACTGACATGTGTGCACGATATTATTTTGGAAACCGGAGAGGTTGAAATGTCCGTTTATGAAAATAGCCGCCCACGTGTAAACATAACCTTAGTGACGTGATACTGCATGTCTGTGTGGATGAACGGCAAAAAAAAGGTCACGGTTATAAAAATACCCGTGTCCGTGTGGACAAGGCCTAAGTTTGCCATTTTGAAATCCCACCAGTGTAAAAAGGCAGGAAAATAAGGCCTAGTCCACACGGACATGGGTATTTCTGTAACCTGAGTTTTTCCTCCAAACAAATCCTGTCCACACATGCTCAGTTTAAAAGAAATCTCTGTCCACATGAAAAAGCAAAAACACGCTATCAAGCACTGTCAAGAGCATGCCACACCAGCAGGCGACAATATAACCTCTGACGTCAAATACAGCAGATAACGGCGCACACTCTGACGTCGCACGACAACACTGCAACCAGCGTTTTCTTAAAATCCTCACCTTGGCAGGGATTTTCAAAAATGTTTGGTTTCAGTGCACTGATACTGCGTTTTTGCGTGGACAAACGGCCGAACCACATAAAAAAATAACACGGTTATAAAAATACTCCGGTCCGTGTGGACTAGGTCTAAGTCTTTAATAGAATCTGTGTCCATTTAGTTTACATATTACAAATACACAGATAGTGATGCTTTGTTTTGAATGGAGATGGGGTGTGAGACTGACTGTGAGTGTGTACAAAAGCTTAGTTTTTAATAATGGTTGTTGTGGATCCTGTATAAAATTTGTCTTAAGCCCTGTTTTCTCTCTCTCTCTCTCTCTCTCTCTCTCTCTCTCTCTCTCTCTCTCTCTCTCTCTCTGTCTCTCTCTCTCACTCTCTCTCTCTCTCTCTCTCTCTCTCTCTCCCTATACTGTAGTTTGCAATGAATTGTGGGAGCATGCTAAATGCAAATTTTACAGTTATGTCTGCAATACTGTATTTTTGAAATAGGCTAATATGTAAATGCTACAGGACAACATGTAATGACACTTATTATTTTATTTTATGTATTTATTTAAAAAGTCAGCTGTGGCAGTAGTTTGGAAATAAAAGCTTTGGCACTTTACAATAACTGCAATAAATGCAGCCTATTAAATGAATTATAAACATTCATGTAGATTCTGATAATGTACATATCTTTGTCAAAAATGTTTGATAAGAAACACATTTAGACAACATGTGTGCGTGCAGAAACAGTGGAGCATGTGCTTGTTCACTGTCAAGGGTATAATAATGAACGAGTTCAACTTGTAGATGGACTAAAGAAACTGAAAGTAAAGTTAACAATAAAAGATTTATTTCAGAGTGCACAGGTACAGTCAAAAGTGTACCCTATATTATTTAAATATTTGAGAGATACACGGTTAATGCACAGGATTTAATGTGTTACAAAAAGAAGTGTTTAGTATTATTTAATATTATTTGTTTCATTTATATAAGTGTTATCAGTATTATTATTTTATTTTATTTATTTTTTATTTTTATTTATTTTATTTTTTTTTTATATATATATATATATACATATAGTAGTTTATCCATTCCATCATCCTAGGTATTCACACTCCATCCCAGTAGGTGGCGGAAATGCACCAATAAGCTGGTTTGCCAACCGCCAATAAACTATAAAGAAGAAGAAGAAGAACATGTGTGCGTAGCGCAGTACGTGTGATGTCACGACGTCATCAGCAAATTTGCGCCCGGTGCACATGCGCATTGCGAGTTTGCGCAGACAGGTGTCTACGGTCGGAGTGGAATGAAGAAGTTGCATCTGATAATTCTTCCATTGTGTAAGTAATATTTTTAATTTGTCACATTACAAACACCAGACTGTTCATCAGAGTTAAGTATTAGCGTTAGTTTCTCTGCTGAATTTATTGGGCGAGTCTGTAGCACATTATTTGATGTAATATGCGCGGGTTAGTTTGATGCACATGTTGGAAGACAGGGCTCTCGAGTCAAGTCGCACGCATTCACCGTTAGGCACACGCATTTCAGTCAGTTCACACGCTCACCTTGTATTTCTCAGGCTGAGAAGTAACAGATAAATTATCCTGCTTCGAGTTTTTTTGTGTACTCAACTTTACGCAGCGCCGCATGAACTGACAAAGATGACATCAGAGTACCGCGAGACATGTTGCGGAAGAGGCTAATTCCTATCGCTCTCGCGTTACTCTGATGTCATCCACTTGTCGTTTCTTGCAGCGCCTCGCCTCATGAAGTCGTACTTTGATCAAAGACAAGTACAATCCTATAATCTACTCAAAGTGCTCTTTTTTCATGTACTAATTTTGTACTTAATATAGCCTACATTTTTTGTTCCTTAGTACATATGAAATATGCTAAAATGTAATTTAAAAATGTATTTAGGTACCACTTGTAATACATTTGAACCCATCTTTGTATGAAAGATGAGTACAAGTTTACTTAAATACATTTATGTAATACAAGATAGTATGTTAAATGCATTTCACTTCATATTCATGACATCTCAAACACGGAGGAAGATATTTTGAGGAATGTTTGTAACCCAATCTTTAATGAGCCCCATTCACTTCGAAAATAAGAAAAATAATTAATACTTAGTCCTTCTAATTGATGCTATTTCTTTTTTATGTCTTGTTTGTATGAAATATAGTTTCATTTTTTTTTTTTTTAGGTAGCAGCAACTGCAGCTGACATGGAATGAGGATTATCGGATTCACCTCTCACTGATCATCCAAGGTAATTTGGATACAATGAATACAAACTATTTTTTGCTTTCTTTTGTAATCATTAATGTTTTTTTTATTTTCTAGTGTTATCTGTATTTTTTGGTTTACACAAGGTACCTACACTGCAATAAAGAGCTTAAGTAAATAAGTAAATTTACTCTTTGTATAGTCGAATAATCCAAAAAAGATAATTTTAAATTATTTTTTATTCACTTAATTTAGATTGAAGCTAGACAAAATTTCTTTCTTGATTTAAGAATTTGAATATATTTAGACTGGAAAAAAGACAGAATTACTAAGCTCTTCTTTGCAGTGCATGCCATGAACCATACTGTCACAACCATTATTAATCCAAGTTTACTTTATATAGGTGAATTGATGACCTCAAGCAAATGGATGTTGTCATCTGAAGAGAAGGTTGTCCTGGGCCCATGTTTAGAGGCATTTGGGGCATATCTGACACATATCACAATCAAGCTGCATGCACACTTGAGTTTATTCAGAGGTAATTCAGAGCATAAACTCTTAACCAATATCTATTGTATACTTGCAAGTTTTTTTGACTTCTAGGTTAGGTTTTTTAGTTAGTGACTTCTTTTTTCAGGGGAGCAAATTCAAAATATGTGTTTGTTGCGTCATGTGAACCATGTGCATCATGTGTATTGTCAAAATGAGTGCCTGCTGAACACGCATCGAAAGGGTTTATGATAAGTGACGCTCACGTTCACAAAATACTCCCAAGACACTCACTTAACACATCACACATGAGATTAAGCCAGTATCTGGCAAACGCGAGCATCTCTTTTATCATAAACCATTTAGACGTGTCTGCAGCAGGCTTGTATTTTGACATCTTGCGTGATGCACATACATTTACATGACGCGCTAAACACATATTTTGAAATGGCGTGCAACACACATGAAGAGCTAAATACATGTTGTGACGAGCTTTGCATTATGTGCCCTCGAAAAAGAAGTCACCGGCCGTCACTGGCTTTATCATGAGTTGACACATAGACAGTGATTATGCACTGTTTATCTATAAATCCCTGTCATGTTTCACACCAAACTCTAGAGCAGATACTAATAACTATGACACTACCACCACTGCATTATGGGTTGAAATTAGTCAAAATAACAAATACATGGACATTTCCCGGCGAACTTGATGCACGTTACAACTGTATTTTACCATACACGAACAAATGCCATAAGATTGGAATATATGAAATTCAGAATTTAAATGAATGTGTATTGATTTGTACAAATGGAGACATGTATGTGAATAAAATGTTTAATTTTTTTGTTTTGTATTTATATATATCATAATTTGCCCATGCAAAAAAGGAGATGTGAATTTGTGGATCAGGTGACACGCCTACATTTATCCCGTTCTGATCATTTGGATTTTGAGATTTTCATTTTGCCGTTTAAAGCATTTTATGAGCCAAATACAAACAACTATCAATGAATGAACCAAACAAATGCGTTTCATTTTGTGTTGGAATTTAATTATGTGCATCAAACAGGATGAATGCACATGCATTGCCTGGTTCACAAATGCACATTGGTGGTTTTGTTTTTGCATGCACAAATTGTGATATTTGTGAATTTCAGTGATTATATTTTTTATTAGTTTATTACAATTTGTGTATGCAAAAACTTCAATGTGCATTTGTGAATTAGGCGATGTACATGCATTCATCCTGTTTGGTTAAATACAAACCACGCAACAAAAGTCGCAAAATTTGAATGAACCAAACATGTGAATTTACATGCATCACCTGATTCACAAATGCACATCAGCATTTTTGCATGCACAAATTGTGATATAATGATACAAAATATAATCACTGAAATTCACAAATGTCTCTGTTTGTACAAATCTATGCACATTCATTTGAATATTGAATTTTACGGACACAAAAATGAAATGCATTTGTTTGGTTTATTCATCGATAGTTGTTTATATTTGGCTCATATAATGCTTTACATGGGAAAATGAGTCTCAAAATCCAAATAAACAGAACGGGATAAATGCAGGCGTGTCACCTGAACCACAAATGCACATCTCAGTTTTTGCATTTTTATTCACATACATGTCTCTATTTGTATAAATCAATACACATTAATTTAAATTCTGAATTTTATATATTCAAATTTAAGACATTTGTTCGTGGATGGTAAAATACATTTGTACTGTGCATCAAGTTCACCAATTTTTATTTTATTGTTTTAGTATATGCTGATTTTTTATAATAAGATCTTCTGGTTGTTGTTTTTTTTAACAGAGAAGTTGTGGGCATCAGTCCGGAAACTGGATAAAAAATTTGCTGCTGGAATGTGAGACAAATAAAGGCATGGAATGAACCCAAATGTATGAACACTGCTACGAAAACTAATGGACTTTGAATGGCTTGCCAGTTAATTCCAATGGAATTGAAGAAGAGACTCTGACAAGATTTTCAAGTTTGTGTTTAATTTAAAAGTTTATCTTCATAGATAAGCAATTTAAAGGTAGGCACAGTTAAAACTATTTCTTGTGTGTTTGTTTAAACTGTAAATTTATGACTGAAGTTTGGTCACTATGTAGTAATGTGTTCCTTTGTGGTTAATTAAATGCTGCAGTGCTTAGTGGTATTCGTTGTTGTATTTCCAAGGCTAAAGCCTTATTTTGTGATCTGCATTGTATTGGAGAGTTTTGGAAACTAATACTTATTATCTTAATGCATTGGAAAGTTTTGGACTATTGAACAATAAATGCATTTGGCTACATCTGTGATTTTCTGTTATTTTAAGTGTTTTAGTTTACATTACATTAAATGATTTATCACAGCAGTAAAAAAAAATTACAGTAATTTTTTTTACAGTGTAGGCTACCATGACACAAGTTGCAGCTCCAAAAACATTTCTTAGTCAAGTTGTATAGCTACAAGCAGCACAAAACCAAAGAAGTGGATTTGATGAAGTCATAGTGTAGTATTGCTGAACAATGTTCACCAGTTAGAGATTGAGGTGGAATGTGAGTTAACAGTGGACGTGGTCTTACTTTGCAGCAAGAGCAAAACCCTAAAAGTTTCAATGCTGAAGAGGGATACATTTTAAACACTATAAATTTACTGATTTATGTAATTTTACTTACATTTCTACAGAAAAATAATCAATAAAACATTTACAGAAATTTTCTGTAAAAATAATTTTTTAATCTGTAAAAATGAACGGCAAATTTCTGTGGAAATTAACGGCAAATGTCTGAAAATTAACGGCAAATGTCTGAAAATTAACGGCAAATGTCTGTGGAAATTAACGGCAAATGTCTGTGGAAATTAACGGCAAATGTCTGTGGAAATTAACGGCAAATGTCTGGAAATTAACGGCAAATTTCTGTGAAAATTAACGGCAAATGTCTGTGGAAATTAACGGCAAATGTCTAAATATTAACGGCAAATGTCTGTAAAAATTAACGGCAAATGTCTGTGGAAATTAACGGCAAATTTCTGTGGAAATTAACGGCAAATGTCTGAAAATTAACGGCAAATGTCTGTGAAAATTAACGGCAAATGTTTGTGAAAATTAACGGCAAATGTCTGTGAAAATACATTTTTGATCTGTAAAAATAGTATGAATTGCCTTTAAAAAACATAATTTTGATGTGATTGTTAATTACAAGGAAATACTGTCATTTTAATGGTAAATCTTTAAATAACAGAAAATATCTGTAAAACAAAAGCATTTTACTGTTTAATGAAAAAATTGGAAAATTCTGTAAAAATATACAGAATATTACCTGTAAAAAAACGTTTTTTTTTTACAGTGCACCCCTAATGCTAATGCCTTTGAGATGTAAACCGAGAATACCAATTTAAATAGCCACTCTCTCTTTTTGTTCTAAATTCCTTACAGTCACCAAAGGAATACTTAATAGGGGATAGTTCACCCAAAAATGAAAATAATGTCATTAATGAATCATGTCGTTTCAAACTCGTAAGACCTTCGTTCATCTTTGGAAACACAGTTTAAGATGTTGTCTTAATTTTTGTTATTTTTGGACCAAAATGTATTTTCAATGCTTCAACACATTCTAACTGAACCACTGATAACTACTTTGGCTGGGTTTACACTTTGCATTAACATGCGATCTCGGTGGTCCGATCAGGACACGGCGCATTTACATTTGTCCACATCAAAGTGTCTTCTGTATCCAGATGTGTGATCAGATCCAGTGCGGGGAGACGTGCTGAATGAATAGCTGTCAATCAAAATGGCTACAGCTGTCTTTAGCCACATGATTTAGGGTTTTTGCGCTAACCGCAATCCCTTACAGTGCTACTAAGAAGCCAACCGCAGAGAATAACTAGCTAACGCAAAAATCGTGATATTCACATTTTAAGCGTTATTTTTTTTTTAGCTTTAAAAGTCAAGTTCAAGTAAAGTTACACTTGCTGAAACATTCATCCACGGTGCGGACACTGCAGATAAGATAATTATCTGCTGTGTCCGCACCACTGATGAATGTTTCAGCCAGTGTAACTTTACTTGAACTTGACTTTCACCCGCATGCTTTTTATAAACAACAAAATCCGTGTGAAACATTAAGATGACCGACTCCACTGTTTTATTCTGCCTTAATAACGTGCTTTTGGCTCTGCCTGAACTTATATTTATATTTCTATTTTACCAATAAACTGTTGTTAGTTATGTTTCCTGGTAATTTTAATATGATTTAATTAAAAGAGATAACAATTTCCTAAATTTCCTGTTCATAGTGCGTAAGAAGTAATGTAATTTACAAACACGTATAAGTAACTTTGCATAAAACCAACACTGAATAAATGTATTTTGTTAATGTTATTATGGTTTGTATGTGTTTTAAAGTAACTTAAAATGTGTTAAATGAGACAGAAACAGCCGATTGACAAGAAAGAAGCGCAACATTCACATTGATTTGTCGCCATGGAAACTCAAACATTATAACGATCCTGATTTCTGCCATTAAATATTAAATCTCTCCATGAATAGTTGTAACATATTAAACATATGCCTGAACAACTTAAATACAGTCAGCAGTGTTAAAATGCTTTTTTATATCGATTTATTAAGATACTTTTAAGCGTAGCTAGCATTGCTCCACAAATATGAATTTATGCGTCTCTCACCTGCGCTCCATGACCTAACGTCCTTTATTTTTGACAGCTGTCAGTGAGAGGAGATGAAAGTGGGCAGGGCTTTGTGTGCCGTTGACCTGTAAATGCAGATACGATGGCTGGATTGCGGTTACATTACACTGAGATCCGATCACAATGCGTCCTCGACGACCTCTGCATCAGGACACACAGATCGGATAACATTCCGATCACAGACGCGTTTACACTTGTCTTTTCAATGTGTATGTGGACAACATCCGGATACAGGTCGCATGTTAATGCCACGTGTAAACGCAGCCTTTGGTAATGTTCTTAATACCTTTCTGGACTTGGGCAGTTTACCGTTACTAGATTTTCAATGAAGGGTAAGCAAGCTCTCAAACTAAATATAAACATCTTAAACTGTGTTTCCAAAGATAAACGGAGGTATTACGAGTTTGGAACGACATGATTCATTAATGACATTATTTTCAGTTTTGGGTGAACTATCCCTTTAATTAAATGGTCAAATTGATGTGATTAGGCTATGGGGCTTACACAAGTTATAGGATGAAATGTGAACATATGTCTTATTTTCATAGACCCTCTTTGACCTGTGTTGGTTCTTAAAGTCATACTTTTGCTCCCATACTATAATTAAGATAATGTACCTTTAGCTTATATTATCATTGTATTGCTTGGACTGAGATAACCTCTACAATAATCAAGCCTTTTAGGTGGATGAGCTTGTTTTAACATCTAAGTTGGAGTGAAATCTGTTTAGTCTGTAATTCTTGCAGTATGTACTCATCATTAGCCAACGTATATAAAAAATCTGGGCTACACCAAGTTATATTGGAGAACTATTTTGGGATGATTATAATATTCTATTTCAGTTCATCACTTTCTGCAGGGTTTGTAAAATTCCACTGTACTTTGTAGAAAAGCTTTTCAAAGTATATAATACGTATCCATGTGATTTACATAACATAAGCCATTTTTAATCATGTAAATGATAATGAATTAAATGTGTTTTGTAAGTTATTGAACTCTTAAAATAAAGACTTGTTACACATAACATACATATGTTCTCTGTTTTCATTTCAGTGGAAAAAAATGGAGAAGCACCTGGGTGGAGGAGGATTCCTTCCTTGCAGTGTAGTGTAGTGTGTGTGTGTGTGTGTGTGTTTAATAAACAGTTTTTACAATGCCAAATATCTTCATTGGACTTATTCTTTTATGCACTTTCACATACAACGCATTCTGACAACATCTGTGACGGAGGATTCATCACACATTAAAGCTGATTAAAACAGTTCTCGGGTACCAGTACTGTTGTCAAATATAAGTCGTTATTGCAACAGGTTGCCCTCTTTTGTACATCCTGTTTATTTCTAGTCATCTTCATCATAAGAATATAATCCCCCAGTCTCTGAAGCTGCAGCAGCAAATACAGTAAACAGCAGTTTGGAGCAATGACTTGGATGAACCTGGACTTGCAGTGAAAGCATGCAGAAACCATGAAAACATCCATACTTCTCTTTATGATTCTAACATGTGTGTTGTACTGATTAATTTAATTTGACTATTACCTGCTGCGTCAACTTGCATGTGGCTGACATCATTTAAAACTATCTTGCAGGTACAGTGGTTGTTAAGCTAAGGAAAATAAACATTGTGTGACCTCAATAAAATGGGTCAAATGGAGTCATGTTAGTAATTGCTTCACATATCAACATATGAAACATATGTTATACAGTACATAAAGACACAGCTGTTTGTCAAATTTGAGACCTCTAGTCAGGAGGCTGAGCCAAAGAGTGGGAAAATGACATTGCTAGGGGGCCGTTACGGAGTCTGAGAGTGTGCAAGATGTAACTTCACATCTTTCCCTTACTTATCATCATAGTGGGACATTATATAACAAATTTTATCATTCTATGAGGTCTTCTTGTTAAAAATGTCAACCCTAGGTCTAATGCTTAATATCGAGCCTATAAACTGCATAGGTCAAACAGACCTTGGCAGAGGTCATGTCAGTAATTTCTTCACATATCAACATATGAAACATATGTTATACAGGAGGACATAAAGACACAGTTCTAAGTCAAATTTGAGACCTCTATCAGGTTGTGTATTGCCAGGAGCCGGAGCCAAAGAGTGGGAAAATTACATTGCTAGGGGGCTGCTACGGAGTCTGAGAGTGTGCAAGATGTAACTTCACATCTTTCCCTTACTTATCATCATAGTGGGACATTATATAACAAATTTTATCATTCTATGAGGTCTTCTTGTTAAAAATGTCAACCCTAGGTCTAATGCTTAATATCGAGCCTATAACTGCATGGGTCAAACAGGCCTTAGCAGAGGTCATGTAAGTAATTTCTTCACATATCAACATATGAAACATATGTTATACAGTACATAAAGACACAGCTGTTTGTCAAATTTGAGACCTCTAGTCAGGAGGCTGAGCCAAAGAGTGGGAAAATGACATTGCTAGGGGGCCGTTACGGAGTCTGAGAGTGTGCAAGATGTAACTTCACATCTTTCCCTTACTTATCATCATAGTGGGACATTATATAACAAATTTTATCATTCTATGAGGTCTTCTTGTTAAAAACGTCAACCCTAGGTCTAATGCTTAATATCGAGCCTATAAACTGCATAGGTCAAACAGACCTTGGCAGAGGTCATGTCAGTAATTTCTTCACATATCAACATATGAAACATATGTTATACAGGAGGACATAAAGACACAGTTCTAAGTCAAATTTGAGACCTCTATCAGGTTGTGTATTGCCAGGAGGCTGAGCCAAAGAATGGGAAAATTACATTGCTAGGGGGCTGCTACGGAGTCTGAGAGTGTGCAAGATGTAACTTCACATCTTTCCCTTACTTATCATCATAGTGGGACATTATATAACAAATTTTATCATTCTATGAGGTCTTCTTGTTAAAAATGTCAACCCTAGGTCTAATGCTTAATATCGAGCCTATAAACTGCATAGGTCAAACAGGCCTTGGCAGAGGTCATGTCAGTAATTTCTTCACATATCAACATATGAAACATATGTTATACAGGAGGACATAAAGACACAGTTCTAAGTCAAATTTGAGACCTCTATCAGGTTGTGTATTGCCAGGAGGCTGAGCCAAAGAATGGGAAAATTACATTGCTAGGGGGCTGCTACGGAGTCTGAGAGTGTGCAAGATGTAACTTCACATCTTTCCCTTACTTATCATCATAGTGGGACATTATATAACAAATTTTATCATTCTATGAGGTCTTCTTGTTAGAAATGTCAACCCTAGGTCTAATGCTTAATATCGAGCCTATGAACTGCATTGGTCAAATAGGCCTCATATCAGCAATGGAAACATATGTGATATAGGGCATAAAGACACATTTAATTGTTGAATTTAAAAGTTCCTTGTTACCTTAAACGGCATATTTTAAAGATGGCAAAGGCAGTCCGTATTATCTGGTGTGACCAATACAAAGGCCTGTTTGAACCATATGCATTTTATGGGTATTAAACCTAGGTTTACCATTTCTAACTTCTAACAGAACAATGAGATTTTACACTAAACAATTACATATGATACAAAACAAGGGAGCAAGGTGAAATCACACCTCACTCATTCATAGACCCTTTTACACAACAAATCACATTTTTTTAAGATTCATGGCTCTGCCTTCTGTGAACACAGAACCAGCTAGGGGTCTCAAATGTAAAATAAAATTTGTCAGCAAGCACCTGTACCAATAAATGTCCCATGCCAACATTATATTATGTAACTTGTACACCCCACTCTATGCTGTCTCAAACCTCTATATTTTTTTTTCAGATGAATCATTAAAAGGTCTGAATAGTAATTGTGAAGAAACAATGCAAAGTCAGTGTAAAACTGGGTGGGTCTGTGGCAGATAATTAATTGCACACAGATATTTTTATTTTTGTAGCATGTGTAACTTATATGTTGCCTTAATAAGAGGCTCAAAATACTACAAACACCTTCACCTAACACGTCTGCAGTTGGATGAGCTTCAAACAAAACAGCATTATATATTAGACTAATGTAGTTGCTATAATATCAATAAAGTAGTCTTTGTGGTAGTCATTCAACAACTCACTGTCGGACTTTGACTTTGTGCAGCAGGAACAATTAAGCCTAGCATACAGAGCAAATAAAGCATAAGAGCATAAAGATCACTGTATATCAGCTTTTATTAATACAGTCAGTACCAAGTACATCAGTTTGACCAGTTACAGGGCTGGTGGGTGGGGAAACGAAAATAAATTTGCAGGTTTACTCATCACAATAAAGGCAATGGAATTTCTGTCAATTAGGGAGGCTATTTATTGAAAAGGGGAATGTCCAAAACCACCCCCTCCAGAAAAAAAAAAAAAAAAAATTCCTAAAACACATGTCAATTTACAAATTAGACATCTTCGAAATCACTGTCATCTGAGCTCTCATAGTCAAGTCCTTCACTCTCATCTGGTATCTCCTTGGACCAGTCTTCAGGGAATAGAGGTCCTAAAACCAAGCTGTATCTCGAGGAAACGACTTGAATCTTCTCCTCCACATCAGCAAGCCTTTCCTGTAGAAGACACTGTAGCCCACAATGCCCCTCGTCAGTTAAACTGCCTAGGAGAAAATATAAAATGAAAAATGCACACATTAATAAAAAATTAATTCTTACCCGTTTAGACCCTTAACTTGACCCAGTTAATATAGCAGCCATACATTTCCATCTCTGAACAGCATTTAATTCAAACTTTATATATCCCCGTAGGGCAATTCAGTTTTAGCCTACAGTACTAGTCATATCAACAAGAAAACACTTACTCAAGCATTCAGAAACACTGTCAATGACATCATATTGCATTTGGGCACCAAAACAACAAATACACAGGCCACAATACATGGACTAAGCAGCAAACAAAGTTCAAGTAAAAAAATAAATAAAAATAATACTAAGCAATAAAAAAAATAAAAAAAAATAATAATAATAAAAAAACAGAACCTCAGTTTTATCCCCATGTTCTTACCACGATTTCCTTCAGACATGTCTGCAATCTGCTTCCTAATGTCTTCAGCCAGCCCTCTGAGGTGGGTGCAGTGCTGTCTCATCTCTCTAAGAATTAGGATCTTCTCTTCTTGCAGCCGCATCTTTGACATGTATGCATCGAAGATCTTCTTCTTAGTTAGGATGTTTGTGGATTCTAAATCATACAAATGAGTCAGTCAACAGGATTGGCCTAGAAGCTGCAATATAGTTGTATAGCATAAATGCCCATTATGCTGTGTCAACTCAATGTAATCCCCCTCCCTCACCGAAGTTGCTCCTTACCAGTGCTGTGAACCTCCCATGGCCATATTAGACTGTCCTCCCCACTGGCATGGCCCACCATAGAGAGTCGGCTTTCCACCATCTGCTCGTTTATGCCCTCCTCCTCTGGGACCTGCGCATTGTACTGTTTGATCGCTTCAAAGAGTTTTCTTTTCTCTTCCACCAATTTCCGTCGCCGCATTTGTCGAATCTTGTTGCTGTCTATAATTTCCAAACACATGACAGAAACACCAAATCTAGGCAAGAGATTCACAAGGCATGTACAAACAATAGACAAGTTAACAAGATACCTGTCTGATTATAAAGGCTTGCTTTTTTTTGATAGACACCCAGACATATCTGCTCTATCGACCGCTGAAGGACATGTTGGTCATCCTGTCTGGCATCTATAGAATCTTGGGAGGAGACAAAAGTATGAATAAATAACCACTCTGAAATGTGATTATAGTAAAACGTCCTCACCAATGTCGAGCACATTGTAACTGTAAATAGCCTATTATTTATAACATCAATACTGTACCATCAGTGGCCCACTGTCTGACGTCATGAACCCACTGCTGCACCATGTTTCCAGGACACCCAAGTTCACGGCTCAAGTTCTCCAGCCTCTGGGACTCAGCCTCAGCCTTTCGGACGGTCTTTAATAAAAATGCAAACAAACAATTGTCTTTTGTCCTCTTGGACCAGATTAATTCTGTGTAATATGGTCAATACCTTGACATATCTGTTGGACAATGCAAGATGAAGGCCATCATGCTTGCGTCTATTCCACCCAATTGCATGTATAGTCAGCATGTCATTGCGAGCTTTTTGAAAACATATTCAGATGTTACTGGGCAGCCTATTCAAATTTATTTAAAATAAAGGTGTATTTCTGTATTTTTATATAAATAATGAAAGACTACTGAAAGAATAACTTAAAGAACAAAAATATTTTTATTAATGTAATAAAGAAGGATAACATACCAGATTTGGTCATGTACTTAGTTGTGATAGCACAACGAGAGAGGAAACTGTTCACCATTTCCACCTCTTCCCCTGCAGTTGCGCCAGCACCCTCCTGATTCCTACCACTCCAGACAATCTAAAAAATGTGTGAAAAAGTTATTGGCTAGGGATGCACCAATCTCAGTTTTGCAAAGATATAAATTGTGCTTTCCAATACCTCACACTTAGTTGAATGGGCCTTGGCGTGCATGACTGACAGAAACGGCCTCATTTGAAGAAGAGGGCTCAGTTCAGGGATAGAGACTGACATCTTCTGAAGATAGGGCCAGTACTTACATGAGATGTCAGTACAGTAGAAATTAATGTTTGTGGCTGCCTGAAGCTCCTTTTGCAGGAATAGGGGATATGCAAAGATCTCCCCCCTGTACATGTTGAGACCCTTTAATATCACCCCATGCCTGCAAACAGCTACCTCAAGACCCTCTTCATCAAGTTTGCTAGCTCTTCTGGCAGTCTCCCTGGCAGCAGACCACTGACTAGCTCCACAAGTGCCTTTCCCAGGAGTCTGCATGAAAAAAAAATTAGATGGAAAAAAATACTGCATTTACACAGCATGGCTACAAACTCGGAATCATTACTAACACTTTTCGTTTTACTCCTGATTTCTTCAACGAAAGAGGATACGTCTACATCTTTGGCAATGAAGATTCCCTCAAAGTATGGTTCCTCTGACCTTAATGAAAGCAGAAAAAAGGCATATTCAGTGGCAGACACTATTTGTTTTAGAAGGTGTGAAACAACTTAAACCAGGTGCACACCTTCAAAATACAACATTATCACCACATGGTTCTTCGCACTGGATTTTAAAGTGCGGCAAATTTATACTGATACCTGGTATCAAATGTGTCATGTTGTTTTAGTATGCTGAATGTATGACAAGTCTATAAAATGGTACCGAGTAATGGCCAATGACAGCAAAAGAGGAAACCAGGGAAGCAGCAGAAACAAGTACAACCTATCATGAATAATTATCTGATGAGAAATAGAAGCTTCTGTGTTGTGATAACATGAGCTACTATGATGTAGTGCCCTTGTCACAGGGTAATGTTGAGCAGTGTAAGCCGTACAGCAAAGCCGTGTAGTGTGGCATCCTGCCTTGCATTACCCTTTAGAGTGTTGAAATCTGTACAGTTTTCTGTTGCCATCTGCAGAAACCGCTAGCATGTTGGGTGTACATGCTGGGCAGGTGAAGTGCTCCACATTTGCCATTTTCTCACAAAGAAACTGGCAGAAAGTGTATTCCACAAAGCTCCTCTGAAAAGCATCTCCATGTATTTTACCCCTCTGTAAATGTGCAAATAGTTAAGAGAAAAGTCAAATGAAATAGCCAATGGTCTCTAATTAAGGAAATCTTCATACACACGGAACATACCCTTCCAAACTGCTCTGTCCTCTGCTCTAACAGCCGCAAAAAGCCTTGTCTTGACAAACCCGGAGCAACGGTTTTCATCTCCTCAAATGTGCTGAATACATCCACCGAAAACAATGTGTCAGCATTCACAGATGCTGGCCAATACCCACTTCTTATGAGGTCACTTCTGTCAGGTGTCCATTGTGATAGACACACTCTGCACACCAAATTGGGCAAGTACAAGTCATAACGACCTAAAAGGAATCAAACGTATGAATATCTTGTGACACATAACTGCAAAACCAAAAAAATAAAGCCTACCTACCATTTATGCAAACCAAAATAGTTGCTCTTCCAGCAGATTCTGTGAGGTGTGTTGGGTCACAGGTGCACAGTCGGTCTGGTCTCACTGTAGGCAACAGCCGTACTAAAAAGAAATTATAAAATTTTGAAGAGAGCATAAAAAGACTGTCTGATTGAGAAATGTAAGCACTACATAGAAGTTCTCATATTTGTTTGCTTTTATTTGGATCTGAAAGACAGTTACAAAGAAGGCAAGATCCAAATACTCTGGGAACACACACACACACACACACACACACACACACAGACAGACAGACAGACAGAGCAGTACCTTGATTTTTTAATGTATATCTGCCATTTTCTTTCACACAGCACACCGTTGGCGGAATGGGCCTGTAAAATCCATCGATGCAGGACTCCCTGTTATGGAGTACCAATTTTTTGTGGCAAATTGTATCACACGCTGTACACAGCCACTCTTCTGGCATGCAGTCTCTGCAACGAACAATGGCAGGAGATGAGCACTGACTGCATTTATTTTCCTTGACCACCCTGGAGAACAACAAGCAGTCCAGATGGTAGGGCCTTGCTTTCTGCCACTCATCTTGGGCTGCAGACTGTCGCAAGCTCCATGATGATGATGTTGAAGAAGGACCATCTGAAGCTTCAACAGGTGTTGCCAGAATCTCCTGCAGTTTCTGCATCTCACTGTCTAAAAGAGGGACATGAAAATAGCTCCTTAGTGGTTCTAAAAATATCCCATTGTGGTTCGGGAAAGATTAAACTACTTGACTACAATATAGTGAAGTAACCAACAATCATATTACACTGTTCATTTGATTAAAAAAATGCCAATATGGAGCCATCCTACCAAGTAAGTGTTGAGAAACGTTTTGCTCTGTCACCATGGGTACCTCCTCAGCTGGTTCACAAGGATTCAGGACTGAAAGATATTGGGATAAAGTCTCCCTTAAATAATTTTGCAGTTTGGTGCAAGAAAGTAAATCAGACATGGTACTCTAGCAGAAAGAAAAATAACTACTGTAATGTTACTGCATCACTCTTTAATGCAATGTAGGGTTGTAACGGTATACCGGTATGGCGGTATACCTTGATATTAACTTATACGATTATCATACCGTAAACATTTGCTTATACACGGTTTTGGAAAAAAATTAAGCAGATTTCACCTGCGCTACTACGCACATGCAACTTCATTCGGCGTGACTGCTAGACTCCACTTGTTTATGTACAGCAGAGAAAATGTCAGAGACTACAAATTCTATCCCCTATCAGAATTTTTTTTTTTTAATCTAACAGGGCTGAAAAATGATGACTTAACCTCAAATGAAGAGAGCACTACAAAACAAGCCTCTTTGATATTTGTATTGTTCCAGTCTGCACGTTAATTGCTTGCAGATGTTGTATTTTTTTGTTTTTGAGACTTTGCATGAATCGCGAAAACTTAACGGAAGACCTGGTGCGATTTTCACAGCCCACGACGTAAGTAGGCATTTTTGACGATACCGAATAATACGCAATCTGTGTATCTGCTGTAATGACTTTTCTGACCCTGACATGCACAGTGGGAACCGCCTGTGACGTAAACCGTGAAGGGGTCTATATTACAGATCAATTTAAGTTGATTATACTTATATAAGAAAAACTATACATTTCACTTACTATATGACGATGTGAACAAATGAATATATCCAGAGCAGCTCTGAGAGAATTAAATGAGTATTTTATCATTTTATTTAAAAGAATAAAATTAAAAGAATCAAAAAAGATTGAGAATCAAAGTTCACTTTTTTGGAAAGTGTATTTTCCCCCAAAAAAGTTTAATATAATAAACCATATTTTCAACCCAAAACCCCTATCTGTTTTTTATTAATTTAAGGGTCATTGTAGCTAATGATAATAATAATAATAATAATAATAATAATAATGATGATGAGTGTTTAATACCGGCAAACCGCAAAACCGTGATAGTTTCTGAGACAATTATCATACTGTGGAAAATCATACCGTTACAACCCTAATGCAATGTTCAGACAAAGTTTGATTGGAAACATTACTAGCAAGGCATTGGCACCCTGGAATGTGTGGGGATTTTAACAATCAAAAGCAGTGAAATTTATGGGCTATATTACAGGTGATTTAACCAGAGAAGACATAGACCAACCTAGCCTGGCGCCACATACCCATTTAGAATATACAATAGGACAGGTGTTTTCAAACCTGTCCTGGAGGACCGCTAGTACTGCACTGCACATTTTGCATGTTTTCCTTTTGTGACACACCTCATTCAGTTACCTTACACACCCAGTTCAGGTCTTGCAGTCTCTATTAATGAGCTGAAGATTTAAACCAGGTGTGTCTAATGAGGGAGACATGCAAATTGTGCAGTACTAGTGGTCCTCCAGGACAGGTTTGAAAACCCCTGCAATAAGATACAGACTAAGACCAACCTGTAGCTGAAGAACGCTTACGCATATCTCCGCTTCTGCTCTTTCTTTTCAGAAGTGGACGCCCTTCACAGTCTCTCTCAATCCACTGAAATTTACTCTCACGGTTAGGGGGTGTACTTTTCTCTTCTTGCTTTTTCTTGCACGAGAGAAAATCAACATTACATGTAAACACAACAGCAGTGGGTTTTCTCCCATTTTTACTCACTGTATGAATCCCATTCATTTGCAAAATGAGCATGTTGTATAACTTAAGGTACTCACTTTCATTTGATCCAAAAGCAGGTCTGCATGGAACATAGCATCCTCTGCTGCACCAGTGTCCTGCTCAGCCATCTTAATTGTACAACTAAATTGCTGACGTTAAAAGTCTATTGGAAATTGAGTTTAGACATTTATTGATTGACCAAATAACACCACAAAATATTAAATAAGTTATTTAATATATTAATACTGCAAATGACAATAGCTCTTATATAATTACATTGTTGTACATTTTGTTATCAACGCGTCTTACCTGCTTGATGAATTCCGAAGAGGATAAAGTAAGCCGTCTTCTTCGGTCTTTATTTGGCGATTCGCATCGATTTCGCGCAGTACTGCCACCTACTGTGAGGAGGAAATCGTGGTCATAAGCAGATCATTAACAGGCATTTTCCAGAATTTCAACAGCTGAAAAAAGAGTATTAATCCTGTGAAGAGTTATTTAGCGTTTTTTTCCTTCTTCAAATTAAAGTTTAGCAAATTACGGTGACGTCACGTGACTTCTTATATTCGGGTATTTTTTTCTTTCGGTCGTGTAGTTTTCACGTTTGGAAAGGGTATGCACTATTAATATACCCTACACAGCAAAATAAATATTTTGCTTAAAATATTTAAAATAAATACAATACGTAAAATAAATATTTTGCTAGTTATGGTTAACATGGTTTAAGGTCGATATAATACATTGTTTAACTGAGGAAAGCAAGAAAAATAGACGTTTTCCTCATTACTTTAACAATAATGTGACATTTAGACGTGTTTTTTTTTTGCGTGGAACAAGGCAAATTAATGCTTTTTTACCGTGTAAATAATAATGTTTTTTACATTTCAAATAATTAAATCAAAATTGCTCAGTGATCGTCAATACAACAGAATGCCATTTTGGTTTAATTAAAATTAAAATATTATGGATCTTACAGCGATTGCGTGTGGAATAGGTCAACATCCGGGTATTTCGCCACTGGACGCAAACGTGTAAGATTCACGTCTCTCAAACGTGTAAGTTTCACGTCTGAGGGTGTTAAACTGTGACATCTACACGTTTTCCAACGTGGACCAACGTGAGTATTTCACGTCTGGTCGTGATACTGGGTTGCTATGGAATGTCCCCACAAAACATGGAAACCAGAATGTGTGTGTGTGTGTGTATGTGTGTGTGTGTGTGCGTGTGTGTGTGTAGAGAAAAGGATTAAGTACTAAAAATATATGCGATAACCAAATTTAGCTGCAGTGTGTACGCAAGGCCTAAATATTTCCCTTCTATTTGATCTCAAAAACAGTTAAAATAAAATAGTGAGATTAAACAAGATTTTATTTATATTATTTTTGAACAGACGCACAGTATGGGACAAAATCATTTTGGGACAAATGACAACTCTGATGTACCCTATTATGCCATTAAGCTGAATAATGCATTAAGAAACAAACAAAGTATTCAGACAAATATTATTCATGTATATTAAGTCAGGACTGAAAGTCAGGTCATCTTAGATGCTATATGCTGCACACCAGACTTACATGAAATGTTAATAAAAAATATGCTAAAAAACTATCATGCAATTAGACAATTAAAGAATAGCAAGCTTTCTCTGATGCACATGAAGGTTTATATTGATTATATTGAGCATTAGTTAACGTATTTTTCTCTTCTGGTTATTAGTAAATCTGAGCATAAGTCACACCAACAGATCCAGAAGAAACATCTGGAAAAAAAATTATTATAAGTTTTAAACTGTACGACTACAAAGAATTTTAATCTTTCAATATTTCTTTTTAATCTTTGATACTAAAAGATGCTTTTTACTTTTGTTTATTATTATTTATGTAGCTGATCTCACCTTGATCTCTTCCCTTCCAGTTTAACTTCCTGTTTATAGAAATTAAACAGAAATATTAGATATACACCCACCGGTCAATTCATTTAAGCATCTAGACATGGTAAAGACGACCTGTTGAAGTTCAAACTGAGCATCAGAATGGGGAAGAAAGAGGATTTAAGTGACTACAAGCCTGTGATACACTGCATGATTTTTGCACTCCGATAAGATCTGTGCGTCATGGATCGTTTAAACTTGTGTACGAAAAGCATGTAGACTATGATAATAACATCTATTGAATCGGAGGCTTTGATGGCTGCAATTCACGTTAGCACAACATCAACAGCAGGTGCTAGTGGTAAACATATATTGTAGGCTAACAGTACACAGGTCGTAGCAGCAAACCCACTGTGCGTTGATCATGCTGAATTTCTGACACTCAGAAAACTATCATGGCTATCTTTGGACGCAAGACTGGGAAAACAGACGTCTTTGAACCTCTCTCACTGTACAACATAGGACCACAGATCACTGAAGAGCCACGATCACATTAATCGCTACAAATGTTTCACAATGATAATCTTTCGTCTGGGACAGCCAAAAATCATGCAGTGTATCCCGGGGCTTTAAACGTTGCATGGTTGTTGGTGCCATTATACACTCTTAAAATTAAAGGTGCTGAATGAACCTTTTTTCTAAATGTTTTTTTTTTTATTTCTTTGTTCTGATGAACACAAAGGTAAGATATTTTGAGAAATGTTTGTAACCAAATCATTCGTGAGCCCCATTCACTTCCTAGTATTCTTTTTTCCTACTATAGAATGGGGCTCACAAACATTTTGGTTACAAACATTCCTCAAAATATTTTCCTATTTCCTATTACCTGTAGGTTTGTAATATGAAGGAGGATTAGGGCCAAGCTAAAATAAAAAAATAAAACCATCTCGAGATTAAAGTCATTAAAATACAATAATAAAGTCATTATTTAACGAGAAAAAGTCAGAATAAATATAATTTCGAGAATAAAGTCGTTATTTAATGAGAATAAAGTTGTGAACCGTTGGATTTAATCGTTGGATTTAATCAATTAGGCAGTAGTGTGAACTAAAATATAAGTGCATAACTGCATATCACTCAATTTGTTTAAGTTCACAGTACTCAAATGTATGTGTTTTAAAACTTAAATCGTTTAATGAAACCGGTTTCCTTAAATGGTTTGAGTTGATTTAACTTTAGGTTTTACAGTGCACTTTTATAACATTAGGCTATAATTGTGTTTTCATTGCCTATATCTAAACACTTCTTAAGAACAACTTTCTCCAACTCAACTCAGCTTTGACTTTGTACATTTATCCAGAGATAAAGTGTGAACTTGCAAGACCGCAGTGGGGCCAAATTCTCTGCTTTTTTTCAAGTTCAGATTTGGGCTACTGCTTAAACAGTTTCCACAAGATATTTGTTTATTAGTTATTGGCTTTTAGGCTGTGAGTAGTCATTGGGATGCTTGTGGGCTAGTTTTGAATTTGGGCTAGTCCATTGCAAATCTGGCAACCCTGTCTGTGCACTTATGCAGACGTTCGGTTTGGATTATATAGAATGTACGTACGATGTTAACAAATATATGAATCAGATTGCAATGTTTAGGGTGCATGTAAACTGTAAAAAGTCATTCTGCAGGCTTGTAGATTTGATGAAATTGAATATGTAAACTTTATTTAATAAAATAAAATAAAATTTCATGTAGTTTGGTAATTTTTTTGTGTTAAAATTCTTTAAAAATGACTGGAATAAAAACAACTTATTGTTTTTGTGAAGGTTTTAGCTATTCTTATTGTGTATCTGCGCATGTAGCGAATACTGAATAAATCCAACGTAATACAAATGAGCTGTTTTAAATTAAAAACCATTCCGGGTTGATATGCAGGTCGTGAGCGCTGAGGAGACGGATTTAGGAAATATTTCTGTTATTGTGCCAAAATTCGAAATTTTGAAAGCATTTCAGTCGAGAATGTATGTTTTTTAAACAAGAATCTGCAGTAGGTTCATAAAGATAATGCCTATTTAAACATTTCCTTCGAGTTGTTGGCGATGGGAGCTCCAGATAATCAGCGGCCGCTCCGCGCTCATATATACCGGACAACGGCGCCTCACCTCGGCCAGTCTTGCTGAAAATCCTCGCTGGCTGTGACGTCAATGTAGTGTTTAAACTGTGGATAAAATTCATTTCGGGTAAATTTAACGGGCAATCTTTGGTCTTATAAGTCTATAAGCAGTGTTTCTTTGTATAATTTGTTTGTAATTCGTAAATATGAATTACAATAAGGATTAATATGAACTGGGTTTGGACGTAACTTCAGCTTTAGGAGGTCGCATATCTAGGATGCATTCGTCATCAAGACTGTCTTATTTCACAATATTAACAAGTTGACTTTTATTCTTAGTTAATCGTAGATTGTTGTAATATGCGTATGACTTGCGAATGTAATACTTAGTTTACTTAAACAAACCAGGCTTAATGGCGTATGCAGTCTGCATGTCAACTCCGCAGTCTGCAACCTTCGGACTCAGAAACTGCCTGCGATTGGTGGTCCAGCTGTAACTAATCCAAAACTGACCAATCATACTGTTCCTCTGAATGGGTGGGTTCTTACTTTCATAGATATGTATGTATCTATTATGACAAATTCTGCTCGCTCGCTCGCTCGGTTTGTGTTTTAAAGATAAGTGTGACTTTACTGCGGTCTTTTTCGGTTTATTTAGTTTTGTGTTAATTATATCGACAAAGTATTCAAATAAATTGGTAATGTAAAACTATTCTCCGCTGTAAATTAATTGTGTGCTCAATTGCGACGCCCTGTGTTGAATTTTCCTGCGGAAAACATGAACCATTGCTGCTGACCGAATTGTTTGACAAAGGCCTCTTACTGGAGTTTTCTGCTTCCCACCGAAACTTAAATCATTACTGAGGGGAAATATAACATTATTCATTTAATTCCACAAAAGGTGACTAAGATATTAAATGTATAAGTTATCTTTTTAAAATGTTTAAGCTTTCTACATAATGTAAATTGAACATTAATTATTATTATTATTAATTTTGCGACCTATTATCTAAATTGTGTGTTCATGAAGGCCTGTACTGCAGTTTCCTGCAGGCAACGTGAAACATTGCTGAGGGAGAACTTTATTCACAACAAAAGGTGAGGAATATTTATTAAATAAATATATTGTACATATTATATTGTGTATATAGTGTATGTGTGTATATATACACATGTGAGTAACTTGGTTAACAAATAAATATGTGACTGTATCCTATCGTGTGACAGATTATAAATATTGCCCTAATTATAAATATAGATTATATATCTTTTCAAAAAATTTTTGATATTATTTGTAATTCCAATGAGAATTTATTATCAGTTTTCGATATTACTGCACATTTCAAACACACCTAATAAGCCACAAACTCAGATGAACTCCATTGCACATATCTTCCAGTTTTCTTTAAAACATTTTAATATACAAGTTTAATGTGTGGATTATTTCAATATTCAAGCTGTATACATTTATAAAGGTTTTAAGACATATTTGCTGTTTAATGTTGCAGGATAAAGATGAAGAGGCGGGACTTGAGCAGCTTGTGATGGCTGTAATTGTAAAGAATGGAGTGGAAGCCCAAAGGATGCTGGAATTGTTATTGAGGCCTTAAAGGTGTTCACAGGGCATGCTTTATCCTTGGATCTATGCATTGAATCTCCAGTATCCCAGGCATCTTTTCAGGTGTTTCAGAAACTTTTCTTGGAGCTGGATTCTTCAAAGTTTATAAACTGATTACAGTACAGTAAGTCTAAACTGCTGTCTGATGTTCTGGATGTGAATCAATGTAGCAGAACACAAACATGGAACCTTTCGTCGGGAAATGTGGACGGTTTTCTTTAAAGACTGTAAAATACTTTTTGAAGTTTACACTGTTACAAATACACCATTAAAATGAGATGTTTTCCTGCTCTTTTGACTGCAATAAAATAAGAATTGATTAATCTTTGTCTGTCATTCTAAAATCAGATATAATACTCATTATTAATATTAATATTAATGGATAATGTTAAATTAAAATAGTATAATTGAATAGGATTTATTGTATAGTGATAGGTCTTTGTCCTGTATACCCAATATTTTGTTTAAATTTAAATTAATTTCTAATTGCAAATTGCAGTTAACCTTTTTGAATGGGTTACTATTAAGGAGTTTATGGGGTGATTCTAACTCAATTTTTATTTGTTGAATTTAATTAATGATATTGCTTGTAATCTGTTGCCACACTTTTATTGAGTAGATATGGCATAATATTTTTTATTGTATAGTGCTAGATCTTTGTCTAGTATACCCAATATTTTTGTTTAAATTTTAATAAAAATTTTAATTGCAAATTGCAGTTTGGCTTTTTGAATATGTTAATATTAAGGAGTTTATAGAGTAAATATAAATCAATTTTGATTTGTTGAATGTAATTAATGATATTGCTTGTAATCTGTTGCCACAATTTTATTGAGTAGATGGGGCATATTATTTTTTTACAGTGTAAACTGTTCTGTTGTAACCTTCAATTAAATTCAGTCCAGTCAGATTGACAAAATTTTGTGCATGCAAGTTATTAAAGAATAATTGATTAAGAGTTTGCTCCTTTCAGTCTTTAGTTTTACTCTTCTAGTTGTTTCTAAATTTTCTAAAGTTTCTTTTTTCTTGAATACATCACTGGTCCAGCCTGAGTCACTGCTCAAGGAAAATAATTTGACCCTTAAAAAACATTCTTGCTTTTATGAGATGAAAACATCACTTTGTTACCTGAGCTTGTGTCTTTATTGTCTGCTTTATTAATAAAGTCATAAAGATGAGAATCTCCTGTAGGGAATATAATAATGAATAAAAATTCAACAAAACATTTGTCCAAACTTTATATCTTATAAAGTAAGCTTTTATAAAATATATTTGTTACATGAGGGAGTTTGCCAGGGTGGTGCTATGAGTGTTTTTTACCATGCAGTTATTAGGTGTGTGTTAGGATCTCAGTTATTATAAAAGCAAATAACTGGCAAATACTGTATGAATGTAAACTGACCAAACTGCAGTGGAGTGTAAACATCTTCAGTCTGTTTCTGATCTGATGTCTGACTGATGTTTTGCTGTGGACTGACAGCCGAGGGAGACCGAGAGAGTTTTTTGTTTTTGTAGCACCACAGCAGGACCAAGAAAAAGATCAAAAACATGACGCTTAGCCCAAGACACAGACCAACAATAAGACCAAGAAATGAAGATCCTGCAGCTGGAAAAGCAGAGATATATATTTATATATTTTATTACTAAAAATAAACTACTCTAAAAGGACTGTTGTTATTAAATCTTTGCAGAGATGATATGCTACATCTCGAATACATTCAAAATATACAGTGGATGAGAAATGTGGGTTGTTTTGAGCATTAGACAAAACAAAGTTTTGTCCAAAAATGTAAATGTTGAAGAAGCTTCTCTCTGAGTCTTTATTACAGTCATTACTGACCTTTAACAGAGAGAGTCACATGATCACTGTACTGTGAGGATGAGGGTCGTCCATCTCTCTCTCCTCTACACCGGAACTCATCCTGATCTGATGGTGAACTGATGGTGTAGATGTTTCCCACAAACACTGAAGTCCCACTTGTGTCTTTATACCACCGATATCTCCAGTTTCTGTACTGATCCTCTATCTCACACTTCAGAGTGACTGTCTCTCCAGTGAACACAGATCTGTCTGGTGTTACTCTCACTGTAGCTCTGGGTAAAGCTGAATAAACAAGAAAATGAAATTATAACTCATCACCCTCTGTATACATGAATTCACTGATTTGTATGAATTGATATAATGTTTCTGATAATTAACACACATGAGATGTTTCTGTCTTTATTATCCTATTTTACAGACATTGAAGTTGAACTCACCCTTAACAGTAAGATAAGCAAATGAGCTTGATAGTGAAGTTTGTTCATCTCTCCCTGCTCCACACCAGTAATTACCCTGATCAGATTCAGTAACTCCAGTGATAGTGAGAGAGTCTCTGTTTACAGTGTAACGCTCAGAGTTTAACACTAAAGTACGACTGTTATACCACAGATATCTCCAGTTTATTGGTCTGTCCTGATCCTCTATCTCACACTTCAGAGTGACTGTCTCTCCAGTGAACACAGATCTGTCTGGTGTTACTCTCACTGTAGCTCTGTGTAAAGCTGAGGAAAGAAGAAAATAAAGTTTTAACAATCTCATCAAAGATCTGTCCACATGAAAGACACAAATCAAATTCAGTCACCTTCAGTTTGTCCAGAGTGGATGTTTAAAATCAGCACTGAAAAGAACAAAGAGAAAAAACTTGTTGGCATGACTTAATACTTTAACATTTGATATGTAAATATGAAAAACACTACTGTATATCACAATGTGTAATCAGATGGCAAAAGATCCCTTAAATTCAACGTTGTGGTGTTTTCTTTATTCCTTTCCCAAATCTTATAACACAATGTAGTTTTCACACAATAAATGAAAACAGAAGAAAGCCTTTTCCCAGTTTTTGTAATATTTATTTTCCCATATCTGCCCAATTTTACCTTCCATTGTATAAAGCTACTAGTTTATCTGCAAACCTACCAGCACTTTTAACACGGCAGTAAAATGTAAATGTAAACTCATGAGCACTACATAATGAAACACACTGTGAGTTATCTCATCATACAATAGGCAGGGCCGGATTATCCAATGGGCATTATTGGCACGTGCCCAGGGGCCCACACGCAGTTCGGGCCCAAGCGACGGAAGAAAATAAAATGTACAGTATTGTTCAAAATAATAGCAGTACAATGTGACTAACCAGAATAATCAAGGTTTTTAGTATATTTTTTATTGCTACTTGGCAAACAAGTTACCAGTAGGTTCAGTAGATTCTCAGAAAACAAACAAGACCCAGCATTCATGATATGCACGCTCTTAAGGCTGTGCAATTGGGCAATTTGTTGAAAGGGGTGTGTTAAAAAAAATAGCAGTGTCTACCTTTGACTGTACAAACTCAAAACTATTTTGTACAAACATTTTTTTTCTGGGATTTAGCAATCCTGTGAATCACTAAACTAATATTTAGTTGTATGACCACAGTTTTTTAAAACTGCTTGACATCTGTGTGGCATGGAGTCAACCAACTTGTGGCACCTCTCAGCTGTTATTCCACTCCATGATTCTTTAACAACATTCCACAATTCATTCACATTTCTTGGTTTTGCTTCAGAAACAGCATTTTTGATATCACCCCACAAGTTCTCAATTGGATTAAGGTCTGGAGATTGGGCTGGCCACTCCATAACATTGATTTTGTTGGTTTGGAACCAAGACTTTGCCCGTTTACTAGTGTGTTTTGGGTCATTGTCTTGTTGAAACAACCATTTCAAGGGCATGTCCTCTTCAGCATAGGGCAACATGACCTCTTCAAGTATTTTAACATATGCAAACTGATCCATGATTCCTGGTATGCGATAAATAGGCCCAACACCATAGTAGGAGAAACATGCCCATATCATGATGCTTGCACCTCCATGCTTCACTGTCTTCACTGTGTAATGTGGCTTGAATTCAGAGTTTGGGGGTCGTCTCACAAACTGCCTGTGGCCCTTGTACCCAAAAAGAACAATTTTACTCTCATCAGTCCACAAAATGTTCCTCCATTTCTCTAGTTGATGTGTTCTTTGGCAAATTGTAACCTCTTCTGTACATGCCTTTTTTTTAACAGAGGGACTTTGCGGGGGATTCTTGAAAGTAGATTAGCTTCACACAGACGTCTTCTAACTGTCACAGTACTTACAGGTAACTCCAGACTGTCTTTGATCATCCTGGAGGTGATCATTGGCTGAGCCTTTGCCATTCTGGTTATTCTTCTATCCATTTTGATGGTTGTCTTCCGTTTTCTTTCACGTCTCTGTGGTTTTGCTCTCCATTTTAAGGCATTGGAGATCATTTTAGCTGAACAGCCTATCATTTTTTGCACCTCTTTATAGGTTTTCCCCTCTCCAATCAACTTTTTAATCAAAGTACGCTGTTCTTCTGAACAATGTCTTGAACGACCCATTTTCCTCAGCTTTCAAATGCATGTTCAACAAGTGTTGGCTTCATCCTTAAATAGGGGCCACCTGATTCACACCTGTTTCTTCACAAAATTGATGACCTCAGTGATTGAATGCAACACTGCTATTTTTTTGAACACACCCCTTTCAACTAATTCAACTAATTGCCCAATTGCACAGCCTTAAGAGCGTTCATATCATGCTGGGTCTCATTTGTTTTCTGAGAATCTATTGAACCTACTGGTAACTTGTTTGCCACGTAGCAATAAAAAAATATACTAAAAACCTTGATTATTCTGGTTAGTCACATTGTACTGCTATTATTTTGAACAATACTGTAAAATCTATAAATTTTTTAGATTAACTATTTAAGCGAAAATAGCCCCACGCTGAATCGAGCGGACTGTGGGTAGCAGTAGTCTTCATAGTTTAAGATCAGAATGAGTTGGAAAAGCAGCAGTGTACAGTTGATTTATCAGACAGTCCATTAATTTTCCTGAATTTGTGAATGTCCTGTAAATGACGCGAGTCACTGCTGTTCTGACAGCCTGGTAAAGTAATCATTTGTATAAGAAATCATATGTACTATGTATGTGTCGAACGGAGGGGTCCACGCTTGTCCGTGGCTGAGTATGCTTTGGAAGCTGTGCGGAAACGTGCGCGCGAGACAAAGACGCGGAAAGTTTGTCGTATTTGCCCTTCCTCCTCTGCATCTGTGCGCAACAGTTTAACACACATCGCCAACAGACAGTCAGGTAGGCAGGAGCTCTTCACACAGGTCGTATTCCAGCTGTGTTTTCTTGTTTTGTGGGGAGGTCAGTGGAGATCAAATGACTTAACTACCAGTACCTCAGTTTGACAGCTAATTATCCAAAAGACAATTTTTGTCTTGCTAACATGACTCATAATACGTTTTCTAAAGTGTAGATAAGTCAATAGTAACAGATTTTAGTTTAAAGTTCAATACTTTTTGAAACAGTTTCAGTTGCTTTATTTTTTTATTTTGTCAATCTATCTGTAGTGTTTTATCCCACTATTTTTGCAGCATTTTTCCTGTGAAATTAACAATATAGCAGCAACCCTCCTTTTTTAGTTTAGTGTAAAGATGTGTTATTTTAACATCAAAAGAATTAAAAAGATTTACTATCACGTGCAAAATAAACAAACACATTATTAGTGAAACTGTCTACCCTCACCTAGGTGCAGTCATTTATTCTAAATATATTTGAAACTAGTAGAACAGAAAACATGCACATTGTTGGCAGTATCATTTGCTGTCTTCTGTTCTTGTGATAAACACTTTGTGTGAACTGATTATTTTGTATTTTGTAGAAATCTGTAGAGTATGAAACAGTTGGGTGTGTGTGAAGGAATTTAAATAAACTGGTAAGGAAGTTGTGTCAATATATTTAATCTTTTGTTAAAAAAGAATTAGGCCTAAGAGAAGTGCCCTGTTTTCACTTGAGCATCTGCCCCCTGTGCAGGTCTCTGTGCAGGTCCCTGCTTGCAACAAAAATATCTACATGTATTGATATTGTCCTAGGTAGTGATCACCGGCTGTAATGTGTCAGTGTAAATTCTGTAAAAGTTGTTTAAAAAAAAGAGTTGTTTCTAACAAAATGAACCATATAATATATATATACAATTTGATTGTGTGCGTGGGGGGGCCTACAAGATATTGTGCCCAGGGGCCTCAGAATTCTTAATCCGGGCCTAACAATGGGTGTAGCTCAATCTTTATTTACATGAATGAATTTGTGATGACACAACATACAGAGGATGTGTGTTGCAGTAGTTTCATAAAGCTGTTTGTTATAGTTACTCAAAATTGTTTTGTGTTAAAGAAAAAAAATCAATATGGATAAAAGCGTTTGCCAAATGCAAAAATGTAAATGTCCCTTTGCAGTGAACTGTGAATTTTGTAAATTTGCAGATGTTTTTATGCTATAACAGAAATGTTACACACTTACTAAAGCTAATTAAAAGGCATAATATGATCCCTTTAAGACTTTTTACATTTTCAGTTAGAACTTTTACATTAAGTTTTTGTATTATTAAAATGTATTGAAATATTTTGTCATTTGTAGAAGATAATGAGTTAAACAGCATAACAAAAATAAAATAAAAATGAACACATCCTTTCTTAGAGTGTATAATAGTCATGTTAATATAATTCTCATGAGATCAGGTTGTGATATTATAAAACATTACATTATTTTTACTGTTTATGTTTAAGTCTTTTATCAAGTTCATCACATTCAGTCTGTTCTGCTGCAGCTCTATGGGGCTGACAGTAACCTCTGGTAACTTTTGAGAGGCTCCATGATTCACCATTGTTGTAAAAAAACTGTTCCAATGAAGTGAATGTAGTTGACGTAACTCTCTCTTTCAACAGCCATTAACCACCAAATGTCATGCGACTAATGCATATACAGGAAATGATGTCATGATGGTGCTGATGACACCACAGACTAAACATAGCTATATGCACAAAGTCCTAAACAAGCATTGCTTAAAATACTCATTTACTTTAAATTCATTTGCTATACACGGTTACATCTATGTTTCAGTTGTGAAAGACGCTCTTCACACAGTCAGCAGTAAACTAATACTGACAAACATTTAAACTTTAGTGGTATTAAAATGTCTTATATTTTTATGAAAATGTAACAATGAATGTATAATCAGATTTAAAACCTTTGCAAAAGAAAACACAACAGCTCTAAAATCTCTTTTCTTCCTTATAAGTTGTGTGATTTTTAAACCTCACTTCACTAAATTGTGCTACATCTATTTTTCTCCTTTCTCCTTTTCAAAAGACATTTCATAACTTTTTTACACAATTTATTGGACACTTATTGTTGTCTTCCCATACATTACAATCACTTACATATCTGTTATACAGCTAACTAAAGCTCACAGTGTTTGACTGACAACATAAATAAAACTCACTGTCAGCACACAGTTATAAACATGTTTAGTCTTAGTTAACTACTGAATTTGATATAGATTCTTCTTAAAAATCCCTAATAAATATTAACCACGCTTTAACTATAGTAACCATAATGTTTTGTTTAATTTGTACAACGAATGTGTTGAACATTAGTGTTGATTCTGGGACAACACACTAAATGCATTGTCCCAGATTCCACCCATCTCTGTGTTATTGATGAAACAACACATTTTCTGTTACTTTTAACACAGCTTGTGTTATATTTTAACACAAAATCAACACAAAATGGCACAAAATGTGTAAAAATTACACATATTGTGTTAAAAGCTTAACGCACAAAGATGTGTACAAAATTAACACATCCTTTCTAAGAGTGTAACCACACATTTACCATGGGCCTACCACAATAACCTTAGTATTTTACTATCACACCAGACAATAGTTTCTGTTTAACTGTTCTGAGAACAGGGCACTGACATCAAGCCAACAATCTGAACGTCACATCACAAATACAGGATTATATATACACACTAAGTGACTGTAATATCTACTTATGGCTAAAACAACCATAGCTGTAGAAAACAAAAAGATAAAGATTCAAACTCTGAGAGGAGCATGAAAAGGTTTAGTAAAAATACAGGAGCAGTAAATGATTGTATAATTGACAGTCATTGTTGTGTAGTCAAATCCATAGAGAGAAGATAATACTCACAGAGAACTAGAGGAAGAGAAATCAACTCCATACTGAGCTACTGATGACTGACACTTAAACATTAAACACTCTGTGTTAAAACCTCAAGACTTCCTCTGTATCACAATGCACCTCCCCTGTGCGCCAATTTATAGAATTAGCATGTCCCAAATATTAGTGTTTAAATAAGCATCCATAAAGTAAATGAATGGTCTACTATTGGAAGTGTGGATTTATGAAGAATAATGGTTGATATTACACCAGAAGTTTAGTGATGCTAAACATAAGACATTACATAAGACAATGAAAGCTGAATGGGGAAAGAGTGGTATTTTCATACGTATGCTTGTTATTGACAATATTCTCTACAATGTTGGTGTTGGTATGTTAGTATGTGCCAGTACTTGCAATCTTTAATCTTCTGTACATTTAAATCTATACATTGCATTTTCACAATAGGTCATAGTATAAGTTTTTGAATGTTCAACATTTTACAAATGAAAAGTAATTACACAAATGTACATGCTTGATGTTTGATTTTGAGTTTTTATCAAACGGAGTAAAACAATACTCATTTGTCACTAACTGCACATAATAATGGTGGTAGTGACAATATTAATGGGAAAAAAATCTATTACGAAACTGATGAAAAACTGATGTCTTTGACACATTGCTAATACCACAGAACTGAAATAGATCAGAAACTAAAACCACAATGAGCTCAACTTCTTCCATCCGGTCACTCATGCAGATGGTGCAGAGTATTAGACTACTAAAGATAGCATAAGACCGTTTCTGCTTAAGAGTATGCCACCTGACAGTCACCCAGTTAGTCAGCCACACCTTGACTCTAATGTCGGAACCAAGCCATGTACGTTACCCGTAACACTAGGCGCATCCAAAACAGTATCTGCAACATCAATAAAGCAAGTAAACTCAAATGTTCAAGCGTCCAACTACGCGTGGATAGCACATTTTTGGCGCCTCTACCGCGGCTGGTGTAAACACAGCATTAATGCTTCATTACACTTAGAACATGTAAAGCGCTCTTTGCCGATGGAAGAAGCTTAACAGCTAATACATGTGGCATAAAATGCAGTTTACAATAACAAGCGGAGTCGTACCGTTTTCACGATCCTCGGGCCAGTCCTGGCTTGCTCTTGTTCGCTGGCATTGATGTAGGATCAGGGATGTTAGGCAAGCACAGGTCTGAAAAACATACATTGGATAAATCCGCCATTAGATTGGCAAGGAAGGCAGAGTCACAGTAAACAAATGGTGTTAAACAAATGTTAGCCGGTAGCGTTTGCAGGCTATATGCTAAGAACAGGTGTTAGTAATAAAAGATTGTTACGTTTAGTTATGCTATTCGATAACGTCAAGGTAATGTTTTCCTGAGTTTAACTATTAAGTTATATTAAATAAATAGAGATAAAATAGGAAAAATTAGGATTTAGATTAGATGATAAAAACATAAGATCCAAACTTGCGGCAGCAGTGATCGTGCGGCAGTGTTAATCATGCAGCAGCAGTAAACCAGACGCAAGCTAATATGATTTACACAGGGGCTGATATGCTAGTGTTAGATACACTGTAAAAAATGTCTGAAGAAATTACAGTGTTACTGGGTATTACTGCCAACAAGCTGCAGGTAACTACGGTGGCCCTGAAGTGCAAACCACAACAACAAATTACTAAACAACAACAACAAATTAAAAAACAACAAAAAATTAAAAAAACACTACAATAAAATAAAAAACACCACAAAAAATTAAAAAACACTACAGCAAATAAAAAACACAACTTCAAATTAAAAATACACTACAACAAAATAAAAAACCATAACAAAATAGAAAACACAACAGCAAGTTAAAAAAACACTACAACAAATTAAAAAACACTACAACAAAATAAAAAACCATAACAAAATAGAAAACACAACAGCAAGTTAAAAAAACACTACAACAAATTAAAAAACACTACAACAAAATAAAAAACACTACAACAAAATAAAAAACAACTACAAAATAAAAAACACTACAACAAATTAAAAAACACAACTACAAATTAAAAAACACAACAACAAATTAAAAACACAACTGCAAATTAAAAAACATAACTACATTAACCTACCGGAAGAGGTAGGTACCAGTGGGCAACATGAGACATCACTGATTGGACGACACTGCAGTTCGGCTTTTGAACCGGAAGTTATTCTTCCTGTAGCGCATTTTTTCATCATGCGTGTTACAGATGACCCAAACGTAGCAGCTGCTGGGGCCGGCTAAGGGTATGGTCTGGAAACCACTAACGATAGTAGTAAGCTAACGTTACTTCCACAAGCAACGTAAGCATTACACTATTCTTATTAACTTACTCGAAGGTTGTTGGGTGTCTCCGATGGTAGATATTCCTTTAAGCCTTTTGCCAGAGCATCTGCAGAAGTTCGGGGACGGCTCAACCAGTTCTTTTCCGCCGTTTGGGCAAAACATTTTGCTGTCCTTCCTCCTCTCCAAACCACGCGCTACAGGAAGAATAACTTCCGGTTCAAAAGCCGAACTGCAGTGTCGTCCAGTCAGCGATGTCTCATGTTGCCCACTGGTACCTACCTCTTCTGGTAGGTTAATGTAGTTGTGTTTTTTATTTGTAGTTGTGTTTTTAATTTGTTGTTGTGTTTTTTAATTTGTAGTTGTGTTTTTAATTTGTTGTAGTGTTTTTAATTTTGTAGTTGTTTTTTATTTTGTTGTAGTGTTTTTTAATTTGTTGTAGTGTTCTTTTAATTTGTTGTAGTGTTTTTTATTTTATTATGGTTTTTTGTTTTGTTGTAGTGTTTTTTTAATTTGTTGTAGTGTTTTTTTAACTTGCTGTTGTGCTTTTTATTTTGTTATGGTTTTTTATTTCGTTGTAGTGGTTTTTAATTTGTAGTTGTGTTTTTAATTTGTTGTAGTGTTTTTTAATTTTTTGTTGTGTTTTTTAATTTGCTGTAGTGTTTTTTTTAACTTGCTGTTGTTTTTTAATTTGTTGCAGTGTTTTTTAATTCGTTGTGCTGTTTTTTAATTTGTTGTTGTTGTTTAGTAATTAGTTATTGTGGTTTGCACTTCAGGGCCACCGTAGGTAACTTACTGTAGATTTTACATTTATGCTATTTACTGGCAAAAGTTTGTTCAAAGTTAAATGAACGTGAAACATTTTCAGTCTTTATCTTCTACAATAAGTTACTGCCAACCAGCTGCATAATTACAGCAAATTTTTTACAGTTTAGGCTAAAGTTCTACTATTGACGTTACAGTTACGTTTTGCAGGTCCATAATAAAAAAACTTACCACTCCGAAACGTCCATTAACAATCTCCAAACTATTGATTATTCCTCAAATTTCACTTCTTTGTCTGATTCAGGCTCAAACATAAGGTTTGTTTGCACAAACAGAGCTTCTGAAAGGAAAAACAGCCAACCCCCAAAAGGCCTCTTTTGGTGATTTTTTTTAGAATGACCGAATCAAGCCCAGTTTTTTATATGAATCTTGACAGATAATCTGGAAAAGTCACAAAATCTTATTCCACTGAGATGAAGGGAGCCATGTTTTTTAACTAAATAAAAGTGGCTTGGGGGTAAGATTGACCCCAAGGGACTTATTAGGGTTAAACAAATGTTATCAGCACTTTTTTATTTGAATGCACATATTAATATTGAAATGGCCATTTTAAAACTGGTTATTTGATTTTACAGTTGAATCAATTTTCCATAATGTTTTGTGTATATGTGTTTAGTGTTTGTTTTGTTATAATGTTACGTTTGTGTATTATGTGCTATGTATTGTGGGCCCCTTGAAAATGAGATGTTTCAGGGACAACTGTTGCTGCATTTGAGGGAGAAAACAAATGTCAATTTCAATAACAACCATAAAACATATACAAAATGTTCAGTATACATGATGAGACAATAATAATAACCTGTGTACTTGATGGTCATCTGTCTTTGTCTCTAACTCTCAACTGAAGAACAGACTGCAGTGCAGCAATGATTTCCTCTGCAAATCTACTTGTTTAGAGGAATCGTGTGATTAAAAGCTTTCATGTTCACATATTCCATTCATTTTAGTAGGCCCACTCAATACCTGATTAAAACTTAATCAAATATTTACTTTTTCAGACTGCATGTAATTCTGTATAATCTAGGCAAGGCAAGGCAAGTTTATTTGTATAGCACATTTCATACACAGAGGTCATTCAAAGTGCTTTACATAGAAATGAGAAAACAATATATAAAAGAGAAAAAAGAAAATGTAAAAATAAGAGATACACGATAAAATAAAATAACAGATACATGAGGGTTTAAAATAACAATTAAAGAAAATAAATGTGATTTTACTAAAATTGGTTAAGAATATAATAAAAAGAATAAAACAGGAGTATGAGTGACTTGAGTTAAAAGTGTAGTCAGTGTGAAGCAGCACAGTGCTCATTCAGTAAATGCAACAGAATAACACAATAGAATAAACACCTCACCACATTAAGAGAGAGAGTATTCAGACAAATATTATTCATTTATATTAGGTCAGGACTGAAAGTCAGGTCATCTTAGATGCTATATGCTGCACACCAGACTTACATGAAATGTTAATAAAAATATGCTAAAAAAAACTATCATGCAATTAGACAATTAAAGAATAGCAAGCTTTCTCTGATGCACATGAAGGTTTATATTGATTATATTGAACATTAGTTAAAGTATTGCCGTCTTTTTCTCCTCTGGTTATTAGTTAATCTGAGCATAAGTCACACCAACAGATACAGAAGCAACATCTGAAAAAAATTATTACGTTTTAAACTGTACGACCACAAAGAATTTGAATCTTTCAATATTTCTTTTTAATTTTTGATACTAAAATATGTTTTTTTACTTTTGTTTATTATTTTTGTTTATTATTTATGTAGTTGATCTCACCTTGATCTCTTCCCTTCCAGTTTAACTTCCTGTTTATAGAAATTAAACAGAAATATTAGATATACACCCACCGGTCACTTCATTAGGTACACCTGTTCAATTGCTAATCAATCAGAAGACAGCAACTCAATTCATTTAAGTATCTAGACATGGTAAAGACGACCTGCTGAAGTTCAAACTGAGCATCAGAATGGGGAAGAAAGAGGATTTAAGTGACTACAAGCCTGTGATACACTGCATGATTTTTGCACTCCGATAAGACCTTATGACACTGTGCGACATGGATCTTTAAACTTGGGTACGACAAGCATGTAGACTATGATAATAACATCTATTGAATCGGAGGCTTTGATGGATGCAATTCACGTTAGCACAACATCAACAGCAGGCGCTAGTGGTAAACATATAGGCTACCGGTACGCAGGTCGTAGCAGCAAACCCACTGTGCGTTGATCATGCTGAATTTCTGACACTCAGAAAACTATCATGGCTATCTTTAGACGCAAGACTGGGAAAACGGACGTCTTTGAACCTCTCACACTGCACAACATAGGACCACTGATCACTGAAGAGCCAACATCACATTAATCGCCACAAATGTTTCACAATAGTAATCTATCGTCTGGGACAGCCAAAAATGACAAATTTTCATTTTTGGGTAAACTATCCCTTTAAAACACCTTTCTGTTTCAGAAAATGTTCTTTAAGGTGAAAAAAATTTTTTTGATTATTTAAATGTATAAAGAAATGGTTCTTTGAAGAACAAATAAAACAATTCTTCTATGGCATCGCTGTGAAGCAGCTAATAAGCACCTTTATTTTTAAGAGTGTAGGGCTGGTCTGAGTATTTCAAAAACTGTTAATCTACTGGGATTTTCAGGCACAATCATCTCTAGGGTTTACAGAGAGGTAAGGAGAATAGGCAGTCTTAGGTTACAGTTTAATATTAGCATAGGTGAGACCAGCTAATTCACTTGCATTGTCTACAAAAGCTACGTCTACATGCAATGTAAACACCTTAATCCATACGATTGAGGACGATCAGATCCAAATATCAACGCATTGAAAGGTGTGGTGTCATCCAATCTGTGATCCGATCATCAGGAGAAAGGTGTGCATGTAAAACTTGTGAATCGTTGGATTTAAACAATTAGTTAGAAGTGTGAACTAAAATATAAGTGCATAACTGCATATGACTCAATTTGTTCAAGTTCACAGTACTCAAATGTATGTGTTTTAAAACTTAAATCGTTTAATGCAACCGGTTTCCTTAAATGGTTTGAGTTGATTTAACTTTAGGTTTTACAGTGCACTTTTATAACATTAGGCTAAAATTGTGTTTTCATTGCCAATATCTAAACACTTTTTAAGAACAACTTTCTCCAACTCAACTCAGCTTTGACTTTGTACATTTATCCAGAGATAAAGTGTGAACGTGCAAGACCGCAGCGTGGCCAAATTCTCTGCTTTTTCGAGTTCAGATTTGGGCTACTGCTTAAACAGTTTCCACAAGATTTTTGTTTATTAGTTATTGGCTTTTAGGCTGTGAGTAGTCATTGGGATGCTTGTGGGCTAGTTTTGAATTTGGGCTAGTCCATTGCAAATCTGGCAACCCTGTCTGTGCACTTATGCAGACGTTTGGTTTGGATTATATAGAATGTACGTACAATGTTAACAAATATATTAATCAGATTGCAATGTTTATGGTGAATGTAAACTGCTCTGTCGTAACCTTCAATCGTATTAAATTCAGTCAGATTGACAAAATTTTGTGCATGCAAGTTATTAAAGAATAAAGAAATGATTAAGAGTTTGCTCCTTTCAGTCTTTAGTTTTACTCTTTTAGTTATTTCTACATTTGCTCTTAAGTTTCTTTTTTCTTGAATACATCACTGGACCAGCCTGAGTCACTGCTAAAGAAAAATAATTTGACCCTTAAAAAACATTTTTGCTTTTATGAGATGAAAACATCACTTTGTTACCTGAGCTTGTGTCTTTATTAGCTGTTGTAATAATACAGTCATAAAGATGAGAATCTCCTGTAGGGAATAAAATAATGAATAAAGTTTTAACAGAGCATTTGTCCAAACTTTATATCTTATAAAGTAAGCTTTTATAAAATATATTTGTTACATGTTTATATTGAATTAAACAATGCAAAGCTATTGAGGGTGTTTGCCAGGGTATTGCTATGAGTGTTTTTTACTATGCAGTTATTAGGTGTGTGTTAGGATCTCAGTTATTATAAAAGCAAATAACTGGCAAATACTGTATGAACTGACCAAACTGCAGTGGAGTGTAAACATCTTCAGTCTGTTTCTGATCTGATGTCTGACTGATGTTTTGCTGTGGACTGACAGCCGAGGGAGACCGAGAGAGTTTTTTGTTTTTGTAGCACCACAGCAGGACCAAGAAAAAGATCACAAACATGACGCTCAGTCCAAGACACAGACCAACAATAAGACCAAGAGATGAAGATCCTGCGACTGAAAAAAGCAGAGATATATTCTTATATAACCACTCATAACCATATGCAAGTCAAGTCAACTTTATTGTCATTTTAGCCATATATATTGCAGTGTAGTACATAATAAAACATTTGCTACAAACAGACACTGAACTACATAAAGCAAAACACAAAGAATATAGTTGGGTGTGACTCGGGCATGTATGCATCCTCGCACTGCTGTAGCAACCATGCGAAAACGCTACATCCATACATACATACCAGAGGTGTAAAGTACTCGAGTAAATGTACTTCGTTACTGTACTTAAGTATTTTTTGGGCTACTTTGTACTTGTACTGAGTATCAAAAATATAGGCAACTTTTACTCTCTACTCAATTACATTTTTGATTGGGTATTTGTACTTTTTACTCCACTACATTTGAAATGACACTTAACGTTACTCGCTACATTGTTTATTCGTCAAATAAAAACGAGACGAAAGTGTCAGAGAGTGATGATGGATAGAATCTGTGGTCGCGAGGTTACACGCACACACACAACTGAGGGACTTCATTTGGCGCTGCGCAGAGCAATCGTATGAAATCAAAGTACTGCGAGAGCGAATCAAATGCATATGGAGAAGTCTGGTCTCGCGGTACTTTGATGTCAAACGCTGAATGGCTTGCGTTGAGCCACCGTAGCGGACATCTGCGTGCTGCGTATGTCATAAACTGTAGAGAAAAGTTCGCGTCTGGTCTGAGAGAAGAGATAAAGATTAAACATATGGATGCATATCACATTTGCTTCAGTCAAGGGACCATTTTTTAAACATGTGATGCTACAATCAAAACAAAAGTGATGCGCAATTGCAGGAGGGTCATCCCGCAACTAAGGCAAGCACAAATGTTTATATACTCTGATGCTACTTTATCAGCTAACCTGAGCTTGTACATAACTTGATATAACTTACTATATAAGCCAAAATAAACCAGCGAGGTCCTGTACTGTTTGCCCGAGTAACTTAAGTACATTATAAGATTGATAATAAGTGTACAATTTCACTGTCCTCACATTTAATCAAGTATGCTGTAATGTATTTACTGTAAAGAGGGATGCATGACGGAAGAAGTGTAGTGCACTTGATGTGAGATAGTGATGTTACGTACTACATGTGTTTTCAATGAATCTTTCAAATGAACAACTTCACGTTTTTTAATATGCATTATCATATTTCTGTTAGTGTAATTTTAGTTTACTGGAATTTTCTAAATATAAAAATTATATCTTTTTTAGGATAGGCCTATATAAGAATATTTGGTAACACTTTACAATAAGGTTCATTAGTTAACAGTAGTTAATGTATTAACCAACTTGAACAAACCATGAGCAATACATTTGTTACATCATTTATTCATCTTTGTTAATGTTAGTTAATAAAAATTTAAGCTTTAATTGTTTGTTCATGTTAGTTCAGAGTGCATTAACTAATGTTAACAAGATTTTAATAAAGTATTAGTAATTGTTGAAATTAATATTAACAAAGATGAATAAATGCTGTATAAGTGCAGCTCATTATCAGTTCATGTTAACCAATGTAGCCAACCAATATTAACCAATGAACCCCACTGTAAATTGTTACCATATATTTATATCACAAAGTTAGGCTATATATTTTTCAGCATGGCACATTCAAGTACACAATGACACTAGACTAAAATTAAATGGGTTTAAATTAAATTTAATGTAGATTTCTAGACTAAAATCTCATGGCATTTAGTTGAATAAAATTAGACTAAAACTAAATCAATTCAGATGACAAAAATATGACTAAAACTAAATTACATTTTTGTCAAAAGAAGACTATGACTATGTTTAATCTGTGTTTGTTCTACCAGGTGAAAATTTTGAGGTGTTTGATTTCTTTTCTATATTAGGAAATAAAACCTCATAAATAAACGTTCTTAGTTTTCACTGCCCAGACCTACAATGTCTCTTTGTGTTGAGGACTAGTGCATCTTTGAGCCAACATTCAGTACGAGTAAAAATACTTGAGTACTTTTAAATTGGGTTACTTTAATACTTTTACTCAAGTCGTATTTAAATTGGTGACTTGTAACTTGTAGTGGAGTAATTTTTACAGTAAGGAATTTGTACTTTTACTCAAGTATGGCTTTCAGCTACTCTTTACACCTCTGATACATACATACCTAAAGGATTATAAGGAACACCATACTAATACTGTGTTTGACCCCCTTTCGCTTTCAGAATTGCCTTAATTCTACGTGGCATTTATTCAACAAGGTGCTGAAAGCATTCTTCAGAAATGTTGATAGGATAGCATCTTGCAGTTGATGGAGATTTGTGGGTTGCACATCCAGGGCACGAAGCTCCCGTTCCACCACATCCCAAAGATGCTCTGACTCTGCTCTGAAGATCTGGTTACTGGGGGGGGGGGGGGGCATTTTAGTACAGTGAACTTATTGTCATGTTCAAGAAACCAATTTGAAATGATTTGAGCTTTGTGACATGGTATATTATCCTGCTAGAAGTAGCCATCTGAGGATGGGTACATGGTGGTCATAAAGGAATGGACATGGTCAGAAACAATGCTCAGGTAGGCCTTGGCATTTAAACGATGCCCAATTGGCACTAAGGGGCCTAAAGTGTGCCCAGAAAACATCCCCCACACCATTACACCACCACCAGCAGCCTGCACAGTGGTAACAAGGCATGATGGATCCATGTTCTCATTCTGTTTACGCCAAATTCTGACTCTACCATCTGAATGTCTCAACAGATATCAAGACTCATCAGACCAGGCAACATTTTTTCAGTCTTCAACTGTCCAATAACTGTCCGCCTCAAGGATGTGCGTGCTGTGGCTTCACAAATGCTTTGCTGCATACCTCTGTTGTAACGAGTCTTCTATCAGCTTGAATAAGTTTGCCCATTCTCCTCTGACCTCTAGCATTTTCGCCAACAAGACTGCCGCATACTGGATGTTTTTCCCTTTTCACACCATTCTTTGTAAACCCTTGAAATGGTTGTGCGTGAAAATCCCAGTAACTGAGCAGATTGTGAAATACTCAGACTGGCCCGTCTGGCACCAACAACCATGCCACGCTCAAAATTGCTTAAATCAGTTACTGTGTTAAAATTAGTGTATACAATGTTAACTACAGATCGGTTGCCAAACCTCCCTTCACAAAGCGGTGATCTATGATCACCCTCTTCCCTTATCTTTTTGAACCCATAACATTTGCTATTTTTGACAAGGTATTTGTTTCTAGAGTTCATTTTAACCACTAACCAGACAATTAAACAAAGAGAGACCATAAGTTAAGTTCCTTCCAGACGCATAAGTGTCTACAGAACAAATACTTCATTGAAAATAACAGATGTTTTGGTTTCCTAAAGACGAGGGGAGACGGCGATCATAAACTACTAAAAATAAACTACTCTAAAAGGACTCTGTTGTTATTGAATCTTTGCAGAGCTTATATGCTACATCATGAAACTTAACTCTTCGATGGTTAATGATGACGTAGAGTGAGAACACGAGGATGCAAGATCGCTGAGGAAAGCATATTGAGAAACAGCCTGCGTCTCACAACCAAACGTACGTGAGAAGTGACGCGAAGGAAACAATGCGAGGTCACGTGTGCAAGACCCGGAGTTCTCACATGAGACTAGAATTATTATTTAAAATAGTAGCCTGCAAGAAGCTTACCATACAAATTGCATGTACACTCATTTGCAGCAGAAAGAAGAAGAAATAAAGATTATGAAGGAGGACATGTTTGGAGAGACTCCTCCCCGAACTTCCAGCTGTCCTGAATATTGCTTTCCCATTGGCTGTAGGTCATGGCAGATGTTATTTTCGGTAAAAACACATTTCACATGGCATAATTTTGAATCAGAACGCGTCTTTGATAATTCACACTGTGTGACTGTCACTCGCGTACACAAGCATTGATTTGCCTGTGATTTCGGGCATTTGTCGGCGATTTCTCAAAACCTGTCAGCGAGTCAAAATCAGGGCTAAAATCATGCAGTCTGAACTCGGCATAACAAGACGTAGTGTTATGCATAACCATGCAATAGTTAGCCAAGGAACTTTAAAACTTCGAGTTTACACCATAGACTGTATAGATTTAAACAAATATGCTGAATTACCTGTGGAGAAGATAGAAAGCAGGCAACTTCAGCGTCCCTTGAGCCTCATTATCTTGGAAAACTAACATTACTCCAATATTGACTTTGATCTTCTTGTTATTTCTGTCGCATTGTCTTTTTAAATCTCTTTTTCGCTTCCTTGGCGACTCGTTTTAAAGTCCTCGAGAATAGGTCTTCAACAGGCTTTCAAATCTGCCTCAAATCAAAGCATTAGATCGCGGGAGCATCACGGTGTGTGGCTGTTGTTCAATGCAAAGGCTTTCAGTCTATGCAGGTCGCATATGCAGGCTGCATAACTCATCAAGTCTGGTTTATTTAAATTAACTGACCATTACATTCGCAAGTCATAAGCATAATACATCAATTTACGATTAACTATGAATAATTGTCAGCTTTATAATTGTTAATATTCTGAAATAACTGTCTTGACGACGTATGCCGCCTACTCAGGAGGCTTCAGCTAGTGGCCAGCGTGAGTGTAGTCTGAAAGCCCGTAAGGCGGAGCTTGAATTTCAGGAATGTCTCTCGTCAGCGAATGTATTTCAAATAAAATGTATTCAGCCATTCGAGCGACTCGCCCCTATGCATTCTAAATAGCAGATTCTACACTTACGAGAATACTTTGATTAGTATGTGGAAGTAATTACATATGAATGAGCGCATACTTTTGAAAGAACACATGGGTTTTCAAACTTAAAACTTAAACAATCATGTACAACAGGGTTCCCCAAATCTTACCTTGGAAGGCCAGAGCACTGCAGAGTTTAGCTCCAACCCTGATCAAACACACCTAAAAACTAATCAAGGTCTTCATGATCACTAGACAATCACATGTGGGTAAGTTTGATTAGGGTTGGACCTAAACTCTGTAGTGCTCTGGCCCCCCAGGGTAAGATTTGGGGAACCCTGCTGTACAGACTCACTGTTCGCGATTTCTGAAAAACACTTTGGAAATGAGAGTAGAGCCGAATAGCAAAACATACTTGTAGCCCATCAGCAGTAAGGTGCGTGTCTACTAAATGACATCGTTCCCTGAGTTGCGTATGTGTGGGGCGGGTCTATCATAAGAAGGTCCAGATTTTTATTGGGGTAGGGGGGTGTTTTTGTTTAGGTGATTTCAAATGTCACCATTGGCTTTCAGAGATCATGGACCCTGCCTTTAATTATGGTTATATTATTGTGTACCTTTATGTTGATGGTTAAAATACATTCAAAATATACAGTGGATGAGAAATGTGGGTTGTTTTAAGTATTAGACAAAACATAAAGTTTTGTCCAAAAATGTTAAAGAAACTTCTCTTTGAGTCTTTATTACATTCATTACTGACCTTTAACAGAGAGAGTCACATGATCACTGTACTGTGAGGATGATGGTCGTCCATCTCTCTCTCCTCTACACCAGAACTCATCCTGATCTGATGGTGAGCTGATGGTGTAGATGTTTCCCACAAACACTGAAGTCCCAGTTCTGCCTTTATACCACAGATATCTCCAGTTTAATGATCTGTACTGATCCTCTATCTCACACTTCAGAGTGACTGTCTCTCCAGTGAACACAAATCTGTCTGGTGTTACTCTCACTGTAGCTCTGGGTAAAGCTGAGGAAACAAGGAAATGAAATTATAACTCATCACCATCTGTTTACATGTTTCTGACTTCATTTTCCTATTTTACAGACACTGATGTTGAACTCACCCTTCACAGTGAGATAAACAGGTGAGCTTGATATTGAAGTTTGTCCATCTCTCTCTACTCTACACCAGTACTCATCCTGATCAGATTCAGTAACTCCAGTGATAGTGAAAGAGTCTCTGTTTACAGTGTAATGCTCAGAATTAAACACTAAAGTACGACTGTTAGCCCACCGATATCTCAATTTGCTGTACTGATCCTCTATCTCACACTTCAGAGTGACTGTCTCTCCAGTGAACACAGATCTGTCTGGTGTTACTCTCACTGTAGCTCTGGGTAAAGCTGAAGAAACAAGGAAATGAAATTATAACTCATCACCATCTGTTTACATGAATTCACAAATGTAAATCAATTGGCATAATGTTTCTGATAATTAACACACATGAGATGTTTCTGTCTTTATTATCCTATTTTACAGACACTGATGTTGAACTCACCCTTAACAGTGAGATAAACATATAAGCTTGATAGTGAAGTTTGTCCATCTCTCTCTACTACACACCAGTAATTATCCTGATCAGCTTGAGTAACTCTGTTGATAGTGAGAGAGTCTTTGTTTACAGTGTAACGCTCAGATTTAAACACTGAAGTATGACTGTTAGACCACAGATATCCCCAGTTACTGTACTGATCCTCTGAGTCTATGTCACACTTCAGAGTGACTGTCTCTCCAGTGAACACAGATCTGTCTGGTGTTACTCTCACTGTAGGTCTGGGTAAAGCTGAGGAAAGAAGAAAATAAAGTTTTAACAATCTCATCACAGATCGGTTTACATGAAAGACACAAATCAAATTCGTTCACCTTTAGTTTGTCCAGAGTGGATGTTTAAAATCAGCACTGCAAAAAACAAAGAGAAAAAACTTGTTGCATGATAAATAATTTAACATTTGATATGTAAATATGAATAACGTGTGATCAGATGGCAAAAGATCCCTTAAAGGGGTCGTGAATTGGTCGATTTTATTGTTTTATGACGTTGTTTGAGGTCTACTTATGCATTTCACATTGTTTTTACATTTAAAAACATCACAATTAATTAGTAATAAGCTGTTTTTTACCGTGGTTCTGAGTCTTGAGAAACAGTCGGATTAGCTTATAACCTTATAAACACGTAATGTTTTAATGTTACGTATCTCTGTTATATTATAAAAAAGTTTTGTCTTTTAAGTTCAGCACGATTATGATTTTTTTTTTTTTTTAGTAAATTTAAACAAGTTTACATAGTCAGTTACACTGCATTTAAAAAAAAATCACAACTAATCACTTACTATCATTATTCTGTAGGTGTACCTGTGAAAAGTGTATGTCATGCCAGAGCAAGAAAATATTTGCTGTATGGAGATTCCCAAAGTAATTCAGATGCACAGAATTATTATTTTCATTACAAGTGTGTACGTTATGTAATTACTGTTCTTGTTTTTAGGTCGTTAGAAGGATTAACCAGGTACCAGACACACTTAACTGCATGACCCATCACCCAGGCTTTGAACCAGTATGCCTGAATATGTATTCACTACAGAATGCATTAAATATTTACAGAGCTGATTATGGCCCCCTGAAGGGGATCGCACACCGGCTATGCAGCTCAGCGCCGCGTCGCGCCTAGCAGAACTCGGAGGTATTGTAAACCGGAAGTGCACATTAAATAGCGCGAGCTTCGTCAGATAACGTCTACTTCAAAATGCAAAATATACGTTAGCAGCCAATGTTAATCCTTAATGATTTGGGGCAAATATGATGTTATTTAATGTTAAGCTATGTGAGTGGGGCTGTGTGGCGCGACAGGGATTTGAACAACTTCCTGAGTCACAGCTGGACGGCGCGGACAGGCGCCACCTGGCGGCACCGGTGTGCGTACACTCATAGAAAACAATGTGTTCAGTTGATTTAAGGCCCGGGTATACTTTCAAAGTATACTCAACGCGGTTGAAGTGCGGATGACCGATTTTTGCACATGCGCAGTACAAATGTGTCGTCGTACTCTTCCTGGCCGTCAGAGGGCAGTACAGAGTCGATTTCTTGTACAGGACATGCATCAAACCAGGATAAAAGAAGACTGGCGACCGCATTGCAAACAACAAACAGTATATAGCAAACGCAAACAAAGAACGTAGAATAATGGAAGAAGAAATGCTTTTATGCCTCCTTTCTTCTTCAACGTGCTTATTTGAATCGGTCGTCTGCACTCTTCCTCGACTATGGGACTGTACTGTGTGTATTGCCACCTAGTGGACCCTCCTAATCGAATTCGCGCATGCGCTGTTGTACGCGGACTCGCTGCGGACTGTCCGCGCGGTCTCAAATTTTGGGGCATACGCGGACGTCCCGAGTATACTTTCGGCTTTAGAACGCTGAGCGGCGCGGCCGGTGTGCGATCCCCTTGAGACTGAGGGGAATAGAACAGTAAGTTTCATATTATGTCATAGAAGTCTTGCAATTACTGTGTTTTCAGTAAAATAAGTTTTGAACCAAGACACTACAATTAAAAGTAAACACACTTTATTGTCTTAAAAATATATTTAAAAAACAGCAATGTTTTTTAAGTTTGATTAACAATTAACAAAATATAAAAACTTTCAGTAAATTACAACAATATAATAAAGCAATGCCTCAGACTTTGTTTATATCTTTAACTTTAGGCGTTACAGGGACTTGGCATACAGGAGTTTTGTGAGCTGGTGCTGGGGCTATCTGGGCAGGAGTAACAGGGTTCTTTTCCCATCTTCCGTCATCCAACATATACGTCAAGAGTTTCCTGACGCGGCAGGCAGTTACGTTGGATTTAGACCTCCCCTTTGACTGAACAGCGATAGGTGTCTTGAGATGGCTTCTTCCATGGAGGGTCTCTCATACTGGGATGAGAGTGTTTCTGGGACCTTGATTTTGTGAATCTCCTCCATGTAGGGAAGAGAATCAAGGATCACCTTTTCAAATAGGAAGTCCATCAATCTGTAGACATAGCCTGTAAAATAAAAATGCATGTGTGATATAATTTATTATTTAATGATTGTTTTTTTATTCATTTTGTGTGTGTAAATAAATAAATAAATATATTTAAACTTACAATATGTTGCCTGTGTCTTTAATGGACGTGTGGAGTATTCCCCCTTTTTGGCTTTTGGAAGCAAAAGCCTATACACTGGCTTTCCCATTTTTGTTTTAGCCTGAGGACGATTGGAGTTCTCATTGAAATGCATACATGCCAAGTACAGTCTAGAGTTAAAAATAAAAATTACATTAGCAAAAGGTAAGATACATCTTTAGAGATTTAAGACAGATCAATACTGTAATACAAGAGAGTCAGCAGCGACTCGGATCAAGAGCCCTCCAGTCCCCAAGAGCTCTTTTTAAGAACCCCTTTCCCCCCCTTTCCCTTTTTAATTTAATAAATATTGTTTTAACTAACTTGCTCTCGTCTGTCTGGTCATTGGGGTGTTTTTGGGACCTCCTCGAGGTGGAAACTGAGGGAGGGGCGAGACTTACGATATTGGTGGTCCGCTCTGACCTGTGACATAATCACTTATTATTCTAAACGAGGTACTTACAAGCGAAATTAAAAAAATTATATCTAGTGAAAAAGATACCTTTTTCCAGATGCCAGACGTCATAGAACTGCGTCAATTTACGGTCCCTCAAGAATTTCTGGATCTGTGTATGACGATCAGTAACAATACAGTCAATCTTCACACTATGTGCCTCCAGAAATTCCAGACTTTTTTTTCAGTCCCTCATTTTCCAACCTCATTGCTCTTTAATAAGAAAGTGACATAAAATACAATGATAAATAAAAACAATCTGACAAAAGTCTGAATAAAAATAAAATCCTTTCCCACAATTATAACTAGGGAGTAAATTTGAATTCGTTAGATTAAGGTTTTGGTACTTACTTGGACCAGCTGCAGGTCCAATATGATGTTGTTCTTTAGGTCCATAACAGTGTAGCTGCCGTACTTTGCTGAATGACCTAAAAATCTATTTTTGTTTGAGTACATATAGGTGTAATTACGATGTTAAAGCAACACTATGTAGTTTCCATGTAAAATTGACTTACAGCTCCCCCATGTGATTGAAAAGTGCAACAGTGCCTGGTATCAGACACTCTTCTGCAGGCAGGGGGAGGGGCGGGGCTGTGTGCTCTACCCTCCACCTCGACTTTCAGAGTGTGCTTGTAGCAGCTAGGAGGCTGCTCAGGTTGCAGCAGCAGTAGAATTCATCCAGTTAAGAGTTGTTCTATCACTGAAATAATTTTAAAGACATTATTTAAAGGTTGAAAATCTACATAGTGTTGCTTTAATAATCATACATTTTATCAAAAATTACTGACATCAGCACATACAGCTATAATGCACCCCGCAAATATAAGTCTTTTACCTGGTGAGTCTGCTCTCATGTCACCACCCACAATTACTTTGTCCCCCTGGCTTAGCTGCTGCAACACTTCTTCTTGTTCCTTCTTCCATGTGCAGATTATTGCTGGTTCAAGATACATACTGGCATGCTTCCGGAAGGTTCTGTGGGTAATGCTCCTGACACGCATTGTTTTGAATATCTAAAAGTAATAAACGATAACTAGTTTTAATGAAAGCTATAATTATGTTTTTGATTTTTTATTTGTTCCTTTACAAATACCTTTTGTAATTGGAAGAAAGATCCACCGTTGAAATATATCGCAGCACATAACTAGAGGTTGCCCAAAGGTGTGCTCCCAACAACAGGTTGGCTTTTCCATTGACGGAAGTGTTGCTGATCGATTGCAACAAAAGTCCCTTTTCTTCGTGGCCAAACATTACAGCGCCTAGAGCACACTGGGCAGGTATCAAAGAGTTGCAGGAGGCAGTTTTCAAATACAATATTTTGCATCCTCCTGCGTTGATGTACATCTAAAATTATAAACAATAAACATAAATTGCATTAAAGTAATATATAAATTTTCATAAAATAACAAAAACATGAGAGTAAATAGGATAAAATGACATTTTAGTAAAGACGCATACAGACACGCGCGCTAACAAACATTTGTGCGCGTGCACGCACACACCCCCACATACACACACTTACTTCACGACGATATCCATATAAATTACGTTTAAAAAAACATACAACACACATTTGCTTCTGAATTTAGGACGCAATGTTCCAAACGACAGCTGTGTTGAGTGAGATGTGCATTTCGGTGTGTCTGTTTGACAAGCTACATCCTTCTTTGCTGGGACATTCTGTGAATTGGGTAAAACACGAAGGTTACAAACAATCAGGACGATCTTAGACAAAGTAACAGTGACACAAATTACTAAAATATATATGTACTTACAGATTGATGCGCTGTTTCTGTAGGATCCAATACAGTTAGAACAGCATTGTTTGTCAATCTCAGTCTCGTTGCAAATCCAGCGTCGACCTGTGTCTTGTTTGCAAAGGATTCCAGGGTGAAATGAAGTGAACCAACGCTAAAACTCTTCCCCACGCGAGCTGGAACTTCGTTATAAACGAACTTTAACCACTCTTGTCTAATGTTAGGCTCCGAAGGAAGAATATGCAGCGACTGTGTTCTCCCACAGCCAGGTACGGCACAAACTTTGGCGATTTTTAAAGGCATGTTCTCAGATTAGACGCTGTGTAAGGTCTGATTCGTCTCGTGTGTTACTTCCGTACAAGCGAAACTGTGGGCGGGGGTACAAAAGTGGACGTGTCCTTTTGGTTTTGGGGAGGTGTTTCAATTCTACTTTGACATCATATTTCTCCGAATTCCACACTGGGCTGTAAAGCTAGCTTGGTGCCAAAAACGGTTATATTTCAGTAGCACGGACGTTTTCAGTTCTGAAACTTGCAGGATGTTCATTTAAGTATGACGACCCCTTATATAACAAATTATCAAGTTAAAATTGAGTTTTTGATTCACCGCTCCATTAAATTCAACGTTGTGGTGTTTTATTTATTCCTTTCACAAATCTTATAACACAATGTAGTTTTCACGCAACTTCACACTATAAATGAAAACAGAAGAAAGCCTTTTCCCAGTTTTTGTAATATTTCTTTCCATATTTGCCCAATTCTACCTTCCATTGTATAAAGCTGCTAGTTTATCTGCAAAAACAAACACTTTTAACACGGCAGTAAAATGTCATTGTAAACTCATGAGCACTACATAATGAAACACACTGTTAGTTATCTCATCATACAACCGGTGTAGCTCAATCTTTATTTACATGAGTGAATTTGTGATGACACAACATACAGAGGATGTGTGTTGTATAGTTTTATAAAGCTGTTTGTTATAGATACTCAAAATTGTTTTATGTTAAAGAAAAAAATCAATATGGATAAAAGTGCCAAATGCAAAAATATAAATGTCCCTTTGGAGTGAACTGTGAGCTTTGTAACTTTGCAGATGTTTTTATGCTATAACAGAAATGTTATACTAAAGCTAATTGAAGGGCATAATAGGATCCCTTTAAGACTTTTTACATTTTCAGTAAGAACTTTTACATTAAGTTTTTGTATTATTGAAATGTATTAAAATATTTTGTCTTTTGTAGAAGATAATAAGTTAAGTAGCATAACACAAAAATGTGCAAAAAATAAACACATCCTTTCTCAGAGTGTATACTGTAATAGTCCTGTCAATATAATTCTCATGAGATCAAGTTGTGATATTATAAAACATTACATTATTTCTACTGTTTATGTTTAAGTCTTTCATCAAGTTCATCACATTCAGTCTGTTCTGCTGCAGGTCTTTGGGGCTGACAGAACCCCTGGTAACTTTTGAGAGGCTCCATGATTCACCATTGCTGTAAAAAACTGTTCCATTGAAGTGAATGTAGTTGACGCAACTCTCTCTTTCAACAGCCATTAACCACCAAATGTCGTGCGACTAATGCATATACAGGAAATTATGTCATGACTGTGCTGATGGCCCCACAGACTAAACATAGCTATTTCCACAAAGTCCTAAACAAAATACTCATTTACTTTAAATTCATTTGCTTTACACGGTTACATCTATGTTTCAATTGTGAAAGACGCTCTTCACACAGTCAGCAATAAACTAATACTGACAAACATTCAAACTTTAGTGGTATTAAAATGTCTTATATTTTTATGAAAATGTAACAATGAATGTATAATAAGATTTAAAACCTTTGCAAAAGAAAACACAACAGCTCTAAAATTTATTTTCTTCCCCATCAGTTGTGTGATTTAATACCTCACTTCACTAAATTGGGCTAATCTATTTTTTATTTCCTTTTCAAATTACATTTCATAACTTTTTTTATGAAATTTTATTGGACACCTATTGTTGTCTTTCCCATACATTACAATCACTTACACATCTGTTATACAGCTAACTAAAGCTCACAGTGTTTGACTGACAACATAAACTAGAAAATGCATTTCCGGAGGAACTGCAAAAGTATGCTTGCTCTGGTGCGGTAACTAATGTGATTTGTGAAATGTAAAATTTTAGAATGTTTTTTTATCTTGTGCATCCTCACATTGGAGTCCCCAGTTCATGTACAAAGTTTGGTTTCAATACGTGAAAGCATTCCTGAGACACACACACAGAAATTTATACAGACTTGTAACAACTGTTTCTCTAAACTTTACGATAAAAGAAAATACTTCACTCAGTGATTGACAGCATAATGCAATCGATCGTGTTCCCGTTCAACAGTAGCTAAGCATGAGGGACGTGCACAGGAATTTTGAGGGGCAGTTACTCTGAACTAAAAAAGGGCACCCCCCAAAAAATAATCCAAGTCACGATAGGTTTCTCCAAATTTAATATCTGAAAATGTCTTCATCTGAAAAATGATGGACATATGCATCTCGGACGGCTTAGGGGTGAGTAAATCATGAGTTTTATATTATAAACATGGCAAACTCAGCCTGTATTCATGAAGATTTTAACAGAGGTGGAAAGATTATTCAAAAACTAGTAAAAGTACAGGTAACTAAATAAGTAAATACTAGTAAAAGATTTTAAATTTTACTGCGTGAAAGTAAAAAAGTATGCAATGAAAAAATACTAAATTAGCGAGTTACTTGTTACTCTTGAAAAAAATAAAAAATTATATATATATATATATATATATATATATATATATACACACACACACACACACACACACACACACACACACACACACACACACACACACACACACACACACACACACACACACACACACATTCTGGTTTCCATGTTTTGTGGGGACATTCCATAGATGTAATGCATTTTATACCATACAAACTGTATATTCTATTCCCCTTACCTACCCCATTCCCTAACCCCAACCATCACAGAAAACTTTCTTGTACCAAAGATTTTCAATAAACATCATCTTGTTTGATTTATAAGCTTTTTTCCTCATGGGGACCTCAAAATGTCCCCACAAGGTCACAAAAACACTGGTATTCCTATCTTTGTGGGGACAGTTGGTCCCCAAAACTTGATAATAACCAGGTACACACACACAGACACACACACGTTGGCATATGTGGTTTACAGGAAAAATTCCATAGACACAATTCATTTTATATTGTACAAACTGTATATTCTATTCTCCTAACCTACCCCAGTCCCTATCCCCAACAATCACAAAAACCTGTTGGCCTAGGCCTAAACCCGCCTTTAATCTATATAAACGTACCATTTAGTTTTTTAGCTGTTCAGTTCACTTCCTGTGTCCCCTTAAACCACCCCCCCCCCCCACACACACACAAAAGGATCTCCATTACAAGACAACAGATTAATTTCAGTTTCACACACACAACACTATCTGTACACTTACTTTGTTTGTCTCACACAAACATCAATCACTCTTATATCATGAGATAAAGATTTAAACTCTGAGAGGAGCATGAAAAGATTTAGTAAAAATACAGGAGCAGTAAATGATTGTATAATTGTTGTGTAGTCAAATTCATAGAGAGAAGATAATACTCACAGAGAACTAGAGGAAGAGAAATTAACTCCATACTGATCTACTGAAGACTGACACGCCAACATTAAACACTCTGGGTTTAAACCTCAAGACTTCCTCTATATCACAATGCACCTCCCCTGTGCGCCAATTTATAGAATTAGCATGTCCCAAATATTAGTGTTTAAATAAGCATCCATAAAGTCAATGAATGGTCTACTATTGGAAGTGTGGATTCATGAAGACTAATGCCTGATATTACACCAGGAGTTTAGTGATGCTATATTAAGTTAAACAAGTAGTGATTCAGTGAATAATTAAAAGTATATTATATACAGTAAACATTACATAAGACAATGAAAAGCTGAATGGGGAAATAGTGGTATTTTGATATATGTGCTTGTTATTGACAATATTATCTACAATGTTGGTGTTAGTATGTGCCAGTCCTTGCAATCTTTAATCTCCTGTACATTTAAATCTATACAGTGAATTTTCACAATAAACACTGTTATTATAATATAAGTTTTTGAATGTTCAACATTTTACAAATGAAATGTCACACAAATGATTGACTATGAGTTTTTCATACAGCATCAAACGGAGTAAAACAATACTCATTTGTCACTAACTGCACATAATAATGATGGTAGTGACAATATTTATGGGAAAAAAAAATCTATTACAAAACTGGTGAAAAACTGATGTCTTTTACACATTGGTAATACCACAGAACTGAAATAGATCAGAAACTAAAACCACAATGAGCTCAACTTCTTCCATCCGGTCACTCATGCAGATGGTGCAGAGTATAAAGGGGATCGCACACCAGCCGCGCAGCTCAGCGTCGGCCCGCATCGAGTCGCGTCTAGGACAACTCGGAGGTATTGTAAACCGGAAGTGCACATTAAATAGCGCGAGCTTCGTCAGATAGCGTCTACTTCAAAATGCTAAATATACGTTAGCAGCCAATGTTAATCGTTAATGATTTGGGACAAATATGATGTTATTTAATGTTAAACTATGTGAGTGGCGCTGTGTGGCGCGACAGGGATTTGAGCAACTTCCTGAGTCACAGCTGGGCGGCGCGGACAGGCGCCACCTGGCGGCGCCGGTGTGCGTATACTAATAGAAAACAATGTGTTAAATTTTTTTAGAATGGCGCGACGAGCGGCGCAGTCTGTGTGCAATCCCCTTTAGACTACTAAAGATAGCATAAGATCGTTTCTGCTTGAAGCCCGGGATACAATGCACGATTATTGGCTGTCTCTGACGAAAGATTGCCATCGTGAAACAATCGCCGCGATTTTTGTTATGATGGCTCTTCAAAGGTGATCCTATGTAGTACAGTGAGAGAGGTTCAAAGACGGTCGTTTTTCCGGTCTTGCGTCCAAAGATAGCCTACGATAGTTTTCTGACATTGTCAGAAATTCAGCATGATCACCGCACAGTGTATTCTGGGCTTAAACGAATAGTCTATCCTTTTTCCATATTAAACTATGTTATTACCTTAACTAAGAAGAGTTGATACATACCTCTATCATCTTAGTGCGTGCACTTCATCGCTGTGGCACGCGGCGACACTTTGATAGCATTTAGCTTAGCCCCATTCATTTAATGGTACCAAAAAGAGATAAAGTTAGAAGTGACCAAACACATCAACGTTTTTCCTATTTAAGACGAGTAGTTATACGAGAAAGTATGGTGGCACAAAATAAAACGTAGCGCTTTTCTAAGCGGATTTAAAAGGGTAACTACATGTATGGCGAAATAGCACTTTTGGGAGTACTTTGACTCGGCGCAGTAACACTCTCCCTCTCATTATGACAGGGAGAAGGGGAGCGGATTTTTCAGGCGAGTCGAAGTACTCCCAAAAGTGCTATTCCGCCATACAATATAGTTACCCTTTTAAATCCGCTTAGAAAAGTGCTACGTTTTATTTTGTGCCACCAAACTTGCTCGTATAACTACTCGTCTGGTGTTTGGTACCATTGAATGAATGGGACTAAGCTAAATGCTATCAAAGTGTCGCCGCGCAACTTACCACTCAGATACGTCCTTTAACGTTCTCCAAACAATTGATTATTCCTCAAATTCTGTATCTTCGTCTGATACAGGCTCAAAAATAGGGTCTGTTTGCGCACACACAGAGCTACTGAAGGAGCCACTCTGAAAAACAGCCAATCAGAGCTCAACATTATTATTCATGACTCAAATAAGATAATAATAGACCATTTCATACAAACTCTAGGGTAAATGGATATGTAAAACCATCTCTGGAAAATGTTTGCACTTAATAAAGCCACCTACAATTTATGTTGATATCAGAGAGCAATTTAAGATATTATTTCAATGCAGTCTTTGGCCCCTTTAAATGTTTTTTTTTTTCTTTATTACCCTGATTATTTACAACAATACCTTGTCCCTTTTTCTTCAAACTATGAAACATATGTCTAAACAACTGTTGCTGCATTTGAGGGAGAAAACAAATGTCAATGTCAATAACAAGCATAAAACATATCTGAAATGTTCAGTATACATGATGAAGGCATTAATAATAACCTGTGTACTTGATGGTCATCTGTCTTTGTCTCTAACTCTCAACTGGAGAACAGACTGCAGTGCAGCAATGATTTCCTCTGCAAACTACTTGTTTAGAGGAATCGTGTGATTAAAAGCTTTCATGTTCACATATTCCATTCATTTTGGTAGGCCCACTCAATACCTAATTTGTAAAAAAAAACTTGATCAAATATGTACTTTTTCAGACTGCATGTAATTCTGTATAATCTAACAAAAACATCATTCATGTCCTTAACATAAACATACATTAGTTGTTCAGAATCAGTTGAATGAACAAAGATATAAAGGTCAGTTCTTTTGGAAAATAAATCTCTTTATGCAGTAAAAAATCTCAGACAAGGGTTCCTCGTGTCAAAAAGTACATCTTTATTGTTCGAACAACAAGGCGGGGATGCCCCAAAAACATCAAACATCTCTATGCAAGCATTAATTATTATTATAAAACAGTTATTTCTGGTTCTCGAATCTGATTGGCTAAGAGCTCTTCCCAGGTGTGCGATATTGTACTGATAACAGTAACCTCTTCATCGTTTGTATCATTCCGCCACCAACTGGTAATTTTAGTATTAGTGAGTGGGGCTTCTTTAAACACGTGAGTCATTCACTCATCTCTGACTGGAAAAGCTGCACACACACAGACACGCTGTTTTTAAACACTCTACGTGTGTCTCATTAGTTCACTAGCTTGTGAATCAGTCTGTGAATCCTAATTGGAAGTGATTATCCCATCAAAAATCTGTGCTCTTGGATGTAAACTTAAATGCAATGATGTCACATTGTGTGGATGAGTAACATACACTTGAAATAAAGCTATGAAAACAATCATTTCTCTGGAGCGATTTCTCTTCACCCATTAATAATTCGCGAAACCACCGTGGAACTGCAGGTATGCACTGCATCTCTCTGACAACTGTTTTATGAGGTACTGACAAGAACGAAGTCCAGTAATAAAGCGAGTGCTTGTACCACAAGATTAAATGGAAAACCAATAGTATATAAATGTAGTTTTATTAATTTTTACCTCGCGCCAAAATAATAATAACACAAAAGTAAATATGAATAAGAAAACAAGTAATAGTTTCATGACACCAAATACTGCTGGTTTGATCTCGTTTTTGAACATCAAACACAGATAGGCCTACATCAGAGCCAGGGAATCTTTGTCAGAGATGTAGCCCAGATCAGGCTGTGGTCAGCGGGGCGAGTGAACACTGATGTCCACTGATGCATTTGGTTCTCACGTACCGAATCTTTCTAAGCAAATCTTCAAATAGGCGCTATCTTTAATAATCGACTGCAGATTTGAATATATTATACACATATATTATCGACTTAACTAATTTAAAACTACACTTTGTGACCAAGAAGCGGCTATTGAGTTATTAGGAGTTTCAAAACAGCCGAAAGTGTTACCTGTCATTCTGTCAATCCGTGGCGGTAGAAAGTAGTTCCCAAACAAAGAGGCTTTTAAAATAACTCTGTTGTTGTTTTCTAGTTTTCGTTTTTCAAATGTGTGCTGTCGAACTGTTGTATAAAAGCAATATCGCTCTTGGAGTCGTGTGATATAGGTCTTTATCGTCACAGCTGTGATTGCCTCTGGCCTAATCACCCCCGTGATGATATAGAGCTATATCACACGCCCCCGAGAGCGATATTGCTTAAATGTCACATTCTCTGCTTTAACTGTGGTGAGAGCACAGCTGGATGATTTTTTTAAAAATTATACAAACACATGTTATTATATAAAAGTATTAAAAAGTACTTACATTCAGATTATTCTTAAACATGTGCAAATATTATGTTTTCCCAAACTGTAGTCAGCCAAAGAGATCGACATATGTGAAATAAGAAGTGAAGTAAGTCCCAGATATATCCGAGTCTTACAACAGTTATCCTTCTTGATATCAATCACTGTAAATATCTCGTATGGAGGAATCAGTACCTCTTTCCCATCAGGATACTGCTTTGCCACATTAGTACCATGACATGTTACTGTATGATTTTATAACAAGATTAATTTCCATATTTCATTAAGTATTAATAATAAGTATTAGTACATATAAACATCTGGTACTGGTACTGAATTTCTACATTTAAAGTAGTGCATTGAAAGATTTGTAAATTAATAATCAAATCTTAAGTGTTATAATAATCACAGGTTGTTTTATGGACACATCTCTCTTATTTTTCTCCTCTGTTTTTTATTTTTTCTGAGCATTAGTCACATCGCTAGATCCAAAAGCCACATCTGAAAAAAATATAAAACACTGATTTAAAAACAAAATGAATTAAAATGATTTATTATTTCACTTTATTCTTGAATACTGATTGATGCTTGTAGTAGCTGTTCCCTTTCAAAAGCTACTCTCAATGCTGCGCTGCTAAGCGCTATGGGGAAACACCTTTATCGTTGACCCGCTGAATATAGTGTGCAAACACGTCAATGAAATTGACCCGGAGGTATTATAGCCTCGGTTGATGACGACATCAAAGCGCACGTGAAGCGAGGCTATAAATAAATGAACACCAGCTGTGTCTCGTCAGGTCCTTTGTTTTCAGACCGCTACTGATGTGTGTGTGCATAACATTGAACAAATCTCTCTTACCTTTTGAACTCCACTGGAGATCTTTGTTAGGAGTTAGTTTCCATCAAGATAGAGTGCAGATTTTCTCTCTTTCCGATATCAGAAGAGTTTAAGCTAAAAGATGAGTAAGAAGAGCCACAAGCAGTCTAAGTTGTGTGTTTGTTCTCGCGCTATCGCTAAGGACGACACACACACTTACTGCTTTGTGTGTTTGGGGGAGGAGCATGCGGTCACGGCTTTACAAACAGATTAGTGCGAGCATTGCGAGTCATTTTCCATCAAGATGCTTCGTGCTCGCCGTGATTACTTTATATCCGCACCTAAAAACTTAAAATCATGGGGCTCCCAGATGGATCTGGCTGACGAGCAAGAGACGGGCGAGTCCTCTTCTTTTGCTTTGTCACCAGAGCCATTTATTCCTTCACATGATCCCGAAGCGCACTCCGGTGCCTCTTCGGTTCATGTGGGGGATGATAACGATGATGATGATGATTTCTCTCTCGGTTCTGCGGATTTTGATAAGCCAGCCTCCGAGCGTTCCTCGCGCGATCATGGGTCGGTCGAGGAGCTTCTCGAGGTGGTAACCCGTGCAGTGGCCAGATTACAGATTGACTGGCCTCGCGAGCCAGAGACACCCAAACAGAGCAAATTAGGCAATAGGTTTCTGTCTACTGACAAAGGGGAGAGGACGAAACATGAGCCTCTCCCCTTCTTTGAAGATCTCCACGGTTAGCTAGATAAATCGTGGAAGAGACCATACACTTCGCGTGTTTTCGTGCCTTCGACGTCGGTTTATTCGACTATCGTGGGTGCGAAGACGCGCGGGTATACAGAGATGCCTCAGGTTGAAGAGACGCTCGCGAGTTATCTCTCGCCTGGCTCGGCATCGTCTTTAAAAAAAACCTATCCTGCCCACGAAGTCGTGTAGAATAACTTCATCATTAGTAGGAAAAGCTTATCAAGCTGCAGGTCAGGCTGGTGCTGCGCTGCATACGATGGCGGTATTACAGGCGTACCAGGCTGATTTATTAAAAGATTTGAGTGGGGGCGAGACCATTGATAAAGAGGCATTCGATGAATTACGCAGGGCTACAGATCTGTCTCTCCGCGCTACCAAGCAAACGGCTCGCGCTATCGGCCGTTCAATGTCTGCTTTGGTTAGCACGGAGAGGCACTTATGGTTAAATCTGTCCGGAATAAAAGAGAAAGATAGAGTGTTTCTCTTAGATGCCCCTGTTTCCCCATCTGGTCTGTTTGGCGATGCGGTTGATTCTGTGGTCACTAAATTTACAGAAGTTAAAAAGCATGAGGAGGCTTTTACGCAGTTTTTGCCTCGCCGCACACAAAGGGAGGGGTTATCTGTCACGGTCTCCCGACCTCTTCCCGGTCCCTCAAGACCCAGGGACGCAAAGAAAGAGAGCGTGGCGAGTCGTGCTCCCCCGCAAAGAGCTTGGGGATCGACTCGCCACCCTCAGCAGCCCCCCAGAGCAGACCTCAGGACTGTTATTAACAGGAAAAAGCAGTCCTGACGGTTGCATTCACTCGTTAGAGCTCACTCGCGGGTCGGGGCGTGTCATATTACATCCGATCGCCCCGTCTCGCTGCCCTTACGAAACCTCTCCACCTCCGCCGCCTCTGGGCTTGCGGGGGGAGGCGGTTTCCAGCCAAATGTTAATGGCCCCCTGTTCTCCCATTCCCAATCAGAAAGCAGGTCTTTTAACATCCCCCCCAAGACAAAGTATTGAAACTAATACCATTATCAGAAAGTCTGGCAGCGTGGAAACTTCTGCCAGGTATTTCTGGTTGGGTAATAAGCACAGTACACTTAGGATACAGAATCCAGTTTATTCGTCGTCCTCCGCGCTTCAACGGCGTGATATTCACTTCCGTGAGACCGGAGCGAACACAAATACTGTTGCAAGAGATTCAATCTCTGTTAATGAAAGGGGCCATAGAACACGTTCCCCTCCCAGAGAGAGAGTCAGGTTATTACAGCAGATACTTCCTGGTTCCCAAAAAGGATGGGGGGTTGCGTCCAATCTTAGATCTTCGAGCTTTAAACAAAGCAATGAGAGCTCCCAAGTTCAAGATGTTAACGGTCAAGACGGTTGTGGCACAAATTCAACATTACGATTGGTTTGTCACAATCGACTTAAAGGACGCATATTTTCACATAGAAATATTGCCACAACACAGGAAGTTCCTGAGGTTCGCTTTTGCAGGCGAAGCATACCAGTTTCGGGTTCTTCCATTCGGCCTAGCCTTATCACCCCGCACATACACAAAATGCATGGATGCAGCACTGGCTCCGTTGAGACTCCGGGGAATCCGCATTTTAAATTACATAGACGATTGGCTAATACTAGCGAGATCACAAGAAGTGGCGCTCCAACACAGGGATGTTGTGTTAGCACACCTGCTTTCTCTAGGGTTGAGGCTCAACGCCAAGAAAAGCGTTCTTTCTCCTGCCCAGAAAACGACTTATCTGGGGATAGTTTGGGATTCGATTACGATGCGGGCACATCTGTCTCCCGCACAAATCGCGACCATTCAACATTCCCTGAGCAGACTCAGGCTAGGCCAGGACCTCACTGTAAAACAGTATCAACGGATCTTAGGACTCATGGCGTCAGCATCCACGGTGATTCCTTTGGTGCTGTTGCACATGAGGCCATTTCAGTTGTGGCTCAGAGCCAAAGGGTTTCATCCGAGGGCCAACCCTCAAAGGCTAATAAAAGTGACGCGCCGCGGGCTTCGTGCACTGACTATGTGGATAAGACCCCGGTTTCTTGCCTTGGGTCCCACACTAGGGGCGACTTGTCATCGCAGGCTGCTAACGACAGACGCCTCCCTGACAGGCTGGGGTGCGATCTTAGATGGTCGTCCAGCTCAAGGGGAATGGGAGGGTCATCAGCTCAGTTGGCACATCAATTGCCTGGAGTTGATGGCTGTATTTCTGGCCCTGAAATATTTTCTCCCTCAACTGAGAGGCTGTCATGTCCTAGTGCGGGTGGACAACACAGCAACAGTCTCGTACATAAATCACCAGGGAGGTCTGCGCTCGCGCAACTTGAACAGGTTAGCGAGGCAGATTTTTCTCTGGGCTCAGGACAAGATCCTGTCGCTCAGAGCAGTGTACATACCGGGGAACCTGAATGTGGAAGCGGATTTACTGTCCAGACAGACGTTATTGACTGGGGAATGGAGACTCCACCCAGACATAGTTTCTCAGATATGGACCAGATTTTACAGAGCGGAAGTGGACCTCTTCGCCTCTTTTCAGACAGCGCAATGTCCCCTCTACTTCTCTCTGAGTCCCCCAGCCCCCCTGGGTCTGGACGCAATGGCGCACACATGGCCCGACAAGCGCCTCTATGCGTTCCCCCCAGTTGCACTGCTCCCACAGGTGCTAGCCAGAGTTCGCCAACAGGGCTCTTGCCTCTTACTGATAGCACCACGTTGGCCGAACAGAGTATGGTTCTCGGAGATGATATCTCTCCTCAACGGCTCGCCGTGGGCGATTCCGGAGAGGAGGGACCTTCTGTCTCAGGCGGGGGGCACGATATTTCATCCCAGGCCCGACCTGTGGAATCTTCATGTTTGGCCCCTGAAGGGTACCAACTGAGGGGCACAGGGCTGTCACCTGATGTTATTGAGACCATTTTAAGTGCTAGGGCCTCCACCACTAGGAAGTGTTATGCCCTTAAATGGGGTGTCTTTGAAGCATGGTGCACGGCACATAATGCAGATCCTGTTAACTGCCAGATTGCTACAGTTCTGAGTTTTCTGCAGGGAAAGTTGTCAGCGGGCTTATCCCCATCCACTCTTAGAGTATATGTGGCCGCTTTGTCGGCTTGCCACGCTTTAGTGGACGAGGCGCCGCTCGGGAGGCATCCACTGCTCGCTCGCTTTATTCGAGGGGCGAAACGATTGAGGCCTCCAACAAGAACTAAGATTCCTTCTTGGGTCCTGGCTATAGTCCTTGAGGGTCTGGTTCAGACCCCCTTTGAACCTCTAGAGTCAGCGTCTGATAGACTTCTGACACTAAAGATGGTTTTTCTAATGGCGATAACTTCTCTTAAGAGAATTGGGGATATGCAGGCTCTGGCGGTCTCGCCATCCTGCCTAGATTTTGCCCCAGGTATGGTGAAGGTGATTTTGCATCCTTATCCTGATTACTTGCCTAAGGTTCCCTTTTCGACTGCACATCCGGTCATCCTTGAGACTTTCTGCCCTCCGCCGTTTGCCACACCGGAGCAAGAGTTATACCATAAGTTGTGTCCAGTCCGTGCTCTTCAGGCCTACGTCCACCGCACTAGCCAGTGGCGTAAGTCAGAGCAATTGTTTGTCTGTTTTGGGGGCCGCAACAGAGGTGCCGCGGCCACCAAGCAGTCTATATCACATTGGGTCAGGAATGCTATTACTCTTGCCTATGAGGCGCGCGGTCAAGTTTCGCCAGTAGGCCTGAGAGCCCACTCCACCAGAGGGGTAGCCTCCTCTACTGCTCTAGTAAGAGGTGCCCCGTTACAGAGTGTTTGTGATGCGGCAGGCTGGTCCTCTCCGCATACATTCATAAAATTTTATAGTTTAGATGCTCATGCTACTCCAGGTTCTCACGTCCTCGAGTCAACATCACAAGCTAATGCCTAGCTATTTCCTCTTATTATAGGTGTTTGTGAGGTGGCGGGAGCTTCCTTTCCGCGCACATCCATTACTTAGTTTGGTTACTTATGTCTGAGATTTCCTTACGTTCTTTGTGCACACACTTACACATCCGTAGGGGTCCAGACATCTCCAAGCACGGCAGCGTGGGTATTGTCGTTCCCCATAGCGCTTAGTAGCGCAGCATTGAGAGTAGCTTTTGAAAGGGAACGTTGGGGTTACTTGACTGTAACCTTGTTCCCTGAAAAAGCGGAACGAAATGCTGCGCTGTCTTGCCGTACAGTAGATGTACCAGGACTCGTCTTCAAACAAAAGATCTGACGAGACACAGCTGGTGTTCATTTATTTATAGCCTCGCTTCACGTGCGCTTTGATGTCGTCATCAACCGAGGCTATAATACCTCCGGGTCAATTTCATTGACGTGTTTGCACACTATATTCAGCGGGTCAACGATAAAGGTGTTTCCCCATAGCGCTTAGCAGCGCAGCATTTCGTTCCGCTTTCTCAGGGAACAAGGTTACAGTCAAGTAACCCCAACGTTTTCAGATGATACTTTGAATGATAGTGTTATGTTTATTTTGGTTTATCTCACCTTGATCTTCTCCCTTCTTCAGTTTGGAGTACATGATGTCGTCACCTTCACTTGTATTATCTAACAAATTTCAAGTTGGGAAATTTCGTTAGAAACAAAACAAATATTTTCTATGTAGATGTTTTCTCTGATGTCAATTTCTTAATATCAACTTGTTTATAGATCTGTTCACTAAAGCACCTCACATCCATTCTGCAGACTGAACATCATCAAATAAAATGTTAGTGCAGTACAAAAATATAATAATACACAGCACTTTAAACACAAACATTAAATAAGCCTATAGATATCTTTGTACATTAAACTGTGGTAGTATATTGTTTTTGAACATCACAGATATTACAAGTATTTACCTTTAAGGGCAAAAGATGAACCTTTCTTCTTTTTATTGGACCACAGCAACAAATAAATGCTCAAAAACATGACGCTCACTCCAACAACAATTCCAGCTATCAGACCACGATAGCTCATCGTCCAAGAACCTGAGGTTGAAAAAGAAGATATGTTCTTATACAACCAGAACATCTGCAAATTATGTAGAAATATTTCTATTGTGTTTATACTTACAGATGAAAGTGTCACCTCTGACTGAGATCCAGCTCTTTGGAGACTCTCCTCTCTCTGGGTGTTTACAGTAGTAGAAACCCTCATGTGACTTTGAGACTGTAGGGATGATCATCATGTCTCCTGTAGTCTGATTCTGTACCACTGATCCATCTTTATAAAATTCAGCTCTCAGGTTAGAGGGGTTTTTATCTCGATATAAACAGCGTAGAGTCAGATTATCTCCTTTAGTAACAGAATGAACAGGACTGTCCAGAATCACATCAACATCTACACAGAAGAAACAGAAAAAATGACTGAAGATTATAAATTATACAAATGTAAACATTTGATTTACATTTTCTGGTGAACTGTTAGATTTGTGTTCACGTTGAAGACGATAACTCGCGTCATCGTTTACTTTGGTGTATGTTAGTACATGTTAATGCTATGCAAAAAGTACAAACCCCAAACGAAATGTAAAATCGTGAATCTGACCATAGGAGCTCTTTAATGCTCTGTTTTCCTGTTCCTTCCTAATAGTATTATTATCTTGCAGTGTAGTGTTAAATTAAGCATTTACATTAGAAATGGCTTTGGACAAATATGTCATTTAATGTAAAATATTGTGAGTGTCGCTCTAAGGCGCAGCAGATTCTCAGGTGAGCTGTGTTTTAGTGATCAGCACTGCACTTGAGTAAGGTTTCATTGGATAATTTGTAATTTGAAAAACTAATGGCGTTATAACGTGATGATATGCGTACAGTTATTCCAGAAGGATGTAAAAAACTTCAAGTATGTCAAAAAGTTTAATTTCTCTTTCTCCCCGCCCTATTTGTGCTGCACCTATTCGCCTACATGCCGGTGAACAGCAATGCACACATGATGACCTTAAATTAATTTTATGATTATTTATGGTCATACAGATAAAAACTTTGTGCTTGTGTAAAATTATCTTTTAAACATGATTCGTTTTCTGATTTCTGTCTGATTTCTGTATTTTCCATACACAAAAGAGTTGCAGGAGCGTGAAGTGACCATGTAGTATGAAACAGTGGCTCTCAAACTTTTTCGCGTATTTTTCTAAGGTTTAATTACACATAGATAAATGTACTTTATAAAATGTCATAAAACTGGTGGCCTACCTGGCGAGTTACGATTTCGATTTCAGGCAGTGCAATGGTGTAGGAGCACGCTTGCACTCTATATATAATAACCCTAGTGGTGATTGCTTTAAGTGCTTAAAACTACAGTCACGTAGACTCACTGTGTACTGAGATATTAACAGGATGAAGTTTCTCTCCAGATTCAGACTGACACCAGTACACTCCAGTATCAGATGTGTCGAGATATCTGATTGTACATGTAGATGTTGTTCTTGTAGATCTGGTGTCTGATGATGAACAAGGTTTCAGTTTGTCTGTGTATCTTCTCACTGTCCATCCAGTAGAGTTACTGTGATCCTCACAGCTCAGAGAGAGAGATTCAGATGAGAAGTGTTGAGATCTGTTGGGTCTGATGATCAGAGAGACTGAAGGAGAAACACCTGAGAAGAAAATGACAGAAAATCTTCTTTATAAAACATAAATGTATAAATGAATGATATAAGACACATATTGTGTAAGAGATTGTTGTTGTTTAGTTGTGTGTGATGAACTCACCAGTGATCCACAGTGTTTGTGTGTTACTGTACTCTGTGTGATAAGACTGGATCTGCTGGCTATTCTTATTTTAATGTATTTTTAACTAAATATTTAAAATGCAAAAACCCTGCATGTTTTTGTTTTGAAAATATGAATATGTGGTTAAGGCAACACGTGATACGCTTATAAGCTTTAATGTATTTATTACAAAATTAAGTATGATATAAAACACATCCATTTATTTTAATACTACAAAAGTTTGTACAACATCCAGTTAAGTAAAGCACAGTGATGTACTACGGTGTTAAGATTATATAGAAAATATAATAGTAATTTAAGTTATGAAACTTAACTTTAGCATCAGTTAAAAGGATAATACCAAATAAATAATAAAGAGAAATACATTTATGAGACAAAAAAATGCCAGTTAGCTATATCCAAAGGAATATTTTATGTTTAATCACCAGAGATCGGAGGGCAGAGCAGCTGAACTGAGACAGCGGCAAATTTCAGAAGGACTTGCCGAGATGAGACTGTACACGCCGCTGACCACCCGCTGATTCCCTGGAACTCATATATCCAAAAGGAAATTTTAATATAGGCTCTATACTAACTGACCACATATTTGACGTTTATTCATCTATATTCTCGACTAAACGGCTCTTAAAACTACATTTTATGACACAGAAAGAGTTATATTTTGAATATTGTGCAAGTTTTAAGCTTTACTGCCATTGATGTGAAATGCATTCTGGGAAACTTGGCTGTCCGCACAATTTACCCTGTGACGTAAAATGGGTGGATCAAGAACACATCTGGTTATGTGAACTTGGCTTGATGTGAACTTGTACGTGGGCCGCAACTGATGACGTTTTACAAGTTCTCAAGAACACAAGTACACACAAGAACGCATACTGAGAAACGGCCAGTGTCTCCTGTATGTCACATCTCAGCAGAGATGTTCACAAGTCCAAGTCAAGTCTGGAGTCTTTATCACTGACGTCCTATCATGTTGTCCTAGGGGACCCACTGCTCTTCACATTATGCATGTTTGTATTATTTAACACACCTAATTCAGATCATCAGCTCATTTAGAGAGAGATCTATGAACAGAACTGGGTGTGTCAGTTAAGGGAGACATACAAAATATGCAGAGCTGTGGGTCCCCCTAGGACAAGATTGAAAACCACTGATATAAAGTATTGCTACTGATGAATCATTATCAGAAAACAGCTGTTTTAAAGGTCACGTTCTTCCTGATCCCATTTTTCAAACTTTAGTTAGTGTTCTGTATTAATGTGACTTTAGTACATACTTATTGAATGTGGCAAAAGTATTGCGGGACGGGAATAAAGAAAAGATTAAACGGTCTTTGGCACCTCAACTATTTAACTTTTACATTATTCCTCTTAAATTTGTGATTTGCTTCCACCTGCCAATTGCTTTGTGTATCATATTTAATAAACCAATACAATTTAAATGTTTAAAGGATAATTCCGGTATTTAACACTTTGAGTCTCATTTCTGGTTTGTTTTGGACGAACTACAGTGATGGACACAGAAATTTTGACAATGGGTCGTGTCTTGAGTTTTTGACTCGTTTAGAAGGGTCTCTTGACTGCTTCAGAATGGAAGTCAATGACCATGCACAAACATGTCACTAAAACAACACTTAACGTTCATTTTCAAAACTGTGCTACTCACCGAGCAGTTCATGGTGTTCGTTGATGATTAAAAACAAATATATTGGCGCAATGTATGATTTCAATCCGTGTTATTTGCTATAGTGGAACTATTTTTTCAGATACCTCACAACCGCATATATACTTCCGCTCTATATTTGAGTCTGAAGCGTTAGCACACTCGGCATGCCTGTCACGCGTCCTGCGAGAACAGCATTAGTGAAACAAAACACAAGAGCACTTTTAATAAGGTAGCCTTACATTTTTTTCTAACAAACAAACACTCCCGTATCAGAAATCAACAGAACAGTAATTACTGACAATGTAAAGGGTAGGCTATTTAAATAAAACAACGAAAATAAATGGACGAAGTTCAACAAACTGTAATAAAACGGTAGCATACTTTCCAAATTAAGTTTATTTATAACACTTACACCATCCAATATGTTTTTTCATCAGCAGAACAATAAAGAAGATATTTGCAGAAACCCCAGTGCTCTGTCATGCAAGTCAACCGATCCGCACACTTTAAGAGCTAAAGCATATATATCCAATACAACAGTAATCCCCCATAACTCCGTGTGACATATTGACGTCTTGTGAAGCAAATCAATCAGTTTTTGCAAGAAACTGGACGTTATTTACAACACTATTAGCATGAATGCCAAAGCAGGAAGCGCGCTTCCCGTTCGAGGCGATCTCTTCCACTGGTGGCGTTTGGTGGCTGTTGGCTATGGATGTTGGTCTCTCTGCGCCACCTATAGAGCGGGAGCGTGAAGCGCACTTCCTGCTTGGCAAAAGCTCTGCATTAACGCTGTGAAATATTAATATATATATATTCGAATCTCAAAACTGAAACTCGAATGTCAACCCACGGAACAAATATTCAAATATTCTGGTCCAGCCCTACAAATATGGGAAAATTTTCTTCTGAGAGAAACCGAGCGAAAAAACTACAACCACATGTAAACTGACCCTTTTCTGTTTCCCAGTGGCGGAGTGATATATCAGCGAGCAATGAGTCTTACAAGAGAGATCAATGGAATTTTACAAAATGCCAAATAAAACACGGCAGAAACTGTATTTCGCTTCACAACTTGTTTTTAATCATCAACGAACACCACGAACCACTCGGTGAGTAGCACAGTTTTAAAAATGAACGTTAAGTGTTGTTTTAATGACATGTTTGTGCATGGCCATTGACTTCCATTCTGAAGCAGTCAAGAGACGCTTCTAAACAAGTCAAAAACTCAAGACACGACCCATTGTCAAAATTTCTGTGTCCATCACTGTAGTTCATCCAAAACAAACCAGAAATGAGACCCAAAGTGTTAAATACCGGAATTATCCTTTAAATTAACATATATATTCACATCATTTAGCATTTTTGCGTAGGTAAGTATCGTTCATTCGAAGTTTACTCAAGTGGAAGAATGTGACTAGGCCTACTTGCACTATGCATTATATTTTGAAAAAGTAGATTATCTTAATATCAATGTGACACTTCAGAGTTACCTGTCAGTACAGATCCTTCAGTATCTGATGTGAATTCAGGTTTTGGTTTTGATCCTGCAGGAGAATAAAAGACATTCAAGATCCTGGAAAAAGTATTTGTGAAATAAAACAACAATATATTTCTGTTCCTGTTAAAACAATGACACAACTACTAACATAATGTGTTAATTTGTGATAATTAACCCACATAAGATGCCTCTGTCTTTATTTCACAATATTATTTTTACAGTAACATTAATATTGAACTCACCCTTCAAAGTGAGATAAACAGCAGAGCTTGAGAGTAAAGTTTTTGGTCGTCCGTGTATCTCTGCACTACACCAGAACCATTGATCAGATTCAGTAACTCCAGTGATAGTGAGAGAGTCTCTGTTTACAGTGTAACGCTCAGAGTTAAACGCTGCAGTTGTGTCTTTATACCACATATATCTCCAGTTTAATGATCTGTACTGATCCTCTATCTCACACTTCAGAGTGACTGTCTCTCCAGTGAACACAGATCTGTCTGGTGTTACTCTCACTGTAGCTCTGGGTAAAACTGAGGAAAGAAGAAAAATAACGTTTAAAAACTTACATCACAGATGTGAATTCACAATTAAAACACAATATGGCAAGTCGTTTTGACATTTAACTCTTTCCCACCCAGCCTTTTTTTAAAGTTGCCAGCCAGCGCCAGCATTTTTCCTGATTTTCACAAAAGTTTAATGTCTTCCAGAAAATGTTCTTCTTTAAATATATAAACAAACAATATATCAACTGAAAGAACAGACCCTCTGCTTTGAAAAAAGTCCTACCTTGATTATTTATCTTCTATCACTGGGTGATAATAGCGGTATTGTGGATTGACGGAAATACTCGTCATTGGCAGGGAAGAGTTTTCTCTTAATTAAAGAGTTAACTCGTCAATGGCCGGAAAAGTTAATCATTTACATTTACTTGTATCTATTTTCTTATTTTTTTAGTTACTAGTATCTATTCAATTAGATGCTAGTACTTATTTAGTATCTAAACACTAGATACTAGTACTTATTTATTAGATACTATTGCTTATTCATTAGATACTAGTTCTCTTTCATTAGATAATAGTACTTATTAATTAGATACTTATACTTATTTAAAAGATACTAGTACTTATTAAATAGATACTAGTACTTATGAAATAGATACTAGTGCTTATTCATTATATACATGTAAATACAATGTATTATTATATTTAAAAGTGATGTTGATTGTTTAGTAACTGGCTTTGTATATGATCACATATCTAGTTAATCTGTAAGCATAAAGACACAAATAAAGACTTTGTTTGTTATTTATTGCCTTGGATAAACAGCATTATGTAAAATGTTTTACTTCTTTATGGTAGAGAGTTTAGTTTAATCTCATTTAATGATGTTTTGGGTTTGATTATTGGCAGTTTAGAAGATTCATAACAGGCAGATAAACCTACTGTATCAAGCTTTGTTTCTTGTTATTGAGGTGCATAATAGTTACTTACGGTGGCGTAATAAAAACATTTACGGAACATATGTCTATTTAATGGAAACTCAAACTGCAGGAGATACAGACTTCTTGCATAGCTTTTAAGCAGGATGCATTTTCTTTAATGCTCCAACCCTATTGTCAAGAAGTTGCATTGCCACACGTTTAAATGCTTACACTATAATGTCTGACTGGTATCTCTTTACCTCTGACGTTTTAAAAATGTCTTCTCTTTTATATATTATGTAACAGGGATGCAAACTGATCAGGGGTAAAAAAGGTGACAAAGACACAAGCAATTCATATATACAGTATATCACAGTTTATATATTGTTGTTTGTATTTCCATTTAAATCTTTTAATTAATTATTTATTAATTTTAGCATTTACTAATATTTTTTTTTTTAATCAAAGCTGAAACTGTTAACATTGGTTAATGCACCATAAACCAACCCTTCATCCTAAACCTTCCTAATAGCTTTCAGGCTCACATCATTGGGTATCTGCTGAAATAACACAGTCTCACCCCATGGCGTCAATATTTGACGACACTTGACCATGCGTCAATATGTTGACGCGGAGGGTATACCTTTCGCGTCATTTTTTGACGAACTGGGGACTTCAATACTATTACGTCCGTTGCATTCTCTTTCCTATTTTCTTACCATTTTCGCGTCGGTTTAGGGTTAGATTACGCAAAATTAAACAGTGTACGCGAAATTAAACAGTTGTCACCTGGCGTTGGGGTTAGAGTTAGGTACGCGAAATTAAACAGTTGTCACCTGGCGTTGGGGTTAGAGTTAGGTTTGGGTAGGGATGTCATTATGTAAATCTAACCCTAAACCGACGCGAAAATGGTAAGAAAATAGGAAAGAGAATGCAACGGACTTAATAGTATTGAAGTCCCCCGTTCGTAAAAAAATGACGCGAAAGGTATACCCTCCGCGTCAACATATTGACGCATGGTCAAGTGTCGTCAAATATTGACGCCATGGGGTGAGACTGGGTTGGCTGAAAACATATGATCTTATGTATATTATATGTTGTTTTGTGATTGCAATTTTGTATTTATGTGTGGTATCATTTTAAAAGTCATGGTGCGATGGGTAAAAAAAATTAACCAAAGTTTAAAATTTGAGGCATAATCTGCACTGAGGTGTGTCCTCCTGAGGAAATGTAGATCACATATGGTTAACAATCCCATTTGGTGCACCTCCAGGTCATGAGAACCAACCAAATCCTGTTTTGTCTTCATGATTCTTCGTCTCATCTGTATATTTAAGGTGGCTTGGCAAAAGGTTCAGGGACGCGCTCTTTAATCACAGGTTTCCCACACAACTCTGTGTATTACTACTGTACAGTATTGGAAGCATTTGTATTCAGAACTCCCTACACTAACTTCCTACTTTGTGACAGCCCTATCACAAAGGTTCACAAAGAAATTTTAAATTCAAGAAAGTTTATAAATTTCAATAAAAAATTACCACTTTGCATTATGTTTTTTATTAGAAGATATTTTAGAAACTACATAGGAAATTAAAACATGATTTTTTTTTATTAAAGCTACATTTTGGTACAGTTACCTTTTTAAAATCAAAATTCACCATTAAAATAAAATTGCGATGGAGGGACACAAATTATTATTTGCATAACACACTAATCCTGTCAAATAAAGTGACTAAATCTAGCAGTAAAAAAAGGCAAAATAAATGACCCAAAGGTTTCCTAAAAAAATAAGCCAATCACATTCATTACTGACCTTTAACAGAGAGAGTCACATGATCACTGTACTGTGAGGATGAGGGTCGTCCATCTCTCTGTCCTCTACACCAGAACTCATCCTGATCTGATGGTGAGATGATGGTGTAGATGTTTCCCTCGAACACTGAAGTCCAAGTTGTGTCTCTATACCACCGATATGTCCAGTTTAATGATCTGTACTGATCCTCTATCTCACACTTCAGAGTGACTGTCTCCCCAGTGAACACAGAAATGTATGGTGTTACTCTCACTGTAACTCTGGGTAAAGCTGAAGAAACAATAAAAATAAGATTTAAAAACTTTATTTCTGGTCCTTCTAAAACAATAAAACAAAACAACCAACAATTTTTTGATTACTAACACAAACATGAGATGCTTGTCGTTATTTATCTAATTTACAGACATTAATAATGATGAGCTTACCATTCACAGTGAGATAAACATCAGAGCTTGATAGTGAAGTTTGTGGTCGTCCGTGTATCTCTGCTCTACAGCTGAAATGATTCTGATCAGATCTGGTAACTCCATTGATAGTGAAAGAGTCTCTGTTTACAGTGTAAATCTGAGACTGAGATGCATTTCTGCCTTTATACCACCTATATCTCCAGTTTAATGATCTGTCCTGATCCTCTATCTCACACTTCAGAGTGACTGTCTCTCCAGTGAACACAAATCTGTCTGGTGTTACTCTCACTGTAGCTCTGGGTAAAGCTGAAAAAAAGAAAAGAACTTTCTCAGTCACAGAAAGTCACAGACTGTTTTCTTAAATGTACAGATCTGAATGGTCATGTATATAAAACAATATATTTATATTCCTTCTACAACATTGATACAGCATGACCTTTGGCATAATGTTACCCATAACAACACAAACATGAGATTGTGGTCATCCATGCATCTCTGCACTACAGCTGAACTTATCCTGATCGGATTCAGTAACTTTATTGATAGTGAGAGAGTCTCTGTTTAAAGTGTAACCCTTAGAGGTAATAACAGCAGTACCATGTTTATACCACAGTTATTGTACTGATCCTCTATATCACACTTTAGTCTTTTCAGTGAACACTGAACGCAATGCTCTACCACTGAGTTAAACAGGAAGAGAGTCATTCAACATGAGTTGAATATGACTGTATAGTATATTGTGAATGATAATAAACAGACTCACCTGATACTGTCAGTGTAACTGCATTACTGATGTTTGAGTATCGTGATCCTCTGGTCTCATTTCCTCTACAGGTGTATTTACCTGCGTCAGACTCAGTAACAGATCTGATTGTGTTATACTGAAGTTTATTCTGCTGGATGATTGAATCTTTATACCAGCTGTACTGCCAGCTGCTGACTCCTCCTCCATTGATGACACATGTGAGATTGACAGTTTCTCCTCTGTATACAAGATCAGCAGGGTCAACAGACACTTGAGGTGTTGGTCTTTCTGTACAATGACAAAAATTCATACCGTAAACACAAATAGTATTAAATATTGTAATACTTGATCCCAAAACATATGTGCTGTATCAAATTACATGATGTAAAGTGAAAGATTGATGGTCTATAACTGTAATTGCCACTCATCCAGTGTCATATAAAATAATAACATGAGTATAAATACTTACTCTGTACCGTCACTGTTACTGGATCACTGTATTGTGTGTAACCCTGAGGGTTTCCTCTTCCAGCTCTGCACTTGTACTCTCCTCCATCAAAGACTTGCACAGATCTGATTATTTTAGCTCCTGTAGTTTCAGTGGATTCAGCGTTTGAACCATTTATAAAGATAAACTGCCATCCATTGGACTGATGAACCTCACAGATCAGAGTAACTGTGTCTCCAATGAACACAGACGTCTGTGGCTGCACAGTCAGAGTTAGCTTTACATCTGTCAATATAAAATCATTGAGTTGTTTTTAACAAGATTTTGTTACTGTAACTGCTAAATCATTATTAGTGCATGCATTTATATATATCAGAGATAAACCTGTTATCAGGTTGTTTAGAGAATATAATACATCTTTTCTAATATAATCTTTTATCACAATGTCATAACTCAGTCTTCCTGTGATACGATTAACTCTCTGCACTGCAGCTGAGCCAAACACATTCACTTCTGCCACCAGTATAGAGCAAATGCTCACAATCCAATTAACAATGAACACATAGAAGAAATGCTATCTTCTTATTATTACCTTTAGTTTGTTCAGAGTGGGTGTTCAAAATCAGCACTGTGAAGAACAAAGAGAAAAACATATTGGCATTGTTTCACAGACAAGGATTAGCCAAAGCCAGGATTAGGCCTTAGTTAAATAAGATGTTTAAGCATCCTTTTACACATGCCTTAGAAAAAGACGTTAGCCTACTGGTGTATATCTTGAGACAAATCAATGGCACTGGCATTTTTAAGATCTGGCAGTGCAAGATATTTTCAGTTGAGAAGCTCAAACATGTGTTTTAGTCCTTATTTCTTTGTCTATAAACCAGGCATTACAGGTATAAAACAAAGAAATAAAGGAATAAAACAAACTTCTGACAGTGATGTAATACAATCTAGTATATAATATATTATATATATATATTATTTTAATAAATGTGGATTCTATCAAGATAAACATTTGAAGGGATTTGAGTCTCTTATCTATCTGACATGACTTAATCCCAGTGTTTATCAAAAGGAATTTATTTTTGTGTTTACACAAGTGTCTAGCGATTTCTTTTACCCCTTTTTATCCACTGCAAAGGTGATTAATCCAGAAAACTGTCACTGTTGGTTTTTATATTAAGCATTAGTAAAATGGTATCTACAATCAATTTAGCTTATGAGAAATTAAGATCTGATAACTTGAGAGCTGATAACATAAGAGAAACAGAGGAGCAGTAAATCTCTTGATCCTGTTGACAATGTGACAGTAATTAATGTGTAGTTAAATCCATAGAGAGAAGATAATACTCACAGATAACTAGATGAAGAGAAATCAACTCCATACTGATCTACTGATCACTGACACTTAAATATTAAACACGCGAGACTTTCAAAACCATGAAAATTACAGGAAAACCTTTAAGAACATAAAGTCAGAAGAAACACATAAATACATCTTATACTATAACGGTACAACATGTAACATGTTTTTGTCAATATTACTGTGACACTGAATTTTGTTTTCTTTAGAAATGTCTTGTTGTTTCTCCTTATCACACAGCATGCAACTATTTGTATTAAACATCATTGGTTTGTCAACTTAACCAAATAATACTTTTATTTGTATAACTTATTAAACTTGTTTTTTTTATATTTTCTCCTGTAAATATGGTCATATTTGTAACTTTATGCTACAAATACAATTCACGTTGTTGTCAATTGCTGTTTCTCACACGCTGCTATTTAATAACACGGAGCTGACGTGAAAGTGAAACCAAAACCACACTGATGTCATCTCCAGCTGTTTAACCGCTTACACTGATTTTCCATATACGATTTAATACATTTATAACAAACAAAAACAACAAGCGACCTCAAACAAAGAGTGCAGATGTAACAAAATTACTTTAAAGAGTTAGGAGACATAGTTGAAAAAACATCTGCTTGACCACAACTAGCAAAAACATTACAAACTGTCTGAAATAACGGAGTTGTATCTCAGTATTTACCTGTGATGGTAAAGCCGTAGTTTCACCAATTCAGTATAGAAAACAATCCTTCAGTATTCAAATGGACTGGTCTGGTACAAGAGTAAACCTTTGTTTTCTTAAGTGGCGATATAAAGAAAAGATGCGTCAGTGTGACCACAGTGTGGTGTTTATTTGAAGGTCGACTTCACGCTGTGCTGCGCAGACCGCTTGATGACATCACAGTACCGCGAGAGCGATCTGAAAGCACACGGTGGAGTTGTTCGCGCGATACCTCAGTGTCATAAGCTAATCGCTCTGCGCATCGCTGTATAAAATCCAACACACTATGTATTTAACAATATTTTCAGTCAGTCCCTCCTTTGTTGTTTTGAGGAAGAGCTATTGTGACATCATTACTCAAATACACGCCAATTTGGCATTGAGAGATACGTTTTTTTTCTTAACGTTAAATGTATTGTAGTGTCATAAAAAATAAAATAAAATAAAATGCATACGCATTTAAATAGTCAGATCTTCCTTTTAAGTTGCATTACAAAAATGTTCTAGTTTAATATAACAGCTGGGTCAGTTAACTCTATTTATACTTTTAAATAGACCTATATTTGTATTGTTTATTTTGCTTCTCTGCATCGTTTGTTTGAATAATTTCATCAAATGACCTTGATCAGAATCATTTACTGATTCCTTCAGTGATGTTACATCATTACACCTGTAGTGGTGATCAGTGAGTGCCTGTAGTAAATATTGCTTTTTATATTCATATCGTCTAATGTGGAGTTATCATAGAGACCATCATGATGGGGTGTGAGCGTAAGAATAAGCAAAAGCATGAGTATGATGAGAATATTAAGAATTGTAATATAAGACAAAAAAAAACCAAAAGCAAACATTTGCGCAATACAATTTAATGTATTACATTTTTAACATAATACATTAAAATAACAGTTTATATTAAATAACCAGACTGTAAAATATGCAACTAAATAGTACATTTGATTATCACTTTTTATAGTCTTGAGGAAACTTGACAACTTACCTAAACAAGTTCACTCTTATGAAATCTGTAGTATTTCATTTTGACTAAGGCCCCATACACACTTCAAAGATTCGCGAGTGACATCCACATTTAAGGCATTGTGTGTTACGCATTTGTGAGGCTGTTTCACAGAGCACTCAGTGTTGCCATGTCCATGTCTTTTTTGTGCTTTTGTTGTGTCACTTCACCATATGGCTTTGGCTCATGAAGCGATCAAGTTTAAATCCGACTTGTTTTGTCTTTGAGATAAAGCATTTGAATTTATGCCGGTTTATAATGGAATTTTTTGTTTGGGTTGTATGTGTAAGATCTGGCAACATGCGCAAGTAAACACTTGTGCTGTGATTTTCTGCACAAACAGAAGACATTTTCCCCTTCTAGGCATTTATTTTTTCAGAATAGAGACAGTGCACTTTTACATACTTTAATTATGTATACACTAGGCAGAGTTTTTGTAAATGCGGTTGTCACCACTTGCATTTTTCAGGATTTAATTTGGTAGTAGAATGCGGTTGTCATTCCTGTAAATGACTGAAGTGTGTGTGTAGAGAAAAGGATTAAGTACTAAAAATATATGCGACAACCAAATTTTGCTGCAATGTGAAGTCAAGGCCTAAATGTTGCCCTATGTCTTTGATCTCATAAACAGTTAAAAGAAAATAGTGAGATTAAACAAGCTTTTATTTACATCATTTTTTCTGCACAACAGACGTAGAGTATGGGACAAAATAATTTTGGGACAAATGGCAGCTCTGATGTACCCTATTATGAAATTAAGCTGAATAAAGCATTAAAAGACAGAGTATTCAGATGTTTGTGCAATTATGAGGATGTACTGAAAATATTATGTATGTATATCATGACTGAAAGTCAGGTCATCTTAGATGCTATATGCTGCACACCAGACTTAGATGAAATGTTAATAAAAAATATGCTAAAAAACTATCATGCAATTAGACAATTGAAGAATAGCAAGCTTTCTCTGATGCACATGAAGGTTTATATTGATTATATTGAACATTAGTTAAAGTATTGCTGTCTTTTCTCCTCTGGTTATTAGTTAATCTGAGCATAAGGCACACCAACAGATCCAGAAGCAACATCTGAAAAAAATTTTTACGTTTTAAACTTTACGACCACAAAGAATTTGAATCTTTCAATATTTCTTTTTACTCTTAGATACTAAAATATACTGTTTTATTTTTGTTTATTATTTATGTAGATGATCTCACCTTGATCTCTTCCTTTCCAGTTTAAATTCCTGTTTATAGAAATTAAACAGAAATATTAGATATACACCCACCGGTCACTTCATTAGGTACACCTGTTCAATTGCTAATCAACCAATCAGAAGACAGTCAGCAACTCAATTCATTTAAGCATCTAGACATGGTAAAGACGACCTGCTGAAGTTCAAGCCGAGTATCAGAATGGAGAAGAAAGAGGATTTAAGTGACTTTGAGCACGGGATACACTGCATGATTTTTGCACTCCGATAAGACCTTATGACACTGTGCGACATGGATCTTTAAACTTGGGTACGACAAGCATGTAGACATGTTGAATCGGAGGCTTTGACGGCTGCAATATATATTAGCGCAACATCACCGCCATGCGCCAGTGGTAAACAAATAGGCCACCGGTATGCATGTCATAGCAGCAAACACACTGTGTGTGACCATGCTGAATTTCTGACACATTTAGAAAACTATTGTGGCTATCTTTGGACACAAGACCGTGACAACGGCCGTCTTTGAACCTCTCTCACTGTACAACATAGGACCACAGATGAAGAGCCACGATCACATTAATCGCCACAAATGTTTCACAATGGTAATCTTTCGTCTAGGACAGCCAAAAATCATGCAGTGTATCCTGGGCTTTAAACGTATGCATGGTGGTTGGTGCCATTATACACTTTTAAAATTAAAGTTAATGCTTTGAAAGAATCTTTCTTTGTTTAAATGGTTCTTTAAATTTCTTTGTTCTGATGAACACAAAGGAATATATTTTGAGTAATGTTTGTAACCCAGGGATGACCAACCTTGTTGAAGATCTACCCTCCTGCATATTTTAGTTCCAACCCAGCTTCAACACAACTGACTCTAATTTTTAGGTAGCCCTGAAATGCTTGATTGCCAGGTTCAGGTGTGTTTGATTGGGGTTGGAGCTGAACTCTGCAGGACAGTAGTGCTGTTTCTCAATATGCGTTCTTCAGGGATCTTGCCACCTCGTGTTCTCGCTCTACGTCATTAACCGTCGAGTTCAATTCCAATTCTCAAGAACGCAAGGATGCATGAAAATACCCGGATGTGTTCTTGATATCGAGGATGCATCAAGTGCAGACTTGTGCGCTGAAATCGTGTAACGCCCCAGAAGTCTTTGTGGCAAAACAATGGCGGAGGTCAGGTGACAAACAGGAAGATCGCACACATCTCAATTGTCACAAGTGCATTCTGAGTTCTTGCGATCTGCTGAGTTTGTTCTTCCAAGGTCGCATGGCAAGACCGATCTCCACGAGAACGCAAGTCCATTCTTTGCGTTCTTGGAATTGAGAAACAGCCAACATCTCCAGAAAGAGGGTTGGTCACCACTAATGTAACCAAATCGTTTGTGAGCCCCATTCACTTCTTAGTATTCTTTTTTCCTAATATAGAAGTGAATGGGCCTCATTATAATTTTGGTTACAAACATTCCTGAAAAAATATCTTCATTTGTGGTCATCAGAACAAATAAATTTATACAGGTTTGTAATAACATGAGAGTGAGTAAATGGTGACAAATTTTCATTTTGGGGTAAACTATCCCTTTAAAGCACCTTTAACATCTGAAGCACTTTTCTGTTTCAGAAAATGTTCTTCAAGGTGAAAAAAGGTTAGATTATGAAAATGTATAAAGAAATGGTTCTTTGAAGAACAAAAAAAAAAAAATGTTCTTCTATGGCATCGCTGTGAAGCACCTTTTTAAGCAACTTTACTTTTAAGAGTGTAGGGCTGGTCTGAGTATTTTTTTTAAATGTTAATCTACTACTGTAAATTGATATCGTATGCAAATTTCGATTGCATTGAAAGGTGTGGTGTCGTCCAACCTGTGATCTGATCATCAGGAGAAAAGTATGCATGTAAAACTTGTGAATCGTTGTATTTTATCAATTAGATGCAACAATACCTTGTGCATATGCACAGAAAAATTGTGCTTGAGTTCACGTCTTATAAATTATTCTTTTTATTTACGTATCATATAATTATTGTCACAGAAACATGCAATGACAACACACATTATTAAAGTGTAATGGGGTCACGCGCTGTACATTCTACGGGGTTCTTCTGTACTTTTATAACATTAGACTAAAATTGTGTTTTGATTTGAACTTTCTCCAACTCAACTCATCGTAGCCAAATTCTCTGCTATTTTCCAGTTTAGATTTGTGCTACTGTTTAAACAGTTTCCACAAGTTTTTTTTTTTTGCGGTTTAAATGTAAAAGTATTTTGTTTATTAGTTATTGGCTTTTGGGCTGTGAGTAGTCATTGGGATGCTTTTGGGCTAGTTTAGAATTTTGCTAGTCCATGCAAATCAGGCAACCCTGTCTGTGCACTTGTGCAGACGTTCGGTTCGGATTATATAGAATGTACGTACAATGTTAACAAATATTTACTCAGATTGAAATGTTTAGGGTGCATGTAAACTGTTCTGTCGTAACCTTAAATCGTATTAAATTCAGTCAGATTGATACAATTTTGTGCATGTAAGTTATTAAAGAATAAAGAAATGATTAAGAGTTTTCTCCTCTCAGTCTTTAGTTTTACTCTTCTAGTTATTTCTACATTTGCTCTTAAGTTTCTTTTTTCTTGAACTTGACCTGTGAAGACATCACTGGACCAGCCTGAGGCACTGCTAAAGAAAAATAATTTGACCCTTAAACATTTTTGCTTTTATGAGATGAAAACATCACTTTGTTACCTGAGCTTGTGTCTTTATTAGCTGTTGTAATAATACAGTCATACAGATGAGAATCTCCTGTAGGGAATATAATAATGAATAAAGTTTCAACAAAGCATTTGTCCAAACTTTATATCGTATGAAGTAAGCTTTTATAAAATATATTTGTCACGTGTTTATATTGAATTAAACAATGCAAAGTTAAAGAGGGTGTTTGCCAGGGTGTTGCTATGAGTTTTTTTTACTATGCAGTTATTAGGTGTTTGTTAGGATCTCAGTCATTATAAAAGCAAATAACTGGCAAATACTGTATGAACTGACCAAACTGCAGTGGAGTGTAAACATTTTCAGTCTGTTTTTGATCTGATGTCTGACTGATGTTCTGCTGTGGACTGACAGCTGAAAAAGACTGAGAGAGTTTTTTGTTTTTGTAGCACCACAGCAGGACCAAGAAAAAGATAAAACACACGACACCAGAGCTCAGTCCAAGACAAAGACCAACAATAAGACCAAGAGATGAAGATCCTGCAGCTGGAAAAGCAGAGATACATTCTTATATAACTACTCATACTGTAACCATATGCAAGTCATATCAACTTTATTGTCATTTTAGCCATATATATTGCAGTGCAGTACATAGTGAAACATTTGCTACAAAAAGACATTGAACTACAAACCACATAAAGTGCATGTGTGCAATGTATTGCCAACAGTGTCAGACAAGAGACATTGCAAAAATTGTGTTAAAGTATCTCAACGGTGCTTATAGAGGAGAGAGATCACCTCTGACTGAGATCCAGCTCTTTGGAGACTCTCCTCTCTCTGGGTGTTTACAGTAGTAGAAACCCTCATGTGACTTTGAGACTGTAGGGATGATCATCATGTCTCCTGTAGTCTGCACCACTGATCCATCTTTATAAAATTCAGCTCTAAGGTTAGAGGGGTTTTTATCTCGATATAAACAGCGTAGAGTCAGAGGATCTCCTTCAGTCACAGGATGAACAGGACTGTCCAGAATCACATCGGCATCTACACAACAGAGTAAATCACTGATGATTATAAATTATAAAAATATATCAGATTGGTTTAAAAATTAAACAAGATCCGGATTTGGTAAAGAATATAATGGGCATTACTTGGGCATTTGTGCATCTATGCACTTTCCTAGCAACCATACTGTATGTGCTACACTCTGAAAACTTTAGAAGTTCCATAGCATGACAACTTCTAATTACACCCCATTATTTAGCCAGTAAGCATTTTTATTTCAGAAAATCTTAAATCTTAGTATAATTAATAATGTTGGAGTTTTTAATTAAACTCCACTGATTATTAAAATTACTAAATTGTATTTATGCTGCACTGATTGTAAAGCTTCCATGCATATACAATTAAAAACTACAGTCAGGCAGACTCACAGTGTACTGAGATATTAACAGGATGAAGTTTCTCTCCAGATTCAGACTGACACCAGTACACTCCAGTATCAGATGTGTAGAGAGATCTGATTGTACATGTAGATCCTGTTTCTGATCCATAGGTTAGTGATGAACAAGTTCCCAATGTGTCTGTGTATCTTCTCACTGTCCATCCAGTAGAGTTACTGTGATCCTCACAGCTCAGAGAGAGAGATTCATATAAGAAGTGTTGAGATCTGTTGGAGCTGATGATCAGAGAGACTGAAGGAGAAACACCTGAGGCCTCTTTATAAGAGATAAATGAATAAATGAATGAATGATATAACATATAGTGTAAGAGATTGTTGTTGTCTAGTTGTGTGTGATGATCTCACCAGTGATCCACAGTATTTTTCCGTTACTGTACTCTGTGTGATAGACTGGATCTCCTCTCTCTGCTCTGCACAAATAAACTCCTGTGTGCTTCACAGTCACTGAACTCACTGTGTAGATGCCTTTAGATCCTCCACTACTGACTAACACCAGCTCATAATCAACATCTTTATTCACTGTAGAGTCAAAATTTTATTTAACCCTTAAAATGTTCTGAATAATACCAGTTGATGTATTTGTTATGAGATGAATGAGATATTACCTGAGTAAAGACTCTGTACAGTGAACCAGCTGAATGTCCAGCCTGTAGATGAATTTATAACCTCACACATCAGAGTCACTGAATCTCCTTCAGTCAACCACTGCTGTGGAGAAACACTTAAAACTGTCTGTGGTTTATCTGAAAGTGATCAATCTCTCATGAATAACATGTTACACTTCATCTCTTCACATTAATAATGATGAACAAACAAATAAACTCACCTGATGATACAGTCAGTGTAACAGCATCACTCATCTCAGTGTTTTGTTCACGTATCTTTCCTCTACAGGTGTATTTATCACTGTCAATGTGTTGAATGTTGTTGATTTTACACTCTTGTGTGTTGCATTGTGTGATTATATTTCTGTTATTTGTCTTCTCTACAGTCCAGCTGTATGTCCACTCAGTGTCTCCTGTATCCTGTATGTCACATCTCAGAGTAACAGTTTCTCCTCTGAACAGCTGTTTGTCAGGATCAACACTCACTACAGGTTTTGGACTCTCTGTATAAACACAATGTACAACCCCGAATCAGAAAAAGTTGGCACACTGTAGAAATTGTGAGTAAAAAAGTAATGAAATAATTTACAAATATCATAAACTTATATTTTATTCACAGTAGTATATAGATAACAGATCAAATGTTGAAAGTGAGATATTTTGAAATGTCATGTCAAATATTGGCTCATTTTGGATTTCATGAGAGCTACACATTCCAAAAAAAGTTGGGACAGGTAGCCATAAGAGGCCAGAAAATTTAAATGTACATATAAGGAACAGCTTAAGGAATAATTTGCAACTTATTAGGTCAATTGGCATCATGATTGGGTATAAAAAAGCCTCTCAGAGTGGCAGTGTCTCTCAAAAGTCAAGATGGGCAGAGAATCACCAATTCCCCCATTGCTGTGGCGAAAAATAGTTTTCTGAGTTTCTCAGAGAAAAATTGCAAAGAGATTGATGTTATCATCATCTACGGTGCAAAATATCATCCAAAGATTCAGAGAATCTGGAACAATCTCTGTGCGTAAGGGTCAAGGCTGGAAAACCATACTGGATACCTGTGATCTTCGGATCCTTAGACGGCACTGCATCACATACAAGAATGCTACTGTAATGGAAATCATAACATGGACTCTGGAAAACTTCCAGAAAACATTGTCGGTGAACACAATCCACCGTGTCATCCGCCACTGCCGGCTAAAACTCTATAGGTCAAAAAAGAAGCCATATCTAAACATGATCCAGGAGCACAGGCGTTTTCCCTGGACCAAGGCTTATTTAAAATGGACTTTGGCAAAGTGGAAAACTGTTCTGTGGTCCAACTAATCAAAATTTGAAGTTCTAGGTAATACTTTATTTTACGGTGTCTTTGTTACACATGTTACATGTAATTATTATAGGAATAACAGTTAATTATGCATAATTACATGCAACTAACCCTAAACCGAACCCTAATCCTAACCCCAACCCTATAGTAAGTATATGTTATTAATGATTATTACTTAGTACTTAAATGTATAATTACACTGTAACAGTGATACGGTAAAATAAAGTGTGACCAAGTTCTTTTTGGAAAACTGGGACGCCATTTCATCCGGACTAAAGAGGACAATGACAACCCAAGTTGTTATTAGCGCTCATTTCAGAAACCTGCATCTCTGATGGTTTGGGGTTGCATGAGTGCGTGTGGCATGGGCAGCTTACACATCTGGAGAGGCACCATCAATGCTGAAAGGTTTATCCAAGTTCTACATACAAATGATCCCATTAAGACGTCGTCTCTTTCAGGGAAGACCTTGCATTTACCAACATGACAATGCCAGACCACATACTTGCATCAATTACAACATCAAGAATGTGTAAAAGAAGGATCTGAGTACTGAAATGGCCAGCCTGCAGTCCAGATCTTTCATCCATAGAAAACATTTGGCGCATCATAAAGAGGAAGATGCGACAAGTTGAGCAACTAGAAGTCTGTATTAGACAAGAATGGGACAACATTCCTATTCTTAAACATCGGTCCTCCTCAAGCTGTTCCTTATATGTACATTTAACTTTACTGGCCTCTTATTTATCCCAACTTTTTTTGGAATGTGTAGCTCTCATGAAATCCAAAATGAGCCAATATTTGGCATGACATTTCAAAATGAATCACTTTCAACATTTGATTTGTTATCTATATTCTATTGTGAATAAAATATAAGTTTATGAGATTAGTAAATTATTCCATCCCTTTTTCACTCACAATTTCTACAGTGTCCCAACTTTTTCTGATTTGGGGTGGTAGTAAACAAAGAAATCCATTATCAAACAATACAGAAGTGGCAAATCATTTGTTATATATATATATATATATATATATATATATATATATATATATATATATATATATATATATATATATCACTCTATCAGTGATGTTAAGTGTGATACAATAAAGCTACAATAATTTTTCAAAAAAATAAACTATAACATTGGTTATATCATTGTGTACATTTATGTTGATGGTTAAAATACATTCAAAATGTACAGTGGATGAGAAATGTGTGTTGTTGTAAATATTAGACAAAACATAAAGGAACAGTTAATCCAAAAATTAAAATGATGTTATTGTCATCCACTCATTAAAGTACAATCCATGGCCCAGTCTATCAAATTAAATATGGGATCCACACTGACTCAGATCTTAAATTTCATGTTGTCGCTCACCTGTAACATTTATCCACAGTCCATCACTGTAGTTTGTGTAATAGTCTGGTTTTCCTCTTCTAGCTCTACACCAGTACTGACCTCCATCTGAAACTTTAACACTGTGGATTGTGTAAGAGTTTATTTCTGTTGTTGTCTTCTGAGTGTTTTGTGTGTTTTTGTACCAGTAAAACTTCCATCCAGTAGACTGATCAATGTGACACTTCAGAGTCACTGTGTTACCTGTCAGAACAGATCCTTCAGTATCTGATCTGAGTTTAGGTTTTGGTTTTGATCCTGCAGGAGAACAAAAAACATTCAGATCATTCAGGGTGAGTTGGATGAACAAGGATGAAATTAAGCAGTAAGAGTTTAGAGCTAATCTGGGGTTTGTTGATCACAGTTTAAATTTAATTTCAGATTTCATTTAATAGATAAAAACTGTATCAAACCCTTCAACCTGTGATTTTTGTTTGCCATAATGAATTTTTCGGTGTAATTAAACAGCAAGAATGTTGACGTTGACGTTCAAAAAGGAAATCAACAGTTTATGCAGGCAAAGGAAATGTAATTTTTGTATCATAAATCACTATTCCTACATACATCGGGTATCTAAAGATCTCATTCAAAAATAAAAAAAACATTTTACAATCAGTTAAAACAATCTACTTTACTGATTAACGGTGCAGTGTGGCATATTGCGAAGCTTAGATTTTATGATAAAATGAACAAGATGAACATGAACAGTTCATGACTGCAACCTGCATGACAGAGGAAAAGCACAGTATACGAGCACTTGTAGCATTTATCCAATCATATTTCAGCCAGCGGCTGACATCATGTGTTGGCAAGGTGCAGGCATCTTCAGCTTAAAATAAATAAGATGGCTCATCGGCGGATAACCCGAAGATTGATGATCAGCATACCTGAGGCTCCGATAGCTACAGCAGGACGTAATCTCCAGAACTGCATTTGTGGTTGGACAAAGGTTTCTTTCACCCAAGGCCTGAAAATACACCATGGCAAAAAAGGGTGCCTAAAGAAGGGTCAACAGTGAAGCCGCATCGACAGCTACTTTCTGAGAAGCAGGCCAAGTAAGTCAACAGAAGTTCAGCAGCAATACACACACCACAGTCTGCAGGATATCAACCCCCCTGCCCAAGAGGAGGCACAACATGGCACAAGAGGGCAACCTGAACCCAACCCATCATGACCAACAACAGAAAAGAAGATTCAGGGGCGAAGACCATTAGTCAAGTGGCCAAAAATCTGCAACAAGACGATGTGGAAGGAGGACAAAATTGATCTCTGCAACATACTGGAAGGGATCAGAAGGACAGCCATGAAAAGTGGAAAGGATGGGCGAGCTTATCTATGCCTACGGGATGGAACGATTTGGAGTGGTTGAAGACAAACAAGCTACTTCTTCAATCCCCACCAAGTCCAGAAGGCAGACAGAGATAGATTGCCTAGTCAAGGAGAAGAGGCAGTTGAAGAAGCAATGGAGGAAGGCCATCGAGGAGGAGAAGGAGAGTATAAACCTTTTGCAGAAAGAGATTCAGTGCAGGAGTGCAACATTGAGGAGAGCTGAAAACCTCCTGAGGAAGTGCAAAAGGAAGGAGCAAACAAGATCAGGCTTCTACAAAGATCCCTTCAAATTTGTGAAGACTCTCTTTACAAAGGAGAAGAGCGGAAGTCTCTCAGTGTCAAAGGCCGACCTGGAAGAACATCTGAAAAACTCCTGCACAGATGACAGACACCAGGAAAAAGTTACACTCCCACATGACATGCCACCAGTCAACCCACCAGAGCATGAGCTGGATATCAGTCCAACCAGGTGGAGTGAGGTAGAACAAACCATGCGTAGAGCAAGGGCCGCGTCGTCTCCAGGCCCCAATGGAGTTTCATACAGGCTCTACAAAAATGCTCCAGCTCTCCTGCGATTCCTCTGGAAACTGATGAGAGTTGTGTGGCAAAAGAAGGAGTAAGCAACATCCTGGCGGAGAGCCAGAGGAATCCATATCCCCAAGGAAAAGGACTCGGCAGAGATCGAGCAGTTCTGAAAGATCAGCCTTCTAAACGTGAAGAGAAAAATCTACTTTAGGGTGGTCGCTCACAGGCTGGCAGGATACCTGCAAAGAAACAACTTGTTTGACACGTCAATCTAGAAAGCAGGCATCTGAGGCTTCTCCAGTTCTCCAGTGTACAACACGCTAATGTCATCTGGCATCAGATCCAGGTCGCCAAAAAGGAGGGAACAAATCTCCACCATTCCATGGAGGCTCAACGATGCCTCAGAAAAGTATTAAGGGATATCAACATAAAGTCCTATACAATAGACCGGTGTTGTTGGGTAATTGCATTAGATAGGTTGCCACCGTTTGCCACTGAACCTGCATTAACAATGACAGTTGGTCCTCTGGCCTTAGTCAAACGGGTTGGCATGCATGGTCTACCCATATTTGAGAGGTGATAAAAAGAGAACTAATGAAGGTAGAAACATTTTTTTGTTTGAAAGCAGAGGGTCTGTTCTTTCATTGGATATATTGTTTGTATATATATTTAAAGAAGAACATTTTCTGGAAGGCATTAAACTTTTGTGAAAATCATAGAAAATGCTGGCGCTGGCTGGCAACTTTTTTTAAATGCTGGCGGGGAAAGAGTTAATATAGTTTTCAGATACAGGTAATATAAAAACTTTTCAAAAAACACAACGTTATATTATAGCTTTAAGTATCCTAATGTTTTAAAAGTACCCATACATGCGGCAGAATATACATCGGATGACACCAGTATCCTTACCTTAATAATGCGTGATGCCACTACCTTGCTATTGCATGTTTCTGTGATGAGAGTAATGTGGTATAAAAGTTTAATAAGACGTGAACTTGAGCACAAATGTTCTGCACACGTGCACAATGTAATTTTAAATTCGATTGAGAAAATACTAAGATTTACACGTTTACATGCGTACTTTTCTCCTGCGGATCAGATCACAGATCGGAGTACACCGCCGCCTTCAATACGATCCAAATTCGCATCCGATCGTCCTTAATCGTACTGATTAAGGTGTTTACATGAAGGCATTTCAATACGATTGAGCCACCAATACTATTACAAACAGATTATTTGGTTGCATGTAAACGTACCTACTGTAGCTCTGGGTGAAGCTGAGGAAAGAAGAATATTGGTTATAAATCTCTTCACAGATCTGTTAACATGAAAGACACAAATCTATTAAATTCAGTCACCTCCAGTTTGTCCATAGTGGATGCTTTTAGTCTGCACTGTAAAAAACAGAAAGAAAAAATGTGTTTGCATGATAAATACTTTAAACATTTAGACGTAAATATGAACAACACAATGTTTAATCAAATGACAAAGATATCCCTCAAATTCAGATGTTCTTAAACATTGTGGCATTTTCTTTATTCCTTTCCCAAATTTTATAACACAATGTAGTTTTCACACCATAAACAAAATGAGAAGAAAGCCTTTTCCCATTTTTTTTGTAATATTTCTTTTCATATTTGCCTAATTTTACCTGCCAATGTATAAAGCTGCTTGTCTATCTGCAAACCAACCGACACTTTTAACACTGCAGTAAAATGTAAATGTAAACTCATGAGCACTACATAATGAAACACACTGTGAGTTATCTCATCATACTGCGGGTGTAGCTCAATCTTTATAAATATATTCAGGATGCGAGCTTACGCAGCCTACGGAGGCTACTCTGCTGCTGCTCTGTGCCCCCGCCCTCCGAATTTGTTATACGTCACTAAGAAAAGTGCGTACACTACGCTGATACTCTCTCCTGGAAACAGAGGAGTCTAAGATGGCGCGCTACCGGAAGGTATTTATTTACGTTAATAAAGTTTTAAATATGGATATTTCTACAACAACACCGCGCGGATTACCCTCAGAAGACCTTTGTTTATCATCCTGGAGCTGTTTGGATTTAATTTGTGAAGGATGGACGCACTTTTTTTGGACTTGAAGGTCGTGGACTATAGGTGGACCCCGTAACATTACATTTAATCAACTGAAAGATCTAAAACATTTTCTAAAATATCCAAAAATGTGTTTGTCTGAAAAACGATAGACATATGCAACTCGGACAGCTTGGGGGTGAGTAAATCATGGGTTTAATATCATTTTTTGGCCAAACTATCCCTTTAATGGCCACGTCCTTAATATAACTGTTAGTTATTATTATTTAAACTTTATTTTTACTTATTTAATTTGCAAGTTGATGTTTAGTCATTAATAGTGTAATTAATGAAAAAAGTTAGTAGTTGGAACTAGCTAGCTGTCCGTCAATTATGCTGAATCAACATTGCTTGCTTGCGGTATGGCCCACCTGTCAGGCCCATCTCTGGGCTTCAGACCACATAGAGAAAGACCAAGCACCTATGAATGTATTTTCTTTTTAGCAGTTTACTAGGGGTGACCCCGAATAGTAGAAGATTCGATGCATGGATAGGAGAAGCATTATTTGACTCCCAATCTCACAATCAAATTGTCGCAGATGTGTTATGAGATGAGGATAATTTAATTTTGGGCGTTTATGGGTGCACATTATCTGATTTCACATATAACAGTTTTTTTCCCAATATACTTATATACAGCCTAATATGATAATGCTATGAAAATAATATGTGAAAAGGTAGCTTTCAATAAGTATTTTTAAAATGTATCAATAAATAAATAAAAAACAATGACAGGGCTACATGTCCATATGGCAGGTTTAAAGGCAATTCTAGCTATGTTTTTGTTATTTTAATCATTTCTTTATTTTATTTTATTTTATTTATAAATCACTTGGGGTTAACTGATTAAACTATTTGGCTTGTCTTTTGTTTCTGCACTTTTTTTTTACTTCTGACCTAATTTTATAAAAAAATATTTATTTATAAATTCTGATCTAATTTAAGTCTGTACACTTTGGATTGCTTTTCATTTTTTTTTTTATCTTTGTGTGATGTTCTGTAGATTGTGGCTTTAAAAATTAACGAATGTTTATGTTGCTTTTTATTTTAACTTTAAAAAAATGCAGTTTTGTCTTCGTTTATCACTTAAAAGACAAGTTTGGTTACTTTATCAGTGTGGCTCTCATGAAAAAAAAGTGAAGATCACTGCTATACATAAAAACTCACACTATAGACTCCCACCTCTGATCCAGCTCTCTGGAGACTCACTTATCTCTGGGGGTTTACAGTAGTAGAAACCCTCATGTGACTTTGAGACTTTAGGGATGATCATCATGTCTCCTGTAGTCTGCACCACTGATCCATCTTTATAAAATTCAGCTCTCAGGTTAGAGGGGGATTGATATCGCGATAAACAGCGTAGATTCAGAGGATCTCCTTCAGTCACAGGATGAACAGGACTGTCCAGAATCACTTCATTATCTACACAACAGAAGAAATGACTGATGATTACAAGTAAATAAAATATAATAGTTTGATTTTAACATTGTTCTATTGGACTGTTTTGTCTGACAGATGGTAAACACCCTACCACCATCTTAGCAACCACTGTATATACAGTAACAATACAACTAATCATAAGCGTTTGTACGATCCTTGGACATTTCCAATCTGGTGACACTATTAAACAAGCTGGTTGCGTGGTAGGGATGGGCGATAATTTGCATGCGATATCATGCGCATCTCGACACTAAAGCCGCTTCCTTAGTAGTAAATCGCCATCAGCTGCTTTCAGTTGGAGCGGCATTTACTACACAAAGCCGTAGTTCAGTGACGAGCTGGGCTAGCAGGCGATACGTCCACAATAATTAATGCGAAATTGACCTGATTGTTAGTGAACTACAGCTTTGTGTAGTAAATGCGGCTCCATATATATGTTGCATTATTAGGCTACTGCGCTCGCTTTTCTACGCTTTTCCTACATCTATTAATGTAAAGCTGCTTTGAAACAATTAGCAATTGTGAAAAGCGCTATATAAATAAAATTGAATTGAATTGAAAAAAAATAAAATAAAAAGTATTTCAGTCAGCCTACGTCCTGCCTTTAATCATCTTATTTACAATCAAATGCATGCATTTTTCCAAGCAATGATGTGCTAAGTTAGCTAGCTAACATTAGCTAACATTTGTGTGCTTTTTCATTGAAGCAAGTGTGTTTTATTAATCCTGTCGATATTTAGTTGTGAATGAGATCTTCCACACTGCTTGATCCACGTCCAGCATTTCTCCCAGATATGGTCCCAATAATGTGCTTAAAGTCAAGTCAAATTCAGTTTGTGCATGATTACATGATATAACAACTTTGTTAATACTGTATCGTAAATTGTGGATAATTAAGCTATATATCATACGTGTATGCTTAAGTAAATTTCTGGAGTGTTAACGATAAAATAAAAAACAACAAGAACCATACAGAACCGAAAACCGTGACCATAAAAATTGTTTAATGCCACTAGATTGGATGGTTGTGTGTGAAAATCCCAGTAGATCAGCAGTGAAATACTCACACCAGCCCGTATGGCACCAACAACCATGCCACTTTCAAAGTCACTTAAAACACCTTTCTTCCCCATTCTGACGCTCGGTTTGAACTGCAGCAGATCGTCTTGACCATGTCTACATGCCTAAATGCATTGAGTTGCTGCCTTGTGATTGGCTGATTAGAAATTTGCATTAATGCGCAGTTGGACAGGTGTACCTTATAAAGTGGCCGGTGAGTGTAAATACTTATGAATCAGATGATATTCTTTGCTTTGATTTAAGAAAGTAAAATAACTCTTGATTGAGTAAAATAAATAGAAAGAGCTACATTAAACCTTAAGAGGAAATATTTATTTATATTATGCACAATAAATACTCATTTAATTTCCACCAATTTTCTGTATACCTCTCATTTACTATAAATACATTTTTGTTATATTGCCTTTATGTCTACCATCTGGCAACATTGTTTTCTCAATATCTGTATCTGCTATTAAAAACCCATATTGACCAACCAAATTAGACTCACAGTGTACTGAGATATTAACAGGATGAAGTTTCTCTCCAGATTTAGACTGACACCAGTACACTCCAGTATCAGATGCTTCAAGATATCTGATTGTACATGTAGATGTTGTTCCTGCAGATCTCCAGTTTGATGATGAACAAGTTCCCAATGTGTTTGTGTATTTTCTCACTGTCCATCCAGTAGATTTACTGTGATCCTCACAGCTCAGAAAGAGAGATTCAGATAAGAAGTGTTGAGATCTGTTGGGTCTGATGATCAGAGAGACTGAAGGAGAAACACCTGAGAAGAAAATGACAGAAAATCATCTTTATAAGAGATAAATGAATAAATGAATGATATAAGACATAGATTGTAAGAGATTGTTGTTGTTTAGTTGTGTGTGATGAACTCACCAGTGATCCACAGTGTTTGTGTGTTACTGTACTCTGTGTGATAGACTGGATCTCCTCTCTCTGCTCTGCACATATAAACTCCTGTGTGCTTCACAGTCACTGAACTCACTGTGTAGATGCCTTTAGATCCTCCACTGCTGACTGACACCAACTGATAGTCATCTTTATTCAATATAAAAGTCAAAGTGAGCCACACATTATGTTTTAAAGGTGGAATATTTAAAACAATAGAAACAAACTCAAGAGAATATTTAGAAATGTTGCAAAATAAAATGAAGGAACTTGGTGTCTTTGAATTAGAGAGAGGTACAGGATAAACCAAAATTATCATACAGTTTTTCTCAATTGCTAACACACTATAACTGATTCAGTTGGCCTAATTTCCCAATCCAATTATTCAGTCTACAAAACAAAAACATTTAACCTGTTTTTACACAAGTTCCAATTTTCTCGATGTCTTTTGCAAAACTCTATACAAAAATGCATTTGTGCACACCTTTAATCCTGATCTCATTCGGAAAACACACAAAATTATGCTAATATATGGTTGAAATTTAGATGAGAGAACGCTTAGGTTACTCACGTAACCCCGGTTCCCTGAAATAACGGGAACGAAGCATTGCGTCAGATTGCTGACGCTATGGGGGAAACTCCTGTTTACTCCGTGATTGAAGCCTATTGGTTAACGTCTGTAGAAAATACAGACCAATGACGTTTGAGCCCGCGCGGGGCGTGGCACACGTCCCTATATAAGCCGGTGAAATACGTCAAGAGCTCATTATTATTCGACTGAAGCGCGCAGCCGAATAACACTCGCTGCGTAGACGTTTGTAGCACGGCCAGCGACGCAATGCTTCGTTCCCGTTATTTCAGGGAACCGGGGTTACGTGAGTAACCTAAGCGTTCCCTTTCAATACGGTTCACTTCGCATTGCGTCAGTTTGCTGACGCTATGGGGGAACGTAATCCCATCCCGCCGTGCATACACAACGGACTGAGGTGCCCTTACCGGAGAGACACTGCATGTGGCCCTAACCCAGCATATACATAGCTCTAGCGAGCGCAAGTGTAAGCACCATATATGAGACAGTAATACGCATACAGTGAAGTTTCTAAACGCACCATGATGCATATACAATAGAGCACGAGACGGCGGGTTCCCTGAGCGCGCCGCGAGCTGTGCATGATTTATTAATAGGTAGCCATGACGGTGAGCTAGCAACGCACCGTGAAGGCATACAGAAACGCAGTCGCGTGAATCATTAAGCCGATAAGACCTGTGCTTGTAAGGCAGGGACATCCAGGCTATAAAATCTGACAAACGTAGACGGCGAGGACCAGCCGGCCGCGTTACAAATGTCAACGATAGAAATCCCCGTAGACCAAGCCCAAGATGAAGCCATACCCCTCGTGGAGTGAGCTTTTAAACCAACTGGACAATGTTCATTCAGGGAGGCGTAAGCCAAAGCAATGGCTTCGACGATCCATTTAGATAGCCTCTGTTTAGTGAGCGGCATACCTAAGGAATGTTGTGCGAAGCTTACGAACAGCTGATCTGACTTGCGGTATGAGGCAGAACGGTCCGTGTATATTCTTAACGCTCTGACGGGGCAGAGCGTGTTCGGGGTTTGTTCGCCGTCCGCCGGCGGAAGGGCGAGAAGTGAAACCACCTGAACTCTAAATGGCGTGGTCAAAACTTTAGGAATGTATCCCGCTCTCGGTCTAAGGATCACTTTGCTATCGTTAGGACCGAATTCCAGACACGACGGGTCAATTGAAAACGCGTGTAAATCGCCCACTCGTTTAACCGATGCCAACGCCAGGAGGAGAGCGGTTTTAAACGAGAGAGCGCGCAGGTCAGCCTGCTCGAGGGGCTCGAAAGGGGGACCGCGTAGCGCTTTCAGGACCGTGGACAGATCCCAAGACGGGACCGTGTTAGGTCGCGGTGGGTGTAGTCTGCGAGCGCCTCTGAGGAATTTAATGATGAGATCATGTTTTCCCACGGTGCGACCGGCGATAAGGGCGTGATTCGCCGTTATCGCCGCCACATACACTTTAAGCGTCGAGGGCGCGCGACCGCTGTCCAGCATTTCCTGCATAAAGGAGAGAATATGCTCCACTTCACAGGTGTTTGGGTTTAAGTCTTTCGTCGTGCACCAGTCAGAAAAAATAGACCACTTTTGAGCGTAAAGGCGCCTGGTAGATGGGGCCCTAGCTTCAGTTAGAGTATTTAACACTCGTCCTGAAAGGCGTGATGATTGCCGTTCAGAGACCAAACGTGTAGATTCCATAGCTCCGGCTGTGGATGCCATATCGTCCCTCTCGCCTTAGATAGGAGGTCTTTCCTCAGCGGTACTGGCCATGGTGCTGATGTTTTCAGCTGCCATAGGTCGGGGAGCCACGGTTGATTGTGCCAAAACGGGGCGACCAGAATTATCGCGCATTTCGTCTCTCTTATCCTCTGAAGGACCTGTGGTAACAGAGCCACCGGAGGAAAAGCATATAGAAGACACGCCGGCCATGTTTGCGACAGGGCATCGTGATGTCTCGAGAAGAAGATCGGGCAATGCGCGTTCTCGTCGGATGCAAACAGATCGATCTCCGCCCGGCCGAAGACGGTCCATATTCTCTCGACCGTCTGAGGATGCAGTCTCCATTCTCCCGGCGGCGGACCGTTGCGCGAGAGAATGTCTGCACCCGTATTGGCTACACCCGGTACGTGAGTCGCTTTTAACGAACGTACGTTCGCGTGAGCCCATAATAAAAGCCGTTTCGCCAGCCTGGATAGGGAGCGAGATCTCAGCCCTCCTCCATCTTTAATGAGTCGAGCGTCATGCCTAAGAACGCGATTCGCTGCGTGGGGGTGAGCAAACTCTTCTGGAGGTTGATTTTCAACCCTAAATTCTCCAAATGCTGGAGTACAACGGTCTTGTGCGCAGTAATTTCCCTCTCTGACTGTGCTAGAATAAGCCAATCGTCGAGGTAATTCAATATGCGGATGCCGCTCTGTCTGAGAGGGGCGAGAGCCGCATCCGCACATTTGGTAAATGTGCGTGGTGCCAGAGATAATCCGAAGGGCAGAACTTTGTACTGGTATGCTGTCCCGTCGAACGCGAATCTTAGGAACGGCCTGTGACGTGGCGCTATCGGAATGTGAAAGTAAGCGTCTTTCAGATCCACTGATATGAACCAATCGCCCGGTCGAATTAACACCATGATTCGTCTGGCTGTAAGCATTTTGAACGGCCGTTTGGCAAGAGCGCGATTCAAAACGCGTAGATCCAATATCGGTCTGAGGCCGCCGTCTTTCTTTGGAACGAGAAAATAACGACTGTAAAAGCCTGATTCGCTTTGATCCGCCGGGACCGTCTCTATCGCGTCTTTTAGTAATAAAGAACGCACCTCTTCCCTGAGGATCCGCATACGATCGTCTGGGACAGTGGTGTAGAGAACGCCGCGAAACCGGGGTGGTCTCCGAGCGAATTGAAGTGAATAACCGTGTTGGATTACGTTTAGAATCCAGCCCGGCATACCGGGGGTGGATTGCCAAACGTGAAGTTTGACGGCGCGCGTTGATATGCTTATGGACGTTAAGCCGTGTGTGTGTGTGTGTGTGTACAGAGGAGGAAATTTGCTCTTTTTGTGAAAAGGTAAAAATTTGTGTTTCGCTGTTACAGCGAGGGTGTGTCCAGCGCCCGAGGGGACTGAAACACGCAGAACTTTCGAGGGCGGGCCGGCCGAAGCGGGACCAGAGCCTCTTTTCCTCCTCAGACTGTCTTCAGGGAGGCGGCGCCGGCGTCGGGTCCAGCGTGATCCGAGGACGGGGACCGCGGCGTCGAGGCGGGCCAGCCGGTCGTGCAGGACGCTGGCGCTTGACCTCCGGTTCAGCTCTCTGCTGGGGCTGAGCTGGTGCTGGCTTAGGGCGTTGAGCTGGCGGCGGTTTTGGGCGGCCGGTCTCAGACGCTGAGGCAGATCGTTTTGGTAGAAAATGCCGCATAGCCTGCGACGATTTCTGTGCCTCAGTGAAGCGCTGGGTGAACCCCTCCACAGCAGAGCCGAAGAGCCCCGACGGTGACACGGGCGAGTCAAGAAGGGCAACCCGATCCGTGTCTTTGATCTCCGTCAAGTTCAGCCACAGATGTCTCTCCAGAACAACCAGGCTGGCCATGGCTCTTCCTACAGCCTGAGTGGCGACTTTAGTGGCGCGAAGGGCCAGATCAGTCGCGCTGCGCAGGTCTTTAAAGGTCGACGGGTCCGGACCTGCCTCGTCCATGTCACGGAGGAGTTTTGCCTGGTATACCTGCAGCACCGCCATCGTATGGAGAGCGGATGCAGCGTGGCCGTCGGCGGCGTAAGATTTCGACGCCAGGGTTGATGTCAGGCGACAGGGCTTTGATGGATGGTTCATCTTCGCTTTCCATCCGCCGGCTGAAGACGAGCAGAGATGGGCGGCGACAGTTTCCTCGAGCGGCGGCATTTTGGAGTAGCCGTGTTCGTCGCCGCCGTCCACTACGGAGAGGACGTGGGAGATGGCGCTCTGAGCTCGGGTGGAGTGGGGAGCACGCCAAGATTTGGTGAGCTCTTGGTGAACCTCAGGAAAAAACGGCGCCTGCCGTTGGCGGGATGATTGACGGCGCCCGGGCTGCAGAAACCACTCGTCCAACCGGCTGAGTTGAGGCTCTGACGGCGGCGACCACTTGATGTTGAGCCCCGCCGTAGCTTGCGTCAAGATGCGGATGAGCTCAGAGTCGTGAGGACGCGACTCGGTTGGTTCTTCAGCGGCGGCCGTGTGGGCGTCGTCATCCGAAGCCGCACAATCCTCTAACTCCTCAGAGGATGACATCATTTCCAAGTTGTCACCGGACCCAAAGGAAACCATGCCGCTAGCACTCGGCAGGGGGCGTAGGTCCTCATGGGCGAAGGTGACAGGATGACGGCGGGGAGACAGAGCACGCGGGGGATGAGCCGGCGTGGACTCGGTCTCAGGGCGTCTTCCAGCTTCACGGCTCCGCTGCTGTTTAGGCGGGAGAGCACGGGAAGCCTTCCGTTTAAAGATCTCGAGGCGGGAGCGCAGCACCGCGATGGGAAGGAGCTCGCAGTGGGCGCAGCCCGCCTCGGTGAGTACGGCCTCGGCGTGGGCAGGACCCAGACAGATGACGCACTCCTTGTGGAAATCCTCCACAGGCAAAGGGGCTCGGCAGGAGCCGCAATGCCGAAGCGACATTATCTCAACGCGCTTCTGCTCTTTTAGATAACTCTCTTTAGGCTCACCGGAAAGCGGCAGGGGAACACGCAGGTGTGTTGTAGTCCGCTGCAGTGCTTGGATCGACGGCGAGTAAGGGCTTCTTCTTCGGAGCAGCGAGAAGGTTCGCGCTGAAGGAGAAAAGTAAAGAGCTCTTGACGTATTTCACCGGCTTATATAGGGACGTGTGCCACGCCCCGCGCGGGCTCAAACGTCATTGGTCTGTATTTTCTACAGACGTTAACCAATAGGCTTCAATCACGGAGTAAACAGGAGTTTCCCCCATAGCGTCAGCAAACTGACGCAATGCGAAGTGAACCGTATTGAAAGGGAACCATTGTTCTTTCTATGTAGATTTATTGTGTGTAAAGCAAAACATCAAAATTTGTCGACTTTGTTTTTATAGTCCAGTGATTTTTACTGTAATAGTTTGATTGAATACTTTTTTCTTCTGTTTACCATACTGTATCATACGCTGTATACTCTTACTAAAGGGCGATTTATAGTCGTGCGTAGGTCCTACGGCGTAGCTACGGCGTAGGCTATCCGTAGCCTGTGCGTAGCTCTGCGTAGCCTGACGCGCACCTCACAAAATTTCTAACAGCGCGTCGGCTCTACGCGGACTGTAAGCGCTGTGATTGGTCCACCAGAACCCCTCCCGTCAGGTAGAAAAACTGCGTCATAGGTATTTCCGTTTGAGACGGTGAAAACAAAGATGAGCCAAGTTGAGGAGTGATTTAACTCAAACTGAAACAAGTCGCTGTTTATTTACTTCCATCATTGCTGGTCTTCTCAAATTATACACAACAAGTTGCTGTTTCTTCTTCGTTTGTGGGTTAACTTGCTTAGCTTCTTCTTCTGTGACGAGTTCTGCTGCTACTGTGGTTACACGCGTGATTACTGCCAACCAGCGGTTTCGCGTGTGTTTGCACGTCGACGCGGACGGCGACGCACAAGTATAAATGAAAACCGACGCGGAACCTACGCCGTCGCTGCTACGCCGTAGGACCTACGCACGACTATAAATCGCCCTTTAGTCATAACTTTCAAACAGATTTTTTGCTCAGTGCTGCTGTAGTTGTTTTTATATGTCCTGTATTTTGGCAAGAAGTGAGCGGTGACTGCCTAGGAGAGATAGACAAAAACTGCCATTGTAAATACGGGCATTGCTAATACAGTAATGCTATTAGATTACAGTTTTTCTTTATTGCTAACACACTATGGGCCCCAGGGGCGTCATGCACCTATTTTTTTTAAGGGGGCACAGTGTGCATAATACATAGAATAAACAGAAACAGACATTTAAAGCTGTTTTATTGAAGATATTTCTTATATCTAATGAAAAAAATCAAATCTTTGGACATTGCAAGAATTAAAGTTATAACAACTTCTTGCCTATTTATGAATCTTTTACTACAGAGGTTTTACTATCAGTTAGGATTTTTTGGCCTTCAAACAAACAGCCAAATCTGTACATACAATCATGAAAACAGAAGCCTCCTAACATCCTAAAGTACCTAACGTCTTTCTCCAAGCCTCCAAAATGCATCCCTTACTGTCTCTAGGTTAATAGACTGTGTTCGGTCTGCCTCAACTGCAGTGACCATTAGATCAGACATTCGATCTTGCAACATGGTAGTTCTTAGTCTGTTTTTGATGAATTTTAGTGAAGAGAAGCACCTCTCATTACTGCATGATGTCACAGGAAGTGTGACAATGAGTTGGTAAAGTCTACTGAGTTCAGGGTATGTCATCAGACATTTCTTCTCAACCATATAAATGAAAATGTCCATTAGACTGCTAGGACATTGCTCTTCCCTTTGTAATCTGTGGATGAACATCCTGTACTCAGTTTCAGCTATTTCCACATCCACATCTCCATCGAAAAATCCACAAAGAGATTTAAAATGTGAAACATTTTCAGATGAAGGCTTTGTCAAACAGACAGTATGTTTGAGGAGAGACAAGGTTTTACAGTTAAATCTGTCAGTGATACTTTGTATGCTGAGGTCCAGAGCTGCAAAATAAAAATTTATTTTCATCTCCTCCCTCTGACTAAGCAGAGTTTGGCTTTGCCATCTGTCATCCAACCTCTTTGAAACTTTTCTTGCTCTCTTGTTTTCTTGGAATTCAACATTAATTGTTGAAGATAGAGTCATTGTTTCAGTCCAGATCTCCTCGAAGACTTCATCAGACCGCATTAAAACAAGCTGTTCTCTACAATCTTCAACCAGCAAAGCAGCTGCACAAATGTCCATGTCTTCTTTTTGGAGATATCTTGATAGAACACCTCAAAATCAATGGCTTTGCTCAGTGCCATTGCAGTACCAGATGACTCCTTGTCAAATCTATCACCAGTCTGAATTTGATCAAGGGTCTCAATCACAGAGGGCAAGCCTTCCAGAAGAGCTTTGCAGTTGTCCAATCTTGTTGCCCATCTTGTGCTACTTAATGATTTTAGTGTCTGGGTTTTTTGTCATCTCTTTCAGCTGCAAGCTTCTTTTGAACATCAATAAAGAAGCAATGCCTTTTAGCAGATCCTTCCATGAATACGTACAGTTGTTCAACTAACCCAAAAAAGTTACGTGTGGCTGTGTTTTTGCAGCACATGTCAACAGCAACAAGATTCAGACGATGAGCATAGCAATGTACAAAGTATGCTTTCTCGCACTTTTGTTTTATGATTGCCTGAACACCTTTGTAGACACCTGACATGGCTGCACAACCATCATAGCCCTGTCCTCTTACATTTTTCACATCCAAGCCAAACTTCTCTAATGTCTCCAGCAGATGGTTGGCTAGGGCAGCCCCAGATGTGTCTTTTACATGAACAACATCAATCAAGCACTCATGAATCTGGGCGTTCTTGTCAACAAACCGGAGAATAATTGACAGCTGATCCTGTTTAGACGAGTCAGGAGTAGTGTCAAGGCAGACAGAATAAAATTTTGCTGCTTTCACATCATCTATGATTTTACTCCTGACTTCATTTCCTATGCAAGTGATCATCTCATTTTGGCTTTTTGCTGAAATGTAGGATGGAACTCCCTTTGGGTTCTTCTTTGATGATTCAAGATGAGTTTGAAGCACTTTGTCATATCTTGCAACAAGTTCTGTTATTTCCCTAAAAACACCTTTGTTTTTGGAATCCACTGACTCATCATGTCCCCTAAAGGGAAGTCTAAGTCGGGCTAATGTGGAGGATATATCTGTTAACCTAAGCAAAGCATCATATCGGTTTTCCCTCTCTTTTGTTTGTAGTTTAATCTGATTTGCTTTTTGAGTAGAAAGTTGCTCATCAACAGGTGTTGTTATTAAATACATATGCCATTTCTTGAAGTTCTCAATGTGATTATGACTTGCATTATGCCTGGAAAAGCCTTTCCCATTCTCTAAAGCAGATTTCCAGTCCCTAAATCCTTCCAGTGCAAATTTTTTGTCAAATACTGAGGAACATCCAAAAACTCTGCAGGGGAAACAATATGCAGCATCCTTGAATTTGTTGTATTCTAGTCATTTATATTTTTCAAACCAGTTCTTACTGAAGCTCCTTTTATTTTCTCTTATTAAAGTTAGTGGATAACTTTCTAGTTCTTTCTGAATAGGACCTCTCCTAATATAATTGTCCCTGGCCAGTCGTTCATTTGGAATAATGAAGTCTGAGTCTTCTTCTAAAAAGACAAAAAGTGTAATGCAACATGTATTAGACTAAACAAGCATCAATAAATGTATCCCTTGTGTATAACCAAGCTACACTTTCCTACCTTGTACCGTGACAGTGTCCCCTTTCTCACTGTCAGCCCCCTGCCCTCCTGCTTTATGACTGCTAAGATCTATGTGATAAGAAAATTTGCATAATAGAAAAATAGACTTTGTCAACCTTTCCTATTTGTTAACATGACCATAAACTATAACTAAACTTGATTGAGCATTTAATGTTTATGCTTTCCTACCTTGCACTATGACAGTGTTGCCTGTCTCACTTACACTTTCAGCCCCCTGCTCTCCTCCTATCTGACTGCTAGGATCTATGTGATAAGACAATTTGCATTATAGAAAAATATATATGGTCAACACTTATTTATTAACATGACAATAAACTATATTTAAACAAATAACTTAGTAAAGCATTTAATTCTTAATATTATTGCTTTATATTATTTACAAATGTATAATGTAATAATAATGTTAACATACTAATTAAAGACATGAAGAAAATAAAATCATATTGTAAAGTGTTATAATGCTCTGATTTCTAGACACCAAAAGAAGGCAGACCGAGAGATGAACAATTAAAAAGGACAAAAATATAAACCACAATTAACATCTTGGTTTAACTCATTTCTTTTTTGATTCCTAACCTTTTGAACCCTGTAACTGGGGATGTGGTTGTTGGCTTCCAGTTTTCATGAAGAACGAATTAATTTTTCGTTGTGCCATGACGAATCTATAAATATACATCACAATGATAGAATTTTGAACCATCATCTTCATACACAGCGAGGGCAAATTGCACATTACCGTACTGCGTTTTGGAATTGTTGTGATTTGATGACGATTCATATGTTCAGTAACAAATGAAGCATGCTCTTCGTCAGCTTTGGTGGCGGGCGGCGCCTGCAACAGTGACGACGAGCACGCGCGCAAAGCACGTGCACAAACGACAATATGACGTCAGCCAGCCTCGTTGCGGTTTCAGCTCCTGCGCTTAAATAAAGCACATGATTAAAACGCCGCCGTTTTAATCTCGAAAAATCAGCACAGAACTGATAAAAATGTGCCTATGTAGCCATGCAACATATTAATAAATAATTTACTGATTTAAAAGTTGCATGCAAAAACCACTAGGCTCACAAAACTAAGGGGACAAGTGCCCCCTCAGTTTGAATGGGCATGACGCCTCTGATGGGCCCCATCATACACCCGACGCAATGCAGGGCAAAGCGCAATGCAAGTTTAGTTGCTAGTTTCAGCTAACAATTTCATGTCTAGCACAATGTTGTTTAAATAGCAAATGCATTTGTGCCCATTTCTGTGCTCATGGCCGTGCTGGTCTGAAAACAAGGTGTGATAATGCGCATTGCTATTTTGAGGCAACTAAAATAGACAACACCATTGACCAACTAAATCCTGCAGTCTAAAGTCAATGCCGTAGTATTTTATTTATTTTTTGTTATTTAAAGAGTTGTGTTTTATATGTGACTTTTCCTTTCCCTTCCATTAATTTCTGATTAACAGTTAGAGGTTTCAGTGTTTTGAATTGATCTCACCGGTGTTTTCTAGGCAGTGGAGTAGTCTGTGTATTTGTTAAGTTTGTGCATCATCTGAGACAAAAGTTTGATAATCTGATTTTGACTTGAAAGTTTGAGGTTTGTGCTGGGGGGTGTATCATTTTGAAATTGTGTTTGGAGTTGTGCACAGCAAAATCACTAGAGTTAGTTCAACACTGCTGGGTGTACATATTGTCCCAATCTTACAGAGTGTTAAAAAGTAACTCTAAAGCAGAGCAATCTGTGACTTTATCCTCTTCATTACCATTTATGTTTGAAAACAAAAATGTTCATTGCATTTTACTTGTATTTTTGGTCACTATTATGGTGATCAGTGTTTGTTTTAGCTGGACTTGTTTTTTTTTGCTATAACTTTATTTGTTTAAGGCATATTTGTTATGGCAGAGAAACAATTGTGCACCTGTTTTGTGGTGGTTATTACATTATTTCAAGCTTCATCTAGAAAACCAATGTATTAATTTAATGGGCTCACTCATCAAAAGTATCCTTTTCTGTTAATAATGTGATACTACAGTGCAAGGTCAAGAACTCTTATACCAGTTTGTCATTCTGAAGGATTTTAACCATTTAAGGATTTTTTATTATTTATTGATGCTGCAGTGCATTCTGGGAGTCCTGGATAAGAGTTGTAATTTGTTGATACCCAGAAGGCATTGCAGCGAGAACCATTTTATTTTATTGTCACCATCGTTGTGATTCATACTAGGGCTGTGTATCGCCAACAATTTCCTGATACGATGCATATCCCGATACAAGGTCACGATACGATGCGCATCGCAATACAAAACTATTTTTAATTACATTTTTGTTTAGAATTTAGTAGCATTATTAGTATTATTATTATCTGTTTATTGTTCATTGAATAAGCAGTGTTGTAACAGTTGTGCTTTTGCCATTCATTTATTAGCTTTTGGGGTAACTCGAAGAAATACTTAATTTTAAGTTAGTACTTAACTTATGTTTTTTCAAAGCAGTTTTACAAAGATAGTGCCATACCCTTGTCATTACATCTGTCTCTCAACTACTTCTATATGTACGAATATATGTATAAACATGCAGTCAGACTTAATAGTATTTAATAGAAATCAGATTATTAATGTGACAGCTATAGTTTAAAGTAGCTCTGTATCTCTTCTCTAGACGTAGCCTACAGTTTTCACATGCCGCTGTAGTGTTTCTTCTCAAATGCGTTAGTACTGTTTTATAAGAGAGTGGCTAATAAAGCCCTTTGAAGTAGTTCAGGCTAAGATATCTGCACTTTCATACTGAACTCATTCATTTTAAATATGCACGGACGGACACGTCCTTGAGAGAGAGAGAGAGACGGACACGGAAAGTGAAACTGTACCCCTCTACATTTCACTCTACAAACTCCGCGAGTCACACAGCACTAATTCATACTCTGATTCTTGTTGTTTGTGTGTCTACATTATACAGTGATTAATCAAAATTCTTCCAAATGATATACTGCTATGAGTGCTGGATCTCATACTATAGTATGGCATTATTGACAGAAAAAGATGCTTCTGACAAGTGTGCTCACTAAATTTATACATCAATCTTAAGATAAACATCTAGATAATGCTGTTTTGACTTTATGTACTAACCACCAACATAAAATTGCTCTATTGTCTTTTCTTTGCCATAACAATCATTTTTTAAACACACAAAGTTATAGCAGCTAGAAAACCTAAAAAGCTAAGAGTAAAGTCCAACTAAAACAAACATTGATCACCATAATGTTGACTTTAAATGATACAGCCAACAAATTCTACAAGATATAAAATTCAATTTAAGGCTCCAAACTGAGATGGTGATAGAGATGATAAAGTTACAGATATCAACTTTTAACTATGCTTCATATTTACTTTTTAACACTCTGTAAGATTGGGACAATGTCTACACCCAGTAGTGTTGATATAACTCTGGGGATTTTGCTGTGTGAGAAAATGGTGAATATTGTATAAAGAGAATTTTAATTTCATAAAAATGCTTACATTACTTTCAGCAATCCTTTAAAAAATTAATCATTACAATAGCTTATGACATATGTGTGTATATGTAAGAAATAATTGACAACGAGCCAATTGAATTATTCTTAAATAATGCACACTCGAGGATGAAATGCAGCCATGATGCAAATAAATCACCGGATCAAAGTTAATTATTTTGCTTATACCACGGTTACCACACCATAATTTATTGTTTGGATGTTTTCTTTTTAGACATTTGACAAGTTTTGTCATTAAAATGATATTTTAAGTATGATTATTTTATTATGCATCTCATCTAAACACTTCATTGCTTATTCCAAAACATTTTATGTATTTTTCTTCTTGTGTATGTATTTTATCTTTTGAATTATTTTATTAATTTCGCTACCACACATATTTCTGCTTTATTTATTGCATAGTGATATAGAACTGTAATGCGGTTGACAGACCTGGAACTTCTTCATAGGTTTGCATTAACCGAAAAAATAATGCACAGCCGTAAAACTTTTGTCGGACAATGAGAATGAAGTATTTAACAACTAGGTATATATACATATATATATATATATATATATATATATTGATCAGCTACAACCTTAAATCCCTTTCCTAATGCTCTGTAGGTCCCCCCAGAGTACTTACTTACTTACTTATTCATTTAGCTGACGCTTTTATCCAAAGCGACTTACAATTGCTATATATGTCAGAGGTCGTACGCCTCTGGAGCAACTAGGGGTTAAGTGTCTTGCTCAGGGACACAATGGTGTGTCACAGTGGATTCGAACCCAGGTCTCTCACACCAAAGGCGAGTGTCTTATCCACTGCGCCATCACCACCCCATACTCATAATCAATGCTTGCTAAAAAAAAAGTTGGTCGCTCTATATTATCAAGCCCCCGGCAGCCAAACGAACATTATTTGACAGTTCAGGCTCGCTCGCTTATCGTTACTTGCACGCTACTGTTGCCACACCCACCCCTCAGTTGAACTGCTGACTAGGTTGTTGTCAACTTTTTCGTTGTTGTCATGACAGCGCAGCACGCATGCAGCCATGCAAGTCCATACCAGACACACTGGGAAATTCAAAATATTATGAAACTTTATTTAGAAAAAAAGACACATTGGTTGGCCTGTTAATGAGCATACATCAGCAATTACATGTTTAGGGAAATAGTGCATTATTAATATACCATGTAAGGTGGTATGTTCTAGAAATGGGTAAACTACCCAATCAGTGAGCCTGCCCATGGGGTGGGGGCACAGCTGCGCCAGGCAGTGTCCCACATTGTCCCTCAGAAACATTCCCCCTTGCCCCCTTTGTGTTTATTAGCAGGTGGTCACCCTACTCTTAGTATGTGACATAGTCTTAGTATGTGACTTAGTAGAGTGACATAGTCTCAATTTACGGTACGCATGAATTGGGCTTCAAACGCTATGCCCGCATGCGTTACACAGGACGGCTGGTCACCCTATCCCAAAGCCATTTTGCTTCAAGCCATTTTGACTCCACAATGAATTATTCTTCTGAAAATGATCACTGCCATCAGGAAACACCACTGCCATAAACGGGTATACATGGTTTGCAACAATCTTTAGGTAGGTAGTAGGTGTCCAAGTAGCATGTACATGAATGCCAATCTCGTCCCCAGATAAACTACACATAAAAACCCAGACATCCATCTGATCTACAGTAAAAGAAAACAGAGCAGGCAACTTTCTTCCTTTCCTTATTGGTCCAGTTCTGATGTTCACATGCCCACTGTGGTTGCTTTTAAATGTTGACACCGGACAGGAGTTATCATGGGCACAGGGTTCCAAATCTTTTATGAACATCAGATTCAAGTGAAATTAATTCAAATGAAATTAGAGGCGTTCCGAGTGATGTTATGGCTTCCCCATTTGGTAGCATTGTTTCATTCTGGTTTCGGCAACACAAAAGTCCAACTTAGCACCACACTAATCTGACACATTTTTAATTATATTCTAACAAAGTTTAATTCATGGACATTGATTTTTATATATTTTCTAGTTCTTAAATATGTCTGAATTGTACTTTTAAGAACTGTGGGTTCCCTGTGGACATTGCAGCAAAATGCAATGCACTTTGTGTTCTGACATCTTTCTATCATGTACAACATTAGGTTTTCCAGCAATATGAGCAACAGTGTACTGCATCACTGCACCTCTTTTGGTACCACATAATCATACTGGAACGACCACACAAGAATGAAAAACAAAGGTAAAAACTGTTTTATTTACTCTTAATAGTTAAAACGATTGTTTTGAATAAAACCAGTAAATTTGTTATGAGATGAATGAGATATTACCTGAGTAAAGACTCTGTACAGTGAACCAGCTGAATTTCCAGCCTGTAGATGAACTTCTAACCTCACACATCAGAGTCACTGAATCTCCTTCAGTCAACCACTGCTGTGGAGAAACACTTAAAACTGTCTGTGGTTTATCTGAAAGTGATAAATCTCTCATAAATAACATGTTTCACTTCATTAACACACACACACACACACACGCACACGCACGCACGCACGCACGCACGCACGCACACACACACACACACACACACACACATTAATAAACAATAATAAATATATAAAGTGTACACATGATGTAAAGTGTTATTAATATATAAACAGGTCTATACATATTAATTTGTATGTTAACTTAATAGTGTTATAATAGCAAAGTTTTAGTTTAGAACAAACATGTAGGCTATAAATATAAGAAAGAAATAATAGAAAACCGGAAAATGATTAAATATTTAATAAATGGTATTATATAAGATACATGATAGTATTGCTTTTCTATGTACTTTAGCAATTCATACTGTAAAAATATATTTTTTTAAACCAATAAAAAACAATATAATGCCTTGATTGAAGCTGCACTGAAACTGCAATTTTAAACTGCATTGAAACTGTAAACTGTTGAGGTCAACTACAGTCCACTTTATGGAGAAAGATCCTGAAATGTTTCCTCAAAAAAATGTATTTCTTCTCAACTGAACAAAGACAAACATCAACATCTTAAATTACCAGAATTCTTTTTATGAAGTGGGATATTCCTTTAAGGTGAAGTTCATATAGTTAAAAATATATAAAAGAAATGGTTCTTCATAGAACCTTTGACTAGTTTTTTTGTGGAACCAAAAACGGTTCTTCTATGAAGAAAGTTTTTAGCACCTTTATTTTTAGGAGTGTATAACAAAGTATACTAAAAAGACATTATATACTTTGTTATATACTTATTTTTAAAGACAGTAATTTGTAAATGTATTATGTTTTTATTTCTACAAGTCTTTTACAAGCAGGTTTGTATCAGTGTAAATGTGATTAAATAAATGAATAAAAAGTAAATCACCTGTAGTTTGTCCAGAGTGGATGTGTGAAATCAACACTGTAAAGAACAAAGAGAAAAATACAATATTATTATCATATTCAACTCATATGAGACACTCATGATGTTTATGAAAGATGCTCTGTGCAGTCAGATGGCAGAGCCCAGGTATATTAAAAAAACAACCAAGTATATCTGCCACTTTAGCTGGGTTTTTACATGCCACATATTTAAAAAAAAAAAAGTGAAGGTGACAAAATGAATTACCAGGGCCTGTATTAGGGCCAGTTCCTCATAGTGACATATTTCTACAAAGATTCTTAGATATGTACGCGTTTCTCCTTGAAATTAAACAAAATATTTCAGAAAAGAAGAAAGTTATTTTACAAATCATCTTTAGCCTGAAATGAGCTCTTAGGGTCAAAAAGTGTTATAGGATGGAGGACCTTTAGCATTAGGGACAGGGCCATGCAGAGACCTTGGAGCAGGTGCTCAAAGTATAAAAAGGGCTGCAGACAGGACACACATATTAATATGGATTCAAATTAAAAAACAAAATAGAAAAGACAATTTTAAGTCTAATTGATCTATAGAGTTGTTTGTGTGCGTGTGTGTCTACAGTATGCAATTTTGTGATAATCTTCATATATTGCATTTTAACTATAAGATATTTTACAGGCGATTGTGGATTTTTTTTTCATATTTAAAATATAATTATTTTCTAATTCTGTTAAAAATGTACTACCATCTAAATATCAATAAAACAGCAACTATGAGGATAAATTATAGAATTAGAAAATCATAATAAGCCTGTTTACCAGTGTTGTGAAAACTATTTAATGGACTGTTTATCGCTAAAACATAGTAAATAGAGATGCACCAAACCGGCCAGATACCTGAATTGGCCGATTTTATGCATGGTAACCGGCCGGTCAGTCTCACGGCAATCTGATTTAAAGCTGATCCTTTTGTTGCCAGCTGCGCAAGCAATAACGTCATAGACTTTGTCTGAAAGCTCTAAAATGCTGCCTCTGAAGGCAGCAGATAGTTGGGATTGAAATCATCGATGAATGTGTGGATACTTATTTATTATAGTTCTAGTTCTCTGTGGTTTTATTTAAACTAGGGCTAGGCATAGATTAATCTAGATTAATCTCATTCAAAATTAAAGTAATTTTTTTGCATAATATATGAGTTTGTGCTGTGTGTAAATATTATGTATATTTAAACACACACACATACATATTTATACATTTAAGAAATGTTTTATTTATATATATATTTTTATTTATATATATAATATAAAATATATAAAAATATAAATAAATAAATATATATATATATATATATATATATATATATATATATATATATATATATATATATATATATATAAATAAATGTTTCATGAATATGTGTGCATTTATATATATATATATATATATATATATATATATATATATATATATTTATATTTATATATATATATATATATATATATATATATATATATATATATATATATATATATATATATATATACATAATTATACACAGCACAAACTCATACGTTATGCAAAAAAATACTTTTATTTTGTATGAGATTAATCTAGATTAATATATGTCCAGCACTAATTTAAAGATATTTCATTCACTCGTAAGTTTCCTTCTGCGTCACTGTTTAAATGAAAAAAGATAATGAAATTTAAGTGCAATGTTAAATAATTTATTTTATGATGAAAATATTTTAAAGTGGATTTTTGTTTGTACAGAGGTGCATTACAATACAACATTATGTAATCTACAGTTACAGTACCTAAAAGATTACATGTGGAAATGTTCAGCTTACAACACATCACAACAACACAAACGCTAAACTGAACAATACACTGATCTCCATCATTAACCTACAACACAACAGGTGCACGTTCAAATATAACCGTTAACCAAAGGTAAGAATTTATGACTAATTAATTATTAATAGTATCATTTAAAAGAAGAAATGCATGTGTGCGCAAGATGACATGGTTTGTCTCCGTCTTGCATGCGTCCGGACAGACCTTCGCTGATCGCCTCTGTCCCTGACCATCTCTTTTTATGGCAAACAGAGAAAGAAGACGCAATAGCAAAACTTTTCTAAATGTGTCCTGCTTTAGAAATGGCCAATGTGGTAGATAAAAGGAAACAATCCACCCCCTTTGGATATTAATCCTCTGGACTGATCGCATGCCCGTAATGTTGCGTGACAGTTTAATATTAAAATCCTATCAGTTAACAGATAATTTTCAGTTAACAGTCTGCGGTTGTCGGTCTGAAATAACAAAAATGAACATCACTATATCACACACAACAGTATCAGCATGAAAAGATTTAGTAAAAATACAGGAGCAATAAATGACTTGATCCTGTAGACAATGTGACAGTAATTGATGTATAGTCAAATCCATAGAGAGAAGATAATACTCACAGAGAACTAGAGGAAGACAAATCAACTCCATACTGATCTACTGATGACTGACACGCCAACATTAAACACTCTGTAATAAACACTCAACACTTCCTACATAACACCTTTGGGATGCAGCATACATAGACAAATAAAGTTAAACAACATTTCTTGTTAATTTGTCAATATCTATTAAAAGTATATTAAACTGCTGTCTTTCACACATTTGTCACCACTGAACTGACTCTAAAACCACAATGAGCTCATATATTTTCCATCAGGTCACTAATGCAGATGATGCTAAATTTAACAAACCTGTGAACACAGTTATCAGTGTGAAAACAATCACTATCAAATCCCATATAAGTATAAGAAAACTTCCAGAGCTGGAAAGTAACAAAGTATCCTAAATTTAGTATAGTAATGTACTTAAGTACAATTTGTGAGTATCTGTACTTGTTACTTTATCTTCACTACATCTTTCTTTTTACTCCACTACAATCCTGTTGAAAGTCATTAATATGTAGCAGCTTTAAAGGTCAGTGGATGATTTTTCTTCTCTAAAGCATGATTGCTTTTTTAAAATATGACCATAATCGGTTACACTTTATTTTGATAGTCCACTTTAGACATTGTACTAACTATAAACAACTTTGCAACTACATGTCAACTAAATTTCAATAATTTGCAACTATACGTCAACTAACTGTCCAGAGTATTAGTAGACTGTAAGGGTTGGGGTTAGGGAAGAGGTTTGGGTTAGTGGAATAAGTTGACATGCACCTGCAAAGATACTTATAGACAGTTGAATGTCTGTTGAGATATCATCACAATAAAGTGTAAGTAGATATTAAGCAGACAGTCTACTAATTCTCTAAAGATTGGTAGTTGATAAGTAGTTGTAAAGTTACTTATAATTAGTAAAATGTCTAAAGTGGACTATCGAAATAAAGTTTTTAATAATCACTCTTGTAGGGTCACATGTCGTGAAGTTCAATGATTTTTGTGCATTTTTTTTTACCACTGATTAGTTGATGGTAAAATGGCAGAAGACATCTCCTTTGCGCAATGTGGACACCCATGACCATACTTACAAAATAAAAAAAAATTATTTCTTTATTAATTTTGATGATTATAACTGACAACTAAGGAAAATCCCAAATTCAGTATCTCAGAAAACTGTTGAATTATAAAATCATTGTTCAAGTTGCGAAACTTGACCTTGTCACCTTTTGGCAAACTGTGCTTTTTTTGGTTTCAAAATAGGTCATTATTGTGTCATCGTTGCTAGCTTTATTTCCATTCCAAATATAACTAAAACATTTTCTGCTGTCATGACCACAAGTGTATTCTGTAGGTTGGTTCAGAGACAGTTATGTAAGGGATAATGTAGAGGCAGCCAGTAGTTATCGGGAAATAAGCCCTGACAGTGTGATCAGGACCCGACGTGAAGCGGAGGGTCTTGTGTCACACTGAAGGGGCTTATTTCGCGATAACTACAGGCTGCCTCTACATTATCCCGCTTATTACACGGCTACTTGCCACATAAGAAAAAAACTGGACATGAATATGAATTTGAAACATTTTATTGGCATATTTGTTTTAAATTAACATTTTTATCCTTCCGCGAAACTTTGGACAGATGCATAAAATGATCGTAATACCTTATTAAGATCCTCTGCTTCATACTTGTCTGTCTCCATTTTTTTCTGTTTTAGCCAGTCTTTGAGAAGTTTTAATGCCCATTCTGTATTTTATTTGTGTGTTGGCTTCGTAGCTGTCATGCTCTATTTCGTCAAGTTCAGTCTCAGTAAGCTCTCTGTGTCTTGTCGTTGTTCGTTCTTCTATCCACTGTTTAAATGTTTTGTTTTTTCCGTACATGTTAAAATTTATGTCAAAATTTCTCATTCTTAATTGTGGTTGTCCAGTGTTTGTCACAAGATGGCGCCAAACAGTAATCTTTGATGGCGCGGAGGGATTTTAAACATACAAGTAGTACCGGCTATGCGTTATTACTTTGGAGCGGTTATTATTTGAAAAGAACGAACCTGCAAATGTCTCAACTGACCAATCAGAATCAAGCATTCCAGAGAGCCGTGTAATAAAAAATACTAATACATTCCTACAACCAAAAGTTGTATCTGTTAAGTTGTATTTAGCTTAGCCCCATTCATTCAAAGGTACCAAACAGAGATAAAGAGAAGTGACCAAACACATCAACGTTTTTCCTATTTAAGACGAGTACGTAGTTATACGAGCAAGTATGGCAGTACAAAATAAAACGTAGTGCTTTTCTAAGCAGATTTAAAAGGGTAACTTTATTTTATGGCGGAATAGCACTTTTGGGAGAACTTCGACTCGGCGCCGTAACACTCTCCCTCTCATTATGAGAGGGAGAAGGGGAGCAGATTTTTCAGGCGAGTCGAAGTACTCCCAAACGTGCACCTGCACGCACTAACATGATAGAGGCATGTATCAACTCTTCTTAGTTAAGGTAATAACTAGGGGTGTCACGATTCTCCAAATCTTCGATTCGATTACATTTTTGATTCCAAGGTCACGATTCGATCCGATTCTCGATTTTTACATTTTTTTTTTTGAAGACAAAAATGATATGCCATTATTTATTATTATTATTATAGTTTAACATTAACATGCACATTGCACAACTCGCATGGGGGTTTGTGGGCTTCACTTAACGCGAGAGCTTGTAGAGAGAGGATTCCTTCTTGCACGCACATGGACTTAATGCACATGGACTTAATGCGCGTGTCTTGGACTCATAGCATCTGAAATAAATCCAGCATCATACGCAGCTGCGCTTCTCTCTGTCTCACGTGCACGCGCTCGCGCATCTGTCCAAAGTCTAAACATTAACTTAAGTAGTAATCCTAATGTATTTGTTCAGTTTTATGCGTTTCATGCGAGCTGAGGCAAACTATCCCTTTTGTTTCAAATATAATCCGCTGCATCTTTGCGCTTCCCTCACTCTCGCGCACGTGCAGAGAGCTGCGCTCTGTCCAAAGGCAGATCACTAGGTAGTAATCCTGTTTATGATATGCATTTCAAGGAGTTGTAGCATCCCTCGTGTTTAAAATATGATCACGTTCTGCTGGAGAGATGTTTTTAAAGGCATCTCTGAGAGTTTTTTTCCCTCTCTTGGCAAGCCGACCGGACGTGACATGGGGGCGCGGCAGCATCGACGATCCCATTTTTTAATTCGAAGTTCGAAGCTGTGACTTAATTTCGATCAATTTCGATTTAAAATCGAAATCGTGACACCATTAGTAACAACATAGTTTAATATGGAAAATGAATAGACTATACCTTTAATTTAAGTTACCAAATGCATTATCCAACGTTAAACACTTTTTAAGAAGACCAGCTGACCCACCAGCTTGACCAAGTTTGCCTGAGATGGTTGGCTAGTCTTAGCTGGTTTACGATGGAAGTAGCTTTAAATGCAAGCAAAGTGTTACAATTTGTTTCTTTTGATACTTAAGACTTACTAAAATCAGATTTACTTCTGTACTCTTACCCAAGTAAAAATGTGCCATTACAACTTTTACTTTTAATAGAGTAATATTTGAGCTATATCTGTAACGGAGTTGTGTAACTTACTTTTCCACCTCTGAAAACTTCAGAACTTATCCTTCATCATTTGTGTAACAGATATGAATTATACCTGAGATTAAACTTATTGAGGAGTGATGTTATGTTACTAAACTATCAACCTAAAGATTTCTGCTTACTGCTACAACCATAGCAACCATCTAACAACACCCTAAGAACCACATACCTCAGTAAAACTCACATACCAACCACAAGACCAAGATGATGTCACTTTATGGCGTACAAAAGTTTCAGTCACATCTAATCAGCAGAATATCACAAAGTAATGACAGAAACGTTTTCAGGTAACATTATAAAGACACAAATGTTGATCATGAATCAAACTAAGTGTTGTGAGGAGAAACTGAGAGATGAAGATGCCGCTGGAGTTCATCATCATCATCATCCTCTATAAATGTACAATAATCTAGTAGATGACTGTGTGTTGTTTAAACTCAGATTGTGTTGAACTCTCATAGTAAGAGATCATGACAAGCGCTTTACTTTCATCTACAGCTGATTCAGAGAAATAAATGAATGAGGAAAATCAAACGTTTTACCTTAAAAGAGAAATAAATGTGTTGACAAGCAACAGTTTCATCAGATTGATGAAGGACTCAGTGAAACAATAATGAACACAGAGGAGCCACAGCGACCCCTCGTGTGTGGAAGTCAAATAACACCTTCACTACACAATCATTTATTAACGGTATTGCGGAGGATTTTCTTTTTCTGTGTGGATCATCAAGACTATTGGTCCTAGTTGTCAATCAGGAATGTTGCGCAATTGCATTTTTTTAAAAAGTGGAGAAGGCATTTATTTTCTAAAATTCGAGAAAATCCTCCGCTACACCTTTAACTTACAACAACAAAGAAAACATCACACACTCATGAAGTCACATCTGATTTAATGGTTTCGTTATGTTGACAGTAAAATATTAGATTACTGACAGTTTTATCTGAAATTTAACAACATATTTGAACATATTTTTAATCAATAGAAGCCAAAGTTTATCAGTCAATATACAGCTGTTATACTGTGATGTTGTTAATTAAGGTCGAGATTTTGAAGATTTCAGGTTTGCATTCAGATGAGAATTATGAATATAATATAAATCTTAATTTGAAAATCAATCTGGATTGGAATCTGTTTTACACAATCAACATGAAATCAAAACGCCATTTACAGTATTTCATACATGTAACTAATCTCGTGCATGACTGATTGATGAACAATTTGAAGAGAAAGTGATTTATTTTTTGCCTTGAATAAACTTGTTTGTCAATCCCTCCACTTAAATCAACTGGATGATGTTGATGTTACACCTACATTTTCAGTCCATCTGACTCATAATTATTGTGTTTTATTGCATTATTATTGTCTCATGCCATGTATGGAATCTGTGTACTGTATTTGCATGAAAACAGAGACCAATTCAGCTGATTTTATTTTGTATAGAGGTTTACATTTTAATATATAGTTTAAAACTTTATAAAGAAAGGTGGCTAAAAAACCCACAATGATCAAGCAGCAAGCAATATGATCCAAAAAGGTGGTTTAAGGGATAGTTCACCCAAAAATGAAAATTCTGTCATCATTTACTTACCCAAACCGTTTGTGGACCCCATTTACTTCTATAGTATTCTTTTTATGGAGGTGAATGGGGTCCACAAAGGGTTTGGTTACAAACATTTCTCAAAATATCTTCCTTTGTGTTCGTCAAAACAAAGAAATTTATGTGGGTTTGTAACAACATGAGAGTGAGTGAATGATGACAGAATTTTAGGGTGAACTATCCCTTTAAGTAAATGAAAAAATTTTTGGGAAAACGAAATATGCTTATACAAATTTGTACATATAAATTGAATTATCAAATATAAAGGCCTAATTAATCAAACAGATGTTTCACCTCTCAGTCTACAGCACTTGACAACCAGCACGACTGTCGCTAACAGATATGAACAAACTGCCATTGGAAAAGTGATCATGTTGAAGCTAAACTTCTTCACTTGAGGATCTCCTGAAACAGAAACATGTGTAATCATGCAGTATATCTGAACAACAACAAACAAAATCACTTGAGATCATTTCTATAGACTCACACCTCTGACTGAGATCCAGCTCTTTGAAGACTCTCCTCTCTCTGGGTGTTTACAGTAGTAGAAACCCTCATGTGACTTTGAGACTGTAGGGATGATCATCATGTCTCCTGTAGTCTGACTCTGCACCACTGATCCATCTTTATAAAATTCAGCTCTCAGGTTAGGGGGGTTTTCATATCGATATAAACAGCGAAGAGTCAGAGGATCTCCTTCAGTCACAGGATGAACAGGACTGTCCAGAATCACATCAGCATCTACACAACAGAAGAAATTACTGATGAATATAAATTATAAAAATAAAACCAATTTATTTTTTAGACTTTTTATTGACCTGTCACATCTCACAGATGATAAAACAAATAAAATCACATAGACAATCAAAAGATAGATCTGATTCCTGCTGCCGCATAAATCAAGCATTCTGCATTAAGGTGAGGTAAGACAAGAATTTCATTCTATTGACTTTCATTCATACGCATGCGAGTGCCTGAGACCAAAAACGCAAGCTCGTGCAAGAACAAAGTTCAAGTCAGGTAAACTCTGTCTGGCGAATTCGTATCACATGGAGATGTGACTAGTAGAAAACCGGTATGTTTCTCTTATGAAAAGAACAAATGGACGAGGCCAACAATCTATATTGACGAACCACTCTCAGCAAATATTAGCAGGCTCAACGTATAGTGTGACCGCACCTTTAGTTCAGGCAGGCATTGTAGTAAAGCTCCGTCCTGCCAGCTGATTCAAATCATGCACTCCTATTTAGCAAACAAGTTGGACCATTTAAATACAGCTTCAGTACAGCCTATCTTGCTGCTGCCACTGCATGCTGCTTTGCAAGCCACCTCCTAGTCTCAGCCTCAGATGTCACACTCACGGAATGTTTGCTAAATGTCTGATATGTATTGCACACTTAACTGGAAACCCTTCAGGAATGTTGAAGTCATCTTCTGATTTGTTGAAATAAACCAGATTTCTGGGAGACATGAGTGTCGCAATTATTTTTGCGAAGTTCACGGCATAGACTCTATAAAAAACGTCCAGGAGTTGTGCTTGAGGCAGTTAGTGCAGTCAAGAGGAGTTATTTTGACCTGTTTGCCAACAGGATTTAGGTATTATTTTCCAAGCATGACCCTTGGAGAGAAGTGCTTAAAACAGATGTTTACCGGGATTGTGTCATTGGTGTGGCTGTTGATGAAGTGCACACCGTTGTTCTATGCATTGGAATAAGCTTGACCTTTAAGTTGTCTTTGGTATTTTTCTTTTTGACTTAAAAGGCCCTGACGGAACTATAGCAACAATCTAAAACCAAACAGGAAATCTTAGCAATTATAGCAACACTCTAACCACCCACACCAGCATATTCTGGAAATGTTAAATCTTAATAGCCTTTATGAACAACAATAACTCTAATGTTTTTCTTTATTAATCGCCAATGCACTTATTCTCTATAAACCGATTTTTAAGCTTCCATGCCTCTAAAATGAGTAAATAAAGATTTGTAAACTCACAGTGTACTGAGATATTAACAGGATGAAGTTGCTCTCCAGATTCAGACTGACACCAGTACACTCCAGTATCAGATGTGAGGAGAAATCTGATTGTACATGTAGATGTTGTTTCTGATCTATAGCTTGATGATGAACAAGGGTTTAGTTTATCTTCTGTGTATGCTCTCACTGTCCATCCAGTAGATTTACTGTGATTCTCACAGTTCAGAGAGAGAGATTCAGATGAGAAGTGTTGAGATCTGTTGGGTCTGATGATCAGAGAGACTGAAGGAGAAACACCTGAGAAGAAAATGACAGAAAATCATCTTCATAAGAGATAAATGAATAAATGAATGATATAACAAATAGAGTGTAAGAGATTGACGGGTGAAATGTAGTTTTCCTAAAAAAAAAATAAAACATTTTGGAAATATGCACAATGCAACTAGCTAGCATTTTTTCTTACAAGTGTTCAGTCAAGATATGTACATTAATTTTAATTTAACTTTTTTATGCAGATCGTATTTTAAGTGTTTATGAGCTTTTATAATTTCTGTTATCTGTTAAGGTGATTATTTGTTTATTTAGCAATTGTTGCGTTATTTTAAAAACAAATTTCAAGAGGGCATTATTGTAGAGCGAAATTACAATAAAATGCTATCGCAAAAAGCTGGACCCACACTCTCAGACATGGAATAAACTCTATAAATTTTTCCCTGCTCTCCTCTGAGTGTGTGCGCACGCTTAAAATATCTCAAATGCAATCATGAATCTTTCAGTACTTGTGCTCTCTACAATAAGGGGGCGTGCACACCAAGGCATTTAAACGTGGCTGAAAATGCCAGGCGGACGCCGACTGTAGGCGCTTGCAAGCTTTTTTCAGCTGAGTGCTTTGGTTGCAATGATACTTCTGCTTTGTTTTTTTAGTCGTTGAACAATGTGCCGGTTGTTTGTTGTGGTGTTTGTCCTGTCCCTCTTCCACTGTGATTGAACAGCGGAGTGAGATGGGACATTGACGAGCTGAGCGCTTTACCCAAAGTTGAACATTTCTGTGCCGCAATTCCGTTGAAATCAATTAAAACATATGCCGGTCGTAAACACTTTGGTGTGCATTGTACTTAAATGCCTCTTCAAAGCATTTGTTGTTTTTGTGCCCATTAACTGACCTTTACCAGAGAGAGTCACATGATCGCTGTCCTGTGAGGATGAGGGTAGTCCATCTCTCTCTCCTCTACACCAGAACTCATCCTGATCTGATGGTGAGCTGATGGTGTAGATGTTTCCCTCAAACACTGAAGTCCCAGTTCTGTCTTTATACCACAGATATCTCCAGTTACTGTACTGATCTATCTCACACTTCAGAGTGACTGTCTCTCCAGTGAACACAGATCTGTCTGGTGTTACTTTCACTGTAGCTCTTGGTAAAGCTGAGGGAAGAAGAAAATGAAAACATAACTCATTACATTCTGTTTACATGAATTCAAAAATGTAAATTAATTTAAATTAAAACAAAATATTTCTCTATATTTTTTATCCCTTTAAATCACTGACCTAACACAATCACTGGCATAATTTTTCTGATAATTTACACACACAAGATGCTTCCATCTTTATTTCTCTATTTTACAGACACTGATATTAAACTCACCCTTCACAGTGAGATAAACAGTAGAGCTTGATTTTGAAGTTTGTGGTCGTCCATCTCTCTCTACTATACACCAGTAATTATCCTGATCAGATTCAGTAACTTCATTGATAGTGAAAGAGTCTCTGTTTACAGTGTAACGCTCAGAATTAACAACAAAAGTACGACTGTTAGACCACTGATATGTCCAGTTTAATGATCTGTACTGATCCTCTATCTCACACTTCAGAGTGACTGTCTCTCCAGGGAACACAGATCTTTCTGGTGTTACTCTCACTGTAGGCCTGGGAAAGACTGTAAGGATAATGAAATATTAACTCAGGGTTGTAAACATGAGAAACATAAATGTAAGAACATTACAATATGTGCATACCTTCCTCCATACAAAATGAATAACTGACAAACTGATAATAATGAATAGTTCACAGTAAAAGTGATCATGTCTAAAACGAATTACCGGGCACTATCAGTAATTTAAATGTATAGTTTTAAATCTGTTATCGTTTCCTCACTTTATAGTATGTTGCCTTAAACCTGTATGAATCTTTTTATTTTGATGAACACGAGAAGATAAAGTATTTTGAGGAATTATTGTAGCCCACAGCATACCCATTGACTTCCATATTTGCTTTCCTACTATGGAAGTTAATGGGTACCATCAACTGTGTGCTTCTTGTACCAAACTGTTTATTTTACAGAAATAAGTCTTTGGATAGGAATTTAGTTTTAATTTGTTTTTAATTAATTTATGGCTATGCCATAAAAGTATTTATTTAATTAACTGTATGAAAATCAAGTCAAATTTCATCTTTTAACTAAACACTGATGCATTTGCATACATTCATGTATTGTTTTTGGCCACATACTTTTAGGAAAGTTACCATTTTTTTTTTGAAAACATGTTTAGCAGGCTAAACAAACACCTCGGCATTTGGTCTTTCTGTACTTTGTTTACCTGTAAAAGTTTTCAGCAATACAAATAAATTTTGCCAAGTTAAGTGAGCTGCTTTAGTCAGACCCTTCTTATAAGTAAATGCTCCTGTATAGCTGCAGAAGGTTATGGATTCGAACCCAGGGAATACATGTGCTGAATAAATATCTTGTAAATCTTGTATTCAAAATTTACATATATTGTTAAAAAACATGCTGGATATAAGGGTGTTATTTTTTACAAAGTTACATGTGTTGGATGATTTCACTATTAACATTATATCGTTGCTGTCTAATGAAAACCACGTATGTCCATTTGTCGATTTTGAGATTTTTAGACGGATTGAATGTCCAGGTTCATTTCCGTATACAGTATGCTTCAAAAATCTTAATGGCCAATTAAAAGTTGTGAAATTATGTCATCTGATTTTCATGTATATCCATTTAGTGTCAAGGCTGTCAATCACGCCGCGTATCTCCTGCTCTGTGGAAGCATCTCGCCGGTGAAGTTTCATTGAAGCTCAGCACTGGATAGCCGAATAAACATAGCCTGGTGAGACAATGACTTTCCTTTATCGAGGTAAACGTTTCCCCCCTGACGCCAGACGTACGTCTAGGAGTAACAAATTTACGGTAGGACTGTCATGACTGCTGGGTGATCGATGGCTGTGTGATCTGTGTGTGTGTGTTGTTTACCTGTGGTGCCGGTTCCTCGTGTGTTCACTAACTCCGCCCCCTTGTTTCAGTAGATTGCTCACCGGTGGTGTCTCGTTTACCTTTCCCTTTATATTGCACGTAGTCCTGTCCTTCGTTGCGCTCTCATTGTTTTATCACAGTCCTGCTACCCTGCCTTGTCTTGTCAGTCGCTCTCTGTCTCTCCCTCGTGTTATCCCAGGTTTGGTTTTCGGCGTTCGAGGACTCATTTTCGCCCGGACCGCTCGCTTGAGGATTACTGGATATCTTTGACTTTGTTTGCCTCTCGGTACCGCTTTGTTTTTAGGCGGTATACCAGCTGTCTCTGTTCTCCCCGGTTTGCATCATCACCCGTGAGTGGAGTACACTTTTACCATTGTGGATTACATTAACTCTATCGACTGTTGTTTTCTCGGGACCGCTGGTTCGCTTCGTTTTTAGGCGGTGACCAGTGGTTTCCGAGTGGCTCTGCTACTTCAGGATTTCACAGTGGATTACCCGTCTGAGTTCTCGGATTACCATCTTCCATCTCCACCTGTCTTCCACCTTCAGGGCGGCACGTATTATCCCTCTGTTGCGTGTGGTGACTGTACGGGTGTCTCGACGGAGTGCGTGAGTGGCTCTCTCTCTTCCTTCGGATCTGAACGGGATTATTGTGTAAAGTCCCGGTTCATCTCTGCACCTGTCCTCTCTATCCCCGATCCGGCTAAACAATTTATAGTGGAAGTGGATGCATCTGATGTCGGGGTAGGCGCCGTTTTATCACAGCGATCGTCTATTGATGGGAAAGTACATCCATGTGCTTTTTTCTCTCACCGGTTAAACCCAGCAGAACGTAATTACGACATAGGAAATCGGGAGCTGTTGGCGGTTAGACTCGCTTTGGGTGAATGGCGTCACTGGTTGGAGGGAACCTCAGAGCCCTTTCTGGTCTGGACGGATCATAAGAATCTTGAATATATCCGTTCGGCCAGAAGACTAACATCTAGGCAGGCTCGTTGGGCACTCTTCTTTGATCGTTTCAACTTCACCCTCTCGTACCGGCCTGGCTCGAAAAATACCAAACCTGATGCTCTCTCCCGTCTGTTCGAAAAGTCCGATTCGGAGAGGACGGAGACCATTCTCCCGGAGGGGAGGGTGGTCGGCGCCCTCGTATGGGGAGTCGAACAGCGGGTGAGAGAGGCCGGCCGGGAGGGGGAAGTTCCGGAGGGGTGTCCAGCGGGTCGCCTATGGGTTCCTGAGCGGTTACGTTCCGATGTCATCTGGTGGGGTCACGAGTCCAAATTTGTCGGCCATCCAGGTATTCGGAGAACGTTGGCTGCCGTCCGTCAGCGTTTTTGGTGGCCTTCTATGTCCACTGACGTCAGACAGTTTGTATTAGCCTGTTCGGTTTGTGCTCGTAATAAAGCATTTAATTTACCACCCACTGGTCTGCTTAAATCTTTGCCCGTGCCCTCCCGCCCCTGGTCTCATATAGCCCTTGATTTTGTCACCGGCTTACCGGCATCTAATGGTAACACTGTTGTTCTAACTGTGGTGGATCGTTTTTCGAAGGCGGTTCATTTCATTCCCCTGCCCAAGCTACCTTCTGCAAAAGAGATGGCTCAGGTTTTGATTAATCACGTCTTTCGGTTACATGGTATTCCGACTGACGTAGTGTCAGATAGGGGTCCTCAGTTCATCTCTCGTTTTTGGCAGGAGTTTTGTAGACAAATTGGCGCCACGGCCAGCTTGTCTTCTGGTTATCACCCACAGACCAATGGGCAATGCGAACGGGCTAATCAGGATCTCGGTAGAATGCTCCGCTGTCTGTCGTCACGATATCCGAATTCCTGGTGCGATCAGCTCCCGTGGGTTGAGTATTCTCATAATTCTCTTCCCGTTACGTCTACCAATTTATCCCCGTTTGAACTTTCCATCGGTTATCAACCTCCCCTGTTTCCATCACAGGAGCCCGAGGCAGCGGTTCCGTCTGCGTTAGCTTTCGTACGCAGGTGCAGACGCACCTGGAGGAGAGCTAAGACACTGTTATTATCTAATTCCAGACGAACCAAAGCTGCAGCTGATCGTCATCGGCGACCTCCACCCCGTTACGTTTGTGGTCAAAAGGTATGGCTTTCTACCAAGGATCTGTCTCTCCGTGAGCCTTCTCGTAAGCTGGCTCCGAGATTCATTGGGCCATACAGTATTTCTAAGGTCATTAATCCGGTGACGATAAAGCTTAAGTTACCCCTTTCTCTTGGTCGGGTTCACCCTGTTTTTCATGTATCCAAGGTTAAACCTGTGATGTTTGCTCGCTATAACCCTCCTGTCTCTGCCCCTAATCCCCCGCCCCTCGTCTAGTGGATGGTGCCCCTGTCTATACTGTTAAGAGGTTACTAGACTCCCGCCGCCGGGGCAGAGGATTTCAGTATTTAGTGGATTGGGAAGGATACGGTCCTGATGAGAGGAGCTGGGTTCTGGGTCGGGATTTGCTGGATCCTGGGCTGATCGAGGATCTCCTTCGGCGACAGGGTGAGTCTCCCGGTCCGTCTGGTGCCGGTCGTGGAGGGGGGGCTACTGTCATGACTGCTGGGTGATCGATGGCTGTGTGATCTGTGTGTGTGTGTTGTTTACCTGTGGTGCCGGTTCCTCGTGTGTTCACTAACTCCGCCCCCTTGTTTCAGTAGATTGCTCACCGGTGGTGTCTCGTTTACCTTTTCCTTTATATTGCACGTAGTCCTGTCCTTCGTTGCGCGCTCATTGTTTTATCACAGTCCTGCTACCCTGCCTTGTCTTGTCAGTCGCTCTCTGTCTCTCCCTCTTGTTATCCCAGGTTTGGTTTTCGGCGTTCGAGGACTCGTTTTCGCCCGGACCGCTCGCTTGAGGATTACTGGATATCTTTGACTTTGTTTGCCTCTCGGTACAGCTGGTTCGCTTTGTTTTTAGGCGGTATACCAGCTGTCTCTGTTCTCCCCGGTTTGCATCATCACCCGTGAGTGGAGTACACTTTTACCATTGTGGATTACATTAACTCTATCGACTGTTGTTTTCTCGGGACCGCTGGTTCGCTTCGTTTTTAGGCGGTGACCAGTGGTTTCCGAGTGGCTCTGCTACTTCAGGATTTCACAGTGGATTACCCGTCTGAGTTCTCGGATTACCATCTTCCATCTCCACCTGTCTTCCACCTTCAGGGCGGCACATATTATCCCTCTGTTGCGTGTGGTGACTGTACGGGTGTCTCGACGGAGTGCGTGGGTGGCTCTCTCTCTTCCTTCGGATCTGAACGGGATTATTGTGTGCCGTGTGTGGATCTACCAGTGACTTGCTCTCTAACACTATTTCTCCTTTTTCTAAATAAATAATATTTAACTTGCACTTGACTCCGAACCTCATTTCCTGACAAGGACTGTGCAAACAAAGTATCTGTCTAGCATTACCATGTCAGTGTATTAATTCATTGTCTCTTTATAATTTGCAAGAGACATTTAATAAATGTATATTTAATATTAAATAAACTAAGCGTATTTAATAAACTAAGACATAGGCTATTTAATAAACTGAGCGTATTCATCTGTCAATATGAAACGCTACTTGGCCATTCTAATTAATGCGTATCAACCACAGCCGTTACTGTAAAATATGCACGTATGTCCATTTAAACTCAATTTTGGTCAAATGTGGATTATATCGTTACACTGGCAAGAATATGATTACATGTAAAGATGCCGTACCAAGTATGACAACGCTACATTAAACTGCTTTTGAAATACAGTGTTTTTTTCAGTAACCGTTTTGGACATACGTGAGTTCCATCTGGCAGCGACAATATATTTGACACTGTACAATATATGCTATTAATATAGCATACTTGTGACTTTATATGTAAATTATATAAGTGTCATGATACAGGAGCAAATGTAGAACAGAGCATTCATGCAAAGGGTAAAAGAGATGTTCCATTAATGAACAGTAAGAAAATAAAATTTTTAACCTTAAATCATGTAAAGGCTTTGACGAGTTATCTCGTCAATTAAAGGTTCTCTAAGCGAATTCACACGTTGTAGACCATAAAACATTTTTTGTTACATACAGAAAACATCTCCTCACTATCTGCTTGCTTCCTGTCCGCTGATCAAACTGTAAAAAAACGCGATCTCTGTAGACAGCCCAGCCTCCACAAACTGCAATAATAACAAACTGGCCAAAACCTACACCAGTAACCATAACAAAGTATTCTAACCAATAAACGCCAAGAAGGATTTGGGGGTTGGGTTTGGGCACGTTCATTATAAGCACGGAAGGGAGGGGGAGGAGTTAACTACGCTCAGTTTGTTTGAAAACACATTTCAAAAATCAACACACAGATTCGCACAGAACGCCTTTAAGAGAAAACCCTTATACCAATGAATAGTTTTTCCGGGAATCCATGTTCCGCTATTATCCACCAGATGGATTCTTACCGAACTAAAGCAACCCCTTTAGCCAAACTGTTAAATCTCTGTGAATGTTTTGATCATCACTCTAAATCTGATCTCTATCAAAACTCCTTCACAAAAAACTTTTAACTCAAAATTAGTTATTTTTAAAGATACCTACCAATATTTGAGAGGTGATAAAAAGAGATCAAATAAATGAAGGATGAAACTTTTTTTAGTTTGAAAGCAAAAAGGCATGTTCTTTCATTAAATATTGTTTGTTTATATATTTAAAGAAGAACATTTTCTGAAAGGCATTAAACTTTTGTTAAAAATAATAAAAAATGCTGGAGCTGGCTGGCAATTTAGTTTATGAAAATGCGGTGTAATAAATAAATTAATGAGAATTACCTTCAGTTTGTCCAGAGTGGATGTTTGAAATCAACACTGTAAACAACAAAAAGAAAACCTTATTACAGTTTAAACATGAAGCTGATAAACCATCTGTATGTAAAATTCATCTGTTGTTTCTGAATATGTAAATAATGTATAATTAGTATTAAGAATCAGTTTTCTTACATGGGCTATTCTTACATGGGCTATTGACACAACATTTCCACCAGATGTAGCTATCAAGCCGAATATTGAAGTCATACAAAGAAATCAGAATAATTAAGTATACAAGTTGAGTCATAATAAATAAAGTGAAATGACACAGGGAATAAGTATTAAACACACTTTATTTAATACTTTGTAGAAAATCCTTTGTTGGTGATTACAGCTTCTAGACGCCTCTTGTATGGAGAGACCAGTCGTCTGCATTGCTTAGGAGTGATTCTGAAACAGGTCTCCTGGCATGCTGTTGTATGCACAGATGACTCCTCCATGGGGTGGGGGCCACGAACGACGGGCTTGCAGTTTCAAGGGTGTGAACAACACCACAGCTGCTCTGGCACATCAATGACTATGAGCTGTGGGCTGTATATCTGGCACTCGTTCGTCTCGTCTCAGAGCAACGAGGAAAAGATGTATATGCTCGCACAGACAACACTGCGATCGTTGCATGTATCAATCGCCAAGTCACTTTGCGCTCTCGTCACCTATGGCATCTCGCCCGTCATCTCCTCTTTTGGAGTCAGAAGAATCTGAGGTCTCTTTGTGTCATTCACAAGCAGCGCGCCCCGGCGAATGGCAACTCCACCCCCAGACAGTTCAGCTGATTTGGAAATTTTCGGCAGAGCGCAGATAGATCTTGTCGCCTGTTTTATTCACTAAGCGATGTCTCACTCGGTGTGGATGCACTGGCACACAGCTGGCCGCAGGGTCTGCGTAAATATGTGTTTCCCCAGTGAGCCTTCTCGCCCAGACACTGTGCAAAGTCAGGAAGGACGGAGAGAACATTTTACTGGTTGCTACTTATTGGCCCACCAGGAACTGTTTTCCCAAACTCATGCTCCTTGCAACAGCCCCCCCTAGTAGATTCCCCAAGGAAGGACCTTTTTTCTCAAGGAGCGGGCACGTTTTTGCATAATATGAGTTCCCTTTCAATACGGTTCACATCACATTGCGTCAGTTGCTGACGCTATGGGGAAACTCCTGTTTACTCCGCGATTGAAGCCTATTGGTTAACGTCTCTCTCCACGTTGGGGCCGCAAACTGTTCATTGAACTCACAATACACGTTAGGTAATATACCCTCTTCCACTCTGCACAGTACAATGTACAGCGTTACTCATGTGCGATGTCAATGCTTCACAGCGTTGGATCTCTGTTTAGATTTCCAGTATTTCTCCCCGGCTCGCCAACGCTTCTCTCCACGGTGGGGCCGCAACTGTTCATTGAACTCACAACACACAGCACGGAAGAGAAAAAGCACTTTTTCCGTGGTGCTCATTTAACAATCGACACCAACTCCTCTCTCTCGCCTTCTTCGGCCCCGCACTCTTTCCGCTCGCTTAGTGATCCCCGGATCAACGGAGCCGTCAGGCTTTTCCCTCGGAGTATGTAGTTTGGTTCGCCCTAGGCGGAAAGGAGCTCGCCCCGGATTCTACCGCCATAGGCGGAAATGCTTCTGCCCCAAGTCAATCGCTCTCTTGGCGGAGCGGAGCTCGCCCCGAAATCAACGCTACTCTCTGGTGTTTCTGCCACTCTATGTGTCTCCTCTTCATACGTCCTCCAATAACAAATTGCCGCATTAACTCTTCTCACCTGTTGCTTGTAAAGCCCCGATTGTGTTGCCACAGAAACCAGGAAGCACTGGTGTTCGAAAAATTCGGCCTGGGCAGAAACCATCCCAAGCTAGTATGGCGAAGAAACACTTTTGGTTCCGCCCTATACTAGTCACCCTGTGACATCAGGACATAGGACGGCGCACTCGAGGATCTTGCCGGCCTGTGCACTATAGCACTCTGATTCATCTAAATGCATTCACGATGTACTCAAGTGTTCACCTGTGCCCGTGCAATTTATGGCCAGTACACATTTACGGCGCTTGGGAAGCTCAATGACCTGTGCACTATAATATTACCTACTGCATATGCATCCCGATGCGCTCGAGGGCTTACCTGGGTTCACATTATTGTGGTTTACAGGAGTATCTATTCTTGATATCTGCAACGCAGCCAGTTTGGTCTTCGCCGTCTACGTTTGTCAGATTTTACAGCTTAGACGTCCCTCCCCTATGACCACAGGTTCTCTCGGCTTAACCATGCACGCGCATTCATGCGTTTTATGTGTATATCGGGGTGCGCTCAGCGAGCTCACCAACGTGACTCTGGACTTACTTATTCTCGCACACCAGCGGCGCGCTCTGTGATCTCGCTGTCTTGTGCTATGTAATGTGCATCCTGGTGCGTTTAATACCCCACTGTATGCGCGTTAACATTTTATATGGTACTTACACTTTTGCTTTAACCTCTCGACGCGCACTAGCTCGCGGACGGAAGGACGTCAGTTTTTTTTAATTCTGCTAACAATATATATATAGCCTACTGTGTACAAACAACAATAATAATAACACTACTATACATCGTTTAAAAGGTCTAAGGGTTTAGCGTCAGTGTATGGTGTCCGTTTTGAGATTAAATTGCTCTAGTATCATAAAAATAGTATTTTATTACAGAAGTCCAGATAACAACATGCATAATATAAACTGACTCCTTACCTTTGTGCTGGTATAAGGAACGCGAATCGAATCCAGTCTGTTTCAGATGTGTGAATAACCCATAAAAACTCTCCAACAAAGTACATCCAATGACCAGTTTTGTCCACAAATGCGTATAATCCGTGAAATATGGATATATTTTCCATTGTTTACATCAGATTTCAGATGCACGTCTTGTAATAGATTATAATATACAATCTGAGGACTATTTACATCGTAACACTTGTATATGAGAGAACACTCGCGTTCAAAACCAGCGCTCAAACTTGATTGTACAAGTAGGCGGGAGTATAATACATAATATCCAAACAGCGCTGTCTAATATCGTGACGTCATCTGACTCGCGCGTTCCTCCAATGACTTCATGGAAAATATTGATAGACAGAACGTGTAGCCAATTAGAACACGAATTCAACGATCTTTGTGTGAAGCTTTATTTCCTGGTGTGGATACGGCATTTTATACGCTTATATAAGGATAAACAATAAAAAGAACGAACGTGTATGCATGTAAACAAAAGACTTTTATTTTGTGGCTGACTGGCACTTAGAAAAGGCACTAGTCTTACAAAAACTCTTGCAAGAACCTCATTTTTGGGTTTATTGACTTCAAACGTGAAATATAACTTCTTTAGACTTGTGGCTTTGGCCTCATTGCATTTATAGGTTTCACACATATATTTATCATTAAGATTTTTAGTGTTAAAAAAGATGTTATGCAAAAAATTTTTATTACAATGTACTTCAGCCTCTCTAACTTTTTTTTTTAATCTTAAAATAATTTTGAAACATGGAAAACGAAGCTCAAAGTGTCTTCTATCTAATGATACCACAGTTATGCTTATACTATAAATGGTTTAGTAAAAACAGCCCTTTTAGTGAAAGTAGGTATTTTCATGGTTTCGGGCCAGAATGGGGGTGCTTTTCAAGAGGTTAAAGCTGTGAATATGCTGGATATAGGGCCATATACAGTGTCTTTCCGGTAAGGCACTTCAGTCCGTTGTGTATGCACGGCTTGATGGGATTACGTTCCCCCATAGCATCAGAAACTGACGCAATGCGAAGTGAACCGTATTGAAAGGGAATGCTTAGGTTACTCACGTAACCCCGGTTCCCTGAAATAACGGGAACGAAGCATTGCGTCTCTGGCCGTGCTACAAATGTCTACGCAGCGAGTGTTATTCGGCTGCGCGCTTCAGTCGAATAATAATGAGCTCTTGACGCTTGATCCCGGACTTATATAGGACGTGTGCCATCCCGCGCATGGGCTCAAACGTCATTGGTCTGTATTTTTTACAGACGTTAACCAATAGGCTTCAATCGCGGAGTAAACAGGAGTTTCCCTCATAGCGTCAGCAACTGACGCAATGTTTCGTTCACGTTATTTCAGGGAACCGGGGTTACGTGAGTAACCTAAGCGTTTGTGCTGTGTGTAAATATTATGTATATTTAAACACACACACATACATATATATACACATTTAAGAAATGTTTAATTTATATATATATATATTTTTTTTATATATAATATAGAATATATAAAAATATAAATAAATATATATACATATATAAATGTTTCTTAAAAACATACATGAATGTGTGTGCATTTATATATATACATAATTACACAGCACAAACATACGTTATGCAAAAAAATACTTTTATTTTGTATGAGATTAATCTAGATTAATATATGCACTGTTTAAATGAAAAAAGATAATGAAATTTAAGTGCAATGTTAAATAATTTATTTTATGATGAAAATATTTTTTTATTAAAAAAAAATTGGATTTTTGTTTGTACAGAGGTGCATAACAACACAACAATATGTAATCTACAGTAACAGTACCTAAAAGATTACATGTGGAAATGTTCAGCTGACAACGCATCACAACAACACAAACGCTAAACTGAACAATACACTGATCTCCATCATTAACCTACAACACAACAGGTGCATTTTCAAATATAACCGTTAACCAAAGGTAAGAATTTATGACTAATTAATTATTAATAGTATCATTTAAAAGAAGAAATGCGTGTGTGCGCAAGATGTCTGTCTCTGTCTTGCATGCGTCCGGACAGACCTTCGCTGATCGCCTCTGTCCCTGACCATCTCTTTTTATGGCAAACAGAGAAAGAAGACGCAATAGCAAAACTTTTTTAAATGTGTCCTGCTTTAGAAATGGCCAATGTGGTAAATAAAAGGAAACAATCCACCCCCTTTGGAAATTAATCCTCTGGACTGATCGCATGCCCGTAATGTTGCGTGAAAATTTGGGTCACACAACTTTCAATTGTATTTTAACTCAATGACAATTTAATATTAAAATCCTATCAGTTAACAGTTAATATTCAGTTAACAGGCTGCGGTTGTCGGTCTGAAATAACTAAAATGAACATCACTATATCACACACAACATTATCAGCATGAAAATATTTAGTAAAAATACAGGAGCAGAAAATGACTTGATCCTGTAGACAATGTGACAGTAACTGATATGTAGTTAAATCCATAGAGAGAAGATAATACTCACAGAGAACTAGAGGAAAACAAATCAACTCCATACTGATCTACTGATGACTGACACGCCAACATTAAACACTCTGTAATAAACACTCAACACTTCCTACATAACACCTTTGGGATGCAGCATACATAGACAAATGGAGTTAAACAACATTTCTATTTAATTTGTCAATATCTATTAAAAGTTTATTAAACTGCTGTCTTTCACACATCGGTCACCACAGAACTGACTCTAAAACCACAATGAGCTCATATATTTTCCATCAGGTCACTTATGCAATCGGTGCTAAATTTAACAACAATAATATATACCTGTGAACACAGTAGTGGTCCTTGTGAAAACAATCACTAGTAGTAGCCTAAATTTAGTAGAATAATGTACTTAAGTACACTTTTTGAGTATCTATACTTGAGTAACTCGTTACGTCTTCACTACATCTTTCTTTTTACTCCACTACAATTCTTTTCAAAGTTCAATGATTTTTGTGCATTTTTTTACCACTGATTAGTTGATGGAAAATGGCAGAAGACATCTCACAGCACAGGTAAATGAAAAGGGGCGATACACTGAGCTCGTAGCTTGGATGCACAGGTAAGTGTAAAGGGACAATGCACTGGGCTCGTAGCTTGGATGAACAGGTAAGTGTAAAGGTGCAATACACTGGGCTCGTAGCTTGGATATACAGGTAGGGGTCAAGGGGCAAATACACTGGGCTCGTAGCTTGGAAGCACAGTTAAGTGTAAAGGGGCAATACACTGGGCTCGTAGCTTGGATATAAAGGTAGGGGTCAAGGGGGCAAATACACTGGGCTCGTAGCTTGGATGCACAGGTAAGTGTAAAGGGACAATGCACTGGGCTCGTAGCTTGGATGCACAGGTAAGTGTACGGGGGCAATACACTGGGCTCGTAGTTTGGTTATACAGGTAGGTGTCAAGGGACAATTGCACTGGGCTCGTAGCTTGAATGCACAGGTAAGTATAAAAGGGAAGTTACTTCAGCCTTACGGATATGACTCACCAACCCGGAGACGGCGGGGGTACAACTTTAGTCTCCAGACCTTCAACCCAGAGAGAGAACGTAGTTTCACACACACTCAGTGGATCCTCCTTACTGGGACGGATTCCTGGTGGCCACACACTTAGACAGGGACTCCCAACGTATCGTGATACAGTCCCTCATCGATGCAGAGCCCTTGGCTCGAAACTAAGGATTTGCAGCAACACACAGAGCTTTATAAGCGATGACAATACTTCAGTGAGCAGGTAAATACAAATACATCACCACTGGACTCGGCCCAAGGGAGCAGGTGGAAGTACAAGGCAGGTTGCTGCACGTCGGGACTCACACGCCCACAGGTAGGATCTCTCAGGCGGGTATCCCAGATTGAATCACCGCACCAAGGATGTACTATATGAGTCGGCCTAACGCTTCCCTCTCCTGTCTTCCACAGCGTGACCAGAGATCTAGATAGGGGTGGGCATCTGAAACACTCACAGCGTGTAATCACACACAATACAGCACGTCCACTTCTCCACACAGTAGTTGATCTAATTTTTACGCCTTAGTACTTCACACAATACTCACAGCGGACTCCTCTACTTACAGCAGGGGTGTCCACTCCTGCTCCTGGAGGGCCGGTGTCTCTGTAAAGTTTTATTCCAACCCTAATCAAACACACCTGATCCAGCTAGTCAAGGTCTTACTAGGCAGACTAGATACTTTGAGGCAGGTGTGTTGACTGAAGTTTTAGCTAAACTCTGCAGGACACAGGCCCTCCAGGACACAGGCCCTCCAGGACCGACTTTGGACACCCCTGCCTTACAGAGTTCTCAGCACCAACAGTTGGAAGGGATGGATTATATATCACCGTCTGGGTATGTATAAAGGTAACAGTCATCCAACGACACCAGCTCACTTTCTTTAATCCAGAGCTTCCTCTTCGGCCTAAGGGGCGAGTGCTGACAACATTTACACACCACTACACGCAAATCTTCAAGTGTAAACACAGCAATGACAAGACTCACCCACAGCAATCCACACACTCACGGTGACTTAAAGGAATAGTCTACTCATTTTCAATATTAAAATATGTTATTACCTTAACTAAGAAGAGTTGATACATCCCTCTATCATCTTAGTGCGTGCACGTAAGCGCTGGGGCGCGCTGCAACACTTCGATAGCATTTAGCTTAGCCCCATTCATTCAATGGTACCACTCAGAGATAAAGTAAGAAGTGACCAAACACATCAACGTTTTTCCTATTTAAGACGAGTAGTTATACGAGCAAGTTTGGTGGTACAAAATAAAACGTAGCGCTTTTCTAAGCGGATTTAAAAGAGGAACTATATTGTATGGCGGAACAGCACTTTTGGGAGTATTCCAACTCGCCTGAAAAATCCGCTCCCCTTCTCCCTCTCATAATGGGAGTGTTACTGCGCCGAGTCGAAGTACTCCCAAAAGTGCTGTTCCGCCATACAATATAGTTCCTCTTTGAAATCCGCTTAGAAAAGCGCTACGTTTTATTTTGTACCAACAAACTTGCTCGTATAACTACTCGTCTTAAATAGGAAAAACGTTGATGTGTTTGGTCACTTCTAACTGTATCTCTGAGTGGTACCATAGAATGAATGGGGCTAAGCTAAATGCTATCGAAGTGTCGCAGCGCGCTCCAGCGCTTACGTGCACGCACTAAGATGATAGAGGGATGTATCAACTCTTCTTAGTTAAGGTAATAACATATTTTAATATTGAAAATGAGTGGACTATTCCTTTAAGGCCGCACCGCCACAAGAGCTGGGAGTAGACCCGGGATGGCAGACAAGAAAGGCTGACGTGAAGGATGGCTAGATAGGTGTCACCCTGCGAACATAATCCACACTGCTGTTCTGTTTCAAGTCGTGCTAGCATACACCACTCATACAAACATTCCAAGAGCTGTAACAATGCGTACTCACGGATTCGTTGATCCACGACAATTCCCTTCTCCTTATCCTTCCCAACGCGTCCTTCAATGACGCCGATGATCAATACGGGAGACTGAAGAGCATGCAGTACATGTAAACACAAGATTGCAATGAAGACTTCTTACATATATGGAACTCACTACTCCTTTAATTCCTCTTTGTGTGTGCTACCAAATCCACAATATCCTTAGTACGTCTCTCTCTCTCTCTCTCCTCCTCAGCCCACTCGCTGCTCCGTCTCACCTCCCGTCTCGACCGGAATAACAACTGCCACTGTAATTCAGACTCCGCACTTCTTTGAAGGCTACGTCACTTTCGGCCATAGGCCTCATCCTCTAAACGCTAGTCTTTTTGATTACAGTTTCAGTTTTCTCTTCATTCTCAGGGCGCGTGCTTCCCCACGTCCGCCCCTTCCCGTAGCAAGCCCAGCGGGCGCCCAGCGTAAACCCGCGGTGCTAGCTCTCCTTACATTGTTCTCCGAGTGCCTTATTTATGTTCCTCCTTGACACTGAATTGTCCAATCCGCAATCGCCACGTTCATTTTCACACCTGTGCGTGATAAGCCCCAAATTTGGTTGCCCTGAGTTACAGGAAGTAGTGGTGCATCATGGATTCTCGTCCGGGCAGAACCATTAGTTGCCACTTTTAGTTCCGTTCTTGAGTCACCCCGTGACACAAACACTTATATTGATGTGATAAATGTATGTAATACAGGCAGGGTGTTTAACAATTTAACAATAAACTTTATTGTCCAAAATGAGTCTGATATCAGTGCACTAAACAGAAAACTTGACTTATTATACGAGTGTTGGTCAAATAATTAGAAAATTATCAAAAAGTAGATTTGTTTCACTAATTCTATTCAAAAAGTGAATCTTGTATATCATATTCATTCATTACACACAGACTGATATATTTCAAATGTTTATTTGTTAATGATGATTATAACTGACAACTAAGGAAAATCACAAATTCAGTATCTCAGAAATTGTACAATTATAAAATCATTGTTCAAGTTGCGAAAGGATGAATGCAAACTTGTCACCTTTTGGCAAACTGCGCTTTTTTGGTTTCAACATAGGTCATTATTGTGTCATCGTTGCTAGCATTATTTCCACAGGATCTAACGTTAGCTAGTGTCACGAGTGACTATCGGGGGGGAACCAAAAGTTGGGAACAATGGTTCCGCCCGGACCGATGTATGCAAACACCGACACTTCCGGGTTGCCCTGTGCGACGAAATCAGCGGAAACCAGCGACAGGTGAGAGCGTCGGCTGGCGAACGCTGATTGGAGGATTTGGAGGAAGAGGAAGCTTATAAGGAGCATGTGAAACACGAGTTAGTGGCAGTTGTTTTCCCCAGTTGTTGACGGTGGTTGTAGCGGGCGTTGTGGCAAGTGGCAGCAAAGTGGACGAAGAGGAAGTGGAGAGAGAGCGGACCTGTTATAGGAAAACAGAGACAGAAGGAACGATTATGGAAGCAGGTTTGAAGCACTATATATACGAAGAGTAATATGTGTTTACGTAAAAGTACTTATCTGTATTGAAGACGGATATGAAGGGCGATCCTTAAAGGAGAGTGTGTACAGCCGGCGACTTCTCAGGATAACGCTGGAGTAGAGAGAGGACGACTCAAAAAGGGGAGAAAGCACCGCAACCGATCCGTGAGTACCAATGCCTCTTGTATTGTGTTGAAAACTTGGAGTTGCGAACAGTTATTGCTGTGTGCAAAGTGTGTTGTTAAGTAGTGGCCCTACCGTGGAATCCGAAGCCGGTGGGTGAGCCAGAGGATTGGAGGATACCCAGAGTGTAGTGCGGGGATTCGCGCCATCCGTCCAGAGCGCCCGCGACCGCAAGTGAAACATGCAAGCAAAGTGTTACAATTCTTTTGATACTTAAGACTTACTAAAAGCAGATTTACTTCTGTACTCTTACCCAAGTAAAAATGTGCCATTACAACTTTTACTTTTAGTGGAGTAATATTTGAGCTGTATCTGTACTTTTAAAGTAACAGAGTTGTGTAACTTACTTTGTCCACCTCTGAAAACTTCAGATCAGAACTTATCCTTCATCATTTGTGTAGATATGAATAATATAAAAAAGTTTCAGTCAGATCTGATTAGCAGAATATCACAAAGTAATGACAGAAAAGTTTTCAGGTAACATTAAAAAGACACAAATGTTGATTGCGAGTCAAACTAAGTGTTGTGAAGAGAACTGAGAGATGAAGAAGCTGCTGGATTCATCATCATCATCCTCTATAAATGTACAATAATCTAGATGACTGCAGTGTTTCCGCTATATACATTCAACCGTGGCGGCACGCCACGCCTAAAACATCCCCGCCACGCCTGTGGTTGTGAATAGAAAGGATACAGCAAACGAAATCTCGTTGGATGAGCGCTGTTTTATCCTAATCCTTCACCCAAACCCAACCCTAAACATAAAATTTCACAGGATTGTAGGATGTATTTGTATCTCATTTAGCCTGAGCCGTTGTTTTCATCCTAAAAATCCTACCTCCAAATCTAATACTAAACTTTTCGGCATTTTCTGTATCCCTTCTAGACAAAACCCACGGCGGCAGCTCGCAAAATAAATAAAGCTACCGAAATGTCCGCCCTGCCAGACTGGCTGTCTTAAAGCAACACCAAAGAGTTTTGGCTCTTTGCTCCCCCTACAGGTTAGAAGCGTAATTGTCCATTACCCACTGTCATAAATACTGAGGCATAGCTGGCTCTGATTGGATTGTAGGTCTGCCGTAAAGCAAGTTTTTGTAGTATTCACTCGGACTACAGGACCACCTACCCGACGTTTGGAAACTTCTTTAGTGCGGTTTTTGGCCGATAGAGGGCTGCAAAGCGAATGTGAAAGTGCTGTTCACCCTGTTTAGAGTGGATGAACGACTGAAACTGTTTTGGAAGCGTTATTTTAAGGTAAACAAAACTCTTTGGTGTTGCTTTAAAAGAAATAAATTTGTGGATTGCGCGTTGTTCACTCATTTATAAATAAAACTCCTGAAAAATATCATAATTTCCTCCATGGGTTTAGTTTCATGCACAAATAGATTTAAATCAACAGATGATGATTAGCCTACGTCTCTGTTTTGAGAAATAATAATAAAATAAATAAGCCTACACGAAATATGTTATTATTATCAGATTGACAAAACGAATTAAAAAAGTATTTGAGTTTCTGTTCTTTTTTTGTGACGCGCTGTTAAACCAAAGCAGCAGAAATCACGTTTTGTTTTTAATGATTTTAAATAAGCACAAGGTTTTCTCTTTATTGTAAGTTTACACAAATAAAAAATACACAATTTACAGTTTCGAATGTTATTTTACTTTTATTTGTATGGCAATAAATTAAAGGTAATTTAAGTTACAAGGTCATCACGCATATGCTTTTCACAGGCGCATATACACGGATGCAGCGCGGGGCTGCGAGAAATGACATGATTAAACTTTCGATTTAACATATTACGAGTTTTTGGACATTCATTTGTAATCACTGTACTCATATTATCAACTTATCTGGACATTAGTTATTCAGAATATAGGCTATAAGCGCAGCGCGCTGCTGACCCCTCAGCTGTCAGTCAATCTTCTGTGCTTTAGATCGAGCCTCACAAAGTTTCACATTAAATGATAAGATATTTGTCCAAAAACAAAAGGCTAAACACTGAATACTACTTAAATGGGACTGCAAGACATTAATAGTCGAATCTGTTTGTAACTTACATTATTCCCGTGAAAGAGAAGGACGTTGGTAATACAAACTTGAGGCAGACGATGAGACTGTTTCATCTGTTTTCAAACGAAACAACAGGGTCGGGGTACCCGCGGGTGAAACTCCTAATATTTGATGTAACGGGTGTAATAATATTAACGTGTTATATGCGTTGTAGATCCAGGTCGGGACTCAATAGGCGAGAGTAAACTGCGGGTCTAATATCCAAGACCAAAATTCGACTGGATTCCGATAGGTAGCAGTTTTTAAATGGCACCGTGCTTTGCGTTTAAGATCTGTCTGCGAAGAGCATTAAAGGTTTCTATTTAACTGCGCGATTTGCGGTGTGACCAGGTCGGGGTCTTTATGTCAAACAGGCCGGTTGTGGAATAAAATTGCTGCTGATGTCGGATGGCTAACTGGTCGGGGTGTTCTGTCAATCACAGCGGTGCGGATTATCAAATAGGACTGTGCGTGACTTTGCAACCGCTCTGTAACGCTAAACACGAGCACGAACTTGCACACTACATTAAAACTACAATGAAAGATCCGTATGAAGCTATAAAACTTACGTATTTTTTAAGAAAATACAGTTTAGATCAAACATAGAAAAGCAATATGCTATATATATAAGAAAAGTAAATGACAGCATGAAAATGATAAAAAAATACATGTTAGTTTACTGTAGCCTATTTTTTACATTAAAAAAATAATGTACATTTATAATCATCAGGGGCGCCCCCTGCTGCCACAGCTGGAAAAAATCCTAGAGGAAACACTGTGACTGTGTGTTGTTTACACTCAGATTGTGTTGAACTCTCATAGCAAGAGATCATGAACAGCGCTTTACTTTCATCTACAGCTGATACAGAGAAATAAATGAATTAGGAAAATAAAACTTCTTACCTTTTAAATGGGAAATAAATGTGTTGACTAGCAACAGTTTCATCAGATTAATGAAGGACTCAGTTAAACAATACTGAACACAGAGGAACCACAGCGACCCCTCGTGTGTGGAAGTCAAATAACATCTTCACTACACAATCATTTATTTACATAAAAAACATCATACACTCCTGAAGTCATATCTGATTTAATGGTTTCGTTATATGTTGACAGTAAAATGCTAGACTACTGACAATTTTATCTAAAATTTAACAACATATTTGAACATATTTTTCACTATACATCTGTTATACTGTGATATTGTTGTGTTCTTGCATTCAGATGAGAATTATGAATATAATATACATATCAATTTGAACATCAATCTGAATTGGAATCTGTTTTACTTTTTACAATTAACATGAAATCAAAAGCCATTTACAGTATTTCATAGGTTACTAATCTTGTGCATGACTGATTGGTGAACAATTTGAAGAGAAAGTGATTTATTTTTTGCCTTGAAAAAACTTGTTTGTCAATCCCTCCACTTAAATCACCTGGATAATGTTACACCTACATTTTCAGTCCAATCATCTGACTCATAATTATTGTGTTGTATCGCATTGTTTTGACTGTCTCATCATGATTTTCTAAAAGCCATCTATGGAATCTGTACTGCATGAAATAAAAACAAAGATAAACAGAGACCGATTCAGCAGATTTTATTTTGTATAGCGGTTTACATTTTAATACATAGTTTACATTTTTTTTTTTTTTATATACTTTAAAACTTTATAAAGAAAGGTGGCTAAAACCCCACATTGATCAAGCAGCAAGCAAAATGATGCAAAAAGGTGGTTAGGTAGAGGAAGAAAAAACCTTGGGAAAACGAAGACCCTCCATACTCAGACTGAGACACACTTATACATTTTATTACATATAAACTTTTAAAATAAAATTATAAAGATCTAATAAATCAGACAGATGTTTCACCTCTCAATCTGTGGTATTTGACAACCATTACAACTGTCACTAACAGATATGGACAAACTGCTAGTGGAAAAGTGATCATGTTGAAGCAAAACGTCTTCACTTGAGAATCTCCTGAAACTGAAACACATGTTATCATGCAGTATATCTGAACAACAACAAACAAAATCACTTGAGATCATTTCTCTAGACTCTCACCTCTGACTGAGATCCAGCTCTTTGGAGACTCTCCTCTCTCTGGGTGTTTACAGTAGTAGAAACCCTCATGTGACTTTGAGACTGTAGGGATGATCATCATGTCTCCTGAAGTCTGCACCACTGATCCATCTTTATAAAATTCAGCTCTCAGGTTAGAGGGGTTTTTATCTCGATATAAACAGCGTAGAGTCAGAGGATCTCCTTCAGTTACAGGATGAACAGGACTGTCCAGAATCACATCAACATCTACACAACAAAAGAAATAACTGATGAATATAAATTATAAAAATATTTTTTTTTTATTCCATAGACTTTAATTCATAGGCATGCATGTGCCTGAGACCAGAAATGCAAGCTCTTGCAACAATGTTTCTTAGTTTGCTGCGTACCAAAGTTCAAGTCTGATAAACTCTGACTTGCGAATTCATATCACATAGAAATGTGACTTGTAGAAAACCGGTACGTTTCTCTATTGAAAAACACAAATGGATGAAGCCAACAATCAATATTGACAAACGTTGCTGGTCCATAATCGCAGCAACGTCCGACAAATATTCGCAGGCTCAACGTACAGTGTAACTGCAACTTTAGTTCAGGCAAGCATTGTAGTCCAGCTCCATCCTCAGCTAAATTTAAACCCAGCCATGCCAGCTGATTTAAATAATGCACCCCAAATGAGCAAACAAGGTGTACCACTAAAATGCAGCTTCAGTAGAGCTTACATTTCTGCTGCTACTGCATACTGCTTTGCAGCCCACTTCCTCCCCAACGCCTCCCTTAACTTGTGTTTAAACTTAAAGCGTAACTAAACCCCTGGTCAGAGGCTGACTCCACCCACTGGCAATATTTGAAAAATGCAAGAAAAGTGGGCAGATCCCTACGAAGATAGAGGGGACGAACTAGCTTGTACCAAGTGTGTGGTGAGATCGTAACAAGGGCGTGGTGATCTTGAACCTGCTTACGTCACGAGTCATTTTTTGGACCCAACATCCAATGGGAAAATTCAACTGCAGTAGCCACCGTTCAACCTGAAGAGGGCAGCACTCAGACGTTTTTACACCATATATTGCAGTATTGAAACACTTTATATCCAAATGTCAAAAAAATTACTAAAATCAATAAACAGCACTAATAAAACATAATCCTTACAGATCATTAACTAAAAAAAGTTGGTTTGGGGTTTAGTTACTCTTTAATTCATTCTGTCTTCATTGTTGCATTCATGCTCTCAAGGGGGATTTATCTTGTTCTGGTCACCCCTAATGCTGCTGCTAAATTCCTGTCTTACCTTTTCATGGAGCTCATGAAAGGACATGGAATTTAGAACGAATTGCCAAATAAAATATTAGAATTTAAATAAGCTTGACCTTTAAGTTGTCTTCGTTTTTGTTTTGTTTTTTAAATGTCTTGACTGAACTACTGCAGCTGTCTAAAACCACACAGGAAATGTGATAGCAACACCCTAACCACCCACACCACATTTATATTTCTGAACTTGCTAAATCTTAGTAGCCTATGAACAAACAACAATAATAGAAATGAAATTGTGCTGCTACTTATTCTCTTTGAATTAATTGTAAAGCTTTCATGCATCTACAATTGAAAACTACAGCCATGTAGACTCACTGTGTACTGAGATATTAACAGGATGAAGTTTCTCTCCAGATTCAGACTGACACCAGTACACTCCAGTATCAGATGTGTAGAGAGAACTGATTGTACATGTAGATGTTGTTCCTGTAGATCTCCAGTCTGATGATGAACAAAGTTTCAGTTTGTTTGTGTATCTTCTCACTGTCCATCCAGTAGAGTTACTGTGATCCTCACAGCTCAGAGAGAGAGATTCAGATGAGAAGTGTTGAGATCTGTTGGGTCTGATGATCAGAGAGACTGAAGGAGAAACACCTGAGAAGAAAATGACAGAAAATCATCTTTATAAGAGATAAATGAATAAATGATTGAATGATACACAGTGTATAAGAGATTGTTGTTGTTAAGTTGTGTGTGATGAACTCACCAGTGATCCACAGTGTTTGTCTGTTACTGTACTCTGTGTGATAGACTGGATCTCCTCTCTCTGCTCTGCACATATAAACTCCTGTGTGCTTCACAGTCACTGAACTCACTGTGTAGATGCCTTTAGATCCTCCACTGCTGTCTGACACCAGCTTATAATCAACATCTTTATTCACTATAGAGTAAAAATATGATACACATGCTTTTAAAATGAAATACTGAAAATCTCATTTAACCCTTGAAATGTTTTGAATAAACCCAGTTGAGTTGATGTTATGAAATGAATGAGATATTACCTGAGTAAAGACTCTGTACAGTGAACCAGCTGAATGTCCAGCCTGTAGATGAACTTCTAACCTCACACATCAGAGTCACTGAATCTCCTTCAGTCAACCACTGCTGTGGAGAAACACTTAAAACTGTCCGTGGTTTATCTGAAAGTGATCAATCTCTCATGAATAACATGTTACACTTCATCTCTTCACACTAATAATGATGAACAAACATATAAACTCACCTGATGATACAGTCAGTGTAACAGCATCACTCATCTCAGTGTTTTGTTTACGTATCTTTCCTCTACAGGTGTATTTACCACTGGCAGTGTGTTGAATGTTGTTGATTTTACACTCTTGTGTGTTGCATTGTGTGATTATATTTCTGTTATTTGTCTTCTCTACAGTCCAGCTGTATGTCCACTCAGTGTCTCCTGTAACCTGTATGTCACATCTCAGAGTAACAGTTTCTCCTCTGAACAGCTGTTTGTCAGGATCAACACTCACTACAGGTTTAAGACTCTCTGTACAAACACAATGTATTACATAATATTTGATTACACAACATCCAGTAGAATGAGTAATGTGACACTTCAGAGTCACTGTGTTACCTGTCAGTACAGATCCTTTAGTATCTGATGTGACTTCAGGTTTTGATCCTGCACGAGAATAAAACACATTTAGATCCTGATGTAGCTTCTCTCCGAGGCTTCATCACATTCATTACTGACCTTTAACAGAGAGAGTCACATGATCGCTGTCCTGTGAGGATGAGGGTCGTCCATCTCTCTCTCCTCTACACCAGAACTCATCCTGATCTGATGGTGATCTGATGGTGTAGATGTTTCCCTTAAACACTGAAGTCCCAGTTGTGTCTTTATACCACCAATATCTCCAGTTACTGTACTGATCCTCTATCTCACACTTCAGACTGACTGTCTCTCCAGTGAACACAAATCTGTCTGGTGTTGCTCTCACTGTAGCTCTGGGTAAAGCTGAGGAAAGAAGATTAAGGAAAATAAGGGTTAAAAACTTACATCACAGATGTTAATGAACAATTAAATACAACACAATATTTCTGGTCCTTCAAAAACATTAAAACTAAACAAGACAAGTTACCATTGGCACAATGTTTTTGATTACTTGCAACACAAGATGCTTGTCTATTTCTCTAATTTACAGTAACATTGATAATGAACTTACCATTTACACTTAGAAAAACACTAGAGCGTGATAGTGAAGTCTGTGGTCGTCCGTGTATCACTGCACTACACCTGAGCCAGCTATGATCAGATTCAGTAACTCTATTGATAGTGAGAGAGTCTCTGTTTACAGTGTAACGCTCAGAGTTAAACACTTCTTCAGGTCTGTCTTTATACCACATATATGTCCAGTTTAATGATCTGTACTGATATATCCAGTCACTGTACTGATCCTCTATCTCACACTTCAGAGTGACTGTCTCTCCAATGAACACAAGACTGTCTGGTGTTACTCTCACTGTAATTCTGGGCAAATCTGTAAGGATAATGAAATATTTACTCAGGAGGACTGTAAAGATGAAAATCTAGATTTGACAACAATATGTTGAAAATAACAATATGTTCATATGTTCACCTTCCTATATACAAAATTAATACTTCAAAAACTGATAATTAACAGTTTACACTAAATGTGTTCATGTCTTAAACAAATTACCAGGCACTATCAGTAATTTAAATGGATAGTTTTAAATCTGTTATAATTTCCTCACCAGTGTGTTGCATTAAACTTGTATACATTTCTTTATTCAAATGAACACGAGAAGATACAGTATTTTAATTAAATATTGTAGCCACACAGCCGACGTACCTGTTGACTTCCATATTTGCTTTCCTACTATGGAAGTTAATGATTACCGTCAACTGTGTGCTTCCTGTACCAAACTGGTAAATTTTACAGAAAGAAGTTTTTGGTTTGGACTTTGGAATGCATACATTCATGTATTGTTTTTTTCCACATACTTTTTGGAAAGTTACTAAAATAAAGGTTGAAATGAACATATGTCATATTGAATCGTGAATGTTACACTCACCTGATACTGTCAGTGTAACTGCATTACTGATGTGTGAGTATCGTGATCCTCTGGTCTCTGTTCCTATACAGGTGTATTTACCTGCATCAGACTCAGTAACAGAAATGATTGTGTAATACTGGACTTTATCCTGCTGAATTTCTAAATCATCTTTATACCAGCTGTACCCCCAGCCAATGACTCCTCCTCCATTGATGACACATCTGAGAGTGACATTTTCTTTTCTGAATACATGTTTATCAGGCAAAACAGACACTTCGGCATTTGGTCTTTCTGTACTTTGTTTACCTGTAAAGGTTTTCAACAATACAAAGAAATTTTGCCAAGTTAAGTGAGCTGCTTAAATCAGACCCTTCTGATAAGTAAATGCTTCTGTATAGCTGCAGAAGGTAATGGGTTCGAACCCAGACGTCAGATGGAGGTCTTGTCGTTTGGGTAGTTTTCAACGTCACGCTGTGACCCTAGATTGAGTTTTAACACCAGGTAAACAACAAGGTCTGCTCGTGACGCTTTCATCAGAGATCTTAATCTCCTGACAACACAAACTTTCAGACCTATCGACTCTCTCTGGTGGTCTTTATTGCGGCAATCTAAGCAAATTAACACCTCAAAGCAAACTTTAAACAATGGCGAGAGACGGAGCAGCCATGACAAAGAAATGTGTTTGTGTCTAAGATCACAGCTAAAGACCACAATAAGCGGTTTAAATTGTATATATTATATATCCTTGTATTGCATGTGTGTATCTGAGATGTAGCACTTTCTTGTAACACTATAATGATGTTTGCTTTTATCTTAGTATAAAGTTTATATTAGTCTTATAATTCACATTTATAAAATTACTATTTGATGTGTGTTCAAATAATATCTTGTCTATACTCTAATATAATCCTCTGATAACTTCCTGACCAATGATATGCTTCATGTTATTCTAACAGATTTAAAACTCATTTTAGATTAATCCAAGTCTGACGAGAACACGACTTGGTTTCCCGCTCGATCGACAGCTTCTCACCATTGGTCATCTCAACTTCAAGGGGTTGAACTTAGATCAGGTTAAGAGGCCTGCACCTCAATTCATCAAAGCTGTGAGACCTGCCCTCCCTTGGGTCATTTCTTCAATTTCAACTCCTGGGCAAATTAATCTCCACAGATTAATCCGGTTGACGGAATAACGCAAAAAGGAACAAATCCTCCCGACAACTCCTACGGATTACATACAGTGGGGGTTAAAGGTGTGGTCTTCTGATTGGTCAGTTTGAATGTATCATGTTAGGTTTAGTCACATGGTCAATGGATAGAGAATAAAGGTCTTGGTTTTCATGAGCTCTGGGCTTTTGCCTTTTGGCATTTGCCTTTTGCTTTCTGCCCTCTGCTTTTCTTCTTTACCTGAGTTCTTGGGTTTAGGCCTTTAGGCCAAGATTCCAGTTCTTAATGGTAATTCTCTTTCTTCTAAACTTTCTTTCTTTCTCTGTTCTCTATTTTATCAGGTAATATCTCACATACATTGGAAACAGTTAATTGTTTGTATTATTTACCATTTTAATGCATTTATAGTGTAACCATTTCAATTGTAACTTTAAGTCAGTGCTGTTATTAAACCTTTTCATTTACAAATCTGTTGTTTAGTTTTGATTTAGTGTTAATACTTAAACGCTACATATAGCAATTCAATATATTTATATTCTAGCAATGCTCTCCCACATATTTTGCTATTACAACTGCACTTATTTCCGTCGTTGGTATAGGTTGCAGAAGGGTGATAATTGACCCGAAATACACAGTTTTATAATATCTTGCTGTTAGCATTTCATTTCGGCGTTCCTACAGACTGACAGACTTTGACTTCCTGCTCTGCTACTGTTCGGACGCTTTTGCTTACTGCTCTGTGGTTTGCTCTATCGCTTTTTATATTTTATCTTATAATTTTAACTTCAGCAAATCAGCATAGTGCTCAAACAACAAAGCTTGACATCAACGTTAATTTACAAACTTTCGGGACTGGAGGATTACAAAAAAGTGGAATTTTTCATCCGTCTAGCCTCCCACCGCCATCAGCTTACATTCCAGAAGGAAAAACACAGCTGCCTTCATTCAAAAGGATAAGAAAAAGAAATGCCTCATCAACAATCTACTTGCTGCACAAACTGCCACAGACTTTTACAAAGGATTGCTGTTCTTGAAACAAAGTTACTTACAGGACTACCAAACCAGACGGAACACACAACAGAGCTTCGTCATCATGGACGCCCTCAGCATTCAGCCGGTGAGTCCCATAAATCTAATGATCAACACACTAATCAATGGTACAAACAGGGAGCAAGACCCAAAATCACTCGAGAAATCAGACTGTCACGAGCATCACATTTTGCCGCAATTGCTTCCTCCACCCCAGATACAGCTAGGACAAGGATTGCAAACACTGACTTTCTACCACCACCTATAAATCTTGAGAACAGATTTGAAGTATTAATGAATATGAGTGAGGAATCCCCAAATGTGATAAATGTGACTGAACACCGATCAAATCAGCCAGCAGCTAACACTGATGCTAACTGCCGCTCGAGATCGAGCAGACAGCGGCACTCAGCGCAGAGCGCATCCGAGCCCAGAACTCTGATATTGGGTGACTCAATTATCAGAAACTTGATCAACAGGGACTCAACTACGTGCTGCCTTCCACAAGCAACCGTTTCTGATGTAAACAGGGAACTTCAGAACATTCTGATGAAACATAAGACTGTAAATCGAGTTGTCATTCATGTGGGGAAGAATGATATTCACAAAGAGCAATCTGAACTCCTTAAGAGGGATTTCAACAAACTTTTTGAAACACTCAGAACAGTGAAAGTTCAGCCGTTCATCAGTGGACCACTTCCAGCAAGAGGAACAAATAGGTTTTCACGTTTGCTTGGACTTAATACATGGCTGCAAAAAACCTGCAACATAAAAGGACTGAACTTTATCAACAACTTCAATCTTTTCTGGAGTCAGAGACAACTATTTAAACAGGATGGCATCCACCCAAACAGACTGGGTGCAAGAGTGCTAAAGGACAATATCTATTTCTCCCTTCATCATCCTTCAGCAGTGTGTGCCAATCCACTCAACCTGAATGGGACACAAACACCTGGACAGAGTATGAATGACCACAGGACTTCTCTCCAGCACCTGAATGGACATGATGTTGACATATCCCACAAGGACAGAGATAACACCACGCAGCCACAACAACCACTGCTCATGGACACAATCTCAGCTGAGTCCTGCCCACAGAGCTCACCACAGTCAGACTGTGTCAGATTAGAACGGCTCCAAGATTCAGCACCCAAAGACGACTTTCTGGAAAACAGCCAGGGAAACCAGGACAACATATCACAACCTCCGGTCACATCAGAACAACAGGACTCCTCACTAGATATGTCATTCCTCTCTCCAGCATCCCCGCTTTTGTCCTTCTCTGGAAAAATGGAGGAACTGGTTTATGCTGGAACTAAACTATCCCACTCTATTGCTGCAAGCCCCCAGATTTCAACCAGAAAACGGCAAGCCCCAAAACCACCAAAGCCAGTGGGCCCACTTCCCCCTCCTCGTCCTGTGAGAGCTCTTCGGTCTCTGACACAACGCCAAGGCACACACCCTCCTCCATCTACTGTAGGTGAACCAAAAACAACTGATAACGGCTCTCAGTGATGTGTGTCGGGTTCCTGCTATGAAAATACTAATTATTTTATCAAATGTTTACAAAAGCAGGAACTCAGTGTGCCTATATCTTTCTCTATTTCTGTTTTAGTACATGATAGAAAGTGTAAGGCTAGATCAAATCGTGTGGCAAATCAATCTAATCTGCTGCCTGTGACTTGTCAAACTAAGATCTCTGTTAGGGAAAAATATTGTACTGTTAAGTTAGCACTTTTAAATATCTGTTCACTTAAAAACAAATCACTTCTAGTCAGCGACTTAATAGCCACGAACAACCTGGATTTTATGTTTCTAAATGAAACATGGCTAGAAGAAAGCTCCAGTGCAACAGTCCTTAATGAAACAGCCCCTCCTAACTTTACTTATATGAGTTTCTGCAGAACTCATAGGAGAGGGGGAGGTCTAGCTGCTCTTTTTAAAGATGTCTATCAATGTAAGCAAGTGTCATTTGGGAATTACCCGTCTTTTGAACATCTAGGTATTGTGTTGAAAGGTACCCCACGCATTCTACTGATCATTATTTACAGGCCCCCAAAATACTCTCCAGCATTTGTTGAGGACTTTACAGAACTGTTATCAACGATATCCTCAGAGTTTGACTGTTTTGCTATTGCTGGAGATTTTAACATTCACATAGATAAGCCAGAAAGCATTAAGTAAGACAAAACTTGTAGTCCATTATAAAATCTATAAAGACAGCCTTCGTGTTTTCAGTGTGGAACTAGGCAAAGCTAGACAGACTTTCTTTTCAAATATTATAAACAAAAACATAAATAACACACGCACATGACTGACAACCCCCCCAAGTCACATTCCAAGTGAAATGCTCTAAGACAGCAAATGTAGTGAGTTTGCTAACTTCTTCTCTGAGAAAATCAATAATATCAGAAAGGTGATCAGCACATCCTTGAGCTGTGCCGGGGTCAGACAAATCAGACCACAACATCAGAAAGTAGTTACGATGTCTGATTTCGAAGCAGTTGATGGTAAAATTTTGGAAGAAATAGTACAGCATCTTAAAACATCAACCTGCGCCCTTGACACACTCCCAACATCTTTTTTCAAAAGTGTCTTTGACTGTTTAGAAGCAGATCTCCTAAAAGTGGTAAATTCATCACTTAACTCTGGCATTTTTCCAAAGTCCCTTAAAACTGCAGTTGTTAAGCCCCTCCTGAAAAAGAGCAACCTAGATAACACTGTATTGAGCAACTACAGACCTATCTCAAATCTTCCTTTCATAGGCAAGATCATTGAAAAAGTTGTTTTCAATCAGCTGAACAAATTCTTAATTTCTAATGGTTACTTTGACATTTTTCAATCTGGTTTCAGACCACACCACAGTACAGAGACAGCGCTTATAAAGATAATAAATGATATTCGCCTCAATACAGGAACAGGCAAACTATCAGTGCTGGTGCTACTCGACCTCAGTGCTGCTTTTGACACTGTCGATCACAACATACTTCTTGACAGGCTGGAAAACTGGGTCGGGCTTTCTGGGGTGGTCCTGAAATGGTTCAAGTCATACTTAGAAGGGAGAGGTTATTATGTAAGTATAGGTGGCCATAAATCTGAGTGGACATCCATGACATGCGGAGTCCTGCAAGGCTTAATTCTTGCGCCACTCCTGTTCAACCTGTATATGCTCCCACTAAGCCAAATAATGAGAGAGAACAAAATTGCCTATCACAGTTATGCAGACGACACCCAGATCTACTTAGCTCTATCCCCTAACGACTACAGCCCCATTGACTCCCTGTGCAAATGCATTGATGAAGTTAACTATTTCCCCGCCATTGACGAGATATCTCGTCAATTAAGAGAAAACGCTTCTCCGCCAATGACGAGATTTTCCGTCTTTCCGCAATACCGCTATTATCTGAAGCCCCCCTAAAATGAGCCTAGTGATGCCCCTGCCTTGTACTGTAATGGAAATGCATAAATAAATATCTTGTAAATCTTGTATTCAAAATGTAACTATATTGTAAACCTGCAAAAACATGCTGGATATAAGGATGTTATTTTGTACAAAGTTACATGTGTTGGATGATTTCACACTTAACATTTTATTTGACACTGTACATTTATATTATTAATATAGTTTACTTGTGAGTTTAAGTGGCAGGATACAGGAGCACATGTACTACAGAGACTTCATGCAAGGGGATAAAAGAGATGCTCCATTAATGAACAGAAAGAAAAATAGATTTTTAACTTTAAATCATGTAAATGCATTTAACTCTTTTCTGTCACTGAAGAGTTATCTCCAGATAGGGCTCTTACGCAACTTACACAACCCGGAAGCAACCCCTTAAGCCAAACAGTTCAAACTCTGTTTATGTTTTGATCATTGCTCTGAATCTGATCTCTATCAAAATTCCTTTACAAAAATGCAATTATCTCAGCTTTTTGCTCAAAATTTGTTATTTTTGAAGAAACCTATCCATATTTGAGAGGTGATGAAAAGAGAACAAATGAATAAAGGATTAAACTTTTTTTAGTTTAAAAGCAAAGGGTCTGTTCTATCATTTGATTTATTGTATGTTTTTATATTTAAAGAAGAACATTTTCTGGAAGGTATTAAACTTTTGTGAAAATGGTACAAAATGCTGGCGCTGCAGGCAACTTTTTTTAAACGCGGGTGGGGAAAGAGTTAACACAAAAAACACATAAAATTAAATACAATAATAAACTCAGTTTATGAAAATGTGGTGTAATGAATAAATTAAAGTGAATTACCTTCAGTTTGTCCGGAGTGGATGTTTAAAATCAACACTGTAAACAACAAAAACAAAAACGTATTAGAGTTTAAGCATGAAGCTGATAAACCATCGGAATGTAAAATATATTATACAATAACTCTGGTTCTGGGTGGTCTAGCAGAATGCAGACAGTTCTGGTTGTTACCAGCAGCAGACAGTAAACAACCAAGTAAAGAATGATCTCTTAAGCATGTCGAATTCAAAAGTTATTCTTATTTTACTAAAGGGTGTGAAAATAAATTTTTCATATAAATAACTTTTTTATTTGCTCATATAATAAATAGCAAGGGATTATTTATGCACACAACCAAAAAAATGCTGTGAATGGACTCATTTTTTAGAGTAGGACTTAAGATTAAAGATGGTGTAGCATTTGTGGAGCCTTATTCGTGAGAGTGAGAGCTTTCATTTGATACAAGACTTGCCCATATTTTGCATACTTGAAAAATATGAAATATGTGAATATTAAATTATATAAAAATATGGTGGGGGTGATAGTGTAAATTAAGTGTAAATAACTTTCTTACAGTAAAAAATATCTCATAGTGATGCATATCTGCAGAAAGTAAAGATTCTTAGCTTCAAACAGTATCTCATATGTGGTACTGGGTCCATGACAGACCATTAAAAATTAAAGGAATATTTTATATTAAGTCATAGTAATTATTTTTGGACCCGGTACAGGGTCCACAGAGTTGTTAATGTTAACAAATTCTATATTATTGTAAAGTGTTACAAAAAATACTTCTAAAAACAAGTACTTCTGTACTTTTACTCAAGGAAAATCTGTCTTTACAGCTTGTAATGTAATATTATTTGAGATGTATCTGTACTTTAATAGAGTAATGGAGCCATCGGTGGACTGGGACCAAAAAGTGGCCCTAGACGTTTTCACCCAAAGCTGCCCACCACCAGGGCCGGATTATCCATAGACGGGACTGGGTGAGCAATGGGGGCACCAAGAGCTCCAGACTGCAGCCAAAATGTTTTTTTTACAATAACTCGTGCATGTGCTGGCACCAGTGACATAACTACGGAATGCATGGGCGTCAGAACCATTATATGTGGGTGGGACAGGACCCACCCACTTTTTAAGACCAATGATAATGGACCCAACCACTTTTTCTCTAATTTAGCGCATTTGTCTGTTCACTTATCAAAGCGCTATTAGTCAAAATCCATTCCAATAGAGCAGGGATCCCCAACCTTTGCGTTTTTTACACCGCGGACCCGTTTCAGCTTTCAAAACAATTTGCGGAGGTGGGTGTCGCTGAGTTGCTGTTCGAACAAAGTGCTGAAAAACTTCCTTTGCGAAATGTATAACGTTTTAAATGGAAGTAAAGGTCAAACAACCATGCATTAGGGAAATTAATAACTGCTTTATTTAGTATATTTTCTACAGACGTGTAAAACCATATTATGGCGGATTGTTTTACTTTCACTGTTTCACGAGTTTGCCTGCCCATTTAGTCTTAATAATTAACGATAAACGAACTTAGCTTTCTGTTCTTAAAGGCAGCTCGAACCTTAGGTCGGACTCGAGCCCCAAGTTCAAGAAATAGAAGAAAAAAAGGAGGAGGAGAGATGCCAGAAGAATTGCTTCTGTGCGCGGAGGCACGGAGACTCCCGTTTACCATATGCTTTTAATGATAATTGACACAGCACTAAATGTGGTTCCTTTCAAACCTATGTTAAAAGGCTACTCGTTAAAATATTTTTACTGCAGTAAAATAGTTTTTTTACTATTGTGCCACGCCCACGATTTCTGGATAATTTTAAATTTTTTTACAGAAGCCTGCAATTACTTTTCATTTGCGATATCACAGAGTTGAACGTCTTCACGTATTGACATTATTTGCAAGGTACATTTGCAAATGTTTCATAAATACCTCTGCAATTCTTTGATTGATTGTGTTTTAGATGTACACATGCTCAAACTCTTATGACAGCATTGTTTCCCGATGGATACCATTAAATAAATTGATCTCAAATCTCACATTTATTTTTCTTTAAGAGAGAGAAAGAGAGATTGGGTATGACAAATAAAAAAAAGTATACAAGCATTTTATCAATTTACCTTCATTCGTTTTTCTTACCTTTTATTTCCTCCAAATAAAAAATAAAAATTGTAGCCTACTGTCAGCAGAATAGAGAAAAAATGTCATAAAGAAAAATAAATGAAAACTGAAAATCTGTAATTATTTGCTAACTATTTAAAGGCGTATTACCGCAATTCTGTCCTTTATTTAATAAACGCAAATGTTCAGGCTTATTAAAAGGAAACATGAAAATTGCATCTATTGCAGTAAATGTATTTTTCGGGGGGGAGGGGGGGTGTTGACGTGGGGACCCCGGGATGTGAATAGCATGAAGAGACCTCAGATTCTTCTGAAACCAGATAAGGAGATGACGGGCGATATCAGACAGGTGATGAGAGCGTTAACCACCAGTATGCAAACACTGCTCTCTATCAGGGGTTTGAGATCCCCTCCGCAACTTTCGTGAGGACATGAGGAGAGAGACAGCCCAAATGGTAAAACTTTGTACTGATAAGCCCACCCCTTGAATTCAAAGCGGAGAAACGCCCTGTGTTGGTGGAGAATCGAGACAAGAAAGTACGCATCCTTCAACTCTATGGCTGCAAACCAATTATGTGGACGAATGGATTAAAATATGCTCTTGGGCATCAGCATTTTGAACGGCGTCTTGTGTAAAGCTTGGTTCAGCGAACACAAGTCCAGGATAGGTCATAACCCACCTTTTCTATTGAATACTATGATGTAAGGGCTGTAAAACCCTGACCTCATCTCGGCTGGAGGGAGTGTCTTGATCGCATCCTTCGCCATTATTACCACAATTTCCGCAAGCACTACCAGCTTTCACCGTAGTGAAGCTAATGCCTGAAAAGCAAGCAGAGGTGATTGCCAGTGTGTGCTTTTTGGTCACACCAACAGAAGTGCTACACAGAATGTACCCCTCACCTGGCTCTGCAGATGGGTGGCTGGGCAGGTGAGACTCTGTTGTGAGGGTCCTAAGCTGCTCGACATACTCATGCCGAAAGAGGAGGATGGTAGGTTTTGAGCCAGGTCGTAGCTCCCGTATTTCTCTGGAGACCTGGAGAAGGAAATGGAATTCACTCTTTTTGTGGTTTGGTGGGTGCCGGTTGAAAAGCTGTTGGAACAGAAAAAACTGAAACCAAGGATTCCCCACCCAGCCCTTCTCTGGGGGGTAAATGTGCATTCACAATCTCCTGAAAAGCAATCCCTTCCATCTCCAGGTCGCTCATCTCAGGGCCCTTAGACTTTCATTTTCCACCTCAGGTAGCGGGCTGAGCGAGCGGGGCGGACTGCTGATGACCGGGTTCCTCGCTTCTTTGAAGGAGTGGCCTGGGGAGGAAAAGGGCCGGCCGCAGCAGGATGCCCTCGGCGAAAAGCAGACTGAGGTGCCAATGTCCATGGGCCAGGTGTTGTTTTTTTCAGACGCGGCATGATCTGAGCGATAGCCTCAGTCTACTTTTGAGTGGCCGAGAACTGCTGAGCGAAGTTCAACACGGTCTCGCGGAACAGTCCGGCCTGGGACACCAGGGCATTCAGAAGCAAAGTTTCATCGGCTTTCCACATGTTGGCCAGGCACAGCCAGAGATGGCGTTCCTGGACCACCAAGTTGAACCACCAAGTCAGTTTCTTAGCCTGGTGGACCTGCAGCAACGCCATTGGATGCAGGGCAGAAGCCGCCTCCCCACAAGCCTGGTACGCAGACGCCATCAAAGTGGACGTATGCCAACAGGCTTGTGAGGAAAGGGTCAGCTGGTCCCTCCAAGCGTAAGTGACATTGGCTGGACACAGCTGCACCACAACCGGGTGCCCCACTGTCGGGATACAAGCAAAACCCTTAGCGGCCATGCAATCAAAAGAGGTGATCCCAGGTGAAAAAGTAGTACACTTCCATAGTGTACTTAAAGTGCTTTATTTTCGCACACTAATTTTGTACTTAATATACTAAAAATTCATCTTTAGTACTTCTTAAGATGTTCTTAAAATCATCTAAGTGTACTTCACTATTTTGAGACACCATGAATATGAACTAAAATGCATTTTTTAACATACTATCTCTGTATTAAAAAATGTATTTACTTAACACTTGAATTAAACTTGAACTCAACTTTCATACAAAGATGGGTTCAAGTTTACTAAAAGTGGTATCTAAATACATTTTTTAAATACATTTTTAGCACATTTTAGTTCATATTCATGGTGTCTCAAAATAGCACAGTGAAGTACACTTAGATGATTTTAAGAACATCTTAAGAAGTACTAAAGATGAATTTTTAGTATATTAAGTACAAAATTAGTGTGCGAAAATAAAGCACTTTAAGTACACTATGGAAGTGTACTACTTTTTCACCTGGGATGGCTTATGTATCCGGTTCTGGGAGGAAAATGGGTTTTTCCATGATCGCGTCAACTTATCATGAACCTCGGGGAGGAAAGGTTTGGAGGATTGTGGCTGCGATGTCCTTGCAATCCCAAAGTACCGGTCATCAAGGTAGAGGTTGTGTCCACAAAATGTTGTATACAAAGGTCATCCTTCCGTAGCTTTGCGGTCGTATCTTGGTGCCAGTAGGCAAAAGAAAAGGAGGGTGGTGTTTCAGAGGGTACCCCACCTGACCTCGCAAATGCACAAACAGACAGGTTCTCGCAGGCTGAACACACACCCTCATGAAAAGCTGCATCGGTGTGCTGTAGACCCAAGAACACAGACATAATGCCATTTCTAAAAAGGTTCAGCTGAAACAAGAGTTAATGGCTGTCTTAAAAACGCACAAATTCAACTCGTGTTGCTCTTTTAGGGAAATCACTTCATTAGATGATGTGCTGAGCGGATGAAGAACACAGGGGAGAAGCAATGCACACAATCAACTCAAGTTAAAAGTGAGCAAAAGAAAGAGGTGGAAATAAACTGTGAGTTTCCGCTGTGGTGCTGTCTGTTTAATTCTTATTCTGTCTCTGTATTTTTTTTATTTTTTATAGTGTTCATACTGTTGAAAAAAATGTATTCTCAACAATTCAAGTTTGCACTGTCGGGTTGCTTTGAATCATTTGATGAAACTGAAATTTAAAATGAGATGCAATGTATTTATTTATTTTTGCAAAGATAAATGTCAAAATAATTTTGCAGTTACATATTAACAAGGTCATAGTGATGAATATATACTAAAAACAAGTGTTACCCAATCTTGTTCTGTTTGGTTACTTTTGACCCACCTGTGTTACTGCACTTATGTTCAAAGTGAAATTATACTGAAGTCAAATTATACATTTGTTCAAAATTCCACCTGGTATTTACAGACCACACTTGTGAGTTACTGACCACAGCAAAAATATATCTCTGTCTGAAACATTAGCTTTAAAAACTACGTTTTTCAAAAATGGTACTTTCATCCATGCTCTCCCCTACTTTGTCCACCACTTTTGGTCCAGATATATCATAAGACAAAGATTTAAACTATGATAGGAGCATGATTTAGTAAAAATACAGGAGCAGTTAATCTCTTGATCCATTAGACAATGTGTCAGTAATTGATGTATAGTTAAATCCATTGAGAGAAGATAATACTCACAGAGAACTAGAGGAAGAGAAATCAACTCCATACTGATATACTGATGACTGACACTTAAACATTAAACACTCTGTGATAAACACTCAACACTTCCTTTATAACAGTTTCCTAACCGGGGGTCCACTCTAGGGGGCTTTTTATGTCAAGCTATGGAGTACTGAGTACAAAGTGTGAGTGGGGCCCCCAAATTGTTGTGGACAGTGGAGGGAATGATGTAAGAAACGTGCACAGCTCTACCACACCACAAATGTTTTAGATACAATCTACAAATGAAGCATCACACTTACATCAGACTTACATGCATTTCTTTACACAAATGTTTGTTTGTGACTTTTTCATAAAGCATCAAATAAAAGTAAAACCACATTCATGTGTCACTAACTGCACAAAGTCGAGGTAATGTCAGTGTTTGTAATGGAAAAAATCTATTAAAAGCTAATGGACAAATATTGTTTTTCACACACCCTGTTTATACCACAGAACTAAAAACAAAACTGAAACTCAGACCTCTAACACTTGTGTGTGCTGCTATGCAAACTTATGAATGACATAATTGATGCTTAAAAGGACAATAACTATGCCAATTGTTTATACGTAGCATCACAGTATTCAGGTCACAACTCAACATGCATTATTTGTGTTATACAGACATTGAATGATAACTGAGATCAAACTTATTGACAAGTGCTGTTATGTTTCTAGGCATTTAGACTTAAGATTGCTGCTTACTGAATAATAAAATGAGTGAAAACTCCACAGACTTACTGAACATTAAAAGAGGAAACCTGAGCTACTGTATCTGGAGGCCAGAATAACAGAGATACTTAATGGTCCGATCTTTTAAAAGGGACATTTCTCAAGACTTTTTAAGATAATAAATAATAATAAATCTTTGTTGTCCCCAGAGTACATATGTGACGTTTTAGCTCAAATACCATATAGATCATGTTAAAATTGCCACTTTGTACAGTCTTGTTCAAATTAATAGCAAATTAATAGTACAATGTGACTAACCAGAATAATCAAGGTTTTTAGTATATTTTTTATTGCTAAGAGGCAAATAAGTTACCAATAGGGCTGTCAAATTTTAATTCGAATTTCGAATATTCGTCGAATGTAAAAAAAATATGCATATTCGAACGTAAAACTTTGCATTCGAATTTTACCTGTGTCAGGAAGCTCACGCAACGTGATAATGCATAACTTACGCGGATTGTTATACAGAGCGTTAGCGGCTCAGCCAACTATGCGGAGCAAGCCAGCGTTATTCATTTGAAAAATAGCAAGAAAAGACAGTGGGGATTACGAGTCGGACAGAATACATATTAAAAGGGCTGTGTGATGCTGCTTTGGTTTTTGGAGCATCAACTGGAATTCAACCGCAAAGTGAAACTAACTGAGATGATTTATTGTCGTCTGCTTCTAAATGCAGTTTTAAAGTTTAAAATAACTGATCAACACGAAAGTGCCATAATACAGCTGCTTGTTTAGCAACATTAAAACCATATGTGCATCTACAGAGTCCACACCGCATATGAGAGAGTTGCAATGTAACGCCGCGGTGGCTTTATTTTAACTGACTGGAAACTTGACTTTCACCTGGACATTTGATATGCAAGTTTTTCATCAACATTATCTGCGTGAAATATAAACATGATGATCATCTGCCAACTCGACTGTTTCAGCACGTCATCTATTAATTACGGAGAGTCTGCTTTATTTACGGCTTCGTTCTGCGCGTAAGTTAAACATTTCTGTTCTGTACTTTATTACTCGCATATATTTCTACATATTTTCAACCAAGGAACACACAAAATATAATATAAGTTGTTGTGAATAGCGTTTAAGCTTGACAAAATTTAAATGACTAATGATCTTTCGCACTTATTTTGGCTTAAATAAAGATTAATTCGTTTTCATACTTTATTAGAAACACGTTAATTTATCTACTTATATAAAATGCCCTATATTAATATGCATTGTCTATGTATGGCATTCGTTTTGTACATTTACAGGTGCACAACTATACTGCTTAATTTTGATTTCATTAGTAGTGTTTATAACATTCGTTTTAACAAAAAATATGCTGTGCATGATTATATTATTGGGGCTTTGTGCTGCGCCCTCTTGTGGGCTTTTAGGAGTATTTTCTCCAAGACAAATTAGGTCTGTATAATTCGAATATAATTCGAATTTTATTATTTTTTCAAGGACGAATTTCGAATGTACTTGTTCAGCCATTTTGACAGCCCTAGTTACCAGTAGGTTCAGTAGATTCTCAGAAAACAAACAAGACCCAGCATTCATGATATGCACGCTCTTAAGGCTGTGCAATTGGGGTATTAGTTGAAAGGGGTGTGTTCAAAAAAATAGCAGTGTCTACCTTTGACCTTTAACTATTTTGTACAAACATTTTTTTTCTGGGATTTAGCATATTAATAAATTAATATTTAGTTGTATGACCACAGTTTTTTAAAACTGCTTGACATCTGTGTGGCATGGAGTCAACCAACTTGTGGCACCTCTCAGCTGTTATTCCACTCCATGATTCTTTAACAACATTCCACAATTCATTCACATTTCTTGGTTTTGCTTCAGAAACAGCATTTTTGATATCACCCCACAAGTTCTCAATTGGATTAAGGTCTGGAGATTGGGCTGGCCACTCCATAACATTAATTTTGTTGGTTTGGAACCAAGACTTTGCCCGTTTACTAGTGTGTTTTGGGTCATTGTCTTGTTGAAACAACCAATTCAAGGGCATGTCCTCTTCAGCATAGGGCAACATGACCTCTTCAAGTATTTTAACATATGCAAACTGATCCATGATCCCTGGTATGCAATAAATAGGCCCAACACCATAGTAGGAGAAACATGCCCATATCATGCTCCATGCTTCACTGTCTTCACTGTGTACTGTGGCTTGAATTCAGAGTTTGGGGGTCGTCTCACAAACTGCCTGTGGCCCTTGGACCCAAAAAGAACAATTTTACTCTCATCAGTCCACAAAATGTTCCTCCATTTCTCTTTAGGCCAGTTGATGTGTTCTTTGGCAAATTGTAACTTCTTCTGCACATGCCTTTTTTTAACAGATGGACTTTGCGGGGGATTCTTGAAAATAGATTAGCTTCACACAGACATCTTCTAACTGTCACAGTACTTACAGGTAACTCCAGACTGTCTTTGATCATCCTGGAGGTGATCATTGGCTGAGCCTTTGCCATTCTGGTTATTCTTCTATCCATTTTGATGGTTGTCTTCCGCTTTCTTTCACGTCTCTCTGGTTTTGCTCTCCATTTTAAGGCAAAATTTAATTATCTATTTTTTCACATGCTTGCAGAGAATGGTTTACCAAAACTAAGTTACTGGATTGATCTTTTAAATTTTTTCGAGGTTAATATGAGCACTTAAAGGTGCAGTAGAATGTAAAACTAGGCATATTTGAATGTATTTACTAGGCATAGAGGAATAACAAAAGCTCTGTACATGGTAATAACATATCATGAGCCTTAAACGCGTTGTTTCCCATATTTTTACTGTAAACCTTGTGCACGCAAAAGACAGCTGGAAAACAAGCCAATCTGAACATAACATTGAATATGATGTCACCGTCGAGATGTACACCCCAACATTAAATTATACATTAAATTATTAAAAAGTTTTTACAATGCTAAAAACAAAGTTGTGGCTGCTGAGTTAGCGCTATAGGCTATGCTAGTCAATGCTATACGTTAGCGTTTAGGCTGAAGTTTTACTATTAACTTTACAGTTACGTTTTGCAGGTCCATATTCAAAAATAAAACACAAACGACTCAGAAACTTCCATTAACAATCTCCATACAATTAGTTGTTCCTCAAAATCTGTACTTTTGTCTAATACAGGCTCAAAAATAGACCATTACATTCCAAAAGGACAAATCCCTAGGGTTCTAAATAGACATGTAAAAAAACTTCTCTGATTAATTTTTGCATAATTATAAGTTTTTTGTATGTTTTAAGACAAGCCATTTACCAGACGACTAGATTGCACCGAAGCCACTGACTTTGGCATGGATCCGTCTGCTGTCTGGGGTGCAAATTAATTATTCAACCCCATTGCGGAGTATTTGCTCCATAAAATTGGATACAATCTCATTCCTGCAGTTTAAAATCACCTTGGTTTCCAATGTCACGATCATGTATCCAATCATATCAACACAGTTGAACACGTGGATCAGTAGTTTGAGTTATAAATATTATATGGATGCCGCATTCGACAATGAAGCAATTGCAGCACCTAGTCCTGCACATTTTGTGTTTCTATAATCTGACACAAAATGTAAGTATGACTAGTTGAAGAAAAATTATTAAAACAGCACTGGGGTATTTATTTTATAGGCCACCCAATACAGATAATTTCACAATAGCGATCATGTGTTTAATGTGGAATCTCAGCGGACAAGAAGGGGTAACAGTTTTGGCTTAATATTCCCCCCTTCATTCCACTATAGTTCACTCTAAAGAGTGAACAAAAAACAAGCGAGTTAAACTTGGTCACTTGAGCCCGCTAGAGGTGCGGGTACCATCTCCTAGCCAGGTAATACCATCCTCTGCTATTTTGCTTCGCTTTGTAGAGAGAGTCTGCTAGGGTCTACGGTGTTTTTCCAATCACTAAGTGCCCCTCACTCCTCTCAAACTCAATAACTCCTCCACCAGACAGCCCTAACCATAATTTAATTAAATTAAGTCTTCATACCTTATTTTCTGGTTGATCAGGAATGTAACCAAATAATCATTGCCCACGAGTCCTCCACCATTAACTGTGAACAATGAAATTCCCCTCCATGATTTCTCGATCATTGTGCACACCAAGCTGTGCTGCACACCGGTTTTGCTGCCTCTTTAACCTGATCCTCCATGAGAGCAACCAAGAGGGACACAATAGACCTTTCTCACAGTAACCGGAAATACGTAATCGTCGTGTAAGTGGAGTTCCTGTCAAGCGTCAACACACTAGAAAAACATAAACCCGGGCAAGTTTAAAATGGATCAAAAAGTCTACACAACTTCGTTTACGGATTTGCCAAATATTACATTTGCTGATGTGACACGACTAATGGAGGAAAACTTTTTCCATGAAGAATTTGTCCATAAATTTCTAGGTAAGTAGAGAACGAGTCTAACTGTTACTGAACTGTTAACTAAAACGACACATTATAAGTCTTGCCGAATAGCCTGAATCCACTTCTGTCAAAATACACCATCAACAGGGAATTGATGGAACAGATACGGCTTTTTACATTGCCTTGACTGCGGAGGAAGTAAATTTCCGCGACGATTGCGTATTTCCGGTCATAAATACGGAAGTTGTGAGAAAGGTCTATCACAACCATCGCCTTGCCGGCCTTGCCAGTTTCTCGCTGACGATCGGTAATAGTTGATTAAGTAAACATCTCTCAAAACCTGTCGGGAGTAGGACAACACATCATCTCCATTCTGTTTAACAAACACTCTTCTTGTTCGGGCTTCAGTTGGCAAATGTGGGAATATTTTCCACAACAGAGCGAATAGCATTCTGTCTCCATGTCCGCTGTAAACTACAATCTTACATTCAGTGCTTAGCCTCTATGTCACAGCTCTCAGCCTGCGCTCTGTTCATTGATAGGGCTGGACATTTTGGAGCCGGAGGAAAACAGTTATAATGGGAGATATCTCAGACTATGTACAGAAGCTATATGAAATTGAGCAGAATTACAAAGTCTGACGTAATCAGGCTAGCCATCTCCTCCCTTCAGACATGAGTATTAATTTGCGAATGCCTTGGTGGAAGAGTAGCGGCTGTGAGTTCATCAGTTTTGCACTTATTATCGTGTCACAATCGCATTTTGAGGTTGATTGAGTGCACTTAATAATGTCCACTACGATTTCGGACAACACTAAAAATGCATGTTCCCTCAAATCGGACACAGCCTTTGAGTGCACTATAAAATTTTGTGCTGCCTTAAAGGCGGGGTGAACGATTTTTGAAAAACACTTCGGAAAAGGGAGTCAGACCAAGTACCAAAACACACTTGTAGCCAATCAGCATAAAGGGGTGTGTCTACTAACCAACATTGTTGTCTGGGTTGTGTGTGTGTGTGGGGTGGGTCTATCAAAAGAACGTCCAGATTCTATTGGGGTAGGGCCGTGTTTGTTTAGGTGATTTCAAATTTCAACATTGGCTTTCAGAGATTTAAATTTTACCTTCAAACTGGCTTCACAAATCATTTTAACTTGAATTCTGACCTCTTGTGAGTTGCTGTCACTTATTTTAAAAATATATACTTTAAAGAGGACATTTTATGAGTCTTATTTAAGATGTAAAATGAATTGTTGGAGCCCTGAGAGTGTGAAGTCAAAATTGAACAAAACTTCTACCAGTTTAAATAACAGAATCCTTTACTGATTTGTTCAGTGGTCTTTACATCATTACACCTGTAGGTGGCGATCAGTGAGTATCTTTCAGATCATATGTGATGATTCTCTTTAATAAGGCAAGGAAAGGCATGTTTATTTGTATAGCACATTTCATAAACAGAGGTAATTCAAACTGATTTACATAAAAATGAGAAAACAATCTAAGAGAAAATAACATGTAAAAATAAGAGACACACAATAACATCAAAAGAAAAACAAAGATACATGAGAATTCAAAATAACAATTAAATCAAAATAAATGTGTTTTAATTAAAACAGTTTAAAATGTGAAATAAAGAGAGAATAAAATAGGAATAAAAATGACTCGAATTAAAAGTGCAGTCAGTTGTAAAACTATGATTTAATATTGCTTTCATTTCTTTTCAGTATGGTGTTGTGGTCTTCTCTTTATGTACACTTTATAAGTAATGTTACTGTAATGATCACAGGAGTTGGCTTTCATGTGTTATGACAGAACCCAGACACTGCCCCAAAGATATTTTAAACCCTTTTTAATGCAGATTGACCACCCAAATTAAGACTACATACATGACCTGGTATATCTGGTATAACATTACAAATCATATCACATATTTAGCTGCATAAAAACATGCAGTTAAATAAGGCATATATAGCTTATATAGAGCTCACAACAAGTTTTATACTGTACATGTGTAAAATAACACATTTCAGACTTTTGATCTAGGAACCAGACAGCCCTTTTTTTTTAAAGTATATATATATATATATATATATTTTTTTTTAGCAAAAAGTATAATTGCATTTTTGTGAAGGAATTTTGTTAGAGATCAGATTCAGAACGATTATCAAAACATACACAGAGTTCAAAATGAATAAATAACGTTTTGGCTTCAGTTTTTTCATTAATTGGATAATCGTGGTATTGGAGATTGACATAATAATTCACCAGGAACACATTTTTTTATGCAAATGTTTTCTCTTAATTGACGAGATAACTCTTTAATAAAGAGGAAAGAGTTAATACCTCAGAAAGGTTAAAAAAATTGAGTAACTTTGCATGTAAGATTTCATGTAAAGTAACAATGGGAGGTTTGATATCATATATGCATGTTATAAACAAAGAGTTTTAGTGAGGAACAAACTCTGAGGGTTATTTTAATTTAACCCTTGTATTGTGTTCGATTTTTGTGACGATTTTGATGGAGCGGGTCAAATTGACCCGCATTGGATTCAATGCAATTCCTTAAATATCACATTATGAAAAACAAGAAGGAATTAGGTATGAACAAAACCATTTTAGTATCAGTCTTTGTCACACATTACAAACATTTAAAATTTAAAAGTTTGTTTTAACAAATGTTGCACAAAAACTGTTGCAACATTTAACATTTTAAATTTTATTTCAACATGTTTTTTTTAACATACCTATGTTTAAGACATCCTAAATGAACTATTTAATATTGCTTTGAAATGAAATGAAGCTTTTCTTTTTCTAAATAGGCTCATCTTTTGTTCTTGAGGCTCATTGTACAAATTCAAGAAATCACTGTTTACATGATCTGCATACATGAAGCATGTGCTTTCTGACTTCTTGCATTTTACACAAATGGTGCTTATTTTGGTGTCATGTTTTATGGGGCACAGCTAGCATCACCTGTATTCACCTCTGGATTTTCTGTGGGTCTGAATTCATCAGCTATACATAGTATTTCATTTACATTGAAAATAGAAATGATAGTTTACATTTACTTTTCTGTGTCTGAGGAAGTCTTTATCAGTACAAAAAAAGTGGGAAAAGCTCACTTTTCCCTTTCCAGGGTAGTAAAACACCAAAATATATGCAATAAATGTATTTAATTTGTGTCTGTACAGTTGCCTTGGAACAAACAAATATGGGTCAAATTGACCCGCGAACATCAAAATCGTACCAAAAATCATTATTTATGCTAAAAAAAACCACTTCAAAACACATCAGTGTATCCTAACTTTGCATGTATGTTCATGGCCCTAAATGAGAAAAAGTGACAAAATTTCTGGAAGAAAACTTTAACTTAAGTAGTATTTCATATAAATTGTAAATAGAAATTATAGCTCACTTTTACCATCTGTGTCTGTAAAAGTCTTTTTCAGTACTCAAAATAGTGAGGAAAAGCATTTTTACCCCCATTTTAGGGTAGGTAAACACCAATATAACAACAAACACTAAAAATATATATTTAATTTAGGTCTATACAGTTGCTTTGGCGCAAAACAAAATGCGGGTCAAATTGACCCGCGAACCTCAAAATCGTTACAAAATTATTTTGGTACACTTCAAAACATATCAGCATGTCTAAACTTTGCATGCATGTTCATGGCCATAAATGAGAAAAAGTCACAAAATTTCAAGAATAGAATCACAGGTTAACTGGTTTATCCGACAGCTTAAAAATCAAAACGGGTCAAATTGACCCGGAACATAATATGAAAATAGTAGCACCAAATTCTAAGAAAACATGATTGGTAAAGAAAACGACATCTGAATGTTAAATGAGCGGTTTTTCACAATTCTGAATATATCACAGTGTTTTGTCATAGACTTATTTTTTTGTCATGTTTACTTCACACCATAAGAATGTGTTGCTTTAGTTTGCTGCAGGATGTCAAATGTAAAAAAAAAAAAGTCAAACAGACACAAACTTTGATTGTTGTATAGTTTATGGGTTGGTATTAGATAAAATGTTAACAGTTTTTACTCTAAAAACCTAACAAGTTTAACCGAGGATACAGATTGCCTTAATTTGAGTTTGTAAAAGTACAGGTCAACCTTTAATTATTTAAAATGAGTTGCTAAATGTATTCCTTACATCCATGTGTACAGTTTAAGTCTAATTTACGAGACTTTATTATCTACACATCTAACAAAGCTCCAACTGCTGTTAACTAAAGTCAATAATTACAGTACTGGTCTCTATAAAATTATTTCTTGGATACAAACAAGAAAACTTTTATTATTTGTATTAATAAGTAAGTCAGAAGAGACTGATTTCAGTACAGGCACATGCACAGTTAGATGCACCCAGTACGGCCATCTTGTAACCATAACACATCCTGAGCACAAGTAAGAGGCTGTTTACACTTGGCATTAACATGCGTTTTCGTCGATCGGATCACAAGTGGACGACGTTAATGCCAGGTGTAAACAGTGTTCAAAACGTTTTGAGCTCGTCCACTTTCGACCACTTTCAACCACATCCAGAGGTAGTCAAAACCAATATCGATCGGATCGCTTTGGAGTTGCGGAACGCATATGTGGTTGAATGTGTTCGAACAGCCACACGCGACCGCCTTCTCTCCGCCCATTTATCTAATCTGAGTTATTAAACACAAGTTTAATGTCTTTTTTTACTTCTGGCGTGAACATACGGTGAACCGCGCTATTTTTAGCCTTTCATTGATAAAACTGAAGCGGCTGATCTCTGTAGTTTCGTTTTGAAAGCGTGTGAAAGTTGCGCGATCCTATTTCATCAATTGCGCTGAAAATTCAGAGAAAGCTCTAACATACACACGTACAAAACACTGTGCAGCACATTTACTTGCTAAACAAGCAGTGGACTCCGATATAATATTAGTTCGCGTCCATATAAACTCATAATTACTCCCGCTCGCGTTTGAATGACAGCGGAGAGACTCGCCAACCGTCTTACAGACCACCCCCTCACAGTTTTCAGGACAGAAGGGGTCGAAAGTGGACAAAAGAAACGGATGTAAATACCAGGTGTAAACGTAATGTGTCTCTCTCGTCTACTTGTGATCCGATCGATGAAAACACATCTTAATACCAAGTGTAAACAGCCCCTAACACTCGTCTGCACAATGAAAACCACAAGACTCAAAAATATAACAAACTCCTTTAAAACTCCAACAAAACGTAACATAAAAACTCTAACAAGTCTTCATCCTTGAAAACACTTAAAAACATTGAATTTCAAGTTGTACTGTCCTCATGCAACACATTCTGGAAACTGGAAAAACTCTTTTTCTACAATGCTACTTTAAAACAACAAGAATCAATGATGTGAACTTGAATGCATTAAAGAAGATAAGTGAACATGATAAAATAAAAAATCCTGAAATAAGTTAAGTGAATTAGACAGATTGAATTTATCCAGTATTAAATTGAATGATAAGAAAACTGAGATCTTAGTGATTGGTTGTACTGCTTCAGCCAAAAGGATGGACCAGTCCCTTTAATATTGATGGCACTCACGTAAAGTCTTCGTCATCGCTTCGTAACCTTGGTGTCTTATTTGATTCATCTCTATCTTTTCGCTCTCACATTTCTTCTCGCTAAAAACAATTTTTTCCATCTCCGTAATATTGCTTGTCTCTGATCTTCTCTCACTTTAGCTATACTGAAACCTTAATTCACACATAAATCACTTCACCTCTGGACCATGGCAATGCCTTATTTCTCGGTCTCCTCAAAAAACGTATTACAAGATTACAGTTTGTTCAAAACTTGTCAGCAAGAGTCCTCACCTCCACGAGGCGCTGTTTACATTACTCCTTTGCTACATGACCTTCACTGGCTACCCGTGGAATCACGTATCCACTTTAAAGTATTGCTTCTAACGTTTAAACAAAACGTCCATAATATCTGTCTGTCTGATTTACTCTACCCATAAACCCTGCCTGGTCCCTTAGATCAGCTGAACTTGGTTTATTGTCCATCCCTCGTTTTCAGTTATCCACTGTAGGTGGAAGATCATTTATTAATAATGCTCCTCAATTATGGAATTCGCTGCCTATTACACTACGTACTACCTCATCTGTGAGTGCATTCAAGACTTAATTAAAAACAAAATATCTATCATGCATTTTGGGTAATGTAACTATACATATCATATGTGACTGTGATGTATATGTGGGTGTCTAAATGTATTGTAAAGTGTATTGTAAAGTGACCTTGAGCTATGGAAAGGCGCTATATAAATAAAACTTCTTCATCTTCTATATATCTTTATCTATTGAATTATTTTGAGCATTCAAGTTTTGGGTGTGTTACTAACTTCCTAAAATACAGCATGAAACTGTGCACACTATGCAAGATGTAGATGCTGATAAGTGACCAGAACTACAGATGGTGTTAAGTTTCACATTTATTCTCAGAAACTGTGAAGTGAGAATGACTATGAGCATGAGAACTGTAATATAAATAAATACAGCAAAAAAATCTGATAAAAAAACACACAATGTGAATTAAAAATGTCAAAATCTATTACTTGAATGGACAGATGCAAATAGATTAGTACAATAAAAAAACTTGTTCCTTCTTAAACGAGACAAAAACATGTCAAACTAGACCTGATAATCATAGTACACTCCCAGAAAAAGAGGTACAGTTTTTCAAAAAGTACTTTTGTACATCAAAGGTATACATTTAAGATGGACATACGGGTAATTCAAAGGTCTGTACCAATATGTACCAATCTAATCTGTGCCAAAATGGTACATATTTGGACTTAACCCTAAAGGGTTCCTGGGACACTAGCTCCTGGTAGAGGTGGTAGGACCCAAGCAGACCACAGGGTGCGCATCCTCTGCTGGTTTCACAAACACTCCAGTATAGTGACAGGGACACCATACTGTCAAAAGAGTATCTAGGAACCGAGGTCCTGACTTTCTTTGGTCGTTAAAAGTCCCAGCATGTGTTTAAAAAAAGAATAGGGGTCCCCCATATCACTCAGACTGTGTCTCAATCAGCTCCCTTGTTCAGTAGTCAGGGCACAGACCAGGGAGTCAGCCATTTTAAGGGCTGTCTTAATAGAAAATAGTGCACTGGAACGTTTATTCCTTAATTATGTCCACAATGTAACACTAAAAAGGCTCGGGTCCTTACCAGTGCCATGGTAACGAAAGACGATATACTGATTCACGACCTTGAGAGCTTATTGAGACACAGCCTGGTGGGCATTCTGGAGCAATATAGCCGCCGTCACATCATCCAGGTGGATGCTGCACATTGGTGGTGGTTGAGATTTATCCTTCTTTTATATGTAAAGTGTTTGAGTGCTGCAGACAAATGCTATATAAATGTAACACATTTTTATCGTCGCAGTGACAACTTTTGTACCTTTTCTTTCTGGAAGTGTATAGGTTTAATTTTCACAAAACACTTTATTTAACTATTGCATAGTCTGCAGTATATACACAACTCATAATAAAATAAAATAACTATTAGTAATATCTTACTGTACAGTACAGAGCGTGACTAGACTTTGGATTTTGGGCTGCTGAATTAAATGTTTTTCCATAAGAATTAGTCTACAGTCATGTCAAATGTACCACTAGGGTCCATTAAGGTACAACCTACTGTTATATAAATGAAATGCATATTTTATGATATCTCATATGAATTCTACAAACACATGCCAATTCATACTTATCCAAAAACGTCAAACAACACAACAAAACGTCAAGCTTACATATAAATATCACCTGTTGAACAAATAAACATCAAGTGAACATATACAAAAGTAAATAAAAAGATAACTCTCATAACCCCGATAGTATTTATATATATAAATGTATATATGTATCTCTCTCAGGGGTTTTTCTCCTCCTAGGAGTTTTCCCCATGGACTAGCCAGGAGGGTTTTTCCCCTAGGGGTTTTTGTCGTCCCTTGGAGAGTCCGCCACCATTGGCTTAACTTAATACTTTACTGTATATGTTACATTATTACTACGCTTGCTTTTTTATGCTATTTTTCTACATTTATTAATGTAAAGCTGCTTTGAAACAATTAACAATTGTGAAAAGCGCTATATAAATAAAACTGAATTGAATTGAACCCTCATATGTCATAGTCCTGAATCATTACAACAACTGATAATAACACAAAGTCTGGTGCTATACAGAATCAAAGATTTGCAAGCATTTACTTTGAAGCACATGAAGTACTGATGATATCAAATAGGCTATTAGTTAATGTACTGCTGTCTTTTATCCTCTTTCTTGTCTTTTATTTAATCTGAGCATAAGTCACATCATCAGATCCAGAAACAACATCTGAAAAAACAAATGAATGCAAAAGACTAAAATGAGTTTGAATCATTCAGTAGTTAATTTTATTCCTAAACACTGAATGATGGTCACAGATGCTGTTTTCACTGTTTTTTTATTATTTTAGTTCATCATATGTTTGTATAATCATGAAAAATGGAAATTAAAGTGTCATTTGAAAACTTTCTTTACCTTTTTTCTTTTTTGTCTTCACTTCTTTCTTGGGCTTCAGTTCAATGTCAGCATAGGTGATATCAGCTGTTTCACTTACACTGTCTACAAAGAAGAATAAAGAAATTAATTCCCACTGTGTTTGGAAAATCTGGTTTTTATTGTTGTTTATATGTCTATGTGGTGTTTTTAATATGTTTTAATAAGACATGCCATGTGCAATGTATCATTCAACACAATTGGTGAGTATTTTAAAATTGGAGACAGTCTCATTCCAGCGGTTTAAAAATCGCTTTGGTTTCCAGCGTCACAAACATAAAAGCAGATCTGCACAGTTGAACACATGGATCAGTAGTTTACGTTATAGATATTATGTATATGGATGCCACATAGACCCAGTGCTGAAATGATCACAGCCCTGCTGCTGTTCCGAGGTGGTGTGGAGACGGGGACTAATTTGCATATTTCTGTCAAGAGATCTTTCTAAAAGTTACACATTGCACCTTTAAGAGTTTAAGAGTATTTAGTTTTACTCTTTAAGTTGTTTTTACCTTTCTTCTTGAGTTTCTTTTTCTTAAAGCTGACCTGTGAATACAGGACATGACTGAGTCCGGCCTGAGTCACTGTTAAAGAAAAATTATTTCACCCTTGATAAAAAAAAAAACATTAAAACATTTTATGAGATGAACAACATCAATACTGTGCATTACCTGTGTCTTTATTATCGGTTGCATTAACAGAGTCATAAACATGAGCATCTCCTGTAATGAAGGAATAAAGTAATAAATAGTTTAAGAGATTATCTATAAATGCTTTATATAATATGAAAGAAATTAAACATTGTTTAACATGCAGATATTGACTGAAAATAAAGTTTAGTTCCAAAACAAGATAATTTTTTTGTGTGTGTCAAAACATGTTTATTATTATGTAATCATGTTTTTATTGTGTTTTATTGTGCTACTTAGCTGTATTTTGTTTTAGTTATGAAGGCTTGAATAAAAAAACAACAACTGCAGTTTCAGTATTAATTAATCAAAAAACAAGATATTTGAAAAAGTTATCTTGTTTTGGAACCAAACTCTTCAAATATTTCATATGCATGTGATTATAATGAATCTAGACTGACCAGACTGCAGTGGACTGTATCCATCTTCACTTTGTATCTGATCTGTTGTCTGACTGATGTCCTGCTGTGGACTGACAGCTGAGGCAGACTGAGAGACTTTACCTACAGAAGTCAACACAGTACACCTTTAGGACTGTTAACTTTTAGGTGGTTAACGTCCAGGTGAGCTTTTAGGTGAGCTGCATGCTTTAATTTAAAAACACCTTTTCCTGAATAATTTTAACATATATTGGTTACATTGTTTTCTCTCAAGTGGCACAGCTGTAGTTTTTTCAAAGGTATGCTTGTAAAACTTCTTAAATGTCCTAATATAAATAAGGCCTAGTCCTGGATTAACCTAAACCCTGTCCAGGAAACCGTCCCTTAAAGTTTTAACAAAAGTATATATAAAATGCTGACTTTTGTAAGTGCACACATCTTTGACATAACAAGAAACAGAACGCTTAGGTTACTCACGTAACCCCGGTTCCCTGAAATAACGGGAACGAAGCATTGCGTCAGTTTGCTGACGCTATGGGGGGAAACTCCTGTTTACTCCGTGATTGAAGCCTATTGGTTAACGTCTGTAGAAAATACAGACCAATGACGTTTGAGCCCGCGCGGGGGCATGGCACACGTCCCTATATAAGCCGGTGAAATACGTCAAGAGCTCATTATTATTCGACTGAAGCGCGCAGCCGAATAACACTCGCTGCGTAGACGTTTGTAGCACGGCCAGCGACGCAATGCTTCGTTCCCGTTATTTCAGGGAACCGGGGTTACGTGAGTAACCTAAGCGTTCCCTTTCAATACGGTTCACTTCGCATTGCGTCAGTTTGCTGACGCTATGGGGGAACGTAATCCCATCCCGCCGTGCATACACAACGGACTGAGGTGCCCTTACCGGAGAGACACTGCATGTGGCCCTAACCCAGCATATACATAGCTCTAGCGAGCGCAAGTGTAAGCACCATATATGAGACAGTAATACGCATACAGTGAAGTTTCTAAACGCACCATGATGCATATACAATAGAGCACGAGACGGCGGGTTCCCTGAGCGCGCCGCGAGCTGTGCATGATTTATTAATAGGTAGCCATGACGGTGAGCTAGCAACGCACCGTGAAGGCATACAGAAACGCAATCGCGTGAATCATTAAGCCGATAAGACCTGTGCTTGTAAGGCAGGGACATCCAGGCTATAAAATCTGACAAACGTAGACGGCGAGGACCAGCCGGCCGCGTTACAAATGTCAACGATAGAAATCCCCGTAGACCAAGCCCAAGATGAAGCCATACCCCTCGTGGAGTGAGCTTTTAAACCAACTGGACAATGTTCATTCAGGGAGGCGTAAGCCAAAGCAATGGCTTCGACGATCCATTTAGATAGCCTCTGTTTAGTGAGCGGCATACCTAAGGAATGTTGTGCGAAGCTTACGAACAGCTGATCTGACTTGCGGTATGAGGCAGAACGGTCCGTGTATATTCTTAACGCTCTGACGGGGCAGAGCGTGTTCGGGGTTTGTTCGCCGTCCGCCGTTGGAAGGGCGAGAAGTGAAACCACCTGAACTCTAAATGGCGTGGTCAAAACTTTAGGAATGTATCCCGCTCTCGGTCTAAGGATCACTTTGCTATCGTTAGGACCGAATTCCAGACACGACGGGTCAATTGAAAACGCGTGTAAATCGCCCACTCGTTTAACCGATGCCAACGCCAGGAGGAGAGCGGTTTTAAACGAGAGAGCGCGCAGGTCAGCCTGCTCGAGGGGCTCGAAAGGGGGACCGCGCAGCGCTTTCAGGACCGTGGACAGATCCCAAGACGGGACCGTGTTAGGTCGCGGTGGGTGTAGTCTGCGAGCGCCTCTGAGGAATTTAATGATTAGATCATGTTTTCCCACGGTGCGACCGGCGATAAGGGCGTGATTCGCCGTTATCGCCGCCACATACACTTTAAGCGTCGAGGGCGCGCGACCGCTGTCCAGCATTTCCTGCAGAAAGGAGAGAATATGCTCCACTTCACAGGTGTTTGGGTTTAAGTCTTTCGTCGTGCACCAATCAGAAAAAATAGACCACTTTTGAGCGTAAAGGCGCCTGGTAGATGGGGCCCTAGCTTCAGTTAGAGTATTTAACACTCGTCCTGAAAGGCGTGAAGGTTGCCGTTCAGAGACCAAACGTGTAGATTCCATAGCTCCGGCTGTGGATGCCATATCGTCCCTCTCGCCTGAGATAGGAGGTCTTTCCTCAGCGGTACTGGCCATGGTGCTGATGTTTTCAGCTGCCATAGGTCGGGGAGCCACGGTTGATTGTGCCAAAACGGAGCGACCAGAATTATCGCGCATTTCGTCTCTCTTATCCTCTGAAGGACCTGTGGTAACAGGGCCACCGGAGGAAAAGCATACAGAAGACACGCCGGCCATGCTTGCGACAGGGCATCGTGATGTCTCGAGAAGAAGATCGGGCAATGCGCATTCTCGTCTGATGCAAACAGATCGATCTCCGCCCGGCCGAAGACGGTCCATATTCTCTCGACCGTCTGAGGATGCAGTCTCCATTCTCCCGGCGGCGGACCGTTGCGCGAGAGAATGTCTGCACCCGTATTGGCTACACCCGGTACGTGAGTCGCTTTTAACGAACGTACGTTCGCGTGAGCCCATAATAAAAGCCGTTTCGCCAGCCTGGATAGGGAGCGAGATCTCAGCCCTCCTTGGTGGTTTATGAACGAAACCACCGTCATACTGTCCGACCGCACTAGAACGTGTTGATGTTGGAGTTTCGGTCGAAAGTGTCGTAGCGCTAAGATAACCGCCCACATCTCGAGGTGGTTGATATGTAGCTGAGACAACTGGTTGTTCCACGCACCGAAGGCGAGCTCGCCGTCGCAGTGAGCGCCCCAACCCGTCGCAGACGCATCCGTAGTCACCACTTTCCTCCTGCTCACGGAGCCGAGCTCCGTGCCCGAGAGGAAAAGGTGAGGGGATGTCCATATCGAAAGCGCTTTCACGCAGCTGTACGTGATTTTGATTAATAAGCGGCCCGACAACCAAGCACGGGGCGGAACTTTCGCTTTCAACCAAAACTGAAGCGGCCTCATGAACAGCATTCCCAACGGTATTAGTGGGGATGCTGCTGCCATCAGACCCAGCATTTTCTGGAATCGTTTGAGAGGGAGATGTGAACCCGCTTTGAACGATGCCGCCTCGCGTCTGACCGTGAGCGCGCGTTCCTGTGTAAGCCATGCCCGCATCTTTAATGAGTCGAGCGTCGTGCCTAAGAACGTGATTCGCTGCGTGGGGGTGAGCAAACTCTTCTGGAGGTTGATTTTGAACCCCAAATTCTCCAAATGCTGGAGTACAACGGTCTTGTGCGCAGTAATTTCCCTCTCTGACTGTGCCAGAATAAGCCAATCGTCGAGGTAATTCAATATGCGGATGCCGCTCTGTCTGAGAGGGGCGAGAGCCGCATCCGCACATTTGGTAAATGTGCGTGGTGCCAGAGATAATCCGAAGGGCAGAACTTTGTACTGGTATGCTGTCCCGTCGAACGCGAATCTTAGGAACGGCCTGTGACGTGGCGCTATCGGAATGTGAAAGTAAGCGTCTTTCAGATCCACTGATATGAACCAATCGCCCGGTCGAATTAACGCCATGATTCGTCTGGCTGTAAGCATTTTGAACGGCCGTTTGGCAAGAGCGCGATTCAAAACGCGTAGATCCAATATCGGTCTGAGGCCGCCGTCTTTCTTTGGAACGAGAAAATAACGACTGTAAAAGCCTGATTCGCTTTGATCCGCCGGGACCGTCTCTATCGCGTCTTTTAGTAATAAAGAACGCACCTCTTCCCTGAGGATCTGTATACGATCGTCTGGGACAGTGGTGTAGAGAACGCCGCGAAACCGGGGTGGTCTCCGGGCGAATTGAAGTGAATAACCGTGTTGGATTACGTTTAGAATCCAGCCCGGCATACCGGGGGTGGATTGCCAAACGTGAAATTTGACGGCGAGCGTCGATATGCTTATGGACGTTAAGCCGTGTGTGTGTGTTTGTGTGTACAGAGGAGGAAATTTGCTCTTTTTGTGAAAAGGTAAAAATTTGTGTTTCGCTGTTACAGCGAGGGTGTGTCCAGCGCCCGAGGGGACTGAAACACGCAGAACTTTCGAGGGCAGGCCGGCCGAAGCGGGACCAGAGCCTCTTTTCCTCCTCAGACTCTCTTCAGGGAGGCGGTGCCGGCGTCGGGTCCAGCGTAATCCTAGGACGGGGACCGCGGCGTCGAGGCGGGCCAGCCGGTCGTGCAGGACGCTGGCGCTTGACCTCCGGTTCAGCTCTCGGCTGGGGCTGAGCTGGTGCTGGCTTAGGGCGTTGAGTTGGCGGCGGTTTTGGGCGGCCGGTCTCAGACGCTGAGGCAGATCGTTTCGGTAGAAAATGCCGCATAGCCTGCGACGATTTCTGTGCCTCAGTGAAGCGCTGGGTGAACCCCTCCACAGCGGAGCCGAAGAGCCCCGACGGTGACACGGGCGAGTCAAGAAGGGCAACCCGGTCCGTGTCCTTGATTTCCGTCAAGTTCAGCCACAGATGTCTCTCCAGAACAACCAGGCTGGCCATGGCTCTTCCTACAGCCTGAGTGGCGACTTTAGTGGCGCGAAGGGCCAGATCAGTCGCGCTGCGCAGGTTTTGAAAGGTCGACGGGTCCGGACCTGACTCGTCCATGTCACGGAGGAGTTTTGCCTGGTATACCTGCAGTACCGCCATCGTATGGAGAGCGGATGCAGCGTGTCCGTCGGCGGCATAGGATTTCGACGCCAGGGTCGATGTCAGGCGACAGGGCTTCGACGGATGGTTCAACTTAGCCCTCCATCCGCCGGCTGAAGACGGGCAGAGATGGGCGGCGACAGTTTCCTCGAGCGGCGGCATCTTAGAGTAGCCGTGTTCGTCGGCGCCGTCCACTACGGAGAGGACGTGGGAGACGGCGCTCTGAGCTCGGGTGGAGTGGGGAGCACGCCAGGATTTGGTGAGCTCCTGGTGAACCTCAGGGAAAAACGGCGCCTGCCGTTGGCGGGATGATTGACGGCGCCCGGGCTGCAGAAACCACTCGTCCAACCGGCTGAGTTGAGGCTCTGACGGCGGCGACCACTTGATATTGAGCTCCGCCGTAGCTTGCGTCAAGATGCGGATGAGCTCAGAGTCGTGAGGACGCGACTCGGTAGGTTCATCGGCGGCGGCTGCGTGGGCGTCGTCATCCGAAGCCGCCCAATCCTCCAACTCCTCAGAGGATGACATCATCTCCAAGTTGTCACCGGACCCAAAGGAAACCATGCCGCTAGCACTCGGCAGGGGGCGTAAGTCCTCACGGGCGAAGGTGACAGGATGACGGCGGGGAGACAGAGCACGCGGGGGATGAGCCGGCGTGGACTCGGTCTCAGGGTGTCTTCCAGCTTCACGGCTCCGCTGCTGTTTAGGCGGGAGAGCACGGGAAGCCTTCCGTTTAAAGATCTCGAGGCGGGAGCCCAGCACCGCGATAGGAAGGAGCTCGCAGTGGGCGCAGCCCGCCTCAGTGAGTACGGCCTCGGCGTGGGCAGGACCCAGACAGATGACGCACTCTTTGTGGAAATCCTCCACGGGCAAAGGGGCTCGGCAGGAGCCGCAATGCCGAAGCGACATTATCTCAACGCGCTTCTGCTCTTTTAGATACTCTTGTAGGCTCACCGGAAAGCGGCAGGGGAACACGCTGGTGTGTTGTAGTCCGCTGCAGTGCTTGGATCGACGGCGAGTAAGGGCTTCTTCTTCGGAGCAGCGAGAAGGTTCGCGCTGAAGGAGAAAAGTAATGAGCTCTTGACGTATTTCACCGGCTTATATAGGGACGTGTGCCACGCCCCCGCGCGGGCTCAAACGTCATTGGTCTGTATTTTCTACAGACGTTAACCAATAGGCTTCAATCACGGAGTAAACAGGAGTTTCCCCCCATAGCGTCAGCAAACTGACGCAATGCGAAGTGAACCGTATTGAAAGGGAACTTCTTAATATTAAATGTGAAGTTTGTAATTTCTGTGCCTTAAACAAGTTATCTTAACACTTCACCAAGACCCTGTCATCTGCCATTGTGTGGGGAAACATAAATCATCTTGTAGGTGCAGTAGTGCCACACCTTGAGCAAAAAGTAGACATGACAGCTCATAATATAAAAGTCTGAAGAAATACCTGAAAAAAGCTTTTTAAAATGCTTAAACATTAAATAGCTTGTGTTTACCCTGCTGATGTTCATTAGTGATCTAGCATTAAGAAATTAACAAAGTTTAGTTGCATTTTGTTTGTTCACATGACCTTTATTATCTTTCCTTTTATTATTTACTCATTAACACAGAGATTGTGAACAATATAATACTAAAACACCAGAAATTAAGATCTAGATTAAAGAAAACATGTGTAAACATACACCAATGACACAGAGAGTGTCTGGTAGAAGATTAGAGATTTAAGATCACACAATGTCTGATTTGCCCATCACTCAATGTTTCTTTCTGGTCAAACACGCTCAGCCAAGTGACTGACAAGTCTTAGGAGAAATGCTCAGATTGAAAATGTACTTCTGCTTGTCTGAACTAACTACATTGTAACTTTTCAAATCTATCAGTATGAACCAAATATGTTTGGACCACCACTGAAAAACATCAGGGATATCACACTTCACCTTTAAGGTTTTTCTGTGTAGATGTGTCACCAATCACAGTGAATTCCTGTAAGAGCACAAGATTCAAACCTTTTCTGTTTTTGTAGATCCACAGGAGGACCAAGAAAATGATCAAAAACATGACGCTCAGTCCAACACTCACTCCAACTACAAGACCACGAGATGGAGAACTCGAAGCTGGAGAAGTAGAGATATGTTCTTCTTATATAACCAGAACATTTGTAAATGATGCAAAAATATTTTTACTGTGTTTATTCTTACAGATGATACGTCTGACTGAGATCCAGCTCTTTGGAGACTCTCCGCTCTCTGGGTCTTTACAGTAGTAGAAACCCTCATGTGACTTTGAGACTGTAGGGATGATCATCATGTCTCCTGTAGTCTGATTCTGCACCACTGATCCATCTTTATAAAATTCAGCTCTCAGGTTAGAGGGGTTTTTATCTCGATATAAACAGCGTAGAGTCAGATTTTGTCCTTCAGTCACAGGATGAACAGGACTGTCCAGAATCACATAAACATCTACACAACAGAAGAAATGAATGATGATTACAAATGATTAAAATATAACAAATTAAACAAGTCTTAAATCTCATAGACCTACATTGGAGGAGGCACAAACAATTATAACTCTCTGAATATCTCTCTTTAGCAATAAAAAAGCGTGTTGCAACCCACATCACCGCAACAGCATTTAGTTTTTTTTATCTGAAGTACAATTTATCATTGAAATGTTACTGAACACAATTACTGAATTACTTAAAATTACTGAATTGTATTTAATGCTGCATTTGTCCTTTATGAACTGATTGTTAAGCTTCCATGCCTCTGAAATAAATGTAAACTCACTGTGTACTGAGATATTAACAGGATGAAGTTTCTCTCCAGATTCAGACTGACACCAGTACACTCCAGTATTAAATGTGTAGAGATATCTGATTGTACATGTAGATGTTGTTCCTGTAGATCTCCAGTCTGATGATGAACAAGATTCCAGTTCGTCTGTGTATCTTCTCACTGTCCATCCAGTAGAGTTACTGTGATCCTCACAGCTCAGAGAGAGAGATTCAGATGAGAAGTGTTGAGATCTGTTGGGTCTGATGATCAGAGAGACTGAAGGAGAAACACCTGAGACCTCTTTATAGGAGATAAAGGAATAAATGAATGATATAAGACACAGAGTGTAAGAGATTGTTGTTGTTTAGTTGTGTGTGATGAACTCACCAGTGATCCACAGTGTTTGTGTGTTACTGTACTCTGTGTGATAGACTGGATCTCCTCTCTCTGCTCTGCACATATAAACTCCTGTGTGCTTCACAGTCACTGAACTCACTGTGTAGATGCCTTTAGATCCTCCACTGCTGTTTGACACCAGCTCATAATCAACATCTTCATTCACTGTTAAAAGGTCAAAATGTGCAATGCATTATGTTTTAAAAATGCAATATTAACAAAGAGAGAAAATAAACAGAGAAAATTTGGAAATGTTTTCATTATGAAACTGTATTGGTTATGATTTATTATGGTTTATACTATGGGGCTGTTGAATGCTTTAAACTGTTTGGTTGACTGAAGAGGAACGTCTTTATTATTTAAAACTACAGTATTTAAGTATAAACATTACAAAACACTGCTCTGATGTATGGTGAGCCATGCAGCATACAAGCAAGAAGCAAAAATATGACATTGTATTGTAAGTCACCAAATGCAATCTTCTGCCAAACACAGCACACAAGGAGTTTGTAAAACTCATTAAACATTATGATTTATTGTTATAATATTGACCGGTTAATTCACGCTCTTCTCTCTCATTCAGCTTAAAGCACAAATGGATTCAGCTTAAAGCTGTGGATTGTTAGCATGGGTGCCAGCCGAACTTAGCCCCGCCCACCACATTTGAGGTCGGGAAATTCGGACTGGGGTCGCTCTATCGCTGCACTACTATGCTTGGGTGAAAGCAGGTCGAACCAATCAAATTGTTGTCAAACTGGCTATATACGATGATGGAAAGATGATCAACAGTAACATAATCAACCATGTCACCAAAGAGCGCTTGTGTTGAATCCGTTTACAACAAAGACGGCTGCCGCTGGAGAATTGAGATGAAGTGAAGTTTTAGCCATCGAGTCTGTTCTATAAGATATCGACAGATCATTGATTTTAAAAGAGGAAAAAAAACGCAATCAAGGCATTTGTTGATCAGAAAGATGTTTTTGCCGTTCCTCCTACGGGATTTAGCAAAACTGCAAAAGTTTAATTTATCAGCTGGCTCAGCGCGCACGTGCAACTCGGTGTGCCCGACAACGTGGATATAACTAGAGGGCTTTGCCAGCTCCTTTTCAGAAACCGTGGATGAAGTTCATCTAACTTACAAATGGTAAGAGATAGTCTGACTGTATGACTTAGTAAATAACTCAAAATGTCGTGATAGGAATGAAATGTTGTAAACATAATAGGTGTTAACTCAGACTTAGTACAATCATAATGTTAGTCTCATTGTAGCGAAATAACTAGCAGTTCAGGTCAGGCTGCAAAAGAGGACAGGCGCAATATCAACATATGTCACACACTTGGTTGCTCTGATTGGTTGTAGGTCTATCCAATTTAGTGCAGAGGCATTTTTTGTCCTAGTTCGGTTAGCCCAATGGAGCGGTATCAGACTCATATTCTGACTAGAATTGAGTATGACAACGTCAGGCTAGTGGATTGTGGCCCTGCCTCCAACACACAATGACAGACACAGTACAATCGGATAAAGTTTTACAAATGAATATGACATTTATTTTTATAAAGTTGTAAACACACCTCAGGCAAATGAGCTGCTACATCACTCTCTGAATGCCCAAACGCAGTACTTGACTAAAGCAAACACTGAATTCATAGATACTAAATGCTGTTTTATAAAACGGGCAGTTCTGGTTCTTAATTTTTATTTGTTGAAATGCGTTCTAAAGCACTATTCGGACGGGATTAGTTTTCCAAACAACGTTTGAGTTTCAACGTGTCCCCCAGGACGTCTGTGATTTTATGTACCGATTCGGACGGGATTAAAATGATGCAGGCTATTCCAGAGATGGGAGTGTCTATGCATTTGGGCGTTGCAGAAGAGCACATGCTTTGGATACGCGTGTTTGTAATGTTTAATATTTTGCTTTAAATGTAAAATTATGACAGAACATGTAATTTATTAATTTAATTTTAACAAATCAAAATAAAATAAACAAATCCTACTAAAGTAACGTTAGCCTACGTGTTTATATAACTGTCTGCTTATAATAAACCCAAAGAAATAAAGAAATAATGATTGATAACAATTTATTATTTTTATTAATTAACATTACCATTCCGGAGTTGAACAACTTTGAACGGAGTTTCTTATAACGTTAATGATATTACAGTGGCCAGTCTTAACAGTGTTTGATATTCAGCTCGTCTTGATTTAATTATTTTATTTTTCCGAATGCGAAAAAACATCCATATCTAAATGAATGGGACTCAGGAAATACAATAAACGCGCATTAGTAAGACCCTACGGCAGATCACGTTGGCCAAAACACGAAATGAACCGCGTTTTCAAAAGATATTGCGGGCAAACACAGACATTTGCATCCGTAGGTAAATTGTTCTGGAATTCTTACGGAGGTCGTCAGAGAAAAACACAGACATGGCCGATTCGGACGGGATTAAAAACACAGAGGACCTCTGAGAAGCACGATTTTCTCAGAGGTCCCCCTGTAAAACTAATCCCGTCCGAATAGGGCTTAAGCCGTGATAAAATAGCCCGGTAAACCCACGGTTAAGACCGCATTACATAAGTATCACTGCGCCACTGTTGCTGTGTACTAATTTATGAAAATAAACACCACAGTCTTTAATCATATTTTTTATTTGTATACAATTGCACAATTACGGTTATATCCAGATACATGTCAATAAATATTGTTGAGTCATCTAATCAATAAAGAGAAAACGCTCCCTGAGGGGTTCTACCTCAAATTCATATTTCCGCTATCCACTGGGTGGCGATCTTACCCAACTTAAACACTGACGCATACACTCAACACTAAAAACAGCGTGTTTTGATCAGGTTCTGAATCTGATCTCTTACAAAAGTTATTCACATAAATGGAATTATCTCCGCTTTTAGCAAAACAAATTGAGAGGTGATAAGAGAACAAATTAAGGTAGGATGAAACGGTTTTTTTTCATGTTGTTTGAAAACGGATGGTCTGTTCTTTCATTTGATATTTTATGTTTATTTAAAGAAGAACATTTTTCTGCAAGGCATTAAACTAAAACTGGGTGGCAACTTAAAAAAAAAAAACTCTGCTGACAGGGAAAGAGTTCAGCATCCTTCCAAGCATATTTGATCATCACTTCAACAGTTGCATGATGTAAATGTTAATGTATAAATTAGATGAATGTTGGTTTATAAAATAAACACCACACTCTTTAATCATATTTTTATTGTGTCTTTGCTGCGTCTGTGTTGGTTGGGAACTGCGCTCGGTTTCAGTCACACCTCCCCTTCGCATCGTGTCTAACAATGCCCCTTAGCTGTTATAAAATGCGCTGGTAACCCACTGCTTCTTGAAGCTTATTGCTTTATTTTTCCCCTTCAAAAAATCTATTCAGTTGATTTTAACTCTCCTCCAGTACAGAATTAAGTCTAAAATCAAGGTTTGTGCCAATCTCTATTTTAAATGTTCTTACTATTCCTCCTGTCTACCTGCTGAGCCATGCCTGTATAATATAATGTCCGAAGCTCTCTCAGTGGGCCAATCAGAACAGGGACCAGTCAGTGACTAAACATTAACATTATAAAAGCATGCATTTTATTGGTCCACAAAACGCGATGTCCATTCCATTGGACGCAGGGTCTTAAAGGCAAGTTGCATACTCAATAATATGATTTTGCATATTGTTAATACAACAACTAAGATATTATTGCAAATACTGTATATATTGCACAGCTCTAGTGTAAATCAGGGGCGTTGCTAGATATAAAGCTCTACTAGGGCACAGGCCCCCCATTTTTTTTTTCTTGAGAGCCTGCAGTGTCCATAAGTGTGCAACACTTCTATACAATTTCCTTTGCTTAACCCACTATTCCAACACTGCAACAAGTACTGGGAAAGAAAAAACATGTATTTAAAAATATTTAAGTATTATAAGTATCTTCATATGCTTAACATTATTAACATGTTTGGAGGCATAAAATGTTTGAAAATAATGACAGCAGAGAAAATATTTTGATGCACATTTGCATTTTACATAATGATTAATAACTTATTTTTTACAAAAATATTTTTCTTTTTATGACTGCTACTAAAATAACCTATCTTAGGTACTGCTACCTGTTTATGTAATGTCTTAGAGCTAGTGAACTAAATATTCTAGTGAAATAAATATTAATTTCATATCTGAAAATACAGAACAGTATAACACACATACTTTATGTTGATTTTCTCAGCAACAATGCAATTCCATAGACTTGAGTGAGGTTTTCCTAAGATGTTTTCTCTAATGTTTAAGACCTGACTGGGTAAACATGTAATTTGTCTTACCTCCTTAAACTCATCATCTCTCATTTTTGCTTCCCTTTCCCTGCTTTGCACAAAACATTTCTGATCACATGAGCCAATAACGATCGAGTCAAAAAAAGATTATTATTATTATTAGAAACTTACTTTAGTCTCGTCATGTTTTTTTTTTGTCTCGTCATGTTTTCATAAGTCAACTCAATCGTGTAGCCTTACCTGGACTTTTGTTTGCGGCTGCACGTGTCTGAATAGACGTGAACGCGTCAGTGCAACTGCTTGGGTAACTACATTGCATATAGATCCGTTTTGCCTCGATTATATTTGAAAATTAATACACCAGTTAACTGCTAAAATGTAAACTTGAGATTTACACTGGGGCACAGAAGATTTACAGTGGGGCATGTGCCCCAGTAAAAGGGGTCTAGCGACGCCCCTGGAAATGAAGATAATATAATCTTAATTACAGAAATGTGCTATCACTAATAACGCTCCTAAATCAACAACTACAGTAACTGATTATATGTACAATATGTAGCAGGATTAGGTGAGCTGTGAGTGGCAGCTATCACCACCTATTAGGGAGTGGCAGTCCCCTTTTAAGCGGCGATTGGCTGCTGCCCGGAATGCGTCATATCCGGCTATCCACCTTGGTGTTCGCAACGATAGCGACAGGTGAGCATTGCGTGTAAATGTTAGTAGTTTTAATCTGTTTGTTATTTAAAACTAATGTTGCGTTGGTTTTAGAGTGTTTGTCTGTTGTGCTGGTGCCCTCCTGTACTTGAATGGGTTAAATGACTGTTTACCCTCAGTTAGCTGTTGTTTACCTGATGTTGGTAAACCTGTGCTGTAAAACTGTAATGTGTCTGAGGTGATACTACTGTTTGGTAAGTGTCCAGCCCAAAGTCGAAATGTTTGAGTGTATGACGTTGTGATTTAGTTTTAATATTATATTTATTCATTTTAGGATTCTCCTTTTTGTCCTACACTGTGTTTCCTCTGTTGCTGCAGTTTGATTTTCGCGCTGCTGTGTCGCACCGCTGAAACAACGTCACTATCTTTACCGTGGTACCATGGACTGTACACTGTCTGGTTTCTAAGCTTTACTGCAAAATCCTATTTCTGAGTGGAGGATTGTCCAGCACATTGAAGCTGGCGTATGGACTTTGTGTTCGCGCCGTATGACTACTTCTGTGTAGCCCCATTTGCCAATTATTGGTGTGTGTTGCTTTGCTTTCAGGAGCTGGGGGTTTCCACGGGCAAAGGATCTTGTAATGGTTGTGGTACAGCGTCAACGGTTGCCGTGCTACACATTTTGACGTGTATGAGTGTGTGCTCTGAATTCACGGTGTGGTGTGTGTGAGTGCTTTTTGATAATTTGCGCCAGTGATCACTCCTGTGGGAACCTCAGCCCTGTAAGTTGATGTGTTTTTATTTGTTATTTTGACTGTTGCCAGTCGCTGCATTCTTTGCAGTAAGGATATTTCTTTTTTTTCTACAGTTGTTTTGTACTTTTGTATAATTATGTTTTGTGATGTTGTGATGTTTTATGTAATTTGTTTTGTGTCTTTTCTTGTTGGAGTATAAGAGAGAGCTGTGTGGAGTAACATCAGTCTATGCCTGTTTTAAGTCATTCTCCTACCTCAATGAAGGTTACAAAAATAAATGTTATATTTTTGTATTATACCCACGTCTCCTGCTTATTGCTCTTGTTCTGAGGAATTAACTTGTGTGCCTTACCGCCTTTTTGGGTGTAAGGATTATTTCCCTGGGTGTAAGTCCCGGGGTGGCGTAGTCTGAGTTTTATGCAAAATCTTTGCTTTCGTCGCAAAGCTATCCCCCAACCCCCTCGTTGTGCCACAAATATAAACAACTCTATGTTTGACCCTTGACAGTGTTTGTATTTTATTGTTGTATTTGTTATGAGATGAATGAGATATTACCTGAGTGAAGACTCTGTACAGTGAACCAGCTGAATGTCCAGCCTGTAGATGAATTTATAACCTCACACATCAGAGTCACTGAATCTCCTTCAGTCAACCACTGCTGTGGAGAAACACTTAAAACTGTCGGCCGTTTATCTGAAAGTGATCAATCTCTCATGAATAACATGTTACACTTCATCTCTTCACACTAATAATGATGAACAAACATATAAACTCACCTGATGATACAGTCAGTGTAACAGCATCACTCATCTCAGTGTATTGTTCACGTATCTTTCCTCTACAGGTGTATTTACCACTGTGATAGTATTGAATGTTGTTGATTTTACACTCTTGTGTGTCACAGTAGAACCGTCTATAACGGTTATATGGCTCTACAGTCCAGCTGTATGTCCACTCAGTGTCTCTTGTATCCTGTATGTCACATCTCAGAGTAACAGTTTCTCCTCTGAACAGCTGTTTGTCAGGATCAACACTCACTACAGGTTTAGGTCTCTCTGTATAAACACAATTTATAGTAGTGACATTTTTAATAAAACATGCCAACCACAAATACAACTCAAGTGTGCACGTATCCAAAAAAGAAAAAAGAAAACAAATTAAGAATGTACTGTACACTTCTGTTAGTATAGTGAAAGTAAATATAAATAGGATTAAAGTTTGGGAAAACTTTCCCTTTAAGGCTTTCAGACAGCAGAGTTCAACTCATTGACCACCTTGTTTTTTATATCAGGTTAAATTAAAGATTCTACAGTGTAAAGCTGTAAAGTAAAGCTTATATAGTGACTGAGATCAATAGGATCTTAAAATCCTTGTTGTCTCTTACCTTTAACATGTATCCACAGTCCATCACTGTTTTCTGTGTAATAGTCTGGTTTTCCTCTTCTAGCTCTACACCAGTACTGACCTCCATCTGAAACTTTAACACTGTTGATTGTGTAAGAGTTTGTTTTTGTTGTCGTCTTCTCAGTGTTTTGTGTGTTTTTGTACCAGTAAAACTTCCATCCAGTAGACTGATCAATGTGACACTCCAGAGTCACTGTGTTACCTGTCAGTACAGATCCTTTAGTATCTGATGTGAGTTTAGGTTTTGGTTTTGATCCTATAAGAAAATAAAACACAGAGTCTCTTTACATTGTAGTGCTTTATATCACATATATCTTCAGTACTGATCCTTTATCTCACACTTCAGTCTCTCCAGTGAACTCAGATGCTTCTGGTGTTACTCTCACTGCTGTAAAAAGTAAATGAGATTATAAATCTCATCACAAAGCTGTTTATATGAAATCACAGATCTGGAAAACATTATTAATGTAATTCTTACAAAATGATTCATTAGTGTCAAAAATTTTCTTTTAATTTGAGCTTGCTCATAAAGTTCAAAATTTGATTGAAGCAGAAGCTTTACTCCTTTTGTCTGAGCAATGTCTGATTTACATTAAGGCTCTGCTGTATTCTGATAGGGAATCTTTAGCACATGACATTGATTTAAACCTTCACTTTAATGCTGATATTACATCTGTTAACTGATTGATCTCTAAATGCATTGTAGCTTTTGTAACATTCAACCTTGAATACATTTGTAAGGGATAATCCACGGCTAGCCATGCATTAAAGGGTTTTAATGCACGACGTAGAGGCGAAGAACCACCCGACGCGTAGCGGAGGGTGGTTGCCTCTGCGAAGTGCATTAAAACGCTTTAATGCATGGCTAGCCGTGGATTATCCCACTTATACCTTGGTTATTTGCCAAGTTAACGCTGCAAATAATGTTTACAGTGTAGTTTTTTAACAGAAGGGTAAAAATTACGGTCATTTTCTTAAGTTAAGGCTCGCACTCCGTCCGCTTTAAATAAAGTAGTGCCATTGTATTGCTTTTATTTAAATGAATTATCACATTTATTAAAATTCATTAGTAAAAGAGGGAGACAGAGAAGAGAAATGAAAAAGGACCCGAGGGAGAGAGAGAGCGAGAGAAAGAGAGCGAGAGAGTGAGAGAGAGAGATGCGTGCGCGAGTTACCTGTGGCTGTGTGCGTCTCTTTTTTAAAGTCTATCCCCTCGTTGCTTCGAATGTATTTTGAAAAGTTGACTGACAAATATGAAACCAGACAAAAGCCTATGTAAACCTTTTAAATTAAGTTGTCTTATTTCATTGTGCTTTGGCTTTACTGCATACAGTCTGTTAGAAATAGACATAGGGCTAGGTCTTAAAAAATATCTAGCCCATAGAATACGTTTCTTTGCTGTCGGTAGCCTATGGGCTATTCCGTTTCTGCCACTCTGTTGAATATGCAACAGGTAGGGGAGGAGCTAACGAGATCTTATTTAGCTACGGGAAAGGAAACACTGACCTCAACAACGGTAACTTGAAAAAGTATCTTTAATATTTAAATCAGATAATTATAATAACGCATTATAACATTAAACGTAATAATATAAAACATAATACCATGAAACAAAGTAATATTTATAAAAACATCCCCAAAATAGCTCCTGTAATCTATTCTTACACTGACCTCATTATTTATTCAATTACAACAGCCAATGGCAAGTCTCCAGCAGCAATACGTATATTTAGTTTTAGATGTTCTGTTTATATTATGTTTTAGACGTTCTGTATGGTACATAAGTAAGATGGTTATACAGTAGGTATACAGTATTTTAGGTTTATTTATCACTTGATCGTTATTCCTTCGGCGCAGCAGTTTAATAATCTAATTTTGGCGGTTCTGTGACATCAGCTCATTCAGGAGTAAAACTCACGTGCAAAAATCTACTTGAGATGAAAGATTAAAGTTCTTATGACATTTTACTCCTGTGACCCGCCGCCATTAGGTGAGTACACTTTTATATGCTACAGATCACGTTAATATTCTTATTATACACTTTATACACTCTTTGAGTGATCCCTGTATTTAATATGTCTGGGCTAAGCCCCGAATGTCCTTCAAAGCTGGAAACGCCTCTGCATATAGCTAACTTAATGATTCTTTAATTGATTTATTAAAATAATTTATGAATGACAGGCAACAGTGACAAGGCAATCTTTATTTGAACTAATCATGTCATTTATTTATGTAAAGTGTGAAATAAAACAGGCGCACTTTAAAGAGAGACGCACTTACGTCTCTCTCTCTCGCTCGCTCAGTCTCTCTCGCTCTCTCTGCAAGTGTAACTGTGTTACTATGGTAACCAATGTTTATAGTAGCGGATTAATTTCTAACTGTAATCAAACTGACTGGAACTACCTGTGCATTAAACGGTTTTAATGCACACCTTCCAGCCAATCAGAATCGAGTATTTAAACAGACCATGGTATAAGTCATTTTAATATATATATATATTTAATTATTGTTCAATTTATTGTGCATGATGTGTAGGACAGGTCTGATTTTAATTTCAAGGAACTAAACCAGTAAACTACTGTCATGACTTCAGTTTGATTAAGTTCAGTTTTCTGTCCCTGTGTGTGTATGTCTGTGTGTTTTGTCATGTTAAACATTCATTGTGGTGTCTTTCCTCTGCCCTCTTGTAATTCCATTATTCCTCAGGCTTGCATTCTTATCTTATCTCAAATTTTTCCCTCAGTCTTGTATTAGACTACTGTGTAAGCTGACAACAGTGTAAGCTGCCTGTCCAGTCTCAAGGTATTTATACTAGTTTATCATTTTTTTGAAATTACCTCTACAGTAGTTAACTCTGTCTTACCCAGTTTAAAGTAATAACTCATCTTTAGTAAGCCGATCCATTCCAGTCATGTCAGTCACATTCTTCTCTGGGGTCTCTCTCCCTCTCTCTCTCACTCTCTATTTCTCTATCTTTAGGCTGAAATCCCAGCTCCTGTTGTCCTAATCTTCTCATTTGATGGTTCAATTTGTCACTTAAGACGAGACTACATTGTGTGATTTCAGTAGTGCCTTTGTTAAAAACTAACTCACACTGTACAATTAAATTGCATGTGATGAATCACCAAAGCTTACGGTTTAAGTGCTCATGCTGTGTGTTTGAAATAAAAGCGTGAAATTTCAGAGAAAGAAACAAGGCATTGAGATGACAAGACGTGAGCGATATAATTGATCTTTTTTGAAACGCAAACTGAACAGCAGATCTCCCTTTGATTAAAGATCTGTTTGTGTTCCTTGTTTGATTTATGGCTCACCATACCAAAGTAACATGCCACTATGGTTTCATTTGGATTTTGCTCTTGTGCACTAAAGGAAAAACACTGAGTTTACAGCGATTGATTTGTATCTCTGCTTCAACTGTGCAATGAGGGGGGACCAAAACTTCTAAATTGTCAAAAAATCATCTGACCGACCAATTACCAGTCTGGAGAGGTTAATCGGCTCTTGTTTCCACTGTACACTGCACAACAAATGACATATAATTAAACTCAAATTTGGCGAACTCAAAAAAAAAAAAAACAGATATCAACTGAAATTCGGACGAAAAGTGCACAGTATATGCCCTGTCTTAAGTGTCACAGGATTTTTCTTTCTTTTTTAGCGAGTTTTTCCCCTTGGCAGTCATGTTGCCCCCTCTGACTCTCCCGATACTCTTTGACAGCCAATCGCTGTCACTAATAAATCTGTATTGTGTGCCTGCACTTGAATCTCAGTCTCACTCCTGACAAGTACAGGTTGAAATGAAGTTTGCCATAATATAATGTATATTTTTTGGATGATGATGAATAAAGATAAACAGACTCACCTGATACTGTCAGTGTAACTGCATTACTGATGTATGAGTATCGTGATCCTCTGGTCTCTGTTCCTCTACAGGTGTATTTACCTGCGTCAGACTCAGTAACAGATCTGATTGTATAATACTGGAGTTTATTCTGCTGGATGATTGAATCTTTATACCAGCTGTACTGCCAGCTGCTGACTCCTCCTTCACTGATCACACATTTGAGATTGACAGTTTCTCCTCTAAATACAAGTTTATCAGGGTCAACAGACAACAGAGGTGTTGGTCGTACTGTAGAATGACAACAAATCAAATGTTGTCAGAGTTGGTGTTATATCTGTCAATAAAACATCAATAGGAGTTGTAAAAGTACAGAAACAAGATTTGGTAAATCATGGGGGCAGTCCAAAAGCATTTAAACATGGCTGAAAAATAGCCAGGCAGACAGTGACTGAAGGGTAGCGTGCACACCAAAGCATTTATGGTGGCGGTCGGTGCATGTTTACAATTGTTTCATATGAAAGCGCCGCGCTTTTTAAAAAAGTGTTTGCCTTTTTTGCCGGTGCACTGAGATTTAAAAAAGTTAACTTGAGAAAGAATGCTAAGCTCATCAATGTCACTTCTCATTCAGCCATCCAATCACAGTGGAGAAGGGGCGGGACAAATATCACAACAATCAGCCGACACATCGTTCAATGACTGATAAACAAAAAACCAAAGCGCTCAGCTGAAAAAAAACCTGGAAAGCGCCTACAATCGGTGAAACGTAAGTTACAACATGACCCAACTTCAAATAATCCTATCAGTTTTCGGTGGACGAAATCATGTCCGCCCTAGCTTTTTTCTCATTTTAGAAGCTGTTTCACTCGGATATATGTCACGATGGAGAAAATAAGACAAGCATTACTTCCGTTTCATGATGACTTTAAGCATTTAAAGAGATGGGTTTAAAGTGAGAATGCCAATTATTTTATTTTCATTTTAGTCTTCTTTTAGGTTTTAGGGTGCCACTTTAGAATAGTGATCCATTGTTAATGAATAACTACACAGGAACAAATGAGTAATGCAATATTAACAATCTAGTGACTACTGTTAAAGGAACAGTATGTAGGATTGTGGTCGAAACTGGTATTGCAATCACAAAACTTGTGGCTAAAACTGGTACTGCAATCACACAGCTGGTGGCCAATACACAAAATGACAACATAAACATCAGTTGAGGGCTGCAACTCCAGTTTTTAAATGACAATATCCAGGCCGGATCACTGTTGTCAGTGATATAAGTATTTGAAATGAAAATGATTTCTTAATGTCTACTAACATATCAGGGCCATTTTATGATTAATTGATATACATTTCTAACATACTGTTTCTTTAACTAACATGAAACTCTTGATTAGCAAACTAGTAAGTAATAGCACACAGATGAACGTAGTAGTTCACTATTAACTAATCAATAACTACTATTTTATCTTACTCCCAGAGAACTACTGAGAAGTTTCATAATTCATGCAAAACTAAACAATAACTAATATAGGACAAATGATAACACTACATTAACACGTTTACTACTGTAAACAAATACACAAGACTATTTACATTATCAATAGGTAATAGCAAACTTTTTTTTATTAAATTACTAGAGAGTTATTGAGAGACGACTGGAACATAGATTCATCAACCATCCAAATGCCATACATACAGCGATTTTATTATTTAACCTTCCTGTCAAAAAACAAGTTTTATATATGGTTCCTAGCTCAAGCAAAAATCCTGTGAATGGTAAAAAGACTCTACATTTTAAGATTACATTGTTCTAAAGGAATTACTAATGGGTTACCATGATCTTCCAGCCTGGTCTCACTGTTAATACGTAGTATTTACACGTAACTTTGATAAACAAAAAACATATTTTTTTGTACGTTTAAATAGATGTTAAAACATACAATATGACGTATTTACAACATTTAAACGTAGCATTATTACGTTTTGACAGCTAAAAAACGTAAAACTTTTACGTATCTTTCATTCCATAAAGGTTGCTGTATAATTTCCTTTTAACCATTTTAGCGATATGTTACCACCTTAACCCTACCCCAAACCTTACCCTAAACCCAAATCTTACACTAAACCCGAATCTTACCCTAAATCCAAACTCTTTTAATACAAAATGTTTAAATACAAATCTATTATTTTTATATTATGCAACGTAATGGATAGATATGTTTAGGAACATATTAGTAACAATATAGCATTCAAAAGATATTGGTGCTAAAAAGTTTATTAAAATCATCCTCTCCGGTCCTCTCTGGAGTATATGAAGTAAAGAGAAGTATTAAAGTTATTAATCCAAGAGTTAGATCAGCGTTGATCCGGCTTCCCTCTGTCACGACGCGCTTTAATTTCAAACGTACATCAATGAAAATGACGCAAATATGTCACGTGGCACTCAAAGAGCCAATGAGCTTTTGATATCTCTGCCGTAAAGCAATGTGTCGTAAAGCTTCTTGAGGCGGGATATTTGAATTCATATTAACGAACTCGCGATCTGACTTTATGGTTGCTGATGAGAACTCGGATTAAGATTGCTGGATAAAGGGCTGAATTTGGATCTGTTCCTCGCAATCTTTATTAAAGAATTTTAAAGATGTGGATTACAGCAAATGAATAAAAGTAACATCTTTTGTGAATTTCTGTTGTATTTTGTTGAAATTATTGCTTAGTAGTAATAATAACGTATTGCATAGAAGACACAGGAGAAAACGCGTTTTTGTGTGTCATAGCAAACAAACTAAATATAAATACAGAAATGCTATTCATTTTAAAGTGTTAAATATTGTGAAATTCTCTGAATATCATAATCATTTCATTAGGTAAATGGGTAAACTGTCTTCAATAAATAAGTCAGAAAATATGACTGAAAACATGTCATTAATATGAGTAAGAAACGCCAATGCCCACAATTTTAATATTTATGAATAGGAATAACTTACGTACAAGTTTGTACGTTTGTAAAGCTGTAAATACGTAAATAATTTACGTATTAGTCTTGTCAAAACGTCGATATTGCACGTTTCAGTGTGTTTTAAACGTAAGTAAATGTACGTATTGTACAACCACACTGAAATGTAAAAATACACACGTATTCTCATGAGATCACGTTGGGTCTTCACTTTATAATACTGATCCAAATCATTAAAAGCCCTACATTTCCTGCCTCTGTTAAATACAGTAGGGCTGTAATGAGATTAACTAAGATGTGTCACACCTGCCAAGTTGGTAAAACTAATGAGGTCATATGCAATTCTGGCAGTGAAAAATCCCTCCAAACATTTAACCATTGATTGTGTTGGTTCACTAAGTCTGTCTTAAACTGGTGATGTATACTAACTGTGTCAGGTGAACCTGTTATCTTAACTCCATAGTGAAGACTAGTTTATTTCAATCTTTGGTATTCCAATAATTATTCAAGGAGGGACCAATTTCACATCTTAAATGTTTGCAAATGTTAAAAGTATTGCAACCACTGTGTGTAAACCATTAGAAAAGTAGAGCATATCACCCTATAAGACTTCTTATGGTGGAGAAATTTTGAGTGTTTTATCTTAAGCTTAGTATAAATGCTTTATATAAAGTATACTTTTAATGTGTTATATTGTTGAGGTCTAAATGAATTAAGTTGTCTCTCTGTTGCTTGCCATGACAGTGTTTTTCCACAGCTGGGCCTGGATGGGGGACGTGTGACCTTGGTAAGAATAGCAAGATAGCTTTATGACGCATTAGAAAACAAAGGCATTGTGTTTTACCAGCAATGGCTGTCTTTTTGTGTAGCAACTTAAAGGTTGCAGAGATACAGGCACAGTACAAACAGATTGTTCGAATGGGAGGGCTACTAAAACGGGGGCACTATTTAAATCACTGAAAAACTCAGAACGGGGTCATTGTCATAGTCATTGTGATCATCATTTTACCAATGCAGGTGTATACACCCTATGACCAGTATTGTGTTTCAAGCTGTCTGACACAATTCTTTAATAAAATACTTTGAAGAGAATTTTACATCTCAACCGTCTCTGATTCTCCTGAAAAAATCCACGACATTCTGAGTAGATTGACTAAGTGAAAAAGTGCACAGACAATGAAGTCAAGATTTTTACAGTGGCAAAGTTTATTTTTAACAGAGTAAATAAATTTTTTGCAACATTAATGGTTCTCATACTAATGCAGACAAATTTTGCCTATTTTAGATTATAGGGGTGAAAATGTCTTTGTCAAAACTTGTGTTAAGTTCATTTAACTGCCGTTAATTTTGGAAAAAAATCTCAAAAGGGGACCACCTTTATTTGGACTAAGCCCAAGATGTTTAAAAAATGGGTCAAAGGTGGAGTCTTTCTTTGTTTTCATGTGAGATTTAAAGAACTAAAGTGAATACAAATTTGTGTACAGATTACGAAATTAATCAAGCGTTATAGTGGGACTGCAAATTTAGGCTGATTGATGCCTTTTTTTCTTTTCATAACTATTCTTATATGAATTGCACAATTTTAATAAAACCATCAAACACTGGCTGCTTCGGAAAGCTGTTAATGATGCCTTTAGAGAACTCATTCCAAACAGACGCGAGCAGACCCAAACAATCTTGTGTGTGCATCGAATCCTTTTCCAACACTCCCTCTGTTTGCCAAGAGCGCTTGCAACATCGTGTGGCTGGCGGTTAATTTTCATTTGAGACAGACCTGTCAGTCAACTTTGAATGCACATTTTATCAGTTACCTTGGTGTCGTGGTCAGATAACAAATGAAGATAAATTGAGCAGCAGGCCAAATAGATGGGAGGCTTCTTTCTGTCTAACTTTCTGTCTGAAAATCATCACAAAAAGAACAAAATATCTTTCTCAGGGGCATGGAGTGAGACAGGGTTGCTCTTTAAGCCAAACAATCAGTCTGGAGTGATCAACATTTATTGTTTGGGGGGGCAGTAGGCATTGGGGTCCATGCGATGCGGAGCCAGATCAGCCATAGACGCATAAAGCACTACGTTAACCAGTCCTGTCCTTAGTATGCCAGCTACTGAGTCTGTTCACAAGATGGCCACCGCCACACCCGAGCCATTTCATGACATGACTGCAATACCGGTGCGCCCAGTTGAGGCCTGTGCAAACCGGTTAGTCTCTAGCTTGGCGGATACTCCGATGGTGTCGGTTCGGGAGGCCAGCATCCCTAAGCCACCTGTCTCCATGACCCGATCGTCGGAGCCAGCCGGGTCAGCTGGGTCGACCGATTTTTTCAGATTCAATTAAGTTCAATGAGTCTTCTGAGTCAAATGAGTCCTCTGATTCAGCGGGACAATCCGAATCATTTGAACCTTTTGAACCTTCTATGTTTGCCTTAGCATTGTGGTGTGCTTGGTCTGTTTTTTGCTCTTCTGCTTCACAGGAGGTCTCTCAAACTCATGAGCCGGAGTTTCCTGAACATTTGTTTAATTATGTCATTTTAATGCAAAATGACATTGTTTGAATTGTCTTTGTTATGACAATTTATGGGTTAACATTACATTAAACTGCCATTTAAATGTCATTAAGTGTTAATACTATGTCAATTAATTTTAAATACTTAAATACATTAAAATGCAACAGACACATCAAAAATATTATAATTAACTTTATGTACATGTCCAATACATAAAAGCTGAGGGTTCTGAAATTTTCTGACAGGAAAAAATAAGAAAATATTTAATCAATTTATTTTAATGCAATTAACTCTGCAGTGATATGGACCCAACTGATTGCTTAACCCATTATTGTTCTGTTTTTTTGTTTAATTTTAGGTGAATCGGTATCCAACTACAATAAAATATAATTTTATCAATTTTAATAAATATTAGTATTATGGAGGAAACTTAAAAAAAAAACGTTATGGACTGAAGAATATTCATGCCGCTGTTATAAAACTATTTGACAAAGTATTAACACATAATGACAATAACAAATTATATTTGTACCACTGTAGTTGAGGTCAAGATAAATATTCATGATGCTGTTATAAAACTATTTGACAGAGTATTAAGACTTAATGACATTTTAATGAGACATTCAATTTGTTTCACTGGTAAAAAGTGGTCAGTTATGTCGTCTTGGTAATGTCAAGTTGTCATGACAAGTTATGATGTATTGGTTAATGTCAAGTTGTCAAAGACATCTCAAACAATATAATCTTTGCATTAAAAATGACACAATTGAACAAATGACAGTTGACATAAACATGCATAAAATCTCATTCGTGTTCATAGCACATTTCATGTCATGATTATGAATGTGTCATGTCAGTCTTATGAACATCCCTTCAAGTAAAGTGTTACCTTTTACTTTTATTTGCGCTATTTGTATGCAGCCCAAAAGTGTTATAGTTGCAAAAACCTTCTTATGTAACTTCATAGTTACTGGATTACAGCAAACATATTTGCCTATTTTGGGATAAAATTGGCATTTTCAAATTTGTAACAGAAAACACTTTATTAATGATAGATTAATAAATAGTTTATATAGCTGCCATAATGGGGAAAAATATCCTTGGGGGACCATGCCTCGGAACCCCTAGATTTGGGCTAAGACCCCAATGTCTACAATGTCTGCCTCTGGCCCTGTTCAAAATCATTCTTGTATAAATTGCCCCATTTAATTCAAAGCATTAAAAGTTTCATCCTCTATAACTTGTTCATTGTCATATGAAATAGTGTTCATTGTTTTCTCAGAACAAAGTATATTGTGTGAGTATAAATACTTACCCCGTACGGTCACAGTTATTGGTTTACTGTCTTGTGTGTAAACCTGAGGGTTTTCTTTTCTTCCAGCTCTGCACTTGTACTCTCCTCCATTAGAGACTTGCACAGATTTGATTATTTTAGCTCCTGTAGTTTCAGTGGATTCAGTGTTTGATGGTGTGATAAAGATAAACTCCCATCCAGTGGACTGATGAATCTTACAGGTCAGAGTAACTGAGTCTCCAATGAACACAGACGTCTGTGGCTCCACAGTCAGAGTAGGTGTTACATCTGTCAATATAAAATCAATAGGAGTTGTAAAAGTTTTTTTAACAAGATCTGCAACTAGTCTGAATACTTAACTGATAGATGAGATATTTTGGGATGTTTTGATGTGTGTATAGTACATTGTGTACACTGTACATTTAAATAGACAAAATCAATGTTTTTTCTTGCTGACATTAAAAACTAAATCAGTATAAAATTGATATATATAAAATATATATGCATGCATTTATAATCGAAATATTGAGGGATTTATTGCTAGGGATTTATATTCTGCACTATTTAAAACATGAAAAACTGAACAAGATAAATGTCTGTGTGCATTTTCATAATCAGTTTTATACAATTTGCCCCATTTATTCCAATACATTAAAACATGTATCCTCTATAATTGTAAATCACTACTTATTCAATGATTTATAAAATAATTTTCATTGTCTTCTCAGAACAAAGTGTATTATGTGAGTATAAATACTTACCCTGTACTGTCACTGTTATTGGATTACTGTCTCGTGTGTAAACCTGAGGATTTCCTCTTCCAGCTCTGCACTTGTACTCTCCTCCATCAGAGACTGTGACTGTTGATTGCACAGATCTGATTGTTTTAGTTCCTGTAGCTTTATAGTATTCAGTGTTTGGAGATTTGGTAAAGATAAACTCCCATTCAGTGGACTGATCAACCTCACAGGTCAGAGTAACTGAGTCTCCAATGAACACAGACGTCTGTGGATGCACAGTCAGAATTGGTGTTACATCTGTCAATATAAAATCAATAGGAGTTGTGAAAGTTTTTTTAACAAGATCTCCAACTGGTAAATCATTCATGCATTTTTATTTCACAGATTAATCGGAATACTCAACTGATAGATGAGATCTTTCGAGATGTTTTTCGAGATGTTATTTGATGTGTGTACAGTATGCACTTTTAAATAGACAAAATTCAATGGTGTTGTTTTAAAATTAAGGAACTACATTTGAATAAAATTGAATATGATCTTTTTTATTTGTGTATACATATGATCAAAATATTGATTGAATTTATTGCTACCATAAAAATTAAAAAACATTTAAAACAGAAATCTGAACAGGATAAATGTTTGTGTGCATTTTCATAATCATTTTTGAAAATGATTTTGCCACGCAAAATTGCCCCATTTATTCCAATACATTAAAACTTGTATCAGTTGTAATCACCACTTATTCAGTGATTTATAAAATAATTTGTTTTCTCAGAACAAAGTGTATTATGTGAGCAAAAATACTAACCATTTACTGTCACTGTTACTGGCTCACTGTATTGTGTGTAAATTATTGGGTTTTCTCTTCCAGCTCTGCACTTGTACTCTCCTCCATCAGAGACTTGCACAGATCTGATTGTTTTAGTTCCTGTAGCTTCATAGGATTCAGTGTTTGGAGATTTGATAAACACCCAATCAATGGACTGATGAATCTCACAGGTCAGATTAACTGAGTCTCCAATGAAAACAGTCGTCTGTGGCTGCACAGTCAGAGTTGGTTTATCTGTCAATATAAAATTATTGGGAGTTTTGAAATTTTATCAACAAGATCTTCTTGAGCATATTATAGCAATGAACACATCATAACGCACACAATATGTAAAATTTGCAGTTTTGTGTTGATTCAGAGTTGATCTCATCTTCAGTCTAAAAATGGCTGGGTTATTTTTTTAACCAAAAATGCTGGGTTGAGTCTGTTGGATTGTTTTGCTGGGTTATTTTTTAACATTTTAAACACTTTTTGGGTAGTTTCAGTTTTCTGGTTGTTGGGTTAAACTGATGGGTTTTTATTCTGGGTTGTTTGAATAGGCTCACATGCTTCGCGCCCCATGTTTGAATGTGCTCAGCAACGGTCGTCGTGAAAGGACAGAGCCACTGAAAGCAGTTTCAAGGTAAGTTTATATGTTTTTGTGAACATTTCATATGAATATTAACAAGATTATAACATTTTGCGAGACAGCAACGCGTTAATTTATACAGACTAAGATGAAGGGGGTAATTTAGAGGAGTGACGACTGTTACCTCAGATCGCCGTTTAGACAAATTGACTCGAATACTCGTTCTAAGATGTGTGATACAATTTTTTTAAATGTTACAAAATCCCCATCACACGGTTGATTACGTTAACCCAAGACAATTGGTAACACTTTATTTCGATAGTCCACTTTAGACATTTTACTAACTATAAGTAACTTTGCAACTACTTATGAACTACCAATCTTTAGAGAATTAGTAGAATGTCTGCTTAATATCTACTAACACTTTATTGTGATGATATCTCAACAGACATTCAACTGTCTATAAGTATCTTTGCACCTGCATGTCAACTTATTCCACTAACCCAAACCTCTTCCCTAACCCCAACCCTTACAGTCTACTAATACACTAATGACAGTAAGTTGACGTATAGTTGCAAAATATTGAAAGTAAGTTGACATGTAGTTGCAAAGTTATTTATAGTTAGTAGATTGTCTAAAGTGGACTATCAAAATAAAGTGTAACCAGACAATTTATGTAAGTCTTTAACAAAGCGAGCCAAAACCTGTACCGAGTCAGACTTCTGCCACCCCAATTCGGCTTTTGTCTCACACACGCGCATAGTTTTCCCGGCTTAGCAATAGCGACACTATTAAATTAAATTTAGTGTCAAACGAGTTACTTTCTTGTCATTCGATATCAGTGGCGGCTGGTGCTAAAAAAATTTGGGGGGGCACAAACACACTCAAAATCAAACTTTTACTGTAGTAATGCAGTACTGTTAATAGCCATTTATCAGGTGATGAGTATCATTAGGCTACTGCTTAGCTAAAATGCTGAAAATGTTACAGTTGAAATCAAACACACTAAATAAATGTACTATGAATCTGTAAAGGCGGGCGTACACGGTGCGATTTTTGCTGTCGTTGGGGCTCGCATGCGATTTTTTTTCCTCGGGAGCAAATCGTTCATGCTCGTATGGTCGCGGCTCGCACTGTGTGAGAGGAATTACGAGCCGAGCCGAGCAGGTTACGAGCACCTTACGACCTCCCGATAATTTTTAAACATGTCAAAAAAGTTCGGGAGCTGTCGGTATAAATTCGTAGTGCGGGTGTACGAGACGATCTGGCAAAGCACTTGAAGTTGACCAATCAGAATGTACAAAACGCAGAAGAAGAAAGACAAATGTAGCACTGCTACCTCAAATATTGATGACTACTCTATAGCTGGCTATGTTTCGCGCACATACACACTCCGGTGACCGGACATCATGACAAATATGTACAGGTCCTTTCAGTGACAACCTCTTGATCAGCTTATTTGCTTGAAAAAAAAACTGTCATACGTGTTTTTGTGATGTCGGGTCACAGCTTTGGATGTGTGTGGAAACAGGAGAGAGTGTAGTTGTTTTAGGCTATACCGCTGTTCTGATAAGTGCTACCACAATGCATTAAACGAGGCTGATATTAAAACTTTTTTGTTTTACTTGTTGATTTTTCTTTACTTGTTAATATGTTTTATCATTATTTACAATGTAAACATAAAATAAGCCAACTAAATTATGTAATAAATACATTTAAAAATTATTAGACTCCGTGCAGAGACCACTGGTTTAAATAGTACAGGATGTACAAAGAATGTCGCAATTTTTGTGTAATCCAAGCTGTGCCAAAGTTGCTGTAGTTTCATAAATGATTGAATATTAAAAGGGCTGTCGCGACAGAAAAAAGCAACGGAATGTCCATGTTTAATAGGCTAAGATATGCATTTATTGAGAGAGAGTACATAAACATGATGATCATATGCGGAGATGATGTTTCCCATCTTATTATGGAGCTTCTGCTTTAACAACTGAGCTTGTTCGGTATTTTTACCCACATATATATTCTTTTACATATTTTCGACCAAAGGAACAAATGATATAGCCCAGTGTAAGTTATATGGTAGCCTTAGCTTGTTTTGCAATGATGAGAACATTTAAATGACTAAAAATGTAGGCTATCTCTGAAACTTTATTTAAATAATGATTAATTTGTTTTCATACTATATTTGTATTGCTTGCTATGTATTGATTTACATATAGGCCTACTGTGAAAATGCACTATATTAATAAGCAATGCCTTCTGTATGGCATTTATTTTGTGCAGTTACAGGAGCATAAATGCTGCGGTCTCACTTTTACTTCAAGACCGCATATGCGCTAGCACGAACAATCACTGCCAGAGAAATTCCTTCACCGCCACAGAACTAGACCTATATTGCAATTTCGGAATGCATAAATAGAAATACAAAAGAACAGAAATTCCAGGCTGTTTTATATACTAAGCCAATATCTTTACCCTATTCTTTTTGATTTATTTTTTGTACATTCTGCCACAACGAAAGGTAGCCTACTTCATCCTCACAGGTGTGAAAATGCTTACGTCAGAATTCGTCAAGTCGTACAGTAAAATCTTGTCGTGTGTGACTGGGTCCAAATTATTTTCGTATAAACTCACTCGTGTCGTGTGCGAGAGCTCACGACGTTCCGACCGTCAGAATTCGCACCGTGTACGCCCAGCTTAATGAACTATTTTTCAAGGTAATCATTCACACACAGACACACACACATACACACACACAGAGGTTGCGATAGACTTTTTCAATCTCCGTCATTTTTTTGATAAACAGCGTTGTAAAGAGTCCGTCAGAGTCAGTTATTATTGGTCATTTCATGTTTTAGTTATTTTCATTTTCCTTCACATGTCCATTTCTAATCATAAACTTACAAGACGAGCATACAAGTCAAATGCGTTTATTTATTTGTTTAGAGAACAGATAAACGGAGAACATGCATCATTTTACATGTTTAACATCAGACTTTAATGCAGACTCTTGTCATTAGATTTTGTATCTTTACCTTAAACAGGCGTCTGGTTGCAGCGTACCTGTAATGTTTAACTTCAGCAGCGATGCACAGACCAATCAGTGTATGACATCAAAATATCGTGAGAATGTTTAGAACTCAATGCGTCATTTGAGCAACACACTGCCACCAACTGGAAATACCCAGGAATTAGATTCTCAAGTTAAGTTGTATGGGCAATCTGCCAAAATGGTGTTCAAATTTTTCTTTATCCTGCTTAAAATGTTCTCCGTCAAAGACTTTTCGTTTAACACGACCGAACACACACAAAAAGAGAAAGTTGCACAGGCTCGTACGTTTCTTTTTGTTTTTATAGCAATAGCACAATCACATTTTTCCCTCACAACAGAGCACGGTTCGTGAAGTTCCCTTTAAAACAGTGGATTTCTTGTGGGTGCTTTTTTAAACTCTACAACAACAAAACTAACAACAACAAAGTTGACCAAGCCACGGAATATACCGAATTATATATGAGCTCTCGCTCTCATTATGTCCACGCAACACAAGCTCAAACGGGCCACAAAATTTCATGCCGTGCACGTCTAGCACGCATTCAGACTTAAAAATGGCAAACAGGGAATTTTTTTTAACTCAAGACTTACATGATATCCAGCTAGCCAACTCCATTTGCCATGAGAAGTGGTGGAGCACACAGACTGCCATCATTTGACATTGGTCAATCTGGTCCAAGCTTCTTAATCTTTTATTTATTCATCAAATACCTTGTGGTTTTGTAATGATAAAATCATCTCAAGATACTTGCTTTCACTGATCAGTACTGCAGTTAACACAGCAATCTGCAACGCGGTTATGAGACTCTGAGAACGCTCCAATCACAGGAGGTAAAAAACATTAAAAACAATATTGATTCGCTTACAACATAAGTAGGAGGATTTGGGGCGCACAGTCCTGTGCCCCAGGGCTGATCCGGAACTCACACGTGGTGGTAATGCAGCCAGGGATGCAAAAGGAAGCCTTATAATTTTTATAAAATGTATAATTCACTTGGCCCACATGGTTTTCTGAATACTTAAATCTGATCATTCAGTTCAGACCACTAAAAAGTTTTTCCTCTTTTGTAGATTGCAACAAATGTGGTGGAACTTCTTTTCTAGACAGAATCCTCGAAACCCTTTCCTTTCGTCCTGGCCATGGTAAACATCCAGCAGATCTCTCAATCTTTTGTAATTATTAATGCCATTTACTTGCAGCTGTTGATGTATGTTTTAAGTGCGGGGCAACCTTCTGGTCTCTCTGATGGAGCCAATATGTAAGTGACTTAAACTGCAATTCAGCCAAGATGGGGACGGCACGCACCACCTGCTTTAAGCTTCAAAAATGATCTTCACAAACTAATGGGTGACGTCAAGGACACGACTTCCATATTTTTTTACAGTCTATGGTTTAAAGGCATTTTACGTGTTTGAAAATAAATACCCTAGGCAATGTGCTTCTACATGGGAATTCCTGTAGTCTGTCATTTTCCAAATGGATAAATCCTCTGCTGTTCAATTCCTTTGTTCATCTTTATTCGCAAGGAGTAACTTTAATAAATTAAGTATTTTTAGTCAAATACTTTCCATACTGTGAAACTTAGAACATCTGTTCTGTAAAAAACTTAACACATTTGTGGATGATTTTAATTAAACATTTACATTGTTTCTTTTCCTACACTGCTACTGTAGTTTTGTTTATGTACATTTCAGTATTTCATTTATTTAATGTAAAATTCAAAATTCTGTCTTAAACACTTGATTCAACCTGTTACATTGTTACTTCAATGTGCATAATTTATGATATTTAATAAATATATTTATACTTGATGTCAGTAAGCAGTCCTTTGAATGATTTTGCAACTGCCGACTGTAAAAATGTTTGTAGTTATTTTGCAGTTAAATAAACATTTATTTGGTGTTCACAATGGTCTTGATTTACAATAAAGCACATAATAAAAAAAACCAGCAAGAATAACCCAAACCCAGAATATTAATCCCAAAATGACTACATGTTGTGTAACTTTAACCCAGCATGTGTTCTGTCCAATATTTACCCAGCGCTGGGTTGGGTTTTTAACCCAACCATTTTTAGAGTGTTAAATCCTCACAGTGTGAAACAAATTGAGGAACTAAATCAGAATAAAATTGAATATTTTTTATTTGTATTTATATATAATCAAAATATTGAGGGATTTATTACTACCATTAAAATTCTGCACTATTGAAAGATAAAAAAAGAAAAATGTTTATGTACATTTTCATAATCATTTTTATACAAATTGCCCCATTTATTCCAATAAATAAAAAATGTTTTACACTGACACTGTTTAGATTATTAAAACGTTAAAACTCAATAATTTAAACACCAATAAAAAGCTATTTTTTTTTTTTTCTAAACTCACCTTCCTTAAACTCCTCATCATTTGCTGTCAAAACTTTAGGCTTGCCATCAGTGCTTGTTTCTAACACAAAAGAGATGTTATAGTTCAAGAGATTGTATGTACAAGAACAATGAAATGTATTATTATTTTTTTTTTACTTAGTGAATGAGTTTCACACACCAGCAGCCATCCCTTGACAGACATCCCTGACAGACATTGACAGACATCCCTGGACCCAATGTCACAACGCAGCCAATTTAACACAAGGAATTGTTTATTCATTGTAGGAGACAGGAGCGATCATCACACAACAAACAAAATGCAAAACCAAGGTCGCTGTTTACATGGTGAAAGTTATGGTGAGAAGATGAAGGAATTTACTCGATCAGCGATGTTTAATTTAAATGCTTATGTAGGCTGCAATGTGCAAGCGAGCAATACAGTGACCAGACAATATCACATTAATAAGCAAGTTGTTAACTATACTACAGTAAGTGATTACTAGAAAAAAAAGATTTTACTTCATAATATGCCATCTACACAATATTCTAAAGAACATCAAAACGAGCGTCATTTCTGCAGACGCTATGCATTCCCATTAGTCCAAGTGATTAAAAACAGCCCTGATATCTTCAAATGAACAGTCATTAGATTCTTCATTGGCTTCATTTATGTCCATCTTTGTCCCCCGCTGTCTTCCCTCCATCTCCTCAATTCAATTCTCTTTCACTGCTTATGTTTCATGATTGTACACTACTGGCATAACCATTGAAATGCGTTTAAATTGAACGCCTAAGCCCTTGATCAAGGTAAATTAAGTGCAAACACTGCAGGTGCAGTGCTGCGCAGACCAATCAGTGTATAACATCAAAGTACTGCAAGAGTGATTTAAAAACTGTGCGCAAGTTCCTGTTGTGACGTTACAACCATAACACCAACCAGAACAGCCAAAACCTCGGTGAAGTCTTTTATAATCAGCTGACCTTCATTGATGACATCACTAAGACAACATGGTCATGCTCATTATTAAGACCCAATGGTGGTCAGTTTTTTATTTTTACTTTGGCTGCGTTTCACAATTCTATGCATAGGGCATGCACAGGGAATGTGATTGGTCAAGCCTGGTCAAGTTCGAAAAAATAAAATGGCGGTTGCTATGTAACGTGTAAAACGGCCTGAAGGCAGCTGACTTGTTGCCTCACTGCCTCATGAGGCAATTACTTAGGCGACAGGCATCTATAGGAAATGCATTCGGACATTTTTTTGACAGCAAGTGTTTAGTTCTTTTTCAATAGGAGACATGCGGAAAGAGGCAAAACGGGGGCGGTTGCAGAGGTGAAGCAGAGTTGGTCCACACGCCTTGCGCACCCAAAATTCTGTCCCTTCTCCGGACATGGTACTTCATGACAGGCGCCGTTGAAGATAAACAAATTTGCAATATATGCTGCACAAAACGCTTCCTATACAAGATAAAAGCTCAAGCCGTGCAGCGATTTTGCTGCGTACCATGTGAAATGGCCATTAGTTTCTGGATGCAGCCTTTTTCTCAGCAGGTTTGTATCAGAATATATATGAATATTTGATTGTATCAGAATTGTAACAGAATATGTGAATATGTGATGAAATAAGTGAATTAATAATAACTGAATCCTCACCTTTAGTTTGTCCAGAGTGGATGTTTAAAATCAACACTGTAAAGAACAAAGAGAAAAACGTATTACAGTTTCAACCATATAAATAAAGCTGATAAACTATCTGTATGTAAATAAATAAATAAATGTATAGATCTTTTTTGTTTCTGTTAAGACAAATATTAAGGCATAACAAACTAAACTAAACACACCGTTTCTATTTTAAAGCTACTTACTTTCTTTAAAACTTTTGACATATATAGGACATAAAAAAAAACAATACTAACACAAAACATCGGCACTTATATATTATACATATTTTAAGATGTCAGTGTACGCTGTTTTCACTGTTATATACATCACTGTCTCTTAAGCCCCGCCCACACACTTATGCTCCTCTGTTTTACGGTCTTGCGTAAATATAATTGGCTGGCTCTGCACTAGATTATTTGCATAAGGCGATATGGTTGGGTGTTCAACTTCTGATGCCAGTGACATGAAGCCGCTTGTTAAATCAGATGTCATACATCGCTTCTGGGTCCAACCGATTTCAAATGCAATAAGGAAATAACACAACAATCATGCTAACATACACTATCACAATGCAAAACTCCAAAAAACACAAACAATCTTAATCTTTATCTCCATAAAAAAATCCGAGATGACTCATGGAAATACATTTTTTTACGAATTATTACTATGTTGCTGCCAGTGATTCTGTGAGCCTGGAGACTGCAGTGTACAGTCGGAGATGTGTACGTTTATAAAATGTTCACTTAAATGTGTGATATGAATAAATAGCTCATAAATGGCTGTTATCCTCTACTGAAATGAGTGAAAGCTTGGACCCAGAAATAGAATTCCTTTAATTTCCTTACGGCGCATTCACACGGGGCATCAGCGTTAACGCTTCTCATTCACTTTTAATGGGTGACGTCATGCGTTGCCGAACTGAATTGTGGATCTGTCTGTGCCACGTCAGTGCCATTGCTCGCGGCAGAAGTTGAACTTTTTCTCAACTTTTCAAGCGGTAACGCATGCGTCAGCCAATCAGATCGCCTTATGTAAATAACCTAGGCAGAGCCAGCCAATTATGTTTATGGAAGAATGGAGCATAGGTTCCGGCCACTGTGATTGGCTGTTGGCCACGCTTCAGACAAGCCTTCCGTCAAGCGTTAACGCTAACGCTCCGTGTGAATGCGCCATTATATCATGACTTAATAAGCCCACAGGATTATTTGAGCAATAAAACTATAGAGATGCCTCTGCAAATATTACAACCTAAAAAGTAAAAAATCAGTAAATATTACATAAATAATGAATTATGTATGAAGAAAAGCTGAAACGTAGCTGAGTTGTATTTTGATAAGACATTGTGAAGTGATTGTAATGTACACAACCCCAAACAAGGATTACTGAATACTCACCTAGTGCAATTTAACACGTTTACATTTAATTATTGCAAATATTACAAACATGTATTTAATTAGAATATGTTTACAAAATATATACTCTGTGCAGCCAAATACAACATGCACTGCTCCATGCATGTTCACTTCTGCTGCTATGTGTGTGCACTTAATCTTGGATGGGAGGACAACTTCTGAGTATGTGTTACATTACATTCCCTGCTGAAAAAAACAGCATACCAGCAAGACCAGCATATGTTGTGTTTTGGTGCTGGTTTGCTAGTGAACACCAGCTAAACCAGCACCAAACCAGCATCAGCACCAGCATTAGCACCAGCTAAACCAGCATTAGCACCAGCATCCCATTCTGGTCATTTTATGTTGCTTGTTTGCTGGTGACCACCAGCTAAACCAGCGTAATTCCCATGCTGGACCCTGCTGGTTTAATGCTGGATTTTTCAGCAGGGTTCACACGGGGCGTCAGTGTTAACGTTTGCCGTACAGTAGGGTGTGTCTGAAGCGTGGCCTTGATGCGATCATCACAGTGACACTAGCAAATGAAAGTGGCCCCAACACATGTTTTCTGTATTACGGTCTTGCATATATGTAACTGGCTGGCTCTGCACTAGTTTATTTGCATAAGGTGATCTGGTTGGCTGATCAACTTCTGATGCCAGTGACGTGAAGCCGATGTATCCACAATTCAGTTCGGCAATGTATATCATCACCCATTCAAAGTAAATGAGAAGCATTAAAGCGAATGCCCCATGTGAATCTATCGTAACACATACAAAAATGTGTTCTCCCATTCTAGTTTAAGTGACATACATAGCAGCATTTCACGCACAGAGCAGTGCATGGCATTCACTGCGATACCCTGGGACATTTACCAAGATAATCTAGTAAAAGCCATCTGGTCATAAAACATTGAATTTGTTAAATGTTGCATAAAAACCTACACATAAAATAACTTATAGAATAATGCCTAAGTTATTTGCAAATATATAACCTAAAAAGTTAAAAGTAAAAAATCAGTAAATATTACATAAATAATGAATTATGCATGAAGAAAAGCTGAACCGTAGCTGAGTTGTATTTTGATGGCATTTAGACAATGGTCCTCAATTCTGTTACACATTGATATGTCGCATGCTGTTTGCTGAGCATTTGTGACCAGTCACGGAAAGTAGGGACACAAGTCGGATCTGGGCATTTTGAGTTATTCACAGATTCTGAAAGTGCAGTTTCTAAGCTTTCCAACGATGTGTAACACATGGAAATCTGATAAGATTTGGAGAAGTTGTGGCCATTTGAATATAGGAACTCAGAAATACTCAAACCGAGAAAATCAAGACGAAAGGGACTCTTCTTTTCAGCTGGGGGAGACAATAGGGCTCATTTACATCTCATTTAGCTAAGCCATGCCCCCTGTAAAACCCTTTTTGAGATGTTCTAGCATCATATGTAGTATTTTATGACCAAATGACAACCCGCAAAAATAAACATGACTCTTTTACCTTTGTGGGGATCACAAGTCGAATCCAGTCTGTTTCAGATTATCCAATGTCCATATTTGTCCACAAATGCGTATAATCCGTGAAATATAGATTGTTTACATCAGATTTCGCATGAATGTCTGGTAATACAATATAATATATAATCTAAAGACTATTTAAATCGTAACATGTAAGGGTATATGAGCTTACATTCCGTTAAACACATGAACCCGCCTTCAAAGTTTGTATTTAAAATAGGGAAGTAGTATAATAGATCATCCAAACAGCGCCGTCGAAAACGTGACATCCTTTAGAGAGGTTACCAATGGCTCGCTCGTTCCTCCATCAGCCAATGACTTCATGGAAAATATTGATAGACAAAACATGTAGCCAATTATATGAAGAATACAACTATATCTGTGTAACTTCTTTGTGTTTGGACTCATGCTGCGCTGCAAGAACTGACATACAGATGACGTCAAAGTACCGCGAGAGCGAGTCGAAATTAAACTACTCCGTAAGATTTCTTGAAGAGCTCTCGCGGTACTTTGACGTCATCCGACTGCGGCGCCGCATAAAGTCAGTGACGCGGCTGACGTACGATGCGGCTGACTGTTATTTGTTCCGCCCCAGCTTCTTTTATTTTTCTTTTGTTTTGTGCGCCCGAGCTTTACAGTCTGGGGAGACGCAGGCTATAAGTTTGAAAAAAAAAAAAAAACTTAGCAAACATGTCTGAGGAACAGGGCAGCGCGTCACTACAGTCACGTGACTTCACGCTCGAGCCGGAAGAGAAGACAATGCTGAATATAGTCGTAATTCTGCTATTTTTGGACCAAACTGTATTTTCGATGCATCAACACAATCTTACTGACCCACTGATGTCACATGGACTACTTTGATGATGTTTTTATTAACTTTCTGGACATGGAAACCATACATAGATTTTCAATGAAGGGGAAAGCTCTCGGACTAAATCTAACGATAAAACATCTTAAACTGTGTTCCGAAGATGAACGGAGGTCTTCCGAGTTTAGAACGACATAAGGGTGAGTCATTAATTACATTATTTTCATTTTTGGGCGAACTATCCTTATGTAGTAGTCACGCTGTTCCCTTTGTGGGCGGAGGCGAAAACACAAGCTTATACAGTATGTAAATATACACACAGACAATGACGCCCCCCGCTGCACGCTAGAATCTCCGGAAAAACAAGCCTATTTTAACCGCAAAATGTACGCTTTTAAATATACAAAAACTGCTATCTCAAACATGGAGAGGCTTCTTCGTGATCTCAACTAACAGATTCTGCAATAAAACGAAAATCACAAATTTCGAAAAAAAAAACTTTGTTTCTCATTTTCTCGAAACTTGTGCTGCCGACTTGAGTCCCTGGTTTCCGTGACGGGTCACATTTAATAAAGTATAGTATTACATAACAAAATGAGTACATAAAACAACATCTATTGGTCACTAACTGCACATAATAATGGTGGTAGTGACTGAAAATTAATGGCCTAAATCTATTTGAAGCTGATGAACAACTGCTGTTTTTCACACATTGGTTTATACACAGGACTGAAACTAAAAAACCACACTGAACTTAATCTCCATCCGACCTCCAACACTGATGTGTGCTGCTATATATGTACCTGTGAATATAGACATCAGTGATGCTTGAGAAGACAATAATAACTATATCTAGCATTTAAACAACTTGTCATCCTCCATCATTTGTGCAACAGATATGAATGATACCAGAGATCAAGCTTGTTGAGGAGTTTGATGTTTTCTAAGCATTTACTTGCTTAGAGTTAAAAACATCACAGACTTACTGAACATAGAAAGAGGAACATGAGCTTCTGTGTGTATGAACACCAAAATAACTTTGAGCACATGTTTCAAATACAGGGCCTGTGGGCCAATCTATTATCTGCTGTGCATTTGTATTCGGTCCGCTCAGTGATATAAGATTTTAAACTGATCTTGGACCACTTCTATTCTCAGCACTGGACTACAATTTTTTAACCCAGGCTGCATTTTCTTTCTTTAGCTACTGTAACTGACTGTACTCATTAGTGTTCAAATGTTTATATGCAAGGAAAAGTTAATAGTTTTTAGGGCTAAAACGATTCATCGAGTTATTCGATTAACATCCACTGCTGTTTCACCAAGCGTCGCTGAAACAAGGTAAAGAAGCCTATTAATGTTCACTGATTTTAATCCCATACTGTATTTGTTGCGATGTCGTTATGGGTATTAACTAGATATGAGCTTTGATGTTTTTAAGTAGTAAACTTATTCACGTTGAATTGCAAGAGAGTATAGCTTAAAAAAGAACCCCTTTACAAACAAACACATGACCGATCAGACCGATCGCGCAATGCATCACATATGCTTAAACTTTTAGTCACGCAACAATAATTTCAGCATGCATTCACTGTATACACCAGGACGTGATGTTGTGATGCAATTTTTCCAACGGATGCTTCACCTAAAATGCACCGCAATGCAAGTGATGCAAGCCAAATACAGCGTTATATATTGAAAATGAATGTATGTATTTCTGCTGTACCAAACTGCAATAAAGCAACTGGTCTGACTTGGGCGTCACTCCTCCTCACGCACACACAAACCACATGCACGTGCACACACACACACATTCTGGTTTCCATGTTTTGTGGGGACATTCCATAGACGTAATGCATTTTATACCATACAAACTGTATATTCTATTCCCCTTACCTGCCCCATTCCCTAACCCCAACCATCACAAAAACCTTTCTTGTACCTTAGATTTTCAATAAACATCATCTTTTTTGATTTATAAGCTTGTTTCCTCAGGGGACATCAAAATGTCCCCACAAGGTCACAAAAACACTGGTATTCCTATCTTTGTGGGGACAATTGGTCCCCACAACGTGATAATTACCAGGTACACACACACGCACACACACACACAGTTTTCCATGTTTTGTGGGGACAGTCCATAGACGTAATGGTTTTTATACTGTACAAACTGTATATTCTATTCCCTTCCCCTAACCCAAACCCCAACCTTCACAGAAAACTTTCTTATACTTCAGATTTTGAAGAAACATCATCATGGTAAAGGTACTTAACTCGCAATAGTTATTTTTACAGAACAAAGCACTCACGGTCATAACACAGACCAACCAAATAAATAAATAAAAACCTTTTCTGCATGAACACTTAAAAATGAATTGCATTAAATAGTTTGCCACCGTTTGCCACTGAACCTGCATTAATGACGACAGTGGGGCTTCCGGCCTTAGTCAAACGGTTTGGCACGTATGGTTGGGTTGCGATTTTGGTGCTTTCGTGTGTGTTGTGAATAGTATGCCATACAGACCCGGGTCGTCAGGTTTCATTTTCTCTTAAAGATCGGAAGGTGACCCTTATTTACCATATATACCTTCGCATTGGGCCCCCAATTTGCTAAATCCTCAACTGTGGATAATATAATTATGCCGCAATAGTTAGTCTGTCTGGAACTAAGCTGAGTTAAACCACATCACTGTGTGACACTTCAATACATATGAACGGCCGCTACGCTAATACGATTTTGTTTTTCTCTCCCTGTCTCGTCCTCGACCCCGAGGACAACGAGACAAACAGACCCAGTCCCGGTAGATGTGAAAGTCGGCACACCTCTGATCTACTGGCCGTCCTTCAACGTTATGCCCAGCTGATACCTGACCAACGATCACCGGCAGAACCCGCTTAATCTCCGCTAAATCTCCTTATCCGTTCTCCCAAGGGTTTTCCCTCCTAGGACTTATTTTTCCTCGGATAAAAGCCCGGGTTTTTTTTTCTCCTAGGGGGTTTTTCACCCTGGGGAGGCAGCCTTTTTGGGCTTTACTTAGCTTCCTCTTCGAGACGTTACTTTAGTAATACGTTCGCTTATAATATTGAGTCATAGCCGCAGCAAATTTAACTGCTTATGCTATCATGTATTTTGTTGTGCTATCTGTTGTTTTTCTGTGCTTTTCACTGCTTCTATTTATGTAAAGCTGCTTTGAAACAATTGACTTTTGTGAAAAGCGCTATATAAATAAAATTGAATTGAATATTTACTTTGATGTCAGGGCTAGATTACAGCATGAAACCTGTTGTGCCTATTAATAAATTAAATTGCTTAATTGTTGGCAAATTATTATTTTTTTTAAATAAAAGCCAAATGCTTGAGCATTTTACAGCCACATCATTTTCGTTATGCATTATTTGTTTTGGCGGTTTAAAAACACACAAAAAATATCCGATTTATTGATCGATTAAGTGCTAGATTAATCGATTACAAAAAGAATCGATAGCTGCAGCCCTAATAGTTTTATTGCCATTACCAATTTTTTATAAGGCATAACTGTGTTCATGTTCATTTTAAGAGGACTTACATAAGTAGTTAAATGCACATTTTTTACATTAGCAGTATTTGGCCAAGTTGTCTTTTAGTTTGAATCGTTAAAGTCAGCAAGACAAAGTTAGCCTCTCATGAGTGGAAATTTTCTAATCTGGCACTCAGCATAAATGGGTTTGACACAATTTACAGGCTTCTAGCAAAGGTGTGATCTTTTACCGGCAGTCAGTGTGAAACACTCAGAAAGCACCTAAACAGATCTAGTTAGTTTCATCTGTCTCATGTTTAACAATGTAACTGTCATTTCTAAAAGTTTTGTAAAAAGAATTTTGTGAAATACTTCATAAAAATATAGACAGCAAATTTAAGAAGTAATTTAAATTATAGTCAATGTTTAACTGTAAGAGAAATTAAGCTTATAGAGGAAGTAGAAAGAAAACACACAGTATGATGAGAGTGATAATGCAAGAATTTTGGTTTCGAAAAAAGGAAAAGAAATACCTCTGTATCACTGCCACAAGTTCCCCATCAGAAAGGGTTTTTAGCACGGGGGGAACCAACATGCCTGCATTCTGCCCTAAAGCCTCAAAATGTTGACCGTTTAGTGTTTTAAAGCTTTAGTGTTTTAAAATGTTAAGGTTTGCCTGTTGTTGTTTACAAAAAGCACAGGTGCTATTTTATTTTTATTATTTTTATTTATTAATGTCAACATTCTAGTGTTTATTATTAACAGCTTACAGCTTTTAAGTTAATCTTAAGGGGTCTAAAATAAGGAAAAAAAGACTTAAGACTTTTAAAATCCAGCACTTTATTTTAACCGAAAGTACTGTGTAGCACTTTTTTTTACTTGAGTGCAATAAATGTTTTTGTAAAAAAGAGAGAATTGTGTGAGAGAATCTTGATCTCGCTTCCCATGGAGAAAAATTGTGATTCAGATTTTAGCAAGAATTTTGCAGCCCTAATCAGTATAAATATCTTGTTGTTGATTCTGTGAAGAGACGCTCACACTAGAGCTTAAAAAAGATCTTATCTGTTCATCCAACCCTATATCACGAAAATGCGTGACTATTTCACGCATGGACCAGCGTGACAATGTCACGTTTTGCCGCGTTTGAGCGTGAGCATGTCACGCTTTTCTGTTTGTGTCACTGTCACGTATTGGTTACTCAACTTTTTTGTCCTATTTTCAAACCATTGTCGCGTCGGTTTAGGGTTAGATTTGGTGCTTGTGTTATATGTCACTTTAAGTATTTGTCACTTTAAGTATTGGTTTATAAAAAAAAGATACAATACTTATTCTTTTATATTTTCTAAACTTTAACCAATTGTCACCTGACGTTGGGGTTTGAGTTTGTTTAGGTAAGGATGTAATTTTATGTAAATCTTACCCTAAACCGAAGTGACAATGGTAAGAAATTAGGACAAAAAAGTTGAGTAACCAATACGTGACAGTGACACAAACAGAAAGCGTGACATGCTCACGCTCAAGCGCGGCAAAGCGTGACATTGTCACGCTGGTCCATGCGTGAAATAGTCACGCAATTTCGTGATACTGGGTTGGTTCATCAGCTATGTTTAATGTTAAAGTTTACTGTGTTTTGACATAACACCCAAAATATATTTAATATTACAGACTTAAAATATATTTAATATGCCATTTTGTGAATACTGTTTTCTTTTTAGTCTATTTATTTAGACTGATTTAACTGGATGCTTAGTTTGATGATTTAATTTTTGCAAATATTACAAATAATTTATTTATTATAATATGTTTAAATAAAATATGCTCTGTGCAGCAACTTACAACAGAAAATTAATGATAACTAACATTTTAACTTTATTGATATGCTGTAGTATTGGGATGTGAATTTTTTTGTTGTTGTAAGATGTAGGCCTAATGTTGACATAATATCCAAGTTTACAACAGCAGACATTTAATAAAACAACTAAGAGCAAGAATGTTATTATTTTGCAAAAGAAACAAAAATATATCTAGAAACTCTCTTCTTCCTCTTTAGTTGATGTGTGATGTTTAACAGCTCATTGTGCTGAATCTGAGTTTTAACAGGATATTTCACACATTTTAATGTCACTACATGTTTTCTTTCACTTACATCTGCAGATGTGCATTAGTGCCTCTATAATATGTATGTGTTAAGTATTTCTTATCTAAAGCTTAAATGTGTAAAATGTTTATAGTGACAACATGAATGAATGTCACTGTTACATAGCCTTTAATACTAGCCCTTCTTAAAGCAACACGTAGTTTTTCAACCTTAAAGGTAGGGCTGCACGATTAATCGATTTTAAACCGAAATCGCGATTTGGATGTGTGCGATTTTTGAATCGCAAAAGCTGCGATTATTTCGATTCAGAACTATCAAATATAACAATCATCTAGTACGCAGTTTTTGACAGTTCGCTTCATGCGCATTTACGTTTGATGCAGTTTAAACCAATAGAGGGCATTAACACTGAGGTGCTGACTGAACGTCAGATAACGCCATTGCGCGAGCAGCAGTTCAACTCCCCAACAAAGTGTACGGCAATATGATTTCCGCGATGCGGAAAACACAAACAGAATCGCGAAATCCAAGCATACAAATGGAATTAACTGCACAACGCGGAATGTCATGGAAGTTGGCAGATTTTGGATTCAGTCATTTTTAAAACCCATTATAACTTATTAACCGGCAAATGAAAGGACAGAAATGCGCGAAAACATTTCCCTTTTGTGTAATGTTGGACTTAAAGAAAGGTGTATATACGTCCGTTTCTCGTCATGCATCGCAAACAATGACAAGCGCCTCATCAGACTATAAGCAGGTTTCATTAAAGCCCGGAACACAGCAGACGAAAGAGGTACAGTATAGTTTCTTGCACGCGCACATTCACATCGCTATGAAAGTACATTTACAGGCACGAGGGTTCATGAAGCGCGCACACAGAGAGCAGTCAGCACACGCGTGATCACTAAACTTAAGTTTTCTTTCTTGTCTAATTGAACATAAACAGCTGGATGTTTATCAGTATATTAAAGAAGAGCAGTTTTAAAGCTGTCTTGTGTCTTAAAGTGACAGTAACCTTGTGCTTTCTGTGTCAGAAATGTTTATTACACACCAAAAATTAAAATCACTCCTTACTCTTAACTGAACAAGCTTCTGCAGCTCCACATTTAAAATCGTATAGCGAGGACTGTGCAGTGTTTTATTTGTATTTTTTGCTTATGTTAAATCATAGATTCTAATAACTAATATATTTACATTTATTACAGATGCCTGAAAAGTAAAACAAGATGAGTATAGTCTTATGATTAAAAGAAAAAACTAAACATTTGCTTGTCAGAAGCATTGTTGTAGTGACAGCCAAAATACATTGGCCTATGTTATTTTAAATAAAACTTTCAATACATTTTTGTTAAACTGTATTTTTTTAATGTTCTTAGATTAAAAAAAGTGTGTCTGCATAAGAGCAAAGTCCTGCAGACACCTTGGTACAATGTTTAAGAGGTCTTAAATAAACAGTAGCACAGCACCTTTCTTTGGTGCTATTAAAACCACCACAACAAACCTGGGTGTAGCTTTTTTATTATATACCAATGAATCGCACTTTAAACCGCGAATCGCAATTTCGATCAGAAAAATCGCAATTAGATTTTTTATCCGAATCGTGCAGCCCTACTTAAAGGGGACATTTTACAAGACTTTTTTAAGATGTCAAATAAATCTTTGGTGTCCCCAGAGTACACATGTGAAGTTTTAGCTCAAAATATCATATAGATAATTTATTATAGCATGTTAAAATTATCACTTTGTAGGTGTGAGCAAAAATGTGCCGTTTTGGTTGTGTGGTTTAAAATGCAAATGAGCTGATCTCTGGCATGTGCTGTGGTTGGATAGTGCAGATATGGGGACGGTATTTATCCCCTTCTGACATCACCAGTGGAGCCATATTTCAATGACCTATTTTTTCACATGCTTCTGGAGAATGGTTTACCAAAACTAAGTTACTGGGTTGATCTTATTCACAATTTCTATGTTGATAAAAGCACTGGGGACCCAATTATAGCACTTAAACATGGAAAAAGTCAGATTTTCATGGTATGTCCCCTTTAAAATAATGTCTCTAAAATGATTTCAGTGGTAACTCTTAACTGGATGAATTCTACTGCTGCAACCTGAGGAGTCTCGTAGCGGCTATAATACACCGTTCATGAGCCCCATGAGAACCAAGTTTGAGAACCCCTAGTTTAAAAACACTTTCTATAAAAGGTCTGTTAACCAGGTTGACATGTTTACAGTTTCAACAAACGTCTTTACTAATTACAGTAAAATGATCCTCATTTCAGCTACAGAATCTTCTTGAATGCTGTTGTTACTCTTGAATGTTACACATAGGGATGGGCATTCGATTAAATTTTTTTAGTCGATTGTCGGGAGAATTAACGATCGACTATCGATTAATCAATAATATTTTTATAATGAAAAAATAATTATTTAACTTTTATAATTAAAAAATGTTGAATACAAAAACACAGCGTGTTTCCCTCCATGAGACCTTTATTACAAGATCAACTTGTGGCAGACAGTTAAACTACATTTAGTTAGACATACGGAACATATATGCGCTTGAATATGCGGTGCTCTAAAGCAGCGGAACCTGCAGCTGCGAGCTGCATTCTTAAACAAAGACCTCATTTGTTCCAAAAAATCATGACCTTTTCATGATTATTTTTTTGAAATCAAAACGGAAGGTCACAGATAACGGAGTATGGTGTCAAATATTGCACCCTGGTGGTAAAATGTTGAATTGCTGCCACACAGTGAAATTCATTTAATTGCTTCAAGACCCACGCTACGCTAGGCAACGCAACCTGCATTAGATAAAAAAAAAAAGTATTCGATTAATCAATAACAAATTAACGTCATCGACTAAATTCTTAACGATCAATTATCGATCGTCGATTAATCATGCCCATCCCTAGTTACACATAATCTCATACTGCTGTATACAGATTTGCCTATCACACCAGACAAAAGTCTCTGCTCAACTGTTCTGAGAACAGCACACTGAGTTTAAACCAACAGCTCTGAACTTCACATCACAAATACAGTATACACAATAACTACTACTGTATATCTACTTATTGCCAAAGCTGTGATAGCTGTGCAAAACAAAACTGAACAAACACACTGATATCCCTCATTCATCTACAACACAGCACATTTCTGTGTAACAAACACACAACACTATCTGCACACAAGCTCACACAAACATTATTCACTCATATATCATGAGATAAAGCATGAGAGGAGCATGAAAAGATTTAGTAAAAATACATGAGCAGTAAATGACTTGATCCTGTAGACAATGTGACAGTAATTGATGTGTAGTTCAATGCATAGAGAGAAGATAATACTTACAGAGAACTAGAGGAAGAGAAATCAACTCCATACTGATCTACTGGTGACTGACACGCCAACATTAAACACTCTGTGATAAACACTCAACACTTCCTCTATTCACCTTATTTCTGAACGCGGAAGTAAGTGATGTGATGTATTTTCCTTCTTTGTGTGAGACGTCCGTTTCAATAGCCAGCCGGTAAAAAACAGTGCAGTGGGAGCACTCATAAAACATGATTTACACAGTTATGGTAAATAGTTATTACACCTGTAATGTTTAAACCAGTGTGAGGATGAAATGAAGAAGTGTATTGAGATATCAAATGAAGATATTCAATCATTTTAAACTGATTTTCAGGGGTGACGGGTCTTCAATGCACAAATATAAAAGCACAGAGACATACCAGTATCTTTACAATGGGAAAGTCAGTCAGGTGTTTGTACATGGATCAAGACTTTCGGTTTTCCTGGATTTAATAATAAAAAAACAGTCAAAACGGCACACTCGTGTGGTTCACAGGAAGTTTTACACAAATGAGCTCAAAGATGGCGGTGCCCACATTTATGTCAAGGTGGACAACACCACGTAGGCTACCTCCCCTTCATCACAATGTGTATCCTAAATAGTATTCAAAACTACAATTAGTGTGTCACAAATCATAGTATTTTGCTATGATAGTAAGTTCACCAATGAGTATCTACAGTACCTGGATGGTCTGGTGAAAGTTGAGGTATAGATCTATAAACAAAACAATCTTACGTCTGATATTACCCACAACTCATTGTGAGAGGGAGAAGTTGTAAATGTTAAATGACCATTAAATCCCAGATCAATGAAGTAAGCTGACACTTTTACCTCCAGCTATAGAGGGCGATGTTGTCAAGGAACTATACAAAAAGGCTTTCACCCAAAAGGACTTGCTAAATGCTCTATTTATTTTTGCATTAGTTAAATATTGATTTTGTTGAATGCTTAATGTGGACTTTGTTATTTGTTTTGCAAGAAGGCTTATGTTTTTACCACATACTTTAACTTTGAAATATGAGAGGAAGTGGGGAGGCGCTGTTCGTGTATTTTCGCGCACTAAGTGAAGCGTCAGTCTGATTAACGCTACCGTTTGGGAGGTATGGCTGCGTTTGGAGGATTGAGGTGTGATCCGGGAGGTGCAGGAAGTGAGGTGGATGAAGGAAGTAAGACACGGGTAACGAGGGAAATTCAAACAACGAAGAATGGAGGTTAGTGAATCGGAAAAAAATGAAAAGAAAACAGAGAGAATCTGATGGAGAAAAGGGAGAGAAAGAACAAAGGTCTGAAGTTAAGGTTATTATGCGATTTTAATCTCCCGGTACATTAAATCCCTTGAAGGTTAGTAAAGTTATTCACAAGTTGGTAGGTGAAGTACGGTTTGTTAAAACCTTACGAGATGGGAATCTGCTAATTATATGTCGTGATAAAGTACAGAAGCAAGGATTAATGAAATGTAAATCATTGCTTGGGAAAGAGGTTAAGCCACAAGTATGGGAAGATAGAGGAAAGGTTATGGGTGTAATATCTGGAGTGTCTACTGAAATAAAGGCCAGGGTATACAGTGCGTCCGCGCAGCTTTTCGAGTATACTCCCCGCGGCTACACAAGGATGGCCGCGTTCGACACTATAAGCAATACAAAAGATTTCTTATTCAAATTATTAGTCTAACAGGCTGTCAGGGCAGCACTGATTTGGCGACATTTACAGTACATTAAAACATTAGGATAGGTGAAGAAAAGTAACTGATCCATAGGGCTGTGACGGTGGCAAATTTTTACCACCGCGGTGGAACCATCAACAGCAACCGCCGGTGTTGCGGTGGTGGGGTCCATGGGGGGGTTAGGATGGTTTAAATGGTGAAAGAAAATAAAGTTTCACTAAATGCGCTTCCTGATTCGCACGACTTTAACCTGGTAAAATTTTTATTTCACAACAAAAGACAAACGTGATGTGTATGTATCACTGTCACTGGAGACCAAAAGAAACTAAAGCAGACGCACAACACAGTGACATGGCTAAACTCCAACGTGCTGAGTTGTGCTAAAATCCACCAGTTTAGTGGAAACGCCATACATGGTAATGTAGCGGAGATTTGTGTATTAACATAAAACAATGTTATAAATTTGTATCTTAGGCTTTAAATTACTGTACAACTTTTGTTATTATTATTTCACGTGTAAAAAAACCTGCAATTTTTACTTATTATTTTGTTTAATCATTCACCTGATATGTGACGTCACACAAACGCCGGTGGCACTTCACCACTGCGGTGGCATTGCACCACCGCGGTGGTGCGGTGGTCATGACAACCGTCCCACCCCTACTGATCCACCTTTGCAAACAAGAACAAACAACGAAAACACAGACAAGGAATCAAACAAACATGCTCCAGAGCTTTCTGTTCTTGGAAGAAGTAAAAGTTAAAGAAGAAAAACGATAGTGTGTGTGCAAATGCTGTCTATTTCCTTTGTATAATTGTTTATAGTGGAGTGCACTGTCTAAATATTTTCACGTGCATGCGCTGTTGTACGCGCACTGTCCGCGCGGTCTCAAATTTTGAGCTGCACGCGGACGGTCCGCACGGCCGGCCGCTGACCCTCTTGATGATGAAAATGAAGTCATGCAGACGGTGCGCATATGCGGACGTCCCTAGTATACTTTCGGCTTAACTGAAGAAGAAATCAAGGTTAATGTCAGAGGAGTGCGAGTAACGAGAGATAAACGTTTACCTTTCACAAGAGATGGTGTTAAGGGGCCTAGCCTATCTGTATTGTTGACTTTAGAGGAAGATAAAATCCCTGAAAGAATCAGAATTGGGTATGTCAGCTATATAGTAAGGCCATATATCCCTCCCCCAATGAGATGCTTTAAATGCCAGCGGTTTGGGCACATTGCAGCAGCCTGTAAGAGTAAACTAAGATAATTGCAAAAGCGGCAGAAAAGTACTTGCATATGGAAGAGATGGTAAGTCTTACTGTATGACTTAGTAAATACTTAATGTTGTGATATAAATGAAATGTTGTAAACATAGTAGTAGGGGTGACCCCGAATAGTCGAAGATTCGATGCATCGATAGAACAAGCCTGATCGACTACCAATCTCATAGTCGAATCGTCGCAGATGTGTTATGAAATGAGAATCATTCAATTTTGGCAGTATGGGTGCACACATTATATGATTTCACATATAACAGCTTTCTCACAATATATTAATATACTGCATATTATGATAATGCTGCAAATAATATGTGAAGTAGCAGCTTTCAATAAATATTTTTAAAATGCGTTAATAAATCTAACAACCCCTGTGACCGGGCTTCACGTCCATAAGAGGTCTCTATGTTTATAAAGCCTTGCCTCTTTGTTTCGACATTTAAAAGACAAAGCTGGCAAATTAAACTATGACTTTCGTTCTTTTAATAATTTCTATATTTTATTTTATTTATAAATCACTTTGGGTTATCTGATTTAACTATTTGGCTTGTGTTTTGTTTCCGCGCACTTGAGGCATTTTGCATATTTGTTCTGACCTTATTTTATTAAAAAATTGTATTTATTATAAACGTAAATTCCGATCTAATTTAAGTATGTAAATTTTGGATAGCTTTTCGTTGTATCGATGTTGCGCTATTGCGTGCTGGCCATGCTTGCGCATGTAATTTAGCCGAATGGGCTGGGTGCTCTGCGTCTCATATTTAGGAGTTCATCAAACTAAACATTAAAAAACTGATGTTTTTCGACGAGTAGTTTTTAAAATGTATTTAAAACAGAGTGGTTATATTGTCTATCTTAAAGTTAAACTACAAAACAGGTAAGCCGTTTTTTTTATTTCGGTGATGAAACGGAAACTAGTATCTGCACCGAACCTATTTCTGCCTGACACGAATGTCTTTCTTGTGATTTAATATTATGGTCAGTCGGTGTTCACTTTCAAATGATAGCAAAGAGATTCCTGAAATAAATAATATCATCCGGTCTTTCTGTATCTAAAGTGAATACAGAGAAGATCAAAGTCAAAGCAAGCAAGCAGGTATTTCTGTGCTAAATAATAACGCATAGTGTCTATAAAATCATTAATTTCAGTGTTTTTCTTGTTATAAATTAAAGTTTAAATCTCCAAATTAAATAAAACACTGAATTGTAGCCGGAGTTTCCAAGGGAGGATCATCTTTGTTATTTTTTTAGGTTTAGTTATCAAAATGTATTTTTGTGTGATGTTCTGTAGATCGTGGCTTTAAAATGTTATGAGGAATAATTAAACAAATGTTGCCTTACATTTTACCTTAAAAAATATATATATATAAATCCATCGTCAGTTTTGTCTTCGTTTATTACTTGAAAGACAGTTTTGGTCACTTTATCAGACAGTTGTTTATGTGTGCTGCTTGTGAAAGAAAATAAAAGTTACCAATTTGTACCTGGTCTGGCCCCCTCCCAACCCTACATAGTAGGTGTTGATGTATGTTCGCTAACTCAGACTTAGTAGCCTATAATCATAATTTTAGTCTCATTTTAGGGAAAAAAACTAGCAGTTCGGTCAGGCTGTAAAAGACGTCATTTCAACATACGTCACACACTCTGTTGCTCTGATTGGTCATAGGTCTATCCAATTGAGTGCAGAGGCATTTTCGGTTGATACACACCTCATAATCATAGCCCAATGGAGCGGTATCAGACTCAAATTCTGGCTAGAAATTGAGTATGACAACGTCAGGCTACATAATATCAACTGTGCAATTCAGAATAGCTATCGGCCAGGTATTATTAGTGTATATCGGCATTTATTGTCACATGCCTAGTTGTAAGTTACTATTTGCGTACTGTTTTGCTGAGCATTTAAAAATATGAAGTATACTTTCACATAACAAAATGAGTACAGTAGGTGAACTGCGATGTAGCATACAACAAATCTACAAATAAAGCATCACATGGACTAACACAGTATTTCAAATGTTTGGCTGTGACTTTTTCTTACAGCATCGGATAGAGTAAACCAACATTTATTTGTCACTAACTACACATAATAATTGGTTGTAGTGGTGACTTAATTTGTAAATTCATGGACTAAAGCTAATTGAAGCTGATAAACAACTGTTGTTTTTTACACATTAGTATAAACCACAGAACCGAAACTAAAACCACAATGAACTTTATCTTCATTAGACCTCTAACACTGATGTGTGCTGCTATACCTGTGAACACTAAGATTTGTAACTAATTTCAACTTTTGTACTAATCACTGTAACTTGTATGAGAGTGTTGGCTGACCCTTTCTTTGCATAATCGCAGGTTGGAGCATTGGTATATTTTTCTTTTGTGGTGTAATGCTAACGATAGCATTGTTTTTGTGGTGTAATGCTAACGATAGCATGTAGCACAGGACCGTTTCAAAAGTTACTGTCTTACAGACATCCCAACCTGCAAAAAGTCATTTCAGGGAGGTATCCCGAAGCCCCCCCCCCCCCCCCCCCCCTCAAAAAAAATAAAAAATAAAGGAGGAAAAGGATATGACATTTCAAGATATAAAAGCATAATATTAATTTCTAGAGGCCTATGCAATTATTGGTAACACATTACTAGGTCTCATTTGTTAACATTAGTTAATGTATTACTAACATGAACTAACCATGTGCAGTACATTTGTTACTGTATTTGCTAATCTTTGTTAACGTTAGTTAATAAAAGTTCAGCTGTTCATGGTTTGTTCGTGTTAGTTCACATTGCATTAACTAATGTTAACAAGATTTGAATAATGTATTAGTAAATGTTTAAATTAACATTAACAAAGATAAAAAATGCTTTATAAATGCAGTTCATTATTATATGTTAACTAATGTAGTAAACTAATATTAGCTAATGAACCTTATTTTAAAGTGTTACCCAATTATTTGTTAATTATTTTACAATATGTAGATTACTTTTACTATTTATATAAGCTACTTATAATATTTATATAAACTGTTTTATTTATATTCTATTGCAACTTTAAACAGGTCTAAGGAGTTTGTTGTTTTCATGTAGCCTTGGCAACTAGTAGCCAGCCTGAAAAATATGCCCATGATATTAAACTTGTTGAACTCACCTCAATGTCAGTTCGGGAGAAGAGATAAAAGCCCGCCCACACTGACAATTGATTGGTTGATTTACCGGAGCAGGCCAATCAGGATGCTCTCTGTCTTACATGCGCTTAATGAGGCACACTAGCACACACACGCAAGGTCTCCCCTCCCTCTCTGCCGTGCGCGTGCTACTCTTTCTTGCTCGCTCTAGATTCCGGGAGATTTTAACTCATTTGCGGGCATCAGGGAGCCGCTATCAAAATGCGGGAGACTCCCGGAACTTCCGGGAGACTTGGGATGTCTGGTCTTATATGAATTATCTTTATTCAGAGCACGAGTGCATTAAGATTGTGAGTGTCGGGAGTGTGTTTTACAGTGTAGTGTTACAAAACTTAGAAACTTAGAAGTAGACTTCAGTTGAAAATATAAAGTAGCACTGCAACATTTTTATAAAATATGGTCCGTCAAACAATAACCTTACAGTACTGTAACTTTTCTTACATCTGTTAACATGCTGGTGAATCTCAATGAGCTGTCTGTGGTTGCTACGGCAACTCTGGTTGTTGTGGTCATGCTCGTACGAGTGTGCCCACCGAGAACGAGCATGAGACTGGCTGCAGTTTCTATAACGGCCACTGGTGTCAGTAACGGTTAGAAATTTCAGAACCTACGCAACGCTCCTTTAAACATTAAGACAACACTGTAGTAGTGTCTACCATATATGTTTTTAGTGCATCTACTGTGATATCAGATGTAATGCTTAAAATCTAATTTGTGAGTGCCTCACATTTTGTAATTCAGGTACTTTTTAACGTTAATCATACTTAAGTCATGGCTTACTTTACACATTTACATTTATATGGCTAACAATAGTCAAAAGAGATTTCATTGGAGACGATAACTCGCCTCATCCTGTACTTTGGTGTATGTACCTTTTGCATATCGTTAACGTACTAATACACACTTACACACCAAAGGAAAAGTAAAAACGTGAATCGGACAATAGGTGCTCTTTAATAAAACTTTCTTAATGTTTTAATGTTTTTGACTTCAGGCTCCAGCAAGACAATAAACTAATATGTTAACATATAAATTTTAATTAAAAAGAGTTGTGCTTGATGATTGACAGCTGAAATCCTGGCCCCTTTTAAAGAGAGATAAGCTGTTACTTTACTAAATGATCTGACTTACAATTCTGACAGTGAAACAGACAAACACTTCTCAGAGAGAAACAAGAACCATAGAGACCACAACACCATAGCAACCATTTTACAACAGCCTAGAAACCACATAACAGCTCACTAAAAGTCCTATAGCAACCACAACAACGTGACAGAAAGTTTCCCACACAAAAGTTTCACACTTAAACGTGTGGACTAGCAACCAATTCATCCGATTAATGAAGGGCTCAGTGAAACAACAATGAACACAGAGGAACCACAGCGACCCCTCGTGTGTGGAAGTCAAATAACATCTTCACTAAACAATCATTTACATAAAGCTAAAAAGAAAACAACAACACACATTCGTGAAGTCATATCTGATTTAATGTGTCCATTATGAAATATTTGTTACACAATATTTGTTACACAAACACAATTTTTTTAGCAATAAAAGTAAAATGTAAAAAATATATATTTTATTAAAATGCAATAAATTGTTCCATCTATGAAATTAATTTTTAGCTCAAGCAAACCCTTAATATACTGTTTCACTCAGAAAATATGTTATAGAAATAGAACAACACAAGTGCTTTAAACAAACATATGATGCTAAAAAATGCTAAAAACTGTGTGTGACTCCTGTATCACATTCACACTCATATGAATAATAAAGGGATTCACTCCAGAATTCATTTGTGATTATCACTCACTGTTATTGAGTGCAGTTATTCAGTTTGTGAATGTGTTATTGAGAGATCACAGACTGATGCTTCACTACACTCACAACACATTCATATCAGATTGATGTTTCATCTTCTCTCACTGCATTCTGCAACTGATCTTCATCAGATGAGGGAAAAACTGTTAAACACAGACAAACACAATTATTAACTGGATGTTAGATGTTGTTTAGTCCAAAAGTAAATATAACAATATAAACAATCAGGGGCCCATTTCAGTAAGGAGGTTCAAAAACTCTGAGTTAAAACTTGAACTCTGAATTGACTTACTCTGAGATGGGAAACTCTTGTTGAGTCCCAATTCGCATCCTATCCGTCCTAAATAGTATGCGAAACGTCTCGGTTACGGATGTAACCCTCGTTCCCTGAAGGAGGGAACGGAGACGTCACGTCGTGACCGACGAATTGGGAACTCGCTTAGAGAGACCAATCTGCTTCGAATACTACTAAAACGCCAATGAACTTGGCATTGAGATATTTGCATAATGCTGGCGCCGCCCCGCCAGGTGCGTATATAAGCAGCAGGTGCAAATGAGGAAATTAGCTTCTTTTTCGCTGAGAAAGCCGGAAAGTGTGACCGGCCGTAACAGCAGGTGGCAGCACCTGTGGCGACGGGACGTGACGTCTCCGTTCCCTCCTTCAGGGAACGAGGGTTACATCCGTAACCGAGACGTTCCCTTTCAGTCGGTCACTACGACGTCACGTCGTGACCGACGAATTGGGAATCCCTATCAAAACGCCACTAGGGGCTGACCTCTTCCAGTGTCTGCGTAAAGCCCTCCGGTTCCACTTAAGGAGGAGGAGAATTAGGTTTTAAGGCAGAAGGCCGGGCACTAGATGTTCCTTTAACCCCACAGTAGTGCCAGCGACTGGGAAGCGCCCTATCTGAGCGGGATAGGAACGCTGCGGAAGCCACCACCCGTCTTAAGGGTTAATGGTGGGCGAAAGTCAACCGTAGTTGAGGTAAAATGACAGCCGTGGCTGTGTAAGCAAAGCAGTGCTCTGCTAAGGGAAACGTGGGCTAGTAGGATTAACCCCACGGAAAAATACTCACAATGGAACCCGGTGGGACACAATGTGGAGCCCGAGCCAGACACGTAGGTTCGCGAGGATACAGCTAGTGAAAGGCTGACAGCCAATGCTCCGCAACAAAGGCTGCCAAGGCAGCGGAGGAAGAGCAAATCAAACCATTACGCATTTTTGCTCTGAAGGCCTTCCATACTGACACAGTTATGAAGCATCAGTTGGAGGCTGCAAGCCGACCTGCGAGTCTGCTCTCTGTGCCCTCCCTGGTGAGGAAAGAACACGAGAGGATACAGGCTCGATACGAACACTGTAAAATCTAATGAACGTATTAGGTGTCGCCCAACCAGCAGCTCTGCAGATGTCTGTTAGCGAGGAACCACGAGCTAAAGCCCAAGATGAGGCAACGCTCCGTGTGGAGTGCGCTCTCAAATTAAAGGGGCAAGGAATACCCTGAAGATTATAAGCCAGGGAGATAGTATCAACTATCCAATGAGACATCCTCTGCTTAGTGACAGCTTTCCCTTTCTGCTGGCCACCATAACAAACAAAGAGCTGGTCTGAGGTCCGGAGGCTTTGCGTGCGATCCACGTAGAGTCGCAGTGCGCGTACGGGGCACAACAAAGCCACGGTTGGGTCTGCGTCCTCCGGAGGCAGCGCTTGCAAGCTCACCACTTGATCTCTGAAAGGAGTAGTGGGAACTTTGGGCACGTAACCTGGTCTGGGCCTCAATGTTACGCTTGAGGCAGCAGGACCAAACTGAAGGCACGAGTCGTCAACAGAGAATGCATGTAAATCCCCTACTCTCTTCACTGAGGCCAATGCTAGCAGGGTCAGAGCTTTCATTGATAAAAGCTTCAGACTCACAGACTGCAAAGGCTCGAACGGGGGGGCCTGCAGGGCTTTCAGCACCATGGACAGGTCCCAGGGAGGAATAGAAGGAGGGCGCGAGGGGTTTAGCCTACGAGCGCCTCTTAGAAATCTAACAACCAAATCATGCTGGCCAACTGTTCTGCCGTTAATAAGTGAGTGATGAGCAGAAATAGCGGCGATATCAACTTTAATGGTGGAGGGTGACAGCCTACCGTCTAACCTATGTTGAAGATATAAAAGCACGGTGTTAATAGGGCATTCTCTGGGGTCCTCGCGTTGCGAAGAGCACCAGGTGACGAAAAGGTTCCATTTAAACGCGTAAGCCCGTCTCGTAGACGGAGCTCGTGCCGCGTTGATTGTGTTAGATACCGCTTGCGGTAAATCACTTAAACCTTGCGCGCGCTCAACGACCACACATGGAGATCCCACAGGTCGGGGCGCGGGTGCCATAATGTGCCCCCTCCTTGAGAAAGAAGGTCCTTCCTCAGGGGAATCCGCCAGGGAGGGGCTGTCGCGAGGAGCATTAACTCTGGAAACCAATTCTTGCTCGTCCAATATGGGGCGATCAGTAAAAGGTTCTCCTCGTCCTGCCTGACCTTGCACAGTGTCTGTGCGATTAAGCTCACTGGGGGGAATGCGTATTTGCGCATCCCCCGAGGCCAGCTGTGTGCCAATGCGTCCACGCCGAGGCTGCCCTCGGTTAGTGAATAAAACAGGCGACAGTGGGTATCGTCCGGCGACGCAAACAGATCTATCTGCGCACGACCGAACTTCTTCCAAATTAGCTGGACCGTCTGGGGGTGGAGTCGCCATTCGCCGGGGCGCGCAGCTCGAGAAAGCGCGTCCGCTGCTGTATTGAGCGAGCCCGGAATGTGAATGGCACGAAGGGACCTCAGATGCTTCTGACTCCAAAGGAGGAGATGACGAGCGAGATGCGACAGGTGACGGGAGCGCAAACCGCCTTGACGGTTGATATACGCAACGGTCGCAGTGTTGTCGGTGCGTACTAGTACATCCTTCCCTCGCAGCTCCGTAGCGAAGCGTACGAGTCCCAGATATACTGCCCACAACTCTCGGCAATTGATATGCCAGTGCAACTGGGGTGCTGTCCACACCCCTGAAGCTGTAAGCTCGTCGTACGTGGCACCCCAGCCCGTGTCGGACGCATCTGTGTGTACAACAGCATGCTGAGCGATCTGTCTCATGGACACACCGGACCTGAGAAACGCGGGGTCCGACCACGGGGGGAATGTTAGGCGACACGCAGGTGTAATGGTTACACGATGGATGCCGGCGCGCCACGCTCTCCTCGGGACTCGATCGTGAAGCCAACGCTGAAGCGGTCTCATATGGAGCAGTCCGAGCGGTGTCACGGCCGCTGCTGCAGCCATATGCCCCAGGAGCTTCTGAAATTGTTTCAGCGGGACCGCATTCTTCCCTCGGAATGAACCGAGGCAAGTCAGAATTGACTGGACGCGCTCTTCTGTCAAACGCGCCGATAAATCGATCGAGTCCAGTTCCATCCCGAGAAAAGAGATCCTCTGCGTGGGGCAGAGTTTGCTCTTTTCCCAGTTGACCCGAAGACCCAAACGGGCGAGATGCCGAAGCGTTAAATCTCTGTGCTCGCACAGCGTCCGTCGAGAATGCGCTATTATAAGCCAATCGTCGAGGTAAGCCAATATGCGAACGCCGCTCTCTCTGAGGGGCTTTAACGCCGCCTCCACTACTTTCGTGAACACACGGGGAGAGAGGGATAGCCCGAACGGTAAAACTTTGTACTGGTATGCCCGTCCCTCGAACGCAAACCGGAGAAACGGTCTGTGACGAGGGATTATGGACACATGAAAGTACGCGTCTTTCAGGTCTATTGCCGCAAACCAATCTTGGGGGCGAATTGAATTGAATATTTGCTTCGGTGTTATCATCCTGAAGGATCTCTTCTGCAGAGATTTGTTCAGAACGCGCAAATCCAAGATCGGTCGCAACCCGCCGCCTTTTTTGGGTACTATAAAATACGGGCTGTAGAAGCCCGATCTCATCTCGGTTGGAGGGACCGGCTCGATCGCGTCCTTCGCCAACAGGACTTCGACCTCTGCACGCAGTACGTGTGCATCGGACGCTTTCACCGTGGTGAAACGAATGCCCGAGAATTTGGGTGTGTGCCGGATGAATTGAATTTCGTAACCGAGGCGAACAGTGCGTAAAACCCAACGAGACGGGCTGGGAAGCTGAAGCCACGCCCCCAGGGACCGTACGAGGGGAATTAACGGCACTGTCGGGGTACCCGCGGTGGGGCGGCTGAGCGGGACAGGTGGTACTGCCGGTACGTCTGCTGAGGCAGCATAAGTATCTACAGTATGTGTGTGTGTGACACTGACCTGAGCCCGCTGAGGGTGACGGTCGTCTGGTCTCCTCAGCGGAGAGCACAGACTCCGAGGAGGGTGCTGGTGGTCCCGTCTCCTCAGCGGAGAGCTGGAACTCCTCAGAACACCCGCTGGCGATAGAGGAGAGGGAGGAAGAGCATGTGAATGCCCGCTCACATCTCTCTCGATCCTCTGAAGACCTGGAGAAGGAATAGGAATGCACTCTTTTTGTGGTTTTGTGGGTGCCGGCTGAGAAGCCGGCGGAACAGAAACAAAAGGAAACCAAAGATTCTCCACCCGGCCCTCTACCGGTGGAGGGAGCGATGCCATCACCGTCTCCCGTAGAGTGATCCCATCCAATCCCAGGTCGCCCGTCTCAGGGCCGCTTCGTCTTCCGTTTGCCACGGGAAGCGGGTGGGGCGGGCGGGGCGGGCTGTCGACGGCTGTTCCCCCTCCGTGGCCTGGAAGATCTTCTAGTGGGGGGGGCGGAGGCAGCCGCCGCAGGGCGCCCTCGGCGAGGAGCAGACGGGCCCGCCGGCGCTGGAGGGCGAGATGCAGGTCGCTTGCGCCGGGGCATGATCTGTGCGATCGCCTCTGTCTGCTTCTGGGCGGCGGAGAACTGCTGGGCAAAGGACTCCACCGACTCACCGAAGAGGCCAGCCTGTGACACTGGAGCGTCCAAAAACTTGTTCTTGTCCGCTTCCGACATGTCAGCCAGACATAGCCATAAGTGGCGTTCCTGGACCACCATCGTGGACATGGCACGACCAATCGCCTGCGCTGTCACCTTCGTAGCGCGAAGAGCCAGGTCAGTGGCAGCCCGGAGCTCCGAAAGGACAGGCGAGTCGTGTCCTCCCTCGTGCAGATCCCTCAAGGCCTTGGCTTGGTGAACCTGCAGCAACGCCATTGCGTGCAGGGCTGAGGCCGCCTCTCCACATGCCTGGTGGGCAGCGCCCGTTAAACCGGAGGACTGTCTGCAGGCACGAGAGGGGAGGGTTGGGCGGTCCTTCCAAGAGGGAGCGTGTGCCGGACACAGCTGCATCGCGACGCCACGCTCCACGGGAGGGATCCCCGTATAACCCTTAGCGGCTCCGCTGGTGAGGGAGGTGAGGGGGGAGGGCTGAAACGGCCGTAATCTCATGGAAAACGGCGACTTCCAGGTTCTAGTCAGCTCCTCGTGCACCTCGGGGAAGAAAGGCACCGGTGGAGAGGGTTGTGAAACCCGGGCAGCTCCAAAGAACCAATCATCCAGGCGGGACGGTTCGGGCTGAGGGGGGGGAACCCACTCTAACCCTACGGTCTCCGCCGCTCGAGCGAGCACGGCCACCATCTCTGGATCGAACTCCGGCGTCCCAACCCGACCAGAGGGAGGAAGGGCGTCGGGGTCCACGTCAGGGGGAGGAGGCCCACCCTCGGATGCTGCGGCGTCGGTGGACCCGGAGGGCGGCACAATGGATTCTAGAGTCATCGTAGAACACGACGCTGAAGTCTCCATCGGCACATCAACCGGCTGTGGACGAGAAGGCTGAGAGCCTGAGGACGAATCCCCCGCTCGGCTCAGCACAGTGATGCGCAGGTCGTCTTTTGAGAGCTTCACAGCCGCACCGTGGCGGCGTTCAGCACTCGCATGACGAGGGTTGCGTTTTTCCCGGAGGAAAGACAACCGTCTGCGCAAATCCACAAGGGACATGTTCTCGCAGTGAGAACACTTACCCCCAGCGAACGCTGCCTCTGCGTGCTCGATGCCCAAACACGAAAGACAACGCTCGTGACCGTCCTTCGGACCCATGTACTTGCCGCACCCAAGATCGCACGGACGAAAAGCCATCCTGAAAAGGACGCTGATGTCCGGATATACGAGAGAGTGGCTGCCTTTAACAAGGCACAAAGCTCTCTCGTATCACTCTTTTAGGGAAATTCACTCAGATGCTTAGTTGATGAGCGCACAGGAAGGCAACGCACACACTAAACTCAAAACAAAATAAAGATGAAGAGTCGTGGAATTAAGCGAAGCGTCCGCTGTGGTACTGCTAGTCCAACCAACTTCAGCAATCGAATCCCACCAGAGTAGAGTAGCTTCTCAGTAGCAGATACTGCCGGCTTTCGAAGCGATAAAAAGCTAATTTCCTCATTTGCACCTGCTGCTTATATACGCACCTGGCGGGGCGGCGCCAGCATTATGCAAATATCTCAATGCCAAGTTCATTGGCGTTTTAGTAGTATTCGAAGCAGATTGGTCTCTCTAAGCGAGTTCCCAATTCGTCGGTCACGACGTGACGTCGTAGTGACCGACTGAAAGGGAACTAGAATTTGTACGTCCCAAATTGTAGTATGTTGTAATGTATATCCCAAAGATACCCGGATGGTCTACTATTTTGGTTAGAATTCGAAGTGCAGATCAATGCACACTCTAATGGCTAATATTGCCCACAACCCATTGAGTGCGGGAGGGAGGAGCTTAACTATACTCTGGGGTTTTTTTCTCCTAGGGGGTTTTTCAACCCGGGGAGGCAGCCTTTTTGGGCTTAACTTCTATACGTTACATTAGTAATACGTTTGCTTATAATGTTGATTTATAGCCGCAGCAAATTTAGCTGCTTGTGCTATCGTGTAATGTTATGCTATCTGTCGATTTTCTGTGCTTTTAACTACATCTATTATGTAAAGCTGCTTTGATACAATTACCAAATTGTGAAAAGCGCTATATAAATAAAATTGAATTGAATTGAATACTGACCCTCTTGCTTATTCATAGTAATACTGTGGCTGTACAAAAGTTAACTTTATTAGTACATCCAAAGAAACATGGTTACTTCACTTTTACTATAGTAAAAGCATGGTTCATTTTCATCGGGGTATTTTTGAGTTATATATAAGTATAAAATTAAGTATAAAATACGTTAAACAATAGTTATACTATAAACCTATTTTGTTAATATAAACATATTAAATATTTTGACTTTGAAGTCGCTTTTGTTACACAAATTGCACATGAACGTCAGAACCAGCCACCTCACAAACGACCTGCGTTTGGTTCTACGACGATGCCCTGCTTCACTCCTCAACTTGGTAGAACACATTGTAAAATTTATTGTGAAAAAAAAACGATGAGAAAAAAAGATGGGAATAGTAAATAAAATTATATTGGACATAAGTTATAAGAATGAATGAAATATTGTTAACAGTCGTGGTGTGCGTAACTAGGCAACCACGTTTTCGTTCACATTGCATGTTGCATCGAAGTATGTCCCAGAACGTGCATACTCTTTTGCTACACACTCAAAAGTATGTACGTTTTCCTCACAAAAACAGTACATACTTTTAGGTCGTAGTATAAGTAGGCGAATTGGGACTCAGCATCAGAGTTTTTGGTTACAGAACAGCTGAAATTAGGTAGTTCAATGAGTAGGCTAACGCTGCGTCTAAAACCGCCAGTGATTGGAATAACGGCGTTATAAGTAATTGGCGTTAGTAACTGTGTTATTTTTTTCAGTAACGAGTAATCAAATAAATTACTGTTTCCCCCGTTATAACGCCGTTATCGTTACTGACATTAAAATGCGGCGCGTTACTAAAATTGATCTTACTGTAGTGATTTTCAGCCGCGTATGCTGCTCACTCTCTCAGCCAAACACTGTTTTTCTCTTGTGTGTGTTGTGAGAAACATGCTGCCACAAAAATAGTGATTTCTCTTTAGTATCCATTTTATTAATTTAACATATTTAATTTTGTAAGGGGCATAAGTTATTTGAAATATTTTTTTTTTAAGTAACGCAGTAATTACTTTTCCTGGTAATTAATTACTTTTATAATAATGTAACGGAGTTACTAACTCAGTTACTATTTGTGAGAAGTAATTAGTAACTATAACTAATTACTTTTTTAAAGTAACGTTCCCAACACTGGAAACCGCATACTTCCATACTATATAGTAGGCGAAAAGCACTCCTCTTCGCCTACTATTGTATGGAAGTAGGCGGTTTCGGACGCCGCGTCTGAGTTAAGCGCAAGCACAACCACTATGAAAAGCTGTCATCAATGGAGCTCCGATATTACTCACCATCACAACAGCATATGAAAGAGGTCTTAATCCTTTTTACTACTAAAAGTTACCTCTCCTTCTGAAACAGGCTTGACTTTCCCCACTGTCTCAGGTTTAACCTGCCTCTCATATTGAAACGGAAAACTCAGTTTCCTTCATTTCAGGTTAACATACTCAGAGTTTGCACTTAACCACCTTTCTGAAACAGGCCCCAGATGTTTCACCTCTTAGTCTACAGCATTTGAAAACCAGCACAACTGTCGATAACAGATATGGACAAACTGCCAGCAGAAAAGTGAAAATCTTGAGGCCAAACATCTCCTGATAAACACCTGAAACAGAAACACGTGTTATCATGCAGTATATCTGAACAACAACAAACAAAATCACTTGAGATCATTTCTATAAACTCTCACCTCTGACTGAGATCCAGCTCTTTGGAGACTCTCCTCTCTCTGGGTGTTTACAGTAGTAGAAACCCTCATGTGACTTTGAGACTGTAGGGATGATCATCATGTCTCCTGTAGTCTGATACTGCACCACTGATCCATCTTTATAAAATTCAGCTGTGAGGTTAGAGGGGTTTTTATTTCGATATAAACAGCGTAAAGTCAGATTATCTCCTTCAGTCACAGGATGAACAGGACTGTCCAGAATCACATCAGCATCTACACAACAGAAGAAATGACTGATGATTATAAATTCTAAAAATATATTCTGAGATAATAAAACAAAGAATAAATATTTAAAGGAATACATTTGTTTCCTTGCTTTATACATTTATTTTTAAACATCCGTCCAGTAATTTTAAAACGTTTTTAGGTTAAATTTATAACCGTACATGTTTGTCACAAACTTCACCAGTTTATTTTTAGACAAGAATATAATTTATCAGTCTTAACTAACATTGCATTTGCTAAATTGCAAACAGATTTCTGATATCTCGAACGCTGTTGCCATGGCATCGCGTCGAACTTTACTTTTAGCTCAGGCATATTTAAGGCTCTTGGCGTGCTTAGATTAACTTGAAATTTGTCGACTGTAAAGTGTGGACAAAAAGATCAGACAAAGGTGTTTCTACCGTGGCCTGGAAAGGCAAAAATAAATTACAATGGTAAATTACTTATTTACAATATTAAAAACAAATTTACAAGTTTTTTTTAACAAATTTACAAGTTTTTTTTTAACAAATTTACAAGTTTTTTAAACACATTTACAATGAGTGAATAAATGTACAAGTTTTCTAAACAAATTTACAATGATTGAACAAATTTACAAGTTTTTTAAACAAATTTACATGTTTTTTAACATATTTACAATGAGTGAACAAATGTACATGTTTTTTAACAAATTTACAATGAGTGAACAAATTTACACGTTTTTTTAAAAATTTACAAGTGTTCAAACAAATTTACAATGAGCGAACAAAATTACAAGTTTTAAAACAAATTTACGTTTATTACGGAAAGGGTAGGTACAATACGCTGACTTCACGCATCTGAGCCTCCGGTGGGAGGAAACCCGGAAGTATCGCCGTGAATCACATGAGAGTTGTGAATGCGATGTTGTGTATTAGGCTGTACATAATATTAACGGAAAGAGAGTGATAATATATAACCTTTCATCGCTTCCGAAGTGACTAAAAGGGATATTGGACCTTATTTTCAGGTAAGTGAAATAGTTTTAGTTAGCTAACGCTAGCTTTCCAAGTTGCACACGTTTTGGATGGCAGTTATCAAAATAATTCACTGACTTTCTCATTAGATTACAGACAACACGAGAGGGTGCTTCAAACTTTTTGGACTGCATTGTTCGTTCGCTCCCGGGGTTACATAGACTGAAATGGGGAAGCGTGACGAGTTTGTTTACATGGTGCTGTAAACTCCAACCCAGGAGGACACTATCAGAGGAATCACAGGGATAACATGGTGTGATTTTTTTTGTCAAAACCAGAACTGACTTCCGAATCCACCTGGAACGCATTTACTTTGATGGAGATGTGGGCGGAGGCTAAACCCTCCAAATAGTATATTTAGAGAAATGGAAGTCAGTAAAAATTAAGTTGGACTCGTTTTTTAACTACTGGCTGCTTAACACATGCTTATAAACCCAGGAATAGCACACACACTTCTAACAGACATGCAATGCACACATTAGATACGTGTTAAATAACTGTACAGTTTTAGAACAACTCATTTCTACATTAAAGAAACTTAATTTCACTCATTGTTCAAAATATAGTTTTATTTATAAATGAACTTCAATGTATATTGTCTCAAGTATGAAAAAATATATATGTACATTTTTAGAACCAAACATATTTACATTAAAAGCCAGTGGGTACTAACACACTTTTTTACACAGGGCCATGTAGTTTTGATTTTTTCCCTTAATAATAAAAACCTTCATTTAAAAAATGCATGTTGTGTTCACTTGGGTTTTATTTTTTGACTAATATTTGAATTTGTTTGATGATCTGAAACATTAAAGTGTGACAAATATGCAATAATAACATGGGAAATCTGGATGGGGGCTAACACCTTTTCACACCACTGTATATACATTTGTTCCAATGTATATTTTCTATCTACTGTACAAATTGTAACAATAAAGCAAAGTAAAAACATTTAAATGAAAAACGTTTGTTTTTGGGATTAAAGTAATTTTTCACCCAAGATATAGATGGTTTGTTTTTTCACTGGAACAGATTTGGAGAAATTAAGCATTACATTGCTTACAATGGGATCCTCTGCAGTGAATGGGTGCCGTGAGAATGAGAGTATTTAACACAAACTATGATTGTGTTTATGGTGTGCAATATAGCGTGTGTTCATGTTTTGTGTGTAAAAAAAGACAATATTTTTCACATACTCTCTAGCGCTGTTTTTACTTTACTAAAAACGAGCTGATGTCTTCCTTGTTCTATAAAGTCCCTCCTTCAGAAATACCTATCGAGTTCTGATTATGTAGTTTGTTTAGTGTGCTGTGATTCAACAGCAGCTTAGTAGAGCCACTTGAGCTTAGCTGGCGACTGACATATTCCAGTGGGCAGAGGTTAGTAAAAAACTCTTCTTTGGATGTCATTCAATCGAGAAGTAGAGGGCTGTAGTCCAAACTGGCCGTTTGCTATAGGCTTTGAAAGGGAAATTCTATTAAAGAAAATATATCGCTTGGTATAGAATTTTGAGCTTTATAATTTTACAGATATTATTTATGCTCTAACAGCAACATTACACACCAACTAAAGTTTAAAAAATGGGATCAGGATAAACGGGACCTTTAAACCTTACAGCTAAATCTGTGGCAGAAAAACAAGAAAAAATGATCCAAGACACAAATGTTGCGATAATCTTCCATAATAGGAGATGTTTCCAGGTAACCATAGTCTTGCAATGCCCCAGAACCACTGTTAGATCTGTGTATTGAGAAAGAGGAGAAAATTACATGTAAAAAAAAGAAAGATCAATGAAGTCATGAGATTTATTTGTTCTAATTTTCATCAATGAATTACATGCTTAATTTTTTTTCTGCTCAGGAAACGAATGGTGGTCCTCCTCTTCTTCCTTTAGTGTTTCAATATCACAGACACTGGAAATTAGCATAATCATGATTTCAGTCTTGGCAGTCTATCTATCTATCTATCTATCTATCTATCTATCTATCTATCTATCTATCTATCTATCTATCTATCTATCTATCTATCTATCTATCTGACATAAATGACAGTTTGCTTAGGCAACATTAGAGTTTTTGTAATATGATAAAACATTACAATACTGTCACACTCAGAGAGGTTTAAATGATTAAATGAAAATATAATTTATAGTATAAATATAGGTAATTTTAACAAATCGTCTCATTAGTCACTACATAAAATCCTAATCTTTTAAAGATTATTCAGATTATATCATCGAACAAGTTAACGCACCCTTGATTCCTTTGAAGTGTCCTCCTGGGTTGAAGTTTACAGCACCATGTAAACAAACTCGTCACACTTCCTCGTTTCAGTCTATGTAACCCCGGGAGCGAACAAACAATGCAGTCCTGATTAAAAAGTTTGAAGCACCCTCTCGTGTTGTCTGTAATCTAATGAGAAAGTCAGTGAATTATTTTGATAACTGCCATCCAAAACGTGTGCAACTTGGACAGCTAACGTTAGCTAACTAAAACTATTTCACTTACCTGAAAATAAGGTCCAATATCCCTTTTAGTCACTTCGGAAGCGATGAAAGGTTATATATTATCACTCTCTTTCCGTTAATATTATGTACAGCCTAATACACAACATCGCATTCACAACTCTCATGTGATTCACGGCGATACTTCCGGGTTTCCTCCCACCGGAGGCTCAGATGCGTGACGTCAGCGTATTGTACCTACCCTTTCCGTAATAAACGTAAATTTGTTTTAAAACTTGTAATTTTGTTCGCTCATTGTAAATTTGTTTGAACACTTGTACATTTATTCACTCATTGTAAATGTGTTAAAAAAACTTGTAAATTTGTTAAAAAAAAAGTTGTAAATTTGTTAAAAAAATTATAAATTTGTTTAAAAAGTTGTAAATTTGTTTTTAATCTTGTAAATAAGTAATTTACCATTGTAATTTATTTTTGCACCCCGAGGCCACCGTATGTTTCTCTTTAGTGGTTCATTAACGCCTCCGTTTGTCTAAAATTTAGAGTTTCTTTACCTACAGTCGCCAAATTGGTCAGTAACAACATAAAATAGTCCACTGATATTTACCCACTTTATGCACATGCCCATCGTGCATCAATTTCTGAGAGGCACCATATAGCGATGAAAATATGTGCGAGGGCCTGCCATGACTGCTTGCAGTTATATTTTAGATATAAGATGTCAAATAAATCTTTGGTGTCCCCAGAGTATGTATGTAAAGTTCTAGCTTAAAATTCCATATAGATATTTTATTACAGGATGTTAAAATTGCCACTTTGTAGGTGTGAGCAAAAATGTTTTGGGTGTTTCCTTTAAAATGCAAATGAGCTGACCTCTGCACTAAATGGCAGTGGCGTGATTGGATAGTGCAGATTAAGGGACTGTATTATCCCATTCTGTCATCACAAGGGCATCTAATTATAGCACTTAAACATAGTAAAGGTCAGTTTTTCATGATATGTCCCCTTAAAGTCTTGTCAGTTGCCAACTGTCTGGCGATTTGTGACTGTTTACCATTTTTGTTATATGGTAAGTTACATGGGATAGAAAGAATTTTTTTTTAACATGTAATTAAGAAAAAAATAAGAGATATTTTTTTATCTTTGTACTGAAAACAAGACAAAAATACTAGGTAAGAAAGTAATTTTTTGCAGTGTAACTTTAATATAAATATCAAGATTTTATGTAAAGAAACAATGGGAGAATATGCACAGAAGTTTGCCCACATTTGCCTGTCATGAACAAAGAGTTTTAATGAGGAACAAACTCAGAGGGTTTTATTTTATTTTTAAGTAGTAGGTGGGTCAAAGGCACCAAATTCTAAGAAAACACGATTGGTTCTGAAGAAAGCCAAGGACAATATAAATAAGCATTTTTTCACAGTCTGAAAATATCATTTTAAATCAGAAATGTAACAGTGCAAACCAAAAATGTGCTAATGTGTAGTAGGTTAAATGTTGAACTTGTTATAAGTGCATAGTTTGTGGCTTTGTATAAATAGCAAACCCAACAAGTTTAACTGAGGAAACCGATTGTCTTAATTTGAGTTTGTAAATAAACCTTTTGTTATTTTAAATGAGTTGTTGTTGTTACTAAATGTATTCCTCACATCAACGTGTACAGTTTAAGACTAATTTACTTAATCTTCACATGTAACAAAGCTCAAACTGGTGGTAACTATACTAGTCTCTGTATTATTTCTTCTTTGATATACACAAGTCAAACATTTGTGACTTGTAAAACTCAAAAAAGAATAAGAACTGGAAGAGACTGATCTCAGTACAGACACACGCACAGTTATTGCTCATTGAGTGAGGCAACACCTATTACAGCCATCTTGTGGACAAGCAACACTCTTCTGCACAATGACAACCACAAGACTCAAAAATATAACAAAATCTTTTAAATAAACTTAACATGAAACTCTAACAAGTCTTCATCTCTGCAGAAAAACATAAAAACATTGAATTTTAAAATGTACTAATGCAGCCACGTGCAAAGCATGTTGGGAACCAAAAAATCCTCTGGCCAGTTTCTTCAATGCTACTTTAAAATAACAAGAATCATTCATGTCACAAATAAAATGGATAAATAAAAGCTGAGTGAACATGATAAAATTATAAATCCTGAATTAAGTGAATTAGACTGTTAGATTGAATTGATCTATTATTAATCTTGATTTATTTAATTATTTTGAGCATTCGGCTTTAGCGTGTGTTAGTACAGTAGTAGCTTCTTTTAATACACATAATGAAACTGTGCACACTAACAAGAAGGTCATACTGTAAGTTAACAGAAACTACAGATATAGCTGGTGTTAAGTTTATTTATTGAAGAGAACTGTAATATGAATATAGACTTTAAATACAGAAAAAATCTGACAAAAACAGACATTGTGAATTAAAAATCTCAAAATCTATTACTTGAATAAAAAGATGCACATAGATTAATACAATATAAAATGCACACATTTGCAAAATACAACCATAACCTCTAGCATTACACATTTAAACTTATTATTGTATTTTTAAAAACATTTAGTTAATTCTTAAGAAAAAAACTTGCATAACAATCATGGTACAATCTTAGAAAAAAGTTATAAACGTCGTCACTGGGGTGGTAGCCCACCTTTTCAAAAAGTACACTTTTATACTTAAAAGATGCATACTGGTACCTCAAAGGTACATATCTGTACAAAAATGGTACATATTAGGACATTAAAAGGTTCCTGGGAAAACGTGCTGCTGGTAGAGGTGTTAGTGAGACCAGCAGGGGTTAAGTATCAATAGCAAAATCCTCCCAGTGCACTGGAACGTTCGTTCCCTTAAAATTACCACAATACAACGCAAAAACAAGTGAGCATTGATGGTCCCTACGTTCCCTTACTGGAAATCAATTGACCTTTTCTGAAGCTGTCCAAGTAAAAATCAAGCAAGTCAAATCAATAAACTTCATGAAACGTGACAGGACGTTTATAAAGACAAACGTTTGTTTTAGTTTTAATATAAACACTAGGGATGGGAAGATTCCCCGATTCCCTCTGTGCATCGGCATAAAAGGTTAACGCTGCTATGCATTGGTTTAAAAACTGTGCATTGGATCAAACTTAGCATTTACATCGCGATGCATATTTTCTTATATTTTTTGCATCTGATTTATTTACACAACTCATAATACAGTACAGAGCATGACTAGACTTTGGATTTTGGGCTGCTGAAAAATTAAATGTATTCCATAAGAAAACCTTTGCCACTCTTATTATAGCAATGAAGATGTAATGGTTTGCTAATACCACATTGACCATGATATTTACTATACCTTACAGTACCTCTCTCTCTCTCTCTCTCTCTCTCTCGCTCTCTCTCTCTCTCTCTTAACTAAAGTATTACATTATTCCTAAAACAGTAACTAAATATAAGCGAGCAACTTAACATATTTAAAGTAATGTTTATCTTTAAACCATTTAGATCAAACATGTTTTTTTCACTCTCCAGATTAAAGTGATTAATACTGTAACTGGCAAAGGCCAAAATTATAGTTACAGTACAGTCACTAACTAGCTATCGTATCACCTGTAGAACAATTAAACATCAGGTCTACATGACCAAATGAAACATTATTAGAAAAAAATGCTATTAGAGAATCAAGATTTGCAAGCATTTACTCTGAAGTAGGGATGCACCGAATCCAGGATTCGGATTCGGCCGAATACTGGGCTTTTTGACGGGGTTCGGGTTCGCCCGAATCCTAGATTTTTTTTCCACCGAACCGAACCCTATGCTTGCGCTATGCTGGTCGACTTCACGCGGCCGTTGATTACACACATCGGGTGCTGACGTGTAGATGAGCTTTTTCTTTCGGTGAGCCTTAGGAGCTGGACACACCAAAACTTTTAAACACGGCTGAAAACGCCTTGAGGACGCCAAATGCCAGCTGTTTTTCAGCCGAGTGCTTGGTAGCTGTGATGCTTCAGCTGTGAGCCGGTTGGTTGCTGTGGTAATGTCCCGCCCCTCCTCCATTGTAATTGGACGGCCGTGTGAAGACTGTGACATTGACGAGCGGAGCTTCTAACTCAAAGTATATAGTTTTCAGCGCGGAGCTGCTTGCTTATTGGAAAAACGAGCGTGTCGCAACGCATCGCTTTCATTATGCATCGGCTTATGGTAATTGTCAAAATAGTTTTCCAACTTGTCATCCTGGCATAATGTACAGTTAAAATTAAATAAAATGAAAAATACACTGCTGTGGACGTTGTTTACTTCATTAATGTGCTTTACTGTGTTAATGGAATAAGGATGCGAGTAGGATTCGGTATTCGGTTTCGGATTCGGCCGAATCTTAAACGGTGGATTCGGGATTCGGCCGAACCTAAAAAATCTGGATTCGGTGCATCCCTACTCTGAAGCACATGAAGTTTGGGTTAATAATATTAAAGGAACAGTATGTAAGAAATGTATATCAATTAATCATAAAATGGCCCTGATATGTCACTAGACATTAAGAAATCATTTTCATTTCAAATACTTATATCACTGACAACAATGTTCTGGGCAGGATATTGTCATTTAAAAAGTGGAGTTGCAGCCCTCAACTGATGTTTATGTTGTCATACACAATTGGCCACCAGTTGTGTGATTGCAGTACCAGTTTTAGCCACAAGTTTTGTGATTGCAGTACCAGTTTTGGCCACAATCCTACATACTGTTCCTTTAAGTATTGTTAGCGTATTGCCGTCTTTTCTCATCTGGGCCTTTATTTAATCTGAGCATAAGTCACATCAACAGATCCAGAAGCCACATCTGAAAAAAAAAACAAATGAATGAAAAAGACTAAAATCAGTTTGAATAATTTAATATTATTTAACTTTATTTTGAAATACTAAATGATGCTGTTTTCACTTTAGTTTATTATTTTAGTTGATCTCACCTTTATCTCCTATTTTCACTTTAGAGTAAACAGTGTCACCACCTTCACTGGTACTCCCTAAAAATGCAGAGAATTAGGAAACTTCATTAAAAACACCTGACATTTCCAATCCTTTCTCTGCAATCAGTTTCAGTTCTTGGTAACTTTATCTGGCATGTCAGTTAGTCAATATAAACTTATTTTTTATGTAACAGCTCAATAACAGCACCTCACAATCATAATGTTGTACTGAATATCACCACAAGTGTGATTTAAAATGTTACGAAAGCATGATATTACTGATATAACATGACTACAACATCAGGTATCTAAATCAGTGCACTGTTAAAGTCAGCTATCAAATACAATAATGAATAAAATAAAAATAATTTGAAATCTCTCTGATGATCATGAAGCAGACCTCTCAGCAGAGAGTTTGTGTTTCTTTACCTTTCTTTTCATTCTTTTTCTTCATTTTTTTCTTAGGTTTCAGTTCAATATCAGCATAGGTGAGATCAGCTGATTCACTTTCATTGTCTACAATGAAGAATAAAGAAATGATTAAGAGTTTTCTTCCCTCAGTCTTTAGTTTTACTCTTCTAGTTGTTTCTACCTTTGCTCTTGAGTTTATTTTTCTTGAAGTTGACCTGTGAATACATGGCATCACTGGGGCCGGCCTGAGTCACTGCTGAAGAAAAATGATTTGAATCTTAAAACTTTCCAACTGATTCTTTTTTTGTAAGATGAACTACATTAGATGAGATTAATACATTACCTGAGCTTGCGTCTTTATTGTCTGTTGCATCAACAGAGTCATAAATATTAGCATCTCCTGTAATGAAGGAACAAAATAATGAAAAAAGTTTCAATAGATCATCTATAAAAGCTTTATATCTTTATATTAAAGTAAGTCTGCAGAAATATTGTTAAACATTGATATTGACTAAAATGCGGTAACACTTTACCTGAAGGGGTGTTCATAAAACTGACATGACACCTTCATAATCGTGACATGACACGTCATGAACATGAAGGAGATTTAGTGCACGTTCCTGACTGTCATTAAGTGTCATTTGTTCAATTATGTTGTTTTTAATGCAAAGATGACAATTGTTAAATTGTCTTTGTTATGAAAACTTGTAATTTAAATGTCATTTAGTGTTAATACTGTTTTATGTCAAATTATTTTAAATACCTTAACAAAATGCAACAGACATGTCAAAATATTATGCTTAACTTTATTTATGTGAACAAAACATAAAAAACTGACAATAAACAGAACTTGTTCTTCCTCACACAGAAGGTTCTGAAATTTTCTGACATAGAAGAAAAAACTAACAAAACATTAAATTTAATTAATTAATTTGATGTAATTAACTGTTTTTCCAGCATATGGCTTAACCCATTATTGTACTGTTTTTATTTAATTTTTGGTGAGTCTCCAAATGCAATTAAATATTATTTTATCAATTGTAATTATTATTATTATTATTATTAAATGATTGATTTAATTTGTTAAACACATGGAGGAAACTTAAGCACTGAAGAATATTCATGATGCTATTATAAAACAATATGACAAAGTATTAATACTTAATGACATTTTAATGGCAAATTCAATTTGTATCACTGGTAAAAAGTGGTCAGATATGTTGTCTTGGTAATGTCAAGTTTTAACATCTCAAACAATGTTATCTTTGCATTAAAAATGACACCAAACGAACAAATGACACTTAATGACAGTTGTTGTAAACGTGCATAAAATCTACTTCATGTTCATAGCACGTGTCATGTCATGATTATGAATATGTCAGTCTTATTAACAACACAAGGAAAGTGTTACCAAAAATGCGCATGAAAAATAAATGCATGTGGTATTTTCCCATGTTAAACTCTGTACCATCACGTGAGGCTGTTCTGGATCTAATGGGGTGTTGCTGTGTTTTTAGCCTGTTGCTATGCAGTTATATTGTGTTCTGGGTGTATGTTGGGATGCCACTGCATCAGCTCTTATAAAAGCAGCTTTCATACTGTATAAATGTTACTGTAAACTGACCAGACTGCAGTGGAGTGTATCCATCTTCAGTCTGGTTCTGCTCTGATGTCTGACTGATGTTCTGCTGTGGACTGACAGCTGACGGAGACTTAAAGACTTTACCTACAGTAGACAAACACAGTGCTGCTTTAGGAAAATTTACTTTTTAAGTGTGATCAAAAAAGATAAATCATTAATCTGAACAGTTTGACAACAGGGTTATTTATTACAGTACAAGAGACAGAACTTCATGCTGTACTAAAGGTGAAGTATGTCATTTTGGGCCTTTATAGCAACACCAAACATGATCAAAAAAAATAGTAATTGTTTTAAACATCTCCCAAAACACTTCAACATGACACTGCCATCTTCCATTGTTTGTTATTTTATAAACAATTTCATGATTTCGTAGACAACACTGGTTTACAACACTGGTCCTGTTTCAGTTTATTAGTTTTGTTTGTTTGTATTTTTAATGTCACATATTTAAATCCTTAATATGTACATTTAACATGTTCTGTTTGGTTGTATTTTGTTCTAATGTTGGTATAGTGGTGAAAAAAAAACTTAAAAGAGGAAGTGCTTCTGGACCAGTGTTGTAAACGGCTTGTGAAATGGTCATTACAAACAACTGTTTAGGGGCTGTTTATACTTGGTATTAAGATGTGTTTTGGTCAATCGGATCACAAGTGGACAAGAGACACATTTCCATTTACACCTGGTGTTTTAATCCGTCTCTTTTGTCCACTTTCAACAGCTGTTGTCCTGATGTTCTGAGGGGATGGTCTGTGAGTTCCTCTGCTGTCATTTAACTCTTTCTCTGCCAGCGTTTAAAAAAAGTTGCCAGCAAGCACCAGAATTTTGTATGATTTTCACAAAAGTTTAATGCCTTCCAGAAAATGTTATCTAAATATATAAACATGCTATATATCAAATGAAAGAACAGACCCTTTGCTTTCAAAAAAACCTTTCATCCTATCTTCATATGTCCTCTTTATATCACCGCTGAAGTATGGGTAGTTTTATACTGAATTTTGAGCAAAAAGCTGAAATAATTGCATTTTTGTGAATGACTTTTGATAGAGATCAGATTCAAAACGATTATCAAAACATACACGGAGTGTAAAATAAATAATTTTTTGCCATCTAGTGGATAATCGTGGTATTACAGATAACCATAAAAACTCATCAGGTTTTTTTCATGCAAATGTTTTCTCTTAATTGACCAGATAACTTGTCAATGGGGGGAAAGAGTTAAGAGGCGGTCTTTTGTGGCTGCTCGAAGGACATGTGTTTTTGACTGCCTCTGAATGTGGTCGAAAGTGGACAAGCTCAAAACATTTTACACCTCGTTTACACCTGTCTTTAGCGCCGTCCACTTGTTTATCCGATCAACCAAAATCTTAATATCAGGTGTAAACAGCCTCTCAAATGTATAAAGGCTTAGCAACACAGGGTTTCTGAACTTCCCAATTTTCTTATCGAGAGGTTGAATGCATTCTGACTGAATTTTTTATGTGTGCATAAATGAACTTCTTACGGTTTAAAATATCACTAAACTGCACACTGTAGTATCATCAATTGGAAACAAATAAGTTTGGTCATGTGGACTAAATGTGGAGGACCACCACAGACACAGTAAATGGCAGTGCTTTACTGTAACTTAAACAAAAGGAGTTTTTAAAAGTTATAATAAAGAATAGCTGGTGTGTAAAAGCTGTGGCTTGTAGCAAAACTTCTTAGAGTGCCAGACTTAATTTCATTCAAAGGTGCTTCAGGTAGAACTGGTTACAAAAGCACCAAAATGTTTATACTGTACATTAAACTATGATAGGAGACAAAAACAAACATTACACACTTCACCTTCATGGTTTGGACATTCTGTGCAAATGTGTCATTGATGTTTTATAGATTTCTGTGAGGGCAGAATATTCAAACCTTTTTTGTTTTTGTACCACCACAGCAAAACCAAGAAAATGATCAAAAACAAGATGCTCAGTCCGACAACCACTCCAACTATCAGACCAGAAGATCCTGAGAATAAATAAGCAGAGATTCTTACACAACCAGAACATTTGCAAACTGAACTAATGCAAAATATATTATCTATTATATTTAACATTGCTGTGCTATATTGTCATATATAAATATATTCATGACTGAATAAAGGTGGCAGCCACTCTGCTCTTAAAGTGTCAAACAACACCACCTGCAGCAATAACTAAATTATCAATATAATGTAACACAATGTGTCTTATCTTATTGTATAATTATATCAGTAATATAAGACAAAATTATTGTTGTCACCGCCCATTTTAAGGGACAAAATGCTTAATTTTTTTGAAATAACAAATAGGGCATAAACATTTTAACAAAATTATAAATATAAAAATAATTTGTTTCAGTAGCCTGCAGAACAGCTAAACATTTAAAAGACATTCAAACTGCTCACCATGAGAGATTATAAAAGCTTTACAACAAAGCATTCAGTTCCCCTCGTGCTCATTACCAGAGACAAAACTGACACACTGATATTTTGTCTCTCATTCAAGCCTGTAATTTATCTTTTATAATTTAACACGACAATGGATTTTTTTTTGTACTGGAAACGTTAATAAATAGCTTAGAAGTATTAAAAACAATTCCACATTATTTGTCTTAAAATATCTGCAGTTTTTTATATGCGTCTTATTTCATCATTAAAATGTATTGTGTATTTTATGTGTTTGTGACCTAGCCTCTGAACTAACCTAAACTACAGGTTAAAACCTAAAAAATCTAATTTGTCATTGTTTGTTAAATATGACTTTATATTGTGTATGATGATGAAAACAAATAAACAGACTCACCTGATACTGTCAGTGTAACTGCATTACTGATGTGTGTGTATCTTGATCCAATGGTTTCATTTCCTCTACAGGTGTATTTACCTGCGTAAGACTCATTAAAAGATCTGATTGTGTAAATCTCTTCATAATGCTGAATGTCAGAATCATCTTTATACCAGCTGTACTGCCAGCTGCTGACTCCTCCTCTATTGATGACACATGTGAGATTGACAGTTTCTCCTCCGTATAAATGTCCAGGAGGCCTAACAGACAATTCAGGTGTTGGTCTTTCTGTACAATGACAAACAATTTACACAAATGTTTACTTAATTGCAAAACATATATGTTGTATCATGTTACTGGTTTTAACCTATGCAATTGCAATTACCACTTGTTCAATGTTTTAGGAAATAAAGAGTTTGGTTCCAAAACGCAATAAATCCATTTTGACTAATTTCGGTAAAAATGTGTTTTCTTTACCAAGAAAGTGACAAAATGGAAACCACTATTTTCTGTTACAAACTTTCACATAGCATCTTTAGGTTATAATAACATTAAAAGTTATAATCCATTTAATATAAAACGGATTTATATAATTTTTTTTCCGCAAAATGCAATAAATCCATGACCATTTTTTTCCAAAATGTTATAAATCTATTAAATCAATATATAAATGTGCATTTATCTTTGCCATAATATATTCATTTAGTTGACTAGTGGTATACACTGATTTAAAAATAAACATTAAGGGATGGTTTCCCGGACAGGGATTAGCTTAAACCAGGACTAGGCCTTAGTTTACTTCGGAAATATAACTAGTTTTAGCAAACATGCCTTACTAAAAACATTACTTGTGTGAATTTTGAGGCAAAACAAAGGGCAATGATGTATTTTAAGATATGTCAGTGCAAGTTGTTTTCAGTTTGGACAGCTCTTACATTTATTTTAGTCTAGGACTAGTCTAATCCCTGTCCGGGAAACCTCCCCTATATGGCATCAAAACACTTACTTTGTGATATTAAGAACACTGTCATTGCTGCTGTTATCCTTGGCGATCAGCTGTAAAATGTTTTGGTCCTGCTCGATTTTTGTTTGCGTAAAATAATGTAAAGTTTTAAATAAGATCCTCTGGGGTCAATGTGTTAGCATGACAGAAGCTTGATGCTGTCGGGAGAAAAAGCAATGGCGAAATTTTATCCGTCTCCCGAGTGCCTCTCGTGTAAATTATTACAGAAAATCACCACAGGTTTATCAATGCCATCAAAATTATTATTTTGTTTTTGTTTGTTTGTTGATCACAAAGTACAAGGTAGATGAGGAAAACTAGGATTCAAACTAGTATTCAAAGCCCCGCCATTGTTGTTAACAATGCGTGGAATGGTGCGCTGTGATTTGTTGAGCGGAGGACTAGTGTTTATCGCGTTTTGGAAAAAAAAGGGAGAAAAGATGACAGAATAACACGGTAAATATCAGATTTTGCATAAAATTAAGAATTTACTTTTTAATACTGACCTGATACAATACTGATTTTGGCAGTAACTAATAAAAAAAGGTATTTATCGCATTTTGGAACCAAACTCTTTAAATAATGTTCATGGTACAATTTAATACTACAGTATGTACTGTAAAAGAATTTCACAAAATGAAGAAATGGTGAGCCACCTCTGATGTCAACATCCAATCACAGCACAGTTGACTGAAACCACTGTTTGTGTTTGGTATAATAACACCTGCTAAATCTGTTACTAGTTAAGTGAAGCTAGATGAAACTAGACAGGATTAGGCAGACTATTGACAAAGCCAACTGAGCACTGAAGCAACTAAGATTACTCAATAAGCCATCTTTATTATTTTTACATCACTTTGCTTCCTGTCTGCTGTTTTCCCTTCATCTCTGTATCTACCTCATGGTTTATTTAAAGTATTAGCTCACAACAAAGAGATCTGAAACTAGACTTTAATTTTTAAAGAACAATTTCAAGGAGGGCCTTACATTTCAATTTGGCTTAATGGGTTATTACTTAAAATAAAATAATGAAATTAGTGTGTAACAGAAGAGAGAGTTTAGGCACCTCTACAGACTGTAATTATACTGTTAAAGACTTGATGATTACTGCAAGTAGTAAATCTCAAACATTAAGACTTTTGGATGTTTGGGATCCAACATTCCAACATTCAGCCATAGTTGAATCCATCACCTCACCATCATAACTGTAAATTTCACTTGTTTATTCTTATAAAACTAATGTCCATTGTTTTCAGAACAAAATATGTACTGTTACATTTTAGATACATTCGAACATTTATTTGACTAATAGTAAGATAAAGTCTTTCTAGTTGTTATCTGATGTGCACTGAAAAAAGCACATGGGCATTCATTGTATGACCATAAATTAGTCAGTTTAGCTAAATTAAAATATTATTAATTTGAAAACATGTATTTTAGTTTTACTGAAGAAATGTATCTTGTTTAAGTTGTTGAGAGTGAAGTTGGATTAATAACTGAAATTTGAGTTTGTGTCCTAAAACCCAATGAATGAACCCAACTTCATTGAATGATCATAAATGCTCATTTATGGGCAATTAAAATATTATGTATTTATAAACATGTATTATATATATTTATGAATGTATCTTGTTAAGGTTGTACATGTTATGAAAGTGAAGTGAATTGGATGAATAAGTAAAATTTGAGTTACAAAGGGGATGCTAAGGACGATTCTAAAGGCCCATGAACTTTTGAGGGCCCAGCCGAGGTCTGTGCCGCATACATAACCCCCTTAGCTGGGCCCTCTCCCCCTCGCTTCCTCCTCAAATTTCAGAAGAGAAAGGTGTTTGTGTTGATTTGCTATAACATTCAGCATATGTGCAGTTCCTTACTATAAAATCAGTTTACATAATGTGACGCTGGAGCAATACAATGCAGTTTCCTTTCAACTGTAAAGTTTTCGCTCAGTTCACCCCAGTTTTTAAAAAAAGAAACAAGGTGATTCATGTTCCCTGCTTTGTGTTATAATTCTGACATGAAGAATTCTGACCCTTATAAGCTGTTTTCATTAACATAGCCCGTATAAGCTAATTATCATAAACTAGAAATTCTATCAGTTACACAACCCAATGCTTTGTAACAAAATATGCCAACACTCTTAGAACGGATGTGTTAAAAACAACACATTAGTGTTGATTCTGGGACAACACACTACAGTAAATGCGTTTTCCCAGAATTCACCCATCTCTGTGTTATTATTGAAAGAACACATTTTGTGTTACTTTTAACACAACTTGTGTTTTATTTTAACACAAAATCAACAGAAAATGACACATTGGGCCCTATCTTGCAGCCAGCGCAATTGACTTTGTCAGTGACGCATGTATCATTCGTATTTTGCACCGGCGCACAGCGGGTTTTTCCCTCCACAGATGCACGTCGGCAAAATAGGGAATGAACTTGCGCTCCCTGGGCAGTTCAGCGCAAAAAAGGAGGCGTGTTCCGGCGCAAACCATCCCTGGTGCTATTTTGCAGTTTCAAAAAACAATTGCGCCACTGACCAGAAAAAAAAAAGTTTAAAGTCAGTGGCGCTTTGCGCATGGTTCAATATGCTATTTTAAGGGCGCATGCTTGACCATAATGTATAGCGTGCACAACGCACATACACTTTGCATCTAATCTACACAGATGCAACAGTTATTTTTGCAAATCATAAATTGTTACACTAAAAAATATTAATACACGAGATAAGGGGAATCATAGTGGTGAGCATTGTGGTGATAGTTTTTATTTATTGTGTGGCTGCGTTAAAAAATTCTGATGCAAATAACGATTAAATATTTTCATAAGTTTGTTGTGTGGCTGTATTACGTTTATTTTATGTAAATAATAATTAAAATGTTTTCATAAGAAACCTTAATGTATATGAACTTGATTTGTAAGAGTATTTTGGGGTTGGACCTTGGTTGCGTTTCTTGGGTCCGATGTCAAAGCCCCCAAACCCTTTCAGCGGTGAGGGTGGACACAGCGATGTCCTCTGCTGGCGTCAGGTCATGTGTAGGCAGATCCACCTCCCGTTACACGGCGTGCCCGATTTATGCTGGCAAGCTTGGAATTTACAAGAACGTCGGTCTCCTCGGCTGTGAACCGCTCCTGGCGTGCGCCTGGTATCCGTCATAATAGCAACCCGCCATGGAACTTGCGCCCTTGCGTTTAAAGGGAATGTTGGATAGCGTTCTGATTGGTTTATTTGACGTTACGCCCAAACCACACCTATGAATAATGAACCTACTTCAGACCAACCCCTTATTGATTTGCTCCCGGCGCAAGAGTTATTTCTCCCGCCGGGAAAATAGCAACAGCGCCCAAGATCCGCCCACAAACTCACTTGCGCGTTGTGCTTCGCACTTGCGTTTCAGATCGTTAAAATAGGGCCCATTATGTGTTAAAATTACACATAATGTGTTAAATTCTTAACACAAAAAGATGTGTAAAAAATTAACATATCCTTTCTAAGGGGCTGGTCACACCAACCGCGCTTTAAACGCTTCGAAACGCAAGGCGCGACGCACTGCCTTTTTTAAAAAAGAGCAGTGCGACGCGGCTTTTTATTTTGCTAAGCAACCACCGAGTCAGTTGTCTTGTCAATCAAATATTGAAGCGTGAGCGCTCTTTTGCTGTTAACTGTCATATTAACAGAAACTTTAAAAAGAGGACACTTGCTCTGACCTTGTTTGAGGATGAGAGGTGCACAAACACGCAGGAGAGAGTAAGCGCGTGGTGTCCGGTTCTTCAAAGCAACTGTAAACTTCCCTCACCACAACGTAAGGCCCGCCTCTCCCCTCATTCGATTAGACAATGGAAAGACGCAAATGACGTCGGGCGCTTCTCTGCTCTCACATTCCTTCAAAGGCGATTGCTGCGGCCGGTGGCAAAAACCGCAAGGCGCTCAGCACGCATAAACAGCGCGCAAACACTCCCTGCCCATAGAATATCATTCAAAAAAGGCGCCTGCAACTGCCATAAACGCATTTGGTGTGACTGGCCCCTAAGAGTGAAGGAAGTATTTTTAGTATTGATTGTGATAAGACAGAAATGCAGCAAAGGCTAAACTAGTCCACTAATGTATATTAAAGCTTCTCACCTCGCAACAGCTTTAAGAAACAACATATCATCCAACCCATACGACTGTTTTGGTTGTTTGTCCATTCCCTCAAATACGAAAGATGCGTTTGCTAAATTAGCGCCTCTACCGGCTAAAGGGTGACTTTATATATTAGGGTATGAAATTATATTTTGGGTATAATTTTGCTGTAATGACATGCATTTGGATATGATTTTCAGTTTAAACTGCCAGGATTAACTGTATTTTATAACACATTACACTATTCAGGCATTTAAGGGAAATAACATACCCATTTATTTATTATATGATATAAAGCAGAGCATACAAAACAATCACAACTTTTTTCAAAAAGTACTTTAAATATTCCAAGTGTAGTCTACTGATGCCAAACGATCGATTTATTTGAAGAAAATCCACAATCCACTTTATATATGAGATCCTGTGTATACTGATTCAAAAACTGCCACCAGAAGAAGCAATGATACGTCAATTTTTGATTGTGAAATACCATTGGATCTTGTGTGTCTCGTGACCGAGACACGTTAGTTTCATTACGTTAGTTTGAAACTGAAGCGCTATTGGCTGTCATGAACGATTGCGTCATGCTCTAATGTTCTGGTTTATGTTTGATTGAGATCTGACTGGGTTAGATGCTCCAAAATATCTTTACAACCTTCATGAACTGTTCATGAAACCATTTCTACATTTACAAAATGTAGAAAATAAAATGCATCTTATCTAATGTATAAGGCAAAAAACCTTAAAACGTAATCACAGGTTGTATAACTTACTGGCTGCCAGAGGGCACTGATCCCTTATACGTACCTTGATGTCGTATTATGACAAACAAACTATTAGGTCGTAATTTTAAGTGTCTTAAAAAATCAATCGAAATGTATGCTGTTATCTTCTATGTACAACTATGAACAACAGTTGTAGCCTAGTGGTTGGAGAGTCGGTCTCCTAACCCAAGAGTTGCCGGTTTGAATCTCATGGTTGGCTGGTAGTGACTGTGGTGCCCTTGAGCAATATATCTTCCCCTAATTGCTCCCCGTGCGCTGAGATAGCTGCCCACTGCTCTGTGTGTGTTCATGACTTGAAGTGCGTGTGTTCACTACTCACTGGGATGGGATGAATGTTGAGGTCACATTTAGACAAGCATGTCACTTTCACTATAGTCATCCTCTTCATTTCATTTAAGACATTTTAGAATCCCGTTGATAAAAAACCCTGGGTTAAGGAGCATTTCACATTTGTAATTTAGAAGCAGGGTTATCCCTGAAATTAACTCAGGGTTATGAAACCCTGCTTTCAGCATTGCTTTTGTGTGATTCTTGCATTTCGGTGCCAAACGCATGCAGTGTGAATCAAATCAGGGTCATAATGTTATGACCCCAATTAAACACAGCTGAAGCAGCTAATCAAAGTGTTCTGGGCTGTTTGATAATTACAGACAGGTGTATAGGAGCAGGGTTGGAGACTCCTGACCCAGGGTTTAGGAATACACAGTGTGAAACCTCAGATTATGAATACCCAGGGTTATCTCTTAACCCCTGGTTAAAAGATTACTCCACGTTCTTAAAAAAAAAATCTAGATAATTTACTCACCCTCATGTCATCGAAAACGTAGATGTCTTCATTTGTTCATTCGAGAAGAAATCCAGGTTTTTTCTCAATTTAATGGACTTTATTGGACCCCAACACTTTACAGTTTAAATGTAGTTTAAAATGTACGTTTCAATGCAGCTTCAAAGGGCTCTAAACGATCACAAATGAGGTATAAGGGCATTTTCAGAAAGAAAAAATATATTCTTTTAAACCACAACTTCTCATCTTGCCCTATTCGTGTGACGCGCCATTGCGACCTTACGTAATGCGTCATGACCAGGGTTCTAAATTAACTTTTTTTATTCACCAGCCAATGTGGCTGGTAACTTTCTAAAGTTACCAGCCAATCAGCATTTCCACTAGCCAATTTTTTTCCGGTGACAAGAAAGAGAAATTATGAGTGCCACTGAATGCATTTAATAATTTTATTAACATTGTTGGCATGAAAAACACACACATAAAGTGAGGCTTCTTCCAGCAAGGCTCTCTTAAATACGACCTGCAGTTTTAATAAACAACACCTCTATACAATGCTTAACCCACTATTCTACAGTGCATCAGGTACTGCGAAAGATAAACATGTATTTAAAAATATAATCTTCAACATACCTAACCTTATTAACATGTTTGGAGGCATAAAAGGCATAAAATGTTTGGAAATAATGACAGCAGAGAAATATTTTCTACATTATACAATCATAGCAAACAATGATTAATACCTTATTTTTACAGGAATATTTTTACAATATTTTAAGAAACCAGTTTTTTATGACTGCTATACTAAAATAATCTCAGTCATAGTTACTGCTAACTGTTTATGTAGTGTCCTAGAGTTAAATATTAGTAAACTAAATATTAAATTCATTTGAAAATACAGAACAGTATCACACACAACTTACATGTGTTGATTTTCTCAGCAACAATTTTCCTGAGATTTTTTCTGTAATGTTTGAGACCTTACAGGGTGAGGATGTAGTTTGTCTTACCTCCCTTAAACTCATCATCTCTCCTTTCTTCTTCCCTTTCCCTGCTTTGCAGAAAATATTTCTGATGTACATCTACAGCCAATAGTGATCGAGTCAAAATAAGATTAGCATTATTATTTAGAAACTTACGTTAGTTTTATAATGTTTTCAAAAGCAAACTCAATCACCTGGACTTTTGAATGTGGTTGTTCGTGGATGAACGCAAAGACGCGTGGACATGGATTTGGGCATGTACGTGTCAGTGCGACTGCTTCGTTGCTTTTACAAGCGTAAATTGGGTAACTGCATTGCATATAGATCTATTTTTGCCGCGATTATCTTTGTAAAGGAATACACTAGTTAACTGCTAAAATTTAAACTTGAGATTTACACTGGGGCACGGACATTAATTAATATCATTCCACATACAACGTCAGAACGGTCCTCTTCTCCACACTGGGGCGGTAGTTTTGCATACGTCAAGCATGACCTTTGACGTCATGACGCATTACGTGAGGTCTCGCGTCACACGGATAGTGCAAGACAAGAAGTTGTGGTTTAAAATATTTTTTTTCTTGCCAAAAATTACAATCATTTCACTAGATAAGACCCTCATGCCTCGTTTGGGATTGTTTAGAGCCCTTTGAAGCTGCGTTGAAACAGCAATTTTAAACTGCATTCAAACTGTAAAATGTTGGGGTCCAATAAAGTCTATTAAATTGGGAAAAATCCTGGAATGCTTTCCTCAAAAAACTTTTAGACATTTTAGAAGACATGGGGGTGAGTAAATTATTTGGATTTTTTTAAGAAAGTGGAGAAATTCTTTAAGTGTGAAACAGTGTGAAACTTGCAACAGATAACCCAGGATTCTGTTAACCAGAGGTTTAGAATAACCTGGGGTTAACTTTTTTTCAGTGTGAAAAGCCCTATAGATTCATTTAAGAGTATAGCTGTTATCTAGGGGTTAAGGGTTTCAATGATATGTCATTTTTTTTGCTTAACTGAAGCTACTGGTGTGTAAAACCTGTTATTATTTCTATGAATAATAATAATAATAATACAAGCTATACAAGCTTTGGTCAAGCATTTTTGACCCAGTTTTATTTAAGGCAGAAGGTCAATTTCTAGAAAAGATGTTTTTGTATTGTTTTTGTTTGCCATGTTTAAATGTTACAATTTTATTGGTGTGTGTAAGAGCTCAAGTATACAGTATGTCACTGAGACTCTGCCTGTGAAATATTTGCCATTATTGTGAGATAAAGAGCATCACAGTTTGATTTCAAGCATCAATTTTACTATGATCTCAATCACTGACATGACATTACACAGTCAATATTAAATACATCAAGTTTATATTTTTACAGAATGGTCTTTACATTATATAGGATGATTACATGCAGAAAACAGTAAATCACAAACAAATACTTCAGCTGGGTTTTCACAGGCAGGGTCACAATTATCTAGTAGTGTATGAAGATGAAGGTTTTTGAGTTTAGGTTCATTCACACCATATAATGTATGTTTAATCTTTAAGAATGTTGCATTTTCTCTGAAATAGTGATTACTGTACTGTATTTTTCTATTATATTATATGCACAATAAATCTTCTTATAGCTGCAGACATTGTAGGTCTCTGACTAAATACTGATAATTGTGGTCAAAACAATAGCAAAAGAAATGGGTATTTATTATTAAATTGCAGACAAAGATTTTTGATAGCTAGGTTGGATTGGATGTTTGGCGTGAAATGGGTATGGTAGGGGGGCTCAACCTCATATTCTTTCATAGAGCCCAAAATTGCTAGCGGCGCCCCTGCACGTCAGGCCCACAGGCATGTTGTTAATGAGCATGATATGAGAGAAATGAAAGCTGTAGCAGTAAAACTAAAAGCCACGTCATTCATTACATTTTGAATCATTACTTGACTCTTGGAGTATATAAGTTCCCTACTCCTCTTTTGTGTGTGCAGATACTGACGCTGACGTTCATGCACTCGATGTTTAATACAAACCAAACGTGCTAAATGTTATCAAACATTTCATTACTTCCTGAGTCTTTCTGGTAGAATTTGATTTGCCTCAGGATGGAGCAGGTTTCAGCAAGGACTCTTGGATTTATTTGGAGAAACAAAGTTTGTATCATTTTTTTTTATCTATAAACTATTTTGTATCTGGGAAAATACAAACATATGCACTGTAGGATCGTTCACATGACATTAACTGTTTGTAAAAGCAACGCGAGATCCCTTACTTGTAAATATTTTTTTGCTTTTAAGTTCACTCATCCAATTAGTTCAAAACTCCTCATTTTCATCTGAAATATGTGACTTATGTGAGTCAGTGTTATATTGATTATTATATTATTTATAAATCAATAATAACCTGATGCGAGCATTGTGTTACATCAGAAGTATGGTCATAAATATATAAATTAAGATATATAAATTAAGTATATATTAGGTATATAACAGTATATAAATGAAGCTGACTGCATGCTCCATGCACTGAAAGTCATTGCACATAAAACGCATTGTTTTTCTCTTCCATTCTTCTGTTTTCAACAGGTTGAAACTTGGGACCAACATGGTTGTGTTGTAGACTGAGTTGCAGGGACGGACTGGGGCTAAAAAACAGCCCTGGACTTTTTCCCAAATAGGCCCATCATCCGGCCATTCGCCCCTAACCGTGCACAACAGACACTAGGATGTCCTGATACTATGCCACAATGCTGTCAGAATATCAGACAAGGTTATTTAATATTTTGTCAATGTCATATTACACTTTGATTTATATTGAGACTGTGAAATAATGAAAATGGTGAAGCCCTATTAATTTTGTCTGTAAAGCTTTTACAAACAACCACCAGGTCTTTGCCAATTCCACAATACTAAACACAAATATGAAAGACAAGAAAAAACTGCACTCTGATGGAAGACAGATAGAAAGTGCAAGCTAGGATTTTTTTGGTTAAACTAAAATTGTTGTCAATTATTTGACATGCATGCTTGATATTTTCCCATTTAATTCAATAGTCTTCATTCTAGCAGAAAATGTGAGCTCACTACAACCTCTTATATACAACAAAGTCAATAAAAGAAATAAAAACCAATGCAATACGATGAATGTCCACACACAGACTGTTTTTAAATGGGGTTGGATAAATATTTTTTGCTTTTAAACTGTGTGTGCGTGTGTGTGTGTGTGTACCTGGTAATTATCACGTTGTGGGGACCAATTGTCCCCACAAAGATAGGAATACCAGTGTTTTTGTGACCTTGTGGGGACATTTTGATGTCCCCATGAGGAAACAAGCTTATAAATCAAACAAAATAATGTTTCTTGAAAATGTGAAGTAAGGGTTTCTGTGATGGTTGGGGTTTGGGAATGTGGTAGGTAAGGGGAATAGAATATACAGTTTGTACAGTATAAAATGCATTACGTCTATGGAATGTCCCCACAAAACATGGAAACCAGAATGTGTGTGTGTGTGTGTGTGTGTGTGTGTGTGTGTGTGTGTGTGAGAGAGAGAGAGAGAGAGAGAGAGAGAGAGAGAGAGAGAGAGAGAGAGAGAGAGAGAGAGAGAGAGAGAGAGAGAGAGAGAGAGAGAGAGAGATTTTGGTTAGATGACAGTTGTAGGTTACAGTTTGACAAGAGTTTTCAGAAGCACAATGTTTTGTTTTACTGCAACTGTACACAAATGTAACCAAACACTTTGCAATTTTCATGATGTCCTGTATAAACAAAATGACGGAGTATGTATTGTTTTTATGTTTCCACTGTTCAATCGCTCCCGCGCCTCTCTCTCTCTTTCACACACGTGCGCGCAGGCACACAATCACATCACATCACGTCTCTCTCTCTAACAGTAGTTCCGCAACGTTAATTTTCACGCAAGTTTTTTTTATTTTTTAGATCGTGAATTATATTATAATGTGTCCTGCTATTACTGGCACTTACCAGGACCTCTTACTGGTGTGAAGTTAACTCTGTCTGTCCCTCATCATGACGGGCTAAGGATGCTCATGCTCTCGAATTCCAAGAATACGGAGACCAATCACGGCCAGTAGGCCGACTCTTCTTCCTCGTTTTTTTTTACACGTCGCAGCATATAAGTGATCGTATAAGCGGCCCAGCTGTTGGATGTTCATATTGCGTTATTAGACTTTTTTGCCGATGGCCGGGCGACGGCCCTCAGTTGAACGGCCATTCTGGACTTTTCCAGAACGCACAGATTGCCAATCCGTCCCTGCTGAGTTGGCTAAACCCTTCACATCAGTATCAAGCCTTTCTTATTGTTCTTGTGTCTCTTTATGTACGCCTTATTTTTGTAATATTAATATACTGTTTAAACACATCTATTATTGTAATTTAAAGATTTGTGAACAGATATTGGATTAATTTAAATGATTGCTGTTTTATTGATCATTTAAAATACTGCTTATATTTTATTTTTTTTGTAAAGAAATACATTTTAAAATGAAAAAGTATTTTATTTATTTAAATAATGACATATTCAAGAAAATATGTTTCATTAATGTGAAAGTTTTGGATTGGGTCAATGTAATATATTTATCCCGGATTCACTGACAAGGCTTAAGGTTAGTCCTAGACTAAGACACGTTTGAGCTGTCTTTGTTAAAAATAACTTGCAATGACAGATCTTAAAATAAGATGGTGACACTAATTTGCTTAAGATGCACACCAGTAATGTCTTTTTCTAAAGCATGTTTATTAAAGATGCTTAAACATCTTAAATTAACTGATGGCTAGTCCTGGCTTTAGCTAAGCCTTATCTGTGAAACCAGGCCATAGTGTACTAAGCTTGACTTACAGTAAGCAAAACACATTGGTTTAACTATATATAAAAAACCTGCCATGCTTTGTTGTTCTTTGCTTTTCTGTTTTTTTTTTCTATTCATGTGAAGCTGCTTTGGTACAATGAACAATTGTTAAAATTAAATGGAACTTAATTGAATCAATATAATAAAGATACGTTTGATTTTAATACAATTGACATCAATCTAATAAAGCCAAGTTTGAGGACAATCACATTGGTTCAATGTGATTATTGCATCCAACAAACATGATATAGATACTATACTAATGTCATTATTTTACATAGAAAATTGCAGCGTAATTAAAATACATTCATCTGATGTTAATTACATTAGGTCAGCATAATAAAGTCAACCAATCACATTGGTTTAATGTAATGGAAATTTGGCACATAATTAAAATATGTTTAACTGATGAGGCATTTTTTTAGTCTGAAGAGAGATGATGAGGGTAACAAGTGAGGGTGACAAAACAAACACTAAACAAGAAAACAACATGGCACACAGAAACAAACAATGGTCATGTGTTTCCAACACAGAACATGGGGACTGCCACAATCCTCTCACACTAAAGAAAACTAAAATTAAAAAAGCACCAAGAAGACAAGATTATGACACCACTCTGTTTTAAACTGCACACCTTTGGCACTGAAATGTGGGGTTAATTCTGCATTATGTAAAATGATGTGATAACCCTGCTATTAAACAACAAGTGTAAAACAGTCCTTTTCCTGGGGTTAATAGCAGAGTTTAAAATAAAGATAACCGAGGGTTAAGCACAGTGTTAAAAGCTCGAATGTATCTCTGATATTTAACACAAGATGTTTCTGTCATTATTTCTCTATTTTACAACAACATTAATACTGAACTCACCTTTTACAGTGAGATGAAACTCAGAGCTTGATAGTGAAGTCGTTGGTCGTCCGTGTATCTCTGCTCTACAGCTGAACTCATCCTGATCAGATTCAGTAACTCCAGTGATAGTGAGAGAGTCTCCGTATACAGTGTAATTCTCAAAGTTTAACACTGCAGTTGTGTTTTTATACCACTGATATCTCCAGTTTGATCTGTACTGATCCTCTATCTCACACTTCAGAGTGACTGTCTCTCCAATGAGCACAGATCTGTCTGGTGTTACACTCACTGTAGCTGTGGGTAAAGCTGAGGAAAGAAGAATGGAACATATACATTCAATGGAACAGATATATTGACAATATATTCTGGATTTTTATTGGTGATTTATACATATTTTAAATGGATATGTGGACAATATATAATTTAATGTGGAATTGGACCCATCACGTGTAGGGGTGAGGGGTCACAAAATAACGCGGGGTTAATTGTAACACAGCTATTTTACAGAAGATGATCACCTGTAAATTTGTGAAAAGTTTTGATGTGTTTTCATAAAAATACTGAACAAAAAGTGTTTTGGAGGAAAACATTTCTTGATAAATTAGTTCATGCTATTTTTTTCTGAGTTGACTGTGTAAGTCACGTAATTATAGACAGATGTACAAACAATAAGGGTGTCACGATTTCGATTTTAAATCGAAATCGATCGAAATTAAGTCACAGCTTCGAACTTCGAATAAAAAAATGGGATCGTCGATGCTGCCACGCCCCCATGTCACGTCCGGTCGGCTTGCCAAGCGAGGGAAAAAAACTCTCAGAGATGCCTTTAAAAACATCTGTCCAGCGGAACGCGATCATATTTTAAACACGAGGTATGCTACAACTCCTTGAAATGCATATCATAAACAGGATTACTACCTAGTGAACTGACTTTGGACAGTGACTTTGCGCGAGAGTGAGGGAGGCGCAAATATGCAGCGGGTTATATTTAAACACAATGGATAGTTTGCCTCAGCTCGCATGAAACACATAAAACTGAACAAATACATAAGGATTACTACTTTAGTTTATGTTTAGACTTCGGACAGATGCGAGAGCGCGTGCACATGCACGTGAGACAGAGAGAAGCGCAGCTGCTTCTGATGCTGGATTTATTTAAGATGCTAGGAGTCCAAGACACGCGCATTAAGTTCATGTGCATTAAATCCATGTGCGTGCAAGAAGGAATCCTCTTTCTACAAGCTCTCGCGTTAAGTGAAGCCCACAAACCCCCATGCGAGTTGTGCAATGTGCATGTTATGTTAAACTATAATAATAATAAATAATGGCATATAATTTTTGTCTTAAAAAAAAAATGTAAAAATCGAGAATCGGATCGAATTGTGACCTTAGAATCGAAAATGTAATCGAATCGAGGATTTGGAGAATCGTGACACCCCTAACAAACAACAACCTCTAGTATCAGTGGCGGCCAGTGACTTCTTTTTCGAGGGCGCAGGATGAGAAGCTCGTCACAACATGTATTTAGCCCATCATGTGTGTGGTTTGTTATTTCAAAATGTGTTTTGTGCGTCATGTGAACCATGGGCATCATGCATCTTGTCAAAATAAGTGCCTGCTACACACGCGTTGAAAGGGTTTATGATAAAAGTGAGGATCGCATTTGCCAGATACTCGCTTAATCTTATGTGTAAACAGACTTTACTGTTAATTGTTTTTTATCAAGTCTTACAACAAGCCCTCTGTCTATTAAGATGAACCCCACTTGGGGTAAGTTATAACATTTGCACTTCGGTCACTGTCATTGTATGAGAACGATGGGTTCATTTGGAGTAGAGATGTTTGTGCTGCTTGTGTAAAAGTATAATTAATCTAACTTGAATATTTTTTGAAAGATTGAGCCAAAAACAAAAGGTCTTACAGTAGGTTGTGCTCCGCTCTATGGGCTAAATATTCCATAATAAAATTGCAGTTAGAGTTTAATGTAAATCAAGGCGGGCGTTAATGTCAAAAGAGGAAGTTGACGATACTCTGTGGGACTCATGGCTGCTGATCCATTTCGGATCAGATAGTCTGAAATGATAATAAAAAGATTTCTGGAAGGGGGAATCTGTCCACATGGATTGTAGAGGCGTTTCAAAAAACACGTTCAAATTTACCTCAGATTAGACACAAACCAAAAATTTTAAAAATACTGTTCACTTTCATCACAACATATTCACCCATGTGTAACCGTATTCAATCTATTTAAAAAAAAAAACATTGGCAATTGTTAACTTCTGACCCTGATTTAAATTCTTTCTTTCAACCCATTAAAAAATGGTAATAAAGGAAACCAATGGTTATTTGCATTATAAATAATTTTTTGTCAAATAAAGTGATTAAAACTGGCAGTACATTTTTAACAAATAAATGAAAAATGTTAAATAATAAATGAAATATAAATGAAAAAAAATAAATGAAAAAGTGATCCAATCACATTCATTGCTGACCTTTAACAGAGAGAGTCACATAATCACTGTACTGTGAGGATGAGGGTCGTCCATCTCTCTCTCCTCTACACCAGAACTTATCCTGATCTGATGGTGAGATGGTGTAGATGTTTCCCTCAAACACTGAAGGCCAAGTTCTGCCTTTATACCACAGATATCTCCTCCAGTCACTGTACTGATCTATCTCACACGTCAGATTGACTGTCTCTCCAGTGAACACAGGGCTGTATGGTACTTTCACTGTAGCTTTAGGTAAAGCTGAGGAAAGAAGAAAATGAGATTGACACTAACTCTAATACAACATGACTACTGCCAACAGGCTTTTCGCACTTGAAATAGTTAACTCCATGTCATTATAAACACTGGTAAATGTAACTCTGGGTTATCTGTTTAAAATTTCATACTTTACAAGGGGTCAAAAAACCCTCCTGTTTCACAATGTACATTACTAAAGTCTGGGTTAATATTTTAATTTTGCATATTTGCTTTTTTAACAGCATGACTGAATAAATACAAAAGTGTTCGTTTATTTCGATAAATACAGTGCACGTCTGCTTTATTTGTGTCTCGCTTCTGCATCACAACACAAATAACTTTTGTCTTTTTTAACCCTTCTGGGAGGTTTTTACTTAATTTCATGCGTTTACCAACATCATTTGATATTATTTTCTTTGACTTTTTCCTCAAATGCTGAAACAACTGTTTACACACAGTATAAAAGCAGTCAAATTCAGAGAACACATTTCAAGGTAAAAGACATCATGTCATCCAAATAAAGTGTTTGCTTCCATTCATGACTCCAGATATGACTACATCTGATCTTTTTTTTTTTTAAGACAGCACAGATACTTTATTGCCTGCTTTATTGTATCCCTCAATCGTATGCATGTGAATCAACAAGTAAGGTCATTGGTTGAGGAGGGTCAAGATTAAAACATTTAAAAGGTGTTCAAGAAAGTGGTTAAATTATGAATTTTTTTTATTGTAGTTTTTAAATAACTAATAGGATATCGACAAAGTGATTTTTATTTAAGCTGCAATATATAACATTTTTTCAGTTAAAAATGAACAAAATCAGTGTTTAAAACTGTCTCCTTACCTTGCCACATTTAACAATGGTTAGCTTATAATAATGATTTATAATTTGAGTTGTCGGGTCGGTTTTCACAGGTAAAGTTTTAAAAGACGATCATCTAGGGAACATCATGCAAATGTCAGTTTATTACGTTCTTACGGATCTGGTGAAATTATCTGTTGCGAAGAGTCCCCAGTGACCGCCTGACAGAGCAACAAGTCAATGACTAAGCTTTCAAAGACAGTCAAAGTCCACTTGAAGAAGTGAATGAATTCAGACACGGAGTGAGCAGGACGTGCAGTGGGCACCAGAAGTGTAAAACATTGTCCTCTACCCGGGGTTAAAATCTGACTTTAATGAAGATAACCTGGTGTTAACCTGGGGTTTAGCACAATGTTAAAAGCCCTAAGGTATATGATGATTTTTTTCCTCCATTTTACAGCCAGACTGAACTCACCTTTCACAGTAAGATAAACAGAGCTTGATTGTGAAGTCTGTGGTCGTCCGTGTATCTCTGCACTACAGCTGAACCAGCCCTGATCAGATTCAGTAACTTTATCGAAAGTGAGAGAGTCGCTGTTTTCAGTGTTACGGTAAAACTGTGTGCCTTTCCTCCACTGATATCTCCAGTTTAATGATCTGTCCTGATCTATCTCACACTTCAGAGTGACTGTCTCTCCAGTGAACACAGATCTGTCTGGTGTTACTTTCACTGTAACTCTGGGTAAAGCTGAAAGAAGGAAATAATCTTATAAATCTCATCACAGTCTGTTAACATGAAATCAGAAACCTAAAGTCATAAAATGATGATATTTATTGTTAACATTTCTGAAGAATAATATGAACAGAAGTGATTTCATTTAAATTTAAATAATTACCAGTTTTTTAGGATTAAATTTTTTTTAAAGCCAATGAACAAATAATCCTGCACACTATTTATACTTGCAAGTTAAAAATATTTAAATAAACATCATTATGGTTTAAACATACAAATGCAAGAACCATATGTGTAAAATACAGTTAACCTGTCATCATCTCTGATAAATGAGCACAGATCATCATTAATCAACAATCACTCATATAAATGTTATTTGTAATCTGTAACATGCAATAAAAAACAAAACAAATACCCTCTGTCAAAAATATCCTAGAATTTATCATAGAAATGGTGTGTAAAATATGGATATTAGGAAATGGTTTGTTCGTTCTGCTTCTGCAAGTCTTTCTTCAGATTCAGAATGTACCCTGCCTTCTCAAACAGCACCACCTGCTCCATCTGACATCACACAAACACCGGATGGCTCAAACTCAGAGATTAGGGCTAATGAGGCCGAGGCAGAATTTTCAAATCTTCAGGCCGTGGATGATCTCAGGATCTATCAGCCTAATCAAGTTATATTAAAACAGTACCCTGCACGCATGTTCAGTGACAAAAAAAAACATGTGAAACACATAATGGACCTGACACAATCACCAATTGTTGATGCAGAGTTTGAAGTTGACACTTTTTAAGGTTGCAAAAAAGAATTGAAAACAGAGGGGGAAAACTGGAGCACAAAATTCATTCTTTCAAAGTACCACACAGTTCTGCAAACTATGTGTAGTGTACTGACTGCGTTTAAACATGCGCTGACTTTCACCGCTTCTACAGCGACCTGTGAGAATTCCTTCTCCTCTCTGCGCAATGTTTTTATGGACCACAGACGCTCAATGCTTCACAAACGGAAGACCCAGTTAGTTCAGCTGGCCTTCGAGAGGGATTTTACTTGAAAATGCACCACCGAATGGAAGAACACCGTTTTAAGCAAGTTTAATGTTTGCACGCCACGCACCACCTTAAGCTTTTTAAAAGGTAAGTTATGTGTTTTTTAAATTACGAAAGCTTAAATGTAAGTGTCGCTATTAGAACGTTAGCATATAATTGTCAATTTGTTTTTGTTGTGTTGTGATTGTGGTAATACTGATTAGTTTGTGATCTTCTTCACTTTATTTGGGAAATGAGCTGACAGTCTGTACCAGTTGTATGAGTTTGCAGTTGCACTGTATTGGTTGTTTTTATGCCTTGTTTTTGCAAGTTATTGTTGCTGATTGCGTGCCCCCTCGTTGGATGCCGTGTGCCCCCCTGTTAGTTATGGTCTGGCACCGGCTTTGAGTCTAAGTTAATAGAAAAAAGATTTCTAAAATGGGGGTATCCGTCAATCTGGATTGAATAGGTGTTTTGGCCAGACTTTCAAATAACATGTTCAGATTAACGTTTCAGGTTAGACACAAACAAAAAAATCTGAGTTTAGAATGAAAATAACTTGGGGTTAATCACAGTGTTTAAAGACCTAATGGATCTGATAATTAACACATGAGATGATCTTGTCTTTATTCTCCTGTTTTACAGCAACATTGAACTCACCTTTCACAGTGAGATCAACAGCAAAACTTGATTGTGAAGTCTGTGGTCGTCCATATCTCTAAATTGTGCATCCCTTTCAAAAATATCTATCCATATGTGTTAATGTATAATACAAGGATGTTATAAATGAATGGATAGATGTGTGTAAATCTGTCTATTATAGACAGCTGTACAAATGATAACAACCTCTAGATAGATAGATAGAATAGTATTGAATCATTTTTGTTTAAATATAATTTTTAGCAAGTGTTACAACAAACCCTCTGTCTGTTATGATGAACCCCACCTGGGGTAAGTTATAACATTTGCACTTCAGTCACTGTCATTGTATGAGAACGGTGGGTTCCACAAACAAACTTTAAGTGTTCATTTGTAGCAGCGATGTTTGTGCTGCTTGTGTAAATGTATGTCACAGGTAGGGGTGGACCGAGATGTAAATAAGGTCACGCCCCTTTCTCCACCTCAAGGAGATTCCCAAAGCCACCCCAATGACCAGACACACAAGGTAAGCATAATTTAAAAGGTAATTTATTTAATTTACTTAAAATAATAAAAATAGGGGAGGGAAAAAGGGGAACTTAAAATAACGGCCACTTCAGGCTCTGGGTACGTAGGACTGTCCGCAGTTCATTCTCTTGACGTTCACTTTCGTTCTCTCTTTCTCCACAGGCAGCTTGGACACAACAACACGGTTAGTTCAACTTGGATGCCTCTCACCTCTCCGCTGTTTACAGCTCTGAGTACGTATAACTGTCCACAGTTCGTTCTCCTGACGTTCGCTTTCGTTCTCTCTTTCTCCACAGGCAGCTTGGACACAACAACACAGTTAGTTTAACTTGGATGCTTCTCACCTCTCCGCTGTTTACAGCTCTGGGTACGTATGACTGTCCACAGTTCGTTCTCCTGACGTTCACTTTCGTTCTCTCTTTCTCCACAGGCAGCTTGGACACAGCAACACAGTTAGTTCAACTTGGATGCTTCTCACCTCTCCGCTGTTTACAGCTCTGGGTACGTATGACTGTCCACAGTTCGTTCTCCTGACGTTCACTTTCGTTCTGATCGACAAGGCACGGGGGCGGGCTTACAACGGCTGGCCTGCACAGAAGGGCAACGGCGATGATTTCACCAGAGGCGCCGGGGGCAAAACCCTCTCGGCGAACTCGCTGGTCAGCAGGGGGGGCGAACTCTCACACCGTCTCACCGGGCCGAGCGCTGCCCTATCCTCAATGCCCGTAGAGCGATCGAATACCGGACAGGGGCGCCCTTTCGTAGAGACCACGGGGCGGCGGAACTCCTTCGCCTCTCTCTCTGCCACAAAGGAAAAGACACAGGTAAAGTAGCTATGCAGAAGCCCGTAGTTGTACTCACACACACACTGCCAGCTTTCAAGTCTTCACCGCCACACTCCGAAACCTGTCGACATACAGACGGGGGCGGCTTCCAGGGGCCCACTCCGTCGCTTCACACTCAAACTGCACACAGCGTATAATAGATGATGTTACTCGCGACCGTCAGCCTCTCCGTCTCTTCCTCAGTAAAAGGGATGATGCGGGGTACGTCTAACAAGACACACATCACTTGCACAGCAACCCACAGCAAATACACAGCACCACTTCAACGTGAAAGGGTTTCAAATTACATGGACTACCCACCACAATACAGGTGTACACAAGAGACGCCCGACGTCCTCCACTTCGCTGAGGTCGGATGGGGGCGATGACAATACGGCCGGGATGTTTAGCTCTGCTGCTGTGGCTACTGAATCCAACTATTCCTGCGGCTCACCTACCACGCTGGATCAGGGGTAGGGCCGCCCTTCTCCTCCTGGAGGTATTCGATAAATGCACAGGTTAATTGTTATACTTCATTGAAATCCAGAAGTCAATACTCACAGCGGTCCTCTTGGTTAATGTTTTGCAAAACTGTTTCGTTTCCTTTTTCCTTGGTTTCTCTAAATGTGTCACGTATACCGACGTTTCTTCTACCCACAGGGTTTTCTCTTACTCCAACATCCACTGCGAAACACTAAGCACTCGACAGCACACTGCTCTCCTTGGGGTGCTCCTTTTCTCCACCCACGCATCGCCTTTCTTTCGCCCCAGGCAGCTCCTGTCTTCTCTCCGCGCGCTCCAAGCGCAGCCCGGATCAACAGAGCCTGCGGGCTCTTCCAAAGGTGCGTGCTAACTTTTTACTGCCTTAGGCAGAGGAGCTTTCCCCGCGTCGATCCCCTCTCTACCTCTCCGCTCCTGAGCTGTGATTTAACTGCTCTTTAAATCCTCCTCCGTGTACTGCAATCTTCCAATCAACCGGCGTTCCTCTTAACCACGCACAGCTGCGCTTGATTTGGCTGATTACAGCCCTCGCGATGCTACCGGATGTCCGGTGTTTCCTCCCTCCAGTCTGGGCGGAAACATCCGGGCGGAACCAAACTTTCCCAACTTTTGGTTCCGCCCCAAAAAGATCGTCACCTTGTGACATGTACAATTAATCAAACTCAAATATTTTTTGAAAGATTGTGCCAAAACCAAAAGGTGTTACAGTAGGTTGTGCCCACTCTATGGGCTTAATATTTCACCTGATGTATTGTGGTCACAGATCAAAAAATAATAAGAGTGAATGAAAAAATAATAAGCGTGAGCACAACATTTTAAAATTATATTGCACAAAACTGGAAGACCAATGCAAAGTTATCCAAATCGCGTTATCTTTGTTTATATTACTTTATTTACATTTAGTCATTTTTAGCAGATGCTTTTATCCAAAGCGACTTAAAAATGAGGTAACAATACACTGTAAAAAATAAATTGTTGGCTCAATGAATTATTTTTTAGTAACTAGTTCCACAGAAATTTTACGTTCACTCAATTTCTGACTCCAAAGTGTTACCTGGATTGATGTTTTTTAGTTGGCCCAATTTTGACTCAAATATAAAAAAGTATGTTTGCTCAACTAGCTTTATAGTTCATTCAACTAAAATGTTTTAATCAGTTGAATCTTTAAAAACTTACAGCAAAGACTCTGTCAATTAAATTTTAAGTATTTACTCAATGTTTTATGTGTTACTTCAATTAATATTTATTATTTGGGAATACTTAATAAACTTTTTAAAATTATTTATCAAATAATTTATGCTGGTGTTGTTAACAAATAATTAACTTCAGTCACATAAAAACAAAAGCTTTTTATTCACTTATCATACAGACTGAACATACAGAATTAAGTCTTCTCTAAATAGAAGGCATAAAACAGTCCAAAAGCACTCCAAAATCAGTCAGAACATCTCCAGGGCCATTTAGGAGAACTTCTTTCGCCATGTATCCGTCTCTGCCTCTCTCCACATCATCACCGCTCTGGTTTGATAAACAGAGGAATATAAATACATACATAAAAACATGTTTAATATAATAAAGCTTGACGGTGAAAGACTTTATACCCTAAAATTGCCAAATTTCCCTCAGACATCACACGTAATTGAATTAAACACTATTGGGCGGTTTTCTCGGACAGGGCTTATCTCTGACTAAAATACTGACATCTCTTAACATATGAGTGCTATTCTTTTGTCTCAAAATGCACGCCAGTGTTGAATTTTATAAGGTTTGTTTGTAAAAATGTCCCAATTATAATTAAGACGGAATAATAAACCCTGTCCGGTAATCTTAACTAAAATAGCTTCACTTTAACTCGGACACATAACATAACACACCTTTATATAACTTATATCTTTACAAAAACGTCGAGTATTTGCGTCTTTGCCAATTAATATAGTCTAAAATTAACATTTATTTACAAACACTTACCTGACGTGAACTTGAGGAAACGGCTGTTGACTTGTGTCATGTGAATCAGTAAGTGATTCAGGCTGTTAGGTGCGGATTGATCTCAGATGAAATGACCTGTGTTCCAGTCCAGATCCTTCCGAGTTAAGACATTTTAAATTAAAGGAGTAGTCCACTTTAGAGATGGGGTCCATTGACTTTTTATAGTAGGAAAAAAAATACTATGGTAAGTCAATGGGCCCCATCTATAAAGTGGACTACTCCTTTAAAAACTCACGCACATACTGTACATACATACACACGCGCGCGCGAGCGAGCGGGTCGCGCGTACGCGCGCGCGCACACGGGTACACACACGGGTATATTTAGAAGTTTTATTTAAGATTGTTATGATATTGGGACTATTTCTCCACCCGCTCCTTCAGCTCTGAAGTTCAAATTCGCATGCAGTCCGGTTATAACAAATGTAAAAGATATGAAACATCACTCAACAGCCATATCAATTAAGTGCAATCCTAAAATATGATTTAAAACATAACCCTTTCATTGTTAAGTATGAGAAATTAAAATGAATTAAATCACGTTTAAACGCCACAGAGATATCACCCAGTCAGCAAATTTCCTTTGGGAAAGACCTGGCCAAATAAACAGCTGGCCTGTGGCCCACTTAAGAAAGTGTTCCCCGGCCCATATCTGGCCCACTTCTTTTTATTCACATCAGAACCAAATCTCAATCATACTTTTACCAGCAGTGAGCCATATAATAAACAATTATGTGGCCAACATGTGGTCCTTGCATGTAATTATTGTATGGCTGACTTTAGTAAAAACTGACGGTCTTTATGTGGCCCAAATGTGGCCGACAGACCAAAAGACAGAATTCTGCCAGAATTTAACCATATTTATACCACACCTAATTTATTTCAAATATAATTTTTAAAACAAATCAAATGGTATTACACACAAAATAAATATCATTATTATAATATTATTCTTATGTAAAAGCCATCTGTTTCCCCAATAAACCAAACAACTACAAATATGTAACAAATATGTTTTTATTATTATCATACAATGAACTTGTATATCATGTTATCTGTAATTTATATTACAGAAACAAATTTATTCTTGTAATTGTACTTGAGTGGCCAAGGGGCGTTTCATTCGCTCCCTCCTCCCACCATCACGGTCTCCAGCCAGATGCAACCATTTTATAATGGTTAGTTCGATCTCCTTTTGGGTAGACGCCCGTGTTTGTGGATTCTGCCTGACTGCACCTGCAGTGAAGAGGAATTTAGACAATGTTAGCTGCAATATAACCTGGAAACTAAAGCTGCATAACTATGACAGAATCAAACTTGACCTATGGCTAAACCACGCCCCCAAACGCGATGAGCCAATCACAGTGTGCTAGCTAACCCAATACACTCAGACATTCTCTGTTTTCACGTCCATTGAAATGCATTGCAGTTGGTTAGTTTTCATTCATTTTTAAATGTTTTTTCTGCTGGGCGACATTGTGTATTTTTTACCCGTATTATTTACCCTTTCCCAAGCCACATCTCAACCAAAATAAGTGTTTACTCAGGATTAAATTATGCGGTAAACCACAACATCAACTAAACGTGGATAAATGAAACAAGGATGTTTACATCGGTTACAAGCTAAGTCAACAATGTATTTGAACGTTATCTTTAACCCTTGTGCCTTGTTCCAATTCACTACCCTTTCGTGTTGTTAGCGGCCAAAAATGGCCACTAATTTAAAGTGATGCCACTGATTTGAGCATAAAAAAAACACAAAATCACTGATTTTCAATATAAAAAGTGATTGTGAACTGATAAGTGATTGTGGATTTTTTTTTTTACCTTTTTCACATTCTTGGGCATGCCAAAGATTAGTAAAAACATTGATGCTGCACAAAAACTAAAAATGCATCAAAGCCAGATTTTAGTTTTTTCTCCCTCATTTATAGTTTGTGCCCACTTTTGCCCCATTGACTTCCATTATAACAATGTTTTTTTGATTGCAGAGTCATGACACCTTATTATCATGCATTCTTTGTGGCCTTTCCTTTTGCTAAGAGGTACAATTTTAAATTTTTTCTGTTGAACACCATGTGCCACCATTAACCTTGTACATTGTACAAGCCAGAATTTAAGTTTTTTTATTTTTTTATTTATTTATGTTTTTTTGCACAGGCCTACTAAAGGGTTTATGGTGCCACGTGGTGATCAACAGTACAAATGACAAATGTTACCTCTTTGCAAAAGGTAAAACCACAAAGAATCAAAAATGCATGGTAATAAGGTGTCATGGCTCTGCAATCAAAAAAATTTGTTATAATGGAAGTCAATGGGGGAAAAAATAGCCACAAACAATAAAAGAGGGAGAAAAAATCTGATGCTGCACAAAAACTAAAAATGCATCAAAGCCAATGTTTTTACCAATCTTTGACATGCTCAAGACTGTGAAAAAGGTAAACGAAAATCCAGTCCACAATTACTTTTTATATTGAAAATCGGTCATGTTGTGTGTTTTTTTCCCCAAATCAGCGACACCACTTATAAACTTGGCAATGAAAGAGTTAACGTATTTTCCGGATTATAAGTCACACTTTTTTCATAGTGTGACTTATTGTCAGGTGCGACTTATATGTCAAAATTAATTCATACTGACTAACGTGAACCAAAGGAAAACATACTGTCTAGAGCTACGAGAGGGCACTATATGTTGCTCCTGTAGCCTACCCCTTAAAAAAAAACTTAACTGAAACATTAACTTAAAGACAATGGAGAAAGACTTAAACAAAATGTCCCCCAAAAGAATAATAATTTTCTAAAAAAATGTGACTTATAGTCCAGTTCGACTTATATGTGTTTTTTTCCTCTTCATGGTGCATTTTTTGACTGATACGACTTATACTCCGGAGCGACTTATAGTCCGGAAAATATGGTAAAATCAAGGAATTTTTGTAAACATTTGGTAGCTTTGATCAGTACTGAGGTTGATTAACAGATTTATACAAAAAAATTGAAAAAAAAAAAAATCCGATACATTTTTACAGCAGTTTAATTTAGTGGCCATTTTTGGCCTTTAACAACACGTAAGGGTAGTAAATTTGTCCACGGTATATTTTTACGTTTGTGAAAAATGTCAAAAAATTTCTTTAAAATATGTGGTAATATAAGATTTGTCACCAAATATCATTTAATTTGCTGAAACACAGAGAAAGTTGTGGCCAAATTACGACTTAAAAAAATTACAAAAATGGCAAAAATTGGCCCCAACAACACATAAGGGTTAAAGGACAAGTTCGGTATTTTAGACTTAAAGCCCTGTTTTCAGATTGTTTATGGTGAAATAGAATGGTTTTGACTGAAATTTCGACATTTGCGGCTGCCCTGAGAATTTTCGCGTGTTTGTGTTTCATCTCACACCTATACAATGGGTTTGATGGTGCACTGGAACAATCCTTCCTAAAATGCATTAAACTTTCGTTTACAAAGACGTGAAACTCACCGAGTGGTCAGGGGTGTTCACTGATATGCTCACACAAAAATCGCTGCAAAAGATGCTTTCATTGTGCATTGGTGTATATTATGTATTCCTAAATCAAGTGTATTTTACCCCCCCCACACACAAAAATGCTGTTTTTTAACATTTATTAAAAATGAGTAAGTCATATAACAATGGCATACACCCAAGTGTTCAGACCAGTCTACAGTACATGTGTAATATTGAAATTTAAGTCATAAATTTAGCCCACCCACAATTCAAATCTAGGCCTGGTTGCTCCCAAACCTCAAAAATGGTGAATAACACCCGAGTTAGTACAAATTACAGTAAATGGAAGTCAACCGATCCGCCACTTTGAAAGCGCAAAAAGCAGATAAATCTAATAAAAAAGTAATCTCATGTGTCCTGGTCACATATGGACGTCGTGTGAAGCAAAGCAGTCGATTTTTGCTGGATATTGAACGTTATTTACTACATTATTAGTGTTAAAGGGATAGTTCGGCCAAAAGGCCTTTGTTTATCATCCTGGAGCCATTAGGATTTCTATGGGGAAGGATAAAACCACGTTTTTTTGGACTTGAAGGACGTGGACCCCGTAACTTAACATTTGATTAACTGAAACATCTAAGACATTTTCTAAAATAACTGAAAATGTGTTAGTCTTAAAAATGATGGACATATGCATCTCGGATGGCTTGAGGTGAGAAAATCTTGGGTTATAATAATAACTTCTGTATTGCTCTACTACTGAAGAATAATGGTAAGTAAATAAATAGCCAAGTTTTATTTTGGGTAAACTATCCCTTTAATTATTTACTTAACATTATTGGGGAGAGTGGGGCAAAGTGAGCCAGTGGGTAAGTTGACCCACCCCCTGTATCTAGGCTACCATACAGATTTGTAGCCATGTGACCACAAATCCAGGTAGCAACCATCATTTCTATTTGACTATGGTAAAGAGAAGCACAAGTAAAAGAGATAAGTATGATTTTTTTTACAAAAACAGTTTTTATCCCATCAAAGTAAAATTTATACATGTCAGTTATAATGGCTGTTATGTCAAAGCAGATTTATACAGGTCTAAATATTTATACCATACATATTGGTGTTAGGCTAATGTAAAAACCATGTCAATGATTTAGCTAAAGATTACTAAACTAGGCAGTTTTTCCCAAAATGGTGGCCGTGGGGCAAAGTGAACCAAATACTATGGGGTAAACTGAACCAGAGGTTCAATGTACCCCACCATGATGTTTAGGTAATTTAAAAAAAAAAAGAGCAATCAACCTTATTATTATTATTACCCTTTCAAATAGGGCAAAAATAGACAATTTTATTCAAATGACAAATCCTAGGGTTGTAAATGGACATGTAAAAACGTTTCTGGATAATTTTTGCACTTAATAAAGTTACATACCTTCTATGTAAATATCAAAGAACAATTTAAAGGGATAGTTCGGCCAAAAACTATATTAAACCCATGATTTACTCACCCCCAAGCTGTCCGAGTTGCATATGTCCATCGTTTTTCAGACAAACACATTTTCGGATATTTTAGAAAATATTTTAGATCTTTCAGTTGATTAAATGTAATGTTATGGGGTCCAGCCATAGTCCACGACCTTCAAGTCCAAAAAAAGTGCGTCCATCCTTCACAAACCGGAAGGTAGTTAATTACGTTAATAAAATTTTAAACATGGATATTTCTACAACAACACCACACGGATTACCCTCAGAAGACCTTTGTTTATTATACTGGAGTAGGGCTGTGTATCGCCAACAATTCCCCGATACGATACGTATCCCGATACGATGCACGTCACGATACAAGACTATTTTGAATTGCATTTTTGTTCAGAATTTAGTAACATTATTGTTATTATTTTTATTATTATTTGTTTATTGTACATTGAATAAGCAGCGTTGACTTGTAACAGTTGTTTTTGCCATTCATTTATTAGCTATTAGAAATATTTAAAATCCCAGAGTTAGTACTTAACTTATTTTTTTTTTAACGCAGTTTTACAAAATGGTGCCTTACTATTGTCTCTCATTATTCTACATCTATGAATATATCTATTAGGGGTGTGCAAAAAAAATCGATTCACATTTGAATCGCGATTCAAGCTTTGCCGATTCTGAATCGATTCATAGAATTCCAAAAATCGATTCATAGATTTTTTTTGTAATGCCGTTTTACTATTGTCCTGAAATGAGTTTATCTCAGTATTCCCATAGATGACGCCGCGTCGTATTCACTCTGACGCCTGCACACTCTTGTCACAGTGTTTCCCACACATTGACTTTACTTGGGTGCTGTGCCTAGTTATATTAACAAGTGCCCAAGTATTTCTGGTGTCAAATTTTGTCTTTTTTGTTTTTCTGTGATGATGACACTCTTTAATAATGACATTTTGTGTGCGACATGATGAGCTCGGTGTCCGTTCACGTGCTCTCTGTTTCGCAATGAATTGGGATGCGACGCGAACAAGCTCGTGTCACATTGTATCCATCATGTTTCTGAACTTGAGCAGAGTTTTACCATTAGAGAACTTCACAGAGCACCCGCGGACCGTATGGTTCCGGGTTTGTATTTGAAATGGTCAGTCAGGTCCAGGTCAGTCAAAGTTAAATTACTTCGGGTCCCGAGTCTGATTAGCGAGTAAAACCCGAGTCGATCGGAGAATGACCGTGAGCGCTACCGTGCTAAAGCTCGCGTGCAGTTTCAGCGTGCCGACGGTTTCTATGGCGATAAAAACGGGCTCTTTTCTAACATTATAAATAAACCATATATTTTCCAAAATCTATTGCACTGAACGAGCAAAGCTCAAGCTGACTCAAGATTTACAAAACGCAAAGCTGTAATGTAAAGTCCCCTGTCACTGGGACAGCACTGTCGAACACAAACGTTTTCACAGCAGACTAGCTAAGAGATTTTGCTCGTAGGCTTAAGTAAATTTTTGCGAACACCCTTCGTAATAAAACAAATACGTAAACCCTAACAACTGACATACTGTCACATAACGTTAAATATTTCTGAAAATTTTTATTTCGAAACAATCCGAAAATGTTAAAACCACTTACCTGGAGTACGAGTAGTGTAAAATGGCGCCTTACAGTCAAATGGTCTGCGCTGCCATTGCGTCACTGATCCACCAATAAGAGGACAGATGTGGCCTAGGCGTGGACTGCCAGATACACGCCACACCTGAGTGCCGCAGATTTTTTATTTGAATTATCTAAATTTCTTTTTTTCTTTTAATTTCTAGGAATGAATTTAGACTTCAAATATTATACAAATTGTGTTCATCTGTGAGGACAAAACAAACTTTTTGTAAACACATATTATAATGAGCTGGTGAGAACCCGCTAATTTATGGGGTTGGCTTACAAAAATGCCAAGTGCAACCCAAATGTCAACCAGAACCCGTTGTTTTCTACGGTGTGCCATATCTAAAACAAATGTGTTTCTCATGTATTTTTTGTTATGTGGGCCATATACCTCAAAATGACATGTGAACCAAAAGAACATTCCAGCCATTTCTGAAGCTATGGTAAAACAGATATGGTTACAATTTGGCCCATATATGTTCAGCCATGCCATATCTTGACCAAATGTGACAGCTGAAATCCACATGTGGCCCACATATGCTTGCTATCTGGGCAGCCAGCAGTCGATTTCTGATGCGCTTGCCGAGGCGAGGCTGCGCTGGGCGGGGTGTGAGCACTTAGGGGTTGTGTACACCAAAACTTTTACGCCCGCGGCCGGCGCATGTTTTCAATTGTTTCCAATGGAAGCTCTGCGTTTTTCAAATAAGCCAGCAGCTAGCGGGTTTTTTCCGCGCTGAAAACCGGCGCTCAGCGTTTTTTCCGCGCTCGGCGCTGAGCGTCGAGAGTAGAAAGAGATTCAACTTGGGGAGAAAAGCTCCGCTCGTCAATGTCAGTTCTCACACGGCCGCCCAATCACAGTGGAGGAGGGGCGGGACATCACCACAGCAACCTACCGGCTCGCAGCTGAAGTATCACAGCTACCAAAGCGCTCAGCTGAAGAAAGCTGGCACTCAGCTGAAAAACAGCTGGCATCCGGCGTCCTCAAGGCGTTTATGCACGTTTAAAAGTTTTGGTGTGTCCAGCCCCTTAAGCGCCGATGATTTTCTGGAGCTCATATTGAGCTCATGTGGAGCTCCGTCCGAAAGTGTCCGAGCACATTTTTAAATAGACGCTATCTTTATTAACCGACCGCATATTTAAACTTTAAGCACATACATTCACGCCTGAACAACTCTTACAATTACATTTTGTGACCAAATAACAGTAATATTAGGAGCATTTTGTTGTCAGGAAACAAAGCTGTCATAAGTCCACATATTTACCTGATTTGTCTTAATTAGTTCAGTCAACATTAGCCATTCTGAATGTTGACTGGAATTGAAAATAACCATTCATTTAATGTTTTAATCACAGATTTATCTAGACTTAAAATAATATGTCTTCTCAACTAGCTCAAACAAAAAAATTGGTTTAACTTATATATTTTTGCCCATCCAACATTTCATTAATTGGATTTTTTACAGTGTAGAAGCAATCAGAGCACAAAAACAGCAAAACATTAATGCACTACAACTAATCTAATCAAGTCTAACACAGTATACATAGTCAATGGTTCTTTTTTATTAAAAAGTTTTTATAAAGTTTTTTCTTCTCTTAGATGCTTTCTGCTCATATTTAAATTTTTTGTATGTTTATGCTGTTTTTCCGACATCACAAGGGGAGCCAAATTTTAATTACCTATTTTTTCACATGCTTGCAGAGAATGGTTTACTGTAATTGGTTGTTGTTATTTTTACATTTTCTAGGTTCACTGAAAAAAAATGATTTATTGAATTTAATCTTTTTTTTTAAGGTAAGTGGTTGAAATCAATTTATTTAAGCTACATTTAAACAAAAAAGATTAGTAAAGTAAAATAAAATATAAAACTATTGTTTAAATGTAGCTTAAATAAATGGATTGCAACCACTTACCTTAAAAAGAAATTCAATTAATCATTTTTTCAGTGTTGATAGAAGCACTGGAGACCCAATTATAGCACTTAAAGGACAAGTTCGGTATTTTAGACTTAAAGCCCTGTTTTCAGATTGTTTATGGTGAAATAGAATGGTTTTGACTGAAATTTCGACATTTGCGGGTGCCCTGAGAATTTTCGCGTGTTTGTGTTTCAGCTCAGACCTCTACAATGGGTTTAATGGTGCACTGGAACAATCCTTCCTAAAATGCATTAAACTTTCGTTTACAAAGACGTGAAACTCACCGAGTGGTCAGGGGTGTTCACTGATATGCTCACACAAAAATCGCTGCAAAAGATGCTTTCCAACAGCTGTTTTAGCATTCGTTGTTAACTTGTGGACCTATTTTTCCAAACGCCTCACACCCGTACATTCTTCCGCTTAGAGCTTGAATAATAAACACTCCAGCCCAGGTGGTGGCGCTAATCCGCCTTTGCCAATTGCAAGAATAGAAACAAAGTTCCCGGCGCGGAGTAATACCGTCCATGGAGCTGGTAAAAACTACGATAAAACCTGTTGGAATGCGTCTTTTGGAGCGATTTTTGTGTGAGCATACCAGTGAAAGTTTAATGCATTTTAGGAAGGATTGTTCCAGTGCACCATTAAACCCATTGTAGAGGTCTGAGCTGAAACACAAACACGCGAAAATTCTCAGGGCACCCGCAAATGTCGAAATTTCAGTCAAAACCATTCTATTTCACCATAAACAATCTGAAAACAGGGCTTTAAGTCTAAAATACCGAACTTGTCCTTTAAACCTGGAAAAAGTCAGATTTTCGTGATATGTCCTCTTTACGCGTCTGGTCCAAACTTTACTTCCGGTTTCAGTTTTTTTTAATGGTCTGACTAGTTGCTAAACTGAACTCTTGAAAAAATGCCTCGTCGAAAATAACAAATGTTTTGGTTTCCTAGGTAATCTACGTGTTTTTTTTTTGCTTGTTATATAAATAAACTACGTTTAAAGTACTTGTTGTTTTTTATTCTTAGCGGAGTTTACCGGAAGTTACGTGTGGACCACGAAAGCCTTTGTTTATGTTGTTACTGCTGAAACCGTCTATTGTCAGTCTTTAACAGCAGGACAATGCGACATGGAATCGAGTGCAGATTAAAAAAGTGCATCATGACATCAAAACGTAAATACAACAGCAAATTATTAACAACAAACAATCTGCATGTGTATACTACAGTATTTTTACTACAGTAACCAGAGTGGCCAAGATATTTGTAGTAAACCATATTAAACACAATTACCACGTTTTATTAAAGTATTTACCTTGATAGTAAAATCATTTGTATTAAGGCAGTGATTCTCAACTCTGTTCCTGGAGGCCCACTGCTCTACACATTTTGTATGTCTCTCTCATCTGACAGACTCAGCTCAGTTCATAGGGATCTCTACTAATAAGCTAATGATTTAAAGGTGTGTTAAATAAGAGAGAAATACAAAATGTGCAGAGCAGTGGGCCTCCAGGAATAACGTTGAGAGACACTGTAATAAGGTAAATAGTACTATGTCTGCCAAAACATGGTTACTATAACTTACAACCACATGATTCATATTTATAAGATTGTTTGCATTGCTTTCTGTACGTGACTCCCTCTCATTCATTTAATTCAGAAGACTGATTCGTTCATTTCATTTACTCATTGTACATGCTCCTCAAGAAGGAAGGGAGATTTCAATAAACAAGAAATATGAATCAATGGATTGCTTGAACGAGAACGATTCATTCATTCGTTCACCTTAAACGATTCATTCATGAATGTAACATCACTAGTGATCACAGACATCAGATTCATCCACACAGAGTAACGAGTGAAGCACAACGCATGCACACAACATTACTCCGCAAATAACTGTTATTTTATATTTCAATCAGAGATGGCGATAGAGAGGCCAGAGTTAGGACGTGCATTGGGCACCAGAAGTGTAAAACATTGTCCTCTACCCGGGGTTAAAATCTGACTTTAATGAAGATAACCTGGTGTTAAGCACAATGTTAAAAGCCCAAAGGTATATGATTTTTTGTGGTAACTTCTCCATTTCACAGACAGACTGAACTCACCTTTCACAGTAAGATCAACAGAGCTTGATATTGACGTCTGTGGTCGTCCGTGTATCTCTGCAATACAGCTGAACCGGTCCTGATCATTTTCAGTAACTCTACTGATAGTGAGGGAGTCTCTGTTTTCAGTGTAACGGTGAAACGGTGTGGCTTTACTCCACTGATATCTCCAGTTTAATGATCTGTACTGATTCTCTATCTCACACTTCAGAGTGACTGTCTCTCCAATGAACACAGATCTGTTTGGTGTTACTCTCACTGTAACTCTGGGTAAAGCTGAGGAAAGAAGAAAATATAAATCTCATCACAGTCTGTTAACATGAAATCAGAAACCTAAAATCATAAAATGATGATATTTGTTGTTAACATTTCTGAAGAATAATATGAACAGAAGTGATTTCATTTAAATTTAAACAATTACCAGTTATTTAGGATTTACCTTTTTTTAGAAGTCAGTGAACAAATAAAGAGTTTGGTTCCAAAACGCAATAAATCCATTTTGACAAATTTCGGTAAAAAAGTGTTTTCTATACCAAGAAAGTGTCAAGATGAAAACCACTATTTTCTGTTACAAACTTTCACATAGCATCTTTAGGTTATAAAAACATAAAACAATTCAAATCCATAACTTTATTTTCAAAGATTTATTATAAAAATTGATTATTTTTTCCACAAAATGCAATAAATCCATGACAAGTTTTTATTCAAAATGCTATAAATCTATTGAATCAATAGCCTATATAAATGTGCATTCATCTTTGCCATGTTATATTCATTTAGTTGACTAGTTGTACACACTAATTAAAAATATAAACATTAATGTCATTAATCAAAACACTTACTTTGTCATATTAAGAACACTGTCATTGCTGCGGTTATACTTGACGTCGTCGCTTAACGTTTTTCACAGCGATCACCTGTAAAATGTTTTGGTCCTGCTCGATTTGCGTTGACTTTGAGTAAAATGATGGAAAGTTTTTCATAAGATCCCCTGGGGTCAATGTGTTATCATGATAGAAACTTGATGCTGTCGGCCCTGACAAACAAGCACCCGTCTCCCGAGTGCCTCTTGCGTAAATTAATAGATGTTGATGACTTACGTTTCTTTCCCATCACATAAACCACCACAGGTTTATCAATGCTATTAAAGTATTATTTTGTTTTTGTTTGTTTGTTGATCACGAAGTACAAAGTAGAAGAGGAAAACTAGGACTCCGTGTACTCAACGCGCCGCCATTGTTTGTTTACATTGCATGAATGGTAAGCTATAATTTCTGGAACGGATTTATTGCATTCTGTAAAAAAGGAGGATTGGCGTTTATTGCGTTTTGGGAAAAAAAGGGAGAAAAGATGACAGAATAATATGCCGGATATTGGATTTTAAGTAAAATTAAGAATTTACTTTTTAATACTGACCTGATATAATACTGATTCTGGCAGCAACTCATTTTTTTTTCACCCAAACTCTTCAAATAATCCTGCACACTATTTATACTTGCAAGTTGGTTTAAACATACAAATGCAAGAATCATATGCGTAAAATACAGTTAACCTGTCATCATCTCTGATAAATGAGCACAGATCATCATTAATCAACAATCACTTAAATAAATGTTATTTGTAATCTGTAACATGCAATAAAAAACAAAACAAATATCCTCTGTCAAAAATATCCTAGAATTTATTATAGAAATGGTGTGTAAAATATGGATATTGGAAAGTGGTTTGTCGGTTCTGCTTCTGCAAGTCTTTCTTCAGATACAGAATGTACCCTGCCTTCTCAAACAGCACCACCTGCTCCATCTGACATCACACAAACACCGGATGGCTCAAACTCGGAGATTAGGGCTAATGAGGCCGAGGCAGAATTCGTGGATGATCTGAGGATCTATCAGCCTAATAAAGTAATATTAAAACAGTACCCTGCACGCATGTTCAGTGACAAAAAACATGTGAAACACATAATGGACCTGACACAATCACCAATTGTTGATGCAGAGTTTGAAGTTGACACTTTTTGAGGTTGCAAAAAAGAATTGAAAACAGAGGGGGAAAACTGGAGCACAAAATTCATTCTTTCAAAGTACCACACAGTTCTGCAAACTATGTGTAGTGTACTGACTGTGTTTAAACATGCGCTGACTTTTGCCGCTTCTACAGCGACCTGTGAGAATTCCTTCTCCTCTCTGCGCAATGTTTTTATGGACCACAGACGCTCAATGCTTCACAAACGGAAGACCCAGTTAGTTCAGCTGGCCTTCGAGAGGGATTTTACTTGAAAATGCACCACCGAATGGAAGGACACAGATTTAAGAAAGTGTAATGTTTGCACGTGGCGCCTTAAGCTTTTTTAAAAGGTAAGTTATGTGCTTTTTAAATTACAAAAGCTTAAATGTAAGTGTCGCTATTAGGACGTTAGCATATAATTGTCAATTTGTTTTTGTTGTGATGTGATTGTGGTAATACTGATTAGTTTGTGATCTTCTTCACTTTATTTGGGAAATGAGCTGACAGTCTGTACCAGTTGTATGAGTTTGTGGTTGCACTGTATTGGTTGTTTTTATGCCTTGTTTTTGCAAGTTATTGTTGCTGATTGCGTGCCCCCTCGTTGGATGCCGTGTGCCCCCCTGTTAGTTATGGTCTGGCACCGGCTCTGAGTCTAAGTTAATAGAAAAAATATTTCTAAAATGGGGGTATCCGTCAATCTGGATTCAGGGCCGGGTCTACGGGGGGCTGGGGGGGCATTGCCCCCCCAGATTTTCCTTCTGCCCCCCAAAAATGTCCAGCCAACCTTAAAATAACGGAGACTCTTTAAACAAAAATATCTCCTTTAGGCGAGCACTAGCATTTACAGCTCCCGCCCACTATCGTCTGTTTAGCTTATTCAAGCTTTGAAGGTTTTTTCAGCAGTATTTAAGTCACAGGAAAAGTACTACTGTTCTCTATGACGGTAACTAAAAAATAAAACGCATCTTTAAAATATATATCAGAAACAATGCAATTTAGTATTACATAAACGTAATTACCCAACACATATTAAATTAAAACTTTTTTTATAGTAAAACATGCCCAAAATAGCCCCTTATCCTTTCTTAGACTCACCTCATTACTTATTCATTCAAATACAACAGCCAATGGCAAGTCTCCAGCAGCATTTAATGTGTTTGTTTTAGACGTAGTTCTGTTTATTAAAATTAGAATATGCAGTTTGGTTGTGGCATACTATATAGTAGATATAAATGATATAAGATGGTTATACAGTAAATATACAGTATTGTAACAGCTAAGCATCGCGTGCAGTTTTAAAATCACATTTTAGCGGTTTTGTCATCGTCATTCGTCAGCTCATTCAGCTCGCGTTTGAGAAAAACTTCACACGCAAAAATCTACAGACTTTTAAGTTCAAGAGGAGCTTTCACTCCGCAAGGTCATCATAAGGTAAAACGTTGTATTTTATAATGTTGCGTTGTATTATAATATCTAATTTGCTGTGTTATGAACAAAGCAGTGTGATTTATCTTTGGTCTCGTCGCAAATCACACTTACAGTATTTTACGGCTTGTGCTTTTGTCTGGTTCTGTTACAGGATAACCTTTGACGAATTTGTCATGCATGTCAAATTGCTTTCATGATGTTTCAAAATATATTATTTAAAGCGTTGTGCTTTGTTGTGATATTTGAGGTTGCTGCAGCAGCATGTATGATAGGGTCAGGAATTAATGACAACACAGCTTATCACATATATCACATTGAAAATACATTATTTTAAATGAAGAAAATGTTTGAGAAGTGGAAATAAAGTTCATAACAAGTGTTTATTTAGAATAAAGGTATATGTTGGGTAGGGTAGGTATAAGAATGGCTTTAATTTATCTATAAGTGAAATAATAGATTAAATGCAGTGTAAACATTAATAAAATATAGCTATATGTACAGCTTTGTATTCATATCACCTGCTTGCCTGATTTCATTAACTGTGACCTAATGTGTAAAACTACATTAAGTGTAATCATTATAACATTATAAATCATTAATCTAATTGCATCTACTTTTAAAATTTGAACGTGCAAAATTATAAATGGCCTTTTATTATAAGACATATGCAAAATAATATTGGATTGAAACATCCATAATTTTAGTGTATGAATCGTTTTAGTCGAGAAATGGCTGCCCACCCAAAAATCCTGACTGCCCCCCCCAGTCCAGCAAGCCTAGTACCGGGCCTGTCTGGATTGAACAGGTGTTTGGGCCAGACTTTCAAACTGTAAAAAAAATCCGTAGAAATTGCAGCTGAGTTGCCGGTAACTTACCGTAGATTTAAATTTATGTTATTTACTGGCAACATTTTGTACAAAGTTAAATGAACATTAAACATTTACAAGTCTTTGTCTTTACAGAGTAAAACTAAAAAAACAGCATCAAGCAAAACATTTTGGGAAACAAAATCTGAAGCAAAAAACAGAAAAAGGTTGATGATGATTTCTGGTTCCCAGAATGCTTTGCATGAGGCTGTTATTGTATAGTTTTATTCTGTATAGATAAAGACTTGTTAATATTTAAAATTTATTAAACTTTGAACAAACTCTTGCCAGTAAATAACATAAATTTAAATCTACGGTAAATTACCGGCAACCCATAATTATAATAACATTATAATTTCTACGGAATTTTTTTACAGTGAATAACATGTTCAGATTAACGTTTCAGGTTAAACACAAACAAAAAAATCTGAGTTTAGAATGAAAATCACTTGGGGTTAATCACAGTATTTAAAGCCCTAATGGATCTGATAATTTTAATAATAAACGTGAGCACTTAAAAAATTTTTTTTTTAAACAGATATTTTCTGCTCATATTTTTCCGTCGCTCGTATTTTCATGTTCTGCTCTTGCTTTTTTCAAAAATTGCAGTTAGAATTTAAAGGGGACATTTTTTGGTGTGTCATTTTAAATGCAAATGACCTGAACTCTGCAGTAAATGACAGTGCCGTGGTTTGATGGTGCAGATTAAGAGGCGGTATTATCCCCTTCTGACATCACAGGGGGAGCCAAATTTTAATTACCTATTTTTTCACATGCTTGCAGAGAATGGTGTACTGTTACTTGGTTATTGTTTTTTTTATTTTTTTTTTTTAGGTGGATAGAAACACTGGAGACCCAATTATAGCACTTAAACATGGAAAAAGTCAGATTTTCGCGATATGTCCTCATTAATGTAAATCAGGGCAAGCTAAGGGGCAATCACACCAAACGAGTTTTAAACCCTGCAAACACAAGCTGCGCTGCACTGCCTTATTTTTGTTCACTTTAAAAAATAACAGTGCGGCGTGGTTTTTTACATTGCTAGGCAACCACACTTAAATACATTTAAGATGAGTATTTTTCAAAATACTTAAAATACTTTGAGCCAGTCAACCTCTTTATCAGGGTGGGGTTTTCATGCATCAACTAGTTCAGACCAGACACCCCCCAACCCCAACATTCATGCAGGCTTAAATCTGCAACTTTTCTGGAATAAGGTGAGGATGTGCTACTTGTTGATTAAAGTAGCTTGTCAAATGTGTTTAAAGCATTAACGTTACTGCATGTTAGGGATGGGTGATACTGCATGTTAGGGATGGGTGATATCATATGACAATACATATTGTAGATTCATAGGCTAGCGATGATATAAATTGTGAATTGATGAAACTTTTTCTAAATCGTTTACATAGATAGGCCTATCAGGGTAAGCAAATATATCTGTGCAGCTTTTAGTGGGCAGGAATAATTGGAATGTTGGAGTGGAAAAAGAAGCAAGGGCGATTGAGTTATTGGGTGTGATGTGATTTGTGTTATTATAACTGCCACGAGAGGAAATTCTAATTCACACTTGCATGTTGGCAGGCAGTTTTTTTGTGCGTGCAGTTGAGACGGAGTGTGGAACGCTGACAGATAGACCTACACTTTTTTAATAAAGGAAAACACCACCGTTTTTCACTATTTTATATTCTTACCCCAACTTAGACGAATTAATACATCCCTATCTTTTTCAATGCATGCACTTCATCTTTGCACAGCGCGTCGTGAATGTGTTGACTTTTAGCCTAGCCCCATTCATTCCTTAGGATCCAAACAGGGATGAATTTAGAAGCCACCAAACACTTCCATGTTTTCCCTATTTAAAGACTGTTACATGAGTAGCTACACGAGTAAGTATGGTGGCACAAAATAATATGTGGCAATTTTTTAAGCAGATAAAAAATGAGAACTATATTGTATGGTAGAGTAGCACTTAGTTTTCAGCACTTCGACCTTGTCGCAACCACACCCTTAGCAACCACACGTATCAGTTTGAGAATGGTTTGTTTTTATTTGAGCTTTCATGCATATTACACATTGGAACTTTATTGTTCATGGTCAGGGACTACTTTTTTCTAGCGGAAGGAATGCTTTTATTGATTTAACTTCATGAAAGTTGCACTAATATTTTTTTTTAACTTTAATATTGTGTGGTAACCGTTTTATAAAAGCAATAAGGTACTGGAGGCAAGTGCTGTATCGTGAATAAGTAACTGTGGGTTCACACCAGCCGCAGAAGAGGCGGCAAAAATGCGTGAACCGCGTCCAGTTTGCCGCTTGAACATTTTGAGTTTACTCGCTTAATCCGCGCGTGAAATTCTAGTCATTCGAGAAATTCACGCGGAAATCCGCGTCATGGGAGGGGCTTCTGCGACTCCGCGGAGACTACACCACTCCGCTCGCTTCCTGTAATCACGTCACTACTACAGCAAGCTCCTGATTGGTTAACGCGGCGCGGAATTCCGCCAAAGTTCAGATTTTTGAACTCGCGCGTTTCCCGCGGCAACGCTCAATTCGTGCGGAACGCCCTACGCCTTCCGCGCGTTCCGCGACATCCGCGCCGCGGCTACCGCGTGTACCGCGCCGCAGGATGCCTAATCGCGTGTTTGCATTGACTTAACATGTAAATCATCCGCGCTTGCCGCCTCTTCCGCGGCTGGTGTGAATGCACAGTAACGGCTGAAGGGTGTTGTTAGGCACGACGCGAAGCGGAGCTTACTTGTTATCTAGATGGTGGCGTTTAATCTGTAAAGTTTTAAAAAACGATCATCTGGGGAACATCATGCAAATGTTAGTTTATTACGTTCTTACGGATCTGGGGAAATTATCTGTTGGGGAGAGTCTCCAGATAAAAACGAAACATGAGAGAGCTTGTGCTAAAACAAGAGTTAGCATGCACACCAAAGTGTTTATGCCGGCGACTGGTGTATGTTTTCAATTGCTTTGAATGGAAAACACCAGCAGCTGGCGGGTTTTGTCGGCGCTGAGCACTGGTGCTCGGTGGTTTTTTCCGCGCTCAGCGCTGAGTGGCAAGAGTTAAACAATTTTCAACTTTGGGTGAAACGCTCAGCTCGTCAATGTCATTTCTCACTCGGCCGTCCAATCACAGTGGAGGAGAGGCGAGACAAATATAACAACAACCAACCGGCGCATCGTTCAACGACTGATAAACAAAGCTGAAGTATTATAACAAACATCAACTCTGCTGAAAAAAGCTGGTTAGCACCTACATTCAGCTTCCTCTGAACCGGTAAGGCATCTGTTGAAACTTTAGCTTTTTTATTTTCACGAATGTGGCAGATATATTACTTGACTTCAGTGTTTCCCACAGGCTTGGTGGCACATCCGCCAGGTGGATGGGTGAAAAATTGATAACTAATATGGGTTCAGGTCGGTCGTTTTCTTTAGATGCGTATGTTCTAGGATGTACTTCTGTCATGTGGATGTATAATAGCAGATCCGCTCACATGCAGTGATCACTAGTGGTGGAAATTTTGATTCATCTAAGTGAATCGTTCATTTTCAGTTCATTCACCAAATGATTCGTTCAGATTCGATTACCAATTTGTTTAGTGACCATTTCTTTATATTACAAAAATACACCAGAAGGTGGTGAAGATGTGTGTCTTATGTGTTATAAGACAATGATATAGACTTCTTACAAAAACTCATTAGGCTTTTAATAAAGCTCAAAATGTGAAATAATGAGCATGATTTTATCAGGCAAGAGAAAACAGTTAATGTTCTTGTGTATTTGTAATGTATTAAGACACACGGACAGTTATAGTTAATCTAATCTGTCCTTGTTGTTAAAGGAAGACTCGCGTCCTGTACTAAGTGAATGGCATGCCTCCTCTCATCAGATCCTCGTTCATGAATCATGTAATTCATTCATGTCGTTCATGGCTTCGTTCAGGCTCAGATGACTGACTAAAGTTCAGTGAAGGGGTGGATTCGTTCAGCAGCTTAATCTAATTATATTCTTTCTAACAGCCCACACTCAGAGATGATTGGCTCACACTATAGACGGTTTCATCGGACACACGTGCGGTGACGCGATACGTGTCTGGTCCAAACGTTACTTCCGGTTTCAGTTTTTTTTAATGGTCTGACTAGTTGCTAAACTGAACTCTTGAACAAATGCCTCGTCGAAAATAACAAATGTTTTGGTTTCCTAGGTAATCTACGTGTTTTTTTGCCTGTTATATAAATAAACTACGTTTAAAGTACTTGTTGTTATTTATTCTTAGCGGAGTTTACCGGAAGTTACGTGTGGACCACGAAAGCCGCTTGTTTATGTTGTTACTGCTGAAACCGTTCATAGTTCATAGGGATCTCTACTAATAAGCTAATGATTTGAAGGTGTGTTAAACAAGAGAGAAATACAAAATGTGCACAGCAGTGGGCCTCCAGGAATAACGTTGAGAGACACTGTATTAAGGTAAATAATAATCCGTCTGCCAAAACATGGTTACTATAACTTACAACCACATGATTCATATTTATAAGATTGTTTGCATTGCTTTCTGTACGTGACTCCCTCTCATTTATTTCATTCAGAAGACTGATTCGCTCATTTCATTTACGAACATTTTAATTTACTCATTGTACATGCTCCTCAAGAAGGGAGGGAGATTTCAATAAACAAAAAATATGAATCAATGGATTGCTTGAACGAGAACGATTAATTCATTCGTTCACCTTAACACTAGAAGCGCCAGAATTAAAAGACTACTAGAACAGCCGTTAGCGGTCATTCTGACCGCTAGATTATAAACTCTATTATCTCTAATGATAAATTCCCCAAATGAGAGATTAATGTATTAATTGTGTGAGGATATATTTTAAAAAACCAAATAACCCCAACATCTACATTTTTTATTTAGTTAAAAAGATAATTATACATTTATAAATATTCACACCATCTCATAAAGTAAAATGTAATTATTGCATACGCTTTATTCAGTATTTCTCTGTATTTATTTAACATAACTCGGAACAACAAAATAACAAATTAAAGGATCTATTTGACTATGAAAAAATGTGTTTTAACATTTATCATACACTTATAACACAGAACATAAACGGAAAAGCTGAAAACAAGCTGCTATAAAGTAAACAAAAAGAGCCACAACGAAGTTTAGAACCATAAAACAATTAGGCTACAAATTTTATATTAAATAAACAGATCAATACCGTGCTCAGCTATTTAAGCTTCACAGTCAACACAAGTTACTTTTGTTCTCCATGCACAATTTCCGCACAAGGGTTTGTGGCATCGTCAAACAAACACAGAAAGGCCGTGAGCGCATCTTCGATGTTGCGCTTCGTGTGCGCGTTGGGGCCAGCAGCTTCAGTCAGGACAAGGCTCTGCCTTCTCCCTGGACGTTCAGTTGACTGAAAGACGGTCCTAATAATAATAATAATAATAATAATAGTAATATTCTAATAATAATAATATGACCAGCAGAACTAGTGAATATAACTTGCGCAGAGCAGCACTCGATAGGACAGCAGTGCATAGCGGAGAGCAGGGCAGCCGCAAGCTTGTCAGATGTGAATGAAACATCTGGATCCCTAATCTCCGATGAAGGTAGCCGCATCTTTTTCCTTGGTAAGGACTCTGACTCATTTTTTGATGAGGATTAACTGTTGTCTTGCACCCAGGAAAGGTCGCTGTCACAGCAGTCATATTTCTCTTCATTTTATTATTTGTATCACATTTCTAAAACGCTCCCTATAAACTCTTTATAAACCTATTTTTTAAAAGGCAATAATAATTTGTTTTCCAATAATTTGCATTTGTAAGCAAACAAGCATATGCTAATAGTACTGGAGACGCTGGCAGAGACAATAAACCGCAGGAAAGGACAATAGAATTGCGCGGAATTTAGAACGGTCAATATGACCGCTATGGCTGAAAAAAGTAGAAATGGTCACATTTTCTTTGCCTTTTGTGTAATTTATATAAAATCTATTGTAAGTAAAAATACAAACACTTTTAGGAAAAGTCACAAACCAGCAAGATTGTATTTTTTTAATTAACAAAGTTATTGTAAATATACATTTCAAAACGGTCATTTTGACCGTCATGGCTGTTCTAGTGTTAAACGATTCATTCATGAACGTAACATCACTAGTGATCACAGACATCAGATTCATCCACACAGAGTAGTGGGCGAAGCACAACGCATGCACACAACATTACTCCGCAAATAACTGCAATTTTATATTTCAATCAGAGATGGCGATAGAGAGGCCAGAGTTACAGACTACAGCTTTAAAATATAAACAGACCTTTATTATGCTGCCTATTAAAACGGTTTAAAACTGTTTTTAGGAGATGATGACTACTAAATCACTGCCTGACAGAGCAACAAGTCAATGACTAAGCTTTCAAAGACAGTTAAAGTCCAATTGAAGGAGTGAATGAATTCAGACACGGAGTGAGCAGGACGTGCATTGGGCACCAGAAGTGTAAAACATTGTCCTCTACCGGGGGTTAAAATCTGACTTTAATGAAGATAACCTGGGGTTCAGCACAATGTTAAAAGCCCTAAGGTATATGATTTTACAGCAAAACTGAACTCACCTTTCAAAGTAAGATCAACAGAGCTTGATATTGACGTCTGTGGTCGTCCGTGTATCTCTGCACTACAGCTGAACCGGCCCTGATCAGATTGAGGAACTTTATCGATAGTGAGAGAGTCGCTGTTTTCAGTATTACTGTAAAACTGTGTGCCTTTCCTCCACAGATATCTCCATTTTAATGATCTGTACTGATCTATCTCACACTTCAGAGTGACTGTCTCTCCAGTGAACACAGGTCTGTCTGGCTCTACAGTAACTGTAGCTGTGGGTAAAGCTGAGGAAAGAAGAAAATAATCTTATAAATCTCATCACAGTCTGTTAACATGAAATCAGAAACCTAAAATCATAAAATGATGATATTTGTTGTTAACATTTCTGAAGAATAATATGAATGGAAGTGATTTCATTTAATTTAAACTAATTACCAGTTATTAAGGATTTACCTTTTTTTAGAAGTCAGTGAACAAATAAAGAGTTTGGTTCCAAAACGCAATAAATCCATTTTGACAAATTTCGGTAAAAAAGTGTTTTCTATACCAAGAAAGTGTCAAGATGAAAACCACTATTTTCTGTTACAAACTTTCACATAGCATCTTTAGGTTATAAAAACATAAAACAATTCAAATCCATAACTTTATTTTCAAAGATTTATTATAAAAATTGATTATTTTTTCCACAAAATGCAATAAATCCATGACAAGTTTTTATTCAAAATGCTATAAATCTATTGAATCAATAGCCTATATAAATGTGCATTCATCTTTGCCATGTTATATTCATTTAGTTGACTAGTTGTACACACTAATTAAAAATATAAACATTAATGTCATTAATCAAAACACTTACTTTGTCATATTAAGAACACTGTCATTGCTGCGGTTATGTGATCAGCTGTAAAATGTTTTGGTCCTGCTCGATTTTCGTTGACTTTGAGTAAAATTATGGAAAGTTTTTCATAAGATCCCCTGGGGTCAATGTGTTATCATGACAGAAACTTGATGCTGTCGGCCCTGACAAACAAGCACCCGTCTCCCGAGTGCCTCTTGCGTAAATTATTAGATGTTGATGACTTAGGTTTCTTTCCTGTCACAGAAAACCATCACAGGTTTATCAATGCTATTAAAGTATTATTTTTTTTTTCTTTGTTTGTTGATCACGAAGTACAAAGTAGATGAGGAAAACTAGGATTCTGTGTACTTATCACGCCACCATTGTTTGTTTACATTGCGTGAATGGTAAGCTGTAATTTCTGGAACGGATTCATTGCGTTCTGTAAAAAAGGAGGAGTGGCGTTTATTGCGTGTTGGGCAAAAAGGGAGAAAAGATGACAGAATAATACGGATTATGAGTAAAATTAAGAATTTACTTTTTAATACTGACCTGATATAATACTGATTCTGACAGTAACTAATTTTTTTCAAAAATGGCGTTTATTGCGTTTTGGAACCAAACTCTTCAAATAATCAGAGGTGTAAAAAGTACTCAAAAATTTAACTCAAGTGAAAGTACAAGTACTGAGTGTAAATTTTACTCAATTAAAAGTAAAAGTATCTGGCCAGAATTATACTTGAGTAAAAGTAAAAAAGTACCACATTAAAATTGTACTTGAGTATTAAAAAAGTAAAAGTAACCGGAAGAAGGAAAACGAGAGATTCATGTTTAAGCTTTCTCTAAAAACATGATGTGAATGAACCACATACAAGGTTTTATCTTTTACAACTGTTTGTATTTAATTGTATTTCATTATCAAACTATAAGACTACTACATAATTTCCAACATGATCTCACAAAGTTCAGTGGTATAGTCAAAGAATTCTTTGCTCATTTATCCGTGTCATTGTCACCGATCTCCGCATTTTTCCATGTCTGTACCACGGACTTTCTTTTACGTGTCAGTTTCACGTATTGATTACTCAATGTTTTTTTCCTATTTTTAAACCATTTTTGCATGGGTTTGGGGTTAGATTTGGGCTTTGGGTTAGGATGTCACTTTAACTATTGGTTTATAATATTTTTTCCATACCTTTAAACAATTGTCGCCTGACGTTAGGGTTAGGAGTTGGGTTTGGATGTCATTTTATGTTACAGAAAGTCGTTCTAACCCCAAACCCACGGGAAAATGGTAAGAAAATAGGAAAAACAATTGAGTAACCAATATGTGAAACTGACACGGAAAAGAAAGTCTGTGGTACAGACACAGAAAAATGCAGAGATCTGTGACAATGACAATGAATTTTAGTATGCAACATGCTACTCAAAATTGTAAAACCTCGAACTTAACTTAAATTTCAAGCTCTATCCAGCCTCTCACAGGAAGCCGATGCAGGATAAGGTGTATTAGACCTTGTTCACACTGTAAGTCCAAATCCGATTTTGGTGCATATTCCATAGGAATCCAATCACATTTAGAACGGTGAACGGCTAAAAACCACATGAAATCTGTTTTTCTAATCCGTTTCAGGCTATATCCAGAGGTGGTTTGAAATCCATTTCAGTCTAACCGTCCTGATCGCATTTGTGTAGCTTTTCGGTTATGTCATTCTGTCACGTCACATAAAACACGTCAGACGTCGAGGCAGATTGTCATGCAAGCGCAACGTCAATGCCATAGAAACAGTCAGATGATCCGGAAAACGGCTACAGGATGCACAGATCGGATCTGAACAGTTGTGAAACACAATGTGGACAGTGAGTCTGTCAAATTAGATATGCACCAAAATTTGGACTGACAGTGTGAACAAGGTATTAGTCTTGATAGAGAGGCTGCAAACAGCAGGAAACGTGTCACACTTCATGTGTTGTCGGTTTCAAAGAAGCAAAAGATCTTCATCATTAGATGAACTGTTGGCCAATTCCTTAGTGTGGTCCAAAGGCTCCAGAATAAATAACATTTCAATTAAACTGACCATCAGCGCAATTCAATTGGTTTGACCGAGCAAGCAAAAATAGATCTCTAAAATATAAGTACTTTTTGACTGTAAATAAAATTGTAAGGAGTAAAAAGTACTTTTTTTCTTTAAAAAATGTAATTAAGTAAAAGTAAAAGTACTGATTTTGAATTGTACTCAAGTAAATTAAAAATCCCCAAAAATAATACTTAAGTACAGTAATCAAGTAAAATTACTCAAGTACTTTACACCTCTGCAAATAATCCTGCACACTATTTATACTTGCAAGTTAAAAATATTTAAATACACATCATTATGGTTAAAACATACAAATGCAAGAACCATATGTGTAAAATACAGTTAACCTGTCATCATCTCTGATAAATGAGCACAGATCATCATTAATCAACAGTCACTCATATAAATGTTATTTGTAATCTTTAACATGCAATAAAAAACAAAACAAATACCCTCTGTGAAAAATATCCTATAATTTATAATAGAAATGGTGTGTAAAATATGGATATTAGAAAATGGTTTGTTCGTTCTGCTTCTGCAAGTCTTTCTTCAGATTCAGTATGTACCCTGCCTTCTCAAACAGCACCACCTGCTCCATCTGACACCACACAAACACCGGATGGCTCAGACTCAGAGATTAGGGCTAATGAGGCAGAGGCAGAATTTTCAAATCTACAGGCCGTGGATGATCTCAGGATCTATCAGCCTAATCAAGTAATATTAAAACAGTACCCTGCACGCTCGTTCAGTGACAAAAAAAAACATGTGAAACACATAATGGACCTGACACAATCACCAATTGTTGATGCAGAGTTTGAAGTTGACACTTTTTAAGGTTGCAAAAAAAATTTAAAACAGAGGGGGAAAACTGGAGCACAAAATTCATTCTTTCAAAGTACCACACAGTTCTGCAAACTATGTGTAGTGTACTGACTGCGTTTAAACATGCGCTGACTTTTGCCGCTTCTGCAGCGACCTGTGAGAATTCCTTCTCCTCTCTGTGTAATGTTTTAATGGACCACAGATGATCAATGCTTCACAAACAGAAGACCCAGTTAGTTCAGCTGGCCTTCGAGAGGGATTTTACTTAAAAATGCACCACCGAATGGAAGGACACAGTTTTAAGGAAGTTTAATGTTTGCACGTGGCGCCTTAAGCTTTTTTAAAAGGTAAGTTATTTATTTATTTATTTATTGGTTTATTTAACAGGGACAATGCAGTAAACATTGCTACACTTTCAAGCAGCCGATGCTCTACATATAGGCTTCTAGCCAAAGGCTAATTTGCAGCCCCAGTCCCTGGTTAGACTTTTTTAAGAACAATAAAACAATAAATCACACAAAAAAAGCTAAAAAAACAAACAAAACAAACACACAAAAACAAAAACAAAGCTGAGAGACTGTGCAAGACTAGTGTTCACAAACCTGTTTTTGTTTGAACCACTTTTTCAAATTTATTTGAAAAATGTTCAACTTTGTTTGCATTTTCAGTTCAGTTGGCAGGCTGTTCCAAAGCAGTGTACCTTGAACTGAAAATGTGGATTGTGCAAATTTTGTTTTTCTCTTTGGTACTATGCAATTCTGATTAGTTATAGCTCTTGTAGTCATCCCCTTACTACTCTGTTTCAATATTAATTTGCATATAATGTCTGGAGCAAGATTACGTACACATTTAAAAACTAATTTAATAAGAGACAAACTAATAAAATGTAGTAAGCTAAGCAGACAATGTTTTTGTATAATTTTGCAATGATGCCATTTATTTGGTTTCTTGTCCAGAATTTTTTGTGTTTGTTTATATAAAGATCTAACAGGTTTAATAGTCAGTTGAGAAACCTGACTCCAGACAGTCACACAATAAGATAAATGTGAAAAGATCATTGCATGCATATACAACTTAGCTGTTTTTAGAGATACATACGGTCTAATCATGTAAAAACAATTCAAATTTGATCTGATTGTTTTACACAGCCTCTTTACATGCACATCAAATTTTAAATGAGAATCTAAAATAACACCTACAAATTTTAAATTGTTAACTCTCTCTATTGCCTTATGTGCTTTTTTAAATAATGAAGGCTTAAATGTGAAGTGTGGCTACTAGAACGTTAGCATATAATTGTCAATTTGTTTGTGATGTGATTGTGGTAATACTGATTAGTTTGTGATCTTCTTCACTTTATTTGGGAAATGAGCTGATAGTCTGTACCAGTTGTATGAGTTTGCGGTTGCACTGTATTGGTTGTTTTTATGCCTTGTTTTTGCAAGTTATTGTTGCTGATTGCGTGCCCCCTCGTTGGATGCCGTGTGCCCCCCTGTTAGTTATGGTCTGGCACCGGCTCTGAGTCTAAGTTAATAGAAAAAAGATTTCTAAAATGGGGGTATCCATCAATCTGGATTGAACAGGTGTTTGGACCAGACTTTCAAATAACATGTTCAGATTAACGTTTCAGATTAGACACAAACAAAAAAATCTGAGTTTAGAATGAAAATAACTTGGGGTTAATCACAGTGTTTAAATCCCTAATGCAGTGGTTTTCAATCTTGTCCCAGGGGACCCACAGCTCTGCATATTTTGTATGTCTCTCTTAACTGATACACCCAGTTCTGTTCATGGATCTCTCCCTTAATGAGCTGATGATCTGAATCAGGTGTGTTTGATAAGGGAGACATGCAAACAGAGAAGTGGGTCCCCTGGGAACAGTTTGAAAATGACTGCCCTAATGGATCTGATAATTAACACATGAGATGATCTTGTCTTTATTCTCCTATTTTACAGCAACATAACTCACCCTTCACAGTGAGATCAACAGCAAAACTTGATTGTGAAGTCTGTGGTCATCCATATCTCTAAATTGTGCATCCCTGTCAACAATATCTATCCATATGTGTTAATGTATAATACAAGGATGTTATAAATGAATGGATAGATGTGTGTAAATCTGTCTATTATTGACAGCTGTACAAATGGTAACAACCTCTAGCATATAGATAGATAGAATAGTATTGAATCATTTGTGTTTAAATATAATTTTTAGCAAGTGTTACAACAAACCCTATGTCTGTTATGATGAACCCCACCTGGGGTAAGTTATAACATTTCACTTGAGTCACTGTCATTGTATGAGAACGGTGGGTTCAATAAACAAACTTTAAGTGTTCATTTGTAGATGTTTGTGCTGCTTGTGTAAATGTACAATTAATCAAACTCAAATATTTTTTGAAAGATTGTGCCAAAACCAAAAGGTGTTACAGTAGGTTGTGCCCAACTCTATGGTCTTAATATTTCACCTGATGTATTGTGGTCACAGATCAAAAAATAATAAGAGTGAATGAAAAAATAATAAGCGTGAGCACTTAAAACATTTTAAAATTATATTGCACAAAACTGGATGACCAATGCAAAGTTATCCAAATCACGTTTCTTTGTTTCTATTACTTTATTTACATTTAGTCATTTAGCAGACGCTTTTATCCAAAGCGACTTACAAATGAGGCAACAATAGAAGCAATTACAACAACACAAAAAACAGCAAAACATTAATGCACTACAACTAATCTAATCAAGTCTAACACAGTATACATAGTCAAGGGTTCTTTTTTTATACAAAAAAGGTTTTATAAAGTTTTTCCTTCTCTCAGATATTTTCTGCTCATATTTTTCCGTCGCTCGTATTTTCATGTTCTGCTCTTGCTTTTTTCAAAAATTGCAGTTAGAATTTAAAGGGGACATTTTACAAGACCTTTTTAAGTTGTCAAATAAGTCTTTGGTGTCCCCAGAGTACGTATGTTTTTTTGTTTGTTTTTGGTGTGTCATTTTAAATGCAAATGACCTGAACTCTGCAGTAAATGACAGTGCCGTGGTTTGATAGTGCAGATTAAGAGGCGGTATTATCCCCTTCTGACATCACAGGGGGAGCCAAATTTTAATTACCTATTTTTTCACATGCTTGCAGAGAATGGTGTACTGTTACTTGGTTATTGTTTTTTTTTTTTTTTGACATTTTCTAGGTTGATAGAAAGACGGGAGACCCAATTATAGCACTTAAACATGGAAAAAGTCAGATTTTCATGATATGTCCTCATTAATGTAAATCAGGGCAAGCTAAGGGCAATCACACCAAACGAGTTTTAAACCCTGCAAACACAAGCTGTGCTGCACTGCCTTATTTTTGTTCACTTTAAAAAATAACAGTGCGGCGTGGCTTTTTATATTGCTAGGCATCCGAGGCAGCTGTCCTGTCAGTCAAATATTGAAGCATGAGTGCTCTTTTGCTGTTAACTGTTAGCAGAAACTTTAAATGAGGACGTTTGCTCTGACCTTGATGGAGGAAGAGAGGTGCACAAACACGCAGGCGGGATGGGCAGTATTTCAGATACATGTATTTAAAATACGTATTTGAAATACAAAATACTATTTTGTTTTTGTATTTTAAAGCCTTCAGAAAAAATTTAATGTAATTTGTATTTACATACATTTAAGATGAGTATTTTTGTATTTTCAAAATACTTAACATACTTTGAGCCAGTCAACCTCTTTATCAGGGTGGGGTTTTCATGCATCAACTAGTTCAGACCAGACACCCCCCAACCCCAACATTCATGCAGGCTTAAATCTGCAACTTTTCTGGAATAAGCTGAGGATGTGCTACTTGTTGATTAAAGTAGCTTTTCAAATGTGTTTAAAGCATTAACATTACTGCATGTTAGGGATGGGTGATACTGCATGTTAGGGATGGGTGATATCATATGACAATACATATTGTAGATTCATAGGCTAGCGATGATATTGAAATCACCGCAGCATTGGGGGAATTGGTGATTCTCTGCCCATCTTGACTTCTGACAGACACTGCTACTCTGACAGGCTTTTTTATACCCAATCATGTTGCCAATTGACCTTATAAGTTGCAAATTAGTCCTTAAGCTTTTCCTTATATGTACTGTACATGTAAATTTTTTGGCCTCTTATTGCTACCTGTCCCAACTTTTTTTGGAACGTGTAGCTCTGATGAAATCCAAAATGAGCCAATATTTGGCATGACATTTCAAAATATCTCACTTTCTACATTTGATATGTTATCTATATTCTATTGTGAATAAAATATAATATTATGAGATTTGTAAATTATTCCATTCCTTTTTTACTCACAATTTCTACAGTGTCCCATCTTTTTCTGATTTGGGGTTGTATTACGATGAACCCCACTTGGGGTAAGTTATAACATTTGCACTTCGGTCATTGTATGAGAACGGTGGGTTCATTTGTAGTAGAGATGTTTGTGATGCTTGTGTAAAAGTATAATTAATCTAACTTGAAAATTTTTTGAAAGATTGAGCCAAAAACAAAAGGTCTTACAGTAGGTTGTGCTCCGCTCTATGGGCTAAATATTCCATAATAAAATTGCAGTTAGAGTTTAATGTAAATCAGGGCGGGCGTTAATGTCACCATGTGTCTACTAGTTTTAGATTGACAGCTCCTCCTCTAGCCAATCAGCTGAAGAGGAAGTTGACGATACTCTGTGGGACTCATGGCTGCTGATCCATTTCGGATCAGATAGTCTGAAGTGATAATAAAAAGATTTCTGGAAGGGGGAATCCGTCCACATGGATTGTAGAGGCGTTTCAAAAACACGTTCAAATTTACTTCAGATTAGACACAAACCAAAAATGTAAAAAATACTGTTCACTTTCATCACAACATATTCACCCATGTGTAACCTTATCTGTTTAAAAAAAAAAACATTGGCAATTGTTAACTTCTGACCCTGATTTAAAATCTTTCTTTCAACCCATTAAAAAATGGTAATAAAGGAAACCAATGGTTATTTGCATTATAAATAATTTTTTGTCAAATAAAGTGATTAAAACTGGCAGTACATTTTTAACAAATAAATGAAAAATGTTAAATAATAAATGAAATATAAATGAAAAAAAATAAATGAAAAAGTGATCCAATCACATTCATTACTGACCTTTAACAGAGAGAGTCACATGATCACTGTACTGTGAGTATGAGGGTCGTCCATCTCTCTCTCCTCTACACCAGAACTTATCCTGATCTGATGGTGAGATGGTGTAGATCTTTCCCTCAAACACTGAAGGCCAAGTTCTGCCTTTATACCACAGATATCTCCTCCAGTCACTGTACTGATCTATCTCACACGTCAGATTGACTGTCTCTCCAGTGAACACAGGGCTGTATGGTACTTTCACTGTAGCTTTAGGTAAAGCTGAGAAAAGAAGAAAATGAGATTGACACTAACACTAATACAACATGACTACTGCCAACAGGCTTTTCGCACTTGAAATAGTTAACTCCATGTCATTATAAACACTGGTAAATGTAAATCTGGGTTATCTGTTTAACATTTCATACTTTACAAGGGGTCAAAAAACCCTCCTGTTTCACAATCTACATTACTAAAGTCTGGTTTAATGTTTTAATTTAGCATATTTGCTTTTTCAACAGCATGACTGAATAAATACAGAAGTGTTTGTTTATTTAGATTAATACAGTGCACGTCTGCTTTATTTGTGTCTCGCTTCTGCATCATTGAGAGAAAATGTCACCACACAAATCATTTGTTTTAAGTCTTTTGGGGGGTTTTACTTCATTTCATTTGTTTACCAACACCATTTGATATTACTTTCTTTGACTTTTTCCTCAAATGCTGAAATAACAATCCCATAGTTTCTGTGGTTGTGTCTGAAAAAGCCTGCTATACCCTCATTCACTATTTGCTACGTTACTTTATTAATATAGGCTGTGTATAAAAGGTGTCAAATGTAGAGACATTTCAAGGTAAAAGGCATTATGACATCCAAATAAAATGTTTGCTTCCATTCATGGCTTCAGATATACCTACATGTGATCATTTTTTTAGGCACCAGCAGCTGGCGGGTTTTTTCGGCGCTGAGCACTGGTGCTTGGTGGTTTATCCGCACTCAAGAGTTAAACAATTTTCAACTTTGGGTGAAACGCTCAGCTCGTCAATGTCATTTCTCACTCGGCCGTCCAATCACAGTGGAGGAGAGGCGAGACAAATATATCAACAACCAACCGGTGCATCGTTCAACGACTGATAAACAAAGCTGAAGTATCATAACAAACGTCACACTCTGAGCTGGTTAGCACCTACATTCAGCGTCCACCTGGCATTTTCAGCCCCTTTTGAATGCTTTGGTGTGCACACCCCCTTAATATCACCCGGTCTTTTCAACATCAGAAGGGATTAAATACTGAAGAAGAAAAAGCTTCATCTGAACCGGTTAGGCATCTGTTGAAACTCTTGCTTTTTCATTTTCACAAACGCGGCAGATATAATACTTGACTTCAGTGTTTCCCACAGGCTTGGTGGCACATCCGCCAGGTGGATGGGTGACAAATTGATAACTAATATGGGTTCAGGTCGGTCGTTTTTTTAGATGCGTATGTACTAGGATGTACTTCTGTCATATGGATGTATAATAGCAGATCCGCTCACATGCAGTGATCACAAGTGGTGGAAATTTTGATTCATCTAAGTGAATCGTTCATTTTCAGTTCATTCACCAAATGATTCAGTCCCATTCGATCACTGATTTGTTTAGTGACCATTTCTTTATATTACAAACATACACCAGTAGGTGGCGAAGATGTGCGTCTTATGTGTTATAAGACAATGAAATAGACTTCTTACAAAACTCATTAGGCTTTTAATAAAGCTCAAAATGTGAAATAATGAGCATGATTTTATCAGGCGAGAGAAAACAGTTAATGTTCTTGTGTATTGGTAATGTATTAAAACACACGTACAGTTATAGTTCATCTAATCTGTCCTTGTTGTAAAAGGAAGAAAAAAAGCCTGGGCCTCATTGTACCTGCTCCTCAAAAAGGGAGGGAGATTTCAATGAATGAGAAATATGAGTCATTGGATTGCTCGAACGAGAGCGACATGTTCACCTTAAACGCTTCGTTCATGAACGTAACATCACTAGTGATCACAGACATCAGATTAATCTGCACAGAGTTGCGAGGCAAAGCACAACGCATGCACACAACATTACTCCACAAATAACTGCAATTTTATATTTCAATCAGAGATGGCGATAGAGAGGCCAGAGTTACAGACTACAACTTTAAATATTAATAGACCTTTATTATGCTGCCTATTAAAACGGTTAAAACTGTTTTTAGGAGATGATGACTACTAAATCACCGCCTGACAGAGCAACAAGTCAATGACTAAGCTTTCAAAGACAGTTATAGTCCACTTAAAGGAGTGAATGAATTCAGACACTGAGTAAGCAGGACGTGCAGTGGGCACCAGAAGTGTAAAACATTGTCCTATAGACGGTTTCATCAGACGCATGTGCGTTGTTGGGTTACATGTCTGGTCGAAACTTTACTTTCAGTTTCTATTTGTTTAATGGTCTGACTAGTGGCTAAAATGAACTCTGGAACAAATACCATGTCAAAAATAGCAAATGTTTTGGTTTCCTAAAGACAGAGGACACTGTTTGAAGGGAGGTTTGTCAGCCGGTTTGTAGTTAACACTGTATACATTATAGTACACATTTTACACAGCAACGTTAGCTCAGTGTCATTTTTTATACTCTTTAGCTAAGAAATATTAATCTACATGTTGTTTATTTTGCTTGTTATCAGAAATAAAATACTCTAAAAGGACTTTGTTGTTATTTATTCTTAGCGGAGTTTACCGGAAGTTACGTGTGTTCCACGAAAGCCTTTGTTTATGTTCCACGAAAGCCTTTGTCTATACTCGGGGTTAAAATCTGACTTTAATGAAGATAACCTGTGGTTAAGCACAATGTTAAAAGCCCTAAGATATATGATTATTTTGTGTTAACTTCTCAATTTTACAGCAAGACTGAACTCACCTTTCACAGTAAGATCAACAGAGCTTGATATTGACGTCTGTGGTCGTCCGTGTATCACTGCACTACAGCTGAACCGGCCCTGATCAGATTCAGTAACTCCAGTGATAGTGAGAGAGTCTCTGTTTTCAGTGTAAAGGTGAAACGGTGTGGCTTTACTCCACTGATATCTCCAGTCTAATGATCTGTCCTGATCCTCTATCTCACACTTCAGAGTGACTTTCTCTCCAGTGAACACATGACTTGTGTTTGGCTCTACAGTCACTTTCACTGTAGGTAAAGCTGAGGAAAGAAGAAAATAATCTTATAAATCTCATCACAGTCTGTTAACATGAAATCAGAAATCTAAAATCATAAAATGAGCTTATTTGTTGTTAACATTTCTGAAGAATAATATGAACAGAAGTGATTTCATTTAAATTAAAATAATTACCAGTTATTTAGGATTTTCAGAAGTCAATGAACAAATAATCCTGCACACTATTTATACTTGCAAGTTAAAAATATTTAAATAAACATCATTATGTTTTAAACATACAAATGCAAGAACCATATGTGTAAAATACAGTTAACCTGTCATCATCTCTGATAAATGAGCACAGATCATCATAAATCAACAATCACTCATATAAATGTTATTTGTAATCTGTAACACTATAAACAAATACCATCTGTCAAAAATATCCCAGAATTTATAATAGAAATGGTGTGTAAAATATGAATATTAGAAAATGGTTTGTCCATCTGACATCACGCAAACACCGGATGGCTCAAACTCAGAGATTAGGGTTAATGAGGCCGAGGCAGAATTTTCAAATCTACAGGCCGTGGATGATCTCAGGATCTATCAGCCTAATCAAGTTATATTAAAACAGTACCCTGCATGCATGTTCGGTGACAAAAAACATGTGAAACACATAATGGACCTGACACAATCACCAATTGTTGATGCAGAGTTTATAGTTTGAGGTTGCAAAAAGAAATGAAAACAGAGGGGGAAAACTGGACCACAAAATTTATTTTCTCCAAGGACCACACAGTTCTGCAAACTATGTGTAGTGTACTGACTGCGTTTAAACATGCGCTGACTTTCACCTCTTCTGGAAGGACACAGTTTTAAAGGAAGTTAAATGTTTGCACGCACCACCTTAAGCTTTTTTTAAATGTAAGTTATGTGTTTTTAAATTACGAAAGCTTAAATGTAAGTGTCGCTATTAGAACGTTAGCATATAATTGTCAATTTGTTTTTGTTGTGATGTGATTGTGGTAATACTGATTAGTTTGTGATCTTCTTCACTTTATTTGGGAAATGAGCTGACAGTCTGTACCAGTTGTATGAGTTTGCGGTTGCACTGTATTGGTTGTTTTTATACCTTGTTTTTGCAAGTTATTGTTGCTGATTGCGTGCCCCCTCGTTGGATGCCGTGTGCCTCCCTGTTAGTTATGGTCTGGCACCGGCTCTGAGTCTAAGGTGATGGAAAAAAAGATTTCAAAAATGGGGTGTATCTGTCAATTTGGATTGAACAGGTGTTTGGGCCAGACTTTCAAATAACATGTTCAGATTAACGTTTCAGGTTAGACACAAACAAAAAAATCTGAGTTTAGAATGAAAATAACTTGGGGTTAATCACAGTGTTTAAAGCCCTAATGCATCTGATAATTAACACATGAGATGATCTTGTCTTTATTCTCCTATTTTACAGCAACATAACTCACCTTTCACAGTGAGATCAACAGCACTTGATTGTGAAATATATATGTTATAAATGGATGAATAGATGTGTGTAAATCTGTCTAGACAGCTGTAGTATATAGATAGATAGAATAGTATTGAATCATTTGTGTTTAAATATCATTTTTAGCAAGTGTTACAACAAACCCTCTGTCTGTTATGATGAACCCCACCTGGGGTATGTTATAACATTTCACTTGAGTCACTGTCATTGTATGAGAACGGTGGGTTCAATAAACAAACTTTAAAGGGCACATGGCATGAAAATGTCACTTTATGAGGTTTTTTACATTCATATGAGTTCCCCCAGCCTGTTTATGTTCCCCAATTGGTTAAAAACTGTGTTAGGTGTAAACCAAGCCCTGGGTATTCTGCTCTGCCTTTGAAAAAAAGTCAGCTCAGATGAGCCGTTCAGGAATGTGCCTCGTTGTGTCGTCAGAAGGAGCGAGGTTACCCCACCTTTCTCTGCTTTGCCTGCTTAGAGCATTTGGGCCCCGCCCATTAGGATAGAGAGTAGACCCACCGTACCATAAGCGTGCCATTGTTTTTCATCAGGAGACATTGAGGGAAGCATAACATTCGCTCCGTGTTTGCTGGAACAAGCTACAGGTCGACGCTGGATTTGCAGAGAGACTACGTTTAAAAAGCAATGCATTCCATCAATATTGGATCTGAGCAGAATGGCACAGCAAACTTATGTGAGTAAAACACTTTAGTAACTACTATCAGTGGCTGGTGGTGTCTTCTCTTCCAAGAGGTCAAATATGTTTTCGGGGTGTCGTGTGTCATGTTGTACACGCATCAAAAAAGTTTATGATAAATAGACGCTCACGTTAACAAAATACTGGCAAGACACTCACTTAACAGTAAACTCTGATTACACATGAGATTGAGTATTGAAAGCTAATTTGACTACGAAAAACTGTTATCCAATCATAGCAGTGGGTGTTTACTTCCAAGTCGTCAATTCTGCCCGCCGATCGAAACCGAGCATTTCTCAAGTCAGCCTCAGAACCAGGGTACAAAATAGCCGATTACTTATTGCATTTGATGTTTTTGGATGTAAAAACCACGTGAACGTCACTGTTGTGATGAAAGGCAGAGGCGAGTGAGGATCCAAATGCTGTTAAGATATATTTATTAAATAACCAAAAGAAAAGGCAAGACAAGGCAGAATAAACACGAGCAAACACAGGGCTAACAAACGACAACAACTAGCCACAGGTGAATGAACAGACAGCGTACATATAAAAGACAAGAACCAATCACAAGGCAGAGACAATGAATTACCATGACAGCACACGAGAGGGAATTAATGAGTCCAATGAATGTCCATGGTAACAAACAAGTGGGCAGAGCAAACAATCAGCAGTGGGAAAAACAACAGACAGAAACACAGGGCAAACACCGACAGACTTTTTACAGTCACAAGTAGACCTCAGACAACAGTATAAAACAATAAAAAACAATTTAGCCACGTGCCCTTTAAAGGAATAGTCTATCCATTTTCAATATTAAACTATGTTATTACCCTAACTAAGAAGAGTTGATACATCCCTCTATCATCTTAGTGTGTGCACGTAAGCGCTAGGGCGCGCTGCGACTAGGGGTGTCCTCGACTAAGGATTTACATATTCGAATCAGAATTGTCGAATCTTTCCATAGTCGACCGATAGTCGAATCATCTATGTTTGTGTGCATGGGTTGGGAGGGGGCCAGACCAGGTACAAATTGGTAACTTTTATTTTCTTTCACAAGCAGCACACATAAACAACTTTCTGATAAAGTGACCAAAACTGTCTTTCAAGTAATAAACGAAGACAAAACTGACGATGCATTTATATATATATATTTTTAAGGTTAAATGTAAGGCAACATTTGTTTAATTATTCTTCATAACATTTTAAAGCCACGATCTACAGAACATCACACAAAAATACATTTTGATAACTAAACCTAAAAAAAATAACAAAGGTGATCCTGCCTTGGAAACTCCGGCTAAAATTAAGTGTTTATATTTAATTTGGAGATAGCGCGTCAAAGCAGTCATGACCAAAAAAACCCGACAAATGAGAAATGACAAATAATTTGTGATTGTGACTGTAAATGATAAAAACTAATCTTTATATACAATTCATTAAACGTTAATTTATAACAAGAAAAACACTGAAATTAATGATTTTATAGACACTACGCGTTATTATTTAGCACAGAAATACCTGCTTGCTTGCTTTGACTTTGATCATCTCTGCATTAACTTTAGATACAGAAAGTCCGGATGATATTATCTATTTCAGGAATCTCTTTGCTATCATTTGAAAGTGAACACCGACTGACCATAATATTAAATCACAAGAAAGACAATCGTGTCAGGCAGAAATAGGTTCGGTGTACTAGTTTCCGTTTCGTCACCGAAATAAAAAAAACGGCTTACCTCTTTTGTAGTTTAACTTTTGACAAACCACTCTGTTTTAAAAACATTTTAAAAACTTATACTCGTCGAAAAAAATCCGTTTTTTAATGTTTAGATTGATGAACTCCTAAATATGAGACGCAGAGCACCTATCCGTTCGTCTAAATTACATGCGCAAGCATGGCCAGCATGCAATAGCGCAACATCGATACAACGAAAAGCTATCCAAAATTTACATACTTAAATTAAATCACAAGAAAGACAATCGTGTCAGGCAGAAATAGGTTCGGTGTACTAGTTTCCGTTTCGTCACCGAAATAAAAAAACCGGCTTACCTCTTTTGTAGTTTAACTTTTGACAAACCACTCTGTTTTAAAAACATTTTAAAAACTTATACTCGTCGAAAAAAATCAGTTTTTTAATGTTTAGATTGATGAACTCCTAAATATGAGACGCAGAGCACCTATCCGTTCGTCTAAATTACATGCGCAAGCATGGCCAGCACGCAATAGCGCATCATCGATACAACGAAAAGCTATCCAAAATGTACATACTTAAATTAGATCAGAATTTACGTTTATAATAAATAAAAAAAAAAAATAAAAATAAGGTCAGAAGTAACAAAGTGCAGAACAAATGTGCAAAATGCCTCAAGTGCACGGAAACAAAACACAAGCCAAATAGTTAAATCAGATAACCCAAAGTGATTTATAAATAAAATAAAATATAGAAATTATTAAAAGAACGAAAGTCATAGTTTAATTTGCCAGCTTTGTCTTTTAAATGTAGAAACAAAGAGGCAATGGTTTATTAACATAGAAACCTCTTATGGACGTGTAGCCCGGTCACAGGGGTTGTTGGATTTATAAACGCATTTTAAAAATATTTATTGAAAGCTGCTACTTCACATATTATTTGCAGCATTATCATAATATGCAGTATATTAATATATTGTGAGAAAGCTGTTATATGTGAAATCAGATAATGTGTGCACCCATATACGGCCAAAATTTAATGATCCTCATTTCATAACACATCTGCGACGATTCGACTGTGAGATTGGTAGTCGAATCAGGCTTCTCCTATCGATGCATCGAATCTTCGACTATTCGGGGTCACCCCTAGCTGCGACACTTCGCATTTAGCTTAGCCCCATTCATTGAATGGTACCAAACAGAGATAAAGTTAGAAGTGACCAAACACATCAACGTTTTTCCTATTTAAGACGAGTAGTTATACGAGCAAGTTTGATGGCACAAAATAAAACGTAGCGCATTTCCGAGCGGATTTAATAGAGGAACTATATTGTATGGCGGAACAGCACTTTTGGGAGTACTTCGACCCCGCGCAGTAACACCCTCCCTCTCCCATTATGAGAGGGAGAAGGGGAGCGGATTATTCAGGCGAGTCGAAGTACTCCCAAAAGTGCTATTCCGCCATAAAATATAGTTCCTCTTTTAAATCTGCTTAGAAAAGCACTATGTTTTATTTTGTACTGCCATACTTGCTCGTATAACTACTCGTCTTAAATAGGAAAAACGTTGATGTGTTTGGTCACTTCTAACTTTATCTCTGAGTGGTACCATTGAATGAATGGGGCTAAGCTAAATGCTATCGAAGTGTCGCAGCGCGCTCCAGCGCTTACGTGCACGCACTAAGATAGAGGGATGTATCAACTCTTCTTAGTTAAGGTAATAACATATTTTAATATTGAAAATGAGTAGACTATTCCTTTAAGTGTTCATTTGTAGCAGAGATGTTTGTGCTGCTTGTGTAAAAGTATATTTAATCGAACTCAAATATTTTTTCAAAGATTGTGCCAAAACCAAAAGTTGTTACAGTAGGTTGTGCCCACTCTATGGGCTTAATATTCCACCTGATGTATTGTGGTCACAGATCAAAAAATAATAAGAGTGAATGAAAAGATAATAAGCGTCAGCACAACATTTTAAAATGATATTGCACAAGACCAATGCAAAGTTATCCAAATCCCATACAAAATCACGTTTCTTTGTTTATATTACTTTATTTACATTTAGTCATTTTTAGCAGACACTTTTATCCAAAGCGACTTACAAATGAGGTAACAACAGAAGCAATTATAGCAACACAAAAAACAGCAAAACATTAATGCACTACAACTAATCTAATCAAGTTTATTACAGTATACAAAGTCAAGGGTTCTTTTTTATAAAAAAGTTTTTATAAAGTTTTTTCTTCTCTCAGATATTTTCTGCTATTTTTTTTATGTTTATGCTGTTTTTCCATCGCTCGTTTTCGATGTTCTGCTCTTGCTTTTTTCAAAAATTGCAGTTAGAGTTTAAAGAGGACATTTTACAAGACCTTTTTAAGATGTCAAATAACTCTTTGGTGTCCCCAAAATATGTATGTGAAGTTTTAGCTCAAAATAGATAGATTTGTTATAGCATGTTAAAATTGCCACTTTGTAGGTGTGAGGAAAATGTGCCGTTTTTGGGTGTGTAATTTTAAATGCAAATGACCTGAACTCTGCAGTCAATGCCAAGTTTGATAGTGCAGATTAAGCTGTATTATCCCCTTCTGACATCACAGGGGGAGCCAAAGTTCAATGACCTATTTTTTCACATGCTTGCAGAAAATGGTTTACTACTATATACAATTATAACACTTAAACATAGAAAAACTCAGATTTTCGTGATATGTCGTCTTTAATGTAAATCAGGGCAGGCTAAGGTGCCAATCACACCAAACGAGTTTTAAACACCTGCAAACGCAAGCTGCACTGCACTGCCTTTCTTTGTTCACTTTAAAAAAAGAGCAGTGCGGCGTGGCTTTTTATATTGCTAGGCAACCACAGAGGCTGCTGTCCTGTCAAGCAAATATTGAAGCGTGAGCGCTCTTTTGCTGTTAACTGTCATATTAGCAGAAACTTTAAAAAGAGGACGCTTGCTGTGACCTTGATGGAGGAAGAGAGGTGCACAAACACACAGGAGAGTGAGTGGAGTCCGTTGTTCCAAACAACTGTAAACTTCTGTCACCACAACGGAAGGCCCGCCTCTTCCCTCATTCAATTGGATAAAAGAAAAACACAAATGTGACCAGTCACAGAAAGTAGGGACACAAGTCGGAACTGGGCATTTTGAGTTATTCACAGTTTCTAAGCTTTCCAACGATGTGTAACACATGGAAATCTGATAAGATTTGGAGAAGTTGTGGCCATTTGAATATAGGAACTCAGAAATACTCAAACCGAGAAAATCGAGACGAAAGGGACTCTTCTTTTCAGCTGGGGGAGACAATAGGGCTCATTTACATCTCATTTAGCTAAGCCATACCCCCTGTAAAACCCTTTTTGAGATGTTCTAGCATCATATGTAGTATTTTGACCAAATGACAACCCGCAAAAATAAACATGACTCTTTTACCTTTGTGGGGATCAGAAGTCGAATCCAGTCTGTTTCAGATTATCCAATGACCATATTTGTCCACAAATGCGTATAATCCGTGAAATATAGATTGTTTACATCAGATTTCGCATGAATGTCTGGTAATACAATATAATATATAATCTGAAGACATGTAAGGGTATATGAGCTTACACTCCGTTAAACACATGAACCCGCCTTCAAAGTTTGTATTTAAAATAGGGAAGTAGTATAATAGATCATCCAAACAGCGCCGTCGAAAACGTGACATCCTTTAGAGAGGTTACCAATGGCTCGCTCGTTCCTCCATCAGCCAATGACTTCATGGAAAATATTGATAGACAAAACATGTAGCCAATTATATGAAGAATACAACGATATCTGTGTAACTTCTGTGTGTTTGGACTCATGCTGCGCTGCAAGAACTGACATACAGATGACGTCAAAGTACCGCGAGAGCGAGTCGAAATTAAACTACTGCGTAAGATTTCTTGAAGAGCTCTCGCGGTACTTTGACGTCTTCCGACTGCGGCGCCACATAAAGTCAGTGACGCGGCTGACGTACGATGCGGCTGACTGTTATTTGTTCCGCCCCAGCTTCTTTTATTTTTCTTTTGTTTTGTGCGCCCGAGCTTTACAGTCTGGGGAGACGCAGGCTATAAGTTTGAAAAAAAAAAAAAAACTTAGCAAACATATCTGAGGAACAGGGCAGCGCGTCACTACAGTCACGTGACTTCACGCTCGAGCCGGAAGAGAAGACAATGCTGAATAAAGTCGTAATTCTGCTATTTTTGGACCAAACTGTATTTTCGATGCATCAACACAATCTTACTGACCCACTGATGTCACATGGACTACTTTGATGATGTTTTTATTAACTTTCTGGACATGGAAACCATACATAGATTTTCAATGAAGGGTAAAGCTCTCGGACTAAATCTAACGATAAAACATCTTAAACTGTGTTCCGAAGATGAACGGAGGTCTTCCGAGTTTAGAACGACATAAGGGTGAGTCATTAATTACATTATTTTCATTTTTGGGCGAACTATCCTTATTCAGTAGTCACGCTGTTCCCTGTGGGGGCGGAGGCGAAAACACAAGCTTATACAGTATGTAAATATACACACAGACAATGACGCCCCCCGCTGCACGCTAGAATCTCCGGAAAAACAAGCCTATTTTAACCGCAAAATGTACGCTTTTAAATATACAAAAACTGCCATCTCAAACGTGGAGAGGCTTCTTCGTGATCTCAACTAACAGATTCCTGCAATAAAACGAAAATCACAAATTTCCAAAAAAAAACTTTGTTTCTCATTTTCTCGAAACTTGTGCTGCCGACTTGAGTCCCTGGTTTCCGTGACGGGTCACAAATGATATCGGGAGCTTTTTCGCTTTCAGCGCTCCTTTAAAGGCGCGCGCTGCGGCAGATGACAAAAAAGCAAGGCGTTCGGCGTACATAAACACCACGCATAACGCTCACTGCCCATAGAAAATCATGGCTGCTCATCCATTTTGATTTGGATTTTAGTCGGAAGTGATAATAAAAGATTTCTGGGAGGGGGAATCCATCCACATGGAATGAAGATGCGTTTAAAAAAACACATTCAAATATACTTCAGATTAGACACAAACCAAAAATGTAAAAAATATTGTTTACTTTCATCACAACATATTCACCCATGTGTAACCTTATCTATATATAAAAAAAACACATTGGCAATTGTTAACATCTGACACTGATTTAAAATCTTTCTTTCAACCCATTCAAATGGTGAGAAAAGGAAACCATTTGTTCTTTGATTATACATTTTTTTTTGTCAAATAAAGTGATTAAAACTGGCAATACATTTTTGACAAATAAATGACAAATGTTTCCTTAACCCTCTGGGGTCTAAGGGGTTTTTAGGGCCCTTGGGAAGTTTTGACATGCACTGACATTTGTGCTTTTTTCAGTTGGTTAAAAACATATTAATGGCAAAAGTCTCATAACACTGTGTTCATCACAAACTGGGCTACAATATCATATAATCAACATGTATGTACATGTTTGTATTTTTGAGAGAAAAATGTTTATGCGTGGTTTTTGAAAAAGCAAAATTTTTAAGTCACTGATATAACTCCACAAAACTCATTCTAAACATGTTTTCCCAAGACTTTCCAAACTGGATCTAGTAGTCTAGAGTTTTTTCTTCAAAATGATGTGAAAATCATATGGCCTACTCAATCACATAAAGCAAGATATTGATTTACAATTTCTAAGACACTTTTGCTTGGGAAAGGCCGTATGCATGGAGGTGGGAAAGCTCCTGAATAATCAGTGATTGACAGCTGAGAGACAAAAGAGTTGAATAATGAGCCACTAATGAGCCTTGTGTGGATGTTCAACAGGAATAACTTTCTCTGTAGTAAAACCATGATAAGGTTTACTTTTCAATATAATGTAAATACACACACACACACATTATATATATTTATATATATTTCTATTGAAATATTTTCTATTAATTTCACAAGTATAAGTTACCTTTTAAAAACCATAGTAGCTTAATCATGGTAAAGATACTGTTTGGCCATCTTAACATGAACACACTTCAACCCAGGGTTAGTGTTTGGTTGGCCAGCGAGAGGTTTACTTTTGTGCAGTAAAAAGCTCAAAAGAACAACTGCCTATCGTTGTCTGGACTCTTATTTGTGTATTTGTAATCATTATAGTAGAAACACAACAAGGGACACGCGTGGTAAACGTATCAATGTTTGTTTACAACCGCCGCCATTACCTCACGTGTTGATCATGAAAGCAGTGAATGTGTGCACACGCGAGTGATCCTGTGTTTAATAAACTTGCTGTGCGGAGATATGCGCTTAGACGCAACTAAATAAGGATTGTACTGTTTGGAATCGCGCATTATATAAGAATACCAAAAAGCGCGTCGAGTTTCCTGACTCGCGTGTTTGTGTATGTGCGTTCCAATCGCGTGAACTGTTTGACGGAAGAACAAAGAAAACACTCGCGTCTGGAGATACTGACACACATACGCAAGGAAATAAGGATTTATGTCATGTTTGGTGCAATCGGATGGAACAACAAGGAATGGAGAGACTGGATTGTGGATTGCATATCCATTGACTGCAGGAGGCACGAGTCATGCATATGGATGTTTCTGCTCATTCACTTCAATGGCGCGGGGGTGTGGCGATCCGATCTCATTACAGATAATGAGGTAACTGGTGAAATACGGTACTTCTCCTCCTTCTCATACAGTTTACACCGAATGATAATATCTGTTTTCAATTTCACTTATATCATTTAAAAGGAGACATTCCAAGCATTATGTAGACATTTATCTTTTGTTTCTACACCAAGTATTCGTTAAGTTACAGTTTATTTTTCTGACGCGTTTCTGAAAGGACTTCACTGAGGGAGAGAGAACAGAACGTGCATCATGTTTATTTTCTTAATTTTGCGAAAAGCACAACATTCTGTTTTTATTGGGAGTGGACAGAAAAAAACTAGACACTTTAACGTTTGAAATGATGTATAAATCATATCTGTATGTCAAAAATCAGCAGAGTAATTTAAGTCTCTTTGCGGAGTGATTGAAAAATAAAGAGTTTGCGGCGCCCGCGCCACCGTCGACCCCAGAGTGTTAAAAAAGTGATCCAATCACATTCATTACTGACCTTTAACAGTGAGAGTCACATGATTACTGTCCTGTGAGGATGAGGGTCGTCCATCTCTCTCTCCTCTACACCAGAACTCATCCTGATCTGATGGTGAGATGATGATGGTGTAGTAGATGTTTCCCTCAAACACTGCAGTCCCAGGTCTGCCTTTATACCACAGATATCTCCAGTTTAATGATCTGTACTGATCCTCTATCTCACACTTCAGAGTGACTGTCTCTCCAGTGAACACAGATCTGTCTGGTGTTACTCTCACTGTAGCTTTGGGTAAAGCTGAAGAAAGAAGAAAATGAGATTGAAACTATAAACACCAATACAACATGACTACTGAAATAAGGCTTTTCACACTTGAAATAGTTAACTCCATGTCATTATAAACACTGGTAAATGTAACTCTGGGTTATCTGTTTAACATTTCAAACTTTTCAAGGGGTCAAAAAACCCTCCTGTTTCACAATGTACCTTACTAAAGTCTGAGTTAATGTTTAAATTTTGCATATTTGCTTTTTTAACAGCATGACTGAATAAATACAGAAGTGTTAATTTATTTAGATAAATATGTGCACGTCTGCTTTATTTGTGTCTTACTTTTGCACCAGTGAGAGAAAATGTCACCACACAAATCATTTTTGGCTGTTTTAAGCCTTCTGGGAGGTTTTTAATTTATTTCATGCGTTTACCAACACCATTTCATTTGACTTTTTTCACTTTTTCTCAAATGCCGAAACAACTGTTTACACATCCCGTAGTTATGTCTGAACCCCCCCCCCATACCCTCATTTACTATTCCCTACATTACTTTATAGGCTGTGTATGAAAGCTGTCAAATACAGAGGACACATTTCAAGATAAAAAATTTTTTTCCCAATTGTGCATCCCTTTAAAAAACATCTTGTCGGAGGGCCGCAGAGCTAATTTACCATAAAAAAAACTATATTTCTTAGTGGGCGGTATGACCAAAAATCTATTTTACGGAATTAGTTATTTTATTTCATGGTAACGGTAGGGGAGAGTGGGGCACAACCTAACGCTTTTTGCAAGATATCCTCCAACCTATACGACTGTTTTGGTCGTTTGTCCATTCCCTCAAATACGACCAACAGATTAATTTACTAAATTAGCACCTCTACCGGCCACAAGTGAAACTTTATATATTAGGGTATGAAATTATATTTTGGGGTATACTTTTGCTGTAATGACATGCATTTGAATATGATTTTCAGTTTAAACTGCCAGGATTCATTGTATTTTATTACACATTACACTATTCAGGCATTCATTTAGGGCAAATAACGTACCCATTTATTTATTATATGATATAAAACACAGCATACAAAACAATCACAACTTTTTTTTTAAATTACTTGAAATATTCCAAGTGTACCGAGGCCAAACGATCGATTTATATGAGGAAAAGACGCAAAACTGATCACAATCCACCGTAGATATCAGATACTGATTCAAAAACTGCCGCCAGAAGAAGCGATTATACGTCATCTTTGATTGTGAAATACCATTGGCTCTCATGTGTCTCGTGACCGATTGCATCATTACGTTAGCTATGGAACTGAAGCGCTATTGGCTGTCGTGAGCGACTGCATCATGATCTATGTTCCGGTTTATATTTCAATGAGTTCGGACTGTTTGCGTTGCATTCATGGATTTCTTCATATAAAGTGATCGTATGGCTTCCGTTCACAAGGTTTGCAACGCAAATAGTTTGTTATACTTTTATAGTGCTGTTTTTTTGGTCAATTTATGCAATAAACACCTGCGATTGTACTTTTGCTAATGTGTTGTGTTTTATATGGTTAAAACTGGATGGGTTTAGGGAAAGGGTGGGTTTAGATGCTCCAAAATATCTTTAAAACCATAAATGTTTATGAAACCATTTCTACATTTACAAATGTAGAAAATAAAATGCATCTAATTTAACCGTTAACTAAGTGTTATCTTACAATTACACCGTAAGTGACGGTTATCATTTTGATAAATAGTATTTACATTGTTTTCATTTCATTATCATTGTATAATAGAGGCTTAATTGTAACACTGTGTTACTGTAACCCCGCTGTGTGAAATGTTTTCAATCCCAGCTATCAGTTACTAGGAGTTGCTGACATGGTTCAAAATGTTGTTATGTTTTATGTAACAAGACAGTGATTAAAATAATATAAGGTTGGATTTGGTGACTTACACACCCAACTTGGAAATCGAAAAATATTTAAGATGAAGAAATTAACTTTTATGCCTCCAAAACACTCTTTGTTCAATTTCTCAACCAAAACACATCAAAACTTTTCAATAATTCACAAGAGATCATCAACAAGTAGACCTCTGACAACAGTATAAAACAATAAAAAACGATTGAGCCATGTGCCCTTTAAGTGTTCATTTGAAGCAGAGATGTTTGTGCTGCTTGTGTAAAAGTATATTTAATCGAACTCAAATATTTTTTCAAAAATTGTGCCAAAACCAAAAGTTGTTACAGTAGGTTGTGCCCACTCTATGGTCTTACAGTTTTTCTCCAATGGTTTGGCTCATTTCTTGAAACAGAAATTACATTCTCAAAACAACATGGACAAACCTCCAAACCACTTGGCAAGTGTTCACAACAGAATTGAATTTCTCATTCATTTCATCAAATTGCAAATATCTAAGTACATGTCTCAATAGCTCAGTACATCTTTGCAACTGATTAAGTACAGGTAGCCTTCATTTAGCACAATTTCCACGTGAATAGATCTTGTTCATCTAAACTGATTGGTTGATTCTCAGTCTAATGGTTGTTCACTCCAAAATGTGTCAGCGTCATTTCATTGTATAAGTCATCACATGCACAATAGTCTGTTCAATTGGCAAAATTAGTCAAGAACATAATACCATGAATAACATATATGAATGCTTTGAACATTTGATAAATTTATTACAGCAATTGACAGTCAGGTAAAACTAAAACTTGACTAACAAAGTAGGAGTTTACGCTTTTGTAGAGAATAATGGCATTGGAAGCAAACGAGGCCTCTCACATCCTTGTGTTTGTGGATGAAGCTGCCTTCAACCTGGCCAAGGGCCGAAGACGTGGCCATAAAATGATTGCCCACCTGGCCACGGTGGATGTCCGAGGCCAGTGAGGGGGCAATATTACTATGTTTGATGCCATATCTGAGAATGGTGTGGCCACTCACATCCCCAGTCTTGGCCCATACTATACACAGATGCTCCTCATCTTCTTGGACCGCCTTCATTTTGATTTGATCCCTCAAAATGAGAAAGGTCTCGTCGGGCCTCACCTACCACAATATGTCATTGTATGGGACAATGTGAATTTCTACAGTGGCCTGCTAATCAGGGACTGGTTCACTACTCATCCAAGGATGGTCATGGTGTTCCTACCACCTTACTCTCCTTTCCTCAATCCTATTGAGTTTTTCTCCTCTAGGAGGTGGAGATATATGAGCATAGGGCTCAAAATCAAAGGTCCCTGCTCCATGATGAACGCTGCGTGTTAGGATATTACAGAAGATCAGTGTAGGGGATGGTTGCGACAGGCACGCCGTTTTGTTCCCTCGTTGCATCGCAAGGGAGAATAATACACTGTAATGTGGATGAGAATCTGTGGCCAGACAGACAGCAGCGTGTGGATGGTCAGGAGGGTGAGGATGGTGGCCAGGATAGGGAAGGTGAGGACAGCGACCAGTGAAGAAATGTTAGTTCTGAAACTCCCGCATTATTTACAGCAGGCTGCATATAATTTTCATTGTTTTTTGTGTTTATATTAGAGTATATTATGCTTTATATATTTTATTTTGGTCTGGTGTATGGAAGTTACTTTGTGTGTGAATAAAAGTCGTTACAATTTCCTTGGCAGTGTGAGTGCAATGTGTGGTGTCAAACCTTGGAGGCTACTCTTACCCTAAAATCATATTTTTTTTTCAGTTTTATACACAATTGTATTGTGTTAGCTAGACAAAAACAGTACAGTAACCATTGTCAATAAAGGGATAAGACTGAAAGGTGGACATAAGAGATATTTCAATGGTCCCCTGCCATAGTGACAAAACATCTAAACATTTCGACTTGCAGTGCTTACACAATGCCAAAGGGACGATGCATTTTGGGGGCACTGACTGTTAAAATGAGAAGGATATTTAGTTTTGACACATGAGTGAACTATTTTGGTAGAGGTATGAGCTTTTGCAGTTGAACCATGTTGTTGTGCCGAACCATCCACTTTATTTTGACAAAAGCACCAAGAGTGTTGAGAATGTCCGTCTGTTTCAAGAAATGAGCCAAAGCAGTTGAGAAGGATATTTGCCATTTTTGTGGCACTGACGCTTTATATGGGAAAGGAATTGAGTTTTGAAGCATGAGTGAACAGTTTTGGGAAATATATGAGCTTTTGCAAGTAAGCTATAGTGTTGAGCTGAACTGTAAGACTGTTTTGCCAAATTATCTTAGAGTTTTGAGAATGTAATTTCTGTTTCAAGAAATGAGCCAAACCATTGGAGAAAAACTGTAATATTTCACCTGATGTATTGTGGTCACAGATCAAAAAATAATAAGAGTGAATGAAAAGATAATAAGCGTCAGCACAACATTTTAAAATTATATTGCACAAAAATGGAAGACCAATGCAAAGTTATCCAAATCCCATACAAAATCACGTTTCTTTGTTTATATTACTTTATTTACATTTAGTCATTTTTAGCAGACACTTTTATCCAAAGCGACTTACAAATGAGGTAACAATAGAAGCAATCAGAGCACAAAAACAGCAAAACATTAATGCACTACAACTAATCTAATCAAGTCTATCACAGTATACATAGTCAAGGGTTCTTTTTTATAAAAAAGTTTTTATAAAGTTTTTCTTCTCTCAGATATTTTCTGCTCATATATAATTTTTTTGTATGTTTATGCTGTTTTTCCATCGCTTGTTTTCCATGTTCTGCTCTTGCTTTTTTCAAAAATTGCAGTTAGAGTTTAAAGATGACATTTTACAAGACTTTTTAAGATATCAAATAAGTCTTTGGGGTCCCCAGAATATGTCTGTGAAGTCTTAGCTCAAAATAGATAGATTTGTTATAGCTAGGGATGCACCGATACCACTTTTTTGGAATATGAGTACGAGTACTTGCATTTCAGTACTTGCCGATACCGATACCGAGTACTTAATAAAAAACATGATTTAAATTTACAGGTAAAAGCTTTAGTCATATAATTTAACAAAAAAACAAGAGACTAGTGTTTCAGTTTGTTGTAAACTCTGCCTCTTTGGACAACACGAGGCATTAACCCTTTACATGCCACTCAAACATAGACATTTCTCAGACCGTGGTATCGATTCCTGGTATCGGGGGACTTTTAACGAGTACGAGTACTTTAGAAAATGTGGTATCGAGGCCGATACCCGATACCAGTATCGGTGCATCCCTAGTTATAGCATGTTAAAATTGCCACTTTGTAGGTGTGAGCAAAATGTGCCGTTTTTGGGTGTGTAATTTTAACTGCAAATGACCTGAACTCTGCAGTCAATGCCAAGTTTGATAGTGCAGATTAAGCTGTATTATCCCCTTCTGACATCACAGGGGGAGCCAAAGTTCAATGACCTATTTTTTTCACATGCTTGCAGAGAATGGTTTACTACTATATACAATTATAACACTTAAACATAGAAAAACTCAGATTTTCGTGATATGTTGTCTTTAATGTAAATCAGGGCAGGCTAAGGTGCCAATCAGACCAAACGAGTTTTAAACACCTGCAAGTTGAATCCATCCTCTGCACATCCATCACCGTTTGGTTTGGGGCAGCCACAAAACAGGAAAAACACAGATTACAACGCGTAATTAGGACTGCTGAAAAAATCATTGGTGTCTCTCTGCCCTCAATACAGGACTTATACACTTGTCGAACCAGGAAGCGGGCAGAGAACATCATCAAAGACTGCACACACCCAGCATACACCCTCTTTAACCTTCTCCCTTCTGGCAGGCGCTACAGATCCCTGCGCACCAAAACAACCACACATAAGAACAGCTTCTTTCCCTCTGCCATAACTGTACTAAACTGCAGCTAAGTGGCGTCAGCCGCTCTATGTCCATTCACCACAGTACATACTTATAATCCTATATACATCTTGCACTCATTACATAAACACATATTTACTGTATATTTGTATATCTTATTTGTATATTATGTTAATAGGGTGACATGTGCCTATATGTATATTGTTGTCTATTTTGTACAGTTTGTGTCTTATCATTATTGTTCTGTATATTGCAGGGGTGGGCATCGAGGGCCACAGTCCTGCGGAGTTTGGCTTCAGCCTTAATCAAACACACCTGAATGTCATTTCCAAACAGATTTTTCGGCTATGTGTTTGATTGGGGTTGGAGCTGGGCTCTGCGGGGACACTGGCCCTCAGGACTAGGAGTTGCCCACCCCTGGTATATTGGGTGTTCTACTATTGTATTATACGTCTAAATGTTAAAGTATAGAGAGTATTTACAATCTACCGGAAACAAATTCCTTGTATATGTATGTATACTTGGCCAAATAAACTGATTCTGATTCTGAAATGCAAGCTGCACTGCACTGCCTTTCTTTGTTCACTTTAAAAAAAGAGCAGTGCGGCGTGGCTTTTTATATTGCTAGGCAACCACCGAGGCAGCTGTCCTGTCAATCAAATATTGAAGCGTGAGCGCTCTTTTGCTGTTAACTGTCACATTAGCAGAAACTTTAAAAAGAGGACGCTTGCTGTGACCTTGATGGAGGAAGAGAGGTGCACAAACACACAGGAGAGTGAGTGGAGTCCGTTGTTCCAAACAACTGTAAACTTCTGTCACCACAACGGAAGGCCCGCCTCTCCCCTCATTCAATTGGATAATAGAAAAACGCAAATGATATCGGGAGCTTTTTCGCTTTCAGCGCTCCTTTAAAGACGCGCGCTGCGACAGATGACAAAAAAGCAAGGCGTTCGCCGTACATAAACACCACGCATAACGCTCACTGCCCATAGAAAATCATGGCTGCTCATCCATTTTGATTTGGATTTTAGTCGGAAGGGATAATAAAAAGGGGGGAATCCATCCACATGGAATGAAGATGCGTTTAAAAAAACAGATTCAAATATACTTCAGACTAGACAAAAAACAAAAATTTAAAAAATATTGTTTACTTTCATCACAACATATTCGCCCATGTGTAACCTTATCTACGGGTATATATATAAAAAAAAAAAAAAACATTGGCAATTGTTAACATCTGACACTGATTTAAAATCTTTCTTTCAACCCATTAAAAAAATGGTGAGAAAAGGAAACCATTTGTTCTTTGATTATACATTTTTTTTTTGTCAAATAAAGTGATTAAAACTGGCAATACATTTTTGACAAATAAATGACAAATGTTTCCTTAAAAAAGTGATCCAATCACATTCATTACTGACCTTTAACAGAGAGAGTCACATGATCACTGTACTGTGAGGATGAGGGTCGTCCATCTCTCTCTCCTCTACACCTGAACTCATCCTGATCTGATGGTGAGATGATGGTGTAGATGTTTCCCTCAAACACTGAAGTTCCAGTTGTGTCTTTATACCACTTATATGTCCAGTTACTGTACTGATCCTCTATCTCACACTTCAGAATGACTGTCTCTCCAGTGAACACAGATCTGTCTGGTGTTACTCTCACTGTAGCTTTGGGTGAATCTGAGGAAAGAAGAAAATGAGATTGAAACTATAAACACTAATACAACATGACTACTGACATAAGGCTTTTCACACTTGAAATAGTTAACTCCATGTCCTTAAACACTGGTAAATGTAACTCTGGGTTATCTGTTTAACATTTCATACTTTACAAGGGGTCAAAAAACCCTCCTGTTTCACAATGTACATTACTAAAGTCTGAGTTAATGTTTAAATTTTGCATATTTGCTTTTTTAACAGCATGACTGAATAAATTAAGTGCACGTCTGCTTTATTTGTGTCTTACTTTTGCACCAGTGAGAGAAAATGTCACCACACAAATCATTTTTGGCTGTTTTAAGCCTTCTGGGAGGTTTTTAATTCATTTCATGCGTTTACCAACACCATTTCATTTGACTTTTTTTCACTTTTTTCTCAAATGCCGAAACAACTGTTTACACATCCCGTAGTTGTGTCTGAAAACCCCCCCTATACCCTCATTTACTATTCCCTACATTACTTTATAGGCTGGGTAAGAAAGCTGTCAAATACAGAGGACACATTTCAAGATAAAAAAAATTTCCCCCAATTGTGCATCCCTTTAAAAAATATCCATATTTGTTGATGTCACGGATTTGCCAGGTTCTCCTCTCACTCAGCACACCAGATCTTCGTCACTTGAATTCAAATCACGTCACCTCTGATAAAAGACGCTCTCTCACACACACAAACACTGTCCGGTCTCATATATGCTAGCTACTGCTTGTATGCTGGATCTACTAACCTGATTTTATCTCTCTCTACCAGAGTTTCATCGTCGTCCAAGAAGGATTTAGGATTTCCTGGTTTCTGCATCTGTGACCTGGCGTGTGTATGTGTGTGTGTGTGTGTGTGTGTGTGTGTGTGTGTGTGTGTGTGTGTGTTGGATCTTCACCTGGACATTCATCTAACCATTTTACTTCATTTACATCAAACTATCAGTAAACTTTTTCATAAACTCTGTCTCCGCAGTCTCCTATACTGTTACAGTTGATGTATAATACAAGGATGTTAGATAAAGAATAATGGATGAATAGATGTGGGCAAATCTATCTTTTTAGACAGATGTACAATCAGTAACAACCTCTAGTACAGGGGTCTCAATCTCAAACTGGCTTGGGGCAATTTCTGAGATGGACATCTTGTCGGAGCGCCGCAGAGCTAATTTACCATAAAAAAATATATTTCTTAGTGGGCGGTATGACCAAAAATCTATTTTACGGAATGAGTTCATGGTAACGGTAGGGGAGAGTGGGGCACAACCTAACGTTTTTTGCAATATATCCTCCAACCTATACGACTGTTTTGGTCGTTTGTCCATTCCCTCAAATACGACCAGCAGATTAATTTACTAAATTAGCGCCTCTACAGGCCACATGTGAAAATTTATATATTAGGGTATGAAATTATATTTTGGGGTATAATTTTGCTGTAATGACATGCATTTGAATATGATTTTCAGTTTAAACTGCCAGGATTAATTGTATTTTATTACACATTACACTATTCAGGCATTAATTTAGGGCAAATAACGTACCTATTTATTTATTATATGATATAAAACACAGCATACAAAACAATCACAACTTTTTTTTAAAAGTACTTGAATATTCCAAGTGTACCGAGGCCAAACGATCGATTTATATGAGGAAAAGATGCAAAACTGATCACAATCCACCGTAGATATCAGATACTGATTCAAAAACTGCCGCCAGAAGAAGCGATTATACGTCATCTTTGATTGTGAAATACCATTGGCTCTCATGTGTCTCGTGACCGATTGCATCATTACGTTAGCTATGGAACTGAAGCGCTATTGGCTGTCGTGAGCAACTGCATCATGATCTATGTTCCGGTTTATATTTGAATGAGATCGGACTGTTTGCGTTGCATTCATGGATTTCTTCATATAAAGTGATCGTATGGCTTCTGTTCACAAGGTTTGCAACGCAAATTTGTTTGTAATACTTTTATATTGCAGTTTTTTTTGGTCAATTTATGCAATAAACACCCGTGATTGTACTTTTGCTTACGTGTTGTGTTTTATATGGTTAAAACTGGTTGGGTTTAGGGAAAGGGTGGGTTTAGATGCTCCAAAATATCTTTAAAACCATAAATGTTTATGAAACCATTTCTGCATTTACAAATGTAGAAAATAAAATGCATCTAATTTAACGTTAACTAACCGTTATCTTACAATTACACTGTAAGTGACAGTTATCATTTTGATAAATAGTATTTACATTGTTTTTATTTCATTATCATTGTATACTAGAGGCTTAATTGGGTTACACTTTATTTTGATAGTCCACTTTAGACATTCTACTAACTATGAATAACTTAGCAACTACATGTCAGCTAACTTTCAATATTTTGCAACTATACGTCAACTAACTGTCATTAGTGTATTAGTAGACTGTAAGGGTTGGGGTTAGGGAAGAGGTTTGGGTTAGTGGAATAAGTTGACATGCACGTGCAAAGATACTTATAGTCAGTTGAATGTCTGTTGAGATATCATCACAAAAAAGTGTTAGTAGATATTAAGCAGACATTCTAATAATTATCTAAAGATTGGTAGTTGATAAGTAGTTGCAAAGTTACTTATAGTTAGTAAAATGTCTAAAGTGGACTATCGAAATAAAGTGTTACCCTTAATTGTAACACTGTGTTACTGTAACCCCGCTGTGTGAAATGTTTTCAATCCCAGCTATCAGTTATGTAACAGATGGCTCGGAGTCAGATCGGGGCCATTTGGCATCTGGATCGTAAAAGCCCTAAAATTGTGATAATTAGATAACCCTGTCTCCTTTGTGACAATTGTCAAGATCTCTATCACCTATCAAGGTTGTAAAATGGGCGACAATTAAAACAAATGCAGTTGTCAAAGGAGGTTCAAAGGAATTCCACCAGAGAAACCTGAGAGCCGATCGAACGACAATCGCCAGAGACACAGCAGGGGGCACAGACTATAGGTCTCTGATGAAACCACATTTAAAGATCACAATGAGCTGTTTAAATGTATATATATTTTATATCCCTTTACTGCATGATGGTGTATATGTGATTTAACGGTGTGTTAACACTTTAGTTAGATTTTGTTCACTGTAGCATGGTTCATATCTTAGGTATGAAATTATTATTCAACATGATCTTAAACCCATGTCTTGTCTAGTATCAAATTAATCTACTTTTTATTTCCTAGTCATTGCTATGTATCATATTACCATAAGCCGCATCAATGTCATTTAATATCGATTTGAATAGTTATGGAAACAAACTTTTATCATTTGGCAATTACGCAAATGTGATGTCTGAAAGAACAAAGGCTTGTTTCCCGCGCGATCTAACACTTCGCACATTGGTCATTCACCTAAAATGGGCTGGGCGCGTGAAAGGTCAAAACGGCCTATCGCCCAAGCCATCACTGCTCAGTAGCTGAGACCGCTCAGTTCGCTCAGTCGCTCGGTTACTCAGGTAACCCGTCAGCGCAGTTTGGAAACTCGCTGAGACTCACCCAGAGTCCCTCGGATTCATCATCTTTTCTCTGAGCCCTGTCTTACTCTTCGGGACAGTCTTCCTGGCTTGCACTTTGCACTTCGAGTTCGGACAATTTACGCGGAACAATCCGCCATACGGAACAACCTAACGGTCTTACGAACATACCTGGATTCTCTCTCTCTCTCCCTGCTCGCACCCGCGTGCATCAGAAACTACGCACAGCATCACAAAGAGCCAAATGCAAGTATAAACTTGTTTACTCGCTGATGTTTAAGCTTTAACCCTTATGAGAATTAAGGCGATCCTTAGAGATTTTCCGATGGTTTGTGCAGATGTTAAGCAATAGTGCTATTGCCAATCTTTTACTCTTTCTCTTTTTCAATCTTTTCTTTCTCATCTATGTTTTATGTTATTGTATGTGTGTATGTTTAGTTAGTCGTTGTGTGAACTTCGTTTGTAGTTAATAAACCGGTTTTGCATTTTCACAATTGAATTGTTTCTGTGTTCAATGCTCATGAAATTAAAGTCACCATTTCTGCCTTTTGATCCAGCTACAAGCTGCGAGTAGCACTGTATATCAGTGAGAAGGTTAATTTTAAAGGCCATGAAATTAACATTTCTTAGACGTTAATATACGATTATGCATATATGTCTTCGGTGGACGAACATATTAATTAATTGTTATTATTAATTCTGCTACGCCAGGTAAAACCTGCTAAATTTGTATAGTTAATTACAGTTAATTATACATAATATTCCCTTTTGAGCTAAAATCTAAGATTCCCTTGGGAATCCCCGTAGTGTGTCGGTCGGAGGTTTATAGTGTTTTAAATAACGTTCCCCTCCTCCCGCTGAATCGCTACAGTTACTAGGAGTTGCTGACATGTTTCAAAATGTTGTTATGTTTTATGTAACAAGACAGTGATTAAAATAATATAAGGTTGAATTTGGTGACTTACACACCCAACTTGGAAATCGAAAAATATTTAAGATGAAGAAATTAACTTTTATGCCTCCAAAACACTCTTTGTTCAATTTCTCAACCAAAACACATCAAAACTTTTCACAAATTCACAAGAGATCATCATCTGACATTAAGAGAAAAAACCAAAAGCACCGATGGCTCGCCCTATAGAAATATGTAAAGTAGCTGTGTTACAATTAAAGGGATAGTTCACCCAAAAATGAAAATAATGTCATTAATGACTCACCCTCATGTCGTTCCAAACTCGTAAGATCTGTGTTCATCTTCGGAACAGTTTAAGATGTTTTATATTTAGTCAGAGAGCTTGCTGACTAGAGGTCGACCGATTTATCGGCCGTGCCGATAATTTGGCCGATATTTGGCATATTAAAAAAATTGTCTTTGGCCGATTTTACTGCAAAATTAGGCCGATTAATAGGCAGGCGCATCTGCGGGCACCTAAGCATTGTTGTAGAACTCGTGACGCTGCAGTATTTGGTTTCATGAAACTATTACTTGTTTTCTTTTTCATATTTTGTGTTGTTATTGTTTTGGTGCGAGGTAAAAGTAAATAAAACTATATTTAAATAACGTTGCTTTCCCATTTAATCTTAACGCGATACGAGCACTCGCTTATTATTAGACTTTGCTAATAATTAGACTTTGCTAATAATGGCGATATCTCATAACGTGTTTTAATAGTCACGTCATGATAAAATAAATTATCAATTATCCAATTTAAAAGCTGCAGTGCTTACCTTGCAGTTACCTTGCGGTGTTTTTGCATTCTGAGGAGAGAGATTGCTCCAGAGAATGATTGTTCCCTTTCAATATGGTTCACTTCGCATTGCATCAGTTGCTGACGCTATGGGGGGGGGGGAACTCCTGTTTACTCCGCGATTGAAGCCTATTGGTTAACGTCTGTAAAAATTACAGACCTATGGCGTTCGAGCCCGGGAAAGGGGCAGGACTATGCCCTATAACTCATTCGCATTCTCCTTCAGCGCGAACCTCTCGCTGCTCTGAAGAAGAAGCCGCCTTACTCGCCGTCGACACAAGCCCTGCAGCGGAATCCAGGCCTAGCGTCTTCCCCTGCCGTTTTCCGGCTGAGAACTGAAGATAGCGGAATCCAGGTCTAGCGTCTTCCACTGCTGCTTTCCGGCTGAGAACCAAAGATAGCCTTCGCTTGCCGTGGTACGAGCCCTGTGCAGCGGACACATGCCTGACGAGGTCTCCCCTGCGGCCGCCCGGTAAGATCAATATTTTGAATATAAAGCTATAAGCTAAAAGAGCAGGCGCTGTTGTAATAGCGTCCAGCACAGCGGCTCGAGTGAGCCTCTCTGCTATGAATTTCCTCCGAGCAGGTTTGGGACTTCCCATGCCGAGACCACTCTCTTATGCAAGGTTCTCCTATCTATATTACGTGCTCCCCCTGCTGTTCCTCTCTCACTGAGATGAGCAAGCACCGAGCCGTGAGACTAAAATGGATGCATAGACAAGCACACACAGGCTACCCATCCCCTGTGTTCTGTCACTACGCAACTGTTCATGCTTTACACTCACAGAGTCCCTCGCTCCCCCCACAGTCAGCGGCACACTCCTATGAATTGCCTCCAAGTGCATCGCCGGGTTAAGAACGCTCATACGATGCATGGCTGTTATATCTGTGTTACATGCTCCCCTCTGTTGTCCCTCTCTCATTGAGATGAACAAGCGGCGGAGCCATAGAACTTAGAAAAATGCATAGGACAAGCAAACACGGGTAAGTCCGGCCCCTGTTCTCTGTCATAACACAGCCACTCATGCTCTATGCTCGCGGAGTCCCTCGCTCCTCCCTCCGCAGTGGCAAGGTCTCTTTCAGCGGCTTCTTAGAGTTAGCATGCGGTCTTACGGCTCCTTGCCTCTAGTGCAGCTGTCTACTGTTCAGCGATTACAGAGTTTCATGCCTCTCCCCTCCTGAAGCAGCGCGATCTCGTACGTCTGCTCGATAGGGTGAACACGCCGCTATTGGAGCACTAAGAACACTTATTATAAGAGCTTAACTGGCCTGAGTCTGTCTCACTCCGGTAGAGCTCACTATGTTTGTCTGCCCTGTCATTTCTCTCTGGCTTAGACAGATCAGAGGCAGAACAAATTTGTTTGATAATATGCTGATGCCCGAACACCTCCCTTTATTCAGTCCCGTCCTATATCAGCGCACTGAATATTGGTACATTTCTTATATACCCCGGTTTTTCTGCCCTTTTAATAAACGGCAAAACCGCGGACCTCACGGCAGACTTCCTCTCTGTGTGATGGGTTCAGTCAAACCACCTAGACATACTGCTCTGCTCTGTGAGCCGCTCTGGTCACCGTCACTACAGAGGCTCGTGCACCTGAACAGCCAAGCTCTGGTCTTACTCGCCGCATAGCTGCTTCGACAGAGAACAGACTGTCTGGGAGAGGAAGGGTTAAGTCCCGCCTCGGCTGGACTGCCCTGAACTGTTTTTATGTGCTCTGATTATCCAGAAACATACACATGTAATACTGTCAGTTATGCAACCTCACTGTAGTGGCGAACGGTACTGAATTCCTCTCTAAAAGCAATTTCCGTGCTTACTATACTGTGTATTGACACCCCACGGCTGTACGGTGTCTCTAAACACTTTTTGCCTTACCGACAAGCAGTCATTATACGCACACACAGCCCGCCGTCCATAATAGTATCAACGCTCGCTGTCAAACCCCGGTTTGGCGATCCATTCCCGGGACACCGGGCTGGATTCTAAACAATAATTCAGACGCTTTCTCGCTGAAATTCGCTCGCGGCCTTACGGCTGTTATTTTCTCTTCCTAGAGAGACGGCAGCCTCAGACCTTTTCATGGCTCCAAGTGTTTGAATCGTGCCCTCTCCGGACGGCCACTCAAAGGCTTACACCCAAGCGGTTTATGACGTTTTTCAGCCAGATGGCTGGTTTATATCAGTGGATCCGAAGACGCTCACACCCCTGCTCCAATACTCTGGGAAATTAAGGGTAATATCAACCTCAAGTGAGCTTGCTACCCGCCACAATAAGTTTTGTTTATGACGCTCGGAAAGCGAGCTTAACACCAGAGCGCGATCACAGTCAGACGTGCGGCATCTCATTTAAGGCAGGCTTACAAGTCCCAGAAAGCTGAATATCATGGCATTCTGTTCATAAGACCACTTCAGTTTGACTAAGCAAAGGTCCTGCCCAGAGCTGACGGCCGGGACGCTTATGCTTTGAGTTACACACGGCTGCATGAAGTGCTATCGTTACGAGCTCGTCCAGCATCTGCTGTGGGTTGGACACGCCTTGCGACGGCAATCAGCCTTCGGCGCGTGGAACGCCCGTTTGTCTCATATCAATCACCTCGTACTCTACATACAGTCCATTTAAGGGGGTGATTTTAGCACTGCAGCACTCTTGACCGTGTTATTGTGATAATGCGGTCGAGCAAACTACGGTGGATTCATTATTCACCGAGCCAGGTTGAGCTCGCCCCCTGTACACGCTGACGAGTCATCTCCTTTATAAGCTCATTGCATCGCTTTTATAAGCTATGTTTAATCAGAGTGATACGCATCTCGTGCTTAAACCACCAAGGTGCAGACATATTAACCCGTTACGACGGGCGTGTGGAGATTGCATCCGTGAGACACGACCTACATGCCTTATGACACGTTGACACGAGCTGATAGGACCCCTTTCGCGAGGCGTCCTTATGCAAAGTCTGATCTATCCCTGTCTGGTGATGGTGAAAAGTCTAAACCCCCACGAATTGTGGTGTGGAACCCTTTTCTCCTCACTACAAAGGCTCGTGCACGTCGGCTCTCTCCCCCTACACTAATATCTATGTGGCGGCGGTAACAGCTAGGGGTGTGACGGTCATTATATAACCGTGAGACCGACGGTTATAGTTGAACACCGTCATTAGAACTCTATAACCGCCAAAACCGTGTTATTAAAATATTTTTTTAAACATTTTTTATCATAAAGAATGTTTAAATACTAATTAAAAACAACTGTTATCAGTCTGTGTTACACGCGCCCCTCACGTTCTCACGCAGTGAAAAATACAGAGCGGAGCAGACACTGACAACGCGCTGACATACAGGACAGACCAGGTTACTTTTTGGTTACCTTTGAGATTAAACATATTAAACAAAGTCTCACCTTTCAAATCATCTCTTCCTTCTAGTTAATTTATAGCATCAAATAAACATGAATGACCATGAGAACGAATGTTGTTTTAACCGCGGAAAGGCGTCAGCACACTCCGCTTTTCAAGTTCAAATCCTCCCATGCTAATCTACTAACTCTCTTGAACGCACATTCACTGCTAGTTGTCTTGCTGTTCATTTTAAAGAAACGTAGAGCAAGTAGCTAATCAGTGTCTAGTTTATTCAAACGCCGGGTGAGCACTGTGCAGCGCGTCTGCGGAGAGTGTTTGCTGCGCGTGGCCATTGTGCTTTTACACCGGCTGCGTTTAACAATCTCAAGTTCACATTAGGCTACTTTCTTTTACCTGCATTTATGAGCAAAACCTCTTCAATACGCTTTTAATCCACATTGTTTTCGTGCTGTTCTGGTCCGTGTAATGACAGATATAGACACAAATACAGACATAAAAAGCCCAATGCACAAATCTCTTTCTCTGAAGATTATTAAGATAGATGATAGATAGAGGATTAATTTATGCTGGGCAGAGAGTGACAGCGCAGTCTTCTGGCAACAGTGTGTTTTTTTAAATATTTCATTGCTTTCTGTTAAATTGTTTAAAGTCATTACTGTTTAAAACACACTTGGCATCACATTCATGTTTTATGGTAAAATGACACTTTCCCCTCAATCCACGAGCATTTTAACGAGCAAAACGCCCCCCACCGACGGTTATGTGATGAACCGTCACATTTGACTCACGTCATAACCGTCATCACCAATTCTGAAACCGGCACACCCCTAGTAACAGCAAACCACGCTTTTACGATTGACCATTCATTTATTTCACAAGCCTGTCATTTCTCAGATGTGGACGGTGCTCGAGGCGCAGCGCTCTGGAACTGTCCAAGGTCCTGAATGACAGATACGTCTGACATACACCAGACGATCAGCTGTTCGTCTGCTTCACAGATCACTCACTAGCGCACCTGTCAACACAGGTTATTTATGGATCGTTGAAGTTATCACCTCCCTTAACAAATTATGCTCACTCGTGGTTAAACCTACTCCATGTGTATATGCATATGTATATGCACTCTGTATATGCATCCCCGATGCGATCGAGGGCTCACCTGGGTTTACACTATTGTGGTATCTGTATAATCCAACGCTACGAACGATTCTGCTGCATATTATAGTCAGATCGGCCGTTCGTGAGCTTCGCAGATCACTCTCTAAGTATGCCGTTACTAACAGTGGCTATTAAGAAGGATCGTTGAAGCCATCGCACTGGCTCATGCCTTCCGCAATGAGCTATGATGTCAGAGCCCATTCTGCGCGAAGTTGGCTTCATCATGGGCTTGGTTTACAGGAGTATCTATTCTTGATATCTGCAACGCGGCCGACTGATCTTCGCCGTCTACGTTTGTCAAATTTTACAGCTAAGACATCCCTGTCCTACAAGCGCAGGTTCCCTCGGCTTAACCATGCACGCTCATGCGTTTTATGTGTACATTGGGGTGCGCTCAGCGAGCTCACCAACGTGACTCTGGACTTACTTAATTCTCGCACACCCGCGGCGCGCTCTGTGATCTCGCCGTCTTGTGCTATGTTATGTGCTTCCCGGTGCGTTTAAAACCCCACCATATGCACGTTAACATTTTATATGGTGCTTACACTTTGCTTAAAAGCTGTGAATATGCTGGATATAGGGTCACATACAGTGTCTCCCCGGTAAGGCACTTCAGTCCGTTGTGTATGCACGGCGTGATGGGATTACGTTCCCCCATAGCGTCAGCAACTGACGCAATGCGAAGTGAACCGTATTGAAAGGGAACGCTTAGGTTACTCACGTAACCCCGGTTTCCTGAAATAACGGGAACGAGCATTACGTAGTTGGCCGTGCTACAAACGCCTACGCAGCGAGCTTCATTCGGCTACGCGCTTCAGTCGAATGCAAGTGAGTTATGGCGCTCTTTTTCGGACTATTATAGGGCATAGTCCCGCCCTTTTCGCGGGCTCAAACGCCATAGGGCTGTAATTTTTACAGACATTAACCAATAGGCTTCAATCGCGGAGTAAACAGGAGTTTCTCCCCACATAGCGTCAGCAACTGACACAATTACGTTCCCGTTATTTCAGGGAACCGGGGTTACGTGAGTAACCTAAGCATTTTCATTTTCATTACTCCACTGAAGTTGAATGGTTTGTTTACAAAACAATAGGTAAAATTAAACTGTTAGCAAAAGCTTGAGAATTGGATGGGGCCGAGGGGACGCTGCTGCAAGTATCCCCTTCCCTAACAGATGTAATCTCACTCCAAACTGTTTGTAAAACTTGAGAGCCCTGCTTATAGTACAAACATCTTTGATCAAAAAGATGAGAAAGAGATGCAAATGTTAAGGTCTATAGAAAGTAAAGACCTTAAAACAGACCCCAAGATCATCGTCTCATAGCACCTATCATATTTTTAAAATCTATATCTAGATATCTGTCTCTCATATACAGGTATTTATCCTGTCTGTAAGTTTGTGCATATACATGCCTGTTTATTTTACATATTGCCTATTTTTAATTTAATGTATGCATAAATACAAAATACAATGAAGGCATACTATAGCTACAGTAGTCTGTAAATTAATAACTCAAAAACAAGATTCTGTCTATCAAGACTTAATCTGATGTTATTTTCTGGGCATTTTTACTTTAATATTATATACTTTAACTTTTAAAACTGTGTTGAACATTTAGTTAAAAGCTCGAGTGAGTGGCAAATTTCTGCACAAACCATATTCAGCCTATCGTGAAATATACCATTACAATTAAATAATATAACTCATTCCGTGAAATAGATTTTTGGTCATACCGCTCACTAAGAAATATTGTTTTTTTTTTACTGTAAAGTAAAAAAATCATAAATTTGCATTTGACAGCTTTCATACACAGCCTAAAATGTAATGTGAGGAATCGTGAATGAGGGTATAGGTGGCTTTTTCAGACACAACCATAGACTGTAAAAAAAGATGGACGACTCAACGTCACCTCCCTCCACTGTAATGAATTGAAGCCAAAAATGTCCAACCATGGTTGCTGCCATGTTACGTAAAACGTCGGTTTGGAGCCAAGGCATGCGCAGAAGGAATCGTCCGTGGAGCCAAAGGTGGAGCCGCGGTATCAAACTTCCACCCAAATGCTGGCGCGACCAATTCAACCACGCCAATCATAACGACACGCCCTGTTTCTATAGCATCAAATTACAAGCTAAAATGAAACTTACCACAATAATGAAACCTTGAACATATATCAGCGTGATGATAACTACTTGAAAGGACCAAACCATCTTCGGAAACTTTTATTGGAAGTGTAAATATTTTATTTTTATTTAGAGCAGAGTCCCATTCGTTTGAATGGAGAGGGCGGGGTAATGACTTGTACTGCAGCCAGCCACCAGGGAGCGATCAAAGAGCCAGAGGCTTCACTTTTCAAGACTTATGAGGCACATCCGGACAAAAGGATGTGTAAACAGTTGTTATGGCATTTGAGAAAAATGTCAAAAAAAAGTAATATAAACCCAATATTTTTGAGTGTAAAGTAGCTCTGTGGCCCTCCGACAAGATGTCCATCTCAGAAAATGACCCAAATAATGTGTTGTTTTAACCCAACTGCTGGGTTATTGTTAATCAACCATGAGCCCCATTCACTTCCATAGTATAATTTTTTCCTACTATTGAAGTGAATGGAGCTCATTAAAGGTTTGGTTACAAACATTCCTCAAAATATATTCCTTCGTGTTCTGCAGAACAAAAAAAATGATTTATGCCCAGCTGCACTAACATTTAACAACATGAGAAGTCAGAAAATTATGAATTTTTATTTTTGGGTAAACTATACTTTTTAAGTGCCCTATTTTCACACACTAATTTTGTACATACAGTGGGGCTCAAAAGTTTGGGCACCTTTGGTAAATATGAACAAAGAAAGCTATAAAAATAATCTACAATGTTTCTTCTTTTAAGCTTTATTTTAAAAAAATCACAAAAATGTAATGTTTCTTTCAGGGGCGTCATGCACCAATTTTTTTTAAGGGGGCACAGTCTGCACAGCTCACAGAAATTTGTGCATACACAAAGACATCAAAAGAAATATTATAGAGCTTTCTTTTCCATGGCACTTACATTTCTAACAATTTGAGCGCCCTTGCCTTCATGCAAAAACCTCCAAAATAAAATAGTTGACTTACTTTCATATCAAATACTATTCAATCGGAATAATTACATATTAGCATCATATTTACATCTGAAACGGCATGTTTTGTTAATTTAAGTTTTGTTTAATGATGTGTTTAATTATGTCATTAATGCATTATCCTATAAAATTAATGTAATTTTAAATACATAAAGTATATAAACATGAAAATTACATAAGCTATAGCCACGTGAATGAGTTTAATGTTCATAATGATTGAAAAATATGTTAAGATAAAATTATTAGAGAAACAGATTTTTGCATTCAATAGGCTTTATGCCCAGCTGCACTACTTCCTGAACTTTAGCCAGCTCCTTGTTTCCTGTCTGCCATTATTGGACAAACTGATTAATCCAGGTGTGCCTGACCTCAGTAGTCACAACAACAATAATCAGACACACCTGGATTAATCAGTTTGTCCAATAATGGCAGACAGGAACCAAGGAGCTGGCTGAAGTTCAGGAAGTAGTGCAGCTGGGCATAAAGCCTATTTTACCTCACATGTGTGATTCCGCGCCCCGTGAACTCTGACGAACTTTGGCATTGTACCAAGAGGAATCTAGAAATCTCTACTAATATAACATTGAAACGGTCACATTTTAAACCATACATTTTCTACACAGTGGAGGTTAACTGCACATTAAAGTACTGGGGTTTGGAAATGTTGTTTGCGTTTCTTACACGTTTTAAGCAAAATGCAGCAGCAAACAGCAAAGAGCTTGTGAGCGCGCTCAGATGCTGATGACGTCTACGACTGCGCTGACTGCAGCACCTGCCGCCAGAATAAAGTAACATGATCAAAACACTATAAAAATGGCAAAAATCTCTGAAAAGTGACAAGGATGCAGCACATAATTAATAATATTTGCATATTAAACAGATTTAAAGACAAGTTACAGATTAATGGATGCTTCTTTGATTTTTAGGTTGCATGCAAAATCCATTTGGCTCAAAAAACTGAGGGGGCAATGGGCATGACGCCTCTGGTTTCTTTGATGTAAAACAATTGAAATTGAACGGGAAATAACATTACAAAATAAATAATTTTCTCTAATACACTGAAAAAAAAAATGATTCATTGAATTTAATAATTTTTTTAAGTTAAGAGGTTGCAATCAATTTATTTAAGCTACATTTAAACAAAAAAGATTAGTAAAGTAAAATAAAATCTAAAACTTTTGTTTAAATGTAGCTTAAATAAATTGATTGCAACCACTTACCTTAAAAAGATTTATTAAATTCAATGAATCCTTTTTTTTCAGTGTATTAGAGAAAATGATTTATTTTGTAATGTCATTTTTTTCAGTGTACTCACTGGGCATAAATATGGGCACCCCTTTATTTAATCCTCTTTACTACCTCCAATTGTAAGGATACCAGCTCAGAGTCTTCTTTTATAATGTCTGATGAAGTTGAAGAATTCATGGCAGGTGATCTTAAATTATTCCTTTATAAAGAATTTCTCCAGACCCTTCATATGTTGCTGCTCTCTACTCTTCAGTCATTTTCTGTATTGTTCAGGTCAGGGAACTGGGATGGATATAACAGGACCTTGACTTTGTGTCAGGGACCCATTTGTTATTTACTCTGATGTTTGTTTTGAACCAATGTCTTGATGAAAGCTTTTATCATGACCCATTATAAGATTTCTAGCAGAGCAAGTCAGGTTTTTACTTTTTTTATCTGCTCCAGATGTATACTCTTCATTGTTTCATATGGCTGCAAAACCAAGTCCCATTTAATTTGCCATACTGGAACTTTAAATAGTACTTGGTTTTGCGGACATATGAAACAAAGAATATTTTTGTCAGGAGGGACACAAGGTGGTTTTGGTGCACACATGGATTAAAAAGTGTTCCATGTCTACAGTTAAATATACTGCCAGATCTTCATTGTTTTGAACCTACTTTTATACCAGAGGTCCTGGACATCTTATTAAATGGCTTCATGGATAAAATCAAATACCAACAGATAAAAACGTCAAAACCTGACTTGCTCTGCTCTGCTGGTATTCACATCCATATTGGCTGAATGATTTAGGAATTACAGTCATTTAATATGTAGCTCCCCCTTTATAAATCATCAAAGAGCGTCTCATTGGGAGTGGCTGTTGATAAAGTGCACACTATTGTTCTATGGTGAGTAATAATGTTTATTTAGATGCTATTTGGTTCCGGCTGGTTATTTCAATGAATGACTTGTTGCCAACCGGTTCTTTAGTGTGGGGACATTTCCACACTCCGAAACGTGACGCTAGATGAAACAAACTGTGATTGGTTGTTTGTAATGTCAGTCAAATGGCCTTGTGGGCGGGCATTGGCCAAAAAAGCAGCAAAAAACACCAGACCTTCAGTACACTGTCAGAAATACAAAACTGTACCTTTTCTGTCACTAGGGCTGTACCCTAAGTTCCTGTTTGGTACCTTTAAAGGGATACAAAACAGAATACAATTTTGGGTAGATTACCGTACATTAAGGACCTACATTGTTAGAAAAAAGTCAAAATATGTAACCAAGCTGTCAGTGGGGCAGCACCCTAAGAAGGTAATAGTATGGACCATTAGGTACAGATGTGTAAACATTTAGTAACAATATGTACCTTTGAGATACTAAAATGTATTTTTGAGGTACTAATAAGCTCTCTTTTGTCCCAGAATGTACTTCTGAGGTACTAAAATGAAATCCTTAGGTGCAAAGCTGTACTTTTTGAAAGGGTACAGCCCCAGTGACAGAAAAGGTACAGTTTTGTACCTTTATTTCTGACAGTGTATTGGCTGTGAACCCAAATCATGTGCTTCAGGGAGATCTCCATGCAAGTGATACAGACCATATTTAGGTTTCAATAACACAACAAATCCATCAGAGAGATAGCAGGAACATTAAGAGTGACCAGATCAACAATTTTGTACATCCTGACTAAAAAACAACACACTGGTGAGCTCAGCAACATAAAAATCCTGTATGTCTATTTAGGATAACAGTGGTGGATGATCGCATTATCCTCTTCATGGTAAAGAATTAAAACAACTTAAAACCGTTGTTTTCTCGTGATCTCGACATAAAAAAAGTTATATTCTTGTGATGTGATTAAAGCTTACGTGTACTCAATATAATGTGGTGTTTTGTTTGTAGACAGCAAAATCATATTTTGCTAAATTAGCATGGATGAACAAATTAGATTTTACTTGGATCAGGGATTCGCTCAAGATGAAACTGATTTGTCAATAATTGACAATTTGATAGTGATGAATTTTGGGACCGTCTTTAAAAGTATCTAATATATAAGTTTCTACTTTAACATGCATTTAAATTGAATGAATTAAAGTCAACAAACAGTCACAAAACTGTAAAGTGTTCATGTGGTTGTCAAATATAATGCACACTTTTTAGACTTTTGATATTTATTAAAATAAACTGTTAAATACTGTTAAATACTACCCTGCACTCTCATTCAATTCCCTCCCCTTCAAAATAATTTGCATACATCCGGCCTTTCGCCTCCAACAGGAAGTAAATTGCAGCAGTGTTCGAGAAGTTCAAGGCGAAATGGCGAGTCGCGTTCCGAGGTGTTCTCTTCTATCTGTAAAATTTTGGTCTGTCCGTGTTCTGAAGATGGTGCTTGCATTTCATAATGAGGTTCCCAGTTAAGCCCGAAGGGACACCAAATAGGTGCAAAACCATGCGTTTAAAATCCCCCACCCTAATATACAGTAGCTTTCTGAGAGAGGTTTTTAGGAATCTTCTAAAGCTTTACAGAACCAACCAAAACTTTGTTGTCAGATGTCACATTACAGAACAAGGATAAATACCCCGTTCAATCATTCTATCACCTTTAAAACAACTGACAGATCTATATTAAATATAATATCAATATTAACCTTTGTTTTTTGCCTCCAAAACATGATTTCATTTCATAATGATGGTTGATCTGAATATAACAAATGTGAGTCGTCTGTTTTTAATCACAAATATATTACTACAAAACAGATCTTTTTTTTTTACATTTTACACCAGTAACTTTAGTATATATGAAAATGTGATGTAATAAATAAATTAAAGTGAATCACCTTCAGTTTTTCCAGGTTGGATGTTCGAAATCAACACTGTAAAGAACAAAGATAAAAACTCATTACAGTTTAAACAACAAACATGAAGCTGTTAACCCTATGTAGCCTACAGTATGTAAAATACATCAATTTATAGATCATGTTGATTATGTTAATCCATAAATATTATCAGTGTTGGGCAGCAGCCTAATAAAATAAACAACACTTCAGTCTTTAAGATAAACTCAACTATTTATGACCAAAATGAAGAAAGTTCTACACAAGGAAATGATTGTAATAGTATTTCTGAAGTTCTATCAGTTTATTACAGAAATCTGTTTTATTCTGCACAGATCTGAAGATCCTCACTGACGTCTCAATGTTAAGATCACATGAACTGAATAATATCCATCTCTGTAATCTTCATGTTATCAGAAACTTTTATCTGAGGAATAAATTAATCATGTACGAATGTTTATGAATGTGAAGAGTTTATTTCTACAATAAGATAAATAATCAACAACTTCTGCTGTTGTGTGTTGCTTCACTTACACAGATGTCAGTATAAAGTCAAAGACCTGAAATATTCTGTCTTTGCTTATTATTGCTCATTTCTGCTGCAGATCGGAATCTAAATGTCATGTGACTAAAGATGTACAGGATGATGATGTCATGACTGCTCTGATTGGCCGATTCAGTGATGCTGATGTTGCAGAGATGAGACAAAGGGAGGCAGCATTTAAGTGCAATGTGTGTGAATTTGAGAAACAAGGAACAACAGAGCACAAAATCATCCCAACAACAAACAACAAAGGGGTATAACCTACTGTATATACAGACAGGGGCAGATCTAGAAAATAATTGATGGGGTGGCATGAGAACTACGATGGGTGGCAATGAAGTAAGCATGGTTGCAAGTAAGCATGGTTGTCGTGGATACAAGAAATTATATACTGTATATACTATATTCGGTGTATACACTGGACCTCAGATTTTTATAACATAAAAAAATGCAACAACAAATGTTCCTATAAGTACCTTTAGCATCTCTACTGTAGCACCCTTAGTCTTAATACTAAGGTAATACATACATCTTACCAATATCTAAAAACACTGACTGTAACCATGATGAGCAAGGTTGAACATAATGGTATAAAAACTGTTATATAAATGAAATAGGTTTGCCTAGTTTATATTAATGTAAAACATATGAAAGGCACACATCTCTTTCTCTCATAACCCTCTTCTTTAATCCTTTCACTCACTTCATGATAGATTTCTGTCTTTTCACTTCTTTTTAGCTCTTTGCCATCCATATGTTTCTTTCTTTCATGAATTCATCTACTCCTATCCCTTCCACAACATATTTTTCAGTTTTATTTGTACCTTCCACCAGGGTCGGACTGGTAATCGGTGGGCCGGTCGACATGTGGGCCGGTGGCCTCCGAGATTTTTTTTAATGCCAAAATGTTTAAGTTATTTATTTTCGGCCCGTCATGTATAAATTCAGTTGCATTTGGCTTGGGGGGTGGGTGAAAGGTAAATATTTTCGGCCTCTTCATGACAGGTTCAGTGTGTGTTACAATCATGCCCCCCTGCCCCACCCCTCAAGTGGATTTGTCCAAGCAGCCGTGAGGTTCATGGGGAAATATACAGTGATAGATAGCGCATCATTTAACCTTGCACTTAAGAATAATCATTATGGACAACAGAGGCTCCAAAAAGAAGAAAGGGGGAGCGCAGAAGATCCGCGAGAAAAAGTCGCTCAGGTAGGCTATAGTATATCTGGCATAACTTTTTTTGTTTTTTTCCGTGATAATGACACTATTTGATAATAACATTTGAGTGCGAGCACGTGTCTCTTCCAACGAGTTTGGTATGTGTTGGCGTGCTCTCTGTTTCTCGATGAAGTGCGAGCCGAGGCAAGCTCAGTGTCACATTGTGTCCATGTTTCTGAACTTGAGCAGAGTTGGGGTGGGTCTGATCGCTAATGCGTTAAAGCGCATGTGCAGTCTCAAGCGTGCCTCTGGTTTCTATGTCTATAACAACTGGCTCTTGTTTTAAAAGTCACAATGCACTTTCTTTCTCCTATTTTATAAATATTATTAATGAACCATCTATGCTTTCTGAGCAAACATTTTAGATATAAGAGATGGAGATGGTAGCCAATAAGCAAAGTTAATATCAAGCCCATTGCACTGAACAAGCAATTATAGGTCAGATGGGCAAACGCAAGATATAAAAACGCAAAGCTGTAAAGTAAAGTCACCCTTCACAGTGACAGCAAGTAGAATTTTGAATCTGACATAATGAGTGGATTAAGCTCTTTTAATCTGCAAGAGAGGGATAGAAAGAGAGGCATTTTTACTGCATCTGCTCTATCTAATAGAAAGTGAAGAGAGCTACATAAACCATTATAACACAGGTCACATTTATAATCTATAGACCTGCACTGTCTATCATTAATATACTTTACATAGTATTGTATTCAATAGAGTTTGATAAAAGGGGTCATCTACACAAGTATTGCTTCATATATCACTGCAAACATAGTGAAGTGTTTTTGTGGTGCTTTAACAAAAAGTGTCAGCTTTGTTCATGGCAAAGAGAGTTTGGGGTGGTTGAATTTTAAATATATTGTGAAATTAATATAAATGTTCAATAAATCAAAGCATTGGTTTAGGTCACACAATAGCCTACTAGTTGTTCTTCACACGTATAGTAGACAATTTTTTGTCGGTGGGTAATAATGATTGCCTTTTTTCACCGGCTACCACCACAATTATATTTCCGATCTGTGGAAAATATCTCATTTAGTCTTTACATTGTAGCTAAATGTTTGAGTTCATTTTATAAAGTGTTGCTACAACATGACTCTTATTCAGCATAATACTGTGTGTTTGTTATTTATGGGGGGAATCAGGGGGGTGATTTTGGTATCAGTGGGCTTGTGTGTGGAGTGGGGGGGGGGGGTCGTCGGTCCAGTGGTGGGCCGTTCCACGAGAAAATTGCCAGGGCCGAATTTTGTTCCCAGTCCGACCCTGCCTTCCACTCCCATAGTATTTGATTTTTCTATTCTTTTTTTCTTTCTTTTCATAGTATCCTGGAAAATGCAGGATTAAGTTGTTTTTCAAGCTTTCTAAACATATACAACACTGAATAGTTTTGTCTTCTTACTGAAGACAAACAAAAACATTAGACTATATTATAACAAGCGATTTCATATGCACGTATGGAATATTTTGATTGCTGCAGTAGCTAACAAGACATTACAGGCGGCTAACTCTAGAAAAAAGTGCTTAAAAGATATTTACTGCTTACACAAACCTGCAGTTCAGTTGTTTTAACTACCAAGCAACTACCTCAGGCAATATTAAACAATCAACAGTTTATTTTTTGTATTTTTATCCTGATGCAACATTTATCTGTAAAATATGACCGACTATGAGGACAAGACTACAATAAACTAAAACACAAGATGATGGTCAAGACACAAAGACATGCAGTAATGGAGGACAAACAAGGCGGACATGACAGATGACATCACAGACCACGTGTTCAGTACTGGAGTTATGATTTTCATCTCTACCAGAAGGTTAACAGAGCCATGATAACCAGATAACCATGACCCTTGCAGTTAAGTGACACTGAAAACATTAAAACTTCATTGATAGTTGGACACCTGATATAGTATTGTAAAAAAAAATGCAATGCTGACATTGCGGAGGAGAAGTGAAAAATGGCTAAGAGCAAGAATATATTTTTGCAAAAGAAAGCACAACAGTTCTCCAAACTTTTTCCTTCCTCTTTAGTTGATGTGTGATGTTTAACATAGCTGAATCTGCTATTTAAAATATATTTCACAAGCTTTAATTAGAGCTTTAATTATCAGCAAAAACACAGAAGCACCAGCACAGTCAACACATGAAATATCATTAAACTTAAAGGTGCTCTAAGCGAATTCACGCCTTTTAGACCATAAGACATTTTTTGTTACATACAGCAAACATCTCCTCACTATCTGCTTGCTGCCTGTCCGCTGATCAAACTGTAAAAAAACGCGATCTCTGTAGACAGCCCAGGCCCAGGGGTTGGGTGGGTTCATGAAAGCATGGAAGGGAGGGGGAGGAGTAAGCTACGCTCCGTTTGTTTGAAAACAGTTCAAACATCAACAAAAAGTGAAGTCTCACAGATTCGCTTAGAGTGCCTTTAACTCTAAATTTGTTTAAAGATGGTGTGTAAATTTTGACAGCATTAGTAGTGTGATTGCGAATTGTGACCATCCCTCAATTTGAAAAATGCATATGGTGGCCGCCATAGATATGTATAAAGGCTAGATGTCTCGCCCGCGCTGCTGGCCAATTGAGTGGAACATCCGCATATGGCAGCCATCTTACCACAGGGCGCTTGCTCACTCGTAGCATTGAGTTTAATGGAGCATGTTCTTTTAAATGACCATAACTTGTTCAATTTTCTATCAATTTTCAAACGGTTTGGTTTGTTATAAACGTCAAAGATTTACCTATGACACTGCATACTTAATGAATAATTTTTATGAATCATGTTAAAGCATCCAGAATTATAGCCACGTTAATAACTTTGTAAGAAACCAAACCATTTGAAAATCAGTAGAAAATTCAGCAAGATATGGTCATTTAAAAGTACCTGCACCATTAAACTCAATGCTACGAGTGAGTGAGTTGTCTGAGGTAAGATGGCCGCCAGGTGATGACGTTAGAGACTCCGCCGTAAGACATCTAGCCTTTATACATATCTATGGTGGTCGCCACAGGGCAAACATGTTGTCGTCTGAGACAACATAGGGACGAAATGCACTCTGTAGATCATTTTGTCCATTTAGGTCTACTATAGAAACATAATAGCAACTTTCATGTAAGGGGACCCACGGTGTATGGAGAAAAATACGAAGTAATAAAAACAGTATAGTTCATTATGTAAGGTCTTTATACACCACTGATAATATAGTTATGTATATTATGTTGCATTTCTTTCAAAAGATCCTTCTAAAAGTTACACAATGCACCTTTACGTGACCATTTACACTCTTAGAAAAGATGTGTACATTTTTTTAACATCTTTGTGTTTTAAGCTTTTAACACATTATGTGTCATTTTAAAAGTAACACAAAATGTGTTGTTTCAATAATAACACATAGATGGGTGGATTCTGGGACAACGCATTTAGTGTGTTGTCCCAGAATCAACACTAATGTGTTGTTTTTAACACATTGGTTCTAAGAGTGCATAAACAGCTGGATGGTTATCAGTATATTGAAGCAGTGGGGTCTTAAAGCTGTCGTGGGTCTTAAAGTGACAGTAGCCTAATGCTTTCTGTGTTAGAAATGTTCATTACACACAAAAAATGAAAATCACTCACTACTCTAAACTGAACAACTTTTGCAGCTGCACATTTAATTCATACAGTGAGGACTGTGCAGTGTTTTATTTGTATTTATAATGTTAAATCAGATTGTTGACAGAAAATGTCATAACTAATATATTAAGATTTAATACAGATTATTATTAACAAGATGAGTAAATGGTTAAAAGAAAAAACTAAATTTTTGGTTGCTTGTCAGTCGCATGGTTTTAGTACATTACAGTTACTGTGAAAGCCAAAATACATCAGCTTATATTTAATTTTAAATAAAACTGCAGTGTTAAATTGAAATTCTTTAATGTTTTCAGTTCAGGGATGGATATGCTTTTTGATTACTGATTTAATTTGACCATTAAAACCTGAATCCCAAAAAAGAAAAAGAAAACGGAAACGGAATAAACAGAATTTGAGAATTAATAAAACTGAATTTGGGAAAAAAATAAAATGGATTTAATAGGGCCATATTTAATGGACCATCACTGTTTTCTTTCACTTACACCTGCATATTACTGAACACTTTATAACATGTATCAATGTAACATACAGTATGTTTTATCTACTTTACAGATATGAAAATCTTGTATGTGGAACATTTTTACACACTTACTATCTGTTATATCTAATTATGGACAAATGAACAATAGCTGTGTAAAACAAAACTGAACAAACACACTGATGTACCTCATTCACACATGCATCATAAAACATTTATTTCTGTTTCACACACACAAAACAATATCTGAGCAGATTTATTAAAAATACAGGAGCAGTAAATGACTTGATCCTGTATACTATGTGATAATAATTGATGTGTAGTTAAATTCATAGAGAGAAGATAATACTCACAGAGAACTAGAGGAAGAGAAATCAACTCCATACTGATCTACTGATGACTGACACTTAAACATTAAGCACTCTGTGTTAAAACCTCAATACTTCCTCTATAACACCTCGTACCTCCCCTGCATCACAATTTACTTACTCTCTGTCCTAAATAGTATTTAAAACAAAAATTAGTGTCCCAAATCATAGTTTGTTGCTATGACACTACTTTAAGTGCACAGTACTGATGATCTGGTGAAAAATTGAGGCGTAGATCTATAAACAAACTTTATCTAAAAAAAATAATAATATCGGATGATACAACTCACTATGAGAGGAATGAGTTTAGTGATGTTGCACCAAATAAAAATAACATTGAATACAGTAAATATTGCATAAATTATGAAATAATGAATAAAGAATATATAAAAGTTGTATTTTGATGTGTGTGACTGTTTAACATTGTTTATAAAACTCACTTCTGTTATGCGTTAGTATGACTTTTTCATACAGTATCAAATGGAGTAAAACAACATTTATTTTTGATTAACTGCACATAAGTATGGTGGCAGTGACTTTATTTGTAAATTAATGGACTAAATAGTGTTTCCCACAGATCTGAAATGTAATGGTCTACTATACATGTCACAATGAACTAGTAATGTGTGACACAACAGAATACTTAGATTTATTGAACATTAATATTAATTTCACATTATAGTTCATTAATCCAACCACCCCAAACTTTCTTTGCCATGAACAAAGCTGACACTGTTTGTCAAAGCACCACAAAAACACTTTACTGTTTTTGCACTGATATATGAAGCAATTAGATGACCCATTTTTATCAAACTCTATTGAATACTATAATATGTGTAGTATATTAATGATAGACAGTGCAGGTCTATAGATTATAAATATGACTGGAGTTATAAGGGTTATACTTTCTATAAGATAGAAAAAGAGATCTTGCAGATTAAAAATTATTTATTCATTATTTAAGATTCAAAAGTCTACTTGCTGTCCCGGTGACTAATGAGTTTACATTACAGCTTTGCGTTTTTCATATCTTGAGTCAGCTTGAGCTTTGCTTGTTCGTAATGGGCTTGACATTAGGCTAATTCTCATTAGCATTGCTTTTTTGTTACCATCTCTGTGCAAACTTTTTAGATTTATAAAAGATATGGTTTATTAATAATAATATTATAAAAATGGAAGAGAGAAAATGCAGTGCGTGGTCGTGCTTTTAAAACAGAGCCAGTTGTTATCGCCATAGAAAGCGGAGGCACGCTGAAACTGCACACAAGCTTTAGCTCGGTAGCACTCACGGCCGTTCTCCGATCAGTTTTACAAACAATATTTATCAGACTTCAGACCCAAAGTAATTAAACTAGGACCAACCCTGACCCGACTGACCATTTAAAATATAAAGCAGAACTGTACGGGTCCCGGTTCCTTTGTAAAGACCTCTAAAAAATCAATCAAGTTCAAAAACATGGAATCATGCAATATCTTGCTTCGCTTTGCACCCTATTCAATGAAAAACAGAGAGCAAACTCATCTGGAGAGACACGATATGCTCATATGCAAAATGTCTTTATTAAAGAGTGTCATTATCACGTAAGAACAAAAAAGACAAAATTGGATGTCAGATAAACTTGGGCGCTTTTAGTCAATGTGTGGGAAACACTGCAAAATATATTAGAAGCTGATGAACAACTGACGTCTTTCACACATTGGTTTATACCACAGAACTGAAACTAAAACCACAATGAGCTCAACTCCATTAAAGCACTAACACTGATGTGTGCTGCTATACCTGTGAACACAGACATCAGTGATGCTTGAGAAGACAATGATAACTATATCTAGCATTTGTTCTACAGATAAAAAGATACCAGAGATCAAGCTTGCTGAGGAGTTTGAGGCTATGTTTAAGCATTATTGGATTATACAGCGAGTTAAAAACCTCACAGACTTACTGAACATTCAAAGAGGAACCTAAGATTCTGTGTATCTTGACACCAGAATAACTTTGAGGCTTCTAAGTGTGATCTTTCAACTGCCAGCAAACAACCAGAACACCACCTAAACAGATCTAGTTAGTTTTAATCTATCTAATGATATCATGCACCCAGGGTTGATTTAATGCTTATAAATTATTGCCAATACTTTATCAATTTAAATCAAAAGATGTAAACCAATATTTATCAAAAAGACAAAAAGAATAGAAATGAAATGCATTTATTAAACATTATACCATGGGGCTGCTGAATACTTTATTCTGATTGTTTGAGAAATGTTTTAGGGTTATCCATCCTTTCTTGATAAACACACACCTAACCAGTCAAATGTTTTAAAATAACCACCAAAGCAATGTCTTAACAATGTCCGTGGTAACCGTGCAGAATAATTGACTCCGGTCCTTGGATTTATTTGAAAATAATGCACAAGCATGCTGTATTGACACGACACAAAGCGTTACCACCTTGGGTGTGTATTATTTTCGAATAATTCACTGGCCCGTCATACATTTTCGCTTACACATTAGTCTTCCATTGGTAAAAACTGCAGTAATACATTCAAATTTAAAGAGTCCATAAAACAAACAAACTAAGACAAAGAAACAAGAGGGGAAAAAACTCAGACAGGAAAAGGTTAAAGAGCAATAATGGTCTGATTGACAATTTGGTGTGTAAGTGTGTATTAGTGCATGTTAATGATATGCAGAAGGTACAAACCCCAAAGAAAACGATGACGCAAGATGTTGTTTCAAATGTCAGTCTCCTTTCTTGGACTACAACAAAATCTTTAGTCGGTTGCGTGGTGAGGTCAAAAAAATACTTTATGGTAGAAAATTCAAAAATGGGCACAGTCTTTCACACATTGGTTTATACCACAGAACTGAAACTAAAACCAAAATGAGCTCAACTCTATAGAGCGTTAACACTGATGTGTGCTGCTATACCTGTCAGCATATAAACTGTGATCCATGAGAAGACACTTATAACTATATCTATTTGTGCCACATAATGATACCAGAGATCAAGCTTGTTGATAAGTGTGATGTTATGTTTCTAGGCATTTAGACTTGCATACTAGATTACACAGCGAGTTAAAAACCTCACAGACTTACTGACATTTAAAGAGGAACCTGAGCTTCTGTGTATTTGGACACCAGAATTACTTTAAATAGGGGTGTCAAACTCAAGGCCTGCAAGCCAAATCCGGTCCACGGCCTCATTTTATGTGGCCAGTAAGAGCTTACAAATTATTTTATTGTTATCATAAATTAGATTTTTTTCATTGAAACTAATTATGCAGGTGCCATAACGAACGTTTGTCCTGCCAAAGCCTTTTTTTATGAGATATTGTGATCAATGAGTGATAATGTTAATGATGATTAAAGGAGAGAGAATGCACACGATCACTCTCTGTCTCCAAACTAAACACAGTCTCTCTCTCTCTCTCTCTCTCTCTCTCTCTCTCTCTCTCTCTCTCTCTCTCTCTCTCTCTCTCTCTCTCTCTCTCTCTCTCTCTCTCTCTCTCTCTCTCTCTCTCTCTCTCTCGCTCAAATTCATCAAAACAAAACAGATAAAATGGTGAAAGGTCAGAAGATCAAATTTAGCAATTAGCACACAACACATCTATTTCCAATAATGTCTGATTCGCAAACTAATTGCTCATTTGAACCGATTCGTTTAAATGAATGATTGAAACTACTGATCTGTCCAACATTGAACTCATGAGACGTTTGTCAATCAGTAACCCAAAGCCAGATAAAGAAAATCACAGCTTTTTGACAAAAAGGGCAAGAAATGATGACAGCGACTGATAAATGCATGGCCTGTACATAATGTGGAGGAGGTTGTAAAACTTCACTAAGACCTAGGGGTGTCACGATTCTACAAAACCTCGATTCGATTACATTTTCGATTTTAAGGTCACGGATCGATTCAATCCTCGATTTTTACTTTTTTTTTAAGACAAAAAATGATAGGCCATTATTATTTATTATTATTATTATTATAGTTTCACATTAACATGCACATTGCGTGCTTTACCTCGCATGGGGGTTTGTGGACTTCACTTTACGCGAGAGGGCTTGTAGAGAGAGGATTCTTCTTGCACGCACATAGACTTAATGCACACGTCTTGGACTCCTAGCATCTGAAATTAAACCAGCGCGTCATAAGCAGCTGCGCTTCTCTCTATCTCACGTGCACACGCTCACATCTATCTGAAGTATAAACATAAACTAAAGTAGTAATCCTTACATATTTGTTTAGTTTTATGCGTTTCATGCGAGCTGAGGCAAACTATCCCTTTTGCTTTAAATATAACCCGCTGCATCCTGGTGGCTCTCTCGCGCACGTGCAGAGAGCCGCGCTCTGTCCGAAGGCAGATCGTAATCCTGTTTATGATATGCATTTCAAGGAGTTGTAGCAATACATCCCTCATGTTTAAAATATAAATCGCGTTCCGCTGGATCAATGTTTTTAAAGGCAACTCTGAGAGGTTTATTTTCCCCTGCTTGGTGAGCCGACCGGACGTGACATGGGGGCGTGGCAGCATCGACAATCCCATTTTTTAATTCGAAGTTTAAGGTTGTGACTTAATTTCGATCGATTTCGATTTTAAATCGAAATCATGACACCCTTACTAAAACCATAGTTTTTCTAACCATACTTTGGCTTTAATAGTGACATTTGTAAATAAAATAGTTGAAGCACTTTGGGCTCTCTGTTCACATGTTCATTGACCCAGGAAAGAGTTTTCACTGTGTTAACTGTGCAATGAAGAATCACAGAGAAATCTGAGCATGTGCTCACATAGCCTACAACACAATGTGTTTTTTTTTGTTAACACTTTTTTAAATAATCTGTGCAGTACTTGTACACTTGAATACACTTTGACATTATTTTCCTGGGTTTCTACTTTCGAAGCTAGGTATTAACTGAGTTATCTCAAAAACCAGTAGTAAATGCAGAGGTAATTATGCAATATAGTAAAGAGCTGTCTTCAATAAATACGAACGGCCATTTGAGAGCAACCATAATGCGGATATGGCCCAGGATGAAATTTTGACACCCCTGACGTCTAGGTGTGATCTTTGCAAACTTCCAGTCAACAAACAGAAACCACCTAAACAGTTCTAGTTAGTTAACTGTAATTTCTAATAGTTAGAGCAAGGGTCTTCAACCGGGGGTCCGCGGCCCCCAGAGGGTCCGTGACGGAACTGCAGGGGGTCCGCCAAATGATGTTTAACAACAAGCTATTTTTTGCTTAAAACGTCAAATATATGTACAAAACGTTACATGCCCCCTTTAAGTTGTGCACGTGCGTGGCCGCATAGGTTTGAAGGCGCGCGTTCAGTTTAGCCACTGGACCAAAATAAATATCTAAAGATTATAAATGTCCACTCAGGAAGCAGCAGTAGGGACAGAAAAGTCATCATAAAACAGGTCAATCTTATGTGTGTCTTTCTTTCAGAATGTCATTTTAGAATCAGTGCAACATGTTGTCTCATCTATTTCTGAACTTGGACGGCTGTTTCACGCGGTTCAGATTTAAAGCGCTAATTCAACAGGCAAATGACACCACACCGCGTCTGCATTTTAAACTGTGATAAAACTATCGCTCGCATTTAAAAATAAATGAAACGCGCGCTGTGATGGTGCTTTGTGCAAGATTCATAGTCAGGTTGAAATCCGCCTCTCAAAAAGTTTCGCCAAAGAGATGAGCTCGGACTCGTTGCATGTTGTTCTCCTGAGTCTGATATGAAGCTATACAGAAAATAAACCTGCGTTACTTAAACTCGTGACAATGATGATACATGAGAAAGGCATCAGACCTCAGAATTATAAAGTAGCACAACCTCTATCCCCACCAGAATAGACTTGTGTCTTTGTGCCATTCACCATGATCAGTCTTCTTTATAAACTGAAAGCCCTTGTCCAATTCACAGTAAAAGTAAAATATATTACACTTAAAATAATATTATATTATTATATTAATATAAAAACTAAATGTACTTTAACAAAAATATTATGCATGTTAATATAGTATGGCTGTGTGACAATATGGTTTGTTTCTATTTATAAAACAGTTCCAGTCCTTGATTCTGATTGGTCATCAGTTTTACTTTACTCCTCTTTGCGTTGTGCCTAATACGAAAAGGCAGCCTCTCGTACCTTACTGCTTACTTAAATATCTCTGTTTTACACATTTAGTTTTAGGGGGTCCCTGCTCCATGCCTTTCTCATCTAAGGGGTCCCCGACCCAAAAAATTTTGAAGACCCCTGAGTTAGAGGGTTTGTAAAGACTAATAATATTCTTGTGAAATACTTCATACACTCTTAAAACTAATGTGTTAAAATAACACTTCTTGTGTCTAGTTAAGGACAACACATCTAATGTGTCATAATGTGTTAAATAGTTTAACACAAAACAATGTGTTAAAAATTAAGACATACTTTCTTAGAGTGTACAAATATATATAGGCAGCAAATTTAAGAGGTCAGTATTATTAAAAATATAAAGAACTAGGCTTTAGTCATATATTCCAATGTTTAACTATAAGACTACAGCTGAAAGAGGAAGTAGACAGAAAACCCACAGATGTGTATGAGGATAAAGCTCTTGCCACATTGTGAAGAAACGCTCACGCTAGATCAGGGCTGTCAAACTCATTTTAGGCTGAGGGATGTTAAAAAAAGGTCACCATGTGAAGGCCTGATATTTTTTTAACGTTAGTGTGCTGAAAACTGTTAAAATAAACTAAACAAACTACAAATTAGTTAGAAAGAAAACCAGAAAAACACACAGCTCTGTGAAAACTACATTTCTTAAGTCACACTGATACTACACATACTATACACACAAATTTACATCTGTAAAAACCCACTGACCTTAGGTTGAAAAGCCTTCATTGCTTTACATGATACCTTAACATTATTATACTTTATTAATGCTAAAATCATTCATAAACCATTCACTTTTTCTTGGAATATATTTGTAATGAGAACAGAAAATGAAAATGTTATGGGGCAGTGGCTCAACAAAAAAATGGCACTAAGCGTACTTTTAATATGGTTTCAAAAAGTATTATAAATATAACATGTTATAGATTACTACCATCAACTGTGCCTTGGCACACTAGTGTGCTGTGACCACTTGTTTGGTGGGCGTGGAAAAATAACACTGCCACAGTGTTTGAAAAAAGCACTTGGAGCTAGCTAGGTTGCTGAGTTGGTCACAGCTGTGTGTGTCACTGTCATCAATTCCAGACAGGATATCATTTGTGTTCCTCAGGTTGCACATTAAATATGAATACTACGTTTAATACAGTAAACTATTCCAGTTTAACAAGCCATTTAAGCATTACAATACAGGTTTGTGCAGATCTGTTCATTCTTATTTTGAAAGTGTCGTATGATTTTTTTACTTTTCAAAACTGTGCCGTGTCAGAAAAAAGGTTGGGAAACACTGAACTGAGGTAAGTGATTATAATGGGAAATAAGATAACAAGAATTAAAGTGTGACAATCTGCTAAACATTTCATAGGATTTACACGCTGCCTTGATGGAGCTTTGAATCCATGTTTGCAATGTTGAAATTGCATTTAGCAGCCTCCCTTTCCTCTCTCTGTTTTTATTTTGTGAAGGCATTGTTATTTTTTGTCTATAAATTGTGCCAACAACAGCAAATTTTGTGTTATTTACATTAGATATAAGTTTTAAAACAATGTAGCTTAAATGTGTGAAATGAATAAACAATGCTTAGAAATGCCAAGTCTCACATGAATTCAGCAGAGGCTCAGAAATGGCATTCATACGTCATCACTTAACAAGCGGATTATATTTTGATAAATGCAAACTTTTTTAAAAATTTTTAAAAAAAATTTTAAGTGACAAACAAAATCCCTGATATTCCATGACTTGGACCAAAATATATCATATTCCCTAACTTTCAATGTCTGGATTTGACAATGTCGCTGATGAGGGGGCATCTGAAAAACTGAGAGGGTGCGAACACATGAATGCATATAATTCTCCCAGCTAGAAAATACAGCTTTGGTATACGTCCAGTCTGCAAGCTTTTTTATCAGATTCACTGAAAACGACACTATGCTCCGATAGAACAACATAAATTAGACTGTTTAAGAAAAAAACCTGTGCTTCTACCTTCACCTAAAGCCTGTTATTTGGTTGGCAAAAATCAATCGCTCCTGGTTCATCTGGTCCAATCAGTGCAGGGCTGTGTAAAATCTGCCTGTCAATCACAGTTTGTGCACATGCCACAGATCCACCCTCCCCCTTGCGCGCGTTACAATATCACATGCATCCACCTGAAGTTCACAGGTGTGTTGGATTGAACACATCGTGATGGCGGTAAGAACATTCACTAACAAACATTTAACTAATTTCTTGGTTAACAACTAGAGCTAGGAGAACAATCAAGGAAAAGAAAACAACCTTGGAAAAGAAGGAAACAAGGATAGAAAGCGACCGTTCATTTGAAAGATACTGGTGCACACGCACTGACAAGGATGAGCTCGATGGGAGGTTGCTCGGTGGCAGTGTGGGAGGGGCATAAGAATTTTAAACATTGGAAATCCTCTCAATCTTCCATAGTTGCCAACTGTAGCTTTAAGTTTTAACGCGTTATAAACAAACATCTCGATAATACAACCACAAAAACTGCAGCTATAATCAGCAACTTACAGAGCTCTGAACAATCTTACTACATACAACAACAAAAAACGCATACATGCATATTAGCACAACATTGCACATTTGGAGCTCAGACCCAGAGTAGTGGCAGTTGCTAGCCTAGAAATCTAGACGCACCCTAGCGGCCTCAAAATAGTGCAAACACAAAAAACAAAAAGTGCTACCAGGGTTTAGTCTAGGCACTCACAATACACTTAACCGGTCCAAAAACCAAAATTTGGTCAGGCCAATCACATCGTGTGTAGATGTCACAAGGTGACGATCTTTCAGGGCGGAACCAAAAGTTGAGGAAGTTTGGTTCCGCCCGGATGTTTCCGTCCAGACCGGAGAACAGAAACACCGGACATCCGGCAGCTTCGCGAAGGCTGTAATCAGCCGATTGGGCACAGCTGTGCCTAGTTAAAGAGATCGCCGGGCAATTGGACAACTGGAGTACAGAGAGGAGTATAAAAAGCACAGTTAGATCACAGTTGAGAGGTTGTAGTGTGTGCTGAGGAACGGAGCTGTGCTCATTGTTAGATGTGGTGGCTGTCTGTATTTCTCTCTCTCTCCCTCTCTCGTTGTAGTTTACGGTGGACCTGCTGGAGTAAACGGAAAATCCTATGGGTACAAAGGAACTTTGGTCTAACCAGTACTTTTGAAGGAGTAAAGCAGGAAGAAAATTGACCTTGTTGTACAACGTAAACAAAGGCTATTCGCTGTGAGTATACCTTTTTGGTGTGGAGTAACTTGCAGAAATTAACCTGTATAACCGTTGGAAACCTCCAGGAGAAGGAGGGCGGCCCTACCCCTACAATAGTGTGGTGGGCGAGCCGTTAGAAGTGTAAAACCAAACAGCCACAGCAACGAGATTCTACTTTGGTCGTATTTCCATCGCCCCCATCTCAGCCCAAGCGCAGTGGAGGACACCGGGCGTTTCCCTTGTTGTGTTGCACTTATAGTGTGACGAAGCCCCGCATCATCCATTTTCTTCTACTGGGCAGAGGACGGAGAGGCTAACGACCTCAGAAATTACTGCTACCATACGCAGTGTGCTGTTTCGGAGTACGAAGGGACGCAGATCAAGAGCTGTCAGTGACTGTGAGTAAAATATTGGAAATATTCGTGGTGTAAACTTACCTGTGTCTGTCTTTGTCGCAGAGTCGGAGGCGAAAGGGTCCGCCGCCCCCGTGGTCTCTACAAAGGGGCGCCCCTGTCCAGGATTCGATCGCCCTACGGGCAGTGGAGATAGGGCAGCGCTCGACCCGGTGAGGTGGTGTGTGACCTTCGCCCCTCTGCTGACCTACGGAGGAAACCATACCTACCCAGAGAGCTGTAAACAGCAGAGCCGGTGAGAAATACTCGAAGTCTAAGTAACAGTGTCTTTGTGTCCTAGTGGCCACCTGTGAAGAGAAAAGGAGAACGAGAGTGAATAATTGAAGAACAGACTGTGAACGTGATACCTACCCAGAGAGCTGTAAACAGCAGAGCCGGTGAGAAATACTCGAAGTCCAAGTAACAGTGTCTTTGTGTCCTAGTGGCCACCTGTGGAGAGAAAAGGAGAACGAGAGTGAATAATTGAAGAACAGACTGTGAACGTGATACCTACCCAGAGAGCTGTAAACAGCAGAGCCGGTGAGAAATACTCGAAGTCCAAGTAACAGTGTCTTTGTGTCCTAGTGGCCACCTGTGGAGAGAAAAGGGGAACGAGAGTGAATAATTGAAGAACAGACTGTGAACGTGATACCTACCCAGAGAGCTGTAAACAGCAGAGCCGGTGAGAAATACTCGAAGTCTAAGTAACAGTGTCTTTGTGTCCTAGTGGCCACCTGTGGAGAGAAAAGGAGAACGAGAGTGAATAATTGAAGAACAGACTGTGAACGTGATACCTACCCAGAGAGCTGTAAACAGCAGAGCCGGTGAGAAATACTCGAAGTCCAAGTAACAGTGTCTTTGTGTCCTAGTGGCCACCTGTGGAGAGAAAAGGAGAACGAGAGTGAATAATTGAAGAACAGACTGTGAACGTGATACCTACCCAGAGAGCTGTAAACAGCAGAGCCGGTGAGAAATACTCGAAGTCCAAGTAACAGTGTCTTTGTGTCCTAGTGGCCACCTGTGGAGAGAAAAGGAGAACGAGAGTGAATAATTGAAGAACAGACTGTGAACGTGATACCTACCCAGAGAGCTGTAAACAGCAGAGCCGGTGAGAAATACTCGAAGTCCAAGTAACAGTGTCTTTGTGTCCTAGTGGCCACCTGTGGAGAGAAAAGGAGAACGAGAGTGAATAATTGAAGAACAGACTGTGAACGTGATACCTACCCAGAGAGCTGTAAACAGCAGAGCCGGTGAGAAATACTCGAAGTCCAAGTAACAGTGTCTTTGTGTCCTAGTGGCCACCTGTGGAGAGAAAAGGAGAACGAGAGTGAATAATTGAAGAACAGACTGTGAACGTGATACCTACCCAGAGAGCTGTAAACAGCAGAGCCGTGGCCACCTGTGGAGAGAAAGGAGAACAAGAGTGAATAATCGGAGAACAGACGGTGTAACGTGATACCTACCCAGAGAGCAGTAAACAGCAGAGCCGGTGAGAAATACTCGAATTTCAAGTCTAAGCAACAGTGCCTTGTGTCGCAGTGACGGCCCGTGGGAAACAAGGAGAACGAGGGCGAACGGACGACGGGGAACGTGAAGGCACGCGGGGCGAGGACCCCCTGCCGAACAGAGGAAAGGTACGCAGACAGCGGAAAATCTCCTTACCAGTCACCCTGAAATTGTTCTGCCTCCAGGAAGGAAGAAGGAGGGCGCCACGGTTAGCGGGGTCCAGGCCGGAGCCTGACGCTTCCCCTTTCCCCCGGCTTACAGTGGGCTGCATCCCTGTTGCCCTTGCCCTGTCTGCCCGTGGTTGCAGTCTCCCTGGAGGGAGGAGAAGAAGCCCATTAGTTTTAATTTCCCCTTCCCCATTCCCCAGTTCTTTTAAATATTTAAACTCAATAAAGCTTGTTTTATATTTTACTTACCTGGTTCCGTGTTTGTCTGGTCATTGGGTTGGCTTTGGGGACCTCCTCGAGGTGGGAGTTGAGAAGGGGCGTGGCTTTAGTCTAACATAGCCAGCCCCTGGTGGTGACAGATTTTGGCGTAGTCGGCAGGGCCCCACCTCGAGTTGAGTAACCAAGGTCACCCAATGACTGACAACGCGGGGCCTGCAGCCCCACCCCGTGCCACGTCCATCATCATGGGAAGCCCATGGATCCAGAAATATGGAGGAGCAGAGTCGGAGGTACGACTGGCTGAATGGAAGGCCCAGTTGGAGTACTTGGCCGACTTACAGGGCCTTAGCGCCGCCCAGCGGCTCCAGTTTGTATTGAACTCCCTAGAGGGAGAAGCACAGCGAGAGGTACAAGCCGCCCCCGAAGCAATTAGAGCCACCGCCCAGACTGTGTTCCAGTTCCTTACCGAGCAATATGGTGACCATACCCCCATAGCTGTCCTCCGTTCACAATTTTTTAATTGTAAGCAAGGCCCCCGACAACCCATTAGAGCTTTTGCCCTCCGGCTGCGGGAGCAGTTCACTCGCCTGCAGGCCCGACGAGACCATGGGCTAGGAGACGGAGAGGCCTTGTTACGCGACCAGTTCCTCTTGGGGATGAAAGAGGGCCCCGTGAGGCAAAGTCTGAGGGTCCAGTTTCGGAGGGACCCTGGGCTTACATTTGAAGACCTAAAGAAGGAGGCGCTGGCCCTGGAGGGTGACGAGGTCGAAGTAAGTGAAACCCCCGTATGTGCAGTCGTAAGTGGAAATACAGCAGCACCGCCTGAACACACCGATTGGAAGCAAGCCCTGAAAGTAGAGTTGTTGAAAGACGTCCGAGAGCAGATGTCGGAACTGTCTAAAACCCTCCTGGGAGAACTTCGCCAAGGCTGACGTTGCGGGGCGCCAACGGCCTAGAGATCCCCTACATTGGCTACCGGCTGACGGACTTAGAAGTTCACGGGGTGTTAGTCCCCCAGAAAGGGGTGATCATCGTGGAAGACAGGTGTTTGGGTGTCCATAGAGCCCTATTAGGTATGAACGTTCTCTCCGAGTGTTGGGAGGAGTTATTTCGGGCTAAGCCCGGCCCTAGGATCTCCCCTGTCGAGAGGCCCCTATGGGAGCGAGTAGTCGCCGACTGTCGTCGGGTCCAGATGACCCAGGTCCGTAGAGGCCGGGAAGAGGTAGGAAGAGTAATGTGTCGCTTTGCTTTATCTATCCCCCCTAGGAGTGAGGCCATGGTATGGGTGAGAGTGGCCCCCCGAGGAGTTGGCCCCGGAGAATGGGTATTGGTTGAACCCCATGCCGATTGCCCCCAAGTGGAAGTAGCACGAGGCCTAGCGGCGGTCCACCGGGGGAGGGTCCCTGTAAAGGTTCGAAATGACCACCCATACCCAGTACACTTACACCGACACCAGCGGCTGGCCCGACTAACGGGGGTCGCACCCCATCAGGTGAGGGAAGAGAGAGATGTTAGTTTCCGTCAGGTGTGCCCCACCGTCATCGAGGTGGCCCTGACACAGATGGAAGCCCCTTCGAACAACGGAGAGAGGGACGTGCCGAGGCACCTGGCAGGTGAGTCCCTGCAAGGGGAAAAGTTGGAACAGGCGCAGTCACAAAAACTCCAAGCCCTCCTTCAGAAATGGCAACATGTGTTTGCAAGACACGAGGAGGATTACGGGTGCACTAAGGTGGTGGAACATCATATTCCGACTGGAGATGCAGGGCCAAGTAGGGAGAGGTACCGGCCGATCCCACCCACCTTGTACACAGAGGTACGCTCACTATTGCAGGGCATGCTGGGGCGGGGCATCGTCCGGGAAAGCAGTAGTCCATGGGCAGCCCCTATCGTGCTTGTGCAGAAAAAGTCGGGAGCTTGGAGGTTTTGTGTGGACTACCGTAAGCTCAACCTGGTGACCAAAAAAGACGCTTTTCCCCTACCACGGATCGAAGACTCCCTGGCCGGTCTCACGCGGTCCGCGTGGTACTCCACTTTGGATCTGGCCAGTGGGTATTGGCAGGTGCCGGTGGCCGAGGCCGATAGGGAGAAGACCGCCTTCACGACCCCGTTTGGATTATTCGAGTGGGAACGGATGCCCTTCGGGCTCTGTAACGCCCCAGCCACGTTCCAACGCCTGATGCAGCGCTGTCTTGGAGATCAGTTAATGGAGTCAGTCTTGGTATATTTAGATGATGTAATTGTGTACTCCCCAGATTTTGATTCCCACCTCCGACACCTCGAAGAGGTTTTCCAGGCGATGGAGAAGTATGGGCTGAAATTGCAACCCGATAAATGCCATCTGTTGAGGCGAGAAGTCCAGTTTCTGGGTCACGTGGTCAGCGCTGCTGGGGTGGCCGTAGACCCTGGGAAAGTCTCTGCGGTAAGAGATTGGAGTGCACCCAAGACTGTGAGGCAGGTACGATCATTTCTAGGGTTTGTGGGATACTACAGACGGTTTATAAAAGATTTTTCAAAGATTGCTAAGCCGCTTAACCAGCTGCTGGTCGGTACAGGGCGGAACCGGGGACGGGGGTCACCCCCTATTGACTGGGATGAGTCCTGTGAGGTGGCCTTTCAGAGATTGAAGCAGGAATTGTTACAGGCTCCTATCTTGGCCTATGCAGACTTTACTCAACCATTTATCTTGTATACAGACGCTAGCAACCTGGGGTTGGGAGCGGTCTTGGCCCAACGACAAGCAGGAACGGAACGAGTGATCGCCTACGCAAGCCGAAGCCTCCATCCAGCTGAGAGGAACGATGCCAACTACAGCTCATTCAAACTGGAACTGCTGGCCCTAAAGTGGGCCCTGAGCGAGAAGTTTAAGGACTACCTCTGGGGCGCTAAGGTAACGGTGATTACGGACAATAATCCCTTGGTGCATTTACAGACAGCGAAGTTGGGAGCTGTGGAGCAGCGCTGGGTGGCACAACTTGCAAATTTTGATTATCAACTGCAGTATCGGCCTGGGGGCGAGTAAGGGAAACTAGCATTTTCGTGGGAGCGAAGCCCATTCATATAGATTGCCAGAGGCTGCATAGGTGGGGCAAGGGATCGCGTTCAGTTCGTGTACATCCACGGACCACTCAAATAAGTTACGAGCAGACGTTTTTCCCTTTCTGGGGGCAAGGCGGCTTTTTTCCGCATAGGCCCTGTACGGACACCTCTAGGGGAGCCCTCGTCATTCGGGGTAGTCCCGCGGAAAGCCTTCCCATCCACCTTGGTGCCTACCATACGTTATATGGGGCCCGCGGGAAGCCTATTCGTCCCCCTGACCGCCTTTTATCTTCATCTCGTCCACCGAGCGCCTACACGTCCCCCTGACCGTCGACCCTTCACCGTAGTCTTCCTCGCTCCCGCGGAAAGACTATTCGACAGCCTACGCGTCCCCCTGACAGCTTATTCCTCTTCATCTCGTCCAGGGAGCGCCTATTCGTCCCCCTGACCCCCTAGCCTCACCGGAGTCTTCCTCGCCCGCGGAAAGCCTATTCGTCCCCCTGACCGCTTAGTTTCTTCATCTCGTCCAGGGAGCGCCTATTCGTCCCCCTGACCCCCTAGCCTCACCGGAGTCTTCCTCATCCCGCGGAAAGCCTATTCGTCCCCCTGACCGCTTATTTTTCTTCATCTCGTCCAGGGAGCGCCTATTCGTCCCCCTGACCCCCTAGCCTCACCGGAGTCTTCCTCGGTCCGCAGACGTCCTATTTCATCCCCCTGACCGCCTACCCATCCCCCACACTCCCGTCTACTGTCGAATAAGCGGCGAACGTAAGGCGGCGTATCTAGGCGACCGTAGGTCGTGGGGCCTCGAGACGGGGCTCGTTTTTCTCGTCGCGACCCACCGGCCCCGCATATAAAGTTCCGCGTGCCCCGGGCCCCGTTAAGCGCTCGATCGGCCCCAAAAGCCAGCAACAGCCTATTTTCTTAGGCTGTTACAGGACGTCGCGTATCTCTAAGGTCGAAGGTCGCGGGAGCCTCCAGATTTGGGTCGGTGGCACCTGAGGGGCCTCCGAACTGGCCCCTGAAGTTTCGGCCCTCTGCGTCGTTCCTAAGTATGGTTTTTTGCCTCTTGTGCAAAAATTAAATTTTAGAAATTTTTTGCCATTCAAAAGGGTCTGGAGGGTTTAGCCTGATAGAGCACACGAGAGATTTCTTTGCAAGGGTCAAAATTTTTTCGCCTAGCTCCCAGGGAGCAGCCGCTCGGGTATGACGGGTGGGGGCCTCTGACGAACCAGGGCGCAAAGTCTGGGGCCCGTCGGGCGCTCGGGGGCCGTACGGGACCCCCGGACGCGCCCAACTTACGCCATTATACGGTAGGTGGTCGGAGGTAGGTTAGGGGTTGGGGAGGCCCCAAACATAGCTTATTTGACAGGGCCCAAATAGGCTGTTACTGGACAAGCCGTTTTTAGCCCAATTATGCATAATTAAAATATGCAAATTACCCTATGACATCAGACACGCCTCCCTGTACGCGTGTGAGCAAAAAAAACACCGTTGGAATTAGGAATTTTGACGAGTTTACACTCTATTTAACACTGTCCAGCAACAGCCTTTTTGGGCCCTTTCGAATAAGTTACAGCCGGGATGTCCAATGACAACCTAATCGACCATGTCGAATAAGTTGCGATTGGACTCTGGCAGGAGGTCCACCTTCGTGATCCAGGGTGCTCGACCCTTCCGACCAGGGAGCCCCATGGCCGGATACGGTGGTGTCCGACAACAGCCTAGTCTGGTCGCGTCGAATAAGTTACAGCCGGACAAGGTCGGCTTAAAAACTCTAAGTCCAAAACAGCATCCCGTTCATAACTTATTTTTATGGTCGAAATAAGCTGACACTGGGATCAACCTATGCTCCAAAACCTAAGTCGATGGGGGTTGACCAACTGTGGGAAATCTTTCGGGTTGACCAACGGTCGGAATTTCCGTAAGGGCCGGGAGGATGGGGCTTTGTCCGGAGGGGGGGTGCTTAAGAGTGGGATGCCAGGGCCCAAACGGAGAGCCGGGTACGGTCTCTATGGAGCCCCAGGGTGTCCGACTCGGGGTCCGAGGGACCCCATGGTCGGGGACTGTGGTGTCCACCGACAGCCTATTCTGGTCGCGTCAAATAAGTTGCAGGTGGACACGGGCAGCTCATGCACATCCATGATCCAGGGGGCTCGACCCACCCAGCCCTTCCGACCGGGGAGCCCCACGGTTACAACCGGACGAGATCAGCAAAAAAACTCTAAGTCCAAAAGAGCATCCCGTTCGTAGCTTTTTCACATGGTCAAAATAAGCTGATACCGGGATCGACCAACGCTCCAAAACCTAAGTCGATGGGGGTTGACCAACTGTGGGAAATCTTTCGGGTTGACCAACGGTCGGAATTTCCGTAAGGGCCGGGAGGATGGGGCTTTGTCCGGAGGGGGGGTGCTTAAGAGTGGGATGCCAGGGCCCAAACGGAGAGCCGGGTACGGTCTCTATGGAGCCCCAGGGTGTCCGACTCGGGGTCCAAGGGACCCCATGGTCGGGGACTGTAGTGTCCACCGACAGCCTATTCTGGTCGCGTCAAATAAGTTGCAGTTGGACACGGGCAGCTTATGCACATCCATGATCCAGGGGGGCTCTACCCGCCCAGCCCTTCCGACCAGGGAGCTCCAGGATCGTGTCCACCGACAGCCTATTCTGGTCGCGTCAAATAAGTTACAGTTGGACACGGGCAGCTTATGCACATCCATGATCCAGGGGGGCTCTACCCGCCCAGCCCTTCCGACCAGGGAGCTCCAGGATCGTGTCCACCAACAGCCTAATCTGGTCGCGTCGAATAAGTTACAGCCGGACAAGATCGGCATAAAAACTCTAAGTCCAAAACAGCATCCCGTTCGTAACTTTTTACACGATCAAAATAAGCTGTCACCGGGATCGACCCACGCCACATCCATGATCCAGGGTGCTCGACCCACCCAGCCCTTCCGACCGGGGAGCACCATGGTCGGATAAGACCGTGTCCAACAACAGCTTATGCTGAGTCCATCAAATAAGTTACAACTGGACAAGCTGACCAAGAAACCTCTCTAACATCTGTCACTGGGTTCGACCAATGCCACATCCACGATCCAGGGCGCTCGACCCACCCAGCCCATCCGACCAGGGAGCACCATGGTCGGATAGACCGTGTCCAACAACAGCTTATGCTGAGTCCATCAAATAAGTTACAACTGGACAAGCTGACCAAGAAACCTCTAACATCTGTCACTGGGTTCGACCAATGCCACATCCACGATCCAGGGCGCTCGACCCACCCAGCCCATCCGACCAGGGAGCACCATGGCCGGATACGGTGGTGTCCAAAACAGCATCCCGTTCATAACTTATTACATGGGGAAAATAAGCTGTTACTGGACAACGTTAACGGGGTCGTATCTCGGCCGGGGAAGGTGCTACGGACACGGGGCACGGCTCGTCGGAAAGGTCTCTCGGCGGGGCGTCCGTGGGTGCCGGTCCCGAAGACCTCGGTCGAACGGGGCCGGAGCTACGGCCGTGGGAAAATCAAGGGAGGGACGCCGTATCTCGGCCGGGGAAGGTGCTACGGACACGAGGCACGGCTCGTCGGAAAGGTCCCTCCGCGGGGCGTCCGTGGGTGCCGGTCCCGATCGGCTAGAGTGAACGGTGCCGGAGCTACGGCCGTTGGAATACTAGGCTGTTTTTGTTCAGTTCATCCCGCGCGTAGCAACCGTGTCGAATAGGGTACATTTGGGATACAAATTCAAAAGATCATCCCGACTGTAACTTATTTGACGAGACTGAAATAGGCTGTTATTGTACATCCCGAATGTAGCTTATTTTGACCTTTGGAATAAGTTACGACAGGACAAGATCGGGTGAAAAACTCTAAGTCCAAAACAGCATCCCAGTCATAGCTTATTCAGCTTAAGTTCCGTAAGCTGTCATTGTACATCCCGACTGTAACTTATTTGACAGGACCCAAATAGGCTGTTGCTGGACAAGCCGTTTTTAGCCTAATTATGCATAATTAAAATATGCAAATTACCCTATGACGTTAGACACGCCCCCCTGTAGGCGTGGTAACGAAAAAACGCCATTTGAATTATGAATTATGACGAGTTAACACTCTAATTAACACTGTCCAGCAACAGCCTATTTGGGCCCTTTCGAATAAGTTACAGTCGGGATGTACATCAACAGCCTATTTATATGGTGTCAAATGAGTTACAGTCGGGATGTACAACAACAGCCTATTTCGGTCGCGTCAAATAGGTTACGGTCGGGATGTCCAATGGCAACTTAATCAACCATGTCAAATAAGTTGCATTTGGGATACAAATTCAAAAAATCATCCCGACTGTAACTTATTTGACGAGACTGAAATAGGCTGTTATTGTACATCCCGAATGTAGCTTATTTTGACCTGTAAAATAAGTTACGACCGGACAAGATCGGGTGAAAAACTCTAAGTCCAAAACAGCATCCCAGTCATAGCTTATTCAGCTTAAGTTCCATAAGCTGTCATTGTACATCCCGACTGTAACTTATTTGACAGGACCCAAATAGGCTGTTGCTGGACAAGCCGTTTTTGGCCTAATTATGCATAATTAAAATATGCAAATTACACTAAGACGTCAGACACGCCCCCCCGTAGGCGTGGGAACGAAAAAACGCCGTTGGACTTAGGAATTTTGACGAGTTAACCCTCTATTTAACGCTGTCCAGCAACAGCCTATTTGGGCCCTTTCGAATAAGTTACAGCCGGGATGTACAACGGCAGCCTATTTTGGTAGCGTCAAATAGGTTACGGCCGGGATGTCCAACGGCAACCTAATCGACCATGTCAAATAAGTTGCATTTGGGATACAAATCCCGGTCGTAACTTAAATAGCTTGTGAGTTTTTGCGTCAAATAGGTTGTGGTCGGGATGTCCGATGGCAACCTATTCGGCCGTGTCAGATAAGTTACATTCGGAATATACGTGTTAGACATCATCCCGACCGTCACTTATTCGAAGTTGTCGAATAGGCGGTCGCTGTACATCCCGGCCGCAACCTATTTTGACCCTTGAAATAAGTTACGACCGGACGAGATCGGATGAAAAACACCAAGTCCAAAACGGCATCCCGGTCGTGGCCTAAATTGACCCGTGAAATAAGTTGCGACCGGACAAAAGGGCATCCCGGTCGTGGCCTAAACTGCCAGTCAAATGAGTTACGGTCGGGATGACCGCTGGCAACCTAATCGACCGTGTGAAATAAGTTACGTTTGGGATAGAAATTGAAAAATGGATCCCGACCGTAACCTATTTGACGCGACTAAACTAGGCTGTCGTTGTACATCCCGGTCGCAACCTATTTTGACCCTTAGAATAAGTTACGACCGGACAAAGGTTGTTGTTGTACCTCCCGGCCATAGCCTATTTTGACGAGGCGGAATAAGTTGCGACCGGACGAGATCGGTCGAAAACTCCAAGTCCAAAACGGCATCCCGTTCATAACTTATTTACCCGGTCAAAATAAGCTACGGCCGGACACGTCTCTGGCGGTCAGGGGGACGAAAGGCCGTCGTTTAGGTGGCGGACGGGAGCTAAGCGGTCAGGGGGACGGATAGGCCTTCCGCGGGAGAGCGTAGGCGGTCAGGGGGACGAATAGGCCTTCCGCGGGAGGCCCCAGGCGGACAGGGGGATGACCTCTGGGTCGTTTAAGCTGCTTCCGGGTCGTAGTCGGTCAGGGGGATGTTTAGGCCTTCCGCGGGATGCCCGTAAGCGACCCGCGGGAGTTTTAGGCCTTCCGCGGGAGGGAAGGCGACGATAGGTGGCGAACGGGACGCAAAGCCGTCGTTTAAGTTGCGGGCGGGCCCTTGCGAAAGCGCACCAAGGGGGAGGATAGGCGCTCGGCGGACGTCCCGGCCGTCACCTAAACTGATCGGTCGCCTAGGCTGCTGCCGGGAGGCGGGGCGCCCCCCTGTGGCGACCGCAGGCCACTGCGGCCGCCCCTTGCCAAAAGCGCACCAAGGGGGACGATAGGCGTTCGGTGGGATGACACCCACCACCTAATCGACGACGTTGACTAAGCTGAGGCCGGGAGTGGTGGCGCCACCCCGTGGCCGAGGCCCGAACTGCCCCTGACTCGACGTTCCGCAAGCCGTTTTTGAAAAATCCCCAGGACCCCCCCTTGGGGTCTCGGGCCCCGAAACCCCCTCCGCGTCGTGCCAGGGGTGGGGTACGACCCCCCTGAGGCGTTTCGGGGGCGGGGAAAAATCATCTAGGGGGCGGCGCGCAACGTCCAAGACAAGCCTACCGTTCGCTGTCATTTAAGCAGTCCAGACTCCCCTGTGCGATTTCACTTCCCTAGGGCGAGCACACGAACGCGGATGTCTTGTCCCGACTACCAGAGGTGGACAACCCCGGGTGCCGGGGGGGCCAGGAAGAAGAAAGCCAGACGGAAGGCTATCTGATAGGGGCCGTGGAGGCGCCAGGAGGCCAGCAGGAGGCGATACCGGGGAACTGGGGCTGGGACCCCTGTCGGTGGAAAGCGAGGCAGGCCCAGGATCAGGATGTGTGTCAGGTGAAGACGTGGGTGGAGCAGGGCCGACGGCCAACGTCGTCTGAGAGACTGACCCAGACAGAGACGGGAAAAAGACTGCTGGGACAGTGGGACAAGCTGGAACTACAAGAAGGGGTGCTTTGCCGAAAGGTTAGTGACCCGAAGCTGGGCGAGGAGGTGCGCCAGATCGTGGTGCCCGCCGATCAAGCAGCAGCCCTGGTGTCCGCCTACCATGATCAGCTGGGGCACCAGGGACAAGAACGAACCGTATCTCTGCTGCGCAGGTTTTTCTACTGGCCGGGGCTGGAAGCATCAGTACGCAGCTTGGTCCAAGCTTGCCCCAGGTGTATGTTGTTCAAATCTCGACGAGAGGCTCGAGCGCCGATGGTGCCCATCCATGCCAAAGCCCCCCTCCACATCATGGCGATGGATTTCCTGACACTGGGCCGGCCACAGGACCGCTATCCGAACATCTTAGTAATCACCGACCTGTTTACAAAATACGCATGGGCAGTTCCCACCCTTGATCAGACGGCAAACACCACCGCAACGGTTCTATGGCGGCACGTCTTCCAAACGTTCGGATGTCCAGAGTTCTTGCACTCAGATCAGGGGGCCAATTTCGAATCAAAGGTAATCCGAGAATTATGCCAGCTGTATGGGTGCACTAAGACCCATACGACGTCTTATCACCCTCAAGGAAATGGCTGCTGTGAGAGGTTTAATCAGACCCTGTTGGGGCTCCTAGGGACCCTGGATCAACGGAAGCAGAGCGATTGGGTGAGTGCTCTACCGAACCTTTTACAAGCCTATAATAACAGCGTCCATAGTACGACGGGGTATGCCCCCACTTATCTGATGTTCGGCAGACATGTGCGGATGCCCACGGACCTGGTCTTGGGAGTGGCCGCTGGTCAGGAGGAAGGGAGCGTGACGGAATGGGTGGGGTGCCACCACCAACGGCTGCACTTTGCCTACGAACAGGTATCCCAGAGGATACGGGCCACAGGGGAAAAGAACAAGCGGTTGTACGACCGGACGGCCCGGGACGCCCCTTGTTGCCAGGAGAGAGGGTCTTGGTGCGAGACAATCGGCGGCAAGGCAAGGGAAAGTTGAGTGACCGTTGGGAGACCACCCCGTACGTAGTCTGCAGGCAACAGAGACCGGGACAGCCGGTGTATACCATCCGGCCGGAAGGGAAGGCCGACCCTGAACGTGTGGTACACCGAAACAGGATTCGCCCCTGCCCAAATTTCCCCGAGGCCGCGAAAGAGGTAGTTACGGAGCCGGCACCTACGGCTCCCTGGATGGAAGGATGGGCTGTGGTACCAGGCCTACCCGTGGTAGCACCACCCCCGGCTGCCCCAGGAGAGCCAGAGCTAGCACCTGAGCCAGTTGAGCCCCCGGCCGCCCAGAGACAACCAGAGCCAGTACCGGAGCCAGCCGAACCCCCGGCCGCCCAGAGACAACCTGAAGTTGTGCCCGAGCCCGCTGAACCTGACTCCCCTGTGAGGCGCTCCCAACGGGAGAATCGAGGCCGACCCCCTTCCCGTTACGGTGAGTGGACGACTCGAAGGCATTCCAGGGACTGGAATGCATTGGCGGGGGAGGATGTCACAAGGTGTAGTTCTCGTTGTAGTTTACGGTGGACCTGCTGGAGTAAACGGAAAATCTTATGGGTACAAAGGAACTTTGGTCTAACCAGTACTTTTGAAGGAGTAAAGCAGGAAGAAAATTGACCTTGTTGTACAACGTAAACAAAGGCTATTCGCTGTGAGTATACCTTTTTGGTGTGGAGTAACTTGCAGAAATTAACCTGTATAACCGTTGGAAACCTCCAGGAGAAGGAGGGCGGCCCTACCCCTACAATAGTGTGGTGGGCGAGCCGTTAGAAGTGTAAAACCAAACAGCCACAGCAACGAGATTCTACTTTGGTCGTATTTCCATCGCCCCCATCTCAGCCCAAGCGCAGTGGAGGACACCGGGCGTTTCCCTTGTTGTGTTGCACTTATAGTGTGACGAAGCCCCGCATCATCCATTTTCTTCTACTGGGCAGAGGACGGAGAGGCTAACGACCTCAGAAATTACTGCTACCATACGCAGTGTGCTGTTTCGGAGTACGAAGGGACGCAGATCAAGAGCTGTCAGTGACTGTGAGTAAAATATTGGAAATATTCGTGGTGTAAACTTACCTGTGTCTGTCTTTGTCGCAGAGTCGGAGGCGAAAGGGTCCGCCGCCCCCGTGGTCTCTACAAAGGGGCGCCCCTGTCCAGGATTCGATCGCCCTACGGGCAGTGGAGATAGGGCAGCGCTCGACCCGGTGAGGTGGTGTGTGACCTTCGCCCCTCTGCTGACCTACGGAGGAAACCATACCTACCCAGAGAGCTGTAAACAGCAGAGCCGGTGAGAAATACTCGAAGTCTAAGTAACAGTGTCTTTGTGTCCTAGTGGCCACCTGTGAAGAGAATAGGAGAACGAGAGTGAATAATTGAAGAACAGACTGTGAACGTGATACCTACCCAGAGAGCTGTAAACAGCAGAGCCGGTGAGAAATACTCGAAGTCCAAGTAACAGTGTCTTTGTGTCCTAGTGGCCACCTGTGGAGAGAAAAGGAGAACGAGAGTGAATAATTGAAGAACAGACTGTGAACGTGATACCTACCCAGAGAGCTGTAAACAGCAGAGCCGGTGAGAAATACTCGAAGTCCAAGTAACAGTGTCTTTGTGTCCTAGTGGCCACCTGTGGAGAGAAAAGGGGAACGAGAGTGAATAATTGAAGAACAGACTGTGAACGTGATACCTACCCAGAGAGCTGTAAACAGCAGAGCCGGTGAGAAATACTCGAAGTCTAAGTAACAGTGTCTTTGTGTCCTAGTGGCCACCTGTGGAGAGAAAAGGAGAACGAGAGTGAATAATTGAAGAACAGACTGTGAATGTGATACCTACCCAGAGAGCTGTAAACAGCAGAGCCGGTGAGAAATACTCGAAGTCCAAGTAACAGTGTCTTTGTGTCCTAGTGGCCACCTGTGGAGAGAAAAGGAGAACGAGAGTGAATAATTGAAGAACAGACTGTGAACGTGATACCTACCCAGAGAGCTGTAAACAGCAGAGCCGGTGAGAAATACTCGAAGTCCAAGTAACAGTGTCTTTGTGTCCTAGTGGCCACCTGTGGAGAGAAAAGGAGAACGAGAGTGAATAATTGAAGAACAGACTGTGAACGTGATACCTACCCAGAGAGCTGTAAACAGCAGAGCCGTGGCCACCTGTGGAGAGAAAGGAGAACAAGAGTGAATAATCGGAGAACAGACGGTGTAACGTGATACCTACCCAGAGAGCAGTAAACAGCAGAGCCGGTGAGAAATACTCGAAGTCCAAGTCTAAGCAACAGTGCCTTGTGTCGCAGTGACGGCCCGTGGGAAACAAGGAGAACGAGGGCGAACGGACGACGGGGAACGTGAAGGCACGCGGGGCGAGGACCCCCTGCCGAACAGAGGAAAGGTACGCAGACAGCGGAAAATCTCCTTACCAGTCACCCTGAAATTGTTCTGCCTCCAGGAAGGAAGAAGGAGGGCGCCACGGTTAGCGGGGTCCAGGCCGGAGCCTGACGCTTCCCCTTTCCCCCGGCTTACAGTGGGCTGCATCCCTGTTGCCCTTGCCCTGTCTGCCCGTGGTTGCAGTCTCCCTGGAGGGAGGAGAAGAAGCCCATTAGTTTTAATTTCCCCTTCCCCATTCCCCAGTTCTTTTAAATATTTAAACTCAATAAAGCTTGTTTTATATTTTACTTACCTGGTTCCGTGTTTGTCTGGTCATTGGGTTGGCTTTGGGGACCTCCTCGAGGTGGGAGTTGAGAAGGGGCGTGGCTTTAGTCTAACATAGCCAGCCCCTGGTGGTGACATAGCGTCTGTGGGGCGGGCTTAACATGATGACGACAGAGCTGCAACGGTTCCTACTTGAAAACAGAGAATGGCTGCTGCTGCTGGCGAACAGCTATCTTTTGAAGCGGCTTTGGCCGCGACTCTGGAGGACTTAGACTTATGTTTTTCTTTGAGAGAAGAGCAAATAAACCCTACTGAAGTCCTTTTTAAGCAAGAAAGATGTGTTTGGAGTTTTGCCGACTGGTTACGGTAACTACGTCACCTTCTTCGTTGCTCTGATCCGTCATAGCGCTATCCTATTGCGTGCAGAGGCATTTTGAGGGACAACCTTATATCCCGCCCCTTGCATTGAGCCGTTTGTGTGAAGAGTTGCCAGACCTTACATCTTGATGTAGGTCTGGCTAACCAGGCTAGGCAGTTGCTGTAGTTTCTTTCTTTTTAATCAATTTTCGAATGTCCATGATGAAATTAGTTAATGCAATATACAACTTTGAAATTATGGAATTTTTGTAGCCTTCATGTTTGCTTTCCATCGTGCAAGAATTTTTACATAATGTTATTATTATGTTATCATACTATTGCTATTTTAGTTTATTATACACTGTAGGAAGACAATACACAAGGCAAATGTGATTTTTAAATAGCAAATGTTATTATTAAAATCCCATTCAACATTAATGGTGATCTGAGGGGTTGGGATAGACCTTTAAAAATTCCATGATATTCCAGAAATTCCATGATCTGTGGAAACCCTGTGGATATTCTGTTCTATAACTTTGAGCAGGGTTGGCGGTTGATTAGGGGGCAGAGGGACAGTGGCAACATCACCAGTTTAGGTGCAGTTTTAAGTACCGACCAGCCACGACATTTAATAGAAACCGTCTGAAAACTAGAACCCACTGTTGTTCATTGCGTGTCAGATTCATGGGCATTTCATTTAACGGTTTGTGGCAAGCCGAAAAATCGCAGAGCAGCTGATGGTTTTCTTGGTGCCTGCATGGCAAAGAGCCTTGCCCATGGAAACAGCAAGATTTTTGGGCACCGCATGCAGACTGTCTACGCTTCGCGTTTTGCTGCTCTCCGTCTGTCTCTCCTATTGAAAATTAACTAGACACCCGTCTGAAAGGGTTTTTAAAATATGTATTTAATAATACTGTATACACTCACCTAAAGGATTATTAGGAACACCTGTTCAATTTATCATTAATGCAATTATCTTATCAACCAATCACATGGCAGTTGCTTCAATGCATTTATGGGTGTGGTCCTGGTCAAGACAATCTCCTGAACTCCAAACTGAATGTCAGAATGGGAAAGAAAGGAGATTTAAGCAATTTTGAGCATGGCATGGTTGTTAGTGCCATACGGGCCGATCTGAGTATTTTACAATCTGCTCAGTTACTGGGATTTTCAGGCACAACCATTTCTAGGGTTTACAAAGAATGGAGTGAAAAGGGGAAAACATCCAGTATGTGGCAGTCCTTTGGGCGAAAATGCCTTGTTGATGCTATAGGTCAGAGGAGAATGGGCCGACTGATTCAAGCTGACTGAAATAATCACTTGTTACAACAGAGGTATGCAGCAAAGCATTTGTGAAGCCACAACACGCACAACCTTGATGGGCTACAACAGCAGAAGACCCCGCTGGGTACCACTCATCTCCACTACAAATAGAGAAAAAAAGGCTACAATTTGCACAAGCTCACCAAAATTGGACAGTTGAAGACTGGAAAAATGTTGCCTGGTCTGATGAGTCTTGATTTCTGTTGAGACATTCAGATGGTTTAGCAACCCTAAACCGAAGCGAAAATGGTAAGAAAATAGGACAAAACAGTTGAGTAACCAATCCGTGAGAATGCCACGGAAAAAGACAGTCCGTAGCAGGGCCACGGAAAAATGCGGAGATCCGTGAGAATGCTACGGAAAAATGAGCAAAAAATTCTGTGACTATCCCACGGAAATTCGTGAGATCAGGTCAAATTGGTTTCTTGAACATGACAATGAGTTCACTGTACTAAAATGGCCCCCACAGTCACCAGATCTCAACCCAATTGAGCATCTTTGGGATGTGGTGGAACGGGAGCTTCGTGCCCTGGATGTGCATCCAACAAATCTCCATCAACTGCAAGATGCTATTTTGTCAATATGGGCCAACATTTCTAAAGAATGCTTTCAGCACCTTGTTAAATCAATGCCACATAGAATTAAGTTCTGAAGGTGAAAGGGGGTCGAACACAGTATTAGTATGGTGTTCCTAATAATCCTTTAGGTGAGTGTAAATCATCATGCAGGCCGGACCTTTGTGGACCGTATTTTTGACACCACGGTACTAGAGGTTAATAGATCTTACCTGCACATCAGCTGTGTTTCATGTCTTAATGTTAGGGCTGTCATGATTATAAAATTTGGCTGACAGTTAATTGTCTGATAAATTGTGACGATTATTCCCCTGTTTTGTTGCCTTGACATTTAATTCTCATACATTTTTTTTTGGTCATGAAATAATTTTCACACATTGTTGTGATTATTTAAATTAAATCTTTTGTAAGGTTTACCTGGCAGTAAATATATTAATACACATAACACATATTTAAAAGTAATTATTTAATGAAAATATCTTTCAAAAAGTGAAAATTCTTCATAAGAAATAAACACAATCAAGTGTCTGAAAAATAAGTAAAAATAAAAATACAATCAAAATAAACTGACTATACCAATCATCCTAAGGATATATTAGTACTGGACTACATGTCTGTAGTGGCTGCAAAAAAATCAATTTCTTACAGACCCTTAAGAATAGCATCCTTCAATTCCCTAAATTTGGAATTGCTGATTTAATGAACAAACGAGCGTCAGGTGTGCCAGTTAAACGTGGCGATGGCCGATTGGGGCGCAACAGAGAAGGATGGCCTATAAAAGTGATGTTGAAAGAAGGAAGAGGGATGATGTTGTTGTTGGTGCTGGGGTTCTTATTCCCGTTCCGGTTGGAGGAAGAGGCAGCAGTCTAGCGCGTGGACACGAGAAGAGTGAGTACCAGCAGGGTAAAAGGACCAGACCATTCATTTGGTAGGAGAGGAATAAATGCTCGATCTAGGAAGAAAACGGAAACGGATGTGAACAGATGCCCCCTCGAATGTGTTAAGTCATAGGCTCTTTAGCTACGCTGCATTGCTGGGTTTACATGATTGATGATCAGCTTCTGTGAGATTATGGTGTTCTGTTTTATTGATCCTCTGTGAAGAATACTCCCTTCTGTTGTGTTTTCCCTGGTGATGTGAAAGCGAGAGGCCCACAGGATCATTGGCCTATTATATCGGAGCTTCATCTTGTCTCGGCTGTGTCAGAGGAGAGGAACTAGCGTGGCTAGCGAGCAGATTTGCATGTGGAAGTGAAGCGCTGTCTATGTGGTTTCCATCTCATTACTACTATCAGACACTTCGACCCCAGGAGACGAGTCTCGGTCCAGGCGGCAGAGTAAAAGCCCTACGTTGCTGTGAGTATTTAGATTTCAGTTTGTGTGTTGTGGATAACTACACGTGTGTGTTTGTAGTGTTGTTGAAGAATGACTCACCGTAAGTGCTGCTGAAGTAAACGGTAGCAGTGGATTTACACCTGGGTGAAGAGGATTTCATCTATTCTAAAGGAGAAGGAAACAAAGGAGAACATCATTAACCATTGTGAGTACTCAGTGTTGATACAGTGTCATTGTGTAGTTGCCTGTTCAACGTGTATTGTGAGCCTTCAGTGATTAGGATAACGGCCCTACCATGGAGTAGAGTGGTGGGAGAGCCGAGAAGTGACGATCCTGGGAGGAGTGAGGGGCCGCAGCAGCGACGTTCTACGACACTGGTCTGCACTGTACCACGCCAACCGGTCCCAGGGACAGTTCAAGGAGGTCGAGGCTGCGACCTTTTTTTTCACGTAGAAGTGCGAGGAGTGCTGTGGGTGAGTCTGTGACTTTGCTGTGAGAGTACACTTTAAATTAGTGCAGTGTGATGCTGTGTTGTGTTGTCAGTAGCCCCCTACATTGAATTCGTCGTGGGAGAACGAGAGGCTGTGGAGGCCGGTGAATTAACTTACAGTATATGCTGTGTGTGTCCCCTGTATTGGAGCTCCAAGTGTAGCGCTCTTTCCGTCATCCCTTGGACTTGGCCTGACTCGGTGGAACGGTGGTGAAGGACATTGGTATACCAGACTGCTGTGAGTAAACTACCATTAAGAAGTGCTCTGTGTGTATGAAGAACATTGTACTGTTGTAAAAAGGGTGGCGTAGATGAATCTCACCTGTTACGGAGCCTCTTCAAAGGTGCGCCCCTGTCCAGTTCTCTGTAGTCAGAGTGGAAGAGGGGAGAGGGCAGCTTTCGGCTCGGCGTGGCAGTGCTGGATTTCCCCCTTTTTCAGTATCAGAGGCCTTTGGGAAGGTTGTGCCACGACACTTTGCCATCTCAAGGTTTGGAGAATATCTATCGATTGATTGAAGTGCAGTCACCGTAAGTCCACCATCCACGAACAGTATTCATTGTCTTAACCACCTGTTGAATGTCCAAAAGTTACTATTGATGGAGGGAAGCCAAAGAAATGCAGTGGTTAAAGCTAACTTACCTCTGATTTATTTGTAAAGAGCTGCCAGAGTCACCAGTGAAAGTCCCAGTGTCCGCCAAATCTTCTGTGTTACAGCTAAAAGCCTGCAGAAGGAAAGAGCCTGAGTTCATTACCTGTGAGATACCTACCTGTGTGTTGTCACGAGTGACCAGTGAAAGTCCCAGTGTTCGCCAAAGCAATCTTCTGTGTTACAGCTAAAAGCCTGCAGAAGGAAAGAGCCTGAGTCCAATACCTGTGAAGTACTTACCTGTATGCCGTCATGATTACCTGGGTGAGAGAGAAAGTCCCAGTGTTGTACAAATAATCCTCTGTGTTCCAGCTAAAAGACTGCAGAAAGAGAGAGCCTGAGTCCAATACCTGTGAAGTACTTACCTGTATGCCGTCACGATTACCTGGGTGAGAGAGAAAGTCCCAGTGTTGTACAAATAATCCTCTGTGTTACAGCTAAAGCCTGCAGAAGGATAGAGCCTGAGTCCAATACCTGTGAAGTACTTACCTGTATGCCGTCACGATTATCTGGGTGAGAGAGAAAGTCCCAGTGTTGTACAAATAATCCTCTGTGTTCCAGCTAAAAGACTGCAGAAGGAGAGAGCCTGAGTCCAATACCTGTGAAGTACTTGCCTGTATGCCGTCACGATTACCTGGGTGAGAGAGAAAGTCCCAGTGTTGTACAAATAATCCTCTGTGTTCCAGCTAAAAGACTGCAGAAGGAGAGAGCCTGAGTCCAATACCTGTGAAGTACTTACCTGTATGCCGTCACGATTACCTGGGTGAGAGAGAAAGTCCCAGTGTTGTACAAATAATCCTCTGTGTTCCAGCTAAAAGACTGCAGAAGGAGAGAGCCTGAGTCCAATACCTGTGAAGTACTTACCTGTATGCCGTCACGATTACCTGGGTGAGAGAGAAAGTCCCAGTTTTGTACAAATAATCCTCTGTGTTACAGCTAAAGCCTGCAGAAGGATAGAGCCTGAGTCCAATACCTGTGAAGTACTTACCTGTATGCCGTCACGATTACCTGGATGAGAGAGAAAGTCCCAGTGTTGTACAAATTATCCTCTGTGTTCCAGCTAAAAGACTGCAGAAGGAGAGAGACTGAGTCCAATACATGTGAAGTACTTACCTGTATGCCGTCACGATTACCTGGGTGAGAGAGAAAGTCCCAGTGTTGTACAAATAATCCTCTGCGTTACAGCTAAAGCCTGCAGAAGGAGAGAGCCTGAGTCCAATACCTGTGAAGTACTTACCTGTATGCCGTCACGATTACCTGGGTGAGAGAGAAAGTCCCAGTGTTGTACAAATAATCCTCTGCGTTACAGCTAAAGCCTGCAGAAGGAGAGAGCCTGAGTCCAATACCTGTGAAGTACTTACCTGTATGCCGTCACGATTATCTGGGTGAGAGAGAAAGTCCCAGTGTTGTACAAATAATCCTCTGTGTTCCAGCTAAAAGACTGCAGAAGGAGAGAGCCTGAGTCCAATACCTGTGAAGTACTTACCTGTATGCCGTCACGATTACCTGGGTGAGAGAGAAAGTCCCAGTGTTGTACAAATAATCCTCTGTGTTCCAGCTAAAAGACTGCAGAAGGAGAGAGCCTGAGTCCAATACCTGTGAAGTACTTACCTGTATGCCGTCACGATTACCTGGGTGAGAGAGAAAGTCCCAGTTTTGTACAAATAATCCTCTGTGTTCCAGCTAAAAGACTGCAGAAGGAGAGAGCCTGAGTCCAATACCTGTGAAGTACTTACCTGTATGCCGTCACGATTACCTGGGTGAGAGAGAAAGTCCCAGTGTTGTACAAATAATCCTCTGTGTTCCAGCTAAAAGACTGCAGAAGGAGAGAGCCTGAGTCCAATACCTGTGAAGTACTTACCTGTATGCCGTCACGATTACCTGGGTGAGAGAGAAAGTCCCAGTGTTGTACAAATTATCCTCTGTGTTCCAGCTAAAAGACTGCAGAAGGAGAGAGCCTGAGTCCAATACCTGTGAAGTACTTACCTGTATGCCGTCACGATTACCTGGGTGAGAGAGAAAGTCCCAGTTTTGTACAAATAATCCTCTGTGTTACAGCTAAAGCCTGCAGAAGGATAGAGCCTGAGTCCAATACCTGTGAAGTACTTACCTGTATGCCGTCACGATTACCTGGGTGAGAGAGAAAGTCCCAGTGTTGTACAAATAATCCTCTGTGTTCCAGCTAAAAGACTGCAGAAGGAGAGAGCCTGAGTCCAATACATGTGAAGTACTTACCTGTATGCCGTCACGATTACCTGGGTGAGAGAGAAAGTCCCAGTGTTGTACAAATAATCCTCTGCATTACAGCTAAAGCCTGCAGAAGGAGAGAGCCTGAGTCCAATACCTGTGAAGTACTTACCTGTATGCCGTCACGATTACCTGGGTGAGAGAGAAAGTCCCAGTGTTGTACAAATAATCCTCTGTGTTCCAGCTAAAAGACTGCAGAAGGAGAGAGCCTGAGTCCAATACCTGTGAAGTACTTACCTGTATGCCGTCACGATTACCTGGGTGAGAGAGAAAGTCCCAGTGTTGTACAAATAATCCTCTGTGTTCCAGCTAAAAGACTGCAGAAGGAGAGAGCCTTAGTCCAATACCTGTGAAGTACTTACCTGTATGCCGTCACGATTACCTGGGTGAGAGAGAAAGTCCCAGTGTTGTACAAATTATCCTCTGTGTTCCAGCTAAAAGACTGCAGAAGGAGAGAGCCTGAGTCCAATACCTGTGAAGTACTTACCTGTATGCCGTCACGATTACCTGGGTGAGAGAGAAAGTCCCAGTTTTGTACAAATAATCCTCTGTGTTACAGCTAAAGCCTGCAGAAGGATAGAGCCTGAGTCCAATACCTGTGAAGTACTTACCTGTATGCCGTCACGATTACCTGGGTGAGAGAGAAAGTCCCAGTGTTGTACAAATAATCCTCTGTGTTCCAGCTAAAAGACTGCAGAAGGAGAGAGCCTGAGTCCAATACCTGTGAAGTACTTACCTGTATGCCGTCACGATTACCTGGGTGAGAGAGAAAGTCCCAGTGTTGTACAAATAATCCTCTGTGTTCCAGCTAAAAGACTGCAGAAGGAGAGAGCCTGAGTCCAATACCTGTGAAGTACTTACCTGTATGCCGTCACGATTACCTGGGTGAGAGAGAAAGTCCCAGTTTTGTACAAATAATCCTCTGTGTTACAGCTAAAGCCTGCAGAAGGATAGAGCCTGAGTCCAATACCTGTGAAGTACTTACCTGTATGCCGTCACGATTACCTGGATGAGAGAGAAAGTCCCAGTGTTGTACAAATTATCCTCTGTGTTCCAGCTAAAAGACTGCAGAAGGAGAGAGACTGAGTCCAATACATGTGAAGTACTTACCTGTATGCCGTCACGATTACCTGGGTGAGAGAGAAAGTCCCAGTGTTGTACAAATTATCCTCTGTGTTCCAGCTAAAAGACTGCAGAAGGAGAGAGCCTGAGTCCAATACCTGTGAAGTACTTACCTGTATGCCGTCACGATTACCTGGGTGAGAGAGAAAGTCCCAGTTTTGTACAAATAATCCTCTGTGTTACAGCTAAAGCCTGCAGAAGGATAGAGCCTGAGTCCAATACCTGTGAAGTACTTACCTGTATGCCGTCACGATTACCTGGGTGAGAGAGAAAGTCCCAGTGTTGTACAAATAATCCTCTGTGTTCCAGCTAAAAGACTGCAGAAGGAGAGAGCCTGAGTCCAATACCTGTGAAGTACTTACCTGTATGCCGTCACGATTACCTGGGTGAGAGAGAAAGTCCCAGTGTTGTACAAATAATCCTCTGTGTTCCAGCTAAAAGACTGCAGAAGGAGAGAGCCTGAGTCCAATACCTGTGAAGTACTTACCTGTATGCCGTCACGATTACCTGGGTGAGAGAGAAAGTCCCAGTTTTGTACAAATAATCCTCTGTGTTACAGCTAAAGCCTGCAGAAGGATAGAGCCTGAGTCCAATACCTGTGAAGTACTTACCTGTATGCCGTCACGATTACCTGGATGAGAGAGAAAGTCCCAGTGTTGTACAAATTATCCTCTGTGTTCCAGCTAAAAAGACTGCAGAAGGAGAGAGACTGAGTCCAATACATGTGAAGTACTTACCTGTATGCCGTCACGATTACCTGGGTGAGAGAGAAAGTCCCAGTGTTGTACAAATAATCCTCTGCGTTACAGCTAAAGCCTGCAGAAGGAGAGAGCCTGAGTCCAATACCTGTGAAGTACTTACCTGTATGCCGTCACGATTACCTGGGTGAGAGAGAAAGTCCCAGTGTTGTACAAATAATCCTCTGCGTTACAGCTAAAGCCTGCAGAAGGAGAGAGCCTGAGTCCAATACCTGTGAAGTACTTACCTGTATGCCGTCACGATTATCTGGGTGAGAGAGAAAGTCCCAGTGTTGTACAAATAATCCTCTGTGTTCCAGCTAAAAGACTGCAGAAGGAGAGAGCCTGAGTCCAATACCTGTGAAGTACTTACCTGTATGCCGTCACGATTACCTGGGTGAGAGAGAAAGTCCCAGTGTTGTACAAATAATCCTCTGTGTTCCAGCTAAAAGACTGCAGAAGGAGAGAGCCTGAGTCCAATACCTGTGAAGTACTTACCTGTATGCCGTCACGATTACCTGGGTGAGAGAGAAAGTCCCAGTTTTGTACAAATAATCCTCTGTGTTCCAGCTAAAAGACTGCAGAAGGAGAGAGCCTGAGTCCAATACCTGTGAAGTACTTACCTGTATGCCGTCACGATTACCTGGGTGAGAGAGAAAGTCCCAGTTTTGTACAAATAATCCTCTGTGTTACAGCTAAAGCCTGCAGAAGGATAGAGCCTGAGTCCAATACCTGTGAAGTACTTACCTGTATGCCGTCACGATTACCTGGGTGAGAGAGAAAGTCCCAGTGTTGTACAAATAATCCTCTGTGTTCCAGCTAAAAGACTGCAGAAGGAGAGAGCCTGAGTCCAATACATGTGAAGTACTTACCTGTATGCCGTCACGATTACCTGGGTGAGAGAGAAAGTCCCAGTGTTGTACAAATAATCCTCTGCATTACAGCTAAAGCCTGCAGAAGGAGAGAGCCTGAGTCCAATACCTGTGAAGTACTTACCTGTATGCCGTCACGATTACCTGGGTGAGAGAGAAAGTCCCAGTGTTGTACAAATAATCCTCTGTGTTCCAGCTAAAAGACTGCAGAAGGAGAGAGCCTGAGTCCAATACCTGTGAAGTACTTACCTGTATGCCGTCACGATTACCTGGATGAGAGAGAAAGTCCCAGTGTTGTACAAATTATCCTCTGTGTTCCAGCTAAAAGACTGCAGAAGGAGAGAGCCTTAGTCCAATACCTGTGAAGTACTTACCTGTATGCCGTCACGATTACCTGGGTGAGAGAGAAAGTCCCAGTGTTGTACAAATTATCCTCTGTGTTCCAGCTAAAAGACTGCAGAAGGAGAGAGCCTGAGTCCAATACCTGTGAAGTACTTACCTGTATGCCGTCACGATTACCTGGGTGAGAGAGAAAGTCCCAGTTTTGTACAAATAATCCTCTGTGTTACAGCTAAAGCCTGCAGAAGGATAGAGCCTGAGTCCAATACCTGTGAAGTACTTACCTGTATGCCGTCACGATTACCTGGGTGAGAGAGAAAGTCCCAGTGTTGTACAAATAATCCTCTGTGTTCCAGCAAAAAGACTGCAGAAGGAGAGAGCCTGAGTCCAATACATGTGAAGTACTTACCTGTATGCCATCACGATTACCTGGGTGAGAGAGAAAGTCCCAGTGTTGTACAAATAATCCTCTGCGTTACAGCTAAAGCCTGCAGAAGGAGAGAGCCTGAGTCCAATACCTGTGAAGTACTTACCTGTATGCCGTCACGATTACCTGGGTGAGAGAGAAAGTCCCATTGTTGTACAAATAATCCTCTGCGTTACAGCTAAAGCCTGCAGAAGGAGAGAGCCTGAGTCCAATACCTGTGAAGTACTTACCTGTACCTAAGTACTTATTAAATAATTAAAAACACAGAGGGAGGAGGGGAGGATTAAATACTAAAAAGAATGTTCAGTCCTTCTGCATTACGGATACCCTGGCCTTGTCCTCCAGTGTACGGTGGGCATACTGAAGGGGGCACGCTGGGTTTTTTCCTTCGGGCATGTGGTGAGTATACAAAGAGGGGTTATCAGCAGGAAGGTATGGGGTTGGCGGGCACCGCCGCGGCAGCTGACGCTTGTTCCGTCAGGGACCTTCTTGACCTGGAGGATGAGTACAGACAACGAGAGACACGGCACAGCACTGCAAGACTTCAGGTGCACACATGTCAAAGACAGACTCACCCGCTGCACTCCACACACTTCAGTGACTTTTTAAGGTCCGAACTCTGTACTAGGTCGAGATCCGTCCTGGCAGGGGTTTGAGGTCATTGACACAGGCAGTAATCAACTGACGTTCGTAGAACCCACCAGGCCCGGGGTGGGTAATCGGGAGAACCGGGAGAATTCCCGGTGGGCCGCTTCACTTTTGGGACGGTCAAGTTTTTTTTTTTTTTTACATTTGTCACGTTAGTGAGTCTATCTTCTCTTAAATGAAACTTCACACGTTTCGCATTGACACTGCAGCGCGCAGCCTCTGCATGGGTTGTACCATGTGAGGGAGTTTTCCCCTCCCCTCACATAGAGTTGGTTCGGTCCATAGCACGTCCAAGAAAACTTTTCTCCGGTAGGCTGGGCCGGCCCTACCGTAAAAATACGCGTCTGAGAGGAGGAGGGCGTAAAAACAGGTTGAAGAAAAAATCCATTGGAGGAGGATGCTGCCAAATGTGCCAAACAGATTTATTTTCAAGAGGACAAACAAAAGTGACAACAGGTAACTTAAAGAGAAATAAGCCTAGTAATGATTAGCATTAGCAACGTAATTATTCGGCTAATACCGTTGTCAAACTATTTACAAGGCGAATTCGCAAAATTAAGAAAATAAACATGATGCACGTTCTGTTCTCTCTCCCTCAGTGAAGTCCTTTCAGAAACGCGTCAGAAAAATAAACTGTAACTTAACGAATACTTGGTGTAGAAACAAAAGATAAATGTCTACATAATGCTTGGAATGTCTCCTTTTAAATGATATAAGTGAAATTGAAAACAGATATTGTCATTCGGTGTAAACTGTATGAGAAGGAGGAGAAGTACCGTATTTCGCCAGTTACCTCATTATCTGTAATGAGATCGAATCGCCACACCCCCGCGCCATTGAAGTGAATGAGCAGAAACATCCATATGCATGACTCGTGCCTCCTGCAGTCAATGGATATGCAATCCACAATCCAGTCTCTCCATTCCTTGTTGTTCCATCCGATTGCACCAAACATGACATAAATCCTTATTTCCTTGCGTATGTGTGTCAGTATCTCCAGACGCGAGTGTTTTCTTTGTTCTTCCGTCAAACAGTTCACGCGATTGGAACACACATACACAAACACGCGAGTCAGGAAACTCGACGCGCTTTTTGGTATTCTTATATAATGCGCGATTCCAAACAGTACAATCCTTATTTAGTTGCGTCTAAGCGCATATCTCGGCACAGCAAGTTTATTAAACACAGGATCACTCGCGTGTGCACACATTCACTGCTTTCATGATCAACACGTGAGGTAATGGCGGCGGCTGTAAACAAACATTGATACGTTTACCACGCATGTCCCTTGTTGTGTTTCTACTATAATGATTACAAATACACAAATAAGAGTCCAGACAACGATAGGCAGTTGTTCTTTTGAGCTTTTTACTGCACAAAAGTAAACCTCTCGCTGGCCAACCAAACACTAACCCTGGGTTGAAGTGTGTTCATGTTAAGATGGCCAAACAGTATCTTTACCATGATTAAGCTACTATGGTTTTTAAAAGGTAACTTATACTTGTGAAATTAATAGAAAATATTTCAATAGAAATATATATAAATATATATAATGTGTGTGTGTGTGTATTTACATTATATTGAAAAGTAAACCTTATCATGGTTTTACTACAGAGAAAGTTATTCCTGTTGAACATCCACACAAGGCTCATTAGTGGCTCATTATTCAACTCTTTTGTCTCTCAGCTGTCAATCACTGATTATTCAGGAGCTTTCCTGCCTCCATGCATACAGCCTTTCCCAAGCAAAAGTGTCTTAGAAATTGTAAATCAATATCTTGCTTTATGTGATTGAGTAGGCCATATGATTTTCACATCATTTTGAAGAAAAAACTCTAGACTACTAGATCCAGTTTGGAAAGTCTTGGGAAAACATGTTTAGAATGAGTTTTGTGGAGTTATATCAGTGACTTAAAAATTTTGCTTTTTCAAAAACCACGCATAAACATTTTTCTCTCAAAAATACAAACATGTACATACATGTTGATTATATGATATTGTAGCCCAGTTTGTGATGAACACAGTGTTATGAGACTTTTGCCATTAATATGTTTTTAAGCAACTGAAAAAAGCACAAATGTCAGTGCATGTCAAAACTTCCCAAGGGCCCTAAAAACCCCTTAGACCCCAGAGGGTTAAAATATTACCCTTTTGTGTATACATGGCGATTCATAGACTTTGCAAATATTATGCAAGCAGCTTCTGAGCAGTCCCCCGTTGAAAATGAGGAGGCCATGAATAAAAATTATGAATTAAAGTTATTTTACCCTCAGGTTGTGTTCAGAACTCTATAACACCTTTTGTTTTCCCAGTCAAAAATGACCAGCCTAAAGCTTATAAATCACTTGTTATGCTATTTAACCAATATTGTATTCAATATATTTGTCAAATTGTTTTCTTTTTTAATTAGGACTTTTATATTTCTATTTGCATTAATCATCGGCCTCATAGCACTAGCAATGCTAATAATTTATCAACCTTTCCTTGTGGAATACACTCTAAAAAGGGCTGGGTTATTTATATATTTTATATATTGGACAGCACACGCTGCTGGGTTAAAATTGACCCAGTGCTGGGTTGTTTTAACCCACCAGTTGGGTTATTATAATCCATGGTTGCATAACAACAACCCAACATTGGGTTATTTTTAACCCAACATTGGGTTATTTTTAACCCAGTATGGGGTAATTTTTAACCCAGCATGTGTTCTGTCAAATTTTTACCCATTATGGGTAAAAAGTAACCCAGCCTTTTTTAGAGTGTAGAGGAATATTTTTGTTAACTTCTTATCTTAAGTGAAATATTATTTAACTTTTACCTTATTTGTTGAACCATGATATTAATAAAAACTATAGTAAGAGCTGAACTGTTGCTTTATTTATCCAATTTGAAAAAAGTGCTAATTTGGAATAACACTATGGAAAAAGTGGGCCGGTCTTAGGCCTGAAACTCCCGGGCTGAAAAGTGGCCCCACTCCGGCCCTGGAACCCACAATGTAATATTCGTTGCCCTGTAACACTTCGGCTCGCCCACCCGTCTCGTCATCCACGGTGGGGCCGCTAATCAATGATTAAACACTCCAACACAGGTATTTATATCCGTCTTCAGATATAACAAATGTAAACAATCCACTGTACCCACTACTTCCGTGGTATTTATCTCCTCTCTTCTTCATCTCTCTTTCTCCTCAGACAACTCACCAGGCGCCCGGCAATGCCGTTGTATTTCCGCTCTGATGTCGTACTTCCACGCAGCCTTTAATGCAGCACACACACAACTGGTAAGTACATTTCTCTTCCAACTTCGCTTTTCTCAAACCTGCTCGGGTTGTTGACTCCCAATCGTTTCGTCCGCTTAGCGAATCCGCAAGATGCCTCGGCCTGTTTCGCCTACTTCCGTATTCAAACACACCGTCCCGTTCGTAGTGCTTCTTCCACAACAATGACCACTCCTTCCTTTCGTCCTTACCAGCCCCGCACTCTTTCCGCCCGCTTCCAAGCGATCGCTGGATCAACGGGGCCGCGGACTCTTCAGAGAGCTTGTCTTGCTGCTTCGCCCTTGGCGGAAGTGATTTCGCCCGAAAATCAACAGCGCCTTCCTGCATCTTCAATACTCCTTTAATCCTCCTTCACCATGCAAACTGCCCAGTCAGCGATCGCCACATCATCATACACACCTGCTACGGATTGTGCTTGATTTGGGTTGACCGGGGTTACCCGGAAGGGATGGGTGTTCACACAATTTGATCCGGGCGGAACTTTTCTTCACACTTATGGTTCTGCCTAAAAAGTCACTCCGTGACACTTATATGAGGAAGCCCTTTGTGTCTACTGGTGTTTGCTTACATTGGAAAACCTGTCTGCATTCTTACCATTGCTGCTTGCATAGAAACGCCTCTTCTGCTTCCATTGCTGTGTGCGTATGAAGAACGCCCTGTCTGGATATACCTTGTTGTTTCTATATGAAGGCCCTTTGTGTCTACTGCTGTTTGCTTACGTTGGAAGACCTGTAAAAGTAAGCCCCTTCCCCCCTGTATACTTACCGTTGCCAACCCAGGAAGATTAGTTTTAGAGTGCTTAGTTTTAACTAAATTAATAAAATTCAATTTGTTCACTTTTAACTTTGTTGTCTGTCTGCTTTTTGGGAGCTCTGGGGTCTCCTCGAGGTGGTACTGGAGGCAGGGGCTAGAGTAGTGGTAGTCTGCCCCAACCTGTGACATTAGTGTTGATTCTGGGACAACACACTAAACTCGTTGTCCCAGAATCCACCCATCTCTGTGTTATTATTGAAACAACACATTTGTGTTACTTTTAACACAACTTGTGTTACTTTTAACACAACTTGTGTTATATTTTAACACAACTTCAACACAAAATGACACATAATGTGTTAAAATGGCACATAATGTGTTAAAAGCTTAACGCACAGAGATGTATAAATCCTTTCTAGGAGTGTAGATTTGATTTTAAATGAGTGGTGCTTGATGATTGACAGCTGAAATCCTGGGGTCTGTTAAGCTATAAGCTGTTACTTTACTAAATGATTTGACTTATAATCCTGACAGTGAAACAAACACATCTCACAGAGTAACAAGAACCATAGAGACGAGAAAATCACACCCACAATACCATAGCAACCATCTTACAACAGCCTAGAAACACATAGCAGCTCACTAAAAGTTACATGGCAACAACAACACCATGACAAAAAGTTTTCAGGTATCATTTAAAAGAAACAAATGATGATCAAACTGAGTGTTGTGAGGAGAAACTGAGAGATGAAGAAGCATCTGGAGTTCATCATCATCATCATCCTCTATAAATGTAAAATAATCTAATTGATGACTGTGTGTTGTTTATGTTCAGATTGTGTTGAACCCTTATAGCGCTGCTTTTTTATTAAACTCACACACACCAGACAAAAAGAAACAGCAGAATAAGAGATCATGAACAGCACTTTACTTTCATCTACAGCTGATACAGAGAAATAAATGAATGAGGAAAGCAAACATCTTACCTTAAAGGGAAACTAGCAACAGTTTCATCAGATTAATGAAGGACTCAGTGAATCAATAAAGAACACAGAGGAACCACAGCGACCCCTCGTGTGTGGAAGTCAAATATATGGGGTGAAAACAGTAATAAAACCTCCCACAAATGCACATAAAAAAGTACACACATGTGCACCGTAGATCACAAATGCACACAATAAATTCAGATGCATGCACGAGAATTCATGAATGCACAGAGGAGATTCACACTTAAATCCAGAAATGCACACAAAAAATTCACACACTGAAAATCACAGGAGATTAACGCACAATATATCGTCTTCCTCAAGTGGGCGCGGCCATATTTTTTCTTTTAAACAGTTGCATTACAATAAAGTATAAGTGACATTATTGTCAAGTATGATAACCCATATTTGGAATGTGAGTATAATACTGTACAAACATATTTATATACAATGTTTATATATTAAACATACATACATATTATATACTGCAGTGGTTCTCAACTCCAGTCCTCAGGACCCACTGCTCTGCACATTTTGGATATCTCTCATATCTGACACACTCAGTTCAGTTCATGGAATCTATCCTAACGAGCTGATGATCTGAATCAGGTGTGTTAAATAAGGGAGACATGCACAATATGCAGCAGTGGTACCTGAGGACTGGAGTAGAGAACCACTGATATACTTTATGTTTGTCTCTATTGTGTATTTTCTATGTTCTTTTCATGCTGTATTGTACATTGTACGCTAAGCCTTATAATGTGCTCTCAACAGTAAAACCTATAACCTAAACCTGTTTCCAACATTAAGAATAGGAGTGTGCCAACACCAGTATTATCTGATTACAAGAATAGATAGTTCAAAAGATTGTTCCCCCACTCTAATAACATTACATAAAATTTCTTGCACTACAGAAAGCAAACACGAAGGCTAAGGACATTCCATAATTTCAAGGTTGTATTTTGCATTAACCAATTTCATTATGGACATTCAAAAATTGATTAAAAAGAAATAAATAGTTACAGCAACTGCCACTACTTCTGGGTCTGAGCCCCAAATGAGCAGTGATATGTATGCAGGTTTTTTTGTATATAGTAAATTTGTCTAGAGCTCTGTACATTCCTCAGTATAGCTGCAATTTTTGTGGTTTGTCTGTGTGTTTGTTTATAACGCATTAAAACTTAAGGAACGTACCAAAGCTATATGTATTTTCTAGCTGGGAGAATTATATGCATTCAAGTGATCGCCCCCTCATCAGCGCTCGGCATACTTATTTTAAAGCAAACAAATAGGATGGATGACAGGCTATGTGTTATAACATAAATAATACATAAATAAAAAGAAATAAAAGATATTTGGATTTTCCTCTTACATTAAAACAAAGAAAAGCACTTACATTAAACTAATAAATAGTCTTTGTATATCAAAAAGTTATCTTGTGATTTTGCCTCAGCCATTATCATGTCAAAGATTATCAACTTAGGAATTACGATCAGATTTTCTTTCATGTTCCTCGTGTTTAAAAAACTATTGGCAAAAGAGCATTTACGATGGTTTGTAAGATTGCATATCTATGTATGCTACATCTCAAGGGGTTTATCCTATTAATAAAATTTACATATAATCCTGCACGCTGCAGTTCACCCCACACACATCTGCAGTGCATATGGCCTACACGGCCACCGGAGCTGATCGTGGTAACTTTAGTAGTCAATGCTGTGTTTATACCTGCCATGCCTGCCGTTTCAGAAGCATCCCAGCTGTGTGTTAGTCATAACAAGCATCCTCAATTATCTTGTATTTATATTTTACATAAAGTGCCTGTGAACAGAACACTGGCATTATTGATGGCATTACTGATTAATGTAGTAAAACCATGGTATCCACAAAATAACAATGGTTTTGACAACCATTGTATTTAAAAATCATAGTAAACCCATGGTTAGTGTAGTAAAACCATGGTTTGGCTAATAGTACTCAATACACCAAAAAACATGGTAACTACACTTTTACCACAAAAAACAATAATTTTCATAATACGCTGCAGCTCAGAAGAAATATATGAATAAAAATTATTTTAATTTGTAGAATTAAAATTTCTTTTCTTTCTTCTATTGTTGTTGTGTTTTTATTAAAAACAAAAATGAACCACAAACTAAGCATTTATTTAATATAAGACAAAAATCCAAAGATCTTCCTTATTTGTGTTATAACATGGGTAGCCTATGTCATCCATCCTATTCGTTTGAAAAAATTAGTAAAAAAGTGTTTACTTTTCATGCAATACACCTGTTTGCTCTAATGAACGCTACCTGGTGAAACAGAGAAAGCACTACGCAACATTTTTGTAAATAACTGAGTTGGAGACTCAAGAAGGATTCATTTGAATTTTTAAATGTTAACTTACTGTAGATTGCAAGCTGACCTTTGGAAACCCAGTGCACAATACAGCATGCAAAGAACACAGAAAATACACAACAGAAACAAACATGCAGTATATAATATGTATGTCTAACATGTAAACATATATAAAATATGCTTTTTACAGTATTATACTCACATTCCAAATATGGGTTATCATACTTGACAATAATGTCACTTATACTTTATTGTAATGCATTTGTTTAAAAGATAAACTATATAAGGCCTGTATGCGCCCTCTTGAGGAAGATGATATATTGCGCATTAATCTCCTGTGTGAATTTCAATGTTTGAATTCTTTGTGTGCATTTGTGAATTTCAGCGTGTGACTCTTTTGTGTGCATTTGTGAATTTCAGCGTGTGACTCTTTTGTGTGCATTTGTGGATTTCAGTGTGTGAATTCTTTGTGTGCATTCATGAATTATTGTGCGTGTGTGTGGATCTCCCGCACAGATTTGTGAATTACTGTGTTGTAGGCTACATCTGGCCTTATTGTGTGCATTTTTTAACTACGGTGCACATGTGTGTTCTTTTGTGTGGAATTGTGGAAGGTTTTGATACAGTTTTCACTCCATATTCTACCCATTCCCCAAACCAAACTTGCAAAAATGAAACATGTGCTGTGAGCTTACAATACATAAAGACTATTTTCAAACAGTTTTATTCATTGACATGCCATAAAAAACCGAATAGTATATTCTGGATTGTTGGTGAATAGCCACTATGTTCAAACAAGACTGTAACATTAGGGAAAGGCGACAGAGTAATGATTTGGACTGGAATATTGGGAAGTAGGATAGTGGGTCCCTTTAGGGTCCCTGAGGGGGTCAAAAGGACATCTAGAAGATACTCTATGTAGAGTACCTAAAAGATGTTTTTTTACTATGGGATATAAAAGGAATCATGTCTTCTGAAATAAATTGACTTTCATGGAGGATAATACACCATCCATGCTGCAAAAAGCATCACTGACTATTTTAATTCATATGGGCATAAAATAAGAAAGAAATCAATGTGTGACCACCATCATCCTCTGACCTCAGTCCTATTAAGAGCCTGTGGAGCATCATTATATGAAAGATCTGTGAGGTGGACAGCACTATAATTCAAAACATCAACTGAGAGATGCAATACTAGCTTCAAGTGAAATAAAGACAAAACCTATACTTGTATATGTACAAGTATAATGAATGGGAGAGTTAAAGTCATGTCAAAATATGCTCATATATTATTATGTAACATAAACAAAACAATTAAAAGCTTTAATTCTATTAACTAACATTAACAAAGATTAATAAATATTGTAACAAATGTATTGCTCATGGTTTGTTAATGTTAGGTAATACCTAACATTAAATTACTAATGTTAATTAAAATGAACCTTATTGTAAAGTGTTACCGCAAAAATAAAGGTAAAGCATACAATATTTAAGTGAAATGAAGTTGAACACATGTGTAAATTATCCCTATTAGTGATGTACCAAAGTTCAGATATGTTCTACTAAAAATATTTAAAATGATCTTTAATGAGCATCTTTATAGCCTGTTGATTTCTGGTGTTTTGTCTGAATGCTAGGGTATGGCAACTGCACTGGGGACCCAATTACAGCACTTTAACATGTAAAAAGTCAGATTTTCACGCTATGACCCCTGTTAATTAAATATTACGTCATAATTTTTAAATCAATTACTTGAAAAGGATAAAGATGTAAACCAATATTTTTCAAAAACACAAAGACAATAAATAAAATGCATTTATTGAATTACATTTATTAAAGAGTGCATGTCTTCTATTGTTAAAAACTGTAGTAATACATTCAAATTAAAAGATAAAGAAATAAAACATCTTTTTGACCCACCTCCTTTGACCTCATCACAGTCTACACAAGGACAAAAAGAATGGGGATCCAAATGCAAACTTTATAAAGGGGTAATTCACAATCATAAGTCCGAATAACATGCGGAGGTCAAAAACACTAGTAAGCCATCAAAAAACAAAGACAAGGAAACAACAGGGAAAACCACAGATGGGAACAGGAACGGGTTAGACTTCAGTATGAGCAATAATTAGAATATTTCAGATTTTTAGACCTCTTGATCACCATTTAAACAAAGGTATTTAATCCCATAATGCTGCTTTCGCTTTTCCATGACAGTATTGCGATGCCGTTTGAGTTTGTAATGGAGGCCAGCTTGTGTGTGAAAGCAGTGTGGTAAACCTGCATGCCGGACCGATTGCCGGTTCTAGTTACATATGAAAGTGATGAATTTTTGTAAAAAGGTAGCTTGTGATTACAGCTAATCAACGATCATTTTGAAAAAATTTAAACGGAACATGAATTGGTGTATTTTTGTAACAAAGAAATGCATAAAAATGAGGCTTTTATGAAAACAGTGAATTAAAAATTGCCTACCAACAGACAAAACATTCACAACTGGTAAATTGGGCTAAAATAGAAAGCTCTGAGTGATACTTAATGAAAAACCATTCAGGAGTCGACTCTTCTAAGGGAGCCGAGCCAAAAGAGTTCAATCTTTGAAAAGAGAAAAAGATGATGGATATATGTGTCGTGGATTGCTTGATGGTGAATAAATCATGGGATAATTTTGATATTTGGCTGGAGTATCCTTTCAACATATTTACAGTCATGTTATCTTTAAACTTCTCAGATCAAGACATAATGATAATAATCAATCCTGTTTTCTTTACTCTCCAGGTGATTGTAACTGACAAAATATCACAAGACACTTCAGTACATAAGCTGAGAACAAATGTTATAACTGTAACTAACTAGATATCGTATGAATATCACCTGTTAAACAATTAAACATCAAGTCAACATATAAAATGATTATAAAAAGATAACTCTCTCATAACTCTCATATTTCCATCTACTTAACAGTCTGTCCGAAATCATTACACTGCTGATAATGACACAAAATCGTTTGTAATTAGAGAATCAAAGATTTGCAAGATTTGACTCTGAAGCACATGAAGGTTTGTATTAATAATATTAGGCATGAGTTAATGTATTGCCGTCTTTTTCTCCTCTTTCTCGTGTTTTAAGTCACATAAACAGATCCAGAAGCAATCTGAAAAAGTTAATGCAAATAACTAAAATGAGTTTAAATCATTCAATAGTTCATTTTATACTTAGAATAATGCTCACAGATGCTGTTTTCAATTTTAGTTATTATTTTAGTTGATCTCACCTTTATCTCCTCTCTGATTCACTTGCATTGTCTACAATAAAAAAGAAATGATTAAGAGTTTTCTCCCCTCAGTATTTAGTTTTACTCTTCTTATTGTTACTAAACTGAACCTGTAATGTGAATAGGCATTACTCAGGCCGGCACTCCAACCGAATATCACGAAATTATGTACCTATAGTCATGTAAATTTGTGAGTCTTAAGTGTGACACTGACACGGTTTTCCGCCTTTTTGCGTGAACATGTCACGCACTTCTGTTTACGTGTCACTGTCACGTATTTGTTACTCAACTGTTTTGTCCTATTATCTTGCCATTGTCGCTTCGGTTTAGGGTTGGATTCACATAAAATTACATCCTTACCCAAGCCCAACTCTAACCCTAACGCCAGGCGACAATGGTTTAAAAATCATTATTTTTAAACCATTTTATCCATTTTAAGGGATAAAATGCTTAATTTTTGGAAATAACAAACAGGGCATGAACATTTAACAGATATACAAATATGAAAATCATTTCTTTCAGTAACCTGCACAACAGCTAAACATTAAAAATGTGACCTATTATCTTACCATTGTCGCTTCGGTTTAGGGTTAGATTCACATAAAATGACATCCTTACCCAAACCCAACTCTATAATGCCAGGCGACAATGGTTTTAAAAATCATAAAATATAAAAAATAAGTCATGAAGAAAGGTATAAACCAATACTTAAAGTGACATCCTAACGCAAACACCAAATCTAACCCTAACCAAAGCATCAATGGTTTGAAAATATGACAAAACAGTTGAGTAACAAATACGTGACAGTGACACGTAAACAGAAATGCGTGACATGTTCACGCAAAAAGGCAGAAAACCGTGTCAGTGTCACGCTTAAGAGTCACAAATTTACGTGACTATAGGTACATAATTTAGTGATACTGCTGAATGAAAATCATTTAACCCTTAAGAAACCATGTACTTTTATATAAGTGTAACATTATTAAATGACATCACTTTGTTACCTGAGCTTTTGTCTTTATTATCTGTTGCACCAATAGAGTCATAAATATCAGCATGTACTGTAGTGAAGGAATACAATAATTAAAAGTTTCAATAGGTCATCTATAAAAGCTTAGTATCTTATAAAGAAAGTCTTTATAGAAATATTGTTTAACATGTTTATATTGACTGTAAAATAAAGTTAAATAGGTCATATGCCTATAAATGCATGTGATCATAATGTAGTGTAGACTGACCAAACTGCAGTGGAGTGTAAACATCTTCACTTTTTTTTTGATCTGATGTCGGACTGATGTTCTGCTGTGGACTGACAGGTGAGGCAGACTGAGAATTTTTACCTGCAAAAGTCAACACAGTGCTGCTTTAGGAATATTTACTGTTAAGTTTGACCAAAAAAGATAAAACATTAAACTGACGTTTGACTTAAGAGCATCATCTTTGACAACAGGATTCTTTATTTACATTACAAGAGACAGAACATTTTGCTTAATACTATGCTGTATTAAAGGTGAAGTATGTCAATTGCGCCTTTATGTTAATATAGCAACACCAAGCAGGATTAAGAAAAAGTAGTGATTGTTTTAAACAGGTCTTCCAAAACACTTTAACATGACACTGCCATTGACTTTACAAACAGTGAATGCTGCACATTGGTGGTGGTTAAGAAGAACCTCCGTTTCTGTAAAGTGCTTTGAGTGCTGCAGAAAATTTAAATATAAAAGGAACTAATTATTATTATTATTATTATTAAAAACAGCAATTTATTTGATAGATTATTTCATGGTTTCGTACACAATACTGGTTTAGAAGCACTTTCTGTTCCTGTTTATTCTTTTTTGTTTGTTGGTTTGTTATTAATTTCACATATTTAAATCCTAAAGGTGTACATTTAACAATTTGATTTATTTCTAAATGTTCTGTTTGGTTGTATTTTGTTGTAATGTTGGTATATTGGGGAAAAAACAAAAACAGGAAGTGATTCAGAGCGCCTGACTTATGCTGTGTTCCAGGCAACCTGTAACTCGTAACTCACGACTTCAAAACCACGACTCACGACTCTGAACTGGGAGTACATCGATCTAGTACGAGTTCACGGGTGGGATGTCACGGGTTTGACTGCCGTTCCAGTGCACTTTCACCGGTAGAAGGTTGTAAAAACACGAGTTACTGGCTGCCTGGAACGCATAGGGTCGTGAGTCGTGGTTTTGACGTCGTAACTCACGAGTTTAAAAACCTGCCTGGAACGCAGCATTAATCTCATTTAAAGGTGGTTCTGGTTGAACTGCTTACAAAAACACCACAATGTGTTTACACAAAAGTACATTAAACTATGATAGGATACATTACAAACATTACACACTTCACCTTCAATGTTTGGACATGCTGTGCGAATGTGTCATTGATGTATCATAGATTTCTGTGAGGGCAGAAGATTCAAACCTTTTTTGTTTTTGTACCACCACAGCAAAACCAAGAAAATGATAAAAAACAAGACGCTCAGTCCGACAACCACTCCAACTATCAGACCAGAAGATCCTAAGAATGAAGCAGCAGAGATTCTTACACAACCAGAACATTTGCAGACTGGACTAATGCAATATATTATCTATTATACTCAACATTGCTGTGCTATATTGTCACATATAAATATATTCATACTGAATAAAGGTGGTGGCCACTCTGCTCTTAAAGTGTCTAACAACACCACCTGCAGCAATGACTACATTTACAATATACTGTACTGTAGCACAATGTGTCTCATCTTATTGTATAATTATATCAGTTATTTAAGACAAAATTATTGTTGTCACCGCCAATTTTAAGTGATAAAATGCTTAATTTTTGGAAATAACAAACATGGCATGAACATTTAACAGATATATAAATATGAAAATCATTTATTTCAGTAACCTGCACAACAGCTAAACATTAAAAATAAATGTTTTCAACAAAACGTTCAGTTCCCCTTGTGCTCATTACCATGAACAAAACTGACACACTGATATTTTGGCTCTCATTCAGGCCTGTAATTTATCTTTTATAATTTAACACGACAATGGATTTCTTTTTGTACTGGAAAAGTTAATAAACAGATTAGAAATATTCAAAACAATTCCACATTATTTGTCTTAAAATATCTGCATTTTTATATGTGTTAATGTGTTTGTGACCTGGTCTCTCTATGGCCTGGTAAACTACAAGTTACAACCTAAAAAATCTAATTAGGCATTGTGAGTTGAATATGACTTTATATTATGTATCAGGATGAAAACAGATGGACTCACCTGATACTCTCAGTGTAACTGCATTACTGATGTCTGAGTATTGTAATCCATTGGTCTCATTTCCTCTACAGGTGTATTTACCTGCGTGAGACTCATTAAAAGATCTGATTGTGTAAATCTGTTCATAATGCTGGATGATTGAATCATCTTTATTCCAGCTGTACTGCCTGCCGCAGACTCCTCCTCTATTGATGACACATATGAGAGTGACAGTTTCTCCTCTGTATACATGATCACCAGGCCAAACAAACACTTGAGGTGTTGGTCTTTCTATACAATGACAAACAATTCACACATAAATGTCTACTTGATTGTAAAACATGTATGTTGCATCACATTACAGGTTTTAACCTATGTAATTGCAATTATCACTTGTTCAGTGTTTTAGAAAATAAAGAGTTTAGTTCCAAAACGCAATAAATCCATTTTGACTAATCTGGGTAAAAATTTGATCTTTACCAAGAAAGTGACAAGATGAAAACCACTATTTTCAGTTACAAACTCTCACATAGCATCTTTAGGTTATAATAGCATCAAAAAATTCTCCATTAAAAATCAATTTATTATAAAAACTAATTTAAAATTGCAATTGCCAAATGCTATAAATATATTGAATCAATATATAAATGTGCATTCATCTTTGCCATGTTATATTCATCTTTTATTTCCTTCATCTTATTCATCTGTTGCAACAATAGAGTCATAAATATCAGCATGTACTGTAGTGAAGGAATACAATAATGAAAAGTTTCAACAGATCATCTATAAAAGCTTAATAACTTATGAAGAAAGTATTTATAGTAATAATAATAATAACTTTAATTTATATAGCACCTTTCAAAAACCCAGGGACGCTTAACAAAACATGGGGAGGGGAAAAGGGGGGGGGGCGCTACAGGCCATAGGCCTCAGTGAAGAGATGTGTTTTAGCTGCTTTTTGAAGGTTGTTAGAGAGGAGGCAGAGCGAATGGCATGAGGAAGCTTGTTCCAGAGTGATGGAGCACCCACACAGAAAGCTCTATCTCCAAACGTCCTTAGACTGAGGTGCAAGTCCATGGAGAGATTTGTACGTCAGAAGGATTTTATAAATGATCCGGGATTTAACTGGCAACCAGTGAAGCTTCTTCAGCATTGGAGTAATATGAAGTCCAAGTTTTGAGTGTGTAAGCATCCTAGCTGCAGAGTTCTGTACATACTGGAGTCTGTTAGTAGCCTTACTAGGCAGACCTAAAAGGATGCCATTACAATAATCAAGTCGTGAGGTGATGAAAGAATCAATGAGGGTCTCAGCGACAGAGTTGGAGAGATACTGCCGGAGTCTAGAGATGTTCCTTAGATGGTAAAAGTTTTTGATGTGTTGCTGAAAAGAGAGAGTAGAGTCCATAATGACGCCCAGGTTGCGTACTTGCGAAGATGCTGAGATTGAGCAGCCATCCACATCCAGTGTGAAGTCATCAACTTTTTTAAGAAGTTACGAGGGAGCAAACACCATGAGTTCTGTTTTGTCTTTATTGAGTATGAGAAGGTTATTGACAAGCCAGTGCTTTATATCCTTCAAGCAATTGATAAGTGGCAAGGGTGGGAGAGAAGTGGAAGGCTTATTACTGATGTAGAGCTGGGTATCATCAGCGTAGCAGTGAAAATGTAATCCATGTTTCCGGATGATCATCCCTAGAGGTAACATGTAGATGTTGAATAATAATGGGCCAAGCACCGATCCCTGTGGCACACCGTGTAAGACTGGCACTAGATCAGAGCAAATGCCTTTTAGGGTGGTGTATTGTTGCCTGTTGGTGAGATAGGATTCAAACCAGCAATACGCAGTACCAGTAAGGCCAATGAGTTCAGAGAGGCGAGTAAGAAGAATGGAATGAGAGACTGTATCAAAGGCAGCAGATAGGTCCAGAAGTATTAAAATGCTGACAAGCCCAGAGTCAGCTGCCATGAGAAGGTCATTTGTGATTTTGACTAGAGCAGTTTCAGTGCTATGCTGTATCCTGAAACCAGATTGAAATGGCTCATAGAGGTTGTGCTGTAGCATATGATGGTCAAGTTGGGAAGCCACAGCCCTTTCCAGTAACTTAGACAGGAAAGGTTGGTTGGAGATTGGGAAGTAGTGGTTTGGATCATCTTGGTTTAGGCCAGTTTTTTTTAAGTGTTGGGATCACCGCAGTAGTTTTGAAGCTGGTGGGGACCACCCCAGAAGACAGGGAGGTGTTGATGATGTTGACCAGGGTGGGACCCAGAGTTGGAAGACATGCCTTAACCAAGGCAGTTGGCATAGGATCCTGTTTGCTGGTCGTAGACTTTGCCTTTGATACTAGGTCACAAACTTGAGCTGTTTTGAGCAAGGAGAAAGAGGAGAGGCAGGCCTCCGGCATGAAGGCAGTTGGAGACTTTGTATCCAGCAGCGGTAGTGTGGTTAGGTAACAGGAGCTAGACAGCTAAAGTTGCTGGTGGATGGTTTCTACCTTTCTCTGGAAGAAATCCTGGAATCTGGAGCATAAGCCAGCAATGTCAGGAGGTTGAAAAGTGTCAAGTGGGCAGAGTAGGCGGTTGATTGTGGAAAAAAGCTGTTTAGGTTGATGTTGTTGGTTGCCAATAAGTCTTGAATAGTAGCTGTTTTTTGCCTTAAACAGAGCATATTTGTAGCTTTTAACATGGTCAATGTAGGCCAGCTGATGGACAGTTAGGCCGGTTTTTTTATAGTACCTCTCCAGCCTCCGCCTTGTGGCCTTCATGAGACGAAGTTCAGCAGTGAACCAGGGAGCAGGACAGGAGAAGGAAACACATCCCGTAATGAGGGGGGCAACAGAGTCCAGACTACATGACAATGCTAGGTTATAGTGATTAACCAGGTCATCCACTGGACAGTTTTGGGGATAGCTGATAAGATGGTCCGATAGAGTGTTTGATAATTTTTTATGGAGACTTGTTTGATATTTCGATATACAATGATCCTTTTCTCACACTTCCTGTGTGTGTGTGTAGAGAAACAGAGAAAATGATGGCAAAGTGATCCGAAACAGCCAGGTCAATAGTTTGTAGATGATTACAATAATAATCAATAATCAATAAACAAATAATATTGTTTAACATGTTTATATTTAATGTAAAATAAAGTTAAATAGTTCATATGCCTATAAATGCATGTGATCATAATGTAGTGTAGACTGACCAAACTGCAGCGAAGTGTAAACATCTTCACTTTGTTTCTGATCTGATGTCCGACTGATGTTCTGCTGTGGACTGACAGCTGAGGGAGACCGAGAGACTTTACCTACAGAAGTCAACACAGTCGTGCTTTAGGAATATTTACTTTTAAGTTTTAACAAAAGTTTGATTTAAGAGCATAATCTTTGACAACAGGATTCTTTATTTAAAGTACAAGAGACAGAATGTTTTGTTTAATTTTATGATGTGTTAAAGATGAAGTATGTAAATTGCACCTGTACTGTATGTAAATTCATTTCATTCATTTCATTTTCATTTTATTGTCCACAATGTGGAAATTTGTTTCGGTCTCATCATAAAAACAATCAAACCAACAACAATAAAAACGACAACAACAACAAGACTAACACGCAGACATCTTCAAAGCACAATGAACACAGCATTAGTAGTTACATACACTACATCAACGGGACGTGTTGTTCAGTGTCCGGATTGCATTAGGAATAAACGATTTTTTAAAAATATTACGATTTGCCCTAGGTACTTTATAGCGTCTGGCAGAGGGGAGGAGTTCAAACTCATTGTTAAGCGGATGAGTAGGATCTTTTGCTATTTTAAAAGCTTTTTTCCTGAGAACTTCCTCATACATGGAACATAGTTGTTTCTGATTTGTCCCTATGATTTTTGAGGCGAGGTTTACTATTCTCTGCAGCTTGCTTCTCCCTTTTACGTTTAAATTACCATACCACATGCCATGTTGAAAGTTAGAATACTCTCTATCAGGTTCTTATAAACTAATTCTATAATGTGCTTGCTCACTCTAAAAGAGTTGAGCTTGCGCAGTAGATGGAGACGTTGGTTACAGATTTTAAAAATATGGTCTGTGTTTTCACCGAAATTTAGATTAGAGTCGATATATGTACCGAGGTATTTGAACTTTTCTACTACCTCTACAATTTGACCCTTAATTATAAGGGGCTGCACAGGGTCCTTATCATAAAAGACAAGCTCCTTTGTTTTTGTTACATTTATCCCCAAGGAACTTTCCTCGCACCATTTCTGGAGAGATGACACGTGTGCTCTATATAATTCCTCTCCAACTATATCCCCCCTTTTTAATAGAGCAACCAGAGCCATATCATATGCGTATTTAAAAAAACTAAAATTTTCCAGATCTAATTGGAATTCGTTTGTATAAATGGAGAAAAGTAATGGGGATAGAATAGTCCCTTGTGGGGCTCCAGTATTAAGCACAAGGATGTCAGACAGAGTATTATTAACCAGAACCTGTTGTGGGCGGTCAGAGAGGAAGTCCCTTACAAAGTGGATAATACCACCGTTTACTCCTATATCAATAAGTCTCTGCAGCAAGATGTGAATCTGCATGCTGTTAAAGGCAGATGTAAAATCGATAAACAAGGCCCTAGCAAAGTGGGACGGGGACTGAAGGTGCTTTGCCAGGGTGTGATACATACTGACGGTTGCATCATCGGTTCCCCTCATACTTTTATAAGCAAATTGGAGATGATCTAAGCAGTTAGAAACTGACGCTGTAATATGTTTGCTTATAACTCTCTCAAAACATTTGCCTAAGATTGAAGTAAGGGCAATGGGCCTGAAATCTTCTAAATCAGTGGCTCCAGATTTTTTCGGAATAGGCACAATGTAGGACATTTTCCATAGTTTGGGCATTGTTAAGGAATCAAGCAAGTACTGGAATAGTTCCAGCACAATACCTTTTAATTCATGGACATTTTCTTTTAATACTCTCCCTCTCAGGCCATCTGGCCCCGGGGCTGAGTTAGACTTAATACTAGACAAGCTGGCTGTAATATCGTGTACATTCAGTGTATTAGGAACATATCCCAAAATGGACCTACACACACTATCACGTTCAGCACTAAAATCATTTTTGTCAAAACGACTGAAAAAGACATTTAGATCATTTGCAAAATTTGGGGAGGAGTGTGATAGAGGGATACGTTTTTTTCTTAGTTTCCCGACCCATCATCACATTTAAACCTTCCCATGCTTTCTTGACATTTCCTGAGAAATAATGACATTCAACTTTATCCTTATATTCTATTTTTGCAGTACTCAGTTTTGATCTTAATTCGTTTCTTTTTTCCTTAAGTGACCCACTATTACCACTTTTAAAAGCTTGTTTTTTATCATGAATGCATTTCTTAATATCACTAGATATCCATAAGTTATTATTAGGAAATATTCTAACAATTTTAGTTCGAGTGATTTTGCTTTCATTAAACAACAAATAGGATGTAAAAGTGTCAATTAATTCGTGAGGTGTGCCACATGAGTTAAGAAATAACCAGTCAGTGGTCTCCAACTCGCATTTCATCTCCTCCATACAGTCCTCAGTCCAGATCTTAATTTCCTTAATCACAGTCTTTTCCCATCTCAGCTTAGCCCTGTAACGTGGGAGTAGGTGGACAACATTATGGTCAGATTTCCCCAAGGCAGGCCTACAGATGGACTTATAGGCGTCTGGTATGTTGCCATAGCACTTATCTAAAATACGTGCCAGGCGAGTGGGACTGTCCACATATTGATGTAAAGTGGGTAAATGATCAGACATGCCACAAGAATTAAAGTCCCCGAGTAACAGAACAGGTTGATTGACTGCACGAAACAGGGCGGTATTGTAGCTCTCTGCTATTCTGGCTGCAGCTCTAACAAAATCCGGCCCAGGTACATAGGCCAATATGATAGTGATCTGTCCAAACTCCCTCGGGAGATAAAAGGGGCGAAATGAGACAACCAGGATTTCATAGTCATATGTACACACACGTTCCCGGACGGTATACTGAGTAGCCCATCGTGTGTCCATATAGACACACAAACCACCACCAATAGATTTCCGAGACGAATTAATGTCTCTATCAGCCCGAATAAGTGTGTATCCCGGCAAGTTGGGATCTAACGTGTCCTCTTTCAACCAACTTTCCGTAAAACAGATAAGATTACTCTGTCGGAACTCATTTTCATATTGAACTTTAGCGATCAGTTCATTCATCTTGTTGTTCAAAGAGCGAACATTAGAAAAAGTTATTACCGGTAGGGGATGTCTGCTGCCTCGCCTCCTCAGTCTTTCTCTCACTCCTCCTCTTGATCCTCTTTTCTTCATTTTAGTCCCTTTTCGCGTTCCGATGTTTTTAAGTTGCGGATACTTGACCAGCGACTCCAAACCAGAATCCTCTGGTTTGATTGCGTGTCTGAGTGACAACAGCTGGTTCGCGTGTAGGTAAGGATTCCAGCGTTTCCATATAAACTCCATACTTCAACGATTAAACCACTGAAAAGGCACACAGCCAGCCAAAGTAACATGCCAATGCTGAACTTCATTTTGCCGCAAAAAATGCAGGCTCGCTCACTTAAACAACACAAAACTCTCCAAAACTCACCAAACACAAAACAGACAGGTGAGACACTGGGTCAGCAGCAGAGCCGCGCCCCTTCCTATGAAATATAGCAACACCAAACAGGATCAAGAAAAATAGTGATAGTAAAACCGCAATAAATCCATTTTGACTAATTTGGAAAAAGCAAGAAAGTGACAAAATGGAAACCACTATTTTCTGTTACAAACTTAGACAGCATCTTTAGGTTATAATAACATTAAAAATTCTCTATTAAAAATCCACTTATTATAAAAACTAATTTAAAAAAAGTTTTTTTTTGAAAATGCAATAAATCTATTGAATCAATATATAAATGTGTACGGAAGAGGATTAGGGCCACTGGTGAAAAAAATATTTGAATTCTGACTTTAATCTCAGAATTCTGACTTTAATCTCAGAATTTGAATTCTGACTTTATTCTCAGAATTAAAGTCAGAATTCAAATTCTGAGATTAAAGTCAGAATTCAAATTCTGAGATTAAAGTCAGAATTCAAATTCTGGGATTAAAGTCAGAATTCAAATTCTGGGATTAAAGTCAGAATTCAAATTCTGGGATTAAAGTCAGAATTCAAATTCTGGGATTAAAGTCAGAATTCAAATTCTGAGATTAAAGTCAGAATTCAAATTCTGAGATTAAAGTCAGAATTCTGAGATTAAAGTCAGAATTCAAATTCTGAGATTAAAGTCAGAATTCAAATTCTGAGATTAAAGTCAGAATTCAAATTCTGAGATTAAAGTCAGAATTCAATTTCTGGGATTAAAGTCAGAATTCAAATTCTGGGATTAAAGTCAGAATTCAAATTCTGGGATTAAAGTCAGAATTCAAATTCTGAGATTAAAGTCAGAATTCAAATTCTGAGATTAAAGTCAGAATTCTGAGATTAAAGTCAGAATTCAAATTCTGAGATTAAAGTCAGAATTCAAATTCTGAGATTAAAGTAAGAATTCAAATTCTGAGATTAAAGTCAGAATTCAAATTCTGAGATTAAAGTCAGAATTCAAATTCTGAGATTAAAGTCAGAATTCAAATTCTGAGATTAAAGTCAGAATTCTGAGATTAAAGTCCTAATCCTTTTCCGTAAATGTGCATTCATCTTTGCCATGTTATATTCATTTAGTTGACTAGTGGTATACACTGATTTAAAAATAAACATTATGGTGTGGTTTCCCGGACAGGGATTAGCTTAAACCAAAAATTATTCCATTTTGATGGCTTACGTTTCTTCCCCCCGCCACAGAAAATCACCACAGGTTTGTCAATGCCATCAAAATAGTTTTTTTGTTTTTGTTTGTTTGTTGATCATGACGTACAAAGTAGATGGGGAAAACTAGTATTCTGTATGTATTCAAAGAGCCGCGATTATTGTTAACAATGCGTGGAATGGTGTGCTGTGATTTGTTGAGGGATTTATTGCGTTCTGCAGAGAAGGAGGATTATTTATGGCCTGCAAAATCAACTCTAACCAAAGTGTGCTATCCCAACATCAGATGCCAACAGATGGGGTTTGCAAAATGAGGGAACTGCAAGGAAGGCTTACGTCACATTGACCACAAATGAGCACCTAAACTGTAAAGTGCAGCAGTGTGGATTCATTATTAATCCATCGTTTCCAGAGGTTGGTGCTTCACCAGATGGTCTTGTAGAATGCACATGTTGTGGTAAAGGCTGTCTGGAGATCAAATTCCAATTTAAACACCGCGACAGACCAATTGTGCAGGCCTGTACTGATGACAGCAGCTTCTGTCTACAGCTGATACATGGGAAGGTGGAACTGAAGCGCAAACATGCATATTTCATATTTTTGTGTCTTTTATTACTGATGATTTACAGAAAATGTACATGTTTACTTGTTGTGTTTGACTGAATTACTACTGGAGGTTTAAATTTTGTAATTTTACAGTCATCCATCATTTGCTCTATTTTACTTATGTTTTTATATCTTCGTTTTAATTGGTACTGTACTTACTTCAGTGTGTTTTTTTAAGTGTTCATGTTGTACTCATTACCCTTTATTTACATTTATTGTTCTTTTGATTTATTACATTTCTTATTGAAACCTTGACACTTTACATTTTGTTGTTTTCTTTTTATTTACAGTAGGCTAACTGATATTTGTGATTATATATGTACGATTGAAACCGACACTTCTGTAGTTCATGTTTACTTGTATTTGCCCTGAAGTAACACTAAACTGAACCTAGTTCAGTAAGTGCACACTTTTACTGTTCACTTTAAACTATGCTTTAAATACATTTTCTGTCAGTTAACCTCATTTTGGCTGTTATAGAGAAAAGTCCATATTAACCTCAAATAAAGTAAAAGACAAGTTGAAAGTGTTTTTGATCATTTATTATGATATATATGAAATGCAACGTTTTCATTCTTTTACAATAGTGGTGTAACAATAACTATTATTCAGTGTTTCATGACAACACTGGGACACATATTTGTTAAAGCACAACAAACTGTAACAAGCTTGTCAAGAAATGTCATCTCAGATTCATGAGCCAGTAATATGCTTACTGGTATTACTCTACTAAGAATACTGTATTTAGAGGGTAAACATCCGATCACCCTCTCCACGTTGAGGGTTCACGTGAGCAATCTTTCTTGTCTCCTTCACATCTGTAGAATCTAGCTGGCAGGGTCCTCTAGTGAATGCAGGTACTTTCTCACGATCGTGACTGCGGTTTTGACAATTAAGTACACAGCAATAGTTCGCCATTTGGACGTCTTTTGGACTGTAAAATGTAAACTGTAATTCATTCGCAACTACTTCTCTAGCCTGCACTGCAACCAGCACTACTTCCGTAGGGTAAACTAGATGATATTTTAGAATCCCGTTAATAAAAAACTTAAACAAAGCTTTTTACATTGTGCTTAACCCTGGGTTATCTTTATTCTCAACTCTGCTTTTAACCCTGGGTTAAGGATTGTTTCACACTTGTAATTTAGAAGCGGGGTTATCCCTGAAATTAACTCAGGGTTATGAAACCCGGCTCAAAAGCAGGGTTAGCAGGGCTTTAGTGGTCTTAACCCTGCATTGCTGTGCCAAATGCATGCAGTGTGAATCGAAGCAGGGTCATAATGTTATGAACCCAATTAAACACAACTGAAGCAGCTAATCAAGGTGTTCTGGGCTATTTGATAATTACAGACAGGTGTATAGGAGCAGGGTTGTAGACTCCTGACCCAGGGTTTAGGAATACACAGTGTGAAACATCAGATTATGAATACCCAGGGTTATCTCTTAACCCCTGGTTAAAAGATTACTCCACTTTCTTTAAAAAAAGATAATTTACTCACCCCTATGTAATCCAAAATGTAGATGTCTTACTTTGTTCAGTCAAGAAAAAATCCAGGATTTTTCTCAATTTAATAGACTGTATTGGACCCCAACACTTTACAGTTTAAATGTAGTTTATAATTGAAGTTTCAACGCAGCTTCAAAGGACTCTAAACGATCCAAAATGAGGTATAAGGGTCAAGGGTCTTATCTAGCAATACGATTGTCATTTTCGGAAAGAAAAAATATCTTCTTTTAAACCACAACTTATCATCTTGTCCTCCCTGTGTGACTCGCCATTGCGATCTAAGCAGTATTGTGAGCATTGTGTTACGTCAGAAGTATGTACATAAATATATAAATTAAGATATATAAATTAAGTATATATTAGGTATTTAACAGTATATAAATTAAGCTGACTGCATGCTCCATGCACTGGAAGTCATTGCACATAAAACGCATTGTTTTTCTCTTCCATTCTTCTGTTTTCAACAGGTTGAAACTTGGGACCAACATGGTTGTGTTGTAGACTGAGTTGGTTGTTGTAGACACACCTTTGGCACTGACATGTGGGGTTAATTCTGCATTATGTAAAATGATGTGATAACCCTGCTATTAAACAACAAGTGTAAAAGAGTCCTTTTCCCGGGGTTAATAGCAGAGTTTAAAATAAAGATAACCGGGGGTAAAGCACAGTGTTAAAAGCTCAAATTTATCTCTGATATTTAACACAAGATGTTTCTGTCATTATTTCTCTATTTTACAACAACATTAATACTGAACTCACCATTTACAGCGAGATGAAACTCAGAGCTTGATAGTGAAGTCTTTGGTCGTCCGTGTATCTCTGCTCTACAGCTGAACTCATCCTGATCAGATTCAGTAACTCCAGTGATAGTGAGAGAGTCTCTGTTTACAGTGTAATTCTCAAAGTTTAACACTGCAGTTGTGTTTTTATACCACAGATATCTCCAGTTTAATGATCTGTATCGATCCTCTATCTCACACTTCAGAGTGACTGTCTCTCCAATGAGCACAGTTCTGTCTGGTGTTACACTCACTGTAGCTCTGGGTAAAGCTGATGAAACAAGAAAATGAAAATATAAATCTCTTCACAGATCTGTTGCGTTAAATCAGAAACCTAAATAAAAAATATATATATTTTCATAAAATGATGCCATTTGTTGTTGACATTTCTGAAGGATAATATAAAAAGAAACGTTTTACTTTAAATAGAAGAGGGATTTTTTTCAGAAGTCAATGAACAAATAATCCAGCACACTTGCATCGTCATTAACAGGTACGTAGGATAATGGCAAAGCTCAATACCAAAAATATAAATGAAAAGAGAAAAAATCCTGCACGTTATTTAAACTTGCAAGTAAAAATAATATTTAAATAAACATTGTTACAATCCAATGACCTTCTTCAGGTATTCAAACATATAAATGCAAGAACCACAAGTGTAAAATACAGTTAACCTGTCACTGTCTCTGATGCCTGTGGCATAAATTAATACAGATCATCATTAATCAGTCAATCATATAAATATTATCTGTAATCCATAACACTTAATGAAAAAGCCCAAAGATCTTCTGTCAAAAATATCCCAGAAATTATTGTAGAAATGGCTTCATATGTTTTTAAATAAAATTATTTTAGCTTATTTTAACTATTGACAGATGTGATAAATAATGAAGTCGAACCTTTCCATTCACACATTCAATGGAACAGATATATTGACTATATATTCTGTATTTTTATTGGTGATTTAAACATATTTTAAATGGATATGTGGACAATATATAATTTAATGTGGAACTGGACCCATCACGTGTAGGGGTGAGGGGTCACAAAATAACACGGGGTTAATTGTAACACAACTATTTTACAGAAGATGATCACCTGTTAATTTGTGAAAAGTTTTGATGTGTTTTCATAAAAATACTGAACAAAAAGTGTTTTGGAGGAAAACATTTCTTGATAAAATAGTTCATCCTATTTTTGTCTGAGTTGACTGTGTAAGTCACGTAATTATAAACAGATGTACAAACAACAACCTCTAGTATCAGTGGCGGCCAGCGACTTCTTTTTCGAGGGCGCAGGATGCGAAGCTCGTCACAACATGTATTTAGCCCATCATGTGTGTGGTTTGTTATTTCAAAATGTGTTTTGTGCGTCATGTGAACCATGGGCATCATGCATCTTGTCAAAATAAGTGCCTGCTACACACGCGTTGAAAGGGTTTATGATAAAAGTGACGCTCGCATTTGCCAGATCCTCGCTTAATCTTATGTGTAAACAGACTTTACTGTTAAGTGTTTTTTATCAAGTCTTACAACAAGCCCTCTGTCTATTACGATGAACCCCACTTGGGGTAAGTTATAACATTTGCACTTCGGTCATTGTATGAGAACGGTGGGTTCATTTGTAGTAGAGATGTTTGTGCTGCTTGTGTAAAAGTATAATTAATCAAACTCGAATATTTTTTGAAAGATTGAGCCAAAAACAAAATGTCTTACAGTAGGTTGTGCTCCGCTCTATGGGCTAAATATTCCATAATAAAATTGCAGTTAGAGTTTAATGTAAATCAGGGTGGGCGTTAATGTCACCATGTGTCTACTAGTTTTAGATTGACAGCTCCTCTTCTAGCCAATCAGCCGAAGAGGAAGATGACGATACTCTGTGGGATTCATGGCTGCTGATCCATTTCGGATCAGATAGTCTGAAGTGATAATAAAAAGATTTCTGGAAGGGGGAATCTGTCCACATGGATTGAGGAGGCGTTTCAAAAACATGTTCAAATTTACTTCAGATTAGACACAAACCAAAAATGTAAAAAATAGTGTTCACTTTCATCACAACATATTCAACCATGTGTATTATCTATTTAAAAAAAAAAAAAAAAAACATTGGCAATTGTTAACTTCTGACCCTTATTTAAATTCTTTCTTTCAACCCATTAAAAATGGTAATAAAGGAAACCAATGGTTATTTGCATTATAAATATTTTTTGTCGAATAAAGTGATTAAAACTGGCAGTACATTTTTAACAAATAAATGAAAAATGTTTCCTTAAAAAAGTGATCCAATCACATTCATTACTGACCTTTAACAGAGAGAGTCACATAATCACTGTAGTGTGAGGATGAGGGTCGTCCATCTCTCTCTCCTCTACACCAGAACTTATCCTGATCTGATGGTGAGATGATGGTGTAGATGTTTCCCTCAAACACTGAAGTCCCAGTTCTGCCTTTATACCACAGATATCTCCTCCAGTCACTGTACTGATCCTCTATCTCACACGTCAGATCGACTGTCTCTCCAGTGAACACAGGGCTGTATGGTACTTTCACTGTAACTCTGGGTAAAGCTGAGAAAAGAAGAAAATGAGATTGAGACTAACACTAATACAACATGACTACTGACATAAGGCTTTCTGCACTTGAAATAGTTAACTCCATGTCATTAAACACTGGTAAAAGTAACTCTGGGTTATCTGTTTAAAATGTTATACTTTACAAGGGGTCAAAAAACCCTCCTGTTTCACAATCTACATTACTAAAGTCTGGGTTAATATTTTAATTTTGCATATTTGCTTTTTCAACAGCATGACTGAATAAATACAGCAGTGTTCGTTTATTTCAATAAATACAGTGCACGTCTGCTTTATTTGTGTCGCTTCTGCATCACAACACAAATAACTTTTGTCTTTTTTAACCCTTCTGGGAGGTTTTTACTTCATTTCATGCGTTTACCAACATCATTTGATATTACTGTCTATGACTTTTTCCTCAAATGATGAAACAAATGTTTACACATAGTATAAAAGCGATCAAATTCAGAGAACACGTTTCAAGGTAAAAGACATCATGACATCCAAATAAAATGTTTGCTTCCATTCATGACTCCAGATATGACTACATTTGATCATTTTTTTTAAGGCAGCCCATATACTTTATTGTATCCCACAATCGTATGCATGTGAATCAACAGGTAAGGTCATTGGTTGAGGAGGGTCAAGATTAAAACATTTAAAAGGTGTTCAAGAAAGTGGTTAAATGATGAAAAATTATTATTGTAGTTTTTAAATAACTAATAGGATATCGACAAAGTGATTTTTATTTAAGCTGCAATATATAAAAAAAATTCAGTTAAAAATGAACAAAACCAGTGTTTAAAACTGTCTCCTTACCTTGCCACATTTAACAATGGTAAGCTTATAATAATGATTTATAATTTAAGTTGTCGGGTCGGTTTTACAGGTAAAGTTTTAAAAGATGATCATCTAGGGAACATCATACAAATGTCAGTTTATTACGTTCTTACGGATCTGGGGAAATTATCTGTTGCGAAGAGTCCCCAGAGACTACTAAATCACCGCCTGACAGAGCAACAAGTCAATGACTAAGCTTTCAAAGACAGTTAAAGTCCACTTGAAGGAGTGAATGAATTCAGACACTGAGTGAGCAGGACGTGCAGTGGGCACCAGAAGTGTAAAACATTGTCCTCTACCCGGGGTTAAAATCTGACTTTAATGAAGATAACCTGGTGATAACCGGGGTTAAGCACAATGTTAAAAGCCCTAAGGTATATGATGATTTTTTCCTCAATTTTACAGCAAGACTGAACTCACCTTTCACAGTAAGATCAACAGAGCTTGATATTGACGTCTGTGGTCGTCCGCGTATCTCTGCACTACAGCTGAACCGGCCCTGATCAGATTGAGTAACTCTATCGATAGTGAGAGAGTCTCTGTTTTCAGTGAAACGCCCAGAGGTAAACACTTCAGTTGTGTCTTTCCTCCACAGATATCTCCAGTTAAATGATCTGTACTGATCCTCTATCTCACACTTCAGAGTGACTGTCTCTCCAATGAACACAGATCTGTCTGATGTTACTTTCACTGTTACTCTGGGTAAAGCTGAAAGAAGAAAATAATCTTATAAATCTCATCACAGTCTGTTAACATGAAATCAGAAACCTAAAGTCATAAAATGATGATATTTGTTGTTAACATTTCTGAAGAATAATATGAACAGAAGTGATTTCATTTAAATTAAAATAATTACCAGTTTTTTAGTATTAATTTTTTTTTTAGAAGCCAATGAACAAATAATCCTGCACACTATTTATACTTGCAAGTTAAAAATATTTAAATAAACATCATTATGGTTTAAACATACAAATGCAAGAACCATATGTGTAAAATACAGTTAACCTGACATTTCTGATAAATGAGAACACATCATCATTAATAAACAATCACTTAAATAAATGTTATTTGTAATCTTTAACATGCAATAAAAAACAAAACAAATACCCTCTGTGAAAAATATCCTAGAATTTATTATAGAAATGGTATGTAAAATATGGATATTAGAAAATGGTTTGTTCGTTCTGCTTCTGCAAGGCTTTCTTCAGATTCAGTATGTACCCTGCCTTCTCAAACAGCACCACCTGCTCCATCTGACATCACGCAAACACCGGATGGCTCAGACTCAGAGATTAGGGCTAATGAGGCCGAGGCAGAATTTTCAAATCTACAGGCTGTGGATGATCTCAGGATCTATCAGTCTAATCAAGTTATATTAAAACAGTACCCTGCACGCATGTTCGGTGACAAAAAACATGTGAAACACATAATGGACCTGACACAATCACCAATTGTTGATGCAGAGTTTTAAGTTGACACTTTTTGAGGTTGCAAAAAAGAATTGAAAACAGAGGGGGAAAACTGGAGCACAAAATTCATTCTTTCAAAGTACCACACAGTTCTGCAAACTATGTGTAGTGTACTGACTGCGTTTAAACATGCGCTGACTTTCACCTCTTCTACAGCGACCTGTGAGAATTCCTTCTCCTCTCTGCGCAATGTTTTAATGGACCACAGACGATCAATGCTTCACAAACGGAAGACCCAGTTAGTTCAGCTGGCCTTCAAGAGGGATTTTACTTGAAAATGCACCACCGAATGGAAGAACACCGTTTTAAGCAAGTTTAATGTTTGCACGCGCCGCATTAAGCTTTTTTAAAAGGTAAGTTATGTGCTTTTTAAATTACAAAAGCTTAAATGTAAGTGTGGCTATTAGAACGTTAGCATATAATTGTCAATTTGTTTTTGTTGTGATGTGATTGTGGTAATACTGATTAGTTTGTGATCTTCTTCACTTTATTTGGGAAATGAGCTGACAGTCTGTACCAGTTGTATGAGTTTGCGGTTGCACTGTATTGGTTGTTTTTATGCCTTGTTTTTGCAAGTTATTGTTGCTGATTGCGTGCCCCCTCGTTGGATGCCGTGTGCCTCCCTGTTAGTTATGGTCTGGCACCGGCTCTGAGTCTAAGTTAATAGAAAAAAGATTTCTAAAATGGTGGTATCCGTCAATCTGGATTGAACAGGTGGTTTGGGCCAGACTTTCAAATAACATGTTCAGATTAACGTTTCAGGTTAGACACAAACAAAAAAATTTTTAGAATGAAAATAACTTGGGGTTAATCACAGTATTTAAAGCCCTAATGGATCTGATAATTTTAATAATAAGCGTGAGCACTTAAAAATTTTTTTTTTAAACAGATATTTTCTGCTCATATTTTTCCGTCGCTCGTATTTTCATGTTCTGCTCTTGCTTTTTTCAAAAATTGCAGTTAGAATTTAAAGGGGACATTTTTTGGTGTGTCATTTTAAATGCAAATGACCTGAACTCTGCAGTAAATGACAGTGCCGTGGTTTGATGGTGCAGATTAAGAGGCGGTATTATCCCCTTCTGACATCACAGGGGGAGCCAAATTTTAATTACCTATTTTTTCACATGCTTGCAGAGAATGGTGTACTGTTACTTGGTTATTGTTTTTTTTTTATTTTCTAGGTTGATAGAAACACTGGATACCCAATTATAGCACTTAAACATGGAAAAAGTCAGATTTTCGCGATATGACCTCTTTAATGTAAATCAGGGCAAGCTAAGGGGCCACACTGCAAAATCACAAGTGTTAAATCAACACTGCTGGTGTATATATGGGGTCTGGTGTTACTCATATAAACACCAACAGTGTTGATTTAACACTGCTGATTTTGCTGTGCAATCACACCAAACAAGTTTTAAACCCTGCAAACACAAGCTGTGCTGCACTGCCTTTTTTGTTCACTTTAAAAAATAACAGTGCGGCGTGGCTTTTTATATTACTAGGCAACCACCGAGGCATCTGTCCTGTCAGTCAAATATTGAAGCGTGAGCGCTCTTTTGCTGTTAACTGTAAGCAGAAACTTTAAAATGAGGACGTTTGCTCTGACCTTGATGGAGGAAGAGAGAAGCACAAACACGCAGGCAGGGATGGGCAGTATTTCAGATACATGTATTTAAAATACATATTTGAAATACAAAATACTATTTTGTTTTGTATTTTAAAGCCTTCAGAAAAAATAAAATGTAATTTGTTAAATACATTTAAAATGAGTATTTTTCAAAATACTCAAAATACTTTGAGCCAGTCAACCTCTTTATCAGGGTGGGTATTTCATGCATCAACTAGTTCAGACCAGACACCCCCCAACCCCAACATTCATGCAGGCTTAAATCGGCAACTTTTCTGGAATAAGGTGAGGATGTGCTACTTGTTGATTAAAGTAGCTTGTCAAATGTGTTTGAAGCATTAACGTTACTGCATGTTTGGGATGGGTGATATCATATGACAATACATATTGTAGATTCATAGGCTAGCGATGATATAAATTGTGAATAGATGAAACTTTTTCTAAATCGTTTACATAGATAGGCCTAACAGGGTAAGCAAATATATCTGTGCAGCTTTTAGTGGGCAGGAATAATTGGAATGTTGGAGTGGAAAAAGAAGCAAGGGCGATTGAGTTATTGGGTGTGATGTGATTTGTGTTATTATAACTGCCACGAAAGGAAATTCAAATTCACACTTGCATGTTGGCAGGCAGTTTTTTTGTGCGTGCAGTTTGAGACGGAGTGTGGAACGCTGACAAGTAGACCTACACTTTTGACTTAAAGGAAAACACCACAGTTTTTCACTATTTAATATTCTTACCCCAACTTAGACGAATTAATACATCCCTATCTTTTTCAATGCATGCACTTCATCTTTGCACAGCGCGTCGTGAATGTGTTGACTTTTAGCCTGACCCCATTCATTCCTTAGGATCCAAACAGGGATGAATTTAGAAGCCACCAAACACTTCCATGTTTTCCCTATTTAAAGACTGTTACATGAGTAGCTACACAAGTAAGTATGGTGGCACAAAATAATATGTGGCAATTTTTTAAGCAGATAAAAAATGAGAACTATATTGTATGGCGGAGTAGCACTTAGTTTTCAGCACTTCGACCTTGTCGCAACCACACCCTTAGCAACCACACGTATCAGTTTGAGAATGGTTTGTTTTTATTTGAGCTTTCATGTATATTACACATTGGAACTTTATTGTTCATGGTCAGGGACTACTTTTTTCTAGCGGAAGGAATGCTTTTATTGATTTAACTTCATGAAAGTTGCACAAATAATTTTTTTTACTTTAATATTGTGTGGTAACCGTTTTATAAAAGCAATAAGGTACTGGAGGCAAGTGCTGTATCGTGAATAAGTAACGGCTGAAGGGCGTTGTTAGGCACGACGCGAAGCGGAGCTTACTTGTTATCTAGATGGTGGCGTTTAATCTGTAAAGTTTAAAAAAACTATCATCTGGGGAACATCATACAAATGTTAGTTTATTACGTTCTTACGGATCTGGGGAAATTATCTGTTGGGGAGAGTCTCCAGATAAAAACGAAACATGAGAGAGCTTGTGCTAAAACAAGAGTTAGCATGCACACCAAAGTGTTTATGCCGGCGACTGGTGTATGTTTTCAATTGCTTTAAATGGAAGCGCTGCACTTTTCAAAAACACCAGCAGCTGGCGGGTTTTGTCGGCGCTGAGCACTGGTGCTCGGTGGTTTATCCGCGCTCAGCGCTGAGTGGCAAGAGTTAAAAAATTTTCAACTTTAGGTGAAACGCTCAGCTCGTCAATGTCATTTCTTACTCGGCCGTCCAATCACAGTGGAGGAGAGGCGAGACAAATATAACAACAACCAACCGGCGCATCGTTCAACGACTGATAAACAAAGCAGAAGTATTATAACAAACATCAACTCCGCTGAAAAAAGCTGGTTAGCACCTACATTCTGCTTCCTCTGAACCAGTAAGGCATCTGTTGAAACTTTAGCTTTTTTATTTTCACGAATGTGGCAGATATATTACTTGACTTCAGTGTTTCCCACAGGCATGGTGGCACATCCGGCAGGTGGATGGGTGAAAAATTGATAACTAATATGGGTTCAGGTCGGTCGTTTTCTTTAGATGCGTATGTTCTAGGATGTACTTCTGTCATATGGATGTATAATAGCAGATCCGCTCACATGCAGTGATCACTAGTGGTGGAAATTTTGATTCATCTAAGTGAATCGTTCATTTTCAGTTCATTCACCAAATGATTCGTTCAGATTCGATTACCAATTTGTTTAGTGACCATTTCTTTAAATTACAAAAATACGCCAGAAGGTGGTGAAGATGTGTGTCTTATGTGTTATAAGACAATGATATAGACTTCTTACAAAAACTCATTAGGCTTTTAATAAAGCTCAAAATGTGAAATAATGAGCATGATTTTATCAGGCAAGAGAAAACAGTTAATGTTCTTGTGTATTTGTAATGTATTAAGACACACGGACAGTTATAGTTAATCTAATCTGTCCTTGTTGTTAAAGGAAGACTCGCGTCCTGTACTAAGTGAATGGCATGCCTCCTCTCATCAGATCCTCGTTCATGAATCATGTAATTCATTCATGTCGTTCATGACTTCGTTCAGGCTCAGATGACTGACTAAAGTTCAGTGAAGGGGTGGATTCGTTCAGCAGCTTAATCTAATTATATTCTTTCTAAAAGCCCACACTCAGAGATGATTGGCTCACACTATAGACGGTTTCATCGGACACACGTGCGGTGACGCGATACGCGTCTGGTCCAAACTTTACTTCCGGTTTCAGTTTTTTTTAATGGTCTGACTAGTTGCTAAACTGAACTCTTGAACAAATACCTTTTCGAAAATAACAAATGTTTTGGTTTCCTAGGTAATCTACGTGTTTTTTTTTTAAATACAAAATGTGCAGAGCAGTGGGCCTCCAGGAATAACGTTGAGAGACATTGTATTAAGGTAAATAGTAATCCGTCTGCCAAAACATGGTTACTATAACTTACAACCACATGATTCATATTTATAAGATTGTTTGCATTGCTTTCTGTACGTGACTCCCTCTCATTTATTTCATTCAGAAGACTGATGCTCATTTCATTTACGAACATTTTCATTTACTCATTGTGCATGCTCCTCAAGAAGGGAGGGAGATTTCAATAAACAAGAAATATGAATCAATGGATTGCTTGAACGAGAACGATTCATTCATTCGTTCACCTTAAACGATTCATTCATGAACGTAACATCACTAGTGATCACAGACATCAGATTAATCTGCACAGAGTTTCGAGGCAAAGCACAATATGCACACAACATTACTCCGCAAATAACTGTAATTTTATATGTCAATCAGAGATGGCGATAGAGAGGCCAGAGTTACAGACTACAGCCTTAAAATATAAACAGACCTTTATTATGCTGCCTATTAAAACGGCTTAAAACTGTTTTTAGGAGAGGATGACTACTAAATCACCGCCTGACAGAGCAACAAGTCAATGACTAAGCTTTCAAAGACAGTTAAAGTCCACATGAAGGAGTGAATGAATTCAGACACGGAGTGAGCAGGACGTGCAGTGGGCACCAGAAGTGTAAAACATTGTCCTCTACCCGGGGTTAAAATCTGACTTTAATGAAGATAACCTGGTGTTAACCTGGGGTTAAGCACAATGTTAAAAGCCCTAATGTATATGATTTTTTTGTGGAAACTTCTCCATTTTACAGCAAAACTGAACTCACCTTTCACAGTAAGATCAACAAAGCTTGATATTGACGTCTGTGGTCGTCCGTGTATCTCTGCACTACAGCTGAACCGGCCCTGATCAGATCGAGTAACTTTATTGAAAGTGAGAGAGTCGCTGTTTTCAGTGTAAAGGTGAAACGGTGTGGCTTTCCTCCACTGATATCTCCATTTTAATGATCTGTACTGATCCTCTATCTCACACTTCAGAGTGACTGTCTCTCCAGTGAACACAGATCTGTCTGGTGTTGCTCTCACTGTAACTCTGGGTAAAGCTGAAGAAAGAAGAAAATAATCTTATAAATCTCATCACAGTCTGTTAACATGAAATCAGAAACCTAAAATCATAAAATGATCATATTTGTTGTTAACATTTCTGAAGAATAATATGAACGGAAGTGATTTCATTTAAATTAAACTAATTACCAGTTATTTAGGATTTACCTTTTTTTAGAAGTCAGTGAACAAATAACGCAATAAATCCATTTTGACAAATTTCGGTAAAAACGTGTTTTCTATACCAAGAAAGTGTCAAGATGAAAACCACTATTTTCTGTTACAAACTTTCACATAGCATCTTTAGGTTATAAAAACATAAAACAATTCAAATCCATAACTTTATTTTCAAAGATTTATTATAAAAATTGATTATTTTTTCCACAAAATGCAATAAATCCATGACAAGTTTTTATTCAAAATGCTATAAATCTATTGAATCAATAGCCTATATAAATGTGCATTCATCTTTGCCATGTTATATTCATTTAGTTGACTAGTTGTACACACTAATTAAAAATATAAACATTAATGTCATTAATCAAAACACTTACTTTGTCATATTAAGAACACTGTCATTGCTGCGGTTATACTTGACGTCGTCGCTTAACGTTTTTCACAGCGATCACCTGTAAAATGTTTTGGTCCTGCTCGATTTTCGTTGACTTTGAGTAAAATGATGGAAAGTTTTTCATAAGATCCCCTGGGGTCAATGTGTTATCATGACAGAAACTTGATGCTGTCGGCCCAGACAAACAAGCACCCGTCTCCCGAGTGCCTCTTGCGTAAATTATTAGATGTTGATGACTTACGTTTCTTTCCCATCACATAAACCACCACAGGTTTATCAATGCTATTAAAGTATTATTTTGTTTTTGTTTGTTTGTTGATCACGAAGTACAAAGTAGAAGAGGAAAACTAGGACTCCGTGTACTCAACGCGCCGCCATTGTTTGATTACATTGCGTGAATGGTAAGCTGTAATTTCTGGAACGGATTTATTGCGTTCTGTAAAAAAGGAGGATTGGCGTTTATTGCGTTTTGGGAAAAAAGGGAGAAAAGATAACAGAATAATACACCGGATATTGGATTTTGAATAAAATTAAGAATTTACTTTTTAATACTGACCTGATATAATACTGATTCTGGCAGTAACAAATTTTTTTCTAAAATGGCGTTTATTGCATTTTGGAACCAAACTCTTCAAATAATCCTGCACACTATTTATACTTGCAAGTTGGTTTAAACATACAAATGCAAGAACCATATGTGTAAAATACAGTTAACCTGTCATCATCTCTGATAAATGAGCACAGAGCATCATTAATAAAAATCACTTAAATAAATGTTATTTGTAATCTGTAACATGCAATAAAAAACAAAACAAATATCCTCTGTCAAAAATATCCTAGAATTTATTATAGAAATGGTGTGTAAAATATGGATATTAGAAAATGGTTTGTTCGTTCTGCTTCTGCAAGTCTTTCTTCAGATTCAGTATGTACCCTGCCTTCTCAAACAGCACCACCTGCTCCATCTGACATCACGCAAACACCGGATGGCTCAGACTCAGAGATTAGGGCTAATGAGGCCGAGGCAGAATTTTCAAATCTTCAGGCCGTGGATGATCTCAGGATCTATCAGCCTAATCAAGTTATATTAAAACAGTACCCTGCACGCATGTTCAGTGACAAAAAAACATGTGAAACACATAATGGACCTGACACAATCACCATTTGTTGATGCAGAGTTTGAAGTTGACACTTTTTGAGGTTGCAAAAAAGAATTGAAAACAGAGGGGGAAAACTGGAGCACAAAATTCATTCTTTCAAAGTACCACACAGTTCTGCAAACTATGTGTAGTGTACTGACTGCGTTTAAACATGTGCTGACTTTCACCGCTTCTACAGCGACCTGTGAGAATTCCTTCTCCTCTCTGCGCAATGTTTTTATGGACCACAGACGCTCAATGCTTCACAAACGGAAGACCCAGTTAGTTCAGCTGGCCTTCGAGAGGGATTTTACTTGAAAATGCACCACCGAATGGAAGGACACAGATTTAAGGAAGTTTAATGTTTGCACGTGGCGCCTTAAGCTTTTTTAAAAGGTAAGTTATGTGCTTTTTAAATTACAAAAGCTTAAATGTAAGTGTCGCTATTAGGACGTTAGCATATAATTGTCAATTTGTTTTTGTTGTGATTGTGGTAATACTGATTAGTTTGTGATCTTCTTCACTGTATTTGGGAAATGAGCTGACAGTCTGTACCAGTTGTATGAGTTTGCGGTTGCACTGTATTGGTTGTTTTTATGCCTTGTTTTTGCAAGTTATTGTTGCTGATTGCGTGCCCCCTCGTTGGATGCCGTGTGCCCCCCTGTTAGTTATGGTCTGGCACCGGCTCTGAGTCTAAGTTAATAGAAAAAATATTTCTAAAATGGGGGTATCCGTCAATCTGGATTCAGGGCCGGGTCTACGGGGGGGCTGGGGGGGGCATTGCCCCCCCAGATTTTCCTTCTGCCCCCCCCAAAAATGTCCAGCCAACCTTAAAATAACGGAGACTCTTTAAACAAAAATATCTCCTTTAGGCGAGCACTAGCATTTACAGCTCCCGCCCACTATCGTCTGTTTAGCTTATTCAAGCTTTGAAGGTTTTTTCAGCAGTATTTAAGTCACAGGAAAAGTACTACTGTTCTCTATGACGGTAACTAAAAAATAAAACGCATCTTTAAAATATATATCAGAAACAATGCAATTTAGTATTACATAAACGTAATAACCCAACACATATTAAATTAAAACTTTTTTTATAGTAAAACATGCCCAAAATAGCCCCTTATCCTTTCTTAGACTCACCTCATTACTTATTCATTCAAATACAACAGCCAATGGCAAGTCTCCAGCAGCATTTAATGTGTTTGTTTTAGACGTAGTTCTGTTTATTAAAATTAGAATATGCAGTTTGGTTGTGGCATACTATATAGTAGATATAAATGATATAAGATGGTTATACAGTAAATATACAGTATTGTAACAGCTGAGCATCGCGTGCAGTTTTAAAATCACATTTTAGCGGTTTTGTCATCGTCATTCGTCAGCTCATTCAGCTCGCGTTTGAGAAAAACTTCACACGCAAAAATCTACAGACTTTTAAGTTCAAGAGGAGCTTTCACTCCGCAAGGTCATCATAAGGTAAAACGTTGTATTTTATAATGTTGCGTTGTATTATAATATCTAATCTGCTGTGTTATGAACAAAGTAGTGTGATTTATCTTTGGTCTCGTCGCAAATCACACTTACAGTATTTTAGGGCTTGTGTTTTTGTCTGGTTCTGTTACAGGATAACCTTTGACGAATTTGTCATGCATGTCAAATTGCTTTCATGATGTTTCAAAATATATTATTTAAAGCGTTGTGCTTTGTTGTGATATTTGAGGTTGCTGCAGCAGCATGTATGATAGGGTCAGGAATTAATGACAACACAGCTTATCACATATATCACATTGAAAATACATTATTTTAAATGAAGAAAATGTTTGAGAAGTGGAAATAAAGTTCCTAACAAGTGTTTATTTAGAATAAAGGTATATGTTGGGTAGGGTAGGTATAAGAATGGCTTTAATTTATCTATAAGTGAAATAATAGATTAAATGCAGTGTAAACATTAATAAAATATAGCTATATGTACAGCTTTGTATTCATATCACCTGCTTGCCTGATTTCATTAACTGTGACTTAATGTGTAAAACTACATTAAGTGTAATCATTATAACATTATAAATCATTAATCTAATTGCATCTACTTTTAAAATTTGAACGTGCAAAATTATAAATGGCCTTTTATTATAAGACATATGCAAAATAATATTGGATTGAAACATCCATAATTTTAGTGTATGAATCGTTTTAGTCGAGAAATGGCTGCCCACCCAAAAATCCTGACTGCCCCCCCAGTCCAGCAAGCCTAGTACCGGGCCTGTCTGGATTGAACAGGTGTTTGGGCCAGACTTTCAAACACTGTAAAAAAAATCCGTAGAAATTGCAGCTGAGTTGCCGGTAACTTACCGTAGATTTAAATTTATGTTATTTACTGGCAACATTTTGTACAAAGTTAAATGAACATTAAACATTTACAAGTCTTTGTCTTTACAGAGTAAAACTAAAAAACAGCATCAAGCAAAACATTTTGGGAAACAAAATCTGAAGCAAAAAACAGAAAAAGGTTGATGATGATTTCTGGTTCCCAGAATGCTTTGCATGAGGCTGTTATTGTATAGTTTTATTCTGTATAGATAAAGACTTGTTAATATTTAAAATTTATTAAACTTTGAACAAACTCTTGCCAGTAAATAACATAAATTTAAATCTACGGTAAATTACCGGCAACCCAGCTGCAATAACATTATAATTTCTACGGAATTTTTTTACAGTGAATAACATGTTCAGATTAACGTTTCAGGTTAAACACAAACAAAAAAATCTGAGTTTAGAATGAAAATCACTTGGGGTTAATCACAGTATTTAAAGCCCTAATGGATCTGATAATTTTAATAATAAACGTGAGCACTTAAAACATTTTTTTTTTAAACAGATATTTTCTGCTCATATTTTTCCGTCGCTCGTATTTTCATGTTCTGCTCTTGCTTTTTTCAAAAATTGCAGTTAGAATTTAAAGGGGACATTTTTTGGTGTGTCATTTTAAATGCAAATGACCTGAACTCTGCAGTAAATGACAGTGCCGTGGTTTGATGGTGCAGATTAAGAGGCGGTATTATCCCCTTCTGACATCACAGGGGGAGCCAAATTTTAATTACCTATTTTTTCACATGCTTGCAGAGAATGGTGTACTGTTACTTGGTTATTGTTTTTTTTTTTAATTTTCTAGGTGGATAGAAACACTGGAGACCCAATTATAGCACTTAAACATGGAAAAAGTCAGATTTTCGCGATATGTCCTCATTAATGTAAATCAGGGCAAGCTAAGGGGCCACACTGCAAAATCACAAGTGTTAAATCAACACTGCTGGTGTATATATGGGGACCACCAGGTCTGGTGTTACTCATATAAACACCAACAGTGTTGATTTAACACTGCTGATTTTGCTGTGCAATCACACCAAACAAGTTTTAAACCCTGCAAACACAAGCTGCGCTGCACTGCCTTATTTTTGTTCACTTTAAAAAATAACAGTGCGGCGTGGTTTTTTACATTGCTAGGCAACCACACTTAAATACATTTAAGATGAGTATTTTTCAAAATACTCAAAATACTTTGAGCCAGTCAACCTCTTTATCAGGGTGGGGTTTTCATGCATCAACTAGTTCAGACCAGACACCCCCCAACCCCAACATTCATGCAGGCTTAAATCTGCAACTTTTCTGGAATAAGGGAAGGATGTGCTACTTGTTGATGAAAGTAGCTTGTCAAATGTGTTTGAAGCATTAACGTTACTGCATGTTAGGGATGGGTGATATCATATGACAATACATATTGTAGATTCATAGGCTAGCGATGATATAAATTGTGAATTGATGAAACTTTTTCTAAATCGTTTACATAGATAGGCCTATCAGGGTAAGCAAATATATCTGTGCAGCTTTTAGTGGGCAGGAATAATTGGAATGTTGGAGTGAAAAAAGAAGCAAGGGCGATTGAGTTATTGGGTGTGATGTGATTTGTGTTATTATAACTGCCACGAGAGGAAATTCAAATTCACACTTGCATGTTGGCAGGCAGTTTTTTTGTGCGTGCAGTTTGAGACGGAGTGTGGAACGCTGACAGATAGACCTACACTTTTTTAATAAAGGAAAACACCACCGTTTTTCACTATTTTATATTCTTACCCCAACTTAGACGAATTAATACATCCCTATCTTTTTCAATGCATGCACTTCATCTTTGCACAGCGCGTCGTGAATGTGTTGACATTTAGCATAGCACCATTCATTCCTTAGGATCCAAACAGGGATGAATTTAGAAGCCACCAAACACTTCCATGTTTTCCCTATTTAAAGACTGTTACATGAGTAGCTACACAAGTAAGTATGGTGGCACAAAATAATATGTGGCAATTTTTTAAGCAGATAAAAAATGAGAACTATATTGTATGGCGGAGTAGCACTTAGTTTTCAGCACTTCGACCTTGTCGCAACCACACCCTTAGCAACCACACGTATCAGTTTGAGAATGGTTTGTTTTTATTTGAGCTTTCGTACATATTACACATTGGAACTTTATTGTTCATGGTCAGGGACTACTTTTTTCTAGCGGAAGGAATGCTTTTATTGATTTAACTTCAAGAAAGTTGCACTAATATTTTTTTTTAACTTTAATATTGTGTGGTAACCGTTTTATAAAAGCAATAAGGTACTGGAGGCAAGTGCTGTATCGTGAATAAGTAACGGCTGAAGGGCGTTGTTAGGCACGACGCGAAGCGGAGCTTACTTGTTATCTAGATGGTGGCGTTTAATCTGTAAAGTTTAAAAAAACTATCATCTGGGGAACATCATACAAATGTTAGTTTATTACGTTCTTACGGATCTGGGGAAATTATCTGTTGGGGAGAGTCTCCAGATAAAAACGAAACATGAGAGAGCTTGTGCTAAAACAAGAGTTAGCATGCACACCAAAGTGTTTATGCCGGCGACCGGTGTATGTTTTCAATTGCTTTAAATGGAAGCGCTGCACTTTTCAAAAACACCAGCAGCTGGCGGGTTTTGTCGGCGCTGAGCACTGGTGCTCGGTGGTTTATCCGCGCTCAGCGCTGAGTGGCAAGAGTTAAACAATTTTCAACTTTAGGTGAAACGCTCAGCTCGTCAATGTCATTTCTAACTCGGCCGTCCAATCACAGTGGAGGAGAGGCGAGACAAATATAACAACAACCAACCGGCGCATCGTTCAACGACTGATAAACAAAGCAGAAGTATTATAACAAACATCAACTCCGCTGAAAAAAGCTGTTTAGCACCTACGTTCTGCTTCCTCTGAACCGGTAAGGCATCTGTTGAAACTTTAGCTTTTTTATTTTCACGAATGTGGCAGATATATTACTTGACTTCAGTGTTTCCCACAGGCATGGTGGCACATCCGCCAGGTGGATGGGTGAAAAATTGATAACTAATATGGGTTCAGGTCGGTCGTTTTCTTTAGATGTGTATGTTCTAGGATGTACTTCTGTCATATGGATGTATAATAGCAGATCCGCTCACATGCAGTGATCACTAGTGGTGGAAATTTTGATTCATCTAAGTGAATCGTTCATTTTCAGTTCATTCACCAAATGATTCGTTCAGATTCGATTACCAATTTGTTTAGTGACCATTTCTTTATATTACAAAAATACACCAGTAGGTGGCGAAGATGTGTGTCTTATGTGTTATAAGACAATGATATAGACTTCTTACAAAAACTCATTAGGCTTTTAATAAAGCTCAAAATGTGAAATAATGAGCATGATTTTATCAGGCAAGAGAAAACAGTTAATGTTCTTGTGTATTTGTAATGTATTAAGACACACGGACAGTTATAGTTAATCTAATCTGTCCTTGTTGTTAAAGGAAGACTCGCGTCCTGTACTAAGTGAATGGCATGCCTCCTCTCATCAGATCCTCGTTCATGAATCATGTAATTCATTCATGTCGTTCATGACTTCGTTCAGGCTCAGATGACTGACTAAAGTTCAGTGAAGGGGTGGATTCGTTCAGCAGCTTAATCTAATTACATTCTTTCTAAAAGCCCACACTCAGAGATGATTGGCTCACACTATAGACGGTTTCATCGGACACACGTGCGGTGACGCGATACGCGTCTGGTCCAGACTTTACTTCCGGTTTCAGTTTTTTTTAATGGTCTGACTAGTTGCTAAACTGAACTCTTGAACAAATACCTTTTCGAAAATAACAAATGTTTTGGTTTCCTAGGTAATCTACGTGTTTTTTTTTTTTTTGAAATACAAAATGTGCAGAGCAGTGGGCCTCCAGGAATAACGTTGAGAGACATTGTATTAAGGTAAATAGTAATCCGTCTGCCAAAACATGGTAACTATAACTTACAACCACATGATTCATATTTATAAGATTGTTTGCATTGCTTTCTGTACGTGACTCCCTCTCATTTATTTCATTCAGAAGACTGATGCTCATTTCATTTACGAACATTTTCATTTACTCATTGTACATGCTCCTCAAGAAGGGAGGGAGATTTCAATAAACAAGAAATATGAATCAATGGATTGCTTGAACGAGAACGATTCATTCATTCGTTCACCTTAAACGATTCATTCATGAATGTAACATCACTAGTGATCACAGACATCAGATTAATCTGCACAGAGTTGCGAGGCAAAGCACAATATGCACACAACATTACTCCGCAAATAACTGTAATTTTATATGTCAATCAGAGATGGCGATAGAGAGGCCAGAGTTACAGACTACAGCTTTAAAATATAAACAGACCTTTATTATGCTGCCTATTAAAACGGCTTAAAACTGTTTTTAGGAGATGATGACTACTAAATCACCACCTGACAGAGCAACAAGTCAATGACTAAGCTTTCAAAGACAGTTAAAGTCCACTTAAAGGAGTGAATGAATTCAGACACGGAGTGAGCAGGACGTGCAGTGGGCACCAGAAGTGTAAAACATTGTCCTCTACCCGGGGTTAAAATCTGACTTTAATGAAGATAACCTGGGGTTAAGCACAATGTTAAAAGCCCTAATGTATATGATTTTTTTGTGGAAACTTCTCCATTTTACAGCAAAACTGAACTCACCTTTCACAGTAAGATCAACAGAGCTTGATATTGACGTCTGTGGTCGTCCGTGTATCACTGCACTACAGCTGAACCGGCCCTGATCAGATCGAGTAACTTTATCGAAAGTGAGAGAGTCGCTGTTTTCAGTGTAAAGGTGAAACTGTGTGTCTTTCCTCCACTGATATCTCCAGTTTAATGATCTGTACTGATCCTCTATCTCACACTTCAGAGTGACTGTCTCTCCAGTGAACACAGATTTGTTTGGTGTTACTCTCACTGTAACTCTGGGTAAAGCTGAAGAAAGAAGAAAATAATCGTATAAATCTCATCACAGTCTGTTAACATGAAATCAGAAACCTAAAATCATAAAATGATCATATTTGTTGTTAACATTTCTGAAGAATAATATGAACAGAAGTGATTTCATTTAAATTAAAATAATTACCAGTTATTTAGGATTTACCTTTTTTTAGAAGTCAGTGAACAAATAACGCAATAAATCCATTTTGACAAATTTCGGTAAAAACGTGTTTTCTATACCAAGAAAGTGTCAAGATGAAAACCACTATTTTCTGTTACAAACTTTCACATAGCATCTTTAGGTTATAAAAACATAAAAAAATTCAAATCCATAACTTTATTTTCAAAGATTTATTATAAAAATTGATTATTTTTTCCACAAAATGCAATAAATCCATGACAAGTTTTTATTCAAAATGCTATAAATCTATTGAATCAATATCCTATATAAATGTGCATTCATCTTTACCATGTTATATTCATTTAGTTGACTAGTTGTACACACTAATAAAAAATATATACATTAATGTCATTAATCAAAACACTTACTTTGTCATATTAAGAACACTGTCATTGCTGCGGTTATACTTGACATCGTCGCTTAACATTTTTCACAGCGATCACCTGTAAAATGTTTTGGTCCTGCTCGATTTTCGTTGACTTTGAGTAAAATGATGGAAAGTTTTTCATAAGATCCCCTGGGGTCAATGTGTTATCATGACAGAAACTTGATGCTGTCGGCCCAGACAAACAAGCACCCGTCTCCCGAGTGCCTCTTGCGTAAATTATTAGATGTTGATGACTTACGTTTCTTTCCCATCACATAAACCATCACAGGTTTATCAATGCTATTAAAGTATTATTTTTTTTTTTGTTTGTTTGTTGATCACGAAGTACAAAGTAGATGAGGAAAACTAGGACTCTGTGTACTCAACGCGCCGCCATTGTTTGATTACATTGCGTGAATGGTAAGCTGTAATTTCTGGAACGGATTTATTGCGTTCTGTAAAAAAGGAGGATTGGCGTTTATTGCGTTTTGGGAAAAAAGGGAGAAAAGATAACAGAATAATACGCCGGATATTGGATTTTGAGTAAAATTAAGAATTTACTTTTTAATACTGACCTGATATAATACTGATTCTGGCAGTAACTAATTTTTTTCAAAAATGGCGTTTATTGCATTTTGGAACCAAACTCTTCAAATAATCCTGCACACTATTTATACTTGCAAGTTGGTTTAAACATACAAATGCAAGAACCATATGTGTAAAATACAGTTAACCTGTCATCATCTCTGATAAATGAGCACAGAGCATCATTAATAAAAATCACTTAAATAAATGTTATTTGTAATCTGTAACATGCAATAAAAAACAAAACAAATATCCTCTGTCAAAAATATCCTAGAATTTATTATAGAAATGGTGTGTAAAATATGAATATTAGAAAATGGTTTGTTCGTTCTGCTTCTGCAAGTCTTTCTTCAGATTCAGTATGTACCCTGCCTTCTCAAACAGCACCACCTGCTCCATCTGACATCACACAAACACCGGATGGCTCAGACTCAGAGATTAGGGCTAATGAGGCCGAGGCAGAATTCGTGGATGATCTCAGGATCTATCAGCCTAATCAAGTAATATTAAAACAGTACCCTGCACGCATGTTCGGTGACAAAAAAACATGTGAAACACATAATGGACCTGACACAATCACCAATTGTTGATGCAGAGTTTGAAGTTGTCACTTTTTGAGGTTGCAAAAAAGAATTGAAAACAGAGGGGGAAAACTGGAGCACAAAATTCATTCTCTCTATAATACTGGATTATAATTCATCAACTTTAAGTTTATTCATGAAGAGACACTGTAAACAGGTGGTGTTGTTAACACAATAAACTAAGTTTATTTATGAAAAGACACTGTAAAACAATTAAACCTCAGGTGGTGTTGTTAACACAATAAACTAAGTTTATTTATGAAAAGACACTGTAAAACAATTAAACCTCAGGGGGTGTTGGTAACCCAAATTTGACCCGTAGATGAAAGCGGTCTTCAGATATACAACTCTTTGATGTCTTAATCTATTCATCACAAAGGTTTTTGAACTGTTAGCCTTTAGGCTCACATCACTGAGTATCTGCTGAAATGTATAATGTAATGTATACATATTATGTGGTTCTAAGATTGTGTTTTGTAATATTATTTTAAAGGTCATGGTGCGATGAGTAAAAAGGTCTCATTTCTATATATCTAAAATAAGATGGTTCAAGGGTTTAGATAGAAGATGCATTTCTTTGAGAGGTGGGGTTTTTGCCAGGACACCTCTGGCTATTTTGACCAGATGTTCTTTAGGATCATTTGGTGCAGGTCAAACTGGACTTTGTGGTTTTACGATGCCTTTGTCTCACCCTGTGTATAAAAGGTGGCCTGGCTAGATGTTCGGGGAGCCATTCTGTACCCAGAAGCTTCCACACTCTGTGTGTATTCAAACATCATGGAAGAAATCTTTAACAAGAATCTTCCTAGACCACTTTGTGTGTCTTTAATTGCCAGGTATGATTTTGACATTGTGCTGATCTTTTTAGTTGTGGATATTTTTGATTGATGAATGATTGATTTAAGTGTAACCTGCCTGGCAAAATAAATTGTTAACATCTATTCATTTTAAACCTTGTCAAGTCTTTTATTATATTTTATAAATATACCGGAGGGGGGTAGATTAGGAATTACCTCGACTGAAAATATGACTGGAGTTAATTCCCACTTTTGTAGGTTGGAGGTTATAATGACTCAATCTCAATATAGATGGATCCTCATATTTTATAGTGTGTTTGGATAAACCTCTAACTTTAAGTTAAGAAGGAGAAATGCCTCTACACCCAGCTGTACGGAACTGCCTTAAGCACCTCCAGGAATACATTATATTCTCTATTTGAATGTAATTCATTCTAAATAATTAAGAGAACAAAAATATAATAATAATTATATAAATTGTGATCAGCATCAGAATAACATTGGTAACTAATAAATTGGAGTCAGATTATAATTTAACCACAGAGGTCAAAGAAACAAATTAAATAAATGGAATTATTCTTCTAGAAGCGCTACGGAGGGAAAGAACACGAGACCCCTTCACCCACTCCACTTGTATCTGTCGTTGGGCTTGTGGGTGGCGTCTTACATCTCCAAGTACCACACAGTTCTGCAAACTATGTGTAGTGTACTGACTGCGTTTAAACATGCGCTGACTTTCACCGCTTCTACAGCGACCTGTGAGAATTCTTTCTCCTCTCTGCGCAATGTTTTTATGGACCACAGACGATCAATGCTTCACAAACAGAAGACCCAGTTAGTTCAGCTGGCCTTCGAGAGGGATTTTACTTGAAAATGCACCACCGAATGGAAGGACACAGATTTAAGGAAGTTTAATGTTTGCACGTGGCGCCTTAAGCTTTTTTAAAAGGTAAGTTATGTGCTTTTTAAATTACAAAAGCTTAAATGTAAGTGTGGCTATTAGAACATTAGCATATAATTGTCAATTTGTTTTTGTTGTGATGTGATTGTGGTAATACTGATTAGTTTGTGATCTTCTGCACTTTATTTGGGAAATGAGCTGACAGTCTGTACCAGTTGTATGAGTTTGCGGTTGCACTGTATTGGTTGTTTTTATGCCTTGTTTTTGCAAGTTATTGTTGCTGATTGCATGCCCCCTCGTTGGATGCCGTGTGCCCCCCTGTTAGTTATGGTCTGGCACCGGCTCTGAGTCTAAGTTAATAGAAAAAAGATTTCTAAAATGGGGGTATCCATCAATCTGGATTGAACAGGTGTTTGGGCCAGACTTTCAAATAACATGTTCAGATTAACGTTTCAGGTTAGACACAAACAAAAAAATCTGAGTTTAGAATGAAAATAACTTGGGGTTAATCACAGTGTTTAAAGCCTAATGGATCTGATAATTTTAATAATAAGCGTGAGCACTTAAAATTTTTTTTAATTAAAAAATTTTTTTAACAGATATTTTCTGCTCATATTTTTCCGTCACTCGTATTTTCATGTTCTGCTCTTGCTTTTTTCAAAAATTGCAGTTAGAATTTAAAGGGGACATTTTTTGGTTTGTCATTTTAAATGCAAATGACCTGAACTCTGCAGTAAATGACAGTGCCGTGGTTTGATGGTGCAGATTAAGAGGCGGTATTATCCCCTTCTGACATCACAGGGGGAGCCAAATTTTAATTACCTATTTTTTCACATGCTTGCAGAGAATGGTGTACTGTTACTTGGTTATTGTTTTTTTTAAATTTTCTAGGTTGATAGAAACACTGGAGACCCAATTATAGCACGTAAACATGGAAAAAGTCAGATTTTCGCGATATGTCCTCATTAATGTAAATCAGGGCAAGCTAAGGGGCCACACTGCAAAATCACCAGTGTTAAATCAACACTGCTGGTGTATATGGGGACCACCAGGTCTGGTAACACTGCTGATTTTGGTGTGCAATCACACCAAACGAGTTTTAAACCCTGCAAACACAAGCTGCGCTGCACTGCCTTATTTTTGTTCACTTTAAAAAATAACAGTGCGGCGTGGCTTTTTATATTGCTAGGCAACCACAGATGCATCTGTTCTGTCAGTCAAATATTGAAGCGTGAGCGCTCTTTTGCTGTTAACTGTTAGCAGAAACTTTAAAATGAGGACGTTTGCTCTGACCTTGATGGAGGAAGAGAGGAGCACAAACACACAGGCAGGGATAGGCAGTATTTCAGATACATGTATTTAAAATACATATTTGAAATACAAAATACTATTTTGTTTTTGTATTTTAAAGCCTTCAGAAAAAATAAAATGTAATTTGTATTAAAATACATTTAAGATGAGTATTTTTCAAAATACTCAAAATACTTTGAGCCAGTCAACCTCTTTATCAGGGTGGGGTTTTCATGCATCAACTACTTCAGACCAGACAAACCCCAACCCCAACATTCATGGAGGCTTAAATCGGCAACTTTTCTGGAATAAGGTGAGGATGTGCTACTTGTTGATTAAAGTAGCTTGTCAAATGTGTTTGAAGCATTAACGTTACTGCATGTTTGGGATGGGTGATATCATATGACAATACATATTGTAGATTCATAGGCTAGCGATGATATAAATTGTGAATTGATGAAACTTTTTCTAAATTGTTTACATAGATAGGCCTATCAGGGTAAGCAAATATATCTGTGCAGCTTTTAGTGGGCAGGAATAATTGGAATGTTGGAGTGGAAAAAGAAGCAAGGGCGATTGAGTTATTGGGTGTGATGTGATTTGTGTTATTATAACTGCCACGAGAGGAAATTCAAATTCACACTTGCATGTTGTTAGGCAGTTTTTTTGTGCGTGCAGTTTGAGACGGAGTGTGGAAAGCTGACAAATAGACCTACACTTTTTTAATAAAGGAAAACACCACCGTTTTTCACTATTTTATATTCTTACCCCAACTTAGACGAATTAATACATCCCTATCTTTTTCAATGCATGCACTTCATCTTTGCACAACGCGTCGTGAATGTGTTGACATTTAGCCTAGCCCCATTCATTCCTTAGGATCCAAACAGGGATGAATTTAGAAGCCACCAAACACTTCCATGTTTTCCCTATTTAAAGACTGTTACATGAGTAGCTACACGAGTAAGTATGGTGGCACAAAATAATATGTGGCAATTTTTTAAGCAGATAAAAAATGAGAACTATATTGTATGGCGGAGTAGCACTTAGTTTTCAGCACTTCGACCTTGTCGCAACCACACCCTTAGCAACCACACGTATCAGTTTGAGAATGGTTTGTTTTTATTTGAGCTTTCGTACATATTACACATTGGAACTTTATTGTTCATGGTCAGGGACTACTTTTTTCTAGCGGAAGGAATGCTTTTATTGATTAAACTTCATGAAAGTTGCACTAATATTTTTTTTTTACTTTAATATTGTGTGGTAACCGTTTTATAAAAGCAATAAGGTACTGGAGGCAAGTGCTGTATCGTGAATAAGTAACTGTGGGTTCACACCAGCCGCGGAAGAGGCGGCAAAAACGCGTGAACCGCGTCCAGTTTGCCGCTTGAACATTTTGAGTTTACTCGCTTAATCCGCGCGTGAAATTCTAGTCATTCGAGAAATTCACGCGGAAATCCGCGTCATGGGAGGGGCTTCTGCGACTCCGCGGAGACTACACCACTCCGCTCGCTTCCTGTAATCACGTCACTACTACAGCAAGCTCCTGATTGGGTAACGCGGCGCGGAATTCCGCCAAAGTTCAGATTTTTGAACTCGCGCGTTTCCCACGGCAACGCTCAATTCGTGCGGAACGCCCCGCGCGTTCCGCGACATCCGCGCCGCGGCTACCGCGTGTACCGCGCCGCAGGATGCCTAATCGCGTGTTTGCATTGACTTAACATGTAAATCATCCGCGCTTGCCGCCTCTTCCGCGGCTGGTGTGAATGCACAGTAACGGCTGAAGGGTGTTGTTAGGCACGACGCGAAGCGGAGCTTACTTGTCATCTAGATGGTGGCGTTTAATCTGTAAAGTTTTAAAAAACGATCATCTGGGGAACATCATGCAAATGTTAGTTTATTACATTCTTACGGATCTGGGGAAATTATCTGTTGGGGAGAGTCTCCAGATAAAAACGAAACATGAGAGAGCTTGTGCTAAAACAAGAGTTAGCATGCACACCAAAGTGTTTATGCCGGCGACCGGTGTATGTTTTCAATTGCTTTGAATGGAAGTTTCAAAAACACCAGCAGCTGGCGGGTTTTGTCGGCGCTGAGCACTGGTGCTCGGTGGTTTATCCGCGCTCAGCGCTGAGTGGCAAGAGTTAAACAATTTTCAACTTTGGGTGAAACGCTCAGCTCGTCAATGTCATTTCTCACTCGGCAGTCCAATCACAGTGGAGGAGAGGCGAGACAAATATAACAACAACCAACCGGTGCATCGTTCAACGACATAAACAAAGCTGAAGTATTATAACAAACATCAACTCCGCTGAAAAAAGCTGGTTAGCACCTACATTCTGCTTCCTCTGAACCGGTAAGGCATCTGTTGAAACTTTAGCTTTTTTATTTTCACGAATGTGGCAGATATATTACTTGACTTCAGTGTTTCCCACAGGCATGGTGGCACATCCGCCAGGTGGATGGGCGAAAAATTGATAACTAATATGGGTTCAGGTCGGTCGTTTTCTTTAGATGCGTACGTACTAGGATGTACTTCTGTCATATGGATGTATAATAGCAGATCCGCTCACATGCAGTGATCACTAGTGGTGGAAATTTTGATTCATCTAAGTGAATCGTTCATTTTCAGTTCATTCACCAAATGATTCGTTCAGATTCGATTACCAATTTGTTTAGTGACCATTTCTTTATATAACAAAAATACACCAGTAGATGGCAAAGATGTGTGTCTTATGTCTTATAAGACAATGATATAGACTTCTTACAAAAACTCATTAGGCTTTTAATAAAGCTCAAAATGTGAAATAATGAGCATGATTTTATCAGGCAAGAGAAAACAGTTAATGTTCTTGTGTATTTGTAATGTATTAAGACACACGGACAGTTATAGTTCATCTGATCTGTCCTTGTTGTTAAAGGAAGACTCGCGTCCTGTACTGAGTGAATGGCATAATTCATTCGTTCACCTTAACACTAGAAGCGCCAAAATTCCAAGACTACTAGAACAGCCGTTAGCGGTCATTCTGACCGCTAGATTATAAACTCTATTATCTCTAATGGAATGTGTTTTAACATTTATCATACACTTATAACACAGAACATAAACGGAAAAGCTGAAAACAAGCTGCTATAAAGTAAACAAAAAGAGCCACGAACGAAGTTTAGAACCATAAAACAATTAGGCTACAAATTTTATATTAAATAAACAGATCAATACCGTGCTCGGCTATTTAAGCTTCACAGTCAACACAAGTTACTTTTTGTTCTCCTCGCACAAATTTCCGCACAAGGGTTTGTGGCATCGTCAAACAAACACAGAAAGGCCGTGAGCGCATCTTCGATGTTGCGCTTCGTGTGCGCGGTGGAGCCAGCAGCTTCAGTCAGGACAAGGCTCTGCCTTCTCCCTGGACATTCAGTTGACTGAAAGACAGTCCTAATAATAATAATAATAGTAATATTCTAATAATAATAATATGACCAGCAGAACTAGTGAATATAACTTGCGCAGAGCAGCACGCGATAGAACAGCGGTGCATAGCGGAGAGCAGGGCAGCCGCAAGCTTGTCAGATGTGAATGAAACATCTGGATCCCTAATCTCCCATGAAGGTAGCCGCATCTTTTTCCTCGGTAAGGACTCTGACTCATTTTTTGATGAGGATGAACTGTTGTCTTGCACCCAGGAAAGGTCGCTGTCACAGCAGTCATATTTCTCTTCATTTTATTATTTGTATCACATTTCTAAAACGCTCCCTATAAACTCTTTATAAACCTATTTTTTAAAAGGCAATAATAATTTGTTTTCCAATAATTTGCATTTGTAAGCAAACAAGCATATGCTAATAGTACTGGAGACGCTGACAGAGACAATAAACCGCAGGAAAGGACAATAGAATTGCGCGAAATTTAGAGCGGTCAATATGACCGCTATGGCTGAAAAAGGTAGAAATTGTCACATTTTCTTTGCCTTTTGTGTAATTTATATAAAATCTATTGTAAGTAAAAATACAAACACTTTTAGGAAAAGTCACAAACCAGCAAGATTGTATTTTTTAATTAACAAAGTTATTGTAAATATAAATTTCAAAACGGTCATTTTGACCGTCATGGCTGTTCTGTTAAACGATTCATTCATGAACGTAACATCACTAGTGATCACAGACATCAGATTCATCCACACAGAGTAGTGGGCGAAGCACAACGCATGCACACAACATTACTCCGCAAATAACTGCAATTTTATATTTCAATCAGAGATGGCGATAGAGAGGCCAGAGTTACAGACTACAGCTTTAAAATATAAACATACCTTTATTATGCTGCCTATTAAAACGGTTTAAAACTGTTTTTAGGAGATGATGACTACTAAATCACTGCCTGACAGAGCAACAAGTCAATGACTAAGCTTTCAAAGACAGTTAAAGTCCACATGAAGGAGTGAATGAATTCAGACACGGTGTGAGCAGGACGTGCAGTGGGCACCAGAAGTGTAAAACATTGTCCTCTACCGGGGGTTAAAATCTGACTTTAATGAAGATAACCTGGGGTTAAGCACAATGTTAAAAGCCCTAAGGTATATGATTTTACAGCAAAACTGAACTCACCTTTCACAGTAAGATCAACAGAGCTTGATATTGACGTCTGTGGTCGTCCGTGTATCTCTGCACTACAGCTGAACCGGTCCTGATCAGATTGAGGAACTTTATCGATAGTGAGAGAGTCGCTGTTTTCAGTATTACTGTAAAACTTTGTGCCTTTCCTCCACTGATATATCCATTTTAATGATCTGTACTGATTCTCTATCTCACACTTCAGAGTGACTGTCTCTCCAATGAACACAGGTCTGTCTGGCTCTACAGTAACTGTAGCTGTGGGTAAAGCTGAGGAAAGAAGAAAATAATCTTATAAATCTCATCACAGTCTGTTAACATAAAATCACAGAAACCTAAAATCATAAAATGATGATATTTGTTGTTAACATTTCTGAAGAATAATATGAATGGAAGTGATTTAATTTAATTTAAAGTAATTACCAGTTATTAAGGATTTACCTTTTTTTAGAAGTCAGTGAACAAATAACGCAATAAATCCATTTTGACAAATTTCGGTAAAAACGTGTTTTCTATACCAAGAAAGTGTCAAGATGAAAACCACTATTTTCTGTTACAAACTTTTACATAGCATCTTTAGGTTATAAAAACATAAAAAAATTCAAATCCATAACTTTCTTTTCAAATATTTATTATAAAAACTGATTCTTTTTTCCACAAAATGCAATAAATCCATGACAAGTTTTTATTCAAAATGCTATAAATCTATTGAATCAATAGCCTATATAAATGTGCATTCATCTTTGCCATGTTATATTCATTTAGTTGACTGGTTGTACACACTAATAAAAAATATATACATTAATGTCATTAATCAAAACACTTACTTTGTCATATTAAGAACACTGTCATTGCTGCGGTTATGTGATCAGCTGTAAAATGTTTTGGTCCTGCTCGATTTTCGTTGACTTTGAGTAAAATTATGGAAAGTTTTTCATAAGATCCCCTGGGGTCAATGTGTTATCATGACAGAAACTTGATGCTTTCGGCCCTGACAAACAAGCACCCGTCTCCCGAGTGCCTCTTGCGTAAATTATTAGATGTTGATGACTTTGGTTTCTTTCCCGTCACAGAAAACCATCACAGGTTTATCAATGCTATTAAAGTATTATTTTGTTTTTGTTTGTTTGTTGATCACGAAGTACAAAGTAGATGAGGAAAACTAGGACTCCGTGTACTTATCACGCCACCATTGTTTGTTTACATTGCGTGAATGGTAAGCTGTAATTTCTGGAACGGATTTATTGCGTTCTGTAAAAAAGGAGGAGTGGCGTTTATTGCGTGTTGGGCAAAAAGGGAGAAAAGATGACAGAATAATACGGATTATGAGTAAAATTAAGAATTTACTTTTTAATACTGACCTGATATAATACTGATTCTGACAGTAACTCATTTTTTTCAAAAATGGCGTTTATTGCGTTTTGGAACCAAACTCTTCAAATAATCAGAGGTGTAAAAAGTACTCAAAAATTTTACTCAAGTGAAAGTACAAGTACTGAGTGTAAATTTTACTCAATTAAAAGTAAAAGTATCTGGCCAGAATTATACTTGAGTAAAAGTAAAAAAGTACCACATTAAAATTGTACTTGAGTATTAAAGCAACACCAAAGAGTTTTTTTTACCTTAAAATAACGTTTCCAAAAATGTTTCAGAGGTTCATCCACTCAAAACAGGGTGAATAACACTTTCACATTCGTTTTGCAGCCCTCTATCGGCCAAAACCGCACTAAAGAAGTTTCCACCCGTCGGGTAGTGGTCCTGTAGTTCGAGTGAAAACTACAAAAACTTGCTTTACGGCAGACCTACAATTCAATCAGAGCCAGCTATGCTGCAGTATTTACGACAGTTCTAATGAACAATTACGCTTCTAACCTGTAGGGGGAGCAAAGAGCAATAAGTCTTTAGTGTTGCTTTAAAAAAGTAAAAGTAACCGGAAGAAGGAAAACTAGAGATTCATGTTTAAGCTTTCTCTAAAAACATGAAGTGAATGAACCACATACAAGGTTTTATCCTTTACAGCTGTTTGTATTTAATTGTATTTCATTATCAAACTATAAGACTACTACATAATTTCCAACATGATCTCACAAAGTTCAGTGGTATAGTCAAAGAATTATTTGCTCATTTATCCGTGTCATTGTCACCGATCTCTGCATTTTTCCATGTCTGTACCACAGACTTTCTTTTACGTGTCAGTTTCACGTATTGATTACTCAATGTTTTTTTCCTATTTTTAAACCATTTTTGCATGGGTTTGGGGTTAGATTTGGGCTTTGGGTTAGGATGTCACTTTAACTATTGGTTTATAATATTTTTTCCATACCTTTAAACAATTGTCGCCTGACGTTAGGGTTAGGAGTTGGGTTTGGATGTCATGTTGGTTGTTATGTTACAGAAAGTCGTTCTAACCCCAAACCCACGGGAAAATGGTAAGAAAATAGGAAAAACAATTGAGTAACCAATATGTGAAACTGACACGCAAAAGAAAGTCTGTGGTACAGACACAGAAAAATGCAGAAATCCGTGACAATGACAATGAATTTTAGTATGCAACATGCTACTCAAAATTGTAAAACCTCGAACTTAACTTAAATTTCAAGCTCTATCCAGCCTCTCAAAGGAAGCCGATGCAGGATAAGGTGTATTAGTTCTTGTTCACACTGTAAGTCCAAATCCGATTTTGGTGCATATCCCATAGGAATCCAATCACATTTAGAACGGTGAACGGCTAAAAACCACATGAAATCTGTTTTTCTAATCCGTTTCAGGCTATATCCAGAGGTGGTTTGAAATCCATTTCAGTCTTAGCGTCCTGATCGCATTTGTGTAGCTTTTCGGTTACGTCATGCTGTCACGTCACATAAAACACGTCAGACGTCGAGGCAGATTGTCATGCAAGCGCGACGTCATTGCCATAGAAACAGTGCAGATGATCCGGAAAACGGCTACAGGATGCACAGATCGGACCTGAACAGTTGTGAAACACAATGTGGACAGTGAGTCTGTCAAATTAGATATGCACCAAAATTTGGACTGACAGTGTGAACAAGGTAGTCTTGATAGAGAGGCTGCAAACAGCAGGAAACGTGTCACACTTCATGTGTTGTCAGTTTCAAAGAAGCAAAAAAATCTTCATCATTAGATGAACTGTTGGCCAATTCCTTAGTGTGGTCCAAAGGCTCCAGAATAAATAACATTTCAATTAAACTGACCATCAGCGCAATTCAATTAGTTTGACCGAGCAAGCAAAAATAGATCTCTAAAATATAAGTACTTTTTGACTGTAAATAAAATTGTAAGGAGTAAAAAGTACTTTTTTTCTTTAAAAAATGTAATTAAGTAAAAGTAAAAGTACTGATTTTGTACTCAAGTAAATTAAAAATCCCCAAAAATAATACTTAAGTACAGTAATCAAGTAAAATTACTCAAGTACTTTACACCTCTGCAAATAATCCTGCACACTATTTATACTTGCAAGTTAAAAATATTTAAATAAACATCATTATGGTTTAAACATACAAATGCAAGAACCATATGTGTAAAATACAGTTAACCTGTCATCATCTCTGATAAATGAGAACAGATCATCATTAATCAACAGTCACTCATATAAATGTTATTTGTAATCTTTAACATGCAATAAAAAACAAAACAAATACCCTCTGTGAAAAATATCCTATAATTTATAATAGAAATGGTGTGCAAAATATGGATATTGGAAAGTGGTTTGTCGGTTCTGGTTCTGCAAGTCTTTCTTCAGATTCAGTATGTACCCTGCCTTCTCAAACAGCACCGCCTGCTCCATCTGACATCACACAAACACCGGATGGCTCAGACTCAGAGATTAGGGCTAATGAGGCCGAGGCAGAATTTTCAAATCTACAGGCCGTGGATGATCTCAGGATCTATCAGCCTAATCAAGTTATATTAAAACAGTACCCTGCACGCATGTTCGGTGACAAAAATCATGTGAAACACATAATGGACCTGACACAATCACCAATTGTTGATGCAGAGTTTGAAGTTGACACTTTTTAAGATTGCAAAAAAAATTGAAAACGGAGGGGGAAAACTGGAGCACAAAATTCATTCTTTCAAAGTATGTCATGACACGGTAGGAGAGACAGGACGCAAATGCAAAGTTCGAAAATAAATAACATTTAATGATAAAACATGAGGGAACACAGTAAACACAGGAACATCCAAGACAGGGAACAGACAGGGTAGCAATGACAATGATCCGGCAATGAGTGTGACAAACACTGGTATAAATACACAAAGACTAATGACACACAGGTGGAATGAATGATGTGATAATTAACAAGTGTCCAGGTGATGACAATATAGAACAGACACAAAACATGACACGGATCACCGTGACAAAGTACCACACAGTTCTGCAAACTATGTGTAGTGTACTGACTGCGTTTAAACATGCGCTGACTTTTGCCGCTTCTGCAGCGACCTGTGAGAATTCTTTCTCTTCTCTGCGCAATGTTTTAATGGACCACAGACGATCAATGCTTCACAAACAGAAGACCCAGTTAGTTCAGCTGGCCTTCGAGAGGGATTTTACTTAAAAATGCACCACCGAATGGAAGGACACAGTTTTAAGGAAGTTTAATGTTTGCACGCGCCGCATAAAGCTTTTTTAAAAGGTAAGTTATTTATTTATTTATTTATTGGTTTATTTAACAGGGACAATGCAGTAAACATTGCTACACTTTCATAGCCTAGAAATCTAGACGCACCCTAGCGGCCGCAAAATATATTTGCTGCCAGGGTTTAGTCTAGGCACTCACAATACACTTAACAGCTCCAAAAACCAAAATTTGGTCAGGCCAATCACATCGTGTGTAGCGTCTGTGGGGCGGGCTTAACATGATGACGACAGAGCTGCAACGGTTCCTACTTGAAAACAAAGAATGGCTGCTGCTGCTGGCGAACAGCTTTCTTTTGAAGCGGCTTTGGCCGCGACTCTGGAGGACTTAGACTTATGTTTTTCTTTGAGAGAAGAGCAAATAACCCTACTGAAGTCCTTTTTAAGCAAGAAAGATGTGTTTGGAGTTTTGCCGACTGGTTACGGTAACTACGTCACCTTCTTCGTTGCTCTGATTGGTCATAGCGCTATCCTATTGCGTGCAGAGGCATTTTGAGGGACAACCTTATATCCCGCCCCTTGCATTGAGCCGTTTGTGTGAAGAGTTGCCAGACCTTACATCTTGATGTGGGTCTGGCTAACCAGGCTAACACTTTCAAGCAGCCGATGCTCTACATATAGGCTTCTAGCCAAAGGCTAATTTGCAGCCCCAGTCCCTGGTTAGGCTTTTTTAAGAACAATAAAACAATAAATCACACAATAAAAGCTAAAAACAAAAACAAAACAAACACACAAAAACAAAGCTGAGAGACTGTGCAAGACTAGTGTTCACAAACCTGTTTTTGTTTGAACCACTTTTTCAAATTTATTTATATGTCTGGAGCAAGATTACGTACACATTTAAAAACCAATTTAATAAGAGACAAACTAATAAAATTTTCATAACTAAGCAGACCATGTTTTTGTATAATTTTGCAATGATGCCATTTATTTGGTTTCTTGTCCAGAATTTTTTGTGTTTGTTTATATAAAGATCTAACAGGTTTAATAGTCCGTTGAGAAACCTGACTCCAGACAGTCACACAATAAGATAAATGTGAAAAGATCATTGCATGCATATACAACTTAGCTGTTTTTAGAGATACATACGGTCTAATCATGTAAAAACAATTCAAATTTGATCTGATTGTTTTACACAGCCTCTTTACATGCACATCAAATTTTAAATGAGAATCTAAAATAACACCTAAAAATTTAAAATTGTTAACTCTCTCTATTGCCTTATGTGCTTTCTTAAATGTAAAGTGTGGCTACTAGAACGTTAGCATATAATTGTCAATTTGTTTGTGATGTGATTGTGGTAATACTGATTAGTTTGTGATCTTCTTCACTTTATTTGGGAAATGAGCTGACAGTACCAGTTGTATGAGTTTGCGGTTGCACTGTATTGGTTGTTTTTATGCCTAGTTTTTGCAAGTTATTGTTGCTGATTGCGTGCCCCCTCGTTGGATGCCGTGTGCCTCCCTGTTAGTTATGGTCTGGCACCGGCTCTGAGTCTAAGTTGATGGAAAAAAGATTTCTAAAATAGGGGAATCCGTCAATTTGGATTGAACAGGTGTTTGGGCCAGACTTTCAAATAACATGTTCAGATTAACGTTTCAGGTTAGACACAAACAAAAAAATTTTTAGAATGAAAATAACTTGGGGTTAATCACAGTGTTTAAAGCCCTAATGGATCTGATAATTAACACATTAGATGATCTTTTCTTTATTCTCCTGTTTTACAGCAACATTGAACTCATCTTTCACAGTGAGATCAACAGCAAAACTTGATTGTGAAGTCTGTGGTCATCCATATCTCTAAATTGTGCATCCCTTTCAACAATATCTATCCATATGTGTTAATGTATAAAACAAGGATGTTATAAATGGATGAATAGATGTGTGTAAATCTGTCTATTATAGACAGCTGTACAGATGATAACAACCTTTAGTATATAGATAGATAGAATAGTAGGCCTATTGAATCATTTGTGTTTAAATATAATTTTTAGCAAGTGTTACGACAAACCCTCTGTCTGTTATGATGAACCCCACCTGGGGTAAGTTATAACATTTGCACTTCAGTCACTGTCATTGTATGAGAACGGTGGGTTCCACAAACAAACTTTAAGTGTTCATTTGTAGCAGAGATGTTTGTGCTGCTTGTGTAAATTTACAATTAATCAAACTCGAATATTTTTTGAAAGATTGTGCCAAAACCAAAAGTTGTTACAGTAGGTTGTGCCCCACTCTATGTTCTTAATATTTCACCTGATGTATTGTGGTCACAGATCAAAAAATAATAAGAGTGAATGAAAAAATAATAAGCGTGAGCACTTAAAACATTTTTTTTAAACAGATATTTTCTGCTCATATTTTTCCGTCGCTTGTATTTTCATGTTCTGCTCTTGCTTTTTTCAAAAATTGCAGTTAGAATTTAAAGGGGACATTTTTTGGTGTGTCATTTTAAATGTAAATGACCTGAACTCTGCAGTAAATGACAGTGCCGTGGTTTGATAGTGCAGATTAAGAGGCGGTATTATCCCCTTCTGACATCACAGGGGGAGCCAAGTTTTAATTACCTATTTTTTCACATGCTTGCAGAGAATGGTGTACTGTTACTTGGTTATTGTTTGTTTTTTACATTTTCTAGGTTGATAGAAGCACTGGAGACCCAATTATAGCACTTAAACATGGAAAAAGTCAGATTTTCGCGATATGTCCTCATTAATGTAAATCGGGGCAAGCTAAGGGCAATCACACCAAACGAGTTTTAAACCCTGCAAACACAAGCCTTATTTTTGTTCACTTTAAAAAATAACAGTGCGGCGTGGCTTTTTATATTGCTAGGCAACCACCGAGGCATCTGTCCTGTCAGTCAAATATTGAAGCGTGAGCGCTCTTTTGCTGTTAACTGTAAGCAGAAACTTTAAAATGAGGACGTTTGCTCTGACCTTGATGGAGGAAGAGAGGAGCACAAACACGCAGGCAGGGATAGGCAGTATTTCAGATACATGTATTTAAAATACATATTTGAAATACATAATACTATTTTGTTTTTGTATTTTAAAGCCTTCAGAAAAAATCAAATGTAATTTGTATTTAAATACATTTAAGATGAGTATTTTTCAAAATACTCAAACTACTTTGAGCCAGTCGACCTCTTTATCAGGGTGGGGTTTTCATGCATCAACTAGTTCAGACCAGACAAACCCCAACCCCAACATTCATGCAGGCTTAAATCTGCAACTTTTCTGGAATAAGGTGAGGATGTGCTACTTGTTGATTAAAGTAGCTTGTCAAATGTGTTTGAAGCATTAACGTTACTGCATGTTTGGGATGGGTGATATCATATGACAATACATATTGTAGATTCATAGGCTAGCGATGATATAAATTGTGAATAGATGAAACTTTTTCTAAATCGTTTACATAGATAGGCCTATCAGGGTAAGCAAATATATCTGTGCAGCTTTTAGTGGGCAGGAATAATTGGAATGTTGGAGTGGAAAAAGAAGCAAGGGCGATTGAGTTATTGGGTGTGATGTGATTTGTGTTATTGTAACCGCGGCAGCGAAAGGAAATTCAAATTCACACTTGCATGTTGGCAGGCAGTTTTTTGTGCGTGCAGTTTGAGACCGAGTGTGGAACGCTGACAAATAGACCTACACTTTTGACTTAAAGGAAAACACCACCGTTTTTCAGTATTTTATATTCTTACCCCAACTTAGACGAATCAATACATCCCTATCTTTTTCAATGCATGCACTTCATCTTTGCACAGCGCGTCGTGAATGTATTGTATGGCGGAGTAGCACTTCGTTTTCAGCACTTCGACCTTGGTGCGCAGTAACATCATCACTCCTGACCATTCCCCCTTTTGCTCAAACTTCCGTCAATATTACTGCGCGGCACAAAGATGAAGTGCACGCATTGAAAAAAGATAGGGAAGTATTAATTAGTCTAAGTTGAGGTAAAAACGTAGTAAAATATTGAAAAACGGTGGTGTTTTCCTTTAAAGACCATTTGACACCTGAAGTGGCAATCGGTGGAATCAGCACACAGTCGCTTTCTCTTTAGCTTTGTTCAGATGAAGCCTTGTTTACACTTTCGCTATTCGAATGGCTTTACTCTACGCCTTGAACCTGCTGAACCTGCGCGCTCCCCAGTAAACCTACGAGGCTTTTATGCTTGACGTGCTCTCTGTTGTATAATTCTGTGAAACGATAGAGGGAAACTCTGAGTAATTGTTCTCCAAACCATTAAAAAGTAGCGATGAGAGGAAGTAGTTTGCAAAAAAAAAATGTAAACGCTCCTCTCGTGAGACGTTTGTGAATAAATGGATTTCTTCACATAGAAACTGATTAGGTTGTGGGTCATTTTGACGACACATTTGAAACGTTTTTATTATGTTTTTATAAAACATAATAAAAGTTAAAAATGAGTTTTTTTGTAATTTTTTATTTCCTACAGGGCAGGGGAAGGGAGGAGGTTTAAAAAAAATGAAAATCTGGCATTCAGAATAGGCCCAGATAGATTTCAGTCTAATAGGGATACTTTCCCTGAATAGACAATTTCACATGTATTTTGTGAATTTTCAAAACAACCCCGACTTTAGGCGGTGCATTCAAGTTCATATACAGCGTGCAGACAGCGTGCCCGAGCGCGAGGGGGGAAAGTCCGCGGGAGAAACTCTACTGCTTTTATGTACAAAAACCTTACGACAAACGAGAAACGGTCTAACAGAAGCCTTCAGTTAAGCAGGATTAAAAAGAGGATGAGAAATGTGCAAAATATACAATGTACAGTATATGCAGTTATGTCATTAATAACTACTGCTTTTAAAAGGACTTTTAAGTTATTGTATTTGTTTCATTTTCAAAGTTTGATACATTGTGCATAATGACATACTTGGAAAAAGGGATAATTCAACAATAATTCATAATTGTATATCTTTTATTAAATTTTTTTAAATAATATTAGGCTAATCGACGAGTGCTCTGAAGTAATCGTTAATTCATAAGTGCATCGTAAGACAAGAGAGTTACAAGGTCACCTGCAGGACAACCAGCAACTTGCACTCCTGCAATGACGATAATGTAATGTTTTAAATGGATATTTATTTATTGGGTTCTTCTTTGTTTAAATTACTTTAATATAATATATTTAAAATTCAAATGAGAAATCAAATATAAATGACTAAACATAAATTAATAAAGAAGGAAAATGTTTTTGGTACAATTTTGGTAAAAGTTGGTACTAGCAAATTGATAAATGGTTCCTAACTGCTGCTATTATTCATATACATATATCATTTCATGATGCACAAATTATAAAACATTCATTGAAAAATAATTAATAATATTTAAAAAAAATATTAGTGCACATCGGCTGACGATCATTAGCCTAAACAAGCTTCTGCTACAATTACGAGTCATTCAATAAGTGACATTTCAGCACTTGACAAACGGATAGCGACTCGTTAGTAGCACTTAAAACCCAGCTGCGAGCGATCGTTTTAAGTAGCTCATAGAAAGCACTCTTAAGAGCTAAGTTCAATCGTTATCGGGAAACCCAGCCCAGGACCATTTCCGACAATAAAATGCGCTGCAAAGTTAGCTAAAACAACTGCAAAATTTACCTGTAGCCTACAACGGACTCGAAAGCTACAGAGAGTAATAGCTTTGAGCTGTTAAAAGCAGAACAGACCTTAAAGGAAGGATTGTAAATGGTGGATATAATATTAACATGTAATTTGCAGTCAGGATTAGGGTGGAATGGCACAGGCAGACTGCCGGTCTAAAAACCGAGACCGTTTTGACTTCATTCCATACACGGCTTGTGCTTGTTTGTGTTTGTGTCCATGCTCAGCCTGGAACAGTTAAATGTTTCTAATAACAGCGCAATTTGTGTGTGCATTCGGATCACGATCTGTATATTAAATGCATATGGTCAAATAGTTCAATTAGTGCTGCTGTCAAATAAGGCTCATGTTTTTGTTAATTACTGCAAGTTACATCCAATCGGTGCACGCGCTTGCTTTATTTTAGCTGCGTCACCTTAGCAGCTCCACTCCATCCAGCTGGCTCGCTGACGCTCTGCAAATGTTCGTTGAAGAGACACAGATGTTTTAAAAATAAAACCGCTTCATGCAGTGTTTTTAACAATTTAATGGCCAGGGCCCGGTTCCCCGATAACGTTCACTCTTAGCGTGCTAAGAAGACTCAAAAAGATATATCTTACCAAAGTTGTTGATGTTCCTAAGTGTGTTCCCAGAAGTGTCTCTTAGGAAGCTTCTTAACACGCTGCCTCTAAGAACGACGTACAATGGCGCTGTCCCAAGCGAAGGTGCTGAATTATTTGCAATCGATCACTCAGGGATCGATTTTCCACTTCACGCGAAGGTGCATTTCGACGTTAAGAAAGACAACACGTTATATACAAATTGAACATTACTCAAATTATTCCAGTCACATTTATTTTAACATAGTTTAAGTTATCCGTAAAATATAGACTATTAATTAAATGATCAAATTGTCAGTAATACGGGTAGACGAACCGGGTATCCCTCGCTCTTTATCCACCCTCCTTATCCCGTTGTGCCACTTGTGCCGCTTCTTGACATGGGTTTTGACTTTAAAAAAATATGTAATACACTTTTATACGACTGTTAAGGTACTTAACAATCAGAATTGATTGCAGTATTTCTGTTTAATGCGGTATTGCTTACCATTAATGTTTTCAATAAAAAGCAACCTAGGTAGAGAATATGGTCTGAGAAGATCTAGCAGCTCCATAATGAGTTGTCTTGGAAGGCGATTTTTTTATTTAGCCTCGTCAGGCAAAATGTCAAAAGGTTTAAGGGTTGACGAATAAAAAAATTGGCATGGACTTAACAGTTACGCGGCCGGTGTTGTGTGGAAGTCTGTTTCCCCTATGTTTCCCTTTAGTGTAGTGTTTTTATAGCATTTTTATCACATTATACGTTTATTCTTTATATACATTGAAAGTTTTAATGGCTACTGAGATGTGTATGTGTGTGTGTGTGTGTGTGTGCATTTATGTAATGTATCTTGACTGTTCTTGATTGTAAGTCATTTATTTTTACAGTATGAATCATATTATATGTATAATATATATTTATTATGATTGGAAACATAACAGTTTTAAAACAAACAGTAGAGAAAAAAAGAAAAGAAAAGAAAAAGACAGGCTATGTTAAAAGACATAAAACTGTCACATATGAAATATTTAATAAATTGTATAATAGAATACATGATATTATTGCTTTTTAGTATAACCAATTGAAATCTTTAATCTTTCTAAATAAATTATAAATGTAACGTGATGAAAACGCTATAAACATAGAGGGAATTCAGACTTCAATGAGGAACAAACACCGGCGCCGTCTTTGATTCTTTAGTTCTGATACAAAATAAAGTCAACTGCATAAATAGTCCTGTATCCATTGCAAACATATTTTATTATAAGTCTTAAAAATGTCCATAACATAAAATCATTGTCAGCATACCATAGTTTGACTTGCACTGCGCTGCGCTGATTTCTAAAGACTGCGACGATAGCGTTTTGCGCTCAATCAACGCTAAGAGAGAGCTTACGAATGGTCCAGACCAACCTTACGAAAGTGTGACTTACAGAAGATATACTTAGCGTACGAACGTTTTGGGAATCATGCCATAGAGTTAAGAGAGAGGTTAAGGAATAGGTTAAGAACTACTTAGCGATAAGAACGTTTTGGGGAACCGGGCCCTGGTCCTTATGTTTTGGACATGACCTCGGTGTTAATTCGTCTCCCGGTAAAAACCTCCTGAACTAAAAACACTGAGCACCAACCGGAGGTAACGCTTATTTGTAAACACTAGGGGTGTAACGGTACGCAAAAATCACGGTTCGGTGCGAACCCCGGTTTTGAAGCCACGGTTCGGTTCATTTTCGGTACAGTAAGGGAGAAATGCAAACATTAAACTGCAGGTTGTTTATTACTATAAACTTTTTTTTTACAATTTGTTTACACTTTTTTAAACACTTTTTATTAAAATATAACATATAAAATATATATAAAATGAAAAAATAATAAATAAAAGACTACTGCAAAGTTCTTTTTTACATTATTTTATAACAGTAGGTAACTCTTTTCTTAACCTTCTCTTAAACTTTTTCTACTAAAACCTTGAACTAACTAATTCAATTCCTGAATACATTTATGAACTATTAGCCTACATTTTTGCCACCAAAAATTTTCTGTTTTGATTTATTTTGGATTGTTTAACCTCACAGTATTGAACCATCTCTGTATAAAAATAATATTACTGCTCTATGTGTAACTGCATAGCAAGCAACATGATGATATACTTATTATACACTCATTTTGAGATTAGTGAGCTGCATACATAGCCATCTTTGATCTTTTGCACGTTTCTCCTAATCTTTGCTTGTGTCGTCAATGTAAGCTGTGACTTTACTTACGAACCCCTCCGCAGCTGGAGTAAGCCCGGGTTACAGCTCTTCTCTGTCCCGACCAGCTGATCGCATTGTGACAATGATATGATTGACGTGAGGTGCAGATGAAAAATCTGATCACGCATGCCTTATTCTCGCTGTCACAGAAAGCGCATCTCATGAATGCGTAGCAACGAAAGACGTGCATCCTCTCACGCATTTTGAAAGAACAAAGCAGCGCGTTGACACGCGTTTAACATGCGCTTTTAGATACGACACGTAAACATTTACATCAATAATCAAACGGATATACAACTAAGTAAATAAAAATCTTTCTGCGGGCCGAACTATGTTATATGTTTGACAGAAGACTTGCGCTGAACGCGGAGACTTCCGCCACTTAATATGTTCGTGCGGAAACCCACGTATATTCCGCACAGGCGCACACAAAATGCATTCGGCCATTCGGTGCACGTGTGCACCGTGCCGAAAGCCCTGAACCGAAACGGTCCGGTTCGAATACACGTACCGTTACACCCCTAGTAAACACACAATACATTAGCTGCACGCCGCTTGCTAGCTATGTTATTTCCAACATGGATTTGTTGTTCACAAAAGCAATTTCATGGGAAAAATAATAGACTTGCATACAGTCAACCGGCTGAATTGTCAGGCACTGATAATAACTTAAACGAGGGGTTGTTCTAGTTCACGTTAATGCTACATATTTGCCATGCTATACATAAATGCTTTAATATCATTAATATAATATCGATAACGTGGTCTGGCCGCCTTTCAGCGCTGTGACACCGGCAACGGTAAATGGCAGTGAGCCCAGCTTTTATTTTGAAAAGAGCTTATTGAGGGGGCGTGGCATCACTTTGAAGCAATACCCTGATTGGCTGACTACACGCGTGGATCGTAGTGACAAACTCTGCGGAAAGATCTGTAGACTTGTGCAGAAGGATCCTTGAATGCCCTGTGATCTGCAAACACAGATTCAACACTTGCATGCTGAACTTTGCACAGAATGTGTAAGAATGTCTTTTTACAATGGTTGGAAAATACAAGTTAGACTGTGTTTGTTTGCAAATTGTGAGGAGGGCATTTGTAGATTTGTTTAATGGAAAACAGCGAAACAGTTGTGCCAAAATTCTGAAAACAAATGCAACACAATCTACAAACAAATAATGACCCTCATGCCCAGACAAATCACTTTGCATTCATTTAAATTCTGTTTGTCAAGTACAAGTCGATGATTTCTATTTGTGAATCATAATGAGTTGGTTTGCGGATTTTAAATCTATTTGTAAATCGCATTTTATATTTGTATGTCATGAAGAGTCTGTTCGTGGATTTTTATATATTTGTAGATCTCGTTTTACATTTGCGGATCATGAGGAGTTTGTTTGCAGATTTAAAACATATTTACAGATTTGTTTCGTGTTTACAAATTGTAGTCTCTTCATTTTCAACGATTATGGCATTATTTTGTCACAAAAGCGAAACAATAGTGTCAGAATTCTGAAAACAAATGTGACACAATCTACAAATAGAAAATGATATTCATCTGCAAAGAAGTCACTTTACATTCATTCAAATTCTGGTTTTCAAGTACAAGTCACTGATTTCTTTTTGTAAATCATGCTTTATATTTGTGGATCACAAAGACGATTTCAATAATATTAGGCATCATATTACCCCCATAGTTAGTAGCCTTATTTTTTAAAGGTTTAATTACACAGAATTTATGATAATATACTTTATAAAATGTTATAAAATTTTGGGGCCCCAGGTTGAGAACCACTGCTGTAACTATAAATAATACAATCTGAAAAAAATATGTTTACTTAATTACTTTGAATTACTCATGTTACCCATAATCACTGAAAGGGTAAAATATGGTAACTCTTTAGGATTCAATTCTTATGTTACCATATACATTGAATTTTTTGCATTTGTTTTCTGTTTTCTATCTTATTGATTTAACCATAAACAACCTAAGGAATACACCTCTTAATCTCTAACTAACTTACCTCACAAAATACAGATTCCATGTTTTCAACCTCTGTAGATATATCCCTCCTTATTGATGTTTATAAGTGTGGACTTAATATTTAGAAAATCATGGTAACCCATTAGTAATTATTTAAGTATTACCACGCTATTCTTAATGAATTACTTAAAATCTTGACCATTATTTAAAGTGAAAAACATGGTAACTTAATAGTAATTACTCAGGACTTAAGACATAAATCTTAAGAAATTACTTAAAATCTTGACCATTATTTTAAAGTGAAAAACACGGTAACTTATTAGTAGTTACTCAGGACTTAAGACATAAATCTTAAGAAATTACTTAAAATCTTGACCATTATTTTAAAGTGAAAAACACGGTAACTTATTATTAATTACTCAGGACTTAAGACATAAATCTTAAGAAATTACTTAAAATCTTGACCATTATTTTAAAGTGAAAAACATGGTAATGTACTAGTAAATAGCACAATGAATTATAAGAAACTTTATTCTAAGGTACAAATCATGGTAACCCCCTGGTAAAGACACAATCCTGTACTTTTATAACACTATTACAAATAAAAGAAATGGTACTGTAAAGGCATAAAGTAACGTTATGCAACCTCTGCTGCATCCATGTAGAAATATACGACTCATCATAATGTATATATTTTTTATAAATTCTTTAAAAATACTTAATAGTTACACAGATTACTAAATGTTAAATATTTAATTTATGAGTAGTCAGTGCCATATTTTACATAAGATTTTACTCAAAAAGGCTAACTATTTAACACAAAATGGCAACTGTAAATCCATGTGCCTGGCTTTGGTTGTTTCTTTGCATCGCAGCAAAATCTCTTCTCTGTTTCGTTTCGCTTCTCTTCTCTGTAGCTTTAGCAGATTGTGAAAAGATAACTCCAATTTCTTGTTGAATCGATGTGTTCAGTTAATCACACAACAACTCTTTCTAATATTAGCCGTGCAGCGCACTTGCTGTCTGAGTGACTCATAGATATCATATAGAAGACTAGATGCCCTATTGGCCGCTGTGGACTGAGAAATACGGCCGCCATCTTAAACCGGTCGTACTCCTAGTTTCGTTGCGTGCCAGAGCACTGTGGAGCATTTTCCTGTTGTAATCGGCGGACCATCGCAAATAAAGCCCGGGGGATTATTTTCCCAAGTACGTTTTAGCATTACCGTACTATTGGTTGTATTTTGTGAATAGAATATTACCAGACAAATTAAGAAAGAGACAGGATTACTGATATTGCTGTACTGAAATCGTAGCCAGCTAACGTTCGCTAGGCTATTTTTACTGCACCAGCCGGTGTTACCTTGCAGGAAGAGGTGGCGTAAAGTAAAGTAATAATTACAAGTTTCTCGGTTGTGAGTATTGTGTAAGGCGCTATATAAATGTGTGTTATTATTATTAAGGTGCTCTGAGCTGCGTGATCCGCTGAGCTTTAACAAGCTAAGATGTCAACAGTCATGCACGTTGTGCGGGAGGATCTGAAACAGAGGACGGTTTCCTTCGTAGGGAGCACATTGAGGAGACTCAGTTTGGAAACGACAACCATCAGTCTGACTCGTTGTCATTGGTTGTGTCTGTGTTTTTAAAGATAAGGCTCCACCATGTTGCCAAACTCACCTCTCTTGAACTACAGAAATGGAGCACGGGAAAGAAGCTCTGCAAAACCCAAGTCCTCTTTCAGGGGTTTGTGTGTGTTTGTGTTTGTTTGTTTGTTTGTGTTTGTGTGTGTGTGTGTGTGTGTGTGTGTGTGTGTGTGTGTGTGTGTGTGTGTGTGTGTGTGTGCGCGCGCGTGAGAGAGAGAGGGTTACAAATCATTTGGAATGGTTTCTTCACATAATTAAAAAGTCTTATTTTACTGCAACTATCTGTTTCTGCATCTTTATCATATTTATAGTGTGTGATTTATAAAATATCTTATATCCTACATCACATATTTTGATTTTGGACGCCTGCTCACTTTATATCAGAATATGATATTACTGTTAGGTGAATATTCATTCCTACTATGAATATTATGTGGTGCTGTCCACATTAGTGTTTGTAACACTAATACCCTTTTCTAGACCTAAATCGTGACGAACTATATATTGTTGGAAAGCTCAAATAGTGTAAAATTCTCGTATTTCATTACCATTTGGGGAAAATTATGACATAGTGAGAGTTTCTAAAAGGTTACGGGACCACAGGTAGGCCAAATTTGTTTTTGCATATTTATAACATTAAACCCAGTGGTGTAGTGCAGGGTATACCCACTTCTTTATTTGATGGCATGGGTACCACTTCTACTTTTAAAAAATTGAGGCATAACTTAAGAGTATACCCACTTCTCCAGGCACCACTACACCACTGAATAAACCCCTACTCTAAACCTAAAAAATCATGACAAGCTATATATCAACAGAAAGCTCTCAGATTGTAGTTTTAATATTTTAAAACCTTTTTGCATTAATAATAATGCGGTGACAGTTATTTATTAGTTTGTGAGTATACAAGAGTATTCAGCAAAATCTAGTGGCAGTTGTTGGTAAAACCACTAAAAGTGTGACACAAACCTCTTTTTTTTTTGTGTGTGATTTTAACTTAAAATTTGGATCACAACTAATTGAGACATAGTGCTTCATGTTTACATTATTTATTGTGTGAAACATTTACATTTTTATAATTGTATTTAAAAAATGAATATGTTATTGCATTATTTTTATATATTAAAATAAAGGTAAACTGCTATAATAATATTTATATTTCATATTTTCACCTTCTAACACATCTGTGAAAATCCCTAAATTGTCTTCTTTAAAACAAGACCAAGATAAGGCTTCTAGCCCAAAAAATCCCAGGGAAATATTCATTTAAAGATGTACATCACACTAGTCCCTTTCACACATACAGTCTTTACTGGTAATTTACTGGTAAATTGCAGTTAACAGATCATGTGTGAACAGAACCTTTCCGGTAAATCAGTGCTCCCAATTTACCAGTAAGACAGGTTGTAAGATTACCAGTAATTTACCGGTAAGCGCTATGTGTGAACGAAAAATATAGGATTACCGGCATTTAGAACGGATGACGTCAGACCGCGCTGACAGCTTCGGGCCAATCATAATGTTTTAAAACAGATGACGCGTTTACCCCCAGACTGTTTACAGACGTTTCCACACACACACTGCTTGACAGTCGAGCACACCTGAAGTTTACGTCCACATTTCTTAACCAAAGTTGTTTAAAACAGCTTACCACCTACTTGCCGAATTGCCGACGTCCTATGTGAAGCCTAATGTGCAAAAAGTACTGTTGTTTAAAACGCCATCGGTTTGACGTCGCCTCATGCAATGTTGTTTGGTCATGAGCAACTTCGCGACTGTCAGAGTTTACCACAGACGTGAAAACAACAAAATACGGACCGTGGATATGAACGACGTGGATTGTTTACAAATACAACACTCGCCGAGCGCCACAGGTACTTCCGCTTTCTCAACGAATTTACCGGTATTTTGATACTGATGTGTGAATGATGTCTTACTGGTAAAAAGACGGAATGTCACTGCATGTGTGAACAGCACATTTTTGTATTTACTGGTAAATTCATTCTGGTAAATTCATGGTAATTTACCAGTATTACTGTGTGAAAGAGGCTATTGTCACCATGAATGACCTTTGCAGCAAAAAAAAAAACGCGTGAAAATCAGTTCGGTATTCACTGAGATATGATTAATTAAATGCGCTGATAGCTCATTCCACCCATCATACAGATTACATTGAGTAGAGCGGGTGACCGATCTAAGATGGCGGCCCCATCACTCGACCGCACCAGTAGGAAGTAGCGGTCGATAGGGCGTCTACCTATATGATGTCTATGGAGTGACTTCCGCATAGTTTCGACGTCATTCACCTCCCCCCTCCTTAAAGTGACAGCGTATGGGTTCAGTTCATAATCAAATCGAACATGGATTAATTAACTATTACTATAAAAGCAAGTGATAATAATTAAATAATTAAGATGGGGTTAATTCTTAAGTTTCTATTCTTATGTTAATTCTACGTTCTGGATTTGATTTAATCATGAATCAATAAAGATAACAAAGGATCAAAATGTGATCATATAGTAGCAATGCTGACATCGCGGGCACACGCGTCAAAATTCTTAGGCATAAAATCTGCTTCTGGTCTCATGCAATATCCAATTCTCGTCGCATGGTTGTAGTATGTTTTCACTAAATACCACAATAAATACGTCAAGTCCGACCACCGGAAGCGTTTGATATTTTGAGCTTTCAACCAGGAGGTGTTTTTAGTTCACAGCAACAGTTTAAAAATGTGTGTCACTTTCAAACAGTCAGTGTGCTTCCACTTAACTCTGGACCCTAATAAAAGGTAGATGGACCACAATAAATATCTTTTATCTTGGTACTGAAACACGGTAATCTAAATCTATGGAGGAGATTGTATTTAAATAAATTGCGGAAATTTCCATATTATGTTTCTGGTAATAGACTACAGTGAACGTCATGTCAGAACGTCAACTGCAGGCATCCATCTAAAAACCATGGTTACCATGGGTCCGATGCTCATTTCAACTAAAGTCTGATGCCCATTCCGACTAAAACAGTCAATGTTCATGATTTTAATTTGAAAGAACTAACAAAATTCTACCTTCTGTTAAAATTTAATGCAAATATCTGATGAAATGAGAAAGTTATAAGCAAAAACATGTGAATAAGCAGCATTTTTGGACTCACACATCCCATAGACATCCATATATAATTTTTTCATTTGATTTCTAGTATAAAAAATATCATAACTTTCTCAATCCTCAACGCATTTTTACAATCCAGGTATCTTTGTAAATGGGAATGTCTGCCCTGTCTAGTCATCTGATAAATTTTGAGCTTAGGGGTTTTTGAAAATGTTGTCATCATACCTACATATAGCTCATTCCTGCGCACGCACACACATCATAATTAATTTACAGCAACTGTTAATATGTAGTTAATTTATAGTCTTTTTAATTATGTCTTAGTTAATGTATTGTTCACCAGGATTTATTCAACATGTAATAGTTAATAATGACTATTAAATAAGTAATAAGTAACTAATTGTTACTTAAACCAAACATTAGTATGCTATTAACTACTGATTAGTTAATCGCTCTTCTTTATTAGTTAACAGTAGTGATAACAGTGTTAATGCAGCACTAACCATTTGTTCTGCATTACTTCCTGTGTAACTGCCTATTAGGTATGGAACATTATTTTAAAGTGTTACAGAAATAGTTAACTCCATGTCATTATAAACACTGTTAAATGTAACTCTGGGTCGGTCATCTGTTTAACATTTCATAAACCCCATTCACACAGACCTCTGGTCCCAGAAAATACCCGTAAAATTGCCAGACAAGCGTCTGTGTGAACAAAAACTCGTTCCGTTAATCTTCTGGGATCGTTGCCGGAAAGAGGACCTAGTAAGATACACGGGTAACCCTCTGTGTGAACAAGAAGCCGCAAGAATGCAGTAATGGCCATGTCGAAGTGAGGACGCACGCGTCATCATCACAACACAAGTTATGGTTCAGCTCCTTACAACGAGAGATAACATGCATATAAACATTCACCACGAGAAATGTTGCAAACTAGATTGAAGCAGTTATCAGGAAATGATAAATGAGACGCATAAACAATGACGCACGTGCCGTAGTGAGGACGCGCGTGTCATGGCAACATGAAGTTGGTTCAACTCTTTAAAATGAGGGATTTACAACATTCACTACGAGAAATATCAGCAAACTGGACTGAAGCAGATATCAGGTAAGTTAGCTCGTTACTTACTGCGTTGAAACGGAGATCATTCAGCAGCATTAAAGAATATCGCGTCACGTGCTCATTTGAGCTATATTAAACGAAAATACCTGCATGTCATCCCAACAATATCGTCCAGCTCCTCAAAATGCGGGTTTTAAAGGCATATAAACAATCACGATGAGAAATGTCTGAAAACTGTATCAAAGCAGAAATCAGGGAGCTTGTCAAATATCCACTCTGAAGCTGAGATCATTCACCAGAATGTTTCTGGAGAGAGGAATATTAAATACTTTGCAAACTTCAGATGCTGCGTAGAAGAGAGGGCGGGACTTTCAACAGGTCACGTGTCTTTCCGGGACCATCAGATGCCGTGTAAACTTGGCAGTGTGAATGAATAAAATATCGAGCGGTCCCGTAAAATTCCAGGATGCCTGTCCCGTGTATCTTACGGCATATCTGTGTGAAAAGGGCTATACTTTACAAGGGGTCAAAAAACCTCCTGTTTCACAATCTACATTACTAAGGTCTGGTTTAATTTAGCATATTAGCTTTTTCAACAACATGACTGAATAAATACAAAAGTGTTCGTTTATTTAGATAAATACAGTGCACGTCTGCTTTATTTGTGTCTCGCTTCTGCATCATTGAGAGAAAATGTCACCACACAAATCATTTGTTTTAAGTCTTCTGGGAGGTTTTTACTTCATTTCATTCGTTTACCAACACCATTTGATATTACTTTCTTTGACTTTTTCCTCAAATGCTGAAACAACAATCCCATAGTTTCTGTGGTTATGTCTGAAAAAGCCTCCCATACCCTCATTCACTATTTGCTACGTTACTTTATTAATATAGGCTGTGTATAAAAGCTGTCAAATGCGGAGACATTTCAAGGTAAAAGGCATCATGACATCCAAATAAAGTGTTTGCTTCCATGCATGGCTCCAGATATACCTACATCTGATCATTTTTTAGGCACCAGCAGCTGGCGGGTTTTTTCGGCACTGAGCACTGGTGCTTGGTGGTTTATCCGCACTCAAGAGTTAAACAATTTTCAACTTTGGGTGAAACGCTCATCTCGTCAATGTCATTTCTCACTCGGCCGTCCAATCACAGTGGAGGAGAGGCGAGACAAATATAACAACAACCAACCGGTGCATCGTTCAACGACTGATAAACAAAGCTGAAGTATCATAACAAACGTCACACTCTGAGCTGGTTAGCACCTACATTCAGCGTCCACCTGGCATTTTCAGCCCCTTTTGAATGCTTTGGTGTGCACACCCCCTTAATATCACCCGGTCTTTTCAACATCAGAAGGGATTAAATACTGAAGCAGAAACAGCTTCATCTGAACCTGTAAGGCATCTGTTGAAACTCTTGCTTTTTCATTTTCACGAATGCGGCAGATATAATACTTGACTTCAGTGTTTTCCACAGGCTTGGATGGGTGAAAAATTGAAAACTAATATGGGTTCAGATCGGTCGTTTTCTTTAGATGCGTATGTTCTAGGATGTACTTCTGTCATATGGATGTATAATAGCAGATCTGCTCACATGCAGTGATCACTAGTGGTGGGAATTTTGATTCATCTAAGTGAATCATTCATTTTCAGTTCATTCAACAAATGATTCGTTCCCATTCGATCACTGATTTGTTTAGTGACCATTTCTTTATATTACAAAAATACACCAGTAGGTGGCGAATATGTGCGTCTTGTGTGTTATAAGACAATGAAATAGACTTCTTACAAAAACTCATAAGGCTTTTAATAAAGCTCAAAATGTGAAATAATGAGCATGATTTTATCAGGCAAGAGAAAACAGTTAATTTTCTTGTGTATTAGTAATGTATTAAGACACACGTACAGTTATAGTTAATCTAATCTGTCCTTGTTGTAAAAGGGAGAAAAAAGCCTGGGCCTCATTGTACCTGCTCCTCAAAAAGGGAGGGAGATTTCAATGAATGAGAAATATGAGTCATTGGATTGCTCGAACGAGAGCGACATGTTCACCTTAAACGCTTCGTTCATGAACGTAACATCACTACTGATCACAGACATCAGATTCATCTGCACAGAGTAGCAGGTGAAGCACAACGCATGCACACAACATTACTCCGCAAATAACTGCAATTTTATATTTCAATCAGAGATGGCGATAGAGAGGCCAGAGTTACAGACTATAGCTTTAAATATTAATAGACCTTTATTATGCTGCCTATTAAAACGGTTTAAAACTGTTTTTAGGAGAGGATGACTACTAAATCACCGCCTGACAGAGCAACAAGTCAATGACTAAGCTTTCAAAGACAGTTAAAGTCCACTTAAAGGAGTGAATGAATTCAGACACGGAGTGAGCAGGACGTGCAGTGGGCACCAGAAGTGTAAAACGTTGTCCTATAGACGGTTTCATCAGATGCACGTGCGTTGTTGGGTTACATGTCTGGTCGGAACTTTACTTCCGGTTTCTGTTTGTTTAATGGTCTGACTAGTGGCTAAAATGAACTCTGGAACAAATACCATGTCAAAAATAGCTAATGTTTTGGTTTCCTAAAGACAGAGGAGACTGTGTGAAGGGAGGTTTGTCAGCCGGTTTGTAGTTAACACTGTATACATTATAGTACACATTTTACACAGCAACGTTAGCTCAGTGTCGTTTTTTATACTCTTTAGCTATGAAATATTAATCTACATGTTGTCTATTTTGCTTGTTATCAGAAATAAAATACTCTAAAAGGACTTTGTTGTTATTTATTCTTAGCGTAGTTTACCGGAAGTTACGTGTGTTCCACGAAAGCCTTTGTTTATGTTGTTACTGCTGAAACCGTCTATACTCGGGGTTAAAATCTGACTTTAATGAAGACAACCTGGGGTTAAGCACAATGTTAAAAGCCCTAAGATATATGATTATTTTGTGTTAACTTCTCAATTTTACAGCAAGACTGAACTCACCTTTCACAGTAAGATCAACAGAGCTTGATATTGACATCTGTGGTCGTCCGTGTATCTCTGCATTACAGCTGAACCGGTCCTGATCAGATTCAGTAACTCTACTGATAGTGAGAGAGTCGCTGTTTTCAGTGTAACGCTGTGTGTCTTTCCTCCACTGATATCTCCAGTTTAATGATCTGTACTGATCCTCTATCTCACACTTCAGAGTGACTGTCTCTCCAGTGAACACAGATCTGTTTGGTGTTACACTCACTGTAATGCTGGGTAAAGCTGAGGAAAGAAGAAAATAATCTTATAAATCTCATCACAGTCTGTTAACATGAAATCAGAAACCTAAAGTCATAAAATGATGATATTTGTTGTTAACATTTCTGAAGAATAATATGAACAGAAGTGATTTCATTTAAATTAAAATAATTACCAGTTATTTAGGATTTTCAGAAGTCAATGAACAAATAATCCTGCACACTATTTATACTTGCAAGTTAAAAATATTTAAATAAACATCATTATGGTTTAAACATACAAATGCAAGAACCATATGTGTAAAATACAGTTAACCTGTCATCATCTCTGATAAATGAGCACAGATCATCATTAACTCTTTCACCGCCAGCGTTTTTAAAAAAAGTTGCCAGCCAGCACCAGCGTTTTTCATGAATTTCACCAAAGTTTAATGCCTTCCAGAAAATGTTCTTCTTTAAATATATAAACATACAATATACCAAATGAAAGAACAGACCCTCTGCTTTCAAACAAAAAAAAACGTTTCATCCTACCTTTAGTGGTTCTTTTGCAATCAGCTTTTGAATATGGGTAGGTTTTTGCAAAAACACCATATTTTGAGCAAAAAGCAGAAATAATTCCATTTTTGTGACGGACTTTTCATAGAGATCCCATTCAGAGCGATCTTTAAACAGACACGGACATGCAGCAGCTTGCCATAGGGCAATACTTCCGGGTTTAAAAAGTTGCGGAAGGGCGCCACCTGGTGGATAATAGCGGTATTGCGGAAAGACGGAAAATCTCGTCATTGGCGGGGAAGCGTTTTCTCTTAATTGACGAGATATCTCGTCAATGGCGGGGAAAGAGTTAATCAACAGTCACTCATATAAATGTTATTTGTAATCTGTAACACAATAAACAATTACCATATGTAAAAAATATCCCAGAATTTATAATAGAAATGGTGTGTAAAATATGAATATTAGAAAATGGTTTGTCCATCTGACATCACACAAACACCAGATGGCTCAGACTCAGAGATTAGGGCTAATGAGGCCGAGGCAGAATTTTCTAATCTACAGGCCGTGGATGATCTCAGGATCTATCAGCTTAATCAAGTAATATTAAAACAGTACCCTGCACGCATGTTCAGTGACAAAAAACATGTGAAACACATAATGGACCTGACACAATCACCAATTGTTGATGCAGAGTTTGAAGTTGAACAGAGGGGGAAAACTAGAGCACAAAATTCATTCTCTCGAAGTACCACACAGTTCTGCAAACTATGTGTAGTGTACTGACTGCGTTTAAACATGCGCTGACTTTCACCTCTTCTGGAAGGACACAGTTTTAAAGGAAGTTAAATGTTTGCACGCACCACCTTAAGCTTTTTTAAAAGGTAAGTTATGTGTTTTTTAAATTACGAAAGCTTAAATGTAAGTGTGGCTATTAGAACGTTAGCATATAATTGTCAATTTGTTTTTGTTGTGATGTGATTGTGGTAATACTGATTAGTTTGTGATCTTCTTCACTTTATATGGGAAATGAGCTGACAGTCTGTACCAGTTGTATGAGTTTGCGATTGCACTGTATTGATTGTTCCCTTTCAATACGGTTCACTTCGCATTGCGTCAGTTAGCTGACGCTATGGGGGAAACTCATGTTTACTCCGTGACTGAAGCCTATTGGTTAACGTCTGTACAAAGTACAGACCAATGACGTTTGAACCCGCGCGCGGGATGCACACGTCCTTATATAAGCGCGGTTCAATCGTCAGGAGCTCATTATTTTCTCCTTCAGCGCGAACCTCTCGCTGCTCCGAAGAAGAAGAAGCCTTACCTCGCCGTCGACAAAAGCCCTGCAGCGGAGTCCAGGCCTAGCGTCTTCCCCTGCCGTTTTCCGGCTGAGAACCGAAGATAGCAGAGTCCAGGTCTAGTGTCTTCCCCTGCCGCTTTCCGGCCGAGAACCGAAGATAGCCTTCGTTTGCCGTGGTACGAGCCCTGTGCAGCGGACACATGCCTGACGAGGTCTCCCCTGCGGCTGCCCGGTAAGCCTCCCTGCTATGAATTTCCCGAGCGCGTCACCGGTCTGGCACCTCCCACGCCGGGACCGCGCTTATATGCTTCGGTTGTCTTATCCATGTTTCGTGCTCCCCCTGCTGTTCCTCTCTCGCCGGGATGAACACACGGCGAGCCATGAGACTAGATGGATGCATAGACAAGCACACACGGACTAACCCCCCCTGTGTTCTGTCACATCGCAACCGTTCATGCTTACAGAGTCCCTTCGCTCCTCTCACATTCAGTGGCGAGATCTCTGGCACATATATTAATCCCCCGAGTGCATCGGGTGATACCATTCATACGACGCATGGCTGTCCCTCGCTCCTTTCCCCACAGTGGTGAGGTTTCTTAACGGCTTAGTTAGCACGCGGTCTTATGGCTCGCTGCCTATAAATGCAGCTGTCTAGTGTTCAACGATTACAGAGCTTCATGCCCCTCCCCTCCTGGAGCGGCGCAATCTCATTCGTCTGCTCGATAGGGCGGATTCGCCGCTATTGGAGCACCAAGAACACTCATTATAAGAGCTTAACCGGCCAGAGTCTGTCTCACTATTCGTCTATACAGAGCTTCATGCCCCTCCCCTCCTGGAGCGGCGCGATCTCATTTGTCTGCTCGATAAGGCGGACATGCCTCTATTGGAGCACTAAAACACTTATTATAGAGCTTAACCAGCCTGAGTCTGTCTCACTCGGGAGAGCTCACTATTCGTCTGCCCGGTCATTTCTCTCTGGTTTAGACGGAATCAGAGGCAGATCGAATTTGTTTATAATATACTGAGGCCTGAATACCTCCCTTTATTCAGTCCCATCCTATATCAGTGCGCTGAATATTGGTACATTCTTATATACCCCGGTTTTTCTGCCCTTTTAATAAACTGCAAAACCGCGGGCCTCACGGCAGACTTCCTCTCTGTGATGGCTTCAGTCTGACATCAAACCACCTAGACATACTGCTCTGCTCCGTGAGGCGTTCGGGTCACCGTCACTACTGAGGCTCATGCACCTGAACGGCCGAGCTCTGGTCTTCGCAGCACAGCTGCATCGACAGAGAATGAACTGTCTGGGAGAAGAGGGGTTAAGTCGTGCCTCGGCTGGACTGCCCTGAAAGGTTTTCTGTGTGCTGTTTATCCAAACATACTGTGTAATACTGTCGGTTATGCGACCTCACTATAGTGGCGAACGGTATTGAATTCCTCTAAAAAGAGTAATTTCCATGCTTAGTATACTGTGTATTGACACCCACGGTTGTACGGTGTCTCTAAACATTTTATCGCCTTACTGACAAGCAATCAGTAATACGCACACACGGCCCGCTGTCCATAATTGTATCAAAGGCCACTCAAAGGCTTACAGCCAAGTGGTTTATGACATTTTTCGGCCAGATGGCTGGTTTATATCAGTGGATCCGAAGACACTCAGACCTCCGCTCCAATACTCAGAGAAATTAAGGGTAATATCAACCTCAAGTGAGCTTGCTACCCGCCACAATGAGTTATGTTTATGACGCTTGGAAAGCGAGCTTAACACCAGAGCGCGCTCACAGTCAGACACGCGGCATCTCGTTTAAGGCGGGCTCACGTACCCCCCTAACGAGTCCCAGAAAGCTGAATATCGTGGCATTCTGTTCATAAGACCACTTCAGTTTGACTAATTAAAGGTGGCCGGGAAGCTTATGCTTAAGTTACACACGGCTGCATGAAGTGCTATCGTTACGAACTCGCCCAGCACCTGCTGTGGGTTGGACACACCTTGCGACTGCAATTATTGTGATAATGTGGTCGAGCAAACTACGGTGGTTTCCAGAGGTGGAAAAAGTAATAAAATATTGTACTCAAGTAAAAGTAAAGTTACTTTAATAATATTTTACTTAAGTAAAAGTAAAGTTACTGGTCTAAAAATCTACTCAAGTAAAAGTAAAAAGTAAGTCATTTTAACTTTACTCAGATTAAAAGTTACTTTTTTTACAGCGGGGAGAGGCGGAGGATTCTAGTATAGTTCAAAAACGACAAGGGAATATAAATCTACAAAAACTAGTTGTTTTTATTTGTAGGAACATCTTTACAATTAAAGTGCAATAACAAAAAGTTAATAAAATAAAAAGCTTTTTTAATTAAGCTTTTAAAAAGCTTTACAATTAAAGTGCAATAACAAAAAGTTAATAAAAAAAAGCTTTTTAAACTAAGAAAACTTTATGGAATTATTTAATGATTTTAACATGTGAGTTATGCACTTTTGAAGGTGGTCAGCAGCTAGTAAATACAATCACTATAGTAAGGTTGTAATTGATGTATTGCTGGTAACATACATTATTTTATTAAACTATATATAGTTTAAATGAGCATATAATGAGATTAGTGCCATGGCTATATACTTTTGACACGTTTATTGTCTTCTAGCTTCCCTGACATGGGTACCTGATGTCAGACCTCTCTCTCTCTCTCTCTCTCTCTCTCTCTCTCTCTCTCTCTCTCTCTCTCTCTCTCTCTCTCTCTCTCTCTCTCTGCTGCAATGTCTAATGACCTGCGCATTCTCGAGGACGCTCTGAAGTTGTGTTTGACTTGACGCGAAGCTGCTAACCCTCGGAAGATACTGCGCATGGTATTAAAAACGCGTCGTGCAAATGAGCGGTAAAAGGTCGGCAATTTCGTACTTAAGGGCATGAATCCTACCTTTCATTCAGGCCCGGTACTAGGCTTGCTGGACTGGGGGGGCAGTCAGGATTTTTGGGTGGGCAGCCATTTCTCGACTAAAATGATTCATACACTAAATTATGGATGTTTCAATCCAATATTATTTTGCATAGGCTATGTCTTAAAATAAAGTGCCATTTATATGTCCTTTTACACGTTCAAATTTTAAAAGTAGATCCGATTAGATTTATAATGATTTATGTTATAATGATTACACTTAATGTAGTTTTACACATTAAGTCACAGTTAATGAAATTAGGCAAGCAGGTGATATGAATGCAAAGCTGTACATATAGCCAGGCCCGGGGTGGGTAATCGGGAGAACCGGGAGAATTCCCGGTGGGCCGCTTCACTTTTGGGCCGGTCGAGTTTTTTTTTTTTTTTACATTTGTCACGTTAGTGAGTCTATCTTCTCTTAAATGACAATTCACACGTTTCGCATTGACACTGCAGCGCGCAGCCTCTGGGTTGTACCATGTGAGGGAGTTTCCCCCTCCCCTCCCATAGAGTTGGTTCGGTCTAGTGATGGTCAACCCGGATCTTTTTAAGGATTCGGGTTATTCTGAGTCACTCACTAATATGATCCGGGTTGTGCGAGTCACTCGAGTCACTTGAGTCACTTGGTCAAAATCTCCCAATTCCAATCGCTAAGTCATACTAATGCCAACCAAGCAACTCGGATCACGCGTGCAGCTACGAGTTTATGACTCCTCTGCTCACAAAAAAGGGCTTATGTGACCTGAGGAACTCGTAAAAAACATGCATGCCCGTGGTAACATTATCAATAACATAATTGTAAAAGTTTGGTGTGTTTAGTTTCATTTCATAACGACAAATATATCAACACCACATTTAGAAGATGTCAGGCTTGGTTGACTTGGACGTGAGAGGAACGTGTCCTGTTTCAGATTGACTTAAAAGATCCACGATAGGCTTCGGTTAATCTTGTGAGTGAGTCCCAGACAGAGCCGCTCGCCCGCTCCTGCACGGGTCCTGTGAGTGAACCACTCACGTCACTCTGAGTGACTCAGTCAACAAGAGGAGCCGTGTACGTCCGTCGGTGGCGGATCTTTCCAGCAGCACTGCTGCAGCAGTCCTCGTATTTAAAAATGTTAAACATTTGCAGCTTCTACCCAAAACATTGTGCCAGTCAAATATTTCAACAGATTAACCTACATGAGTCAGTGGGTTAACAACACGAGCAAGGCTTGTTTCTCCTAGCCCAGGATTCAAGCTCCATGAGTTGAGTCACTCTCTGTGTGAATCCCCGAGCCGCCGACCAACTCATTGTCGCGCGCACGCATCCCTTTGTACTCGGACTCGGAGCTGCAAGAAATAATGATCCGGAATAGCAGCTTTTGGTTCACTCGGTACCCCGAGTCGACATTTGGTGATGTAAATTAACTCGTTGTTGCAAGTTATAGAACCTATGGCAGCTTATGTAGAGTTATTTGTTGAAATTCTGTTGTAAACATTTGAAGAGCTTTGTGTTTGATACAATTTCTCATTTTTAATGCAAAATCTGAGAGGACTCAACTGACTCGGGTTAATGGTCACTAAGGACTCATGGTTCTCGAGTCATTTTAGGGATCGGGTTAAATGATCCGAGTTTCGGGTGACTCGCTCATCACTAGTTCGGTCCATAGCACGTCCAAGAAAACTTTTCTCCGGTAGGCTGGGCCGGCCCTACCGTAACAATACGCGTCTGAGAGGAGGAGGGCGTAAAAAACAGGTTGAAGAAAAAATCCATTGGAGGATGATGCTGCCAAATGTGCCAAACTTAAGCCGAAAGTATACTAGGGACGTCCGCGTATGCGCGCCGTCCGCATGACGTCATTTTCGTCATCAAGAGGGTCCGCGGCCGGCCGCGCGGACGGTCCGCGTGCAGCCCAAAATTTGAGACCGCGCGGACAGTGCGCGTACAGTCCGCGTAAACAGCGCATGCGCGTGAAAATATTTAGACAGTGCACTCCACTATAAACAATTATACAAAGGAAATAGACAGCATTTGCACACACACTATGGTTTTTCTTCTTTAACTTTTACTTCTTCCAAGAACAGAAAGCTCTGGAGCATGTTTGTTTGATTCCTGTTCTTTGTTTTCTTGTTGTTTGTTCTAAACTGTGTTTGCAATGGTGGATCAGTTACTTTTCTTCACCTATCCTAATGTTTTAATGTACTGTAAATGTCGCCAAATCAGTGCTGCCCTGACAGCCTGTTAGACTAATAATTTGAATAAGAAATCATTTGTATTGCGTATAGTGTCGAACGCGGCCATCCGCGTGTAGCCGCGGGGAGTATACTCGAAAAGCTGCGCGGATTATTAGGGCTGGATTATTTTTGACCCATAATGGGTAAATATTGGACAGAACACGCTGCTGGGTTAGAATTGACCCAATGCTGGGTTGTTTTAACCCAACTGTTGGGTTATTATAATCCATGGTTGCATAACAACAATCCAACATTGGGTTATTTTTAACCCAGCATGTGTTCTGTCCAATATTTACCCATTATGGGTAAAAAATAACACAGCCTTTTTTAGAGTGTAGAGGAATATTTTTGTTAACTTCTCATCTTAAGTGAAATATTATTTAACTTTTACCTTATTTGTTTAACCATGATATTAATAGAAACTATAGTAAGAGCTGGGCTGTTGCTTTATTTATCCAATTTGAAAAACGTGCTAATTTGGAATAACACTATGGAAAAAGTGGGCCGGTCTTGGGCCTGAAACTCCCGGGCTGAAAAGTGGCCCCACTCCGGCCCTGCATATAGCTATATTTTAATAATGTGTACACTGCATTTAATCTATTATTTCACTTATAGATAAATTAAAGCCATTCTTATACATACCCAACATATGCCTTTCTTCTAAATAAACACTTGTTGGGCACTTTTTTCCACTTCTCGAACATTTTCTTTATTTAAAATAATGCATTTTCAATGTGATATATGTGATAAGCTATATTTTCATTAATTCCTGACCCTATCATGCTGCTGCAGCAACAACCTCAAATATCACAACAAAAAACAATGCTTTAAATAATCTATATTGAAACATCATGAAAGCAATTTGACATGCATGACCAATTCGTCAAAGGTTATCCTGTTTGCCTATAACAGCACCAGACAAAAGCACAAGCCCTAAAATACTGTAAGTGTGATTTGCGACGAGACCAAAGATAAATCAAACTGCTTTGTACATAACACAGCAAATTAGATATTATAATACAACGCAACATTATAAAATACAACGTTTTACCTTACGATGACCTTGCGGAGTGAAAGCTCCTCCTGAACTTAAAAGTCTGTAGATTTTTGCGTTTGAAGTTTTTTCTCAAACGCGAGCTGAATGAGCTGATGAATGACGATGACAAAACCGCTAAAATTTGATTTTAAAACTGCACGCAATGCTCAGCTGTTACAATACTGTATATTTACTGTATAACCATCTTATATCAATTATATCTACTATATAGTATGCCACAACCAAAATGCATATTCTAATTTTAATAAACAGAACTACGTCTAAAACAAACAGATTAAATGCTGCAGGAGACTTGCCATTGGCTGTTGTATTTGAATGAATAAATAATGAGGTGAGTCTAAGAAAGGATAAGGGGCTATTTTGGGCATGTTTTACTATAAAAAAAGTTTCAATTTAATATGTTATATTAATATGTGTTGTGTTATTACGTTTATGTAATACTAAATTGCATCGTTTCTAATATATATTTTAAAGATGCGGTTTTTTTTTTAGTTACCATCATAGAGAACAGTAGTACTTTTTCTGTGAGTTAAATACTGCTGAAGAAACCTTCAAAGCTTGAATAAGTTAATCAGACAGTAGTGGGCAGGAGATGTAAACACTAGCTTTGCCAACAGAATACATTTTATGTTATTACGTTTATGTAATACTAAATTGCATCGTTTCTAATATATATTTTAAAGATGCTGTTTTTTTTTAGTTACCGTCATAGAGAACAGTAGTACTTTTTCTGTGAGTTAAATACTGCTGAAGAGACCTCCAATGCTTGAATAGGTTAATCAGACAGTAGTGGGCGGGAGTTGTAAACACTAGCTTTGCCAACAGAATACGTTTTATGTTTAAAGAGACTCCGTTATTTTATGGTTGGCTGGATATTTATCTGTATAATCCCACACTACGAACCGTTCTGCCGCATAATATAGTCAGATCGGCCGTTCGTGAGCTTCGCGGATCACTCACTAAGTATGCCGGTTACTAACAGTGGCTATTTAGATGGATCGTTGAAGCCATTGTACTGGATCACGCCTTCCTCAATGAGCTATGATGTTAGAGCCCACTCTGCGCGAAGTTGGCTTCATCATGGGCTTGGTTTACAGGAGTATCTATTCTTGATATCTGCAACGCGGCCGGCTGGTCTTCGCCGTCTACGTTTGTCAGATTTTACAGCTTAGACGTCCCTGCCCTACAAGCGCAGGTTCTCTCGGCTTAACCATGCACGCTCATGCGTTTTATGTGTACATCGGGGTGCGCTCAGCGAGCTCACCAACGTGACTCTAGACTTACTTATTTCTCGCACACCCGCGGCGCGCTCTGTGATCTCGCCGTCTTGTGCTATGTTATGTGCTTCCTGGTGCGTTTAAAACCCCAACGTATGCGCGTTAACATTTTATATGGTGCTTACACTTTGCTTAAAAGCTGTAAATATGTTGGATATATGGCCACACGCAGTGTCTCTCCGGTAAGGCACTTCAGTCCGTTGTGAATGCATGCGAAGTGAACCATATTGAAAGGGAACGCTTAGGTTACTCACGTCACGTAAACGGGAACGAGCATTGCGTAGCTGGCCGTGCTACAAACGCCTACGCAGCGAGCTTCATTCGGCTACGCGCTTCAGTCGAATGCAAGTGAGTTATGGCGCTCTTTTTCAGACTATTATAGGGCATAGTCCTGCCCCTTTCGAGGGATCGAACGCCATAGGGCTGTAATTTTTACAGACGTTAACCAATAGGCTTCAATCGCGGAGTAAACAGGAGTTTCCCCCCACATAGCGTAAGCAACTGACCCAATGCTCGTTCCCGTTATTTCAGGGAACCGGGGTTACGTGAGTAACCTAAGCGTTTTCATTCCTTTTATCAAATGTTAATCGTCCACACGATGTGACATTAATCCACTTAAGTTTAACGTTACATCCAAGAGCGCTGATCTTCGACGGGATAATCACTTCCGATTGGGATTCACAGACTGATTCACGAGCTAGTGAACTAATATGACTCATGTTTAAAAACAGCGCGTCTGTGCGTGCAGTTTTTCCAGTCAGAGATGAGCCTGTTTAAAGAACCTTCATTCACTAATACTAAAATGACCAGTAGATGGCGGAATGATACGAAAGGTGAAGCAGTTACTGTGCCGTTATCAGTAGAATATCGCATAGCTCTTAGCCAATCAGATTCGAGAACCAGAAAGAACTGTTGTATAAAACTATATTATTATCCATTTAACCACAAGTTAGTTTGTGCCACGCTCATTCTTATATTTCACACCACATTATACATGTTTTTCAGTTTATATGGGTTTTTTTTATTATAAAAATGTGCAGAAATTTGCCACTCACTATAGCTTTTAACTAAATGATCACCACAGTTTTAAAAATGGGAAAGTTAAAGTAAATGATGTTAAAGTAAAAATGCCCAGAAAATAACAACAGATTAAGTCTTGATAGACAGAATCTTGTTTTTGTTTTATTCATTTTATAGACTATTATAACTAAAGTAAGCCTTCATTGTATTTTGTATTTATGCATACATTACATTAAAAATAGACAATATGTAAAATGAACAGGGAATATATGCACACACCTACAGACAGGACAGATCTCTAGATATAGATATTATAAATATGACAGGTGCTATGAGACAATGATCATGGGGTCTGTTTTAAGGTCTTGATGCTCTATTAGACCTTAGCATTTGCATCTCTTTCTCGTCTTTTTGATCAAAGATGTTTGTACTATAAGCAGGGCTCTCAAGTTTTACCAAAAGTTTACATCTGTTAGGGAAGGGGGTATTTGCAGCAGCGTCAAATGTTGTACATAATATACCAAAACGTCTTCTTTAGTACTTAAGATAATCTTAAAAACATCTAAGTATCCTTATCTGTGCTATTTTGAAATGTCATAAATATGAACTGAAATGTGCTTTTAATATACTATCTCTGTAGTATACTAAAATTTATACAACTTGTACCGAGATGGGTTCAAATTTATTACAAGTGGTACCTAAATAGAGTTCAGTTCATGTACTAAAGAACAAAAAAATTTTAGCACTTTAAGTACATTATGGAATTGTTGCAGAACATTTAATGATGAAAGGGCAATAATAATGAAATGCATCTCTATTACATTCATTTCAGGAAGCCTCTAGTACTTATAGTTTCAGGTAACTAAAGCTTCTGGTTACAAAGCTGTAGGAGAGTTTTTGACTGAATCAATATAATTTAGCATGAATTTGGCTTTATTCCCAAACAGCTCTCATTATCAAAGGCAAGTGATTTCGTCCAGGAATCATAAAATCAAAATGCTTAAAGCGTCATGAAACACTAACCAACATTTTTTTAGATCTTAACATAGTTAGTTGTGTTGCACATCATAAAAGACAATGTTGGCATCTGTTAAATTTAACATTAGGAGAAAACTAGTTAATTTTTAGCTTTTTTGTGATAATTTTGTCTTCCTGGTTTAAACTCCATATCGTGTCAATGTCACAGGCTGTGACGTGGCAAACCACTGTAGTACATCGATGAGCATCAGCATCTCCTTATTATTAATGGATAGCGTGTTCTTATCCAATGCTTTTGCCAGCGTGCATGTGCTCTATGCAGCCAGGTCAGCCGGTCTGGGGCTCAGGACAATCACACTTGGATACGGTTCTGTATAGTAAAGTAAAATGTGAGTGTGCCATGAGGCCTGTTAAATCTGCTGGATGATTTTCCCCGCGATGCTGTCTTGGTTAAACTCATCATCAGCTATGCACGGGAAACGGGAATTTGCCCGGAAAAGCTACAGGGAGGCAGGTGGACTTTAACTTTGTTCTGAGGTACCATGTCCTGAGGACTTTTCCTTATCTTCAAACACGCTATAATTTCAAATATAACAGTTTTACTTGACCTTTGTTGAAAGGGCCTTTTACACAGTGCTTGTCGGCTCTTGCGGCGCTGCGTAAAGTTGAGCACACTTAAAAAACTCAAAACAGCTGAACTCGATTTGACTGCGCCTCGTCCATTAATAGGGTATATGCGCAACTTACTTCCGCATTCCTTTTAAACATATTTACATTCCGCGGTATAGACGGAATAGAAAAATTGGTCTGACATTTTATTTCAGGGTAATGGAATATACGTCATACCGCCCTAATATTTCTTTATATGTACTGCATTTAAATTTTATTATTTTACATAATAATAATTAAAATATATAAACAGTGCTTTCTTTTTATGCATTCTGTTATAACAGTAAGTGTAAGTGAGTGAGCTGCATTTTGTCACGACCAGAACCAGGAAGTAGACTAAAGGTAAGTATAACAGCAGTTTATGGGGGATTATCACGCTTCCGTGTTTTGTGGGCGGGACTTGTCAACTTTTTGCATGTCCACTTCCGACACAGATAGGTTAGGTATCTAACATCCTGTTAGGCAGTGGTGGAATGTAAGTTAACGAAGTACAAATACTTTGTTACTGTATTTAAGTAAATTTTCCACATATCTGTACTTTACTTTAGTAGAATCTATAGTGCATACTTTTGACTTACATTTTTCAACAAATTATCTGTATTTTTACTTTACTACATTTCTACAACACCATCATTCCTTTACCTTTCTCAACAACTTTTCTGTTCAATCTGGAGGAGGGTTTCTGAGGATATACAGTACACATAGACAGGGGCCTTTCACACCAAACTCGTTTTAAATGCTAGGACACCACCAAGCCAGCTGTCCTGTCAATCAAATATTGAAGCGTGAGCGCTCTTTTTCTGTTAACTGTCATATTAGCAGAAAATTTTAATTTTAACATTTTGTATTTTTTTCATAAAATAGGCGTTTTTCCGGTTATTACTCATACAACGTTAACTTTAAGCCTAAATAGAAAAAGTAATGTTTTTTTATTTAACAAACATATTTTTGTATTAAGAGAGACTATTACTTTAATAACTCAACAGCACTGAAGAAACATATTGTATTCATTTATAACAAATAAAACTACATCTGACGGTGGTGACACTAGAACTGACGGTGGTGACAGTGGCCTCATTACAACATAAAATTCCAAAATGTATACCACTCAAGTCAATTCAATGGCTTCTTGCTTAACAACTTGAGTTGATTGTTATTGACTAAAAAATTGGGGGGAATTACAGTGAATGTTAGAAAACCTGACGGTGGTGACATCTGACGGTGGTGACAAAAATCTACTCTTTCACATAAAATAGATGAGTTGTTGACATTAGCCATCTTGTTTCCCCTCTGTTGCTAGCTACTTCAGGCCTCTTCTTAAAAAGTATACATTTATTTCATAATCTAATCTAATATTTTTTTTTACAAAGATGACGGTGTTGACATGTTACGGTTGTCACAGTAGCAGTGTCCAAAAATATGAACAAGTTTAAGAGAAAATAGCAAACATACAGGAGCTTGAGTGATCTTGAAGCATGCAGTAGAGCTGAAGGTTTGAAAATGGGGTCCTCAGGAATGCAGTTGACCCTGTAGTTGTCTGTTTTTATTGCTTTTTATAAATATCTGACGGTAGTGACGAATATGTGGGACACATTTTAAGCAATCACAAAATAATAGTAAATATTGTTCAAAACTGACTGTTTGTCATTTTTAATACATATCACAATGTACTCATTCATGTGGGAATATATTATTCAATTCAATTATTACTTTAGTTTTTTTAATCAAGTTGAAATGATTATCTCTTAACTGAGGACAGCTGATTTTATAGGCAGTGGGCCAGCATATAATCATTAAATTAATAGAAAATTAAAATAAACCTATAAAAGAACCTTACATAAGTGCAAAGGACCCCCTGATTATAACCTTGATTCTTCATGAAAATGTTATTCATTTCCAACAGAATTAGCACTTTTCTTAGTGGGACATGTTTTTGCCAAAGTTTCAAGAATCAGTGTTATTTATATCTCACCAGTATCTGTCAACATACAACATACTGCAACATACTCAATCAAAAAGATTCTGACCTCTCCAAATCATATCACAGGAGAAAATTCCATAAATATTTTACATTTCTACATTAAGCAGACATTTCATTACATTTCACGTGTAACTGTCGTTCACCACAGGCATTTAGCTTAGAACAGGCAGGCTGAGGAAAAGCTTTAGGGCAACATAAACATTGGGGAAAACCGAAGGCAGTTTATAATCAATAATTGTTTTCAGCATTTTTGATGGTGATCTGTCCGGCTCCAATGAAATGAAAGATCTGAACTGAATCAGCTCATCAGCAAGACAGCTGTTCAAGTAATCAGGGTAAGCAGCAGAAAGGTTATGGGCTCCTTTTATAATCTGGCACGAATAGAACACCAAAGAGACTATTCATGTGTTTATAGGCATCTATTCTGTGATCAAGGCAGACTTTTTAGGCTGTGTATGAAAGCTATCAAATGCAAATTTATTATTTTTTTACTTTACAGTAAAAAACAATTTAGTGAGCGGTATGACCAAAAATCTATTTCACGGAATGAGTTATTTTATTTCTTTGTAATGGTATATTTCACGATAGGCTGTATATGGTTTGTGCAGAAATTTGCCACTCACTCGAGCTTTTAACTAAATGTTCACCACAGTTTTAAAAGTTAAAGTATATAATATTAAAGTAAAAATGCCCAGAAAATAACATCAGATTAAGTCTTGATAGACAGAATCTTGTTTTTGAGTTATTAATTTACAGACTACTGTAGCTATAGTATAATACCTTCATTGTATTTTGTATTTATGCATCCATTACATTACATTAAAAATAGGCAATGTGTAAAATAAACAGGTATGTATATGCACAAACCTAATGACATGATAAATACCTGTATATGATAGACAGATCTCCAGATATAGATATAAAAATATGACAGGTGCTATGAGATGATGATCATGGGGTCTATTTTAAGGTCTTTACTTTCTATAGACCTTAAAATTTGCATCTCTTTCTCATCTTTTTGATCAAAGATGTTTGTACTATAAGCAGAGCTCTCAAGTTTTACAAAAAGTTTGGAGTGAGATTACATCTGTTAGGGAAGGGGATACTTGCAGCAGCGTCCCCTCGGCCCCACCCAATTCTCAAGTTTATGCTAACAGTTTAATTTTACCTATTGTTTTCTGTAAACAAACCGTTAATGAGCCCCATTCACTTCCATAGTATTATTTTTTCCAACTATTGAAGTGAATGGAGCTCATTAAAGGTTTGGTTACAAACATTCCTCAAAATATCTTCCTTTGTGTTCTTCAGAACAAAGAAATTTATTTAGGTTTGTAGCAACATGAGAAGTGAGAAAATTATGAATTTTTATTTTTGGGTAACCTATACCTGTAAAGTGCTCTATTTTCAAACACTAATTTTGTACATACTGTACAGTGGGGCTCAAAAGTTCAGGCACCTTTGGTAAATATGAGCAAAGAAAGCTATAAAAATAATCTACAATGTTTCTTCTTTTAAGCTTTAATTTTAAAAATCACAAAAATATAATGTTTCTTTGAAGTAAAACAATTGAAAGTGAAGGGGAAATAACATTACGAAATAAATAGTTTCTTTAATACTCACTGGGCATAAATATGGGCACCCCTTTATTTAATCCTCTTTACTACCTCCATTTGTAAGGATACCAGCTCAGAGTCTTCTTTTATAATGTCTGATGAAGTTGAAGAATTCATGGCAGGTGATCTTAAATTATTCCTTCAGAATTTCTCCAGACCCTTCATATGTTGCTGCTCTCTACTCTTCAGTCATTTTCTGTATGGTTCAGGTCAGAGAACTGGGATGGATAAGACAGGACCTTGATTTTGTGTCAGGGACCTATTTTTTATTTACTTTGATGTTTGTTTTGAACCAATGTCTTGATGAAAGCTTTTACCATGACCCATTATAAGATTTCTAGCAGAGAAAGTCAAGTTTATCTGCTCCAGATTCATACTCTTCTTCGTTTCATATGGCTGCAAAACCAAGTCCTATTTAATTTGCCATACTAGAACTTTAATTAGGACTTGGTTTTGCGGACATATGAAACAAAGAAGAATATTTTTGGCAGAACGGACACAAGATGGTTTTAGTGCACACATGGATTAAAAGTGCTCCATGTCTACAGTTAAATATTCTGTTGGATCTTCATTGTTTTGAACCTACTTTTATACCAGAGGTCCTGGACATCTTATTCAGACAAATGGCTTCGTGGATTATATCAAATACCAACAGATAAAACAGTCAAAACCTGACTTGCTCTGCTAGAAATCATATAATGGGTCATGGGAAAATCTTTCTTTCCTCAAGACATTGGTTCAAAACCAACATCAAAGTACAGTTAGGTCCATTAATATTGGGACAAAGGCACATTTTGTGTTATTTTAGCGGTTTACCAAAATGTATTCCAGTTACAGTCATATTATAAATATTGGCTTAAAGTGAACACCGTTAGCTTTATTTTGAGGGTATTCACATCCATATTGGCTGACGGATTTAGGAATTACAGCCGTTTAATATGTAGCTCCCCCTTTATAAAGGGGTCAAAAGTAATGGGACAGTTAGTCTCAGCCTCAGACGTCATGACCACAGAATGCTGTCTGATGTGTATTGTACACTTTACTGGAAACCCTCTGAGAATGTCGAAGTCGTCTTCTGATTTGTTGAAATAAACCGGAATTTCAGGAGACGCGAGTTTCACGATTATTCTCGTTCCCCCGGGAAACAAAGCTCTGACGTTCGTACGAGGAAGAGAATCAGTTGTGTTTACGTGGCTAATAATGAGCAGTTATCATGATCGGCTAAACTTTGCATTCTCAAAAATATAAAAGTTCCTGGTATAGACTCTCTAAAAAACGTCCAAGAATTTAGCTTGAGGTAGTTATTTCGATGACTGACTTGTTGCCAACTGGTTCGTTATTGTGGGGACATTTCCACACTCCAAAATGTGACGCTAGGTGAAACAAACTGTGATTGGTTGTTTAACATGTCGGTCAAATGGCCTCTTGGGTGGTCAGAATTGAAGGTCTGTCTACGCGCATTTCCTCATGAATGGCAGATGTTAAAGGTCTGGAGTTGATTTTAAGTGTGGTATTTGCATTTGGTAGTTGTGGCTGTGAACCCAAATCATGTGGTTCAGGGAGATCTCCATGCAAGTGATACAGATCATATTTAAGTTTCAATAACACAACAAATCCATCGGAGAGATAGCAGGAACATTAAGAGTGACAACATCAACAATTTGTTACATCCTGACAAAAAAAAAATAACACACTGGTGAGCTCAGCAACATAAAAATCCTGTATGTCTATATAGGATAACCGTGGTGGATGATCGCATTATCCTCTCCATGATAAAGAAAAAACCCTTCTAAATGCTTCTGTCTTCTGAAACATCACCAAAAAACACCAGTGACCCAGTGCCTTAGGAAACCATGCATGGAAATGCCTGAACACTATTTTACTGAAGATGCTGTCTGCTGATACCATGAGATGTTCTTGGCCTTCTCCATCATTTTTATTCTCATTAATCTTATACAGGTTGATATTAGTTTAATCTCTCCAAATAAAGCTTTTTGAGAGCTTGTCTGACTTTTTTTGGCGTATAATCTCCTCTTCCTATTCTTGTGGCTTTTGTGTCTTGTGGTGAACCCTCTGTATTTCTCCTTGTAATATCTTCTCTTTATTGCTTTGATTGACAATGACATCTTTACCTCCTGTAGAGTGTTCTTCATTTGTCTGGACATTGTAAAGGTTTTTTTTTTATCATGGAAAGGATAATGCGATCATCCACCAATGTTATCCTAAATAGACATACAGGATTTTTATGTTGCTGAGCTCACCAGTGTGTTGTTTTTTTAATCAGGATGCACCAAATTGTTGATCTGGTCACTCTTAATGTTCCTGCTATCTCTCTGATGGATTTGTTGTGTTTTTGAAACCTATGGTCTGTGTCACTTGCATGGAGATCTCCCTGAACCGAATGATTTGTGTTCACACCACAGCTTTCAAATGCAAATACCACACTTAAAATTAACTCCAGATCTGTAACATCTGTCATTCATGAGGAAATTATTTAACAAATAGACAATACCTGTCCATAACAGCTTTTTAGTCAACTGTCCCATTACTTTTGACCCCTTTAAAAAGGGGGAGCTACCTATT